>JALJEV010001437.1:7380317-9833134 GCA_026586105.1 Hylodesmum podocarpum
TCCAACTACAAGAAGAGCTCGGGGTCATCACGGGCAAGCTTGAGAAAGCTGAGAAGTCAAATGAAGACCTCAAGGCTACCGTGAACCGGATGGAGGATGCCATGGTGACGACCTTCAACACCGGCTTCGACCAGGCTGTTCGTCAGGCGTGTCACATGGCTCCTACTCTTGATCCCGAGTCCTTCGACGAGCTTAAGGACGTGGTCGACGGGCAGCTTATAGCTAAGGGCTATTTTTATGGCCGGCCCTGGAGGTCGGTCTTAAGTTGTAATGAAGGTCTTCGGGCCGAATACTTGTTATTTCTTTTAATGCAGTTACTCCTTTTTATCATTTTACCTTTTTCTCCCTGCTCGTCTTGCTTTTATTTGTGCCGCTTTATTGTATACTTATTAATATTTCCTTAGTCGACCTCCAACGGGTCTTAGGATCGAACTTAGTGAATCGTGACTGACTTCCAACGGGTCGTCACCCTTAACTCGGAAACCGCCAATGTGCGAAATAAATTAAGGGACTGGTCGTCTTCCTTAGCTCGGTAGCCGTCGAGCGCGGTAAAGAACAACAAAGGGACGCGATATCACCTTTAGCTCGGTGGCCGCCGAGCACGGTAAAGAATGATAAAGGGACGCGATGTCACCTTTAGCTCGGTAGTCGCCGAGCACGGTAAAGAATGGTGAAGGGACGCGATGTCACCTTTAGCTCGGTAGCCGCCGAGCACGGTAAAGAATGGTGAAGGGACGCGATGTCACCTTTAGCTCGGTAGCCGCCGAGCACGGTAAAGTGGTAAAGGGACGCGATGTCACCTTTAGCTCGGTAGCCGCCGAGCACGGTAAAGAACTTAATTGATAGCTGCAATTACCTTTTATTGAATGCTAATCCGAATACATTTTCCTGTCAAATGACCACTTTAGCAACATGTAAGCCGACAAAAAAAAAAACTTAAAGAAAGAAAGTTAACTAAAATAAGGCTTTAAATGGCTAGCGTTCCAAGTCCTAGGAATTAGGCGTCCCCCCATCTCTTGTAGTTTGTAGGCTCCATTTTGATGGGCCTCAAGGATGCGGAAGGGACCATCCCAATTGGCTGCCAACTTGCCATGAGCTCGGTCTCGTCTGGCGTCCCCAGTTTTTCTCCATACGAGGTCACCTGGAACAAATGACCGCTCTCTAACCCGGGAATTATAGCGACGGGCTGCTCTTAACTTCGTGGCTAACTCCCTCACTTTAGCCTCTTCTCGCGCTTCTTCAATAAAGTCGAGCTCCTCCCTGAGGGCAGTCTCATTATCCGAGGGGGTAAAGGTCAATCTTCTCCATGAGGGTTCACCCACCTCTACCGGGATCATGGCGTCAAACCCATAAGTGAGACGAAATGGTGTCTCGTTGGTGGAAGACTGAGGGGTGCAATGGTATCCCCACAACACACTTGGTATTTCTTCTGCCCAGTCTTTCTTTATGAGGTCGAGCTTTTTCTTCAACCCATTGAGGATGACTTTGTTGGTCGCTTGGCTTGCCCATTGGTTTGGGGATGTTCTCGATGAGGCTCGGTGTTGAATGCCTAGGTTGGGATAGGAAGGTCTCGAATGTAGAATCTGTGAACTGTCTTCCATTGTCAGTAACCAACCCATAAGGTATACCATGCCGGCAAACAATTTGCCTCCATACAAACTTTTGAACTTGTCTTGCCGAAATGGTCGCTACCGGTTCGGCCTCAATCCACTTGGTGAAGTAGTCGATGGCCACAAGTAAAAACTTAGTTTGTCTTTGTGCAGGTGGGAATGGTCCGAGAATGTCCATTCCGCACAAGGCGAAGGGCCATGGTGAAGAGACGAGGTGAAGCTCGGTCGGCGGAGCTGCTGGTAAGGGAGCATGTTCCTGGCACTTTTTACAACGCTTAACATATTCCTTAGCGTCTTTTTTCATGGTAGGCCAATAGTATCCGGCTCGAATCAACCGGGCTGCCATGCTCCTAGCTCCGGAATGCATGCTGCATATACCTATATGGAGCTCGTCCATCACATACTGAGCTTGCTCTGGAGTTAAACATTTGAGCAAAGGAGTTGAGAAGCTCTCTCCGAACAATTCTTGATCTCTCATGATATAGAAAGAGGCTTGACGACGACTTTTGAGCTTCATTTTTGTCTTTGGTCAAACATTATCTTGGAGGTAAGATATGATCGGGGTCATCCACGAGCCCGGCTCCGTACTGACCGAATATACCTCGTCCTTATCCCAGCTCGGAGAGACAAGTATTTCTTGAATGATGGAGTGGTGCTGTCCTCCTTGTCGAGAACTAGCCAGCTTGGACAATATGTCGGCTCTATCATTCTGTTCACGTGGGACATGGATAATCTCGAACTTGGCAAAGTTGGAAAGCATGCCTTTCACCCTGTGGTAATATTGCTGCAAGAGAGGCTCGTTCACTTGGTATTCCTCATTGACCTGAGAGGTGACCAGCTGGGAGTCACTTAGGCACTTCAGGTGCCGCACACCCATATCCCGGGCAAGCCTGAGACCAGCGAGCAGGGCCTCATACTCGGCTTGATTATTGGAAGTCGTGAAGGAGAAGCGTATCGCTTGCTCCAATATGATATTGTCCGGTCCTTCAAGAATGACTCCAGCTCCGCTCCCTTTTTTGTTAGAAGAGCCATCAACTCTCAGGGTCCAAGTGGGATCACCGTTGCCAATTTCGGGTAACTCAGTGAGGAACTCGGCCAAGAACTGAGCCTTCATGGGACCTCGGGGTTCGAACTTCAGGCCGAACTCGGACAACTCCACGGCCCAAGCCGTCATGCGACCAGCGAGATCAGGTCGTTGCAATATTTGCCTGATAGGGTAGTCCGTCCTTATGATCACATCATGGCTGCGAAAATAATGCCTCAAACGACGAGCGGTGAAGACCAGGGCTAGTACCAGCCTCTCTACTGTTTGGTATCTGGTTTCAGCCGGTTGGAGTGTTCGACTCACGAAGTAAACCGGGGTTTGTACCCTATCAATCTCCTTGACTAGGACCGAGCTGATGGCCACTTCCGAAACTGCCAAGTACACATATAAAGGCAACTCGGGCGAAGGACTAGTCAAAGTTGGCAGTGAGGCTATTTGAGCCTTTAGCTTGTCAAACGCGGACGCACATTCTTCGTTCCATTCAAAGCGGGCTGCTCGTTTTAATAGTGCGAAGAGGGGTTTACTCCGCTTTCGAGGGCGGGCGAAAAACCGAGAGAGCGACCAAACGGCCATTCGGTTTCGCAAGTCCTTTAGACACGTCGGACTCGGCATGTTGGTGATGGCCGTGCATTTGTCAGGATTGGCCTCTATTCCCCTTTGTGAGATCATGAAGCCAAGGAACTTCCCCCCTCCAACACCAAAAGCGCATTTTTCCGGATTCAACCTGATTTGATGTCGGCGTATCTCGGAGAATATTTCCCTAAGGTCGGAAGCATGTTGAGTATGGGTTTTGGACTTTACTACCATGTTGTCCACGTAGACCTCCATGTTACGACCGATCTGAGCGCTGAAGACTTTATCCATTAATCTCTGATAAGTAGCCCCTGCATTCTTGAGACCGAAAGGCATAACTTTGTAACAATAATTGGCAGTGTCGGACATGAATGCGGTGTTCGGCTCATCAGGGGGATACATTGGTATCTGATTGTACCCAGAATACGCATCTATGAAACCGAACGTCTCATAACCGCCGTGTCTTTGTCCACCAAACGGTCTATACTAGGTAATGGATAAGTATCCTTGGGGCAGGCTTTATTCAGGTCAGTATAGTCAGTGCACATCCTCCACTTGCCATTAGATTTTTTGACCATCACCACATTGGCTAGCCAAGTGGTGTATATAATTTCTCGGATGAAGCCTGCATCCAAGAGTTTGCTGACCTCTTTCTGAACCACTAGGCGGCGCTCCTCGCCTAGCTTTCTTTTTCGTTGTGCTACAAAGCCGAGCCGAGCATGGGGAAGCAATGAAAGCTTGTGACACATCAAGTTTGGGTCAATACCTGGCATGTCGGCCGGCTTCCACGCAAAGAGATCGGCATTTTCATGCAAGGCGGTTATCACGTCCTGGAGAGAAGAGGTCGGCATAGAAGAGCCGACCTTTGTTACCTGACCAGTCTCTCCGCCGAGTTGTAACGGTCCCAATGGTTCGGCAAAGGAGGGGCGCTCCTCTTCAAACTCGGCTCTAGGATCCATATCCAATAGCTCATCGGTACTGCTGTGGACAGAGCAAATGTTCGAAGTCGGTCTTCTTTCTTCTTTCTTGATGGAATAAGGCGCAACCTTCAAACTGCGAGCATAGCATACTCGAGCTGTCTTCGGGTCGGCCTTGACGATTACTTATCTTTCCTTGTCATCGGGGAACTTCATGGCCATGTGTGGGGTGGACACAATGGCACCCAGCTGATTCAGGGTTCTCCTTCCAATGATGACGTTATAGGAGGTATCGGCGTCAATCAATATATATCTCACCTCCACCGTTTTATATGCATCGCTTCCACCAAAAGTGGTAAGAAGGTCAATGTACCCACGGGAGTGGACCCGTTCTCCAGTAAATCCGAGCAGGGGCTCGGGGTATGGTTTGATCATGGACTCAGGAATCTCGAGCTGTTTGAATACCGACCAATATAGCACATCGGCCGAGCTTCCCTGATCTATCAACACTTTGCGCACTCGCCAGTTGGCTATGGTACACGAGATGACCATGGGATCAGTCTGGTCAGGGTCATCTATGCTGAAGTCGGCGTCAGAAAAAGTGATAGGGGGCAACATTCTTTTCTTGGGAGTCCCTATATGATTAACGCTTCTCACATATCTTTTCCGGGATGATGAGGTCGCTCCTCCCCCTGCAAATCCTCCAGCTATTGTATTGATGGTCCCCTTCACCTTATCCGGGTTCTGGTCGGCTTCTTTACCCCAACTTCTGTTTCTCCGCTTATTCTGGCCATCCCGGGGATCACGCTCTGAATCCCGGGGTCTTGTCTTGTAACTCGTCCCAGCATACTTTTCTGGGTGTTTCTGTTCTTCTTGAACGAACCTCCTTAACTCGCCCGATCTTACAAGGCGTTCTATCAAGTCTCGCACTTGACGGCAATCTTCTGTGGTGTGCCCTGTGTTTTGGTGATAGGCACATTGCTTGGTTGGATCAGCGTTGGTGGGTGATTGAGAAGCCTTTGGGCGGTGGACCAATTCAAGTGCACAGGCCTCCCTAAAGATTCTTTCTCGAGACGCATTTAAAGGGGTGTATGAGGTGTACGTATTGGCACGTCGTTCCTTCCTTGACTCTGGCCGACGAGAAGAAGAGGGCTCCTTTTGTTTGGGTGGGAGACCCTGCTCTCGAGCTCTGCGTTTAGCAGCCGAGTTTTCCTCTATACTCATGAAGCGGGCAGCTCGGGAACGAAGGTCGTTCATGTCAATTGGCGGTTCAGCGAAGAGAGAGTCCGAGAAGGGGCCGGGGTTGAGCCCGGCCTGTATGGAATGTAGTGCTACAGCGGGATGAAGGTCAGGGATATTCCGACATGCCAAGGCGAAGCGAGACATGTAGTCCCTAAGGGATTCCTTTTCTCCTTGCACAAGATGATGAAGGGACAACGATGTAGTCGGTGTTGGCTTGGCATCGACAAAACGAGCCCGGAAATGATGGTACGGAGAGAATCAAATGAGTCTATTGACAGAGGAGGGAGTGAGAAGTACCAATCCAGTGCTATCCCCTTCAAGGTAGAGGGAAACATCCGACAAAGCACGTAGTCATCCTCTACCGTCATAGAAGCTTGGGTGAGGAAAGCCCGTACATGAGTTACTGGGTCTGTGGTCCCCTCATACTTATCCTGAGATGGCCATCTCCAAGACTCAGGGACCCGGGCAGATAGAATAGCCGGGATGAATGGATGTAGATTCCATACATTACCCCATCCTGGTGCACGAGGGGGGCCTAAGTCTGTGAACGACTGAGTTCGACTATGGGGAATATGTCTGGACGAGCTCCCAATGTTGGTGGGCGCACCTGGAGAGACATGCTGCCGAGCTCGACCATGAGCGCTAGCCGGGGATGCGTTTGGCCAAACTCGAATGCCAGAATCTGCATTCTGCGTTGCCGAACCTCTTTCATATCTATCCTTTTCAGCGTTTCGGGGCTGACTGGGGCCAGCGCGTGAATTTGATCTAGACTCCTCCCTATGCCTTGGTTCCTCATTCTGGTTAAGTCCAAGGGGAGCTCTACCATTTGTCTCTTGATTCTTCTGTCGTAAAGTCCTTAACTCCAAGAGATCCGCCTCTCTTTGTTGTTGAAGAACGGCTAGGCTCGCTTGTGTACTCTGCAAAGCCCTTTCAGTCTCTCGATTGTGGACTCGCAAAGCCTCCATGCGAGCCTCCATTCTTTCCTGTGCCTCAGCCAAGGCAGCATCTATACTTGATTGTATGAGGTCTGCCACGGCGGGGTCCACCGTGGCACTAGAGTGGTTGCGTGTATAAACCATCTTGTTTAAGTTAAAGGAACTTGAGTGTGATCTGAAGGCTTTTAGAGATTGAGAATGAGATTGTGGTGGTGGGATAAGGGATTACCTCGCCCCACGGTGGGCGCCAAATGTTCTTACTGGGTTTTTGGGGTGTCCGAGCTCTGCTCGGCCCTTAGTATTTTGAGTGACGGAGGGATGGGTTCCCTCGTTGTAGGAGTATGTTGTGTGCAGGATTGAATATTAGAGTATTTTCTGTTGGTTCAATGTCCTCTTTTATAAGCATTATGGGGGAAAATCTTATGATTACGTTAGGTCCGTAAATCCCGGTGATCATACTGTCTTACGCATAAATCCCAGAATATCAGGGAATGGGTATTGCTGATGGGATAGGTAGGTTGAGTCATGTCAGTTGTCCCATCCTGACCGGGGTTAGTGGAATGAGCCCGGCATTTACTGGGATGAGCTCGGCAACTCACCCCAGCCCGGCACCTCTTCATGCCAGCCCGGTACAATATGTTTAATAGCTACTCACTGATATGATTTTTTTTTTTTCTACTTGTTAATGGGACTCATGCGGGTATAATGTAATCCATATTTATTAGTGTTGCTCATTTGATATCATTAATTTTAGTTCACTAAACAAGAAAATAAAATAAATAGATCACCTTAAATAATTCAAATATGGAATTGAAATTCAATTTTATTTTAAATTAGATATTGGCATTCCACTTTAAAAAAAACACGCGTGATGGTAAGTAATAAATTAGAAATTTCATCTCAATAAGTTATAAAATCATATCTAATTATTTACTTATTCAAATTCAGTGTCGCTGATTTACCACGCTCTTACTAAATTATTGTTTTTAGTACGCTAAATTTATCTTTAATTTGTAAAAATGTTTAAGTGAGTCTTTGTCCTTCTTTAGTTTGTAACTTGGTAATTAAATTTAGGTAAACCTTTTTCTTCTTTTAACTTTTGATCTTATTTATCATTCTTCCGGCCATTGTAAAAGAGGTTTAAAATGTTTAAACCTTAGTAGATTTTTATCTTGAGATAAAGCTTTGTAACTGTTATTAAGTGGTATCATTACTTCTTAAAAAATAAAAAAAGTTTATCATCGATTTCTTTTAATATAACCATGACATTAATGCAAAGCATTTATGATCCAACATGTTTGTCCATTTGAGACAGATTTCAAAATTTTACCTTTGTAAAGATTTCAAAACAATCATTTTATTTCTAAAGGCGATGGGTAATTTATTTTTTAAAAATTAAAAAATAAATTTTAAAATAATAATATATTTATTATTTTAATTTTTAAAAAATATTTATTATTATTTTAGTCTCCGAATTACACTATTTATTTATTTTAGTTATGAGATCAAAATAATAATATAATTCAGAGATTAAAATAGTGATAAATATCTTTAAAAATTGAAATGATAAATATATTAAAAATTATTATTTTATCTTTATAACTAAATTATCTGATCTATATATATTTTGAGAAGTAAAATAATTTAATAGCTGTGTTTAATAAATATTTTCAAGAACTATACTTAATAACTACGTGCTAATATATATATATATATTATTTGTTAATGGGATTTATGTGGGAACCATGTAATCCATGTTTACTAGCATTCACTAATTTGATATCATTAATTTTAGTCCAGAGAACAATTAAAATTATATAAATAAGAAAACAAATAAATCATCTTAAATAATTCATATCTAGAATTGAATTTAAAAAACCTTTGAACATTCCATTTAAAAACACATGTAAAAGTAAGTAAAAATATAAATTTGATCTCAACGGGTCATTAGATCATATTTAATTATTTACCTATTTAAATTCAATATTACTAATTTATCATGTTCTTTCTAAATTATTGTTTTTGAGTAAGCTAAATTTATCTTCAAACTGTAAAAATATGATTAATTTTTTAAATGAACTTTTATTTAAGTTATTTTTTTAGCTTGCATCTTCATAATTAAGTCGGGAAAAACTTTATTCCTTTTATCTTTTGATTTTATTTATCAATCTTCTATCCAGTCTAAAATATATTTAAAATATTTAAACCTTGTAGATTTTTATTAAGATAAAGCTTTATAATTTTATTATGTGCTCTCACCACTTCTTACAAAAAGAAAAACTTTATTACCAATTTCTTTTAATATAAACATGACATTAATGCAAGTATATATCACCGATGATGTGAACATGTTTGTCCACTTTTAATGTTTGCCCATTTGGGATAGTTTTCAATTTTAAGTCACGAGCCTTTCAAAAATCAAATTTAGTTTTAGTTTTTTTATTTAATTTCATTTTTTTTTATTAACTGGAAATGGATAAAATGGTGGCTATAGTTGCGGTGGGGCAATGGTGAGAATTAATGTGAAATAAAATAATTTCAAAACCTATTTTTTATTATTTTGAGAATTAATTAAAAATGTTTTGAAAATTTTTTAAAACCAATTCATTCCCATTTATCTGAGTCAAAGCCCAAGAGATTTAAAGCCATTACTATTTAGATTAACTACTTGTTGGTATCACCGTTTTAAGAGTTAAAGAAAATAATGCATTTTTAAATTGAAAAATAAAACAATTCTTTGTGAGGCATTAAAACTAAACTCATGAAATTTTAAAGGAATTAAATATAATTATTTTTCACAAGTAATCTGTTTTCTAAAAAAGTAATAATATATTTTAACGCGTGTTTACATTCACTGTAGATAATTTAGGACATGTCTAAGAAAGATTATTTTTATCAAATTTCAATTTTTTCTTAAAAAAATAAAGTGTGTTGTTTGATAAAATATTTTAAATTTCTAAACAACTTTTTTCTTGTAAAATAAATTGATTTTTTTAATTGAAAATTAGAAACTTATAATTATACTTTTAATAATTTTTATTGTTTTTATATTATTTTATTACATAAAAACTGATTTTTTTATACTAAAAAAATATTTATTTTTCAGTAAATTAACGTAGATAAAAATCAATTTTAATTATAATCCATTATAACAATAGTCAATTTTACATATTATCAATTATTAAAATAATTTAATTTTCATAACTTTCTGAAATACACATTTAAACTTGTATCAACAAAACAAGAATTAATTACTTGCCATCAAACAACCAAACATAATCAAATTTGAATCCCAAGTTTTTTTTCTTTTGTTGATATCGAATTGAATCCCAATTTTTTTGATGGTGAATTAAATCCCAATTCAACCCAGAATTACCAAATCCCAGATAAAAATGTGAATGAAAGCACATGGATCCACATCCACCCACCATCTACATACAACAGCATTGAATTGGACATTTGCAATCCCATGGTTGCTCCTTTTTTCATATATTAGACCAATACATTCAATTTCACACTCTCTCTTACACACACTTCATTTCCGCGCCTCCAACAAATCAAAAAAGCACTCTTCACTCCTCACTCTTCTTTTCCACTCTCTCTCACACACACATTCTCTCACTCATTCACTCCACAAAGAAAAAGAAGAAAAGAAAGAGAGAGAAAAAGAACAGTGAAGTGAAGTGAAGTGAAACATCACAACTATGGACGAAGAAGAAGATCAACAGAAGCTTCCAGATCTGGTTAAAGAATTAGTCCACCGTTTACTCTCCCAAAATCTTCCCCCAAATTCCCCTCCATTAAACCCTAATTCCGCAGAATTCCGCAACTCCTTACGCTACGCCCTCCGCATCCTCTCCAGCCGCCTCACTCCCTCCGTCGCCCCCGACGCCGCCTCCATCGCCGACTCCATCAAGCGCCGCCTCGCCACCCACGCCCGCTCCGCCGACGCCCTCTCATTCGCCGACCTCTTCACCAAATTTGCGTCCAAAGCCCAAAGCGTCAACAACAAATGGGCCGTTATCTACCTTCTCAAAATAATCTCCGAAGATCGCCACAACACCGCCCTCGCCGCCACCACCACCGCCGCACCTCTCCTTCCCAACCTCAGTTTCTCCGAACCCGCCGCCGCTGACAACAACGGTTGGAGCCGCGGCGCTTTGTTAGTCTCCAAGGATCCGGAAAATCGCCGCGACATAGCGTTTCGCGAGTTTGTGAATTTTGTCAAAGAAGAAAACGAGGTGTCTGAAGAGGTTCTCGTTAGGGATGTGCTCTATGCTTGCCAGGGAGTGGATGGTAAGTATGTGAAATTTGAGAGTGAGAGTAAGCGTTATGTTATAGATGATTCAATTAGGGTTCCCAGAGCTACTAGGAGTATGATTCATAAGCTTTGTGAATTAGGGGTTTTGTTTAGGAAGGTTAGTGGTTACATTTCGCAGAGTATGGATCGGTTTCCTAATGAAGATGTGGGAACTGTGGGCCAAGCTTTTTGTTCTGATTTGCAGGATGAGCTTAGTCAGTATTATAAGTTGTTGGCGATTCTTGAGGCTCAGTCTTCGAATCCGATTCCTTTGGTTTCGGAATCGGCCATTTCTGGGAATTATCTTTCGTTGAGGAGGTTGGTGGTTTGGTTGGCGGAGCCCTTGGTGAAGATGAGGTTGATGGCTGATTTGGTTGAGAAGTGTAGGGTTTTGCGTGGCGGAGCAATGGTGGGGGCAATTCATTTGCACGCGCAGCATGGTGATCCGCTGGTTCAGGAGTTTATGAGGAGGTTGCTGCAGAGAGTGTGTTCTTCTTTGTTTGAGATGGTGAGGAGGTGGGTTTTGGAAGGGGAGTTGGAGGATATCTTTGCTGAGTTTTTCATTGTTGGGCAGCCTGTGAAGGCTGAGTCCCTTTGGAGAGAAGGGTACAGGCTCCATCATGCAATGCTTCCTTCGTTCATTTCACCTTCGCTTGCACTGAGGATCTTGAGAACTGGCAAGTCAATTAATTTTCTTCGAGTTTGTTGCGAGGATCGTGGTTGGGCAGATGCTGCTACTGAGGTTGTCGCTGATAATGGAGCATTGGCAAGAAGAGGTGGTTTTGGATATGGTGAAACGGAAACCCTTGAGTCTTTGGTAGATGAAGCTGCAAAAAGGATTGATAAGCACTTGTTGGATGTGATTTTCACGAGGTACAAGTTCAAAGAGCACTGTCTTGCAATTAAGCGGTATTTGTTGCTTGGGCAAGGTGATTTTGTGCAGTATCTGATGGATATTGTTGGGCCTGAGCTTTCTGAGCCGGCTAACACTATAAGCTCTTTCAAACTTTCGGGATTGCTGGAAACTGCAGTTCGGGCATCTAATGCTCAGTATGATGATCCTGACATTTTGGATAGGCTAAGGGTTAAGATGATGCCACATGAAAGTGGTGATAGGGGATGGGATGTATTTTCCCTGGAGTATGATGCAAGAGTTCCACTGGATACAGTGTTCACGGAGTCTGTGATGACGAAGTATTTAAGAATTTTTAATTTTCTGTGGAAGCTTAGGAGAGTGGAACATGCACTTACTGGTGCCTGGAAGACCATGAAACCAAACTGCATTACTTCTAATTCCTTTACCAGATTGCAACATGCTGTAAAGATGCAATTAGTTTCGACTTTGAGGCGCTGTCAGGTTCTTTGGGTTGAAATTAATCACTTCATTTCAAACTTGCAATATTATATAATGTTTGAAGTTTTGGAAATATCATGGTCAAATTTTTTGAGTGAGATGGAAGTAGCCAAGGATCTTGATGATTTACTTGCTGCTCATGAGAAATATCTGAATTCTATTGTAGAGAAATCTCTCTTGGGAGAGCTTTCCCAGTCTCTTTACAAGTCACTATTTGTAATTTTTGATCTTATATTACGTTTTCGGAGTCGTGCGGATCGGTTGTATGAAGGTATTCATGAGTTGCAAGCAAGGTATTAATCTTACTTTTTGTTTTCATTTGTAAATCTTTCCCCACCTATCCACCCCCATGAAACACAAATATATTGCCATGTTTGACATTGGATCATGTTTTTGTTTCAGAATCACAGAATCATCTCTACCCTCTCGAGATCAGAATAAATCACGATCACAGAAGCAACTGAATGATAAATCTGCAGAAGAAGGATCCTGGATTGCCGATGGGAGGAAAGCCCTAACACAACGAGCTGGTGAATTTCTAAGAAACATGGGACAAGATCTGGATGCAATTGCTAAGGAGTATTCATCATTGCAAGAGCAATTCATTTCTCAGTTGCCTGTACAGCAGCATGTTGATCTAAAATTTCTCTTTTTCCGTCTTGACTTCAATGAATTTTATAGGCGGCTGTGTCCTAGCATGTAGGAAATTTGTGAATAAGGCTGAGGGTCAGGTTGAAGCATTGTTTCTTCAAAAAGACAGGGCATTAAAAGCTTTGCAATCAGCTAACTTCTATTGTGTGTTTGAGTGGAACAATTCTATTTCTGCTAACTTCCTTTGGACCAATCATTCCTTGGGTCGTTTAATTAACCATAGGTATGTTGGATATCTTGTCTTTCTCAATTTTTTTCCCTTGTGTTTTCTATGGAGAATGTGACCTCCTCCTTTTCTGCAGGTAGTCACATTTTGTGATTTGCAAGATTGTTTGTGCAGATGTGAAGCTATTAATATTTGATTGGATGCACGATGTGAGTAGTGCAGACGTAAGTATCTGAATATCCAATGATTTAGTCATTATTTTTGGCAAATTTTTCAAGCTGCGCTTTCGGAGATTGTTCATATGTATCCTAGATTTTTGGTTGAATGAAAATGGGTGTCGTCTAAAATTCCAGTTCTTCATTCTTGTGTATCTTCTGGTTTACTATCTCTTGTCACTCTGCAGAGTGCTTGAACTTTTTTCCTTGTGGCAGTTAATATAAAGTCACAGGTGAATCAAGTGTCAAGATGTTTGCCATGCAATTCAATATACTTTATACACATCTAAGGTAATCTGAAGGAGCTTCTATTTGAATTCTATTAGCCAGTCTCTAGTATCGAAAAGTGAAGCCTTATTTTGTTATTTTGAAGGTACTAACCCATAATTGATAGGGCTTATTAGTTGAGTAATTCTATTAGCTCAGTCTCATGCTTGGGTATTAACAGTATTCATATTTCATCTTGGAAAACTGGGTGATGGAAACTTGGTTACACTAATCTTAGAAGGAGCTCTTTACTGTGGACATTTATAACATATCTGTATTTATTAGAATTGTTGAATGTTTAGTAGGAAATTTCTGGTTTTGCTGTAAATGTTGGAGGGGTTCATGCAACTTTAGGTTTTAAAAATGTGTTGTGAGAAGATACAATGTACAAGAGAATAAATTAATTTGTACATTTTTCAGGAATAGAGGGCACTTGATGCAAAATAGTTGTATTCTTAAGCCACTGAAGTTTTCATATTTTGGTAACATTAAGCTGCTGCTGTTAACCAAAAAAAGTATTTTGCCAACTAGTGATGTTCTTTCTAGATGGGCTGGGTAGTCCATAAAATTGGGGAGGTGTCTTGAATACTTTTCTAATGTTATGTTTTGGTGAAAGTGAATACTTTTGATGCCTGAGTTAGCTGAATCTATTGCATCTGCATGAAATGTGATATAGATTGAACTCTTAAGTTTCAATCTAGCTTACATAATTTGTGGTTCATATATTATAGTTTTTCATTATGTGCTGTTTATTGATAGGTGGGAATGAGGCAATCTCTTTTATTCCCTTCTAGTAGTAAATTAGTTGTTTTGACTTCAGTGAGGTCTAGAACCAACTTGGTTAGTAATGGTCTTGCTATGTTGCATATGCAGTACCAAATACATATGATCACTGACTGTATAAGGTTGACAACTGTCTCTTTGTTGATTCAATTAATAATCATATATTATTTCACATTATTGGTATTTACTAACTACAAAGAGCATATGATAAGCCGATAAGGGGTCAAAACAGATATGGGAAAGGCCTTAAGGGAGTCAAAAGAATAGATTGTAAATCGCATATATTCAAGCATCAAATCAAGAATATATGAGCCTGAGGGAGTCACAAATAGTAGGATAGGATAACATAAGGTGGGTCATAGCAATTTTTTCTAATAACTGTAGAACTGTATATTCAAGGGTAAACTAACTGACCATATATAAGAACCAGTATCATGATGCATGCTCTTTGTGGCTGTTATAATTCTAATTGGAAAGATGTGGATATGAAACGAATTTAAAAAGAACATGTCTTTTGTTCAAGTGATGGAAGTAGGGCAGAGTATGTAGAATGTAAGTTGAGCAAGAGGCACATCAATCCTAGTTTAGAGATGAAGTGGAGACCATATTTTATCACAAGTCTTACAGTTTTAAGTATCTTGGGTCTGTCGTACTAAATTTCAGAAAAAAGTGAAGGGGATGTAAACTATAAGAAGTATTATTTGTGACAAAAAGTACTATTCAAGCTTGAGCGAAAATTGTACCTCTATAATTTTGGGTGTTGAACTAAGTGATATAAAGGCAGTAATACAAAAATTTGATGTAATGAATGGGCATACTAGACAAAGTGGGATTGGATGAATAATGCATGAGAGAAAGTTAGGATAATACCTATTGTATTAAAAATGGCCAAATGTATGGAGAAGACCTACAAAACCCCTGATTAGGAAAGTAGATCAGATACTGCCGGAGGTAGAGGGAGAAAAAAAAAACTACAGGTGAAAGGGAAACCATCAAGATTTAGAGATGTTAATGTTTTGGTTATAACATGATTCATAATAAAATATCATGGCATTGTTTGATCTATGTACCCAACCAACCTCATCTGATGGAAAAAGATTTTGCTGTTCTTGTTGAAATAATGCTATCTAAAGAACCTTTTTAGCAAAAATGTCATTCATGTCTGCATTCATATTTATGTATGTTGTCCCTTTTTCAGTTTTCTTGTCTTCCATATGTTGCGTGCGTAAAGCATCATCCCTTTGCAGCACAGTCGATTGTGTAAATAATATCATTCGTAATTGTTCAAGTGAAAGGGGTGACTATGGAGAGTATTGACGGTAAATGCCTCTGGCACCATGAAATTTTGTAATATTATCTTGGATTAAATAATTGCACTACGGAAAAGATAAGTGCTTTATTCACGTGCTATTAATGATGGCTCTGGATATTGGTTGTCTCTTTGATTTCGAGTTCTTACCATTTTTTTTATGAATAAAAATTAAAGACTGATAATGTGACTCTCTACTTGGGGAAGGTTTGACACTTCGTTATCTTTTTACCTGCTATGACTACTCGTCGCATGTTCCTTCGTCTCGACTCTCAACCTTTGCCCCGTGAATATGAGAAATTATATTTAGTTTTATTTTTAGAATTCATCAAAGTAAAATACATTTTATTTATTATGTTCGTCGTGTTGTCATAATACGTGTACTAAGACAAAAAGACCTAAGAAGCTTGAACCTTGAAGTGATACAATACACTAGTAAAAAAGCTATCTTTCTCAAAATGGTACAGGCGATAGAATTAGTTTTATTTAGCCGAATATGTTCCGTCATCAAAGATAACAAAGTGTGATTATTTTGGGGTTACTTTTTTTCTTTAAGATATATTTAGGGGAAAGACGAGTATTTTTTTATTAATTTTTAATTTGATTGTTCAAGTAAAAAGGGAAAAATTATATGTACGTATAAATTTATAGTGTTAATCTTTTATTCCTTTTTATAAATGACATCTCATGTTTATTCTTTTCAGTTTTATTTAATTTTCTTTTTGTAAACCAAATCATGCTAGAAGTTTAAGAGGCGCTGGTGTGAAAATTGTAACAAACTACTAACAAGTGATTTTCTTGATAGCTACTGATTCGAGAGAGGTATTTTGTCTTGGTTGGGTTTCTAGTTCACTCCAATGAATTGAAGTTCTATACTCTGTCATTCTTATGAAATTTACGATAAAAGAAAATTATAAAGATAATGATGATTGAAGAAGATAAATTTGATTAATCGGTAACAGATATGTTATACATTGTTGTTTTCCATTATTTGTAGATTATAATTAGCTTGAGGCGTTTCCTCCCTAAGATAACTATGTACTACCCGCATTTTTAGAATTTTAGGAAATCATAGCTACATCAATGTTCAAACATAAAAACCTTGCTTCCAACTGCTACTCACATTCACATTTTCATTCATGCTTGATCTGGCTAAAATCTATTCCATTGAGTCCCATGCATCATAGGCCCCCGCTAGCCATTTGGAAACTGGGTTGTCTCTATAATTCATTTAGACTAGACACTAGCTTAATTTATTGATTTATTGGTTCAAACACTTGGTCTGGTCTGATTTTCAAAATATAGCAAGCTATACATGATAACTTTTTTCCTTATCACTGAGATAAAACAATTTTTTTATTATTATTTATGAAGTTGTGAAAAATAAATAGCTTTAATGTAATATATATATATATATATATATATATATATATATATATATATATATATATATATATATATATATATTTGAATCCAGCATTAAATTTATTTTATTCTCTTAACTTCATAAAAGCTTAACATAATAAATTCGTAATGTGTATGGTAAAATATATTTTATTTATCTTTTCCAACATTTTTAAGAGAAAAAGTGACACATGATTAATTAATCATATAAAACCATTTCACATCCTTAATACACCATGTTTAATCTCTATTTTTGGTTCCTAATCAACGTTAGAGATCAATGGATTGTTGAACACCGCAGTTAAAATAAGAGCTAGTGCACGGGAAGCATACCTAGCTCCCATGCTAACCCATTAACACTCTTTCTGGTACTCTTTTCATTGAATTTTAACTATTTTCCCAACAGTGCAATTTACATAGCATAACAATGAATTGTTTTTTTTTTTTTTTTTTTCTATTTATTTATTATATTATTATTATTATTGTTATTCTTGTTATTGTTGTTCTTGTTCTTGTTCTTGTTATTTATTTATTTTATTATTATTATTATTAAGAAAATAGCAGCATTGGTGCAGTAATAAACAGCTGTACACGCAGTAGCTAATAGAGTTCATCGGTGATAGGATACATTGGAAATTTACGTAAATCTGTTTCATCAAACCATTTCTTGATTTTTCTCCCTTACGCTACTACTACACTATAAGGGTGGCTGGAGAGTATTTTTTGGAGCACTAATCCAAGGGGTACCCGCAATGGCAAATCTCCACAATGCATTGACATGCTCTGGCGAAGCATATTGGATACCAACACGTGGACCTACCAATATGTTTTCTGGCTCTGGACCATCTAAGACTTCCAAACCACCTGCATCACACACACTTTTCACTTCTGAAAATTCGTGGATATATTCATTTGTCAATTTTACATTTGAGTGGCATTATAAACTTACCAGGGGTATAGAGAGGATGGCTGGACCATTCTGTGGAAAGACCTAGTGCCTGACCAACCTAAGATTTGGGAGAACACTCAGATTAATCTATTCCAAAAAGTAAGGTGATGTTTAGATATGCAGGTGCATTTGAGAAGGAAAAATTATCATCTCCACCAAGTCCTTAATAAGAAGCATGGAAGATGGTCGAAAGAGGAATACCACCAAAACATCTCTAACATTCTTTTGAACATCTTCTCTTCTAATAATTGCAATACATGTTGGATCCACTAGTTTGGGATTGAGACCCACATATTTAGAGAGATTCACATAAACTTCACCTAAGTGTGTGTTAAAGGATGTTATAGAGTGTATTAATAGCATTTTTAATGATGGAAAAGTGGACGAAAACTAAATGATGGAATTTGTTTTTCTCCTATCCTTCTATCCCCCCGAATTTTCCCCTTCTAGCAAGAACCTCACTTATAATTATGATCACAGTAGAAATTACATTCTGCATATGATGCAACCTTTTTAATCCACCATGTGAGATTTCTAAAACTTTAAAGGAGGCTAAGCACAATCTTTGAAGACTTTGAGAATGAAGCTATTTCAGAAATAGCCAAGTATTATGCTTTAATACACTAGACTACAAATTATTTCACAGGTCACAAGCATGTAAAATCATAAACCATGGGATTACACAATGAGCAATTTTTAAGTCTAAGAAACAATGGTATTGTAATATCTACTATCTACTGATCATTATTAAGGTATAATTTCCATTTTATTATAATCTCAATAAAATTTTGTCAAGAAAGATGGTAAGTCTGTAATTGCAGCTAGTTTGTTTTTTATGACCAACAGAACTGACTACATTGAGTAGTTAATGATAAAGCACTAGAATGTAGATACCTTTGACTTTACTAGTAAAATAGCAGTGCAGATCTCTTAACAGAAATATTATCCTCAAAAGCATCTCAAGCAGATGAAAAGGAACTCACCTTCCCAGGACCTGTAAGAAGTATAGGTTTATCAGTTTTCAGACCTCGGCGCTGTTGAATGACATCCAATCCTGTGATATTGTCCAATATTATAAATAAATCTATAAATAATTTCTATGCACGGTTTCCTTATAATGAATACTTGACTAATAGTAAAGAGATTATAGTTTTTCTGCAATAATGTCTGTTACAATTTGAGAAAGGAAAAAAAGAATATGTTATAACAATGCTGGACTTATACTGAAAGCCTCATTGTCCCAATTAGTGACCCATCTTCCTGCTTTGGATTGGCAATATAGTGGCTATCCATAGTCTTCCCTATATACACAGCCAAAATATGCTACAATTCACACACAAGCTTGTGATGATTCATTCTTTTGCACGCAGCAAGATCATTACTTTAGGGTGTGTTAGCATTAGACTTCCGTTGAAAATGGTTTTAACGAATTTTCAAACAAACACTTAATCATCTCTCAAAGATTTTACTTTCTTTTCCTTTTTCAAAGAGTATGAATAATGCATTCACTTTAAGGAGTCACTTGAATGACCTGAAATATCTATTAATCGTTTATCCCTCTTTGTTTATCCATAAACTTTTCTTTGATAAGGAGAAATCAAAGTTGGGTGTCCGGGCAGTTTACAACTACTCCCACCAACTTTATTTCGTACCTAACTCTAACATTCAACCAATCTGTCAACTCATTTACAAAACATATACATATTCTTTTTATTAATTTGTTCTCTTTCTTTCACATTTTACAACTAGTTGATTGGTTGCTTAAGCATTCTCTGTCTAGCCAATATAAAAAACGGTACTTTTTCAAAAGTTAAATTCATTAGTAAATTTCTACAAGTCTTCTCTCTCTCGTGGAAGACTTTCTGTATTTTTTCCTATGATGAGTCAGGGGGAAAAAAGAAAAAGCTGAGAACACGGGTATGATAAGGAGCATTACCACTAATGGGAGCACAAGAGCGTATCAAAACAGCAGCTCCAGCTCCTTCCTTGTCAGCAACAACATTGAGCATCATGTGGAGACCATAGCAAAGATAAACATAGGCATGCCCACCTGCTCCAAACTTTTAAACATACACAAACACATTGCAATGTTAGTATGTTACTCTACAAAACTTCAATTAGCATTCAGAGATGCAAGGTGAGAATAAAGGTAGAATCTTACAACAGGGGCAGTTCTAGAAGTAACACCAAAACGACCGTGACAAGCCGAGTCATTTGGTCTATATGCTTCAACCTGTCTCCCATTGTTACTCATTAATCAATCAAATCACAACAAACCAAAACGACAAAATTGCATGTGTCGTATTAATGGAAAAACAAACAACACAGTACCTCGGTGATTTGAAGAACGACGTCGTCTCTGCGAAGAAATTTTCCCAGCAAGCGTGGGGCAAGGTCCAGTGCGTCCATTTGAAAGAAATCGCGGGGCAAAGTTGTCATTTTTGTGGATGAAATGTCTGGTTGTGGTGATGGGTTGGGTATGGCTCTCGGTTCTCTGCTAACCGGTTTGGTTGGTTGGACCGGTTTGGCGACTCGTTTGAATCGGTGCTTCCGGTTCGTTACGGTGCCGCGGAAACGGAAGGAGGCAAATACGTCGTCGGATTCAGGAGTTGACTCGCGCTCCGATGCCCGCATTGTTGCATACGCAGTGCCTGTGCGTTTCACTTTGTAACTTTTGTTTTTGCTTGGGATTCATCAACTTTTCTTTTATTTTAAAAAAAACGTTTTTTCTTACAAATATATTTAGTTGAAATTTTTGAAATATATATATATATATATATATATATATATATATATATATATATATATATATATATATATATATATATATATATATATATATAAACTGCCTCTAAAAAAACATATTTTTTTTAAGAAATAACTTGAAACTGCTTTGTTTGAAAGTAATTTTTAATAATCATTCTTTTAAAAGAAAAGACTTTCGTTTAAAATTATATATATCCTGGTCAAATTTTTTAATAATCATTTTTTTAAAAGTAATATTTTTTATCTTGCAAAAATTAATTTAAAAATTTACAAAATTAGAGTGACGAGTTTAATTTAATTAGAGTTCTGGTTTACTCATAAATATTTGGTTGGTCGAGTTTTGACTAAAATATCAGTTTAATTTTAAATTTATTATTTTTTAAAATAATCTTTAAATTGATGAAATTATATAAATAATTTTTAAAATATTTAAACCATTATTTAAAAAATAAAAATAAAACCATCCATATAGTTCCTACGTTACAATGTTGAAGAAGTATTTTTTTAATATTTGAAAGCGAGATCAATGGTTTAGTAAATTTTTTTGAGAAAGAATGATGTTAAAGTAAAAGTAAATAGCATTTAAATTAAACGGATCCATATACATTCTTACTTATGTTTTTAAATATTATTTAATTTATTAAAATTTTATTTCTGATTTAACTATAAAATTAATCAATCAAATAATGAAATCTCACATCTAAATCTTATAGTTATATATGATTTGTTCCTTTATAGCATCACATCCTCAAGAATATAGTAATAAAAATGTAAATTTTAAGGAGATTATATACATAGAGAATAAAAATAAAACGAGTGTTAATAAAAAGCTCAAGTGAAAAATGTGAGAATGAATAAAGATTTTAGCAGGTAAAAAAAGCTAAATCGGAGAGCCCTAGCGATCCTTCTGGGCTTTAGTAAGTTAACAAAGCCAAACCCTGTTTTATGGGAGTCCCTAACCAAAGGCACTCTTTTTAGTTTCTAGAGGCTTCCCTTTCATCGCGCCACCCTCTGACATTCTAGACCCTTCACTGACCACTTATATAATTAACAAAAATACATTTCACAGAAACAAGTGAGAGTAGCAGTTTGATAAGAATAAGAATAAGAATAAGAATGGCTCGTTACGGCGAAGGCGACAAGCGTTGGATCGTGGAGGACCGTCCAGACGGAACGAACGTCCACAACTGGCACTGGGCCGAGACCAACTGTCTGGACTGGTCCAAAACCTTCTTCACCAATCTCCTCGCCAATCTCACTATTCTTCAAGGCGAGGGTAATCTCTTCCTCAAAACGACGTCGCTTAAATCTGTTGACGGCGAAGCCTACGTCAATGTTCGCAAGGGCAAAATCATCCCCGGATATGAGATCAGCGTTACTTTGAATTGGCAAGGTGAAGCCAAGGACAGTGATGGAAATTCACTTCTCAAAGTCGATGGCACCGTTGAGATTCCTTACATCTCCGACGAGAATGCTGATGAGGATCCTGAGGTTAGGGTTATTGTTAATGATGAAGGACCTGTTGGTAAGAGGATTAAGGATGCTATGGTTTCCAAGGGTAAGCCTTTGATTTTGGACAAGGTTAGGGTTTGGGTTCAGAGTATGGCTAAGGGAGGTCCTGTTAAGGATGAATTGTTGGCAGAATCCAAGAAGCCGGCACCGTCGACTACCACGGCGCCGACCACCACGGCCACCACCACGAAGGCGCCGCCGCCCAAGAAGGAAGGTTCGGTGTCTTCGAAGAAGAAGGGGGTCAAGAGTATTGTTATGACGGAGAAGTTCAATTGTAGGGCGAGGGATTTGTATGAGATATTGTTGGATGAGAATAGGTGGAAGGGTTTTACGCAGAGTAATGCGAGGATTAGTAAGGAGGTTGGTGGTGAGTTTACCATTTTTGATGGATCTGTTACTGGGACTAATTTGGAGTTGCAGGAGGGTAAGTTGATTGTGCAGAGATGGAGGTTTGGGAGCTGGATCGATGGAGTTCAGTCCACGGTGAGTGTTTTTTTTTTTTTGTTGTTTTGGCTGTTTGAATGTTGAATGATCAATGGTTTATGTGATATGTTTGCTATGTATTTATGTCTAGAATTAATTTTATGATTGCTTATACATTTAACCAACTAGATATCATCTCAGATTGATTAAGGTTTTAAATCATGTTAAATTGAGTAAGGTTTTAGATTGCGATTGTGGCTGCAGAAGATTATAGACAAATGAAGCCAATGTGGTTGCAGTTGTAGTTGCATTCCCATAGTGTTGTGGCCTAAATTGCAATAGTAAACCTTTTCAAAAACTTTGTCGTAGATATATGCCTCTTAAACTAAGAGTTCAATGGTCTTGAATGTGGAGTGTTTGTTTCAAGTTACAAAGTTGTATTTCTGGGAGTCATATTCTTGGGAATATCATGTCTCAGAATGAAATATATCCACTAAAGCATTTGAGTAGTTTGTATTCCTAGGAATTAATAGTTCTTGGGAATATTTTTTTCAACTTGGAACAAACATGGGTGCATAGTATTCCTATGAGCATTTTTCTTTCTTTTACATGTCCTGAAACATACGCTCCTTTAGTGTAAATGATTTTAAATCAGGTTTAGTAAGATTTTAGGGTAGTTATTATCAAAATAGACAAAATTATTGTGTATTTTTTCCTTAAAATAATCTTATAACAAATTTACATCTACCACAGTATATAATTAGATAGCAGCATACAATTTTGATTATAATTAAATTTTGTCTATATTTGCAGGTGAGGCTTGTGTTTGAGGAGCCTGAACCGGGTGTGACAGTTGTTAAGTTGACACATACTGATGTGCCTGAAGAGGATAGGTGAGTGTTTGATTGGGAATTTGGGTATTTTTGTGAAAGTTTTGGTTGTTTTTTCTAGTTTGTTTGCTGAGGTGGGTTGGTTTCTTGTTGATACAGGTATGGGAATGCTACTGTGGTGGAGAACACGGAAAGGGGATGGCGGGATCTCATTTTCCAAAGGATACGTGCTGTTTTTGGTTTTGGAATTTGAGATTTTTCTGATTGTATTTCCTGCGTTGTAGAATTTGCTAATTTTGATATTTATCATTGAGAAAAATTAATGGATTATTGACATTGGATATTGTGGGATGCAAAATGGCATGTTTTTCATTCCTCTTCTGGTTTGAATGTTATGTGTGATTGAAGTCGTTACTTGTCCTTATTGTAATATAATTGGAATTTGAGTCACTACTGCACATAACACTGCAAAATTAGAGAGGAATGTATTATTTCCAATACTTTCCCCAGTTACATGTTTTCAATATCTGTTCATATAAGTTGTTCATGAAATGGTAACGACTTTGCCATCTACCTTGAACTTGGGAATGAAGTACGATTGTTTGAATTCTGCTGAAAATTGTTCATGGTAACGACTAACGAAGATTTGAGCCAAAGTGACTGTTAACCCGATTTTTACTTTTCCACCTGCCCTGAACTTGGGAATGATGTACAATGTTTGAATTCTGCTGGAAATATATAATGGCGTGTTTTGATTCGAGAAAAAGGGGACTTGTATGACTTAGGTCAATTCTTTGGCATTTGGATATGGATTGGGAGTTCTAGAGATTTCCAGGGACCCTCAATCCCTTACCCTTTAGTGTATTGTATTTAGAAGCTATATAAGGATCAACCACTGTCAGTGGTTCTGTGGTTAGCAAAACAAAGTAATTGAGTGTCTAAAACTGATGATATTTTCTGAGGTCTTGCTTGTTTCTTTCTTCTTTTTTCTTTTTAGAATGACGACAGTAAAGGTTAAATTTAGAGTTTTCATGTGTATTTAATCCTTTATTATTGGACCGACCCTAGGGTTGCTTGGTGCACAACCACTGATATAGTGGGAGTAGACAATTGAATTTGTGCGTTTTTCCCTGGTGATAAAATGTGGTCTTTTTCTGTCAATATTGCAGCTGGAGTGTTGATGCTCAACGGTGGTGTGGCATATGCGGAAGCAGAGCATTTACATCTTATGGACTAAATTTGAGTATAGTTGTTTGATTGCTTTTGGCTTGACTGGATGTTTTTTTCAATATCAAACCGTTTTCACCTGTTTGATCTTTCCTTTTGAGTTTCTTGTTTTTCTGTTTATTCTGAATTCTGATCATCAATGTGAAGTTCTACAGTTTCTGAACTATTTGGAAAAACACTACTAAATCATACCTCAATCAAACCCAACCCATTATTAGAACTTTGTTTGTATTAGAACTTTGTTTGTACCTTATTGAAAACAAACACTCAATAATAGATCATTCAACACTAGTTACGAACCTAAGGATTTTAAATTTTTAATAATTGAGACTCGAAGCTATACAATGTATTCGCATAATCTTTTGGTATTTGGTTTTGGTAAAATAGCACCGTGTGGTAGTGTTTTATGATATCAAATACACGTTTTTTCTCGAGTGTTATTCGGTCCTTGATGAAAATTTTTATGACAACTATCTTAAACATTATATTTAATAAGATTTTTCATTGTTAACAATGCAAATGTTTCTTACATGATTTCTTTTATGCAATAATAATATATAAAATTTGAATAAAATACAAATTTGGTCTTCAAAAATTACACCTTCTCTTAAATAGTCTCAAATATAATAATGCGTAAGTGATTTCTCAATTATCCATTCTGTCGACATAGACATCTAGTCTTTAAATTAATTTGTTTCGCTAACGTCAGAGGTTAATTTGAAACGTTTTTTATTTTTAATATTTAGATGATCTTAACATAATTTTTCATATTTTAAAAAGTGTTTATATAATGTTTAATTAAAGATGTATATTAATCAAAACTAAAACTCTTGTTTCATTTTACTTGATAATTTCAGATGTTTAAGCTATTTCTTCGAAGGAATTTTGTCAATACAAAGTAACTTGACGAACCAAAACGAAAACCCAAAACTGCTGGCAAAAAAAAAAAAAAAAAAAAAAAAAAAAAAAAAAAAAAAAAAAAAAAAAGGAAGTTAAACACGTCGCCTGAGAGATTCGAACTCTCGCGGGGAAACCCCATGTACTTAGCAGGCACACGCCTTAACCACTCGGCCAAAGCGACGGTGTTGTTAGATGTTATTTACATTTACATAATGAACGATTTAATACTTCAAAGGATTGTGCTTTAAGAACATGTCTCCGTAAACAAGTCCACGAGTAATGATTGATAAATAATTCTCTCTCTCTGAGATTGAAAGAAAATGATTGTGATTTGGGATGAAAATCCACTCTTCTTTTCCTCTAATAAATGGTAGGGAGGGAGGAACAGTGAACATCTTTCCTTTTGCCTCTGTAATATCTCTTGGCTATTGTACACAGTTCCATTAATATATATGATACACAAGTACACACAGTTGCTAACATATAAAAGTAAAAAACATTAAAAGATTAGTTTTTACAATTGTATTTTTCTTTTTTGGAGGGAGGTTGAGGAAGCAAGAAAAATAAAACAGAAGTATGTATTATAGAAACTTTTGGATCATTTCTCTGACTTCTTCAATGACTAGCCAGGCTTTATGGCCTCCAATGACTTCTGCTTTCATCTCTCCATCTTTCCACAACTGCAAAGAATTCATGTTTTCATTTTCATTTTCATTTTCCTTTTTTATAGTATAGAAAACTAATTTAATGGGGGACGCACCTGAATTGTTGGCATTTTCTGGAAAACAACCAAATAAATTACAGTCAAAAGGGGCACAAGAGTTATGTAACACATTGTTACTACTTACTAGAAAAGAATATAAGAATGAAATTCTAAACTTACAGATATGTTGGCACTCTTGACAAGAGTCTGAGGTACTTTATTGACATCCACGTAATAAAATTTGACTCTGAAACGGTTCCCAAAAAAGAAAACAAACTAATTAGTAGCAACATTAGATTGCTTAGGATAAACAAAGACATACTTATAGTTGAAGGCTTCACAGCCTCTTCTGTGCAGAATTTATTTTAGTTTTGAAAAATGTTAATTTAGATAAAGTAAAACTATTAGAGGATTAAGAGTAATTTAATTAACTGAAGTAGGCACAATGACTAGTTTACTTGTTGTGATATTCAGCAGCTAATTTTTCCAACTTGGGCTTCAAATAGATGCATTTCCGGCACCAAGTAGCCATCCTACATTTACCAAAATAAAATCAAGTAATCAAATCAATAAGTCTACCTGCAAAATTCATAGCATTCTCACTAAAATTTAAATAAACTCAGTTCTGTCTTTTAAAGGTTACATAGTTATCATTTTAGTTCTTCAAACCATTTTGTTATCACATTTGATGATTGAATTAAAAAATTGTATTACAATTGACAAGCTAAAATTTGTAACAAATAAAAACTATATTTCATAATTCAAGATCGAGATTTTTCATAAAAAATTTAATTCTATTTTAAAATTAATTTTTAATTCAAAATATGAATATTATATTTTCTACTTACACATTTGAATTAATATAAGTATTTTTATAATTTTTATCTAAATATGAAAATGTCAAATACAATGCATTATTATTATTATTAGTTTTATAAACTTGTGTGTTACTTCCACAGGCTTTAAAAATGTATTTAGTTATTTAATTGGAATGCTCGAGTTCTCAAAATATCCACTACCAATGACATCTTCAAAATATCTACCTAGCTACTACAGTGACAGACCACTTTTGCACATCATCGTTTATCTATTTGTCTAATAAAATCTTAGAGCCAGGATAAGATAAAAGAATAAAAAAGAAAAAAGAAAAATGGTAAACACCTCATATTTTAAGGATTAGATAGAAGTAGAGTGAATATGCCATTATTTCCAATATAGTAGGATAAAAATTAAACAAATACAAAATTAAATTCGGTAAGAATGTACCGTCAATTCTTCTAATATTGTCATTAAATTATGAACTATCAAAATTAATAACTTTTTTTTTTATAATAATTACATTGAAAACTCTTTGTAAATGGTTAGTGTGTAACTATAAGAAAAGAAGTTGTAGACAAGATGAGTGAGAGAGAAGTACAAACCAATCAATGAGGATAAGGTGTGAGTTCTGCTGTGCATGAACTAGAATTTGATCAAGTTGTTCAGCACCATTAATTTCTTCCATTTCTAACTCACTTGGTTTTGACAAATCTGGCCACATAGCTTGCACACGCAAATTCCTGCGTTCAATTTTGCTTTCTCTCTTTTTGGTTCCAACAAATATGTTCCCACAATAACCACTCTTGTGAGATAAAAGATAACTCCTTCCAGTTCCCAAGTACTGTGGCCACTGTTGATCTCTCTGATAAACCTCACTAGAGAGAAAATGTGAATATGCGCCTATAACAGACATACCCTTTTGCCTATAACAACCTTCACTCTTTCAATAACACAACACACGATATGATGACCAAAAAAAATTGGTTTTTTTTCTCTAATGAGTTGGTGGCTAAGAAAAAAGGAATAGAATCATTCTAGGTGGTTTGCTTTGTTGAGTTTAGGGGACAAAGTGTGGAGCTAAGAAATGGTTTGGAATTTGATGATTTTGGAATCTATGAAGCAGGGTAGGGGGGAATTAAAAGGGAGAATGAATAATGAAAAATGATCAGAAAATAATATTAATTATTTAAAAACCTAGGAAACATGGTTCAAGCCTGAGGCTTATCCAGAAGGTGTGCACAGCCACAACTCAGGAAGGATAGAGGAAAAAAATGTATAATCGAAAGAGTAAAGAAAAATGGGCCCACGCGTTGCGGATAAAGTTCTAATACTATCTCCTTTTTTGTAATTCAGACACTATATATATAAAATAGAAAATAGATTTATTCTAAATATGTGCATCTTTCTGTTTTTGTGTTATTCTTTACTCTCATCAAATCTGATACAAAGTTATTTCATTAATTTGAACGCTTAGTATTTCTAATGTTGTTTCTATATTGAACAACACTTGATAGTGTTTTCCAACAACTAGGCAATACTTAGTATTTTGATTAATTTCAAGAACATATAAAATATGGGAGATTAATTTCTAGGGAATTTTAATTATAGTTACCCTTTTGCCTTTTCTGTAATGTGTATTCGAATTTTTTTTACTTTAAAAGTAATAATTTTGTAGAGTTCTTTAAAGTCTATACTAAGTCCTGTGATTTGTACAATTAATATCAAAGAGCAAATGTTTTGTGGATTTGGTAGTGGTGACATATCACACTGCAAATAATTATTTTTTTTCCATTGATCATCGACTAATCCGTGATACTCGCTTATTCTTTTCATGTGTTCTAATTTTTTGCCCTTTTATCTGTTGGTGGCAAGTACAGGTAGGAATTGTTTGAAATTTTAACCTGGGAAAGTAATTCAGACAAAGTGAGGGGAAGAGGGAAAGCAAGTTTTCAGGGTATAAAGCTAGTAAGCAACTGTTCAAGGAGTCTTATACATAGGTTTAGAAAATGCAGTGCGTTCATTGGAGTCATAAAATAAAAAAATAATGACCATTAAATATGAATTAAAAGCGAAAACCATAATTTAGAAATCAGAATTAAAATTATATTTATTTTCCAGAAAATCTTAGGAATCTGTTTCTGAAATTTTTGGGTTATTTTGTTTTTGTTTATGTTTTTACCATGATTGTTGTCTATCAATTTGGCTTGGAAAAACAGAATTCGTGCTAACCTTATAAACATTCTTTACTTTAGTTTTTAGTGTCCGAAATGCATGTATCACTTTTGCCAAAAGTAAATATAAATAATCTGTGTTTCGAAATTGAATCATTAGTAATATAAAATTAAAATCATGTTTAATTTGATAACAAATTGAAGAGGTTATTTTTAACGTGTTGGAATTTTATATATTAGATTGCACTACAATCATTACAATAAGGTTTTTTTTTTTTATTTTTATTATTATATAAAACAGTTAACTTTTATATATGTAACTGTTATTTCAAAGTATAAGTTAAGAATACAGCAGAGAATGAAAGAAAATAAAAAGGATATATTGTTATTTTAAACTTTAGAAAAAATAAACGATTTGAATGAATTCTTAAGAATATAAGAATATGTAACTCACAAATATACATTATCTCTATTTAATTTATCAGGAAAAATAAGATCCAACATTATGAAAATTAATAATAAAAATCATCACTGTTAAGAATCAGAGTATAATAAAAAAAACATAATAAAATAATAGTATTGAGACTACAATAATAAACAACTCTTATTTCATTGAAATTCTCCTCCTTAATTATGATTTGCACATATTTAACTTATTTTTAAGAATAATATTAAATAACTTGGTAAATATATTCGCAAATTGATTTTTTTAAAGGTTTATCCAAATGTAAGATAGCATTTCCTCATCTTATCAATTGATTCAACTATTTAATAGTCGTGTATTTTAAATTACACTTGCATTTATCATATGCAACTAATTAGGACAATTAAGAAACTAGAAAAAACACTTATAGAAAAATTATTTCAGAATGTTGTTGTGAGATACATTAGGCAGTCAGTTAAACTCCTATAGAGACCTTTATTTGCAGGTTCAACTCCATCCTTCTTCTACAACTTTTCTTTTTGACCCATAGGAGTATTCATACTTTTGCACCCTCCATATTGAATTTCTTCAAAATCTCAAATGTTTCTTCTGGCATAGGAAATATAAAAGATAAGAGAGTGATAAATTTTATTCACTCGTACCATATCCTTTAATCTATATAATGAGTGTATTAGATTTTAGGTAGTATATGTCAAATACGGTGTTTTCCGCTATTTGGTTATGAGTAGAACGATTTCTTATGAGTTCTTTGTAGAGGTTCTTTTACTGCTCTTTTACATTTTTCATAGTGGAGATTTTTTTAGATTAGGTCCCGTAATTTTATCTCTCTCGTTGGAGATTTCCACATTAAAATTGGTGTTCTTTTTGCTCATCCACATTATGTGTGCAGTTTTTCTGCTGCATAATTGTGTCTTTCCCAACAGCTTAATCTCCATGTCAAGAAAGCAGAACACCTCACCAAGATAAGTCATTTCAAACATCTTCATCATATCCTATTAAAATGTATCAATCTGATTAACATCACTCCTTGTCACCAGCATATAAAGATACACTAACCATGTTAGAACCAAGCTTCTTGACAAAAAGTGTGGATTCGCTCAAGCTTTTCTCAAAGCCCAAGCCTAGCATGTGTTCATCTATCTTGCTATACCAAGTTCTAGGAGTTTGTTTCAAATCATAAAGAGTTTCTTTAACAAGTCAACTTTCTTCTCATGGCCAGGTGTGATGAATCCTTTTAACTCAACATAAATTTCCTCCTGCAGTACTTCATTCAAAAATTCATATTTCACATCTAATTGATGCACCTTCCAACTCTTTTGAGATGTCAAAGCAAGGATCATTCTAATTGTATCTAATCTAGCCACAGGTGTAGAAGTCTCAAAAAAATCTACTCCCCAAACCTGTGCATAACCTTTCACCATAAACCCAACTTTATGCTTATTCAATGAGCCATCAAGATTGAATTTGGTCCTGAGTACCACTTCAAGTCAATGATTTTCTTGTCTTTAGGCTTCTCTACATAGCCAACTCCTCCTCCATTGAATTCATCCATCTCTAGTCATTCTTGACTTCTTCAAATCTTGTTGGTTCCAAAACAACCATACTGCACCTCTTATATATGTTAGTTAAAGATCTGGTGCCTCTATTTGGAATGTCATCCACAAGCTCATTATGTTCCAATGCGACCTTATTATGCTTATCTTATGGCTAGTTTTTTCCATATCTATTGCTCTTCTTCCGAGAACTGAACATTTCTACTAGTGATCACATTTCTTGTATGTGGTTGATAAATCTTGTATACTTTGGAAATCAGACAGTAATCAATCTTAGTTTAGCTTTCCCCTAGTTTGTCCTTCTTAATCCGAGGAACATGAGAGAAACATAAACAACCAAACACCTTCTAGTTTTTCAAAGTTGGCTTGACACTACAAAGAAGTTTCAAATGGTGTCTTCTTTTTAACAACCTTTGTAGGAAATCTATTTAACAAAAAATTTTTTGTGTTTAAAGCCTCTTCCCAAAATTACTTCGTTAAATTTTTCTCGTGAAGCAAAAATTTGGTCATCTTTATAATAGTTTTTTTTTCTCACTAACTTTATTTTACTATGGAGAATAAGGAACAATTAACTGATGCTCAGTGTCTGCTTCCTAAAGTTAAATCTCTTTGAAGTAAATTCTACCCCATTGTTTGATTTAACAATTTTAATATCATGGTCACTCTGATTTTCCACCCACTTTGTAAACCTCAGAAAGATTGTTGCAACCTTAGATTTTTGCTTAATAAAGTAGATCTAGTACATTCTTATAAAGTCACCAACAAAAATAATAAATACTTGTTGTCATTTAGTGATGGAGTTGCATGAGGACCACAAACATTTGTATGTATCAGCTGTAATTTTTTAGTGGCTCCCCATGTTACTTCTTTGAATGGAAGCCTATTTTTGTTTGCCTAACAAACAAGTTGTGCAAGTTGTAAACTACTCCTCCATGTCTGATAGTCCACATACGAACTTATTTTTTTGCATATACAGCAAGGCCTTGTGATGGAAATAACTAGTTTCTTGTGTCATGTCTCAGAGACATTGACTTGGCATTTAAAGATCACTCGACCCCCCTTAAGTGTATTCAAAGAAAAAATCTTGTGTTGCATCTTAATCTTGAACAGTTCCTGACCATTTACAGAAAAAAAATCAAACACTTCCCATCTTCAAGTATCACCTTAAATCCCTTCTCTACTAGTTGGTCCACATTTAACAAATTCTAATCAATTTCCTACAATACAACACATTACAAATCAACCTAGTTCCAACACAACTCTTTATGGCTATAGTCCTTTTACCCTTCACATCCAAGTATTCTCCATTGCCAATCCTCACCCACAGCAGTAATTTGTCAAGGTCCCTAAATAAGGTTTCATCACAAATCATATGGTTGGTATAACCATTATCTATAAGTTAACTTTCACATAAAATACTAGAACTGGAACAAGAGGCAAAAAATAGTTGATCTACCTCTTGTTGAATTGTAGCATGTGTTTCACCTTATTGTTGATGTCTCTTCTCTTTGCAAAACTTCTCAACGTGTCCAAGCTCATGGCATCTTCTGCACTTTACATCTAGCCTTTTCCAATGCTTAAAGTGTGGATGATTCTGTTCTCCACAGTGCTTGCATGGAGAGTAACTTCCTCTAATATTACTTGCATTGTCTTCTCCTACAATAGCCTCTGAGTTACTATTATTCCTTTTCTCCTTTTTTCCTTCCTTCCCTTTTCACCAAAATAATCCTTGCTTGTAGAGCACCTTCTATGTTTCATTTTTTCCTAATCAATCTCCTTTTCTCTTATGCTTGTAGAGCACTAAGGAGTTCTACTAGCTTAATATGAGACAACTCATTGGTATTCTCCAAAAAGGCCATAATTTCCTCAAATCTCTTAGGCAAAGAGACCAAAATCTTTTACACTAATCTTTTGTCTAAAAGGTTAGTGTCAAAGACCCTTGCCTTGATAGCTATCTCAATTAACTTATTAGAATACTCCTTTATTGTTTCAAACTCTTTCATTTGTAGCCTCTCGAACTCTCGAATCAAGTTCAACACCTTCGCATTCTTGGTCCTCCAGTCTCCTTAACACTCATCCTTGAGGAAGTCCCAGATGGCTTTGGCTGAATCATAAGCCACAATTATACTGAAAATGGTAAGGGAAACAGTGGAAAATAGACAAAAGTTAACCTTAACTTTCCTTATTTTTTCCATGTGGTACTTAATTCAATTCGTAGTTGGGCTATCTGGAAGAGGAGCAACCTTATAGTCTTCTTCCACAACTTTCTACAAATCATAACTTTCAAGATAAGTTAACATTTTCACCATTAAACACACGAGGAGCAATGGCTAAGAAGGATTATACTTCCATATTTCTAACTCTATATGAAACAAGGGTGAACTCTTTAATCTCTAAATTATCTCTCACAGGTCCCTTAAGAATAACAGTTGTAGATACCAATGTTATTCCAAAGTATAAGATAAGGTTACATGAAAGAATAAAAAAGAAACAAAAATGATGTTTTATTACTATAAACTTCGTAATAAATAGAGAATGTGACTCAACTAAATTTCTAAAAATTTGTAACTCACAAAGACATGTTACCTACGAAATTTACCAGAAAAATGGCACCCAACATTCCGAGAACTATCGACAATTACTAGCACTCCTAAAAATCAGGATATCACAAAAAATAGAGTAAAACAATAGTAACAAGAACAAAACAGTAACAAACAACTCTTAATTCATTAACAATAACCTAGGTATAAACAATACCTCATGCGTGGAACAACAAGCTGAATGTTAACAAACGGTGCACCCACTCTATACGTATCCAACTTTGATAATCTAAGGTTAAATCATATTTCTCAAGTATGATGGAAATATAATCTAACATATCGCCAACTACAGAAGGAGTATATACATGTAGTTTAAAAACCAAAACACTATTAAATTGCACCTAACTTTTAGATACTATTATGCACAACTATCTTATGTCACCCGCAGAATGCTCCCTCTATCATGCATGTTGCTGGTGCTGATATTTGTTGCATGTATATATAATTAAAATCACTTTGATAAGAAGACAACAAGGACAAAGTGATATAAGTTCATGATAGGTTAACTAAGCAATCACCACGGCCTTGTAATAAGATGCCCCAATCTTTATTCACTAAGCATTCATCAACTTAAAACACGTAGAACTTCACGAATATGACTAATTAACCTCACAGTCAAGAAGAACAAAGGGTGAAAGAAATAAAAAAATGGAGAAGATAAAGGATGGAGAGCGCCATGAACAAGCCAATAAGCTCTAGTTGAAGAATCACCATTATGGATCAAGGTCCACTGATAAAATTCAAAGGACTCATAAGAAAACCCTAGGAGAAAACAGACTCCTCTCAAGAGAAAATATCTATTTCATTAAAAGTTGACTAGAAGTCCCTACAAAGTAAAATATTGACCTATTTAATGAAAATGTGACGGACTTAAGGTTAGTAATCTGAATTATTCTCCACCCTAGGATGAAATGAGTGATCAAAGGTGTGATAAGAGGTGTCATCACGTTCAAACACTTCACCATAGGATCTAGAAATAATCTAGAGGCTAGGAATCAATTAGAGAAGGTGTGACACATGTGACTTAAGGCTGAATCTTATTCCTTGAATCAAATCCAATCTCAAGGCTAATATTCAATCTAAAGGTCATGCTTAAAATGTGATTTGACTAATTTGAATCTCATTCATTTGATTTAAATTCAAACAAGTGGTAAGAATCAAATCAAGTTAGTGGAGAGAGAACTACTTCTCTCCAAAATCTTGTCTACTCTCCTTAAGAAGAGTGATGCACACTCTCTCTAATTGGATTACATGAAATTTGAATTCTATAAAAAAATTTCATTCTGTAATCGATTACAGGAATCTTGTAATCAATTACAACAACACAAAAATCATTTTTGACTTAAATTTTACTTTTGAGCGAATTTGATTTCTTAAAAAAAATTTGATCCAAATTTCATTGGCTATGTTTAAAGCTTATGAGCCTTTAAATAAGGCACTCACTTTCTCTAGGGTGAAGCTTTGACCCTTTAAGTTACATCTTGATAAGATCATGAGTTCAGTTCTTTGATGGTCTTTAGATATGCTTCCCTTTTGTTGATATCATTTGTCTTCATCAAAACCCAGCCATGAGGTCTGAAAGAGAGATTTTCTCCACAATCTCCCCCTTTTTTATGATGACAAAACACTTGAATGCATATCTCCCCTTTTCTTTTAGAGTTCTATAAATTTGTCCTATGCATAGCAGAACCTATCCATATAAACAACAGTACAGAGTTGCATACCGGAACCTGTGCATACAATTCACAATAACAGAACGGCAGTGCATTCACAGCAGTACATTCATTTTCTCCCCTTTTTGACATCATCAAAAGGGAGAAACAGAACATACATAGTGACAGATATTAAAAGTGAATCATCCACATGATATCCAAAATTCGTATCAAGTGTAGAACCTGTAAAATCATAAAATATGCAGAATATCCCACACATCCAGAATAGAAAATAGATATAAACCATATAACACACATATGAACAAAACCACAAATCCAAATAACAACATATAAATGAAACCACAACTCCAAATAACAACATATAACACCAAATTTGTCCGAAATTTGCCGAAATTAGAAAGAACAAAAAATTAAAATGCCTAAAATAGCCTAAAAACTATAGTGATCTGAAAGTGAGTCTAAAAGTTGGATGACTCAGTAGAATCAGCAAAGCCAGTTTCTTCACGAGAGGCTAACGACATCTCCATCCTTTGGCTAAGGTGATCCATGTCTGCCCATACAACAGCATATATCGACTCCATGCGGCCTTCCAGGAGTGCTATATGTTCTTGAGTCTGATCGAACCGCAAGTCAATGTGTGTTTGCAGACTATCTAGACGATCAAGGATGGATGGAGACCTATCAATTCCAAAGGTTTCTTGAGGAATTGCAGATGAAGAAGCGTGATGTGGGGCTGGTGAATGATGAACATGGGCATCATTTTTGTGCTGATATTCACCAAAAGTGTCTTGAATAAACCCTAACTTATCCAAAAAGTTAATGTCTATACACTATGCCTTCCCATTAACAGATTGAGCAAATTCCCCATCTGTAGGGACACCAAAATTCAGCAAGATTAGCGAGTTAGCAGATGCATATGGTAGGGGACTGCTACGATCTTTACAAGTAAGCATGTGATTTTTAACTAAATAGGCCTAGTTAATGCTTTCCCCATGCATAATCCCGTAGAGTAACTACAATTCTAAGTCACTTATTTGGGCATGATTTGAGTTCTGAGGCAGAATAACATAGCTTAGAAAATAGTGAAGCAACCGACTACTTACAAATAATGGTCCAACTGGTAAAATGGCCCTTGTCTTTGATGTGTCCAACCTCTGTCTTTTTTGTTGAATTTCCTCCTCAAAAAAATTGGCACAAACTCGATAGAATGTTTTCTTATCGTAATTCTCCCATGGGCATGATGTCTCTACACTCAAATTTCTGCTCGAGTAAGGGAGACCCAAGCAATTTCCTAGTTGTTCCATAGTCAAAGAAATTTCTACACCTTTGACTTGGGTCCATAGAGTAGTGCCTCTACGCTTCAGATTATAGTAGAATACTCTTACGAGTTCAGGGTAGAAGGGAAAATTGATGCTTACAAAGTAATCAATCCCTTATTGAACAAATAAAGATGGGAAATCCAATCCCCCTTCAGTGAAACTGTCAAGAGCGCCATACTTAGGTGGAAGAATTGTGCGCTCCATGAATTTGGCCAGAAAGAAAGTCTTTTGCTCCTTTGAAGACAGATGTTTAGAAAGGTCTAAGGCATTTACATTTGGGTTTTTTTGTGAGGATAGTGCATGCAGTGTTTGAGGCCATGGTTTCGAATGCTTGAGAAGACCGTAATCGATTGCAAACTTTGAAGGTATTTATGGAATCGATTTCGTAATCGATTAACAATGTAAGAACATATGGAAGATGGAAGATGATTGAAAGAATAGAATGGGAAGTGTGAACTGAGTTAGGGTGCTTTTGAGAGAACGAAGGAGCAATGGAGAACGTGAGTTGCAGAGAGCGAAAAGTTAGGGTTCGAAAAATATGAGAATGGAAAACTGAAATGGTTTGTAGAAATTTAATTTAATTTTGGTAACTGAAAAATGAACAGGCACGAATAAGTAATCGATTACATCCAACCGCAATCGATTACATGAAAGCAATTGAGAGACATTAGAGAAATTTGAAATTTCGAGTTGGAAATCGATTACGTAACTTCTGTAATCGATTACAGGGAAGAGGTTATCAGAATTCTGAAAGCAGACCAAAGTAAGTAATCAATTACTAAACATAGTGTAATCAATTACTGGAAATGCGTAATCAATTACAGTGCACACAAAAATTTTCTAGTTTAATTTTCTAACCATTGCAACTATTCATCCAATCTAGTAAACGAAATTGTAGACATTTCATCAATCAAAAACATTTAACACATCAATTTCATCAATGATTCTTAATTCTCTTCTAATCTTAAAGAATGAATCTTTAGGTAAGGGTTTTGTCAAAATATCTGCAAGCTGATCATGAGTAGCAACAAATTCTAATTCTACTTCTTTTCTTAAGAAATGGTCTCTAAGAAAATGATGTCTAATGTCTGATACGCGCAGACGGTGATTACACCACTTGCACTTCCTATGGCAAGTATATCATAATCGTCAAGTAATAAGTATTTAGAAAGGATTTTCGATCCCATGAGGATAAGCAAATGTAATTTATTTTATTTATGATTCCTACGGTAACCAAAATTGTGAAAGTTCGATGAGAAAGTAATTATGAAATTGCGTAAAATATACTAATGAATTATGATCAAAAGAGTGATTGAGTTCCCGATTTCATCGCTAATTATTCTAATGCTTTCTTCTCGGTTACTCAAATTATATTCCAGGTTGGATCGGATTCCTACCCTTGTGAGTGTCCCTCTCAGGATCGCTCTCGCCGCCTAGGTTAACCAGATTAATTAATCTCTTAAGTTAGTACCGAATTAATTAGGGAATTAGTTCTATGAATCCAGGAGCAAACTTAGGTGTAGTCCACACAATTATCTACTCTTATCTCTAGGACTCTAGTGTAACAATGGTCGATTTCTCCAGTATCGCCTAGGTTTCTTTTCTCAAAGTTCCCCTAGGGTTACGATCAATTTATTAATGGCCAGTTAACAAATAGCATTAAGAAAAGAAGAAATAAACATCCAAACATATACTGAATAACATCGAGAATTACATTAAAATGAATTAGGGTTACATCGGTTTCCCAATCTAGAAGGAGTTTAGTTCATGATTGAAAGGAAAGCAATACAATAAATTGAAAGAGAATACATGATGAAAATCCGAGTCTCCTTCTCTTCTTCTTGTAATTGAATGTCGTTGTCATTCATGAACTATGATCCCTTCGCCGGATTACAGTCATTGTTTTCCTCTTCTGTCAAGAGGCTGAAATTAGGTATAAAATTAGGCGAACTTCTACTGAATGTGAATTAACGAGTATTTATAGCCTTTTAACACTTTTGGACTTGGGCCTGTTGCGAGTCCAACTCGCGCAAGGTAATAAGCAACTTATGCGAGTTCATGTTCCAGAGAGGAAACATGTGTTGTAATCCAAGTCACTTCTCGCGAGATGAGGAAGCTAGGCGCGAGATGAGGTGACAGAAGGTTAACTTCTTGTTGAAGTTACACCACCTCGCGCGAGATAATGTTGTTGAGCGCGAGGTGAGTGCGAGATGAGGTGCTAGAGAGTTAACATGCTCTTCAAGAAAGGTGTCTTGGCGCGACATGTGAAGAGATGAGCGCGAGATGAGGTTCCAGAGAGCTTTTCTTCTTCACTGGAGCTCCAAGTCGCGCGGGTTGTGTTCCAACTCGCGAGAGATGCCTTCCTGGGCACATTTTCACCTGTTTTTGACTATTTTTCTCCCTGAAACACTTAACACACCATCAACAAGCTCAAACACGAATATTTGTGAATCAAGATCAATTTAGAGTTACTTTAGGTGGATTATGAGCATGAAAAAGACAATTTATAATGTAAAAAGAGTATAAAAATAGGTCACTTTTGTGAGTTATCAATGTCTATGTGTTTTGTGCGGGAATGCATCACTAGCTTTTTTGTAAGATCTATAGCACTAGTGTTGTCACATCTTATAGGAACATAACCTAAGTTTAATCCATAGTCTTTTAATTGTTGTTTGAGCCATAGTACTTGTGCACAACAACTTTCGACTGCAATATATTCCGCTTCGGCAGTGCTCAAAGCAACACAAGCTTGTTTCTTACATGACCGTGAAACTAATGCATTTCCTAAAATGTGACATGTTCCACTAGTACTTTTACGTTCAGTTTTACATCCAACAAAGTCAGAATCTGAATAGCCAATCAAATCAGATATACTTCCTTTAGAAAACCATAATCCTACATTGATTGTGTCTTTTAAGTATTTTAAAATACGTTTAACAACATTTAGATGTGATTCTTTTAAAAATGATGGAAAACGTGCACACAAGCAAACACTGAACATAATATCAGGTCTACTAGCAATTAAATAAAGCAATGAACCAATCATACATCGATATTTAGCAGTGTCAATGGGCTTACCAAATTCATCTTAATCTAAGTATGTACTTGAACCCATTGGTGTAACTATTTCTTTACACTTGTCCATCTCATATTTTTGTAATAGTTCTTTACAAAATTCAAGTAAAGTATGATTTTCATATTTTTTTAATAAATAGAGTGGTGTCAACCTTACCTTTTATGAACCCCTTGTTGCATAGAAATTGACTTAACCTGTCATACCAAGCTCTAGGGGCTTGTTTTAATCCATAAAGTGTCTTTCTAAGCTTATATACATGAGTAGGGTTTTTAAAATCTTCGAAAAAAGGTGATTGGCAAACATACACCTCCTCTTGTATATAACCATTTAGAAATGCATTTTCCACATCTATTTGATATAATTGAAAGTTTAGAGAGCATTCATATGTTAATAGTAATCTAATGGTTTCTAACCTAGCAACTGTTGCAAAAGTTTCATCATAGTCAATTCCTTCTTCTTGGTTATATCCTTGAGCAACTAATCTAGCTTTGTTTCTAACTATTATACCATTTTCATCTATATTATTTCTAAAAATCCATTTTGTTCCAATTATTTGTTTATCTTTAGGTTTTGGTACTAACTCCCATACCTTATTTCTTGCAAATTGGTTGAGTTCCTCTTGCATAGCTAGAACCCAGTGTTCATCTTGAAGCGCCTCATTTACCTTTTATGGTTCTATTTGGGAAACAAATGTCAAGTTTAAGAATGCATCATTCAGACTTAATCTTGTGGTTATTCCCCTTGATATGTCACCAATGATGTTGTCAATCAGGTGATATTTATGTACTTCCCACTCCTTAGGTAACTCATTTTGCTCTTCATGTTGGTTGGTATCCTCATTTTCATTTATTTTGTCTGGAAACTGATCATCAATTCTTGGTATAGCCCCTTCATCTTCATCATCAATATAAACAACTTTTTCCTCCTTGGAGGGGTTAGTTTCATCAAAAGATACATGTATTGACTCTTCTATAAAAAGAGTTCTTTTATTGAAAATTCTAAAAGCTTTGCTAGTAAGAGAATATCCAAGAAATATACCTTCATCACCTTTAGCATCAAATTTTCCAAGATTTTCCTTACCATTATTCAAGACAAAACATTTAATACCAAATGCATGAAAATGAGCAATGTTTAGTTTTCTACCTTTATATAACTCATAGGGAGTTTTCTTTAAAATAGGTCTTACTAGAACTCTATTAGACACATAGCAAGCGGTGCTAACAACATCTGCCCAAAAGTATTTAGGCAAGTTAGATTCATTTAGCATTGTTCTTGTTAATTCTTCTAGAAACCTATTTTTCCTTTCTACCTCACCATTTTGTTGTGGTGTTCTAGGAGCAGAGAAGTTATAGAAGATACCACATTCATCACAAAATTTTTGAAATAATGCATTTTAAAACTCACCACCGTGATCACTTCTAATTGAAGCGATTTTAAGGGATTTTTCATTTTCAATTAACTTTGCATGCTTCTTAAAGGATTCAAATGCATGACTTTTTGATTTTAAGAACAAAGTCCAAGTAAACGTAGAATAATCATAAACTATTACTAATGGATAATAATTTCCTCCAATGCTTCTAGTCCTTGAAGGTGCAAATAAATGCATATGTAACAATTGGAGAGGTCTTGTAGTTGACATAATATTCTTAGGTTTAAATGAGACTTTAGTTTGTTTACCTTTTTGACATGCATCACATAATTTATCTTTAACAAATCTTATTTTAGGTAACCCTACCACTAGATCATGCTTAATCAATATATTTAAATGATCCATATGAATATGTGCTAATCGTCTATGCCACAACCATGCATCATCATTATTTTTAACCATTAAGCATGTATCTTTGGATGAACTGTCAACTAATGAAACCATAAATATTTTATTTCTTTTAACCCCTAACAGCTTGATTTCTTTAGAGATTTTATCTTTTGTCACACACTTATCATCCAAAAAGTTAACCTTGAACCTTTTATCACACAGTTGACTTATACTTAGTAAGTTGTGTTTTAGACCATCAACATATAACACATTTTCAATAACAGTTTGAGGAGGCGTACCTATTCTTCCAATACCAATAATTTTTCCTCTCTCATTGTTGTCATATGTAACAAATCCTTTGTTCCTTGGTATCAAGTATGAAATTTTTTATTTATCCTCGGTCATGTGTGAGGAGCAGCCACTGTCAATGTACCACATATCGCTTGTTGCCCTCATGCATTCCTACAAAATAGTTAAACAAGAATGTTAGGTACCCAAAGTGATTTGAGTCATTTAAGGTTAGTGTATTTCTCAACCCAGATGTATTGATTATTGGGTATTGGGTATTCCATATTTCTTGACATTGCATACATTAGAAGTAAGTCCGGACATATTATAATAATTGCAAACATATTTTTATTTCATAACCATGATAATTTCTAGACACATAATGATCTCTTGCTCTAGGCTTATATTCCTTGTATCTTTTGTGAATTCCAAAAGAATTTGGTTTATTGTTTTCAGATATTTTATTGATGTTTTGATTACTAGCTTTTACAAACAAAATTTTATTCCTTTTGTTTGACTTCTTTTGTGGTGTATATCCTAACCCATTTCTATCACTCGTGTTTCTTTGTTTGCTTAATATATCATCTAGATCATGCTTACCTTTTTCAAATTTACACATAATTTTATGAAAATCATCTAGTTTAGTTTCAAGAGAGTTACATTTAGAACATGCATCTAGGTTTTCAACTTTATTTTTAGTATATTTAATTCATCTTGCATGTTTCTATAAGAAGTTTTCAAAGAAGAAATGATATTTTTCTGCTTAGCACATACTTTGGAAAAGTTTAAGCATAATTCATGCAAGTTTTCAAAGGCCTTTTCTAAATCTTCATAAGAAAGTTTATTGTTACTAACCTCTTCAGAGTTATGTGATGCCATTAGAGCAATTTGTGCTTCCTCAATTTTAGATACAGATGAAGAGCTTATGTTATTGTCTTCCCATGTTATATAGACCTTTCTTCCTTTCTTATCCTTATTGTCCATCTTGTTTTTGAATCCATTCATTTTCTTTTGGAGATTTGGACAATCAGACTTTATATGTCCAGGCTTTCCACACTCAAAGCATGTGAAATTTTAAGTAGTGGATGAGTCATATCTTTTTGTGAATCTCTTTTGTTAACCTCCATAAGAACAAGTTAATCTTTAGTGGAATTTTTATTTTCCATATTTCCTAAAAAATTCCTATCCTCAGATAGATCTTTGATATTATGACAGAGTGCCTAATAAGCTAACTTTAAAATAAACATGTTATCTTTGTCTCCTGTCCAAATCCAATAGTCTTTCACTGCTTTGTTTGGTTTAACCATTGCAATACTCTTGGATAGATTACATTCTTGTGCCCTTTCCCACTCAAACCAATTTCTTCTCCAACATTAATTCCACTTCCACTTCTCTCCCTCTCACCACCCCACATTTTCAATGACCTCCTCAAGGTTGTCAGACTCTAGAGTCACAGTAGACTTGTGACAGTAGTCGACTCGTGATCCGTAGAGTTAACCCGTAGACTCGTCAACTTTTTATAAAAAAAAATAAAAAATAAAATAAGAATTGAAAGAGTATCCCCTAAAAAGTAAAATTTCCAATAAATCTGTTACCTGTTTTCAATCAGATAAACATCAATCAAGTTCATCAAATTCATCAACACATCAACAAAACCTTTCATCAAGTTTATCAAATTCATCAAGTTGCAAATTACAAATACAAACATATAAGTAATATAGCAGAGTTATTGTCAGACATATATAAATAATATACATTCTACGCTTAGTTATTGTCGGACATGGGAAACTTGTAGCCAGTTTGAATTTAATCCTTGTGTTGCTTGAAAAAATAATTAATTCACATGTAACATATGTATTGTATGTGTAACAGCAAATTAAACCAAAAATTAGACAATTGAACATATCATATAGGCAATTGAACATAGCAGAGAAATTGGACAGAGCAATTGAACATAGCAGATCAATTGAACATAGCAATTGGACAGAACAACAAAGCAATTGGACATATCAGCAAACCAATTGGACATATCAGCAAACAAGAAACAGAGCAGCAACAACAATTGAACAAACAACACTAAAAATTGAACCGAGAACTAAACAAAGATTGAACCAATAACAACAAATTAAACCAAAAATTGGACAATTGAACATATCATATAGGCAATTGAACATAATAGAGAAATTGGAAAGAGCAATTGAACATAACAAAGCAATTGAACATAGCAATTGGACATATCAGCAAACCAGAAACAAAGTAGCAATAACAATTGAACAAACAACACCAAAAATTGAACCGAGAACTAAACAATGATTGAACCAATAGCAGCAAATTAAACCAAAAATTGAAAAGATCACAAAGCACACGAAATGAAAAATAGATCACGGAGCAACAACAACTGACCTAGAAGAACAAGTCTGACCTAGAAGAACAAAGCCACTGACGACACCGACAAGGCAAACGGAAGAGGAAGCCGGTAGAGGAAGACCACGCGATGAGCAAACGGAAAAGGAAGATGGAAGAGGAAGACCACACGCGGTGAGCTGAAGACGAGAATGCAGAAGATGAAAACGCAAAAATGCAAATCTGGAGCCCTAAACGAGAAAGAAGAAAGCATTTCAGTAAGCCCTAAAACGCACCGTTTTATTTTTTTCGTAACTCGCTTGACTCGGCCCGACTCGTGAGTTTACTCTGAGTCACCGAGTTGACTCGCAAGTTTATCCGACTTTGCTCCAAAAACGAGTTTATGAGCGAGTTGACTCGCTGGGACTCAGTAAACTCTTAAGAGTTTAAGAGTTAACTCTAGAGTTTGATAACCATGGACCTCCTCCTTTTATCATGAATTTTAAACTACTCTAGATAATGTAATTACAGGTTTCTTACCAATCCATTTGTCTAGCCAAACTTTAATCTCCCTCGTCCCTAACCTTCCACTCAACCACTTTTTCAAACTATTTGGTCTCACTTTTCCCACCAAAAGTTATACATAAATCCCTCTGATAAGTTATACATAAGTAAATGTGGAAAAGGTTAAGGTCATCCGAGAATGCCCAACACCTAAGACTGTGAGTTAGGTGAAGGGATTTCATGGTTTAGCAAGTTTCTGTAGGAAATTTATTAAATATTTTAGTACATTGGCTACACCTCTAAATGAAGTTACTAAGAAAAATATGGGATTCAAGTGGAGTGAAAAACAAAAAGAGGCATTTGTTTCCTTTAAACATAAGGTAACTAATGTGCTCATTCTTCAATGCCTAATTTTGCAAAATAATTTGAGGTTAAGTGTGACTCATCCAATGTGGGTATTAGGTTCTTTTATTGTAAGAAGGACGTCCAATTGCTTATTTTAATTAAAATCTAAGTGGGGTTGCTGATGCGCGGCGGGCGTGCGATGGTTAAGTCACAACCCACCACTTGACTATGACAAATATACTACAATCGTCAAGTAATAAGTATTTATAAATAGGGGTAGTCAATCCCACAAGAACAAGCAATTAGGAATATTTATTTTTATTTTAAATCTTATTTTTCAAAGAAGGAAAAGATTTGTTTGAAAACAATGATTAAAGAGAGAATTAAATAATAAAGAAAGCGATTGGGATCCCGATTTCACCACTAATTCCCCCTAATACTCTCAGCTTTGTTATTCAAATATAATTTATAGATTGGATTGGATTGCTACCCTCGTGACTGTCCCTCTTAGGATCACTCACGCTACCTAAATTAACTAGATTAATTAATCTCTTAATTCAATACTAAGTCAATTAGGGTTTTAGATCTGTAAATCCAGGGGTAACATTAGATTATGTCCACACTATTACCTATTTCTATCTTCAGGACTATAGCGCAATAATGGTTTATTTCTCCAGTACCACCTAAGTTTCTTTTCTCAAAGTTCTCCTATGTTTATTATCAATTCATTAATGATCAGTTAACGAATATCATTAAGCATAGAAGAAACAAACACTCAAACATATATTGAATAACATCGAGAATTATGTTATGGAAGAAGTTAGGGTTACATCGTTCTTCCAATCAAAGGGAGAGTTAGTTCATATTAGAAAGGAAAACAACACAAAAGTAATTTGAAAGAAAAAACATAGAATATCTATTCCAATGGAAGTCGGATGATCCTTGTGTCTCCTTCTCCTTTACTTGGGGTTGAGATCCTTGCCTTGTATGAACCGGAGTACTCTAGGTCAAAGAACGGTTATCGGATTAGGTCGAAACCGAAGAGTGACAAAAAGTCTAGGTCAAAAGATTCCTCATTTGCTGACAGTGATGTGCTGAATATATAGCCTTCTTAGTAGACGTGTGCCTTTCGCGAGCCTTACTCGCGCGAAACAATAACCAACTTGCGCGAGTTCAGGTTCCAGAGAATAAATGTGTTGTGCAAGTCAAGTCATCTCGTGCGAGTTGTGTGGAATGTCACGCGAGTTACAGTTACAGTGAGCACTGGTTCCTCACTGGTGCTCCAATTCGAGCGAGATGTGTCTCTACTCACGAGAGATGTAATCCTTAGTATGTTTTTCTCCTGTTTTTGGCTATTTTTAACCCTGAAACACCTAAACAAACCATCAACAAGTCCTAACACAAAGTATTATGAATTAAGAGCAATTAATGGTTGTTTAGGTTGTTTAAGAGTGTTTAAAGGACAATTTCTATAATAAAAAGAGTATAAAAATAGCTCACTTTCGTGAGTTATCGTGCTTAGCTATTCAACTTATAATAAGGAATTTTATACTCTGGGTAGAGTTGTGAAGACTTAGCAGCATAACATGCTACCCAAAGAGTTCATGATCATGAGTCCTTAAAGTATTTTAAAGGACAAGGTAAGCTTAATAAGAGACATGCTAAGAGGGTAGAGTTTCTAAAGTAATTTTCATATGTCCTTAAACATAATAGGAGAGAAGGAATGTAGTGGCTGAAGCACTTTCTTGGAGACATGCATTGTTTTCTATGCTTGAAACTAAATTGTTTGGTCTTAAATTTTATAGAGATATGTATGTGAATGATGTGGACTTTGCTGAAATTTTTGTTGCATGTGAAAAGTTATCTGAAAATGGTTACTATAGGCATAACACATTTTTGTTTAAAGCAAATAAATTGTGTGTGCCTAAGTATTCCACAAGAGAGTTGCTTATGAGTGAATCACATGAGGGGGGTCTAATGGTACACTTTGGGTTTCAAAAGACTTTGGAAATTTTGCAAGAATATTTTTATTGGCCACATATGAAGCGTGATATGCATAAATTTTGTGATCGTTATATTGTTTTTAAAAGAGATAAATCTAAAGTTAAGCCTCGTAGATTGTGTAGTCTTTTTTCTATTCCTGAACATCCTTGAATTGACATTTCTATGGACTTTGTTTTAGGATTGTTTAGAATAATAAATGGAAATGATTTTGTGTTTGTCGTTATTGACATGTTTTCTAGTATGGTACATTTCCTACCTTGCAAAAAGGTAGATGATGCTTGTCACATGACTAACTTGTTTTTTGAGAAGATAATGAAACTCCAAGGACTACCTAAGAGCATTGTAAATGATAGGGATGCAAAATTCCTAAGCCACTTTTGGAGGACCTTGTGGGGTAAGATTGATACTAAATTGGTATTTTCTACAACTTGTCACCCACAAACAGATGACCAAACTAAGGTTGTCAATAGGACTTTAGGAACATTGCTTACGAATGTTTTAAAGAAAAATCTTAAGTTTTGGAAAGCATGTTTGTCTCATGTTGAGTTTTCTTATAATAGAGTTGTCCATAGCACAACTAATGGTTCACCTTTTGAAATTGTGTACTAATTTAATCGTTTGAGTCCTCTAGATTTTTTGTCCATGTCTAACATTTATATGTTTAAATACCAAAAATTATAGTCTAAATCTAGATATGTGAAGAAGTTGCATGAGCAAGTGAAGGATCAAATTGCAAAGAATAATGAAAAGTATGCAAGGAAAGCTAATAAAGGAAGAAAGAAGGTGGTATTCCAACCTGGTGATTAAGTTTGGGTACACATGTAGAAGGAAAAGTTCCTAGAACAAAGAAAGTCAAAACTTCAACTAAAGGGAAATGGTCATTTCCAAGTGCTAAAAAAGATTAATGACAATGCATATAAAATTGATCTACCTTATGAGTACAATATTAATGCTTCTTTTAATATATCTAACTTATCTCATTTCAATGCAAATGATGAAGTTTTGAATTTAATGTCAAATCCTTCTCAAGAAGAAGGGGGTGATGAGAACATTAAAGCCCAAGAGCATGAAGCCCATGATAAGAAGAATAAAAATCAAGACTCAATTCATGACGTGGGTGAACCCATGACTAGAGGCAAACTTAGAAAGGACTAGAGGCAAACTTAGAAAGGCGCAAGAGACATTAGAACACAAGTTGACCCATCTGCTGGAGACCAAATTTTTGAAGACTTAATAAACAAAGAAACTTAGCTAATTACACAAGTCTTTTACAATTCTTTAAGTTATAAAGTTGCTTGGTTTTGTCTTGTAGAAGACACTATTAAAAAAATATTAATAAATGAGTGGAGGTGGGATTTAAACCTAGAACCATTAGCTTAGAATGTCTCACTTAACCATTCAGACAATTTAGCATTTTTAATTTGCTTTTATTTACTTAATTTGTATAAAATCTTTTAGAACTGAGAAAAAAAAACACATATTATTCAATATATTTTCTGTGAATTTAAATTTTGATAGGATTCTTCCTTGCATCTTCAATATTATCAAGAATTTTTTAATTCTTCTAATGATCATCTTTGACTTATCAAACAAACTTGTTATGACACCTTTTTTATCATATATGTTTCTTTTGGTTGTTCTTCATTTTATTATATCAAAATTTCCAATTCTTATTCAACTCCAAACCTAATTTCTAAATCTCAAATTTTCTTTAAATTTTAGTTTGAATTCATGTTACCCTCCATCAAATGAAAGTAGCATTATTCCATTCCTTCTTCTCAAGTCTTCTCGAACCTCATTATTTAGAGCCTAACACGGAAAAGCATCAACTTCCATTTTGCTAGAAGACTATCATTAAAAATAAACACTTCATTAATTCCTAATCTTCCACAGTTTTTAGTTAACAGATTTTCTCCCGACTTGCCCAAGATATTCTTTTTTATCCTCCTCACTTCCCCGTAAAAAATCTCTTTGTATTTTTATTAACCTCCTACCACCTTTTTAGGCATCTTAAAAAAGGAGAAGTAAAACAAAGGAAGTGCAGACAAAAACCGAGGTTATTAGACACACTCTCCCCGCCATCTACAAATTCTATGTTTCCATTTTGCCAACTTTCTAGTGAATTTGTCAACTACCGGTTTCCATTGTTGGGTTGGGCTCCCAACTATGTGCCAAAGCCCAATATTTTTCAAGTCCAAAGACACTTAAGTGAGGGGTCAGAAATTAGGGTAAGATAGAGTGAGAGAGAGAAAGAAAAATCAGCCAAGAGAGAGAGAGAGAGAAAGAAGAGAGAAAGAGAGGAGATTTTTCTCTCCAGAACCAGCGACCTTCCAGTCCAGATCGCCGTCAATTCCACCATCGGATTGGCCTAAAAATTGGAGAGTGTGTTCGCGACGTCATCATCTAAATTCTCACCGTTCAGTTTTTCATTGTGACATCTGTAGGTGGAGAAATAGAGCCCAGACCGTGACTCTGTTCCAATTCACAGGAATCCTGACCAGCTTAGTGAAAACTGTCATTTCTGATTCATTAACCGTTAGATCGGGCTGAAATTTCAATATGATGTTTCAAAGATGTGGTTCAAGGTTTTGACCGTTCGGATCTTCGTTCTGTGGTAGATACTGGGAGTAATCGTGCAAGAACAGTAGCACGAATTTATGAGTTTTTCAGCTTCTTGTTCTCTATTGAAAACCTTGTTGGTTTGTTGTATTGGCTGGCTGTTTGTACGAATTTGTACAGATTTTGAGACTCTCTTGTACCCTGATTTTGATCATAGTGGAGCTTGATTACTGGCTTGTGCCCGTGGGTTTTACTTCTCAAATTGAGAGGGTTTTCCCACGTAAATAATTGTTGTGTTTCTTGAGGTGATTATTATTTGTTACCGCCAGTTGCTATTGTTGTTGCTCCTCATAGATTCTTGCAAGTGGGAAAAAATTATATCCGCTGCGTACTTTGGAAATTTAATTGTTAGTTGTTGTTTTTCCCATCAGAGTGGTATCAGAGCTCCTAGGTTGGAGCTGTATATATATATCACTAGCTTGAATGATGGAGGCAAATACAAAAATGGTTGCTTTGAATGGTACTAATTATCACTTATGGAAGGGCAAGATGAAAGACTTGCTATTTGTGAAGAAAATGCATCTTCCAGTCTTTGCTACACAAAAGCCGGATTCTATATCTGAAGAAGAGTGGGATTTTGAACACCAACAGGTATGTGGTTTTATTCGGCAATTTGTAGAAGACAATGTTTATAATCACATTGCAAATGAGACACATGCGAGAACTTTGTGGGAGAAGATTGAGTCCTTGTATGCCTCTAAGTCAGGGAACAATAAATTGTATTTGTTGAACTGTCTGATGAATTTGAGATACAGGGAGAGTTCTTCCATTTCTGATCACTTGAATGAGTTTCAAGGACTCCTAGATCAATTATCTGGAATGGGTATCAAATTTAATGATGAAGTCTTGGGATTATGGCTACTGAATACTCTACCTGAGTCTTGGGAGACATTTCGGGTTTCAATTACAAATTCAGCCCCTAATGGTGTTGTTTCTTTGCAAATGGCAAAGAGTGGTGCTCTCAATGAAGAGATGAGAAGGAAGGCACAGGGTTCTTCATCTCAGTCTGAGGTACTTTTCACAGAAAATAGGGGGAGAAGTCAGAAAAAGGAACTGAAGGGTGGTAGAGAGAAGAGCAGGAGTAAGTCCAAGTCCAGATACAAGAATGTAGAGTGTCATTATTGTCACAAAATAGGGCACATAAAAAAGAACTGTTTTCGGTGGAAGAAGGAGAATAAAGACAAAAAGAGTAAGCAGAAAGAGAATGAGCATGATGATGATCGTGTTACTACTGCTACTTGTGGTGATCTTGTTATTCTCAATGACCACGAGTCAGTTAATCTTGTATCAAATGAGAGTATGTGGATAGTGGATAGTGGTGCTACACTGCATGTTACACCCAGGAAAGAGTTTTTCACATCTTACACTTCTGGTGATTTTGGAATGTTGAAGATGGGTAATGATGGGGTGTCTAAGGTGATTGGTGTTGGTGATGTTTGCCTACAAACCAACATGGGAATGCAGTTGTTTCTTAGAGGAGTCAAATATGCTCCTGATGTCCGCTTTAATTTGATCTCTGTGCAGATGCTAGATGATGGTGGCTATGATAACCACTTTGGTTCTGGAAAGTGGAAACTCACCAAAGGTAACTTGGTTGTAGCAAGAGGACAGAAAATTTCTAAACTCTATTGGACAAAAGCTTTGGTTGCTAAAGACAGTGTGAATGTCGTAGATATGGAGGCATCTTTGTGGCATCGAAGGCTTGGTCATATTAGTGAAAAGGGGCTTAATTGCTTAGCTAAAAAGGATGTTCTTTCAGGATTGAAGAGTGCAGAATTGGAGAAATGTTCTCATTGCATGGTTGGTAAACAAACCAGAGTATCCTTCAAGAAGCATCCTCCCACAAGGAAGTCAGAGTTGCTTGAATTGGTACATTCTGATGTTTGTGGTCCATTAAAGGTTAAAACCTTGAGTGGTGCACTTTACTTTGTTACCTTTATTGATGATTGTTCCAGGAAACTATGGGTCTACGCTTTGCAGAGAAAAGACCAAGTGTTGGAGAAGTTCAAAGAATTTCATGCCTTGGTTGAAAGACATCAGCAAAAGTTTGAAACGCATTCGTACCGACAATGGTGGTGAGTATTGTGGACCCTTTGATGTTTCGCAAGCAAAGCATGGTATTGCACATGAGAAGACTCCTCTTAAAACTCCTCAGCTGAATGGTTTAGCGGAGAGGATGAACAGGACACTACTTGAGAGAGTGAGGTGTATGCTCTCAGATGCTAAATTGCCTAAACACTTTTGGGGTGAGGCACTATACACGGCAATGCATGTCATTAATCTCACTCCTACTGTTGTTCTTGACAGTGAAGTGCCAAACAAGATTTGGTTTGGTAAGAATGTAAAATATGATCATTTGCGTGTTTTTGGTTGCAAGGAATTTGTTCATGTTCCAAGGGATGAAAGATCTAAGTTGGATGCAAAGACAAGCCAGTGTATCTTTATTGGTTATGGTGAGGATGAATTTGGCTACGAGGTTGTATGATCCTGTTGAGAAGAAGCTTGTTAGAAGTCGTGATGTGCAATTCATAGAAGACCAAACCATTGAAGATATTGACAAAGTGGAGAAGACTACACCTATGAAAGATAACAATTTGATCAAGATGATCCCACGGTTGCCTACTCACAACTGGACAATGTTGAGACCGATGCTCAAAATGATGAGCAACATGGTGATGTTGATGATCAGCAGGTTGGAGATGGATTAGAGGATCCAGTTGATGATGCTCAACATGAAGATGATCCTGATGATGCACCTGAACCACTACAAGTTCAACTCAGGAAGTCTACCAGGCCAAAACAACCTTCTAAGAAGTATCCTTTCGATACATATGTGTTGTTGATGATGAAGGAGAACCCGAGTGTTTTGAAGAGGCTATTGAAAGTGAAGAAAAGCAAAAGTGGCTGGATGCAATGCAAGATGAGATAAAATCCTTGCATGATAATCACACTTATAACTTGGTGAAGTTACCTAAGGGTAAGAGAGCCTTAGAGAACAAGTGGGTTTTCAAGGTGAAGCAAGAAAGTAATTCTACATCTCCTAGATACAAAGCCGATTAGTGGTGAAAGGCTTCAGCAGAGAAAGGGTGTTGATTTCAATGAAATTTTCTCACTGTGGTGAGAATGTCATCCATCGAATCTGTCTTTGAGTTTAGTTGCTACTCTTGATCCGGAGGTTGAGCGGATGGATGTGAAGACAAACTTTCCTTCATGGTGATTTGGAGGAAAAGATTTACATGAAGCAACCCGATGGTTTTCTTGTTGAAGGCAAGGAAGATTATGTGTGTAGGCTCAGAAAGAGCTTATATGGTTTGAAGCAGGCTCCTAGACAATGGTATAAGAAGTTTGAGTCTTCTATGCATGATCAAGGCTATAAGAAGACTACTTCCGACCATTGTGTCTTTGTCAGAAAGTTTTTTGATGATGACTTCATTATCCTCGTTATTGTATGTTGATGACATACTTATTGTGGGGAAAAATATTTCCAGGATTGACAGGCTAAAGAAGGAACTGGGCGAGTCATTTGCCATGAAAGACATGGGAGCAGCTAAGAAGATTCTTGGTATAAGCATCACCCGTGATAGAAAAGAGAAGAAGCTCTGGCTATCACAGAACATTACATTGAGAAGGTGTTGGAGCGATTCAACATGGAAAATGCTAAAGCAAATGAGTACTCCTCTTGCAGCTCATTTTAAATTGAGTGTTAATAAAAGCTCTTGAGATGAAGTCGAGAAGGCATATATGAGCAGAGTTCCTTATGCATCTACAAAGTGGGTAGTTTAATGTATGCAATGGTATGTACAAGACCCGATATTGCACATCTTTGTTGGTACAAGTAAGTAGATTTTTATCAAATCCAGGTAGAGAGCATTGGAATCTTTGTGAAATGGATTTTAAGGTATCTTCGTGGTACTAGTGGTTTAAAGCTTTGTTTTGGAGGTGATAAACCTACTTTGGTGGGTTACTCGATTCGATATGGTGGAGATATTGATTCCAGAAAGTCCACTTCGGGCTATTTGGTTAAGTTTGCAGGGGGAGCTGTGGCTTGGCAATCAAGATTGCAAAAGTGTGTAGCGTTGTCTACCACAGAGGCAGAGTTCATTGCACTTACCGAAGCATGCAAGGAGTTGCTATGGGTGAAGAAACTCTTGCAAGAGCTTGGTTTTGTGCAGGATAAATACTTGTTGTTCTGTGATAATCAAAGTGCTATCCATCTTGGTAAGAATCCAACTTTCCATTCTAGATCCAAACATATTGATGTGAGGTATCATTGGATACGTGATGCTTTGGATGCTAAACTATTGGAGTTGGCTAAAGTTCGTACTGAAGAAAATGGTGCGGATATGATGACTAAGGTACTACCAAGAGGGAAGTTTGAGCATTGTTGTGAGATCGCCGGATTGGCGGTCACCTCCACATAGTTGTGAGGGGGGAGAAATGTTGGGTTGGGCTCCCAACTATGTGCCAAAGCCCAATATTTTTCAAGTCCAAAGACACTTAAGTGAGGGGTCAGAAATTAGGGTAAGATAGAGTGAGAGAGAGAAAGAAAAATCAGCCAAGAGAGAGAGAGAGAAAGAAGAGAGAAAGAGAGGAGATTTTTCTCTCCAGAACCAGCGACCTTCCAGTCCAGATCGCCGTCAATTCCACTATCGGATTGGCCTAAAAATTGGAGAGTGTGTTCGCGACGTCATCATCTAAATTCTCACCGTTCAGTTTTTCATTGTGACATCTGTAGGTGGAGAAATAGAGCCCAGACCGTGACTCTGTTCCAATTCACAGGAATCCTGACCAGCTTAGTGAAAACTGTCATTTCTAATTTATTAACCGTTAGATCGGGCTGAAATTTCAATATGATGTTTTAAAGATGTGGTTCAAGGTTTTGACCGTTCGGATCTTCGTTCTGTGGTAGATACTGGGAGTAATCGTGCAAGAACAGTAGCACGAATTTGTGAGTTTTTCAGCTTCTTGTTCTCTATTGAAAACCTTGTTGGTTTGTTGTATTGGCTGGCTGTTTGTACGAATTTGTACAGATTTTGAGACTCTCTTGTACCCTGATTTTGATCATAGTGGAGCTTGATTACTGGCTTGTGCCCGTGAGTTTTACTTCTCAAATTGAGAGGGTTTTCCCACGTAAATAATTGTTGTGTTTCTTGAGGTGATTATTATTTGTTGCCGTCAGTTGCTATTGTTGTTGCTCCTCACAGATTCTTGCAAGTGAGGAAAAAATTTATATCCGCTGCGTACTTTGGAAATTTAATTGTTAGTTGTTGTTTTTCCCATCATCCATGTGTCATCAAACCTAGGATTTGCACCAATTGGAATTCCTAAACAAATGGGATATGTTGGAGTTTACAATTTGGAATATTTGCATACCTTTCCGCCAATTCCTTTTTCAATCCCGTAGCACCAAAGCTACTTCTGTGGAAGTTCACCTTCAAGCTGGACACAAGTTCAAAGCACCTCGTAGTGCTTTTAATTGTAAACACATTCATGAGTATGGCCTCTCCCAAAGAAAGTGTATCATCCGGATATTATTTAACTTTATTTTACAATGAACTGCTATATACAGCTAACCAATCAATTTCTTAATAGAATATATATATATATATATATATATATATATATATATATTTTTTTTTCTTTATATTTTATTCACTCCCTAAAAGAATATATATATATATATTTCTCTTTATATTTTATTTACGTATGTATTTTTTTCTTTGCTTATTTACATGTTTACGAAATATTTTTGTAATCCTTCATTCCCCACTCGAACACTATCAAACAGTTGTTTATTAATAGCCTCTATCATCCTGCCACTTAAGTCTTCTGCAACAATAATGAAAAGGAATGGAGGTAAAAGGCCCCCTTGCCTCAGTCCTTTTGACATTTGAAACTCACCTGTAGGACTTCCATTTACCAACACCGATACCTTATTACTCACCAAGCACCCTTTAATCCAACCCACCCACTTCTCTTGAAATCCCAAGCGCTTCATCATGAACAGTAGGAATCCCAAATAACCGAGTCATATGCTTTCTCGTAGTCCACCTTAAAGATCAAGCATTTTTTCTTCTTTCTTTTTACTGCCTCCACCACTTCATTAGCCACCAAGACACTATGGAGCAAATGTCTCCCACCTATGAAAGCACTTTGTTGTTGATCAATTACTCCCCCAAGCCTTCCTTTAAGTCTATTTGCTAAAGTTTTAGCCAAAATCTTATACATGCAACCTATCAATGCGTTTACTGCCAAACTTGTTTGAACTATCATTAGCTGTTATTAAGATACAGATCTCGTGGTATATAAAAGAAAAAAAGTTGTTTCCGCGGAATCTAAGAACTAAAGTAGGTAGTAATGTAATGCCTAAGGAAGCAAAGGGGAAAAAAAGTTAATCTAAGTCCTTCCAATAATATATTGGAAAATAATACTTTAATAGGCTCTTTTTCAACCTTAATAATATTCAATACCCTAAGCCTATTACAACTTTTTTTTCCCTCTTTCTCAGGAGGAGATCGAAAGCGGTGTGGGTATTCTGAAACCACTCCCACTGGGCAACAATATACTACCATGAAACAATTTACCCTGACCTTTTTCTATCTGTAGTCTCACAAATGTGAAAAAAAATTAAAAAAATTATTTTTTATATTCAGTTTTTCATTTGGGCTAGCTAGTCTCTTGAGTGTATAAATTAGACCAAATTTATTGTTAGTTCCAAGTAGCTTTATATGAATTGTAGTGTAATGAAGTTCTCCCGTTAACCTGTTTGTTTTTCAAATTTTCAATTTTATAATTTATTTAACATGATTTGTATTGAGAGACTTACATTTAGATAATATTAGAAGGTTTAATTTTTTTTTTTCCTTTTTCTGGTCCTCTTGTTAATAGCGTTATCAAAATTTTAACCGCGGGACTAAAGTGAAAAAAAATTATAAACTAAAGAAATTAAAATGAAAATTTTTAAATTATAGGATTAGAAAGGAAAATTTTTTAAATTATAAAGAAAATAAAGTAATTAAATATTAAACTAAAATTGACAAATTTGTAGATATATATTAATAAATATTTAATTTACTTTCTACTTTATTTAATTATTACTTGAATAAATTAATTTAATTTGAATAGTATTTATAAAAATTCTTTTTAATTACTATTATTTTTGGAAATCTATTTTAAAATTAATAAATTAAAAATAAAATTAATATTTTATATATAACAATTTGTTTGATTAACTATATCTTTATACAATTAATTATTTTTAGTTAACACTTTTTATGTGATTTTTTAATGACAATATAAAAGCATAAGATTTAATAGCAACAATGCACTAATTGTCCATGTGAGAGTTACAAATATTTTCATGTTAAAGAAGAATTATTAAGTGGACAAGTTGCAGATGAAAGGAAACATATATAAACTATGATAAAAAATAAAATAAAAAAGGTACGTGAAGAATGATAAGTAACAAAATTCGACATGGTAAAAAAATATAACATTGACTTACACGTGTATTTTTCCAAAATTACAGATTTATACATTATAATATTGTATAAATATTGTAGATTTATGAGATCTTGTGTATAATTTACAAATATATATATATATATATATATATATATATATATATATATATATTTTAGGTTAAATTATTGATTTTTGTCTAGAAAATTAATTAAAATTATTTCCTATTAGAATTAAAAATGATTCATTGTTGTATGAGTTTATTTATATTATATAATTTTGACATTTATGATTATTTTCAAAATTGTGTGTGAATAATTTAGGATTTTTTAATTAACCGTTTTCATCTCTAATATTTGTTAGTAACCATTTTTAGCTCTGATATAGTTTATATTGTTTTTCCTTTTGGTCTCAGCCGTTAATGGCGTGTTATAGCGGGCGAAAAAATATTAACGCCAGAGACTGAATTAGCCAGTTATAAACTATAGAAATTAAAATGAAAAGTTTGTAATCATGATAAAAAAAATAATTAAATCATATAAAAAAATTAATTATTCCTTAAATTAAACATGTTGTTTTTGTTTATTTTTGGTTTCCACTTCTAGTAAGGATTCGAACCCTCAATTTTATTAGTCAAACTTAATCATTTTACTAAGTGTTTTTTTACCATATTGTGTCTTATTATTTTAAGAATTTCCATAATTATTCTTTCATGTTAAAGGTCCACCAGGGAAGCGTGACCATCAACTTTTATATCTTGCAACTAGAGGCCTAGGAGAATGACCTTATGCTAGAGAAGAAAAATATACCTTATTAGGTAAAATGATTGAGCAGCACTTGGGATCATCAATCATGATGGTCCTAATATCTTAATTGAATTGATGGGTTTTTGAGCTTCATAAATATAGGGGAGAGGGAACAGATAGGGGTGCATAATGCTTAGTAAGTTTACTTGAAGTGGAAGGAAATAAATAGTAGCAATGTTGGGCATGCTTGGCGAGACTCTAGAGTGTGGGAGTGACTACAAAGCATGTGTTAGCTCTTACAAATAATGGGTTCGGTGGTGGATCATTCACCCTCTTTTATTTATTCTCTTCTTTTTCTTTAAACAAGACAAAGAAGTGATCATGTGACCAGCCACATCTTTTTATTTCTTCAAGTCTCTAAAGGTCAAAGGGGATTCATGACTAATCTTAAATTTCTAATAAATTAAGTTATTTATATAGATCACATACTCTTGATCACATGGGTGATGAACTGGTTAAAACAAACGAACGGTGCAAAAGAAAGTGGTCGGGGGACTTAATACATAGAAGTTGAGTTACAAGCAATCAAGTTATTGTTATGTCAAATTCCAATGCCTCGTTGTTGGAGTCTGTACAAGTTTCGTTGCTGCCGACTGGCCTCATATAGTGGACTCCACGTGGGATTTGGGGGACAACAAAATTGTTTCCTTTTTCAAAAATAATTAATTAAGCTTTTTTCTCTAATATTTATGATTTTAACTTTAATTTTTATAAATTTTTTTATAATTTTAAATTTTTATTTATATTTTAACATTTTTAATCTCAATCGTTAAATTAAAATTATTAAATATTAATGGGTTCGCGAATAGTTAATTTAATGTTATTAATTATTTTCATTAATAAAAAAAGTCACAATCTGACAAATTAACTGGATAAATTTTTAATTAATCATTTTTATTTTTTATTTTTGGCTTAACTTTACTATTGGAATATTACGTTTCATTTTTTTTTATTTTAATATATTAAACTTAAAATTTTTTATTACGATGTTTTAAACTTTTTAAAATATCCATTTTAATACTTTTAAATTGGATCTATAAAATTATAAAAAAAAAAATATGTGTGAGATGTTGTTTGAAAATTTTAAAATATATTATTTTAACATTAAATTATTAAATGATTCTTTTTTAGTCCACTAAATTTATAAAAATACATATAATAAGATGATAAATTATTTTAATATTTGTAATTTATTTACTACATGAAACCATCAGTTTATTTTTCTAAAATTATGAAATCAATTCCAACATCAATTAAAAGGAAAAAATTATAATAATATAAAACAGTTTAATTTGTAATAGATATGGCATACAAAAATGATTATCATTAGGTAAGTTGTAATATAAACAATAATTAATATTGTTATGAATTATAATGTCTAAATTTTGTAAATTTAATTAACTGAAATTAAATCATTTAAATATTTCATATATTAAAATAAAAATATTCTAAATTTTAACGAATAGAACCCTGTTCAAATTTCAATATTTTTCTTTTAAAAAAATAAAGTCTTTAAAAATTTATAATATTGTAATAAAGTTTTAAAACTTAATTTGTCAAAATAAACCATTGGACAGAACAAAAAGTTGCCTTGTACCTTAATTTTTGGTATAACAACCTAGTTTCTATAATCACCACCTGTCGCCACGTGGAGGATCAGAAATCTCAGACTTCTTTAGTTTGCTACTCACGTCACATGCTACAACATTGGTCTATTAGCAATTTATATTTTACTTTTCAAGCTTTCACTCTTTATTTTAGAAAAATGTATTTGAATATTTTTCCTTTTTTTACAAAATTTGTGCAAATTAACCCTTATAGTTATTCTGATTTTATGTTTAAGTCCTATACAATAAAATTATAAGTTTAGCTTGATCCATATTCTTTATGTAGTTGTTTACAATACTATGAGAAAGTTTTTGTAATGACTTTATACAGTAAAGAAATTAAAATATTCCAATGAGTAGTAAGAATCAAAATTTAACTTTATGCATGTATAAGAACTAATTTTTTCTTTTTATTGGGACTAAACTTAAAATAATAAAAATTACAATAATAAAATAATTTAACTTAAAAAGAAATATAAGTAAATATAGAAGAAAAATGAATGCTTATTATATGAAATATTGAAACCATAAGTAACAATTTCATCACCAGAAATTGAGTCTGGCGTAGAGCTAATTTATTATAATGAGACAAATTATGATTAAAATAATATTCGCTAGTATTATTCCTTTAAACATTTTTTAAATACTTTTTCTACTATTAACTAAAATTCATTAAAAATCATATTTTTTTAAAAAATAATAGTTCTAAATTTGGAAAAAAGAGTGTCATTAAATGTAAAGTGATAATGTCATTTAAAATTTGAAATTTATTATGTTTATTAATTTTCAATCATAATATAAAATATTAAAGAAATAATTTTTAATAAATAGCAGCAACATATCTCTTATATTGAGAAAAACATCTATAAACAAATCATTTCAAATAAGATCCAAGATTACATATTGTCTTTCGAATTCCTAACATTAATCTAGGCATATAATTTTTTGAGAGAATCTCGAAGAAAACACGTTATTGCTTGAAATTGCTGAAAGCCGGGAGTCATTATTGAAGAGAAGTATAAGGGGTCGCGTGATAGGGCAGAAGATAATGAAATAAAATTTAATAAAATAAAAATATTTGAATTAAAGTAAAATGTAAAATAATGGAATTTATGCAAATATTTAAAACAAAAATTTATTTTCCAATTCGACTCTTCAAATGTAACGCAAGGAAGTTCCTAACCATTTTGATAAAAGAAAGATCCCATTCAACAAAAGTCTAAACATTTATTTACTGATAGTTGTAAGATTGAGTTGATTATAATTAAGACGTTGTTGACTATAATTCTAAGTGTACAAATTAAAAAAAAAACATTTATTATGTTAAATATAAAAAACTAAATAACATAATTTTAATTTTATGTATAATCTCTTAATTAATTAGCATTTACCTTATAGTTAATAGTTACTCTTAACCCTTATATTATCGTAGGAATAATTGAATAGTTAGGGGAAAATTTCAAAGCACATTTAATTGATTTCTTAGAAAACACTAAAGCTAGAGTTTTTTTAAATGGAAGGGAGTGGACGCGTTGAATGATGTTATGCCGCTAAAACAGAGTTGCAATCTAGGACAAATAAAAGAATTGCAGGCGTGCCACGTGTTAGACATTATGGGATTAGACAATGGTGAGGAAGGATGAAGGATGAAGGATGAAGCATGCACGTATGAAGTGTGGTTGACAGAAAAGAATAAAGGATAAAACTTAAAAGAGGTGAAGAAAGTGGAGTTGTAAAGAATGTAAAGAAGAAAGAGTGATGACATGACAGAGTTGGAATGGCATTTGGTTTGGTATGCATTGAACCCATGTTGTGACAGTTGTAATGTACGAGTCGTCGGTGGATACTGTAGAGGGTTCAGGAGTTTGGTTTATGAATGTGATGTGAGTTTAATGCACCATAACCCAACCAAATCATAAATACATTGCTTAGACTTTATATATTAGTTTGTGGATCAGTATGCCTCTAATCTAAGGGAACTAACTTCAAATTTCCTGAATTTATGTAACCATCATTGTCACGGGTAGTAGTCAAATGTCTATATTCTCAAATTAAGGTATTTTCTTAAAATTTATTAAAACTAATGTAATTTTATGTATGAGTATTTTAATGGCAAAATTACTTACTAACTGACTCTCTCTCTCTCTCTCTCTCTATGTATATAATCACAATAGGTCAATTTTCATTGTTTTCCTAAAAAAAATTATAAAAGGAAAAAATAAAAATAAAATATAAAAAGATAAAATTTATTCTTTAAAAGTTAAAATTAACTTCTTATTAATTACACAAGAAGTCATGCATTTATAAATATAAAGATCCAATGAAGTAGAAATTACTTTCATTTTATTATAAATATAAAGATTATATAAATATTTAAAAAAAATTTAAAAATTATAAATTAATTAATGAAAAATTAGTTTAAATTTTTTATTTTATTTTTCTTAATTTTTTTCTTCTAAAACTTTTTTCTTGAGAAGCTCGTGGTAACCCAATGAAACCGCTTATATATTTCTTTGTTAAGATATAGTTGGTCTTAAATAAAATAATGTTAGTTTCATCACTGCCGAATTAAGATATTTTGTTTTTATTATTAATTCTCTTTTAATTAATTGAAATATATTGGATATCATAAATTTTGAAAAGTTGTATTATTTATTTAATAAATTTTTCTTTTAATTTGGACATTGAACCCACTAAAATACCTTTTTTCAATAGATTCTAATTAATTAAAGAACGTAACAAGCAAAGATTGTCAAGAGAATAACGCTTATTTTTCTTGTATCATAATATTTTTAGATCAAGAACAAATCTGTTGGATTCATGTTGTTAAAGTTGAGTTTAGAAAATTAAATTTAATTTTAAAAATAATATGAATATTTTATAATAATATCAGTTTTGTAGGAAAATTTAGTATACATTTTTTTAATCTAACATCCAAATTACTTAAAATTATTTTAATTAAGAATAGTTTTAAACTCTAAAATAATTCTGATTTTGTTATTTTTTACTTTTATTAAAAAAAATTAGATTCTTCTTCCATATAGAATAAAATATATAAAATATTATCTAAAACTAATTCCCCTAGCAGATACATGATTATTAATCATAAACTAAAAAAATAGTGAAAAAACATATAAAACTTTACTTATTGTCTATATTAACATTTTATCAACTTTATATTTTAACCATAACGCAAATTATTATTGGTAACATTTTTATATATTTAATAATATTTTATTAAATAAATATTACTAAATATATATAACAATAATAATAAATTTTTAAATATTATTAAATGTCACTAATTTGACAGTGTTCTAAATTCAAAATTAACATCTGAAAACTACAATAAAAGTAAAAAGTGGCAGCGGCAAATAATTAAATTATTAAATGAAGGAGATTGATTTATATTAATTATTTATAAGGTTGAAAAGGATAGACAACAATAGAAAAGCGTAACTTTAGTTAGTAATCAATAGAAGTGAACTAACATTTAATATAGTAACAACCATTAATTGATTGGCAACACAAAATCACCCAAAAAAAAAAAATAGATATCTAACATTTCAATTTGATCTTTTTAGTACGAAGGAGCAAGTATTATTATATTGGACATAGTTCTACTTAAATTGAATAAGATTATTATAAATAATAAATTTAATTTTTTAAAATATTTAACACAATCAAATATTTAAGACCAGAATGGATGAGTCTTAGTTAAATTGAAACAATACCACATTAATTAATTTAACTTTGCATGGTAATATAAACTGGCTTGGATATATCTCCGTGTTTATATGAAGGATAACATGTAAGGGGGAAAATTAACAAAAGAATATTGTCAAAACATGTTGATATGGAAAACAAGCATATCACCAGTTCAATCAACTACGTCAATGTTTTTTAGAAATAAACACGAATTTGGCATAGATTTTAGCTTAACACTTTTCTCAGGCTTCGCTATTTATGAAACTGGTGAATCAAATTCTGATAACTAATCAGCATTTCTTCTGTTTGCTGAAATTCTTTGCAGAATTGCAGTGGTTTACTTTATTGACAATTAAGTTAGGTAGGATATCAGAATTTAGTTATAAGTTGAATAACTACGAGTATAATTCAGTTTTTAACTAACTTCTCATAACTTTCAACCTTTTAAATATTTGTAATTTTTTTTCTTTCATCTAAAATTATTTTAAATATATATTGGCCATGACTATAATTTCTATTAAAAAAACAATTTTAAACTATTGAACGAATTATTTTCTCTTAATTATATATTTTTTTCATTTATAACCTCTTAATTATTTCGATTTCTTACCTTATTTTTTAAAAAATTATATTACAACTTTTATTATTTATAATTCATTTAATTATATCATTATCTCATTTTATTTTTTAAAAATATATGTTATCTCCACTGTTACAACCACATTTGACACTATGCAATTATTTCCTGTTTATTATTGTTGTTTTGAGTTAACATAATTACAAAATTGTTACCTAGACAGAAGTGATAGCAGTGATATATATCACCTTTAATAATAATACAGATTACAATAATAATGATAATAATAATATTGAAGATGATACATGTTATAAAAATAAAATATAAGATAAGGAAATGAAATAATTAAATAATAATAAATTATAAAAAATACATTTTGATACAGGAAGAGATATTATTGATTCATTATTCAAATTTTTTATATATATATATATATATATTATAATTAATTTAATAATTATAATTAATATGTTATATATCAATTATTTAAGATAATATTATTAGAGATACATATAATTAATATAGAATATCCCCTTTAAATATTTAACGTTGCTGCATAGCTCTAGTTCTACTCGATTTTTTTTATTTACTCCATAACGAGGCATGTTTGAAAAGATTATAATGTCAAAAACATATTTGTGGACTGCATCTTAATGCTTTATTGAGGTTAGGTGTGAAATAAAGATAATATTTTTTATGAAAAAATACAATTAATGATTTAAATTTTAGAAAAATGTATTTAACATATACGTTATCTGGACAAGTTGAAGATTTTTTTTTTATTAGTGAAAAATAGTTTAAAAAAAATAGATAACTTGTTTTGCGGGAATTTTTATATTAAATAACTAATTACCATACCAGGACAGAACGAGAATTCGATTCAAAGGATTGATTTTTTTTTTAATCATCTTTAAATACTTAAATTTTAATAAATAATTATTTAATTAATAATTTTTTTTATTAAAGTATTTCTAATTTTATGTAAATAATTTTATATATAGAACTAGAAATAAAATTTAAAACCTAATAGAATTAAACAAACACTACAAATATTTTATTTTTCTTATTAATTTATATATTTCTTCAAATATAAACATGATCTTAGAAGAGGGAGAGGAAAGCAAAGATTATAAATATATTACTTTTTTTTATTAGTTGTTTCTCTTTGTTTCTTCTACCAAACATCCAAACAATCATCTACTTTTTCATTATTTTTTACTTCCTGTCACTTCATTTTCTCAAATTAACTAAGCAAAATATTGCTCCTTTTCTCTCCCAAATTTTCTTCTCCTTTCCCTAAAAGACTTTTTATTTCTTTACTAGGTCAAAAAATGCATATCACAAATAGTTAATTTAAATTTGAGAAGAAATGGAAGACTAACATGAAGGACGTGTCATTCCATAAATCCTTAAAGTAGCTTTTGCTAAAAAGGTTTTATAATAAATTTTATCACCGACTTATTCTAAAAATAAAAATATTCAATATAAATCAAATAATTTAAAATAAAATTTAACTTAAAAAAATAATTTAAATTTAAAATTAATTTTATGTAGATTTCATGGTTGAAGTTGGTTGTGGCCCTAGCAATGCAAAATGGCAACCGGTGAATGACCACACACTTTGACAGGACAAACATATCCACAATATATCTCTTTTTAGAACAGAGACATGTGAGAAAGAAAAAATAAAAGAAAAAGGGAAAGAGAATGAACCGACAAAGAAGGAAAAGGAAAGAGAAGCGCGTGTGGTGCACTCAGTTACAAAGGAGCGTGATGGCAGAAGAGATAAAGGTTCCGTAGATCTAAGCCGTTGCGTAGAATGCGATGATCAAAAAATAGACACGCGTTGACGGGTACGGAAGTCTTGTCAGTACGGTGCCAAATATGCCGATGCATCATACAATTCTTGTGCTGTAATATTAATTTACAGTGATAATAAATTTGTAAATATAAAGGATTAAAATAAAGTAAATAACATTTTCATTAAAGAATTAGGTAACTTTAATTATTAAATTTGGTAATAATGGTGTTATTTTAATTTATAATTCTTTAAAGTTGATAAATTTGTCTTTTCTTTTTAATTTAAATTTTAATTGATTTAAATAATATTTTTTTTATCATGGTTGATAAATATTATATTTAAATATATTTTTAGTTCATCTAGTTTAGTGTGTAATTTTTTACTTTCAGTTAATTTTTTTTTCCGGTTTTTAGTAATTATAATTTATTATCTTTTCATTTTTAGTCTTCATAATTTTTGTTTCATTTTTTGATTTTGTAATTTTTATTTATTTTATTTTTCATCTCTATAATAAGTTATTTTTTGTGAAACTAAAGATTAAAAACATAATTTACAAGAACAAATTATTAAAAATAAATAAATTATAAGAAAAAATAAAAAAGTATAAATAATTTTTTTAAAAATAGACTGATTAAAAATAAAAATAAATTAAACTATAAGAATTAAAAATGAGAAAATTATCAGAATTAAAAATAAAAAATGTTGAATTAGAGAGACAAAAACATGTTTACATCTAAATACTATATAAATTATTATAAGAATCAAATTGGATAAAAATGAAAGTAAAAAACTGATTTTTTAATATGAATTAATGACGCCGCTAACTAAAATATACCTCATTCCTAATTCTTTTGATAGTGTATCTAAAATTCATTAAAAAAATATTATTTATATATATATTCCAAACTTTATTACACACAAATTTATTATTCATGTAATTCTCACAAAATCAGAAATACGATTCATATAATATTGATTTTTATATGAATCTTATCAGCAATAAAAATATTTTAAAAAAATATATTAAAGCGTATCTTTTCCCCTAATTACAATAATCAGCATGTTGTAAGAAATTCTGAATTTTGAGTTTATCGTATTTTTATTCACTGTATATGATCATATGATCAGGTTTCTGTACAATTTGGTTTGGATTTGGCGTTAATGAATTATTCTGTCGAGTGAATCTAATATTTCAATTTGCAAACGCGGCTTCACCGACACGGCACGATACTGTGTTGAACTATTTGCGTATTTGATCAAAATCTGACACAGGACAACGCATGGGTCTTTTTCCTATATTATAGCCGTTTTACCACATTACACTACCCAGACATTTATTATACGTACATCGTTCTTCTTATTACTAAATAACAACGTTTGTATAAAACTAACCGAATCGTATCAGTTTACATCGTTTTTTCCTATTTTGTGGAGATTACATGAAGTTTACTTAATAATAAAAAATATAGAAAATTCACGAAACTACCATATACAATAGAACTGGACGAAAATAATTCGAATAAAATTAAAATCAGATTTTTCAGTAAAATTAGTCAATAAATTTAGAAAATAGAAAATTACTTTGTACTCATTTACATGGTTAACTTATATTAACCATGAGAACTGAGAGTGTTTAACTTATGAAGGATCCATGATTGTGAGATGAAAAATCGTCGGCAAATACAAAAGCGGATGATTCCTCTCTGTCTGTACTTTATTTTTTCCACTAATTATTTGCTCTCTCACTCTCTTTCTCTCTCTACGCTTTTAAGATTGTAGAGTAGCATTCTTGTTCTGGTACTGTAATTTGTAAACTAAACACACTTTCTAGCTTTAGTTATCGTGATTGGTCCAACATTACTCACCCACCCCACCCATTTTTCGTTTCTCTCTTTACTTTCACACACTCATGTTCATGTCCCAACACCTCTGAAGGCCGCAACTGTATGCAACAACGCAACTACTACTTCACTTTTTCTCTATCTAACACAAACACACACACCTCTTAAGTCTCATCGTTTTCAATACTTGCACGAAATAAGGTCACGACTTTTCAACCTCCATCCATGGCTGATGCCACAAAGTACGTTCCCATCGGTGGTGCCAACGTTGCCACAGACCTCAGGAGTCTCTTATCCCTTCTCAAAACAAGAAAAACAGTGGCTTTTGCTTATGCTTTTATGCTTTCTTTCGTTGCTTTCACTGTTTTCTTAGCCTTTTCTCCTTCTCCAAACGCTTCTTCACCCTGGTTCACTAACATATTCTCTTCCACATCTACCACTGATGGCTCCTACAACCCTCAAATTCCTTCCATTTTCTCTTTCCTTTTCCCAAACAGTACCGCTTCACCCAACAATTCCACTCTTCCCTTGAACAATAACAACAACACTTACACTGACATTTCTAGATCTAAAAATGACACTTTTTTATCTCATCCCAACACAACCACACAAACACTCAATTCAACCTCTTCACAAAACCAAACTCAAACCTCTTTTGTTTCATCCCAAGATGCAGTTACCGTTCCAAGTACAAACCACACCACAATTTCTCACGCGCCCAGTTTGGAGGTGAACTCACCACCCTTTAAAAATCTCACTTTTAACTCTGATGAAGACAAATCTATGAGCACAAATCAAACTACAAATGCTACTACTGCATCTGCAACAAATGTTTCTGTGAGTTCTCCTCTGCAGAATGTTTCAAATCAGAATAAGAGTTCTAATTCTTCGGTGAAGGCTGATTCTGTGAAGGGTGTTTTGTCCAATGATAATTACACGGCTTCTCTGGCGAGGAAACAGAGCAACGGGAAGAATCACGCTAAGGGGAAGGATGAGTTGATGGAGTCTCTGATGAAGTGTGATTTTTTTGATGGAGAATGGATTAAGGATGATTCTTATCCTCTCTACAAGCCACATTCATGTTCTTTCATAGATGAACAGTTCAATTGTATTAGAAATGGAAGACCTGATAAAGAATATCAGAAATATAAGTGGAAACCCAAGGCTTGCACCCTCCCAAGGTATATCTCTTCAATTTTTTGGCTAATTTTGTATTTTAGTTTTTTATTTGATGAATTTTTGTGTTACTCCAAAATTGGCAACATGTGTCTACTTTGTATTGGTGTTTTGATTGTTCACGTATGGATGAATCTTGACAAAACTGATTTTGCAGAACTGATTTGGTTAAAGGACCTGTGTAGGTAAACTTCTTCAAAAAAGGAATTTTAGTACAAAAACATAAGAAAAAAATTAAGTTAACTTAAAATTTAAAATTAGCCTATACATTGGTTAATTTGTAGAAGCTCTGAGAGAAGTTAAATAAGAGAGTTTCTCTGGAGTTTCCCATAGATAAACTAATTTTAATTTCAACTTTTGGAGAAGATCGCTCAAACAGGCTCAAAATTGATTCTAAAATGATGCATTGTAGTACAATTTATTGTAATATTTTTTATCCAACTCAGTATATATTTGGACGAGCATTGACGAAGTTGATTCTGGATGGAATTGATTCTAAACCTAGAATCAATCTATTATGGTCTTATCATATGAAATCAAACATGTTAAAATTTATATGAAATCAATTCTAGACTTGAATCAATTTTATATTGTAGTATCATTGATCCATTTGCTATTTCTTCTGGGGTTAATATGGTTGAATTTTTAATAGGTTAGATGCGCATCGCATGCTGGATTTGTTGAGAGGGAAAAGACTCGTTTTTGTTGGTGATTCATTAAATCGGAACATGTGGGAGTCTTTGATCTGCATATTAAGAAATGCTGTGAAGAATAAACACAGAGTTTATGAAGCCAATGGAAGAGTTCATTTCAGAGGGGAAGCCTCTTATTCATTTATATTCAAAGTGAGTCTTGAACTCTCTTGCGTGCTGGTTTTGAGGATTTTTGTTTTGATTTGTCATTCTTTTCCTCACAAAGGTGATTTTGTGTCAAATGGCTATGTAGGATTATGACTTCTCCGTGGAGCTTTTTGTGTCTCCATTCTTGGTTCAAGAAGGGGAAATGACTGATAAGAATGGAACAAAGAAGGAAACACTTCATCTCGATTTAGTTGGTAAATCTTCATCTCAATATAAAGATGCAGATATTCTTGTCTTCAATACCGGTCACTGGTGGACTCATGATAAGACTTCAAAAGGGTAATAACATTCAGCTTCCCGTTGGAATGATTGCAATTGATGCTGTTGACTGTTTTGTTATGTACCTGTATACTTATTCAGAACTATTTCTTATGTTCCAAGATTAGAAAAACTCTTGTTTTGAACATGAATTATAAGTTGTCTGTGACACTTTTCAGGAAGGATTATTACCAAGAAGGTAGCCATGTGTATGCTGAATTAAACGTTCTTGAGGCATTCCGAAGAGCTATTACAACTTGGGGCCGGTGGATTGATGCCCACATAAATCCATCCAAGACCATTGTCTTCTTCAGAGGCTATTCTGCTTCCCATTTCAGGTAAAGTACAAAGAATTTAATTTTAATCCACTTACGGTGTAAAAACTTTTTATGTTGTTTTTCAATAATAGATAATAGATTACCACATATGAAAAGATTGTCTAACTTTTATTATAAGGTCTCATTTAGATAAATTTCTTTATAAGCACTCGTAGGAGAAGAAAATGAAAAAGTAAAATAAATTGAACATTTCATATAACTTAAATTCAACTTAGTTACTTAAATTTTATCTCTTTTCATTTTAGCTTCTCCTAAAGCTAAGGTGTTTAAGTTGATATTACTTAAGGAAGAAGTTCAAATATTCAACATATTTTATTTTCTTATTTTCTTTTTTTATAAGTGCGGATGGAAAAATTCATGTATAAGATAATTTCTCATTGGTTGACGTAGTCAAAATCTTTACTGTGACAATAGATGAAAATTAAACTTGAGAACAAATGCATTTGGTCATTGTATACTTGTTTTGGTAAGTTTACTCTTTGTTTCAATTTCATTATATGTAAGTTGAAAATACATTTCTTGAGCATCCATTAGATTATGGAACTAGAAGAGATACTGATAACTAGAAACTTTTGTGTTTCTATGATATTGCAGTGGTGGACAATGGAATTCAGGTGGACAATGTGATAGTGAAACTGAACCAATTGATAACGAGAAGTACCTAAATGATTATCCAGATAAGATGAAGGCTTTGGAGAAGGTTCTCAAGAACATGAAAACTCATGTGACCTACCAAAACATAACTAGAATGACAGATTACCGGAAGGATGGTCATCCCTCGATTTACCGAAAGCAAAATCTGTCGCCGGAGGAACGAAAATCGCCATTGAGATACCAAGATTGCAGTCACTGGTGCCTTCCTGGTGTTCCTGATATATGGAATGAAATTCTCTATGCTGAACTTCTATTGAGAGAGTATCGGAATAAGCATCAGCAGAAAGCATAGGTAACAAATGAATTACCAAAGTTATGTCCTGACTCATTTATGGTCAATGAGTTAAGGTGAAACCAAAGCAGATGCAATCTATATCTACCATTTTTGTTCCCACGCATGTTAAGGATAGTGTAAGAAAGAAACCATAGAGAAAATGCCTTTTCTATTTCATACAAAGTTTAAAAAGTTAAGTGAAACCATATACACAATCTAGTAATGTGAGGACATTGAAACTGTGCAATAAATTTGTTCATACAAAGGACATAAATTGGTGGAGAGGAGAGAATACAAGCTTTGTTTTTGTTTGTCATTGTAAATTACCCCTTCCCTTGCATCTTTATTTTATTTGTGGCCTCAAAGGCTGTTTCCTGTTGTAAATCTATATTCCATTATATTTTATTTATTATAATTATTGAGATGAATTGTTCCGGTCCTCAGTTTATTGACTTCAAGCAAGTCTTCTTTCATTCTTCCTGTTATTTTGATTATTTAAGTATTTTTTACTAAATATTGAAATAATGATTTATAGTCATGATTTAAAAATAATTGTATGACGAGAGACTAATATTTAAACTAATATAAAAGACTAAAATATCAAAATAATAAATGATATTAAATTCATATTTAAAAGATCAAAATAATAAATGAATAATATAAACGTCTATAAATGATATTAAACAACACAATAGTTTAGTTCTAGTCATCATAATAGTTTAGTTCTTTATAAATTTCTTACAACAAATGTACATAGGTTCGACTCAATGACAAGTGGGGTTTAAAATAAATTTTGAAAAAAATGATTTTTTTATTTTTTTTTATCTAATTGAGATTTTTTATTTTATAAAAATTAATAGAAATTATTTGTTCGTTGGCATCTAAAGCATTTGAGTTGTTTCAATTAGTTAATAAAGCAAATTATGTTCTCGGATTAAAGATGATTCAGAGAGACTATTTGTTTGTCGTCACATGAAGCATGACTATATTGAAATTATTGTATCACTGTCCCTTTATAAGCAACTTGGTTATTACCATTTTAAATTCTTTATAGTCCACACTTTTATACTAAAATGAATTTCAACCCCTTATCAGTGCAACTTCTATTGGAGCTGCACATGGATTCGTTGCAATCCAATAATTCAATTAACTTGATCCAAATCAATAATACAGTCAATTAAACCTTGCATACCCAACTATCATTTTGTTTTCTTAAATATACATATTCATAGAGAACGAAACAAAATATTTACAACATTACATTTAGCCCCTCCCACGTTTTGTTTTGATAAAGAGGAAAGAAAGAAGAAATCATTTGGCTCCTATGGAACGATGGGTGGAGTAATTGTTTGATGTGAATGTTGTGTTCGTGTAAACATAAATAGGTTCTTCAATTCACCTATGTTGCGAAGCCCGTTTAAGTTTATCGTGGAGTGAAAGTCTGTTATGTCTAAAAAACATTAGAGAAAAAAATAAAAATAAAAATAATCACTAACGTCCATTAACATGGCTAATATTCTCTTAGGAAAAAACTTGAATACTATATTACACGATATGATAAAAAATTCTGGTTGACATCTTCACATCATCTTTTCAGTATTCTTCATTCTTGATGGATATTTATCTAACATTAAAGAATATTGAAAAAATGTGTTACCAACATTTATTATCCGACGACTAACGAAATAACGTGCTAACCCAAATATGATGTTCAATCAAACAATGTTGTATAAGAGAGAAACATTTAGATATATCCCAAAAAAAAAAAAAAAGATGAAGAGAAAAACATCAAGCAAAGCAATACTACAAAAATATCATTTGAGAAATAATATGAAAAATACATTATATTTACACCAATATATTGACACAAATATGATGCATATATATCAAACAATGAAATATGAGTAAAAAAAATTATTAAATTAAATGGCTATTTCCTATGTGTTATATTAATTTCTTTAAGTTAAGGAAATGCATGCATGTTTCTTAAAAATATCTCTTAATTACATAAATTACAACTTAATTACATAAATTACAACTAAAGTACGTAGTTTTCTTTGACAAAGTTATCTTTATTAGAAAAGTTAAAAAATGTAGTTTTTAAATTCATTTAATATATTAATAAATGAGTATAGTACTAGAAAAAAAAAACTAATACTTTCTGGATTCCTAAAGTGACATATATTTTAAGACAAATTAAAATACTTCTATACACGAGATGGTGAGAGCAACATGATAACATTAGTTGAAAAATGAAACAACAAGTAAAATTACTTATTAATAATAGCTCTCAATTTCCCACAAACAATATATATAAACAATATAAAAACTGTTATATGAATACTAGTCATATATTAGTTGAAATAATATACGTATAACACTTGATATATATTATTTGTTAGTGTATGATAGTGATGAGTAAACTATTAGTACTTTGCACCTTATAAATTTGAACTAACAAAAAGTCAAGAGAATATAAAGAAATCACTTATTTACCTTTCTTCTTCTTCTTACAGAAAATGAAATCACTAATTTGGACAAAATTTTGAAACATGAATATCAAACAAGAAAAGACACACTTTAGTTTAGTGATTATGGAAGGTAAAAGAATTATGAGTTAACATGCTTGCTGCAATGTTGCATGGTACCCGTAGTAATAAATAATGGGCACTTTGACCTAAATAGTGTTGTTTAAAAAAAATTTTACACATTTGAGATTAGTTGAAAAATATTTATATATATAGGCTATTTTGACCGAGTACGTCTAAACCTGGAGCGTAACTAAAGTAGGTTACGTCCAAGCTTAGAGTGTAACATTTAGGAAATGGGTTACGTCCAGCCGTTGGACGTAACCTAAGTGGGTTACGTCCAAGCTTAAAGCGTAACCTTCACAAAATGGGTTACGTCTAACAGTTGGACGTAACCTTTGTTACTATGTGGTGGGTCACTTTGGACCAATTCGGTTGGCAGTCCAGGCATAACCAATACCCTCATTCCTCCATTCACAACACAACGAGATAAAATGTTATTTATTTATTTAATTAATTTTTTTTTAAGTTATTGATTTTAATTTTTCTGTTTGTGTTATATTTTTGTAGGAACATTTGAAAAATTTTCTCTATGCAAAAAGGGTGAGGTTGATAAATTAATTGAAATAAATTGATTTGTATATTATGATATATTAATATTTAATACAAATATATTTTTTTTAGATAAATTGTTAAGAAATGAATTCTTCAATTATAATTATTGTCTATATGAATGGTAGAATACATGAAAATAATGAAGGTGTCATGTTTGAAGGATAAGAAGAGCCATGCAAATAAACAGAGGAATAAATTTTGAATTGTTAGAAAATAGTATTCGTGAAAAATTTAAATTAAATTCTAATGAAGTAATTGGTTCTATCGTTACTAGATATTACGTTAAAAATAAGTTTGTTTTAGTCCAAATAGCTGATGATGGTGATGTTGAGTGTATGATTAATAATTATTTGAGAGAAGACATTGGTCCTATTGATTTGTGCGTACAAGTAATTGTAACAGGTGGTTCATCTTCAATGCACAATTTGGGGCCAATAAATGTTGATATGTCGTATGAGGGACATTGTGAAAGTCTAAACTGTAATTCAGATGATGATGATGACTATATGGTATCTGATTCATATGGTGATACATCTATTGATGAAGAAGATGTGGATTGTAATTTTTTTGAGTCGGATGATGAGGAAACAAACGATCCTAACCGCAGTTTAAGTGGTAACCTCTAACATGATGTTTACGGTTAGTTTGAAAAATTACAATTGTAATGATTTATTTGAATATTGTTAGATCAAGATGATTAACATCTCTAAAGTTTTGATTATTACAAGACAGACGGAACATCTACAGACGAAACATCAAGTCAGACGCAACGAGCACAGACGGAAGATGACCCCTCAAAGTTGAAGTCATTCGTCTGTCTCAAGTCAAGTCATCAGACGATAGACTAAGACGAAAACTCTTAAGTGAAGGTCACCTCTACCGTTCCAAAATTATACAAGGCTATTAAAAGAAATCAAGTGAAGCAAATACCCACATTGTTCGTGTATATGACATACAACAAACACGATTTGAAGTAGAAGAGGCTTTCAATCAGTTGACACAGCGTGGGGGTAGCAAATGGACTGTAAAGTTAAGTGAAAAATATTGTCAGTGTGGTCGGATGTCAGCATTCCACTACCCATGTTCACATGTAATTGTTGTTTGTGGACATGTTAGTATTGATTTTTTTTCACTTTGTGGACGATGTTTTCAAGAATGAAAACATCTTGAAAGCTTATTCAGCCGAGTAGTGGCCTTTGGGGAACGAGGATGCATTCGACTCTATTCAGCAACCGATGAAATTAGTCCCTGATGCATCAAGTATTCGAGGTAAAGGTAGACCGAAGTCGACCCGGATTCGTAACGAAATGGATTGGATTGAATCATCGTAGAGGAGACTCAAATGTGGTATATATGGTCAAATGGGATACAATCAATGTAATTGTCCATGTAACTCACGTACATGAATGTATTTTTTATTATAAGTTTCAATATTACGTCCGATTGGTTAGTTTCTTATTAATTTTTTTATTGCGTCAAGTTGGTTTGCGTAAAGTCTTCATTTTGAATGCAATAATAAACAAAAAATATATAAATTATATCCAAGAAAACATCATAACCATATAAAATAAATTATTCACATAATAAAAAAAAATACATCAATGGTTATGACGACCTGCATGAAATCTACCACCAGTCCCACACGACCTACCCCTTCTCCGTGCATCTCTAGCAGGGTTCCTACGTGGACACTGCTGTCTACTACTGGCAACATCATCAAACTATGCCTGCAAATCTCCCCCTAATAAGTCATCCATCAGTCCCACATCATCAGGAATAATCCAAGGGGGACCCATAAGGGTGCTAAGATCAACAACCCCTCTCGTTGCAGGGGAGTCGCCAAATATAGTGCCAAACATCTCACCAAAGGTATGTACCGGGGAACGAGAAGGCCCTGGCTGTGATGAAGTGTTCGCCGGTGGATAAGTGTATAGGGTGGCATCTGAGTAGGGGGGCTGTGTAAAATACTTGGGAGTGTAATACATCCCGTGACCTCTCTCAGGCATGGGTGGTAATTGATAATGATCTGCAACAACAGATGCTCTTCGACTAGTCAGACCACGTGTCTCCCTACTCTGAGGGATGATATTAGCATCCTCCATAAATCCTATATCATGCCTAGGTGACGCACTGGTAACAGGCTGTGTAACTCGATCGGTCTGACATGTCAAAATGGCCATCCTGTTACCAATGTCATACATAACCTCTGGTGACATATGCTGATATCCATCAGGTGTAGATAAGTACATACACATATCAATCATATCACCCTGCATCAATAACAATGTGTTTGTCAGTAATTATTTACAAACATAGATAGAATAGAACATAATATGAAAACTTACGAAGCCACCATCTGTTGCGTTCTTCTTGTCAATATAAAGCTTTGATTTTTTCCTATACCACACTAAGTATTCATCATTATAGCTCATAGACCCAGTCATAGGTTCTCCTTGAACCTGATGTTGTGCGCGGTTCTCCCAATGAACCAAATAAGGTTGGAGGAGATTCATCCAGTTGTTGTCATCCTTGCTTCTCAGAGTCAACTAATGTAAACTATCAGGCTGCAATGGACCAACAGGCACAAACTGGCGCAATCCAAACTGTCTCATGACTCTGTCTGGCTGATACCACTCAATAATATGGAAACACACAAGTGGTATCACGCAACGCCATATCTCATGCCCAACGATACAAATATGTGGTACAAGACTCATAACTCCACCAGCATATGGTTGCCAAAGAAACTGCATTAAAATAATAATGGTAATGTCAACTTAAACCTCCCAATCAACAAACAATGTTAATTGAAAACTTAAACTAAATTAATATCATTACCTCATGCGATTTCAGCAAGTCCAACTTCTTCCTTATATCAGCTACTTCGTCATCGAAAGTAATCCTCGGTAGAACTGGTAGCCATTTACACAAAAAGAAATCAACATTTAATTATTATTTAAAAATGTAATAATTTAAATAATAGTTGCTATTAAATTATATTACCTATGACCAAAAGGAACACCCTGATCATGTGTAGTCATGACTGGTGGTTCTAAACAGGTAAATCTTTCCCATAGCCAAAGTTGTATAACTCCCACCATCCCGCCAATCGAAGCCACTTCAGCACTAGTGACATTACACATCTCCCTGTATAAGTAACTAAGGAGTGCGCTACCCCATGCATATTGTCTCGTCTCTGATAAGTCTGCTAAGAACTGCAGATATCTAAGAGACACTCTAGAGCTCTGTTTATCCACCAGCAATACTCCCCCAATGAATCGTAAAATCCAGGCTCGAGTAAACCTCCTCATGGCCTCAACATCCCCAAGAAATGGAATGATATCAGCAAACTAATCGTGTAACCAAGACAACTTTAAAAATGATCCTCTCATGTCGTCCTGACTAGGCCTGACACCCAATAGCTGCTCACACATCAAACCCTAATCACCAGTGGTCGATCCTAATAGCGGCCTACCATCAACTAGTATACCAACTAACAATGACACATCCTCTAGTGTAATGGTACACTCTCCCAACGGCATGTGGAAAGTGTGGGTCTCAGGTCGACACCTCTCTATAAGTGCACTAATCAATGCTGCATCAAGCTTCATATAACCAATCCGACACGCCCAATAAAATCCCGCCTCGTGCAAGTACTCAGAAATCTCCTCAGGAAACCTATGCCGACCCTAATACACAGGCACGACAGGTCGGATCTTCAACTTCCTATTGTCTCCAGTATTCCATATATGCTCAGATATATGGTATGACTGCATCCACAAAACGTCCCTCTCAACGGGACCAGACTCAATCCTAATCTTTGTCACAATAGATGAGGAAGTCATCATACACACCTGATATGCACATAAATTTTTTAAAAAATTAATTACGTAAACATATTTACGCTACAAAAAATTAATGATGATTATTTTTTTAAAATTAATCTATTATACAAAATAATGTAATTTAAACAAAATTCAATTAACTACATCAACTTAAATTTAATCTATTCTATTTTTATTTAAATAAAATTATGCTAAAAGAATTTATCTATTCAATTTATATTTAATTTAATCTATTCTAAAAAATAATCTAAAAAAAATTAATTACTTACACAAACTTACATTTAATCTATTCTATTTTTATTTAAATAAAATTACGCTAAATTTTTTTATCTATTCCATTTATATTTAATTTAATCTATTCTAAAAAATAATCTAAAAAAAATTTATTTACCTACACAAACTTACATTTAATCTATTCTATTTTTATTTAAATAAAATTACGCTAAAAAAAATTATCTATTCAATTTATATTTAATTTAATCTATTCTAAAAAATAATCTAAAAAAAATTTATTTACCTACACAAACTTAAATTTAATCTATTCTATTTTTGTTTAAATAAAATTACGCTAAACAAAATTTATCCATTCTATTTATATTTAAATTAATCTATTATAAAAATTAATTAGAAACAAATTATCTTAACTACCCAATTTAAATTAAATTACACTAAAAAGAATTATGAAATTTTATTTTTATTTATATTTCTCTACAAATTTCAAATTATTACTTAAAACTAAATATTATGTGGGGCTATACAAATTAATTTTTATAATATTCTATTAGGGAATACTCCAATAATTTTTCTAATGAATCTACTAACAACCTAAAACATTATCATTTCTACGTACTTATATTTTTTCTAACAACCTAAACTATAACCATTTCTACTTACTGTAATTTTTTCTAACAACCTAAGCTATAACTTAACACAATATATTACTATATAACAAATTTTAAATTTTTCTAACAACTAAAACAGTTTCAATTTAAAAAATCTTACCCGATAATTTCACTGGGGGACCAAATTGTTGCAAGGTGGGGAATAAACTACTGTAAGGTGGGGCCAAATAAGCTTGAGAGGCAAAAATGCAATGAGGACCAATGGGGAAAAAAGATGAAGTTTCAGTTGTGGAAGGAAAAAGTAGGAGAGGAAGAGAGGAATTGAAAATGAAAGGGACCGAAACAGTGAGAGTGAAAGGGGGAGGGGAAGATGTAAAAGTAAAAACAAAGGATTACGTTCAAAGCTGGGACATAACCACTACGAAGTAGGTTATGTCTAATATTGGGACGTAACCGATTACGCTCTACTATTAAACGTAACTAATACAAGGATTGACACGTGTTAATACCTTGCCCAATTACGCTCGCGCTTTGGATGTAACTCATTTCTAAAGATTACGTCCATAGGCTCAACATAACCACTAATAAGTTACGTTTCCCAACTCTGCGTAGCAACTCATTTTAATAAATATTTTCAAATAGACCCATTTATGTAATAAAAAACACAAATATACCTATTTAAATAATGAACCAACATATGTCATATTAAATAACTCCACACTACATACTTAGAGCTGCCGCATGGCTCATGACACCATGTGGAGTAATACCATTTGATGTCGAGCCTGGCCAGCCGGTGAGTATACTTATGCAGTAAGGTTTGTGCGTTGAAATTCAAACTGACGAAAAATATTAAAAATTAAAAATATGTAGTGACCAATTTTAATTTAAATTAATGCATTAATTATTATGAAATAATAATAATTAATTAATTGACTTATATGGTAATTAATTATTAAATATTTTTCTTGAAAATCTATCTAAAAATTAAAAATTGATTGGAATTGATAGTTTTTTTTTTCTCACTTGTTTGGATTTTTTTATCAAATTAATAGATTCAAATTATATCTCCAAGTGTTTTTTCTAGGAATTATATATCCAATTTGATTCAAATTGAGTCGAATTATTATTATTATAATGTTGAAAGATATCTTCATTCCACCTCATTACAATTGTAATCATACTTTTCTGATATAAATGAAGAAATTTGAATATTTTATATTAGTTATAAAAAATTTAAATTAGGTAAAGATATGCATCTTCTTATCAAGATTAAGAAAGAGCATTAGTTTTACTGGAAAAATATATTAAAATTATTATAATATCTATTTATAGAAGGAAAATCTAACAACTGAACTTAAATCTCGGTTAGTGTGAGTAAAAAACTAAATTAGATAAATGAATTCCTATTGATTGTTGGCATTAAAATTTAGATATTTGAATTCCTATCTACAATCATATTTGAATATGAATATGATTGTTGACGATTTAGCCATTAATGAAAATATAATTACTTTCTTGTAATTACTATTAGACATTTACTTTTCATTCTCATTTAAATTCTGCATTTAATTCTCAGTTATTTTAGCCTTTTTCTTTACCACAAATTCTTTACATCACCGTTTTACTCTTTATATTACAACTTTACGTTTAGCCCATTACAACTATATTTTACCACAGTTAGCTAGTATTAGAGAGCTCTTTGGAGTAGACTAGTAACTCATCCAAGGAACAAAATCCCTCTCTTAAATCAATCGCTTGAAGAAAATCAAGTGTTGATGCTTTGCTATTACGCCAATAATGATAATAAAGGGCAAAATGAAAAGGACTTAACCATTTTTAATTAAGGTAAAACTTTAGATAAAGTAAAATACTAGTTGGATCATATTTTCATTAACTATAAAAAGACATTTTATATTCCTTAAAATATTTTGGTAAATAAAATAGTTTAAATTATTGATAATGTAAAGTGATTTTTACGTAATCAATCAATTATAAATTAGATTTTATTATTAAAGTTAACAAATCTAGTTATAATTTACTGTACTAATAATCTATGACCCTCTTGTGTTTTTTAATAAAAAAAAATTGTATTTTTTAATTATTTTAAGTAGTGATTCTATTGTTTAAATTTTTTATTTCCCTAATTGATATTGTATTATAATTACTACTTTTTGATACAGTGACTAAGGTAATAAGAAGGGTTTAACTCGTTGGGCCAAGCTGTCTTGACCCGTTATTGTGGTGAGTTTGGTTTATGTTTTAAGCCTACTAACCTACTGTGATTTGTCTCGTTTTAACTCTTAAAAAACTCCTAACTATTTTGTACAATTAAATTATTCATATGCTTGGATTTTTACGATTATAATATTTAAATTAAATTTTAAATTTTAAATAATAAAACAAGTCTTTCTTCTTTAATCTTAAATAACATTAATTTTAATGAGATCATTAGATATCTATAATATATTTGAAATTCTCGATATAGTTGATTGAATTTGAATTATTGATGATTTTTTATTTTAGAAAGAAATATGTTATCTAAAAATCTACACCATTTTTTTAATTTCTTTTATTTGACGGATTAACTTGTCACCATATTAACTCGTTAAAAAAAGAGCAAATTAATAATTTTAATCTAAATATATAAATGGGTGGAACATGTTAATCCGTTTTTGAAAAGGCAGGTTTACTACCCTAATCACAACCAATAATAACAATAATTACTACATCTTTTATTCCTTAAAATCATCACCCTTATTAGGATATATTCTCTTTTAACATACATTGGTAAGTGTTTCAGCCAATTAAATATTGACTTATTGAATTAAAGAATGATGGATCAATATACTTGATTGCGATCTAGGCCTTTGTTTCATGGATGTTAACTTTTGTAACAATTAAGATAGTTAGCAAGCCCGTTAATTTGGTATGCAAAAAAGTTGGAGGAAGAGGAATGTTAATTAGCTTTTCATCACTTATTAATTTAATTCATTTATTAACTTTTTCATCCATGTACTTGATTACGAGCTAGGCATTTCTAACGTGGATGTCAACTTTTGTAACAAATAAGATAGTATCAAGATCATTCCTGTAAAATATAAAGTTGGTCGACAGGAATTATGAAGAAAAAAAAAAATCATTCCTGTAAGGCTGTAACTTTGGTTTGTGAAAAAGTTGGAGGAAAAGGAGTGTCTTTTCAAAATTAAGATAGTGTTATTCATAATTTTTTTAGTAATTTTTTTTTATCACATCTTCTTCCATTCGTTTGTTGTAAGAAATTTAAAGATGAATTATACAATCCTTCCAATTATTAGACCCACATTATGTTAATTAATTAACATGATATGCAGTGGAGTACTCTGCACTGAAACTTCACGAAATTAATTTTAATGAAATTATCTAAATATCTTTTACATTTTTAATATTTATACTAGCTTCGATTTACCATAATATTTTTAAAATCATTAAGAAATATTAATATAAGGTGTGTTAATAGAATGTTTATTAAATAATTAGGAAATCTTATATAAAAAAAAAAAAAAAGTTTTGTAAAAGTTCGTGATAGTTAGAAGGTGTTGTTTAGGTATATTTTTCAAATTATGATACATAGCCTCATAATTATTGTAAAATTCATTAATTTAATCTTTCAGCACGCTAAGTTGATGAATTTCTTATAATTTTTTTTTATATAATTCCATTAAATTTTGAATTATCTAAGAGAAAGACTAATACATTAGGAACTAATAATTTATTCGACAAATAACATGATAAAAAAGCACAAATATAAAAACATTATAAAACATTCATACTCAAATAATTGGTAACTCTTTCATTGAATTCAACAAAATGATCCTAAAAGCATAAACATACAAAGAATGAAGACAAATGAAGTCAAAATTCAAGAAAATGTGAAACTATTTATACAAATGGAAAATAAGGGATAGATGAAGGTGAAAGTTTTTTTTGTTGTCCTGTATGATTTATAGTGATACACTAGTACATTACTGATATTCATAATGTAAACGACAAAAATGGGTGAACCAGATGATGAAGCAATCTGACGGGCCATCTGGGCCTGCTGGGTATGGGTCTGTTAGTTAGGTTAGGGCAATATTGTGGGCTTGTCGTCAACAGACAAGAATGCAGGTTTTTGAGAAACATTTTTATTGTTGGTTGCGACGCGTTCGCAAGAAGGACACATGGTAAGGGTGGTAGCTGGAAGCTGCATGTAGAATGGTTCACTACTTTTCAATGCCCTCAGTTCTTGTACTTCCTTCTGCAACCTCCTATTCTCTTCTGTCAGATTCTCACAACAACTCTTCAAGTACTCACAATCCACCTCTGTCTGCTTCAACTTTGTCCTGTCATTATTATTATTATCTTTTTAACAAGACCAACAAACATAGTTTCATATTCTTAATTTCTAGTTGATAAACTTATTTTACAAATACTTAGATAAAAAATAAAACTTATTTTATAAACTATTGTTTTTCATAATCATAATAATATCATATAAACCATCACTTTTTTCATTTATTATTTTTCATTCTTCCCCCGCAAATAGTTAAAAATGTTAATCCAATATATATAAGGATACTACTATGACATATTAATTCTTACCTTGCCCTTCTGTTCTGAAACCAAACTTCCACTTGTCGGGGGCGGAGATTTAGCTGTTTTGCAAGGGCAAGTTTTTGTTTCTGTAAATTTTTTATAATAAATGAAAAAAGTAAGAAACAAAAAGAAGACTAAGATATGAAAGTTTACTAAGAGAAAGAAGAAAGAAAGAGTTACAGGATTGAGAGTGGCGTGTTCTTTGAAGCTGTGTTCGAGGAAAGCTGATTGTTCTTTAGAGAGTCTCAGTTTCTTCCTTGTTGAGCCATTTTCATCGTCATCGCTGCCACCCTCACAAGACTTTCTACTGTTCCTCACACAAAAATCCATCTGAAAATATGACACTCCACTGTTTGGGGATGAAAGTGCTGCACTCTCGTCTGTCTCATCCACCGTCCTCACCGGATTCTCTGATGCTACTCCTTCTACACCCACTGTCATCAACAAGTATATATGTACACACAAACATAAATAACAAAGAGTATATAAAAATAATTTATTTTCATAGAGAACAATCATATATATATATATATATATATTCTTGTTTTCTTCAATACGAATATGAGGGCATTGATAGTCTTTTATAATTTGCTAAGACATTCATATTAAAAATAAGTTTATATACATGAGCCAATTCTACTGATATTTATTTTTAACCCGAATACCTTAACAAGTCACATAGTAAATATAAAAATATATTTATAACACGCTCTTACAGATATTTTTAAAACTTTATGTTAAAAATCTGTAATGTTAATTTGTTAGTATATATATCCTAAATAGATATAGTTAATAAACTTGTTACCGGTGTATATATATATATATTATTAAATAAAAGTATGGGGTTAAATGATGAATGAGTATGTGATGAGAAAGAGTAAAGAGGGTGTTTACATGCATGGGAGAGCCATGGGATTGGAAGGTGTGAAGATGGAAGAACGGGTGTTGAAGGAAGAAGGTCGAGTTGAAGGGGTGGATCTGAGGATGTTGTTTTGTGTTGAGCAAGTGCTATGGAGAGACCAAATGAATCATTGTTTGTGAGTAAAGAGAATAAGGGCTTTGGTGTGTCGCTGCCTAAGCTCAAAGCCAACTCCATCTACGAGAAGAAAAGTAAGATACTACACTGTGGGTGGAGAAATTATAAAGAGAAGGGTTTCTTTCTGCTTTGTGGTATTAGTTGTTGCAAAAGAAATAAAGGAGCGTGGATTGGCAAAGCAAAGTCTTTACTTTGAAGTTTGAAAGGAGAGGAAGGCTCTAATATTTCTATGTAGTGAGTATGGATGATAATTACATAGCTCTTTTGTGTATCCAAAGCGAAAAAAGAAAGTCACAGTCTCTCTTAAAAGGCACAAACATACGACAATGCTGCGAAAATTAATAACCCTCACCTTCTCCTTTCTACAACAAAGCGACCTACTACTTTTTATTTACTCCTTTCCGTAGGTAAAGATTGATCGACATGTCCAACTTGACAAACGCACGTGAATCCATTCAAACTAACACAAGTCTTTTATTTTTATTTTTATTTTATTATTATTATTATTTTGCTTTCCTTGCTATTTCTAGACATTTGTAAAAGGTTAGTATCTAGTGCGTATAATAAGCACTTTGTGTATTCTCCTTAGTTTTATCTGTCTCCTCGTAAATGAATAGCATAATTGGAGGGTCATTCAAATCCACCAAAGAAACACTTTAATTGACATAAAAATCCCTCAAACAAATCACAACATTTCTCAAAAAAAAAATTCTATCCATGACAACATTTTCAATGTATTTCCTATTCTTTGTCTTGTAAAATTGGGTTCACTTCCACTCTTTGGATGTGAACATTCTCCCTAATGATCCCTTATTATCACTAAGCAGCCCAATGCTAGATAAAAATTGACAAATCGAGTCATACCCGACCTTACTAAATCTTTCCCTTTAAAGAAGTGTAGTAAGATGGAAACGAGAGATGTTTTTGGATAAACGTATGCTGTTATCTTCTTACCCTTAGTTATTGTATCTTTACAAACTTATAGCTTTTTCTCAAAATCCTCTAACATCAAATCAATACAATAAGTTGCACAAGGTGTCCAATATAACTTTCTTTTTTTTCTATCAACATCTCTTTAGCCTCTTTGTAATTCGTTGCACTATCACTCACAACTTGTACACGATTATCTCCCCCAACTTCCTCAACTACTTCATTAAGCATTTTAAAAATTTAGCAGTAGTCTTTGAGATATGTGAGCATGGAAATACTAGAAGAGTGTCTTTTAGGAATATTTATCAAGAAGTTAATGTCCTCCTCCTCCATTCTACCCACCCGTTAGTCATTATTAATGAGGGATAATCTCATGAGCATGGAAATACTAGAAGAGTTAGAAGGTTTTTGACTAGTAGGTTTCAAGAGGAAGTGGAAGCTCTGCTAGCAAAGGAGGTCTTTGAACTTGTGAAGGCAAGTTGTACATTGTACTTGTAGTTAAAGACCTTTAGAAGGATCTTTTTGACCTTGTATAGTTTTTAACTATTTTTGCATTTTCCTTTGATAGATGTGGAGTGTGGCTCATTAAGTTTATTTTCTTTTAGATAATAGATGCAAATGGATAGAAATTAAGTTGAATTACAAAAATAGTTTTCGAAAAAAGAAAAATATTCTCATAATTTGGACTTAAGTGAATAGTTAAAAATTAGTAAAGTTCACTAAACATATGACTTTACATGAATTGTCACAACAACAATATATGTGAAGTAAAGTAGATAATATCACATAGGATGTTCTAAGTCATAAATCTCTTTCATTATCTAAGGTTTAGATTTCTCAATCTATGTGCTTCTAACCAACATGACTAATTTAAAGTTTGTAATACAAGTTTTCTCTAACTTTTTCTTGTAAGCTAACCGAAATTTTAAATAAGCTACTTTCCAAATTCTTTGTAGAAACTTTTTGTCAAATTGAATATAGAACTTTTATTTTTGTTGGGAGTTTTATTTTTAAAGCTCCTATGAAATTTACCTATTGTAACAATTTTATAGAGTTTATTGAAGGATCCTTTCTTCAAGGCATTCTTCTACACTCTCTTTCTATTCTGTTTTATATTTTTTTCCTTCTTCTTCTAAGAAACTAAGAGCTTATTCACAAGCTTCTCTGATCCAAGATTCAATGCACCTTTGAATATAGATTTGGGCAATTTCATGATTTTTCTAACAAGGATCACATCAATTATGATGCATCCAAGGTCTTCCATACTTACTTATGCTTCTACGTGATTTCTTCACATACCTTGACTTCTTGCTTTAAGTATTTGACTTGGATTTCATAATTTAAAGGTGGTTTAAATCCTAACTCATGTCTTGCAATCTTTTCAAACATTTTCAAATACTCTTTACTATTTTCAACATTAAAAGGAATTATGTTATTATAAAAAAATATCTTGCAATGGCTTGGCATGTATATTTTCTTTATTGCTGCAAGAAATAGTTGTTTATCTTTTAAAAATATTTGCTGGTTGAGCTTGAGCTCTCCCATCCCCACTCCACTCTCTATCTTTTCTCTTTTGTCTCTTTAAATTTGGATCCTCTCATATATACATGTTATTAGTTGCTAGGTCCTTCTTCTTTAATTTAACTAATAATTCTGTCACAAGGTCCAACATTTGCTTCCGGACATCATCTGGAACAACTTTATGGTTCAACATCTTTTTGTTCCGTCCAACTGATGCTCTAATTGATAAACATTTTTTTTCACAATACTTGCATTTTCTTTTTTGGTGCTGCCTTCAACCGAATAACCATGTTTCTATGCAACCTCAGTCTTACTTCCAAGAGTATTCTTAGGAGGCACCCTTCCACAAGAAGAAATAGTCTTGTAGACTCAACAGGACAACTACACCAATAGATGCAGGTCCACTACCATCTGTGGACATTTTCAACAAAACAAGTGAACATCGCACAACAGAAGTAGAAGAAGGAAGAAACAACAATGGTGCCGCACAACAGAGTCAAGAAGAAGGAAGAAGCAATCATAGAGCTTAAAACTACAACAATGGCGTCGGTGCGTGACGTGGGTCACACTCGTGGAGCTTCAAACTTGCAACAATGGCGTTGCACGCAGAAGGGAGAAGATGGAAGAGGCAGAGGAGGTTGAAAATTATGGCTATGTTGGTCACGAGGCAGAGGAGTTACAATTTAGATATTTTAGTAAAAAATCCTGTTTAAATAAATAATTATATTGAAAGTTTCACTATCATTTTCTTTTAGCTGATATTTGAGGTTGCGCTATCAAAATTAAACGACATAATCTTTATTAACACAGGCATCAATAATTTTAATTTCAAATATATATATATATATATAGTTGATACACGAGGAGAGAGAGACATGGAAGGAGAAGGAAAAGAAATACTTACTTTAACAAAATAAGTGACGTGAATAATGGTGGAAAAAAGATGAGTGACATGATTAGCACGATTTTAAGCTGATCATAATGCATTAGTTATTATAATGTTTTATTGGACAGACAATGCGACCAACTTAATTTCCTATACTTAGAAAAGCCTTCTCCTTTCAATTTTGGTTTGCGTTGGGGTAGGCAAATGAATCATGGGAGCAAATGTTACTTGCTATCTACGACCATTAATGGGTATGGATTCAGAATTATCATTATTATCTTCCTTTTTCTTCTAGTTTCTATTAATTTGTTTCTATTTCTCCTCTTATCGAATAATTTTTTTCCTTTTTTTTCTCTCTTTTCTCTTTTCTCTTTTTTCTTCCATCTATATTTTTCACCTAATGGAGTGTAGGTTACTTTTTCCTGAATTAAAATGCAAATTATGTGTAAATAAATGAATGAGTGGATCGAGTAGAGTCCACCAAATATAGGATGGAATAGTTATAGAAAGAAGATTGAGTTGATATTTTTATCTAATAATTTACCAAACTTTTTCTTTATTAGATTTGAAATTGAAAATTTATTTAGAATCATTTTTTTCTCCATGAGAAGTTTTAGGAAAAGAAAAACATAAAAATTATTTTTTAAAAAGTTAATATTATCTTTTCATTAACTAATTTATAAAAATTTCACATTTTTTTAAAAAAATTGTAAAAGACAAAAACATAACAAAGAGGGTTGAATTGTGTTAATTAAAAAATTTTGTCTTTTTGTCTGTTGTTTTCAAACATGGTCAGACGAAATTTTAAGTTCTACGATTGATTTTAATTATAAAATATTTTGATAGTTATCACCGTTAATCAATAAAACAGTTAAAGACAAAAGTATTTTTATACTGATTCGTCTATTCAAGACTACGTCCAGTTACCCAGCAATTACTGAGTTTTCACTACAAACTGTGAAATGGTTACAAGTATTCTTTGCACCCAATCTCTTCTGGCTATACAGATATTCTTTGAATATAGCCTTCTCAGGCTAAATAACTAGGCATTCTTTGAAATTCAGTCTCCTCATGCTAATACAAAAGTATTCTTTGAAATGCAGCCTCCTCAGACTAAGGGCACCACAAAAGTAGATTTGATATGTTTCTAAGAAACGAAATTCCTCTTCGCAGAGAGGAGTTTACAAATGAAGAACAGAGTTCAAGAGATAGAGAGCGAAACTTAGATGAATAGCTTATCAAGCGTTATTTCGCCCACTTGAACTTCTGCTGGTGAAGTCCTTTATATAGGCAATGACTTGATAGATCTGTTAAACACAGAAATTAGTCTGTTGTCCTTTCCTTCTTGAAGTCTTCAACTTGTGTCAGGGTATAATCATGGATTTGGCCGTCTGCACAACGGAGTTAGGACCTTTTCCTGACTTGTACAAAGATAATACCAAAAAGTAGATTTACTTTTCGTGTTGCAGAGGTTAGCGTGAATATTTATTCTGACATTGGAAGCTTGAGTAACGACTAAATTTGAAATTTTGGCACGAGTTACTTCGTCTTAGCTTTGGAATTCACTAGACTTGATAAAGATGGATCTTTAAAAACTTCAGCTTGAGACTTCGTCTAATCTTCAGACTTGAGTCTTCGTCTTGACTTTAGTCTTGAGCTTTCGTCTTGAGGAATACTTTATCTATCACTGGCAGACGATTACTTCATAGGATGCAAGTTTGAGGAGTCATCTTTTGTCTTACTTTAGCTTGCAATGCTTTCGTCTCATACGTTTTATCTGTTCTGTAATTAATCAAAACTTGAAATATTAATCATCTTGATCTAATAAAAATTAAAAAAAAAAAAAAAAACTTCTATACTGACCTTAACTTAAGAATTTTATATTTTTTATTATTTAAATCAATGACTTGTGTTATGATTGTGATTACCTTCCAAAAGATTTTTTAAAATTTATAAAACTTTGATAAAAATGATTTTTTTCTTCTAAAAATAAGTTAAACCAATGTAAATGAACAAGAAAGGAAGAGAAAAAAAATATAATGAGCGACTAAATATTAAAAAATGTATTTAAATTTTTCTAACTGTTTAAAACTATTAAATAAAGGATTTTCTAGATTAATGTTCAAACATATTAGTTAATATATTTAATCCTCTTCTATTTAATAGTTTTGGCAAATAACCAATGGGTCAAATGTTCTTTGTTATTAAAAAATTATTAGTAGATGCTATTATATTTTCTAAATTAATAAGAATAGACATAGAGATGAAGTAAAGACCGAAGGTCTAAATGTTCTTCTTTTGCTATCACTGCAATAATTGAAGTCATGCAGGCTTTAATGATAAGATACACAAAGGATGCATGAATTATTGGGTAGGACAATCTTTCGGAAGAGGAACAAATAGCATAAAGTGAACATCATGTAATAATGGTTAATGTAATGTTTGAAAAGCCATGTAACCAATTCTGTTGTCTTGCTGTCTCAAAAATTCAACCTTTTTCTCTTTTTATATATATTATTTTCAAACAAGCAATAGAAGACTTGATTAACAATGCTAAATATGTTAATTAATCATCGATTATATTCGTATGCAATTATTTATTTGTAGAGTTAAACTATATTTTATTGTGCATTGATAGTAGCGGTGCTGTAATAATATATTATCTTCCATATTAAGATATAAAATGTTTATAGGTGGCAACTAATCCAGTAAATGTGATAATTTAAATTAAATTAATTAATTTCAATTTCAATTTTAACTTAATGAAATTTTGTGATGTTTATTGAATTTTAAGTAATTCCACTTAATTAAATATTATATATAAAATTATATAATTAATTTTATATATTATTTTTAAGGATTTTTAACGTGAATGCGATTGATTTATTTCTTTTTACCATTTATGTGTAATGGCGTCTTTCTTACGTGTTGACGCATTTTTTTATTCTATTATATTGAATATTCTTTTATTCTATTATATTGAATATTAATTTTTTATTCTATTATATTGAATATTAATAATATGCGATTGATTTATTTTTTTATTACTTATATTTATTTAAATAAATTGACCTATTAATTATAAAAAAAACATTTTGAATAACTTAAAATTTGACTTTTTTTCAATGAAATAGACTTCTAAAAAAAATCTAGGTATAGCTTATTTCTTAGAACAATCCGATTGATCTAACCTGTGATATAAATTAGATTATAAATTTTCTTCAAATTGTGAGTCTTATTTTTAATCTATATATCTCTAATTGGTCTTCAAAATTAATAGATATTTTTTAAAAAAATAATAAAAGAAGAAAATAAAAAAGAGAAGGGTAGAAAGAATCATGACGGCATGGTGTTGTACCACGCATCCATGATTGCACACTACCTAAACAAAGCAAAGCAATAACCAAGTGACGAAAGATGAAGAAAGCAAATCAAATAAACTAAGAGAGTAGCCATGCAACAATCGTTGTACATATAGAAACTAGGAGAAACAACAAATGATTAAAAACTTAGAAGAAGAAAATATTTAATATATAAATTATGAAATAAATATAAAAAAAAAGTCTTAATAACTTATTTTACACATTTTAATGAATTTTTTCTCCTTGTACTTTTTCAACTAATACCCTTAAAATATTAATTACCATTTACACGTAAAAATGAAGTTCTTTGTTCTTCCCCTACTCAGAAATCATCATGGGACATTTCTCATGCTCTTTTCTTTTATTAATTATGGCAGTCATAATTGTTACCGTAATAATCTCGTCTTCTTCAATCTGGTTGATGCCGTGCCGTGAGATGCTGGCAAAGTAAGCGACAAACTCGCCCTAAAATATTTGCACCACACCTCAGTGAATATTTAATGGCTTTTCTCAAGTTACCCTTCTTGAAATCTCTGTAACGTGGAATGATTAAAAGTTATTTGTAATGGAATTAACTAATTATAACATTAAAAGAGGTGGTGGCCTAATTCAATCAAGGGTCAAATTAGTAGGGACTTCTTCAGAATTTAAGAGGTTGGATTGAGATTTTGAAGTTGCAAATCTAGATTAAAAAGATAAAATGAGAGAGAATTCCACTTAATTTATTACATTATTCGTTTGTTTTTGGCTTATGAAAGGATTAATGTTTTTAAAATATCCATGTTGATTCTATGGGAAAGACTTTAACTATTTATACTCCTTGCTAAATTTTATGATATATATATATATATATATATATATATATATATATATATATATATATATATATATATATATATTGAAATATTGAGTAATTTACACTTCTAATGTAAAAAATTAATTTGTGAAATTTTTTATTTTTGTTCTAGTCTCATGTCCAATATACTATTAAGGTTATTGGCATGTCTATCTTTATTGTTCTCAGTCTCATAAATTTTATTTTCAAAAATATTTTTCGGTGAGTTAAGAGAAAATGATGTTTGTAAATTATTAATAGTTTTGATTCCACATACGTGAGATTTTAGAGATATAATAGAATAATTTTGTAGTTAATATTATTTCGTCAATATTTTTAATGGCCTTTAATATGTTTTTAAATCACACAAGCCTACACGATAATATCACTTGATGAGAACACGTAGTTCATCTAAGGAATTTTTCTTGATTTGTTACTTGTATTTGCTGTGCAAATTTAACCCCTTTACATTCATTTATACCCTTTCTTTATATATTTTTAATTAATTAACCTTCCTCCAAAGATATGTATACTCCCATTGGACGTCATGGATACCATAATTAAGTCCTTTATCTTGTCATTCAAAATTCCTTGTGACGTTGTAGATAATGTGTTAATATTTCTAAAAGAAATCAATGTGTTTGTATTAAAAATTTTAATTTTTAGTTTAATTTTTGAAGGGTAATTTTTAGTTTATTAGATAGTCTGTTTATGCAATACAAAAGGGCTATTGAATCACCTAAAATAAATAAATATTGAAGTCCGGTCATGCATGGTTGAGTTTTCAAAAGAGATGATTATTATATAATTGCAATAATAACAATGATGATTAAGATAATATTTATTCACAATAATACTTAGTTCGTCAAACAATTTAATGATGACAAGGATGAGAGGGAATATATTGAGTTTCATCATAGAAGCAATTGGGCATGAAAAGAGGGATGATGTTTGGTAATGATGATGAGAGTGTCCCAGAATTGTTGACCACAAACAATGACAACAAAAGGAGAAACTATACATGTACTTAATACTGTAATTACTAATATATATATATAACTTTTTTTTCAGTTCTGTAAAAAAAAAAATTATTTAAGTATACGAGCGTTAAGAAGAAAAAAAAATTTGAATCTGATAAGACAATTAACATAATTGATGTAATAAATAAAATGATTCTTCCTTAAAAAATAATATTTCTCTCATTTCATTTTATATAAAATTGAAAGTTTTAATATAGATTTTAAAAAATATTAAAGAAAAAGCTTAACTACTAACAATAGAATGGCATAATCTGCTACCAATTTAATATAAACTAAAAAGTATTAGTGTGGGTGAATTACCTGCTTATACATGTATTGAAAGGTTATGGGAAAAATTCAGATTAAAAAACAAAATTTAAAATATGTTTTAATAATTTTATATAAAAGTATATAAAATTTATTGGGATACGTACATACACACGTATGTCTTTCAATAATTTTACATAAATATAAAAAAATATTATAAAAGAATATGAAATTTAATAGAACGCATACACACGTTGGATTTTGGATCAATTATGCATTAAGAAAAAGAGGATATATTTGAAATTTTAAAATCTTAAGACCTTTGAAAAATCCATCCAAAAGTCAAACTCATTTCTAAAAAGGATACATTTAAAAATTAGATCTTATTGACTAAAAGTATGGGTTAAAGAATTATCTGTAAATTAGAAGAAAAAAAATTTAGACAACATAATTTTATATATCTTAATAAAAATAATTTTATTTTAATTTAACGAACCATAAAAATTAATTAAAATGTAAAGCCTTTCAAAAATCTATCAGAAAGTCAAAATATTCTAGATTATAAATTTCTTGTTAAAAGGAAACAAGTGGCTACAGTTTTCCAAAATCCAGTTCCATGGTTGGAGCATTTATGTTAAAGAAAATTAATTGAGCTTATAGTCCCACGAGGGAGTACAATTAAGATAAATATCAAAGCTTATAAGTTATAACAATTTTTTGTTAATCAATTTTTTATAAACTTAAACTGTTGAAGAAAAGAATTACTGGAGTTATGAAAAAGAAATAATGAATAACAGTGAGACTCATAATAAACATTAAGTTATTCCGAATAAAATCAAACTTAAGTCTCTTAAGTAATACTTTATCCAGCCCATAAAATCCAATGATGCTGAAATGTTGAACCCTAGAACTTGTTAATACTCATCACCCAACACATTTAAGGCTCATTTGTGGTTAAAATTAAATAAAATTAATTTAGACATAATAAATTATAGACTAAGCAAAATGTGTTTTCTTGTTCTTTACAGTGATGTGTTTAAATTTTAATCTTCCACAAAATTATATTAGAACGTACTTTACCGTGAGAATAAGTGATTCTAGATAATTTCATGGTTCAGTCTAGTCTTTTATGAGCCAAGAGCCAGCTCATGGGTAATTTTTTTTAAGAACAAAAAACCTTGTTTAATTTCATCAACAAGATAACTTGATATTAACAATAACCCATGGGTTCAGTTTTTGGGTCTAGGCTCCAGCCCGACTCGGGCTAGGTATTTTCAGACCGAGCCCAATTAGACTAAAACTTAGTTTGGGTTTGAATTTTTTAGCCAACCCACCTTTTAGTCCATGCTATTTGGGTTGGTAGATCAATTTGGCCCATTTTAATGACTTTAATATTTGATTTACAATTGAATTCAACCTTAACCAACTTTTAGACAAAGATATAACATAAAGTTTTGAGAATTTTGCGTTAGGAATATAATTTTTCTGCTCAATATAATTTTAACGTCAATCTAAATATGCTACCTCAAAAAATAGTTTTGGCAAAAATAAGACCTTCAAATAATGTGCAACTATTGATGAAAACAAAAAATAAAGACAATATTTTTTTCAAACCAATCAAATTGTAAATTTTCAAAGTTAATTTAAGAAGCTAAAAAGTTTGTAGTGCTAGAAACTTAGTTAAGTATTCCAGCAGAATTTATTTGTCATAAATAGATTTTATTAAAGATTTTAAGAATAAGAATTGCACCACTTCAGGATTCTAAAGTATAAACTATGGGGGTTCCTTCTAGGGTAAGTCCAAGAGAGAGTAAGAGACTAGGGAAAATCGCATACACCTATCAACATATTAGGGAAAGAAAAATATTTGATAGACAACTGCAGACAACCAGTTATAAATTGTGAAGAGAGAAAAATATGTATACGTATAAAGTGTGAAGAGAGAGAAATACGCATATATTCTGTAAGTAAATTAACTGGTTATTGCAGTTGTTAGCGTAATAAAGTTGCTAGGGAAATTCTAAAGGCGGCAAGCCATGGTTTCGGACAAAATGAAACGAGAACACTAGACAATCACTTGGAATTTTATCCAACATATAATATATATATATATATATATATATATATATATATATATATATACACACACATAGACATATGTAATACGAGAAATACGTTTGTCTTGCGAGTGAGTTGGGCTGCTTTTGCAGTTGATTCATAAAAAGAAATAGGGACCGAATCTGAAGATAGGTTGGTATTATATACACCAGTCCAATTAAAATAATATCAACAAAGATAATGCCATGATGTTATTGTCCTATAATCACGCTTCAATACGATATAGTAACAAATATTTATGAGAACTCAAGTATAGATTCTGCTAAAATTCATGAGCACTCAGTTATAACAGATAGGTAGGTATTACATACATCAGTCCAATTAAAGAAAGATTTTATGAGCGCTCAATTTCAATAGAAAAAAAAAACCACCCATCATTGAGGGTGTGAATGAATGGTTAGATTATTAAACCTTATATTTCAATTATAGTCAAAAACTAAAAATAAAACAGAAGCTTGCACCAATATGGGAAAATGCTCAGATTATGCAACCTTACCTGCATGAGCAAATAGACTGCTTCCTTGAGTATATGCGCGACCATTAGATGAAGGAATACATGCAGATAAATGGGCCCTCTGGACTATAACTTATAAGGCGATGCATTTGGATAAATAAATAGTTTAATTAAAACTTACTATTTGATAAGCTCATTATTTTGGAATAAACTCCTTTGTTTTGAAAATTTTCATTATGAACCGAACCTTATTGAAGTAAGTTCAAAAGAAATTGTTAGAAAATCATAAGCCATTTTGACAAAGTCAAATAAGCTCCTCGTAAAACTCTTTCCAAATGCAATATGCTAGTAGCTTGCTTATTCTATGGAAAGAATTGGTTTCTGGACGACAATACTCAAAATGGCACAATTTAAAACCGCAAGTGGCAGTAATCTGAAATCAGGAAAAATCTAGCAATTGTAAATGGTGAAAACTTCATACATATAATGTAACATGAAAGGAGCACTTACATAGGTGTTGGAAAATTATTATGATATGTGATACATGATATAATAGTAACAACATGAACATCTAGAAGACTTTTTGATCAGTTCAAACGTCTGCGCCTTGGAGCACGAGAATCTCCACTATCCACATCAGACACTCTTGAAGCATCATTCCTCCTCCTAGAAGAGGATGTTGACAAGGATACCATGGAATCAATCTCTACAGCAGTGTCAACTTGACTCTCTGAATTTATAACAGCACCAATGCTTGAAAAGGAATCTCTGTCATCAACTGGAGGAGGAGGAGGTTGTTCCTGGTTTCTACTTAATGGATTGCTACGGAAATACGCCTCAACTAACCTTTCAGCAGAAGTCAGTGCTGATGAAAGTGTGGAAAGTGTGGCTCGGTGTGACTGTGTTCTTCGAAGCAAATGGGAATGCACCCTTGTTCTGTTATCCCCTGCTGCCTCAGCATTACTAACATTGTTGTTCTGAGCCAAATCCATTACATCCTCAGGGGGTACCCCTGGATTCTGTTGCTCTCTCCTCAATCCTCTTGCAGTCAAGAACCTACTTAGCAGAGAAGTTGTTCTGTCTGCAGTTTCACGAGCATTGTCCGGTTCATGTGGCTGATTGAAATCACGAGAAACATCGATTCTGCTTCCAAGGCGCCGAATCATCTCTTCCACGGGAAGTGCAAATGCAGTTGTTCTCTGAATGGTTTGTCTCAGACTTTCAACCCTCCTTGCTTGTGGCCTGGGAGGGATCTTAAGAGTAGAATCCTCCTCAGAACCACGGATATTGTTCCCACGGCCATATATAGGTGTAACACTCTTAAGAGTCACCTCTCCCTTACAAACTGGACACTCCTTTGCATCAGAATGAAGATGCAGCCACCTATACAGGCATGGCCAACAAAACAAATGGCCACAACAAGTCACAACAGGATCCCTAGAAAGGTCCAAACAGATGTTACAATCAAAAAAGTCCCCATCACTGCCATTACCCTTTTCAACATCATCCTTCTTCTGGGAAACCTCATCCTCTGCCACACCATTCACATTCTCACACGCCTTCGGCGCCTCCTCCACTGTCCTCTCCTCCGCCGCCACGCTGCCTTCCCCTGCCTGCAAGGCACTTCCATTTCTAGGATCCACCAAAAAGTGGTTCAATTGCACGGTGATATTGTCAGCATCAGGTGGAATTTGAAAATGCCGCTCAGCTTCATTTGGAATGTGAACATGAACTTGCTGTAACGGAAGATGCCGCCATCGCCACCGTTGTTGACGAGTCCTAAACCTCACAGCTTCAGTAATTCTCTGAAGAGGCTCCCCTATCCAATCATCCAAGTTCACAGCTTCATTGCTTCTGGGCTCAGTTTCGGGTTCCGGGCCTGGGCCCAGATTCAAATCAAGGTTCATTGCGTCGGAGATCTCTTCCTCCATCGCAGATTCAATCACCAAACTATAAAAAACCTTCCTTTATAACTAATTCCAAATTCAATTGCAGGGAAACGAAAACAAAAAAGGAAATCCAAAGCTATAATTTTTCCACCGAAAAGAGCTCAAGTTTAACACAAATTCAAGGTTCGAGAGGGGTTGGGGGTGTTCAGAACAATTAGAAACGAAAATCCCCAAAATTTGGGGTAAAATTGGGGGTAAACCCTAACTTCATCGCAAACACGAACAGCCCCAGATCCAATGAAAGGGGTTGACCACAGTTGCACGAAGAACCCATGGTGAATTACTCGAATTGAAGGGAGGCCAGGTTCAAGATTCGGTAATTAGGGTTAGGCAAATACGAAAAAAAAAGGTATACAAATTGTTGAGACATGCAATTAAAAGAAGAGCGGAGAAATTAAGAAGGAAAGGGAAAAGGTTGGAGCTAAGAGGCGTTTGGATTAGGGTTGGAAGATTGTGTTGTCAAAGGGGTGCGTTTGGATCTAGTTAGAGAGAGAAAGGGGGTTGAAACGAAACAAGACATGAGAAGTGAGGAAGAAAGAATAAGGAAGCACCTCACCTCAAACCTACGATGTATGGTTCTTTGTGTTGTCGTGAAGATGGACGGATACGATGAGGAATGAGGAATGAGGCACCCGTGGATGTGTTGTGTTGTGTGGTGTTGTGACTTGTGAGGAACTTCTATTCCCACCACCCTTTCTGAACCAAATGAATTTCACACCCCTTCTTCAGAAACATTGCAATCTATGAACAACGCAATCTCATTCCCTAATTATACATTATTTTTTCTTAAATATCTCATTTTCTAATTATACATTATTTTTCTTAAATATTTTTAACCTGATTCTTATTCATTAATTAAATTAATTATTTCCTCTCCAAAATAGTGAATTAATCCATTTGATTAATAATTATTTTTATCATATTAAAAAAAAATTTCTTAGGAATCATGTAATTGTTATTGTCTAATTGTTTTTTAATTAATTAATATATTAGTTATATTTTCAAATTCTCACGATCTGAGAATGAATGTATTTATTAATTTATAAGATTTTTTATAAAAAAAAAGAAGTAAGAATATTTTGATGAAAATAATTAATATAAAAGATAATTAAAGAGGAGTATTGTAAAAAGGAGAAAATATTTTTATAAAAATGCATCTAGAAAGGGATAATATTAACTAGTCATTCACGTGAACATATGCATTTGCAATCGTCTTTTTTATTTTTTATAAACTTAAATATCTCTTAGCTGATAGTTAAATATTAATTTCTTTATAACTAATATCTATATCATATATTTCACGCATTTAATGGTTACATTTATCTGAACATGATTTTTTTTTTCTTAAAAATAAACAAATAAGTATAATCCACGAGACTGGACCAACCATCCTGCCGAAATCTTACATTTTTGGGATTTTCTTAATTTGTTCAAAATTAACACCTACACAGAATAACAAGAATAATATGTCCTAAATAGTTAAGTTATATTGCTAATTTTTCTATCACATATAAAATAATATGAAATTTATTAAAATATTTTATTTAATATTAATTATCTACGTATAATTCATAATATTATTATATATTATGTTGATATAAAATTTAGGATATATAGATGAGTTAATTAGTAGGCAAATAAATATAAATGATAAATGATACGTAAGATTGTTTCATCAGGCAATGTTAATTTAAGTAATCATGTAATAACTTTATTATTGTGACGTTTAAATAGAAATCAATTAAAAATTAATGTGAAAGAAAATAAAAAATTAAACTAAATTGTGGATTGTTCAAAGTGATTTAAATTAAATTTTTATTAAACTGGGCTATTTATTTTGATTTATGGTTTTTGATTTTAAAATTGTATATTTATAATTACTTAAATAATATTGTGATTCATAATATTATATATATATTAATATAATATACTAATAATTTTAAGTTTTATATATATTTTATAATCAACATTAATTGTTTTATTTCGTATTTTTCAACTATATAATCATAAACAAATTTTATTTTAGAATTGATTTACTTATATATTTTACAATAATTTAAATATGAGTCATATAATTAAATTGTTTTCTAATAATATTTGAGTATATTGTTTGTTCGTTCGCAATGTTTGTTGATTTTATTGTGTTTTTTAGACTTTTAAATAATGTGTGGATGCTTTTAATCACTACAAGCCAATCATTTAATTTAATGACACTCATTTATATCGGAGATATTGAGGAACACTTTTAATAACTACAACATAAAAATATAAAATGATAAAAAGAATAATTTACCTCTGACATTTACTATTATTGAAGGTTAGACTTCGTTAACACAATCTTTTATATTTATGTCTTCATATGACTAATAAACGAGGGATATGTTTTGATTGTGCTAAAAGGGCCCCCCAAAATATTTCCTCTTTATTTATATATATATATATATATATATATATATATATTTTAAATAATAATTATAATATTTTTAAAATAATTATTTTTAATACTAATTATATATAAATAATAATTTATAATAACAAATAATATATATTATATATAATAATAAATTTTAATTTTTGATGATTTTTTTGTTTTTGATCTATAATTTTATATGTAATTTTAAAAACATAGAAATTTAAGACTCTATTTAAATGATTTTTAATTTTAAATTTTTTAATATTCATATTTAATTTTAAAATCTCATATAAATGATTTTTAGTTTTGAAATATTCATCTTTAATTTTGAAATTTTACTGTAATATCATATATTTATTTAAGAAATTCTTCATCATAATAATTCTTGATCATAATAATTTTTTAATATTCATCTTTAGTTTTAAAATTTTATTGTTATATTAATTTCATAACGCTCTTTATTAGATGAAGAACATGAGTAAACTTCTAAAACATCATACGATACCTACTTCGTCTGAGAGAAAGTTAGTTCTTCTGACGTAGCAAATACAGTTGAAGAGGAACAACGTTAATGGGAGACGCAACTAAGGGCTCAACAACTTCCCTTGGTTCGTCTTAAGGAGCAGACGAATCTAACTCCATTGCAGAGGAGACTTCTTCATTCAGCATAGTAGATAGCTGCTTAACAAGAATAACATTGTCTCTTTGGATTTGGGCAGTTTCTTCATTGTTCATACCCTCAGAGGTTACTTGCTCAAACACAACCTCAGATGATCCTATCCCCTTGCATTTCTCTTAGAAGAGATGCTCCCTTTCAGCTTCAAAGAGTGATGGAGGACCATCTCCAAAAGCTTAACAAACTCTTCAACCTTACTTTTTAATAAATTGAGCTTCTAATAAAATTCGCTATGTTTTTGACTGTCTGACCAGGTTTAGTATTCGGAGCATAAATTGGGATACACAACTCCAATTTAGCTTTTCTTGGTGTCTTTTTAAAGCTGACTTAAAGGGCTACAAAAGCTATGAAGACACAAAAGCCTAATTCTAACTTCATATAGGAGGAAATTAGGCTTGAAAGTAACATTTGGATACTGTCAGGATGTTCCAGCGGGGTGCTGACCAGGTTCAGTATTTCGAACATAATGTGGGCTACAAAACTCCAATTAAGTTCGTCTTGGTGACATTTTAAATCTGACTTAAAGGTATACAAAAGATATGAAGACACCAAAGCCCAGTTCAGACTGAATCTAGGAGGGAATGGAGCTTGAAGTTAACGTTGGAATGCTACCAGGATTTACCAGGATTTAATTGTTTAGGCCTATTAGTTTCTTTCAATTATGTATTTGTTTTAAGACTTGAATTTGGGCCTTGTAATTGTAAAGTGTGCTCAGCCTAGGGTGTCTCTCATCTCACCATTGATCACTCATTTCATTATAGGGTGGAGAACATTTCAGATTTCTAACCTTAGGCCCGTCACACTTTCATTAAATTGGTCAACATTTCTATTGTACTCACTTTTAGTCAAAATGAATGAAAATTGAGAATTGTTTCTCTTGATAGAAGTAGAGCTCTCCTAGGGTTTTTTTCTTGAAACCTTGAATCTTATCATGGATCCTTGCATCCAAGTGGCGATTCTTCCTAAGAGCTTATTGAATTTCTAATTCATGGCGCTTACATCTCTTTTCTAATCCATTTTTTCTTTTCTTCTTCCTTTGTTCTGGGTTCCATGAGCTTATTCTATCTTGGCCTTGTGTTTGAGCTAGCTTCCTTGCTGTCCAAGTTGATTCAAGAGTGATTGAGGGTTGGTGAATGAAAATTGGGGCAACTACTTGCTTATCCATGAAGATCCCTTCCAATTTCCTCATGGGTTTGCATCAAAAAGCATAGAAATTTTTCTTGCTGCTTTAAGTTGTTTTGCTTCACATTCAGCAAAGACATCATCTACAGTCTTGTGTTTGCCTTTAGAGGCAGCTTTTATCAAGGCTTCTTCTTCTTCTGCCTTCTTAAATTCGTCTACTACCTTCTTCAATTCATCTACTTCCTTTTCAGTAGGCATAACATCCTCAGACGCTTTCTCTTTAGGATGTTTGATCTTGATGGTCCTAGTCTTTCGTCTAACTAGGAGTTGTTCGGGTGCAGTTTCGAATGGTACTTCTGTAAGCTTTATGGGTGGTAGAGGTGGAGAAAATGTTTGAGTTAGTGTTTGGGATTTGCTGATTTCAAGATTATGTTTCTTGATACCAGGTTTGAAGTTTGTTGGCTTGTTTTTGGGAGAACGGGGTTGTGTTTGTGTTGGTGTTTGGGTTGGTGTTTGAGATGGAGGAGCAACATCTTTGGGTTGTTTGATGAGGGTTTTGTTTTTGGGTTTCATCTATGAGGGTAAAGGTTGTGGTTGAGATGGTTCAGATTCAGACGATTGAGATTATTGGGGGTTGAGAAGTCTTTCAGGGTGAAGACGAATATCATCGGCTTCATTCCTTGTCATGGGTTGAAGGTACAAATGCATCTTTGAAAATGTACCTTTTTTAATCTCAGCGCGAGCATTGTACCAATCACATCAACTGTGATCAAAGCCTTGATTGAGAACAATCTTGGCGAAAACTGCAAGGTAGATGATGCTTGATTTTCTTTTCAAATTTCTTCCCTTCAATGCAGAAATCCAGTGGTCCATAATCAAATAAGGAAGACTAATCTTCGTCTTCTTCATCATATGGTAGAGACAGAAGCGGTCTCTGTTGCTCACGTTATCCCTTGAGCCAATCCTCGGTGTGAAGATGTTAAACAACAAGCTGTGCAGAATCTTACATTCTGGCACCAAGTTGCCAGCCCTGAAAAACTTTGCCAGATCATACGTTCTTGGCTTTCCATACAAGAGAGTGTTAATCTCTTCATTGCTAAGTTGAGCATTCCAGTCAGACGTATACACTTCTTCTTCAGCCTTTCCTTTGCCGATAGCAGCAATGAAGTCAACATTGATCAAAAACTGCTTGTCACCAATTGTTCCTACAATGCCTTCGTCTATGACCTTGGCATTTCCCCAGAACTCGCCATAGCATTCGAGCATCCATGGCCCTTCCCATTCAGCAAACTTCAATCATCCAGCAGCTTCAATCATCTGGTAAGTGTAACCAGAAACCTTGAAAAGAGTATTCCTTTTTATCCACTTGCTAGCAAGGAACATCTCTTGTGAGAAGAAAGTTCCTTCTTCAGCAACAACTTCTTGAACGTTCTTGGCGGCCATTTTCTAGTTCAAAAATAGAGAGGTTACAAGAGTAAGAGTTCTTAGAGAGAGAGAGAGTTAATGCAATAGTATTGAATACTGTAAAGAATAAAAATGTTAACTTTCAGTATTTATAGGCAGATTAATGAAACAGCTATAATTTATTAGACGATAGAAAAGAAACCGTCCCTGACTTAATGTTATCTCATGATTGCCCTTTTAATTATTGATTTGACCTCTGAGATTTACTGCATGTCTCTCAATGTCCTAAAATAACGTAATAAATGACAGACACATTTAATGTTACATTTATTATGTCTTCATGCACACTCAATTTAAATTAGTTAAATACTAACAATGCGTCTGTTGAATTGTTATAGACTGATTCAACTTGATCAGACATAGTGCTTCGTCTTAACACGAAAGAATAGATATGTTTAGCTTTTGAATGTTGAATAGGGTTTTTGCTAAGATTAATAACACTTGTATTGTCACAAAATATTGGTATTTGGGTTTCAAACCTGGAGTAATCTCAAGTTGAACCCAAAGTAATTGTGAACAACAACCAGCTGCAACTATGTATTCCACTTCAGTGGTTGAGAGTGCTATGGAGTTTTGCTTCTTACTTGACCAAGAGATAAGCGATGTGCCCAAAAATTGACATCCACCACTTGTGTTTGTCCTCTCCACTTTATCTCCAGCATAGTCAGGATCACAATAGCCACTTAAATTGAAATCATTTTTTTTCTTATACAAGAGAGAGATTAGTGGTTCCAATAAGATATCTTAGAATACATTTAATAGCTTGTAAATGTGATTCTCTTGGGTCGGACTGAAAACGAGCGCATAGACAGACACTAAGATAAAGGAGAGAGTCAATCATACCTCGGTATACCGTCTAATCAACAGTCTTACCTGATTCGTCTTTGCTAAGACTAACTCCAGACGAATGCATGGGGTTCATGGGCTTTGCATTCTCCATCTTATACTTCTTGAGAAGCTCCTTAGTATACTTCTATTGATGGATGAAAATCCCTTTGTAAAATACAAAAACACAAGAAGGGAGGTGTAAACTGTTTAAAAAAATTTTCTCTAAGACGATGCGTTTGCGTCTGTTGTTTTCAAAGCTTGATTAGACGCAAGATTATTTTCTTCTTAAGATTGATTTTATTATCAGACTGTTCAAATTATTATCCCCCAGTTAGTTAACAGATAAAACAATAAAGAAGACAACAATATTTTTATACTGGTTCGTCTGATCAAGACTACATCCATTCCTAAAGAACAACAACCGAGGTTTCACTAAGAGTATTCTTTAAACCCAAACCTCTCCTCCTGGCTAAATACAGATATTATTTGGACAAAACCTCCACAGGCTAATACAAAGGTATTCTTTGAAACACAGCCTCCTCAGGCTAAGAGCACCACAACCGTGGATTTTGAAAGATGTTCTAAAGAAAGATTATCCTCTACGCAGAGAGGGATTTTGTAATGAGTTCTATTTTAAGTTCGTGGCGAGCGAACTTTTGCTTGAGAGCTTGAGCGAGAGTTGAATATAATTTCTTTGATGTGCAATTCGCCAACTTCAACTCGTTGTGATGAAGTCCTTTTACAGAGAGCTCTGTGAAGTATCCGTTAGATTGAAGATTTAAATGTTTGTCCTTTGTCTTGTGGTCTTCAAACATGTGACAGAGATCAATCAGAATAATTAATGTTTGAACAGGTTTTTTCTGACTTGATCAGAGACATCAACAAAAAGCATGGTTGCTTTTTGTGTTGCAGAGGTTTTTCACAGATCTTTATTTTGTCTTTGGAAGTTTCTACAAGTAACGGCTAGATTTGAATTGGGGCACGAGTTACTTCGTTTGAACTTCAATAAACAAGGTAGACGAATGAACAAATAGATGAGTTGTGTGTTGAATTCATTTGTTTGTCTTCTTTCTTCGTCTTTAACATCAGTCTTCAAAGTCTTCCTTCTTGAGCACTTGACTTGAAGTTGAGATGAGTTCTCTGTCTTGAACAATGAAGGTTCTTCGTTCGTCAGATATAGTTGCTTCGAGGTTTGATGACTTCAACACTTCTTCTTGTGCGTCTGTACTTGAGGGTGCATCTTGTCTATGCTCATTAATGATTCGTCTGATCATTCGTCTGATACATTTAATAGCTTGTAAATGTGATTCTCTTGGGTCGGACTGAAAACGAGCGCATAGACAGACACTAAGATAAAGGAGAGAGTCAATCATACCTCGGTATACCGTCTAATCAACAGTCTTACCTGATTCGTCTTTGCTAAGACTAACTCCAGACGAATGCATGGGGTTCATGGGCTTTGCATTCTCCATCTTATACTTCTTGAGAAGCTCCTTAGTATACTTCTATTGATGGATGAAAATCCCTTTGTAAAATACAAAAACACAAGAAGGGAGGTGTAAACTGTTTAAAAAAATTTTCTCTAAGACGATGCGTTTGCGTCTGTTGTTTTCAAAGCTTGATTAGACGCAAGATTATTTTCTTCTTAAGATTGATTTTATTATCAGACTGTTCAAATTATTATCCCCCAGTTAGTTAACAGATAAAACAATAAAGAAGACAACAATATTTTTATACTGGTTCGTCTGATCAAGACTACATCCAGTTCCCAGCAACACACTGAGGTTTCACTAAGAGTATTCTTTAAACCCAGCCTCTCCTGGCTAAATACAGATATTATTTGGACAAAACCTCCACAGGCTAATACAAAGGTATTCTTTGAAACACAGCCTCCTCAGGCTAAGAGCACCACAACCGTGGATTTTGAAAGATGTTCTAAAGAAAGATTATCCTCTACGCAGAGAGGGATTTTGTAATGAGTTCTATTTTAAGTTCGTGGCGAGCGAACTTTTGCTTGAGAGCTTGAGCGAGAGTTGAATATAATTTCTTTGATGTGCAATTCGCCAACTTCAACTCGTTGTGATGAAGTCCTTTTACAGAGAGCTCTGTGAAGTATCCGTTAGATTGAAGATTTAAATGTTTGTCCTTTGTCTTGTGGTCTTCAAACATGTGACAGAGATCAATCAGAATAATTAATGTTTGAACAGGTTTTTTCTGACTTGATCAGAGACATCAACAAAAAGCATGGTTGCTTTTTGTGTTGCAGAGGTTTTTCACAGATCTTTATTTTGTCTTTGGAAGTTTCTACAAGTAACGGCTAGATTTGAATTGGGGCACGAGTTACTTCGTTTGAACTTCAATAAACAAGGTAGACGAATGAACAAATAGATGAGTTGTGTGTTGAATTCATTTGTTTGTCTTCTTTCTTCGTCTTTAACATCAGTCTTCAAAGTCTTCCTTCTTGAGCACTTGACTTGAAGTTGAGATGAGTTCTCTGTCTTGAACAATGAAGGTTCTTCGTTCGTCAGATATAGTTGCTTCGAGGTTTGATGACTTCAACACTTCTTCTTGTGCGTCTGTACTTGAGGGTGCATCTTGTCTATGCTCATTAATGATTCGTCTGATCATTCTTCTGTTTGTTCTCTAGTCTGCTCTTCAATTTGCTCTTCAGTCTGCTCATTCAATATGCTCTTCAGTCTGATCATTCTTTTGTAATTATCAAAATTAATATGCTAAGTCATTTTGACTTAACAATCTCCCCCTTTTTGACGATTACAGACCATCCTAGCATATCCTTGATTTTCATCTTAAAACAGAGCAAAAGGATGTATCAGAGCTTAAGAGATGTAGACATGTCTGGAAACTTGATCTTCATCAGATTGAACTTGTATCAGAGATCTTCATTTGAGCTTGAGTTCTTCAAAATAGAATAATATATGAAAGAGTTATTCTAAGCTCCCCTTCAACTTGTTCTTCTTGTTCTTCTCTTCTTTTGCATCTGACTCCTCCTCAGACTGATCTTCTTTCATTTTTCTTTTTCTTTTTATTTTGCTCTCCCTCAGCTTTTACATCTTTCTTTTTCTTCTTCCCTTTGGGTTGTTCACATTTTTTCTTTTCTTTTCTCCTTGATCTTTTGCTCTCCCCTTTTCTTATTTTAACTTCTACCCCTTGGGCTTGAATTTTCAACTTCCCCCTTTTACACAAATGAACTTTATGCACTCGCAGCACACCAATGAGTTCATCCGAAGGGTCTTCATATTTCTCCCAACAGATATAGCAGTGGACATAGCTTCCCATGGTGCAGGTAAGCTGTCCAAAATCTTCATGTTGTTTTGGGCTCTTGAAAAAGTAATTTTCAATGCAGCTAGCCCATTCAGAATAGTTTGGAATCTTCCAAACATTCCGTTTATAGATTCTTTTTTTCTCCATGGAAAACATTTCGTACTCTCTTTGAAGGATGACAACTTTCCTAAGTCTAACATCTTGAATTCCTTCATAAGAGATCTTCAACGCATCCCAAAGCTCTTTGACTATTTTGTAGGCACATAATCTGTTATATTCTATCCTAGAAAGAGCACACGTTATGGCATAATGCGCCTTGTTGTTGAGCTTCGCGATTGTATATTCTTCATTTCCCAACTCTGATTCAGGCTTGGTCAGGGGAATGTCTCCTTCTGTTATGATCTTCCAAAGTCTATATTTTGTAGAATTGATGTACATCTCGATCCCGTCTACCCAGTAAGGGTAATCATTTCCAGAGAAAGCTGGATGAATATTCATATAGGAACCTTCTGCAATGAGCATCGTCTGGGAGTTTACCATCCTGGATCTTTTCCTCTAGCAGCTGTTAAGCGCTCAACCCTTAGAGGTTGAGCTCTGATACCAAATTGTAAAATACAAAAACACAAGAAGGGGGGTTGAATTGTGTAGACTGTTTAAAAAATTTTTCTCTAAGACGATGCGTTTGCGTCTGTTATTTTTAAAGCTTGATTAGACGCAAGATGGTTTTCTTTTTAAGATTGATTTTATTATCAGACTGTTCAAGTTATTATCCCCAGTTAGTTAACATATAAAACAATAGAGAAGACAACAATATTTTTATAATGGTTCGTCTGATTAAGACTATATCCAGTTCCCCAGCAACACACTAAGGTTCACTAAGAGTATTCTTTGAACCCAATCACTCCTGGCTAAATACAGATATTATTTGGACACAGCCTCCATAGGCTAATACAAAGGTATTCTTTGAAACAAAACCTCCTCAGGCTAATAGCACCATAACCGTGGATTTTGAAAGATGTTTTAAAGAAAGATTATCCTGTACGCAGAGAGGAATTTTATAATGAGTTCTATTCCAAGTTTGTGGCGAGCGAACTTTTTCTTGAGAGCTTGAGCGAGAGAGTTGAATATAATTTCTTTGATGTGCAATTCGCCAACTTCAACTCGCTGTGATGAAGTCCTTTTATAGAGAGCTCTGTGAAGTATCCGTTAGACTGAAGATTTAAATGTTAGTCCTTTGTCTTGGGGTTTTCAAACGTGTGACAGAGATCAATCAGAATAATTAATGTTTACACAGGCTTTTTCTAACTTGATCAGAGACATCAACAAAAAGCATGGTTGTTTTTCGTGTTGCAGAGGTTTTTCATAGATCTTTATTTTGTCTTTGGAAGTTTCTACAAGTAACGGCTAGATTTGAATTGGGGTGCGAGTTACTACGTCTGAACTTCATTAAACGAGGTAGACTAATGAACAAATAGATGAGTTGTGTGTTGAATTCATTCATCTGTCTTCTTCCTTCGTCTTCAACTTTAGTCTTCAAAGTCTTCCTTCTTGAGCACTTGACTTGAAATTGAGATGAGCTCTCTGTCTTGAACAATGAAGGTTCTTCGTCTGATGTAGTTGCTTCGAGGCTTGATGACTTGAACACTTCATCTTGTGCATTTGTACTTGAGGGTGCATCTTGTCTATGCTCATTAATGATTCGTCTAATCATTCTTCTATTTGTTCTTCAGTCTGCTCTTCAGTCTACTCATTCAATCTGATCATTCTCTGTAATTATCAAAAATTAAAATGACTTTTGACTTGGCACCCTTCTTTCGTCTGTTTGATCTGCAGTCCTAGGAAGAACTTTAATTCTCCTATCATACTCATCTCAAACTCATCCTGCATTAGCTTAAGAAAATCCTTACACAAGGATTGTTAGTGGCTCCAAAGACTATATCGTTTACATATATTTGAACAATAATAAAGTCTTTTGAAACACTTTTCTTGAAGAGAGTTGTGTCAATCTTTCCTCTTGAAAAACCATTTTTAAGAAGAAAAGAACTCAATCTGTCATACCAATTTCTAGGAGTTTGCTTAAGGCCATGGAGAGCTTTCTTAAGTTTAAAAACATGATCTGGTTGAGATTGACTCTCAAAACCAATAGGTTGTTTGACATAAACTTATTCTTCAATAAAATCATTTAGAAAAACACTTTTTACGTCCATTTGGTATAAGACGATATTCTTATGGGCAACAAAAGCAAGTAAAATTCTAATTGCTTCTAATCTAGCTACTGATGCAAAAGTTTCAGTAAATTCGATACCTTTTTGTTGGTTATAGCCTTGAGCTACTAACCTTGCTTTATTTCTTACCACTTTACCAGCTTGAAGTCCTCTCTTCTCCTATTAAGGATATCTGCAACAGGAACAATGAGTGACTTTGGTACTCAAATCTTTTTGGGTCCTACCTTGTTAGTAGAAGAAGGTTTCCTTTTGTTCAAGGTTCTAGATTTTTTCTTGTAAATGTTTGGAACCTTACTATAGCTTTCATTCTTCTTCTTATGAGCAGACGAAACAAACTTAGTTTTCTTTTTGTCTGTCTTCTCAACATAACCTAGTCCACTTTTATTAGACGGAGACCTACCATATTTTAAAATATTTTCTAACATGGAGGATCCTTTAGTGAACTTGGTCAAGTCTTTGAGTAAATATTCATTTTCTTTCTTTAATATTTAGATTTCAAGAAGAAAAAGATTCTTTTCAGATACAGACGATGTTTCATCTGATACCTCATTTTTAGACAAATTCTCTTTTTCAGTTCTTAAAGCTGCATTTTCTTCCAAAGTCTGTTTCAACTTGGCTTTGCATGCTTTATATTGCTCAGCGATAAAATGAGAGTTTGCCAAAAGTGTATCATATGGAATATGTTCTGATTCTGAATCAGACTCAGACGAAGAAGATGAAGTAGTGTGAGTTTCTATTACCTCAAATGTGTGTAAATCTCCAGCCATCAGACAGATGTTGGTTGTTTGTTCTTCCCTAGAATCTTCATAACTTTCGCTGTCAAGGTCTTCCTATGTTAGCAAGCTTTTCTTTCCTTTCTCTCATCTGGGATTCCATCTCTTTTTAATCTTGGGACACTCGAATCTCATGTGCCCAAGTTTTCTGCATTCATAGCAGACGATATCTCCTTCTTCGTTGTTTGAAAGTTTTTCGGGAAACCTTTTCTCCTTCTTCCTTTCTTCATCATCATCTTTTTGAAGCGTCTAGCCATGAGGGATATTTCATCATCAGATGAATCGTCAGACGAATCAGATTATGTAGTCTCAGCTTTAAAAGTCTTATTCTTCTTCTCCTCCTTTTTGCTAGAATCTTCTTTGGGGACTTCATCAACAGACGGTAGAACTATAGGCTCTTGAACTTTAATCTTATCTCTTTTGCATAGATGCACTTCATGTACTCTTAGTGCACCTATTAGTTCGTCTAGGGTCAACGTCTTCATGTCACGTCCTACTAAGATAGCAGTAGACATTGCTTCCCATGGCGCAAGCAGGCTATCCAGAATCTTCATGTTGTTCTGAGCTTTAGTGAACGTTGTTCCCAAAGCAATCAGACCATTTAAGATAGTTTGGAATCTTCCAAACATTGTATTTACATATTCTCCTTTCTTCATAAAGAATATCTCATATTTTCTTTGAAGAGTGGCAGCTTTTAGCAGTCTCACGTCTTTTTTTCCTTCATATGAAATTTTAAGAGCATCCCAGAGCTCTTTTGCTTATTTGTAGACACATAATCTGTTGTATTTTGTCCTTGAGAGCGCTCACGTGAGAGCATATCTAGCTTTGCTGTTCAGCTCCATTGCAGAATATTCCTCATTTCCCCACTCAGTTTCAGGTTTAACAATGAGAATATCTCCTTGGGTGATGATCCTCCAAAGTTTATACTGAGTAGACTTGATGTACATCTCCATGCGATCAGCCCAATAGGGATAATCATCTATAGAGAACGCTGGAGGCTTGTTCATGGAAGAATCGCCAAAGAGAAACATAGGCCCTTAAGACTCCATCTTGGATCTTTCCTCTAATAGCTGTTAAGCGCTCAACCCTTAGAGGCTGAGCTCTAATACCAAACTGTAAAAGACAAAAATACAAGAAGGGGAGTTGAATTGTGTTAATTAAAATTTTTGTCCTTTCGTTTATTGTTTTCAAATGCTATCAGACGAAACTTTCAAACTCTTTAACTGTTGATTTCAATTATAAGACGGTTTGATAATCATCTCTGTTGTTCAAAATAACAGTTAAACACAATATATTTTTATACTGGTTCGTCTATTCAAGACTACGTCCAGTTACCCAACGACAACTGAGTTTTCACTACAAACCGTGAAATGATTACAAGTATTCCTTGCACCCAACCACTTTTGGCTATATCGATATTCTTTGAACACGGCCTTCTCAGGATAAACCACCAGGTATTCTTTGGAACGCAACCTCCCCAGCTAATACAAAAGGTAATTCTTTGGAACGCAGCCTCCTCAGGCTAAGGTACCACACAAGTGGATTTTGAAAAAGTTTCTAAGAAACAAAGGTCCTCTACGCAGAGAGGGTTTTACAAATAAAATTCAGAGCTTTAAGCAAAAGAGCAAAATCACAGATAATAGCTTTTTGCAACGTGTTCTCCAACTTGAAAAGGAGCTAGTGAAGTCCTTTGTATAGGCAACGTCTTGATAGAACCGTTAAACTCGGAAATCTTTTCGTTGTCCTTTCTTTCTTGAAGTCTTCAACTGTGTCAGAGTATAATCATGGATTTGACAAGTTTGCACAGCGGAGTCAGAACCTTTTTCTGACTTATCAGATATAACGGCAAAAAGTAGATTTACTTTTCTTGTTGCAGAGGTTAAGCGCGAGTTCCTGTTCTGACTTTTGAAGCTTCTTTATGTAACGTAAACATTTGAATCTTGGTACGAGTTACTCAGATGAATGACTTGGACTTCATTAATCTTCATAGACAATGGGTCTTCATATTCTTCTGTCTGATACTTCATCTTGAAAAGACTTCATAAGTTCGGTCTGAAGACTTCGTCTTAAGTATATCGTCTTATACTTTTGTCTTGAGACATGCTTTTGGACAAACGAATGACTTGATCTAAGATGGACTTTGAGGGGTCATCTTCCGTCTTTCTTGGTTCTGTCTGACTTTGACTTGCAATGCTTCAATTTGATATGTTTCGTCTGTTTTGTAATTAATCAAAACTTGAGACGTTAATCATCTTGATCTAACAAGAAATCTGTTAGAATATTTGTTAGAACATTATATTAGAGAAACAAATCAAGTAGAATATCGAGATAATCAAGGAAAATCATATGTATTTATTTAGTATACTTTCTATATTTAGTTCCCTAGAATTCTATATTAAGTGAGCTATTGTAAACAAAAGATATAACAAAGAATACATTTAGAAAACCTTTTTTCCTTCCATCCTTGTTATCACATCCTTGTCTAACCTTTCTTAACCCTCAATACCATCGTAAGATGGTATCAGAGCAGTGTTAAATCCTAGGAACTCAGAAACCAACATCATTGTTCCAATACCCCTTACAACCGAAAAAATAAAAACACTAAAAAATGTCATCTTCAGATGATGAAATTAGCAACAACATGAATCAAAACCAGAATAACCCCTCAACTATTACTGATGAGCTAACTTTGCAAATTGCAAATATGCTTCGTAATGGCCTAGGAATTAAACAAACACAAGTCAATCTTGACAATTTGTCAATTCGTTTCAAATTAAATGGAGACAATTATCCATTGTGGGCAACACTCATGAAGAAAGCTATTGTGATAGAGGAAAGAAATGTCACCTGGCAGGTATACCCCGGCACCAGAAGAGACAAAACCATCATATGAAAAATGGGAACAGGAAGATCAAACTGTCTTTACAGTAGCGAAGGGAACACATCATTAGGGGAGGTCAGAATCGGCCTAATCGCAAGAGACATACCACCGAGACAGGGATAGGGATGGAGTCGCTTAGAAATCGCCGGACAACGTTCATCACAGCGAGACAAGGAAGACAAAAACCACCTCCACTATACTCATTACGGAATGAAGAAACATACCAAGGAGACTTGCTTCAAAATCGTGGATTATCCTGAGTGGTGGGAAGATCTCAAACCAAAAAATCGCAAGACTGCCACCGCCATGGGTATCCCGCAGGCCACCAAGCCAGCGGTGGTGACAGAAGAAAGGAAGAAACAAAATTGCCATCGTTCATGGAAGAGTCGCGGTCGCTTATGGAGGTGAGAGAAGAGAGGAAGATGCCAGCCCAGGAAAATCTGATCAGTGGATTTTTGATTGTGGGGCAACTGACACGTTGATGAGGTTGCTCACAAGGGACATGCCATGCTTGCTCACGGAACGATTGCAAGGCAACTCTGGTTATGGCATAGACGTTTGGGACACCCTTCATTTGGGTACCTTAAGATTTTATTTCCTAATTTATTTACTAGTAACATTGAGCCCATCAAATGTGAAACTTGTATACGGGCAAAGAATCATAGAGTTACTTTTTCCCCTAATAACAATAGAACCAATTCTATTTTTTCATTAGTACATTTTGATGTGTGGGGCCCAGCTCCTAATTCTGAAAATGATCAATTTAAGTATTTTGTTTTATTTGTGGACGATTACTCTCGCATGACGTGGGTGTATTTTCTAAAACATAAATCTGAAGTACCCGACAAGTTTTATGCATTCTATCAAATGATTCACACTCAGTTTGACAAGAAAATCCAAGTACTTAGATCAGATAATGGTGGAGAATTTGTGAACAAATCAATGCAAGATTTTTTCAAAAAAAAAATGGCTTAATTCATCAAACTTCATGTCCAAACACACCCCAACAATATGGTGTAGCAGAACGGAAAAATCGTAAGCTACTAGAGATGACTCGGGCCATGATTTTTTATGCACAAGTTCCGACACTTTTTTTGCCCGAAGCTGTCGCTACCTCAGCCTATCTTTTGAACAAGATACCCTCCTAGATCCTTAACCACAGAACACCCCTACAAATCCTAGCTACTCAGACTGCTATCCCTCATGTCCAAACGTTACCACCACGAGTTTTTGGGTGCTCCGTGTTTGTCCATATTCTCAAAGCTAACATAACCAAATTTGATCCATGTGCTGAGAAATGTGTCTTCGTTAGATATGTTACGCATCAAAAGGGGTATCGATTTTACAACTCAATCACTCATTGCGTACATGTGACTATGGATTGTGATTTTTTAGAATCAGAATATTTCTTCAGTAACCAACTTGATGTTCAGGGGAGAACACGAGTGAATCACCAAGTTGGTTAGGAAGCCTTAGTTTCCCAGAAACTGTTCCAAAAGAGCAAGTAGATGGAGCCAACGAACATGCCTCTGTCAGCGTAGGAGTGACCAACACAACCAATGAGGATCCTTCTGAGAATGTCCAACAAGAGGTAAGTGATCTTCACTGTGCTGAGTTGTCTTCTGTTATGAACGAAGTCACTAACAATGACAAGTTAGCACCAGAACCAGAGCCTTTCACACTTTCGCCAAGAAGAAACAGAGGGGTACCACCTGACCGATATTTTCCAGAAAATGCCCCCCGGAATTCCAAGTATCTTATAAAGATAACCAGGGAAGGAGTAGCAGACATTGCAAGTTTCTTACCTCCCTTCTAGTTGAAGAAATTCCCAGAACAATTCACGAAGCCAGTAAGAAGAGTGAATGGCGAGAAGCTATGAAAACAGAGATGGAAGCTCTAGAAAATAGTTCCACCAGCAGGGAAGAAAACAGTCGGGTGTCGATTGGTTTTCACCGTTAAATACAAGGCAGATGGCACCATTGAACGATATAAGGCAAGGCTGGTGGCAAAAGGCTATACACAAACTTATGGCATTGACTACTCAGAGACTTTCTCACCAGTTGCAAAAATTGACACCATCAGAATACTATTTTCAATAACAGTAAACGAAAATTGGCCACTCCATCAGTTTGATGTCAAGAATGCTTATCTGCATGGGGATTTGAAAGAAGAAGTGTACATGGAAGATCCTCTAAGGTTCTCTGAAGATTTCCAAAGAAATGAAGTCTGCAAATTGAAAAAGGCACTCTATGGGCTTAAGCAGTCTCCACGCACCTGGTTCGAGAGGTTTACAATAACCATGAAAAGGTACGAGTACAAACAAAGCAACTCTGACCATACTTTATTCTTGAAAAGAAAAGGAGATTTGATCACATGCCTAATAATATATGTGGATGACATGATCATAACTGGAAGTGATATAGAAAAAATTGCATGACTGAAGAATAACTTGTTCAGAGAATTTGAAATGAAGGACTTAGGAGGACTAAAGTACTTCTTGGGAATAGAGGTTCTTCGCTCCAACAAGGGGATCTTTATTTCTCAAAGAAAGTACATCATAGATTTACTTACAAAAACAAGGATGGTCGATTGTAAGCCAGCAGATACTCCTATGCAAATTAACCATGGTTTAAAGTTTGAGGAAGGAGCTAATCTGGCAGATAAAGAGGTACCAATGGTTAGTTGGGAAATTGATTTATCTATCACACACTCGACCAGATATAGCATATGCAGTAGGGGTAATAAGTCAGTTTATGCACCAACCTCAAGAGGATCATATGGAAGTTGCCATAAGGATTGTCCGATACTTGAAAGGGACACCAGGAAGTGGGATCATGTTCCAAAAGCATGGACACTTAAACATTGAAGCTTACACTGACGCTGATTGGGCTGGTAATCCAAATGACAGGAGATCTACATTGGGCTATTTTACTCTTGTAGGAGGTGACTTAGTGACATGGATGAGTAAGAAGCAAAAAGTGGTTGCTTTTTCAAGTGCTAAAGCTGAATTCCGGGGAATTACCAAAGGGATAACTGAAGTCTTATGGATCAAGAAGTTGATGACCGAAATTGATTTTCCACCACAACTACCAAGTCAGTTAAAGTGTGATAACAAGGCAACAATCAGTATCTAAGAGAATCTTGTACAACATGATAAAACCAAACACGTTGAAGTGGACAAACACTTCATCAAAGAGAAGATTGAGGATAGTAGTGTTGAGCTTCTGTTTGTAAGGTCAGAAGACCAGTTGGCAGACATTCTCACCAAATCTGTTATAGGCAGAGTATTTACCCGTGTCTTTAGTAAGCTAAGCATTGGTGATCTCACTGCTTACCTTGAGGAAGAGTGTTAGAATATTTGTTAGAATATTATAATTAGATAAACAAATCAGTAGAATATCAAAAATAATCAAAGAAAATTATATATATTTTTTTAGAATACTTTCTATATTTAATTCCCTAAAATTCTATATAACATTATTATAAACAAAAAATATTACAAAGAATATATTTAGAAAAAAAAATTTCTTCCTTCCATGTTATTATATCCTTGTCTAACCTTTTTTAATCATTGTAAGAAAATCAACAATATTATCTTAAATAAATAAAGTTATTTATATATATATATATATATATATATATATATTGTATTGTATTATTTTATATCCTCTTGGTGGTAATAATAATGATTACGATTGTCTCCATCAAGATAATTAATCAAAATTTGACATAAGTGGACAGTTAAATAAATTTTACTCAAAATTTAATTTGTGTAGAGAATATTAATTAAAAAGCATATCGATTATATTTCTTGATTTAAAAGGAAAAGAACAAGAACAAACTTGCATATTTAGAAATTATTTTATTACAAGATAAAATCAAAAACGTAAATTAAACAACTGAATTAAAAATATTTTTATTATTATTTTTAGAAAAAATATTAAATACACAAGACTCATTATTTAATTCTTTTTATTTAATTAAATTTCTATTTAATGTATGCTAGTAATACTATTAAATTCTCGTAATAAAATAGTTTTGTATGTTAGTAATACTATTAAATTCTCGTAATAAAATAAAGTTTTGTTGGTGTGGTTTTGTGACAATTTTATAAGTAGAATGTGTTCTAATGGATTTAGTATTTTAATTTAATTTTTAAAATAATATAAATAATTTTTATGTTTTTTATTCTATTTCACACTTAAGTCTTACTATTAACATTTGTTAATATCCTACTATAACTATTATTATTATCACAGTCTTATCATCCTTACACCATTAAGTTTAAAAATTTATTATTGAATGGAGTCTATTTTAAAATAAATTATAGAGTAAATTTATTTTAATGTTTAGTATGGTAATACAGAAAGTTCCATTTATACCACCAACAATTGAAAATATAAAAAGACGTGTTAAGAGAAAGTATAAATTAGAGAAATTAAAAATGAATAAGTAAGAAAGAGAATAAAAAAATAGAATGTGATAAAAAAAAGTTGGTGAGTCAATGGGTGGCGGAGGTGAGAGAAAAATATTTTTTTTTAAAATAAAGGTTAATTAAGATTTTGATCATTCATTTTATTTACATTTCTATTTTTAATCATTTGTTTTTATTTATTTTTTTGCTTTTAGTCCCTCAAAATTTGTTATGACCATTTCTATTTATATAATTGATTGCCCTAGATTCACTTCACGTACCATCCGAGAGGAAAAAAAATATTTAATATATTGGATGAGCGGTGAAAGGTGAGAGAAGAAAAAATAATTTCACCCAAACCTCCTAATGTAAGAGAGAAAAATATATAATTTCTTTCTTATGTTTTTTTCAATTTAATTGTTGTGGCCCACACTATTCCACTCTCAAACTATTTTCATGTCCATATTTACGAAGCCCAGAAGAAAAATTGAAAAGCCTAAAAAATTTAAAGAATATATCTAAAAGGCTAAGCCCATTTAATAATCCTCTTTTAGGTTTCTTCGTATGCCAACTTTAGTTTTGTTTTAATCGTGTAATTTTCGTAAGAGATATTTATTTATATAGTTGTATGTCATTTATAGAATAATGAATGAATGAATATTTTTTTTTATTTTAATTACAAGTAGGTTAATGTGATTTTGTAGTAATCCTTGTATATGTTGTGTTAATTTTAACACTTTTCCTCATTTTCACCTTCTTTCACCACACTTAGCTTACCTTTATACAAGTGACATACGTGAGACACTTAACTTACCTTTATACAAGTGACATACGTGGAAAACTCTTCACATAATTCATGTTTCTTACACATGTTAAAAATATCTATTTATAATTTGTTTTAAACTAAACCAATTTGTTAATAAATTTTTAAATGAAATTACGTTAAATCATATTGTTCTATCATCAAAAACATCATTACTTCTTCCTCCAACCAACATTGCATCACATTGTCATTGTTATTATCATTGTCATTATTAACTATGGTACCATAACTATCATTATCACCCTTACCCCACCACTATCATTTGTCAATGTCACTTGCTAGTGTTGCCACCACCACCATTAGTTATTTGTCATTATTCTTCCCCGATATAACCAATACTCATAACTAGGGGTGGCAAAGTCGAGCGAGCTTGATACGTAGGTTAGTATTTTAAGTCTGCGGCTTGTTTTCAGTTTACCCTGTATTAGCTTGCAAAATAAAAAAAGTCAATATGATAAGCTAGTGGGTTAGTCCGTCACTCATAAATATTAATTAAATTATATATTATTATCTATTAATATATTATATTACTATAAATTAAAATAAATTAATGTTAGAGTAATTTATCTTTAATTTTATTTGTGTCATTTTAGATTCTCGAATAGTTAGTTTAATAATTCTTTATAGTGGTTATTTGTTAATTTTTATAATTTAAAATTCAGTAAAAAAACATATAATTTTATTTAAGATTAATGTAATTTATATTACTCTCTTCAAATCTTAAATTTGGAATTTATATTTATGTTTTATTGGTTGTTAGCCAACTCAAGTTATTTTGAGCATGCTAGTTCATTTTGTCATCCCTACCCATAATTAATACCCAATACTTTTATTTTATATTGAGTGAGTCTATAGTGGAGAGGATAAAATAAAACATATAGACTCATTTTAACCATTTTCAACTTACAATAATTTTTGAAATTTTTTTAAAAAATAAGAGTCCATTTGTTAGAGTGAAAAAATGGAATGAAATAAAAAATATTTAAATTATAATAAACCTTTAAATGGTGGAACAAATCTTTATTCTTTCTGTATTTCTCTCCTATTTTCACTTTGAAGACCTTTGAAAACAAAACTAAAATTAAATTTGTTTTTTTTTTTAATATCAAAAAACTGGAAAACCAACCGGAATGGGCCCAAGTTTTAAAGCACTGAATTAGTATAGAACCCATTGAGTAGTAGTACTCCAGAGTCACTTTTTGAGCAATTATAGCAGGAAAAGGTGGTTACCATTAGTTTTTGACTTTCAAGTATAAATAAATTTTATACTTAACTTGTAAAACGCTCATTAATTAATCAACCAAACCTATTTTACTTGGATTTATCATTACAATTTTTTTTATCCCTTTCCTTTATAATTTTTCAATGTTTACTTTTTCACACAAGCTCTTCTTCTACTTCACTCACACCAATTTAGTAATTTGGAAACTCATTCACCAAGAAGTAGATTTCCCTTCTTAGTAAATTCATTCGACTAAATTTCACGCGACAACATGTGTAAAAATGTTTCTTTCATTTTTGTGGGAGGATGTTCAGATTTTGTATACATAACTCGAATATTAAAGATACACTCCAAAATTAAAGAAACAAATCAAATAACTATTTGTTATCTCATTTTCGTGTTCACGAAATATTTTCCTTCACACAGATCCTCGATAGTTTTCAATTGCACACGATACAATTCATCATCCATACATACCATTATACAATTCCCTAGTTTCAAGTAAAACTATAGGCTTACATGTTAGTATGTTACGGAGGTTAAACTTTTATTAAGAATACTTATAAGAGCACTTTATGTAAGGAAACAAACCAATAGTCCAAAATAAAAATAACGATTTTGACATCCAACCATATACTCACATGATCACACAAATAACAACTCAATTAGAGTTTGAGTAAATGTTACTGTGACAAGAACAACTTGCTTAATTTGTGCCTCTCAGTCTAATGCATTTTTAATTAACTTCCATTTACTTTCTTACAATCGGATCTGATTTCTCCCTGGCTTCCAGTTAAAGGGCTAATGTTACCCATATTAATCATGGACTGAGCAAAGGCTAGGAAGAATGCGGTTTGGTTGGTGGCGAAGTTGTTGACAATGGCTATTGTGGAAGAGCCACTGGTGGAAAAAAGCTCTTGGTCTGTTTGGAGAAGGCCTTGATTGTTGAGAAGATTTTGGAAGTAGTTGTTATCAAAGGTGTCTGGGGATGAAGGGTCAAGATTGTTCAAAGTGGTCCCACTTCCATTTTGTGGACAATTTTGTTGCAATGTTGCTAAATAGGTTGTGTTCAATGTAGGATCAGGTTGCCCCGTGTTGCTGAAGTTGAAGAGCCTTTGGTTGAAAAATCTACACTGTGCACGCCCAAAAGTATGTGCACCTATTGAATTTGAAATCAAACACTAGTTATAAAGGAAGGTGATAATTGTATATTATGAAACCAAGCTTAATTTGCATGTACAAATGATTGAGTTTTAATAACTATTTTTTCTAAATTCAAATTTTCAATTACATGTCATGTCATGAATACATTAGGAAGAATCATAAAACATAGAGTTTTAGATTATGTAATAATATCTTCTCTTTTTCTTAATATATCAAAATTCATTTAATCATTTTCTTAAATAATTTTATTTTACAGTCAACTGCAATATACTGTCAATCAGTCAACTTATTATTTATCTCTCTTCACATTTTATACACACATGTATTTTTCTCTTTTCACATTTTATAACTGATTATCTAGTTGTTTGCATATTGCAGTTGTCTATCAAATATTTTTTTTTTCCTAAAAAGAACTATATCAAAAACTTTAGATTTCTCTAATAACCACTGCAGCTCTCTTTAAAATAACATTTCACAAAGCTTATATGAAATGTACACTTCAACATTTTTTACTTTAGGCAACACTCTTAAATCTAACTGTTAAAAAAATCCTTCTTAAAATATAAAACAGTTGTTATAATGGGGACATTCTTTTATGATAAGTTGTTACTAGATAAGGGTTAGCTATAGATTCAATAGGGTACTTATCAAATGTTCCTTAACCATATCAGTGACTCTTTTAAAGTTGTGTGCACACAGAGGAAGACTAGACAGGGGAAGTAATTATATATGATTACCAGATAATGCAACGAGATCAGTTGTGTTTAGACCAACCGCTGCAAATTTTGCTGTAATATTGGCCAAGCTTTCAAATGGAGTGGGAATGGAGGAGTTTGCACCAGATTGGTTTGCAATCAAACCATCCCTTCTGCCTAGTAGTACGTTCCATGAAGGACCTCCTCCCTTCAAATATATCATAATATTATATGTGCAGTTATGCCTCTAAACTATATACCTCTGCATCTTTTTCCTTGGCATATATAAATAAAGTCTTAATTTTTATGCTCTGTGAGTGTAATTTGTCAACTAACTAAAAATCAATGTTGAAATGATTTTTAAATTATTTATTAAAAATAAACAAATACATAGAGATGCTTGAATGACAATTTAAAAATTGAAAACTCTCTTTAATGAAATGTATAAATTGTTATATTCACACCATCCTTGTTGCTTTTATTCCTATATAAAATTTCTTAATTATTTTAAAACTATTATAATAATATCCCCTTTATGCATTAGACTGATTCTCTTAATTTTGGAAAATATTACATTAAGAATCTCTATAATGAATGTGAAATTAATATTAAAATACGGAAAGGTACTAGCTGCAATCTCAGAAAACATAGAAATTTGACAAGTTTAGGAGAAATGTCAAGTATAAATAGTAAATTACCAAAGACACAGAAGATTCAGCAGCAAGGGCAAGAATATCAGCACAAGACACAACACCAGGACATGAATTTTCAACAGATGTCTTTATGTTGTCAATAACATTAAAGCCACGAGCGGAATTATTGTTAGGAGTTGCATTTTTCTCGCTCAGTGTTATGTTGCCACCTTGGTCTAACAAAAGAGATCCATCACATCCCTGAAACACAAGAATATTTATTAATATTAATCTGACAGTGCATGAATTAGATCAGTTACATATACACATGCTTCTAGAAATTATAATTTGAAGGTTTAATTTGATTGTGCAAATGGGATTTACATTAACAAAGCAATCATGAAAATGAAGACGAGTTAGGCTTGCTGCAATACGAGGATCAGACTGCAGGGCCTGCTGAACAACACTGCGCACAATGGAAGACACGTTGGGACATGTGCTGGAGTAGAAGGTTGAACTCAATTGAGCATTTGTTGTATGAAGAAAGAAAATTAGCACTAAGAAAATGGTGGTAAATCGGGAATGAGTAAAAGAAAGCATATTTTGGCTTCTTCTATATTCTTTCTGAATTCTGGTTTTAGCCCATGCATGGAATCAAGGTGACAGAAAGTTATATATAGTCTACTTTATGATTTGCTTACAGATAAAGTTTTTCTCTTTAACATTACTTGTAAGCATAAGCTAGCTAAAATATATAAAAAACATGATTTGTAATAATCATTAGGTACACAAAGGACGTGGAAAGGAAAATTCAAACCATAATGATTGCTTATTAACTACCGTGTGGTACTTTAGTCAAAAAAGATTGACACCATAAATTTTTATCTTAGTTGCATGCCTAAGAATTTACAATATTCATCTGTGTTTTGATATATATTTGTATGACCAAGATTGCACTTTCCCTTTTCTTTGATAAAAGAACACAAATTAATTATTTAACTCCTTAGAAACAGAAAGGTGTACTTTGAAAGAGAAACTGAAATTATAACTATCCATTAAAATTTTAATAATGTAATAATTTGGTATATGTGAATATGTTTTATGACAATTTCAATATTATTATTGATTACATTTAATGTGTAACATTGATAATAATAATTAAAAAAAGGATCCTTGGCAATAAGATTCTTCATGTTTTGGTCTAATTCTGGTTCTATTTTTCCTATTTTCTAAATTCAAGTGTTCAACCAACAGTAAGATTCTTCTTAGTAGGGCATTTTTGGAAAGGTCGTCTTCTTCATAAATGGTAAAAAAAAAAGAATTAACAAGTTTCTCTCTGGGACATGCTTTTTATGGCAAGAAAACTATTCAGGAGCTAAACGATTCATACGTTATTTTTGAGTCATTCTTTGTTGGTAGTACGTCAAAGCCAAGAGAGGAAAAACAAAAGATTAAGGTGGCACATCTACACTAACGTGTAACAGATACAAGCATGTCTGAAAATGAATAAGGAGCATGGCATTCATGTGGCCTTGGTTGATGTAATATTTAATGGAACATCTAGATGCTTTTGAATTGCAGGTAATTATACATCGACAGATGACCATCACGAACCACGATTGAGAGGAATTTTTGTATATCTTAGTCGTTCATTATTTGTTTTTTTCTTTTCGGATGGCTCGGACTCACCATCTTTGTCTCTGTGGGAGGTTACAAAGAGGTAAGTGAAGATAATCATCACCTTACCTATAGTTTTAAAGGATTTTAGGATTGTATTACATTTACCATGAGTCTTGTGTGCTCTCCCTCTTCTTTCTCCTTTCACCAAAGTTCATTCTCAATTTTTAGATCAACAATGTACATTACATAAATGCATAAACGTATAGTAGCCAGTTACGTATATCTTTTCTTTTATTGAATTTTTTCTCTTTCTTTATCTTTTATAAAGTCATTTAGGTTAACTTGTAAGCATGCATAATTAAAGTATTTAATGAAAATAGTTATACTTTTATTTATTTATTTACACATTCTCTAATATATGAAAATAATAATTTAACCTTTTCTTAATTATATTTTTAAGATTTATGATTTTTTAATCATTAGTTGATTTATATAATAGAGGCACGGAGTGGTCCAGAACAAAAATTAAATAAAACATTTTAATGTAATGTGTCTTCTTCTTATTTACCATTAATAAAATAAAAATATTATTTTATCATTAAATTTGATCATAAAAAATAGAAAAATGAAAAAAAACACATTAATTAAAGTGTAGTATTTAACTTAATTGAAAGGAGATTCAAACATCTTTCAAATTTTAGTAATAAAATATAATAACTATCTAATTCTATATACATATAGGTGGGTGGGGTTTTGTTGTGGGACAAGTTTACCCAAAAAAAGTTATTGATAGTTTTCACGTTTAAACTCAACGTTTATCGACTTTGAATCAATTTATCATTTTGTATGAAAAATAACACAATCAAATATTAATTATAAAATTATATAATAATTGAAATTAAAAAAGTAAAAACTACTTAAAAAATCATATAATTTTAAATTTTAATCACCAGAAATCAAGAAATGAAAACAAGAAATAATATAGTGTAGTTGTGAAAAAAATATGTTTCTAGGGGGATGAAAAGTTTTTAATATAATTATTTTTTTTTCAAATTTTGCTTGAATTTTTTTTTCCAATTTGGAAAAGAAAAAAGGTTTAGCCATAAAAAGAGCCACCTTAGCTCATGGACTTTATTTCTTTTTGTGGACTTGTATCATGGATCACTTTTTGATTTATGCACTTTAGATTTAGACCTAGATATGGGCCCAACACATGACCCATTTAATGCTTGGGCCGAAACCCAGACAAGCCTTGACTGCTTTAAGTCAATTCGAAATTCTGATTATGCTACAGAAAAAACACTATAAGAGTAAGGCCATAATAATAACAAACAATTTATCATATAGCAAAAATTATAATTAAAAAATTAAAAAATCATAAAAATTATATTATATTTATAGAATAATATTTTTAAAAAAAATTGCTTTATTAGATAAAAAATAATTTAAAAAATTAATAAAAATTATTTTATCTTAAAAAATAAACTTAAAAAAGACATGAATATATTTACTATACCTTTTGAAGAGGATGGAGTAAAATTAGTGTTATCAAATCTAGATTAACCTGGCCAGTCGTATTGAAATTAGCTTTGAATTGGTGATGTAGTGCATTAGAATAATACAATTGGGTCACTTGATTAAGTTTTTTTGTAATTTTAATTAAATTTTTATTATAAAACTATTGACTTTATTTAATTTTAGGACTTATTTGAGATTTTCTTTGATATCAAAACCTTATTATTTCTTTAATTAGAAAATATATCGTGACAATACATTTCAATTTAAAGAATAAATTTTATAATTATGATGATTTATGTTATAATTGAACTTATAATTTTATAATAACATGAGTTGAATTCATATTTTTGTATATTTTTTAAATTATAATACTTTACATATTATAAATTATTTATAATTTTTTAATAAGATCATGTAAATACATGCAAGTCAATTAATGACTTTTTCGTCCAATTGAATTGTTAGCCTAATCAAGTATGATAATACTGAGTAAAATAAAATAAATAAATATTAAATAAGGTTAAGAAAAATTTAAAATAAATAAAAATGATCCAAAATCGAAATAACTCTTAAGATAGATAAAAATTTTAATTAATAGAAAAAAAGTCTAGTTTAACACTTCATTAAAAATGGGGGAGTAGAACATATCGGACACGTAATAAAAGACTATGACGATAAAGAAAAGAAATAATTTAATCTAAGGAATGTACAACAAAATTTCTATATTTCCTTTATTAATAGTAGAAATAATTATTTTAATAATGGATAATTGAAAATTTAGTTTAAATATGCGAAATTGAAAAAAAATAATAAAAGTATACTAGATAATTAATTTTACTTTTGTAAGTGTGTATATATATATGCACTAGTGTCAAATTTTTAAAACTTAGAGATTTACTTATTTAAATAAATAAGCTTGAATAAATAATAATTAATGTGTCAAATCTAAATAATATAGGAATAACACTTCATTCATTTACACCCTATATTTTATGAATTTGTTAGAAGAATAATAACTAAGGGTACCTTAAAGAAAATACAACAACACCACATAAGGTCATTCAGGCTTTGGAGGTTCGAAGATTTCATTGACATCTAGTATCGGAGTATCACCATTTTTTTTTTATATGACAGTGTATGATGGTTCATGATTCAGGCCAGTAGGTGAGAAAACATTAATTAAAGATAATAAAAGAAAATCTAGAATGGTTATAATAATCACTCTATCCATGATTGTTCCTAGGCTTACCAACACAAATTATGTTGATTTGAGCGAAATGTGTCTACATGTTACATTGAAATCTTGCATTATAATTCGCAATTGGAATAACTAATGAACAAGAATATTGGAGTACAAGATAAATGTTACATTTGTTATAACCTAACAATTTGGGACATTAATTTGGCTGATAGTCTAGAGTCACATGAATTGTAAAGGATCGTGGGGAAATCATCATAAGAGCAATAACTAAGTTAAGAGTTAAGACACTTTGCTTTAAGCCAAGTCCACGATAGGAAGATGGTTTTATCAATAACAGCATTTGCAGCTCACTTTGTTTTTATTGGAAATTTAGTGTGTTCCTGCCAAACTTACAAGTTCATTATTCTCTAATACATTGTTTATCACCGATTAATTATCATTTAGACACGTGATATAGATTGAGAATGATTTCACGTGTAAAGAACAAATATGTGTAAATTTTCCTTTTCATGAAACCAAATTGAAAATGAATATCATATATAATTAAGGATCAAAATTTTAATTTGCTATAGATGGTTAATAAAAGTCAAAGTCATGCTGTAACCTATTACTTAAGTAGATAAAATAGGTCACAAGTATACATGAATATGTGACCTAAAAAATTTTCTTTTTCTTTTTTATTTTTACCTCCCACTACATTGCTATGAAATTAATATTTGGAACTATGTACAACTAGGAAGCTATCCTAATATTTTTCTTGTCTACAATTTGAATTTTGGATTACACTTCTCTCCCAATAATGATTTAACCTTTACAAGAGGTATGATCCATTAGCTAACAAATATAGTTTATTACAGTAAGGGGGAAAGTGCATGAGTATATCAATGCATAAAGGTGATGGTCCTAAAGGATGGGCGGGAAATTGAAATCCTTGTCATCGAATTATATTAATTGCTTTTTTAAAGAAGAATTGTATAATATTTACAAGTGAGAAAATAACAATATATATTATGTAATTATGACTGTGCTTTGTGATAATTATTAAAATATTTAATTGGTGTAACAATATTAAGATAGTATTTAATTGGCTTTTTTTTTTTACACTTTATGTTCTTTTAAATATTTTCAGTGAATATGATTTTTAAATTATTTTTTGATTTTTTATGCCAATTCAATTTGAATTTTTTTTCATTTCAGAATATCAAACCTATTTCTTCACGCAAATACTTAATAATGATTTGAACATTTTAATGAATGAATTTAAGTGTTTTTTTGTCTTTAAGAATTAATCGAATTTTAATCGAATTTCAACGCTAAAAAATTTATAATAATCCACACATTTTATTCAATAAATTGAATTACAAATCTTAATAAACAAGAATTCTTAACGAAAGAAACCCCAGTAAACAGTAGCTTATAACTTAAATGATCCCAAAAAGAATATACTCTACATAGCAAGTAAAAAATCTTTCTTTTACTTTATTTTTTTAAAAAAATCCCATATTTTTATCAACTTTAGAGCAGAATTAAAAAAAAATAGAAAAAATCTAGACCCAACAAATCCTGTATGAATAATTTGGGAATGTTTTGAGTTGTCATGTTATATTTGAAAGAGTGGTGGATCGGAGTCTGATCCGATACAAAAAGGTTCTAATAAATCCGATATCTTAGCATGAGAAGTAAAGTCAATAATATTCTTTTGCACTTTATAAAGAGCACATTTAAGCGAAATAAGCAATAATATATAAAAATATATTAATTATTTTCACAAAAATTTCTGGAAACAAGAAATTATGTGGCAAATAAACACTTGAATATCATATACAGTGGATGGCTAGTGGTAATTGCAAGAACGATTAATAAGTAAAGAAAAAAAGATAAGCAGTGGAAGAAATGTGAAGAAGGTAAATGTTACGGTTAAGGAGGGTCGGGGTTGCGGGCCCCACCTTCTCCAATCTTAAAAGTATAAACGATAACGCCTCCACCCACTCCCTTCTCTTATCAATTTCCTTAGTTGTTTTTTTTTTTTATTCAAATGAAAAAAATTAGTGTAATTTTGTAATGTAACGCTTTCTTCCACCCTCGTCGTACTCTGTCCTTTTCTCTTTCTCTCTCTTCCACGGGCAACCGTCCTGCCCGGTGTCCATCCTCACACGTGCACCCTCCTCCCAATACTCCGTCGCACGTGCCTTCCCTCACCCATACAACTCCCTTTCTGTGGTGCAACAAATAAAAGTTAGAGAGAGAATAATAATAATAATATTAACTCATGGAAGCAATATATATATGGAGCAATATAGAGAAAGATAGAGATTGCTGGTTAGAGAGAGAGAGAAAGAGAGAGTGTATGTATGCGTTTTTGTGTGAAGGGTAAGAGAAAATAGAGAGAGATAAAAGCATAAATTTTTCTTCGTCTTTGGAGGGGCATGTAGATGTAGATGTAGTTGTTATAGATAGATGAGTTGATTATTTTATATCCTTTTCTCTTCTTCTTCTTCTGTGGAATTTTCTATCTTATTCTGAAACCGGAGAAATGGGTCTCGAGTGAGTGAATCTCGTGAGTTGTGGTTTTTTTCATCTTGCATCGATGAGGATCCGGAAAAGGCCGGTGCTTTTTTCTTCGTCGTCTCTCTCAGATCCCCACCTGATGAATCGGTCACCGGTGATGGTGCAACTAAGGGACGCTGTTTCCACCGCATCTAAACCCTTTCACCATGCTTCCTCCGCACCTCCGTCAAGCTTGGATTGTCGCCAGCCGTCTGATCAGTCAAACAACGGCTCTGATGATCCCTCCGGTGAAAGTGGGGCACACGGACAGCACCACAAGCAAGACCCTTTGGTAAGTAAAATCACACAAAAACTATTTATTTTATTTTTATTTTTATTTATGGTTTACTATTTCCGTTTTGTTTTTTCGAAATTTCATGATGTGGGCTTTTACAAGTGCACTTTTGTCCAATCTCTAGCAAGTGGTTCCCCGTTGGTGTCAAATTCGTTATTTATTCATTTTTTTTTTAAAGAAAAAAGAAAAATTATTTTCCGCTCACCCAGAAAAAGAGCACGCTTGGGACAGGATCCTATGTATATTTTCGGTGTGGTTAATTTTGCAGGACGAGGTTGTTAGAAGAGAAGAAAGTATAGAAGACTCGAGAGAGAAGGGTAATCATTCCAGGTAAGAACTAAAAAGAGAATTTTTTTTTTCAACTCTTATTCTTTCATGAAATCTCGTAGTAAAAAAAGTGAAAAAAACACGGAGACCCATATCTTGATTTTAAGTTTTAACCAGCATCGAAAAAGAAAACATTATTATTTATATGTATAAAAAAAAAGTTTGTATATATCGGTGGAAAATACTGTTGAAGTTGTTTTAATTAAATATATGAAGTTTGTGTAGCCACCATATATATATTACTCTTCCACATCTAACCAAAGTCCTTGGTTCTTTTCTCAAAATTAGACAACTACCGTTTGCACTTGAGGTGCACAAATAGCCAGCACCAAAATGCTGGTCCCCAATTACACTCATGGGTTTTGTTCTTTCGAAATATTATTAATTACACTCTTGTATTTTAATCTTTCAACTCACACCCTTTAATTTGGCCGTAAATTATGTATGTATATGTTATATGTTATATGGTTGTTGGTCGTTTTGGGTCTGCTTTGTTTGTAGGAAAGGAGGCACAAAAGTTGAAGCGTTGCCACCCTTAAGTTCTTCTTCAACTCGAGGTAATGAATATGAATAGATTAATGCATGTATCATTGTAACTGTGTGTTATTGCTATAGCATGGTATTGAGGGTGTTAGTGTAACAAATGTTGCAGATGGGAGATGGTACGAGGGAGAGAAAGCTATTCCGCTGAAGAAAAGGAGAGGGAACTTGGAGGATAATAATAATAATGCTAATGCTGCTAATAGTAAGAAGATGAAGATGAAGACCAAGATGAACAAAAAGTGTTGTGATGAGGATAGCATGGAGGAAGATGATGAAGAGAAAGAAGAAACAAAAGTGAATGTGAATGTGAGTAAGAAGAGGGGGAGGGGTAGTGCATTAATGGAAGGTTCTAGGTGCAGTCGTGTGAATGGGAGAGGATGGAGGTGTTGTCAACAAACTCTGGTTGGTTATTCATTATGTGAGCATCACTTGGGGAAAGGAAGGCTCAGAAGCATGACAAGTGTTAGAAGCCGTTCTATTGCTGCATCTACCACTGCACCAAAGAAGGTACTGCACCATGTGCCTCATAAAAACCCTTCTTCTTCTTCTGTTGAGAAACAAAATGAGTGTGTTGTTGCTGAGCCCTTATTGGAAGAAGATGATGAGAAGAAGCAACCAGAGATAATGGCGATGACAACGAAGAAGAGGATGAAACTTGGCATGGTGAAAGCTCGTTCCATAAGTAGCTTGCTAGGACAAACAAACACTCAGGTTGCTGCTATAGCCCATGAGAATGTTAGCAAGTAAGGTCAATACAAGTGAAGAAAATTAATAGTTATTATTTCATGTACTTTGAGTTTGAAAGAAATTCTTACTGCTAGAGTTTGCCTTAATACTTGATGCCACTGCATGGTGGTGCTTTATTTTGTTTCGTGATTATGTTTATATTAGTATTTTGCAATGCTTTCATTTTAGTGTATATTTTGCACTGGGGGCACGTTTTGATTTTGCACTTAAATGTTATGTTGTTATCCAATGGATATTTTGGCCTTGCAGTGGATCCGATCACGATAATTGTGTGTCGTTTGACCAAGGAAATAACTTTGACTCTCGTACGAAAATTTGTTATTAATTGGATAATAGATTAAGATGAATTAAAGATGATTGTTGATATTTTTAGTCATTATATCACTCGTGCATGCATATATGGTGTCAACAATTGCACCATTTAGTTATGCATAACACCGACAACGATGTTCGTCAAGTTAATTTTTTAAAAAATTACATATAATTTTTATGGGAGACAACCTTATTCAAGTTTAATGTAAGTTTAATATGATTATTCTAAATTATAAAGCTTTCCTTTTAGATATTTAAGGTAATTAAATATTTAAGATTCGAATTGGAAACATACCCGCGGTGCTAAATCAAGTAAACTGTTTGCCTCTACTACTGTGTGGTGGCAGCTAAATCACAAATTTGTAGGTTCAGTATTCAATAGTGTACTGTTAGTACTGCATTTTGTGTTTCTGTTTAATGGAAATCCACATGCAAATAGCTACGTGGAATTTTTATCGTTGAATGCATAATACGGAATTATGGGAAATAACTGAGGTTGATATAATCGCAGCCGAACACATATATGTGGGCGATATATAATATATTATTAATGAAAAAAAAGGGTATGTTATTTGATAAAAAGAATTTGAAAACAAACGACGTGATTTTGGCCATAAAGGGTCTGAGGTAGAGATTATGGATTTTGCTTGCTTAATTCGCTTTTTGCATTCAAAAAGCAGCAGAAATTTCTGAGAAACGTGTATAAACTAAATCCATTGGAAACAATTTTATAAAGAGTCATTCACATATTCTCAATGAATCTGCCAATCTGGCTAGTCTTTTTGTTCTGTATGTTCTGATATTATAATCTGTCTTCACTTGTTTTGAGAATTAAGCATTTTATATTCAGGGTTTGAGAGTTATAAAGGATATAGCAGCTTTTGATTCAGATGAATAGGCCCTCAGAACTCTTTTTCTTCGATAACATGGCCATGGCAGGTCAAGTACCCCGAATTTTATTTGCTTTAAGATTATGAAAGGGAATAATAATAATAAAAAAAAAAAACAAGAGGACGATCGTTCCTCAAATCACCTCCAATATGTTCTGAAAACCCAACTATGTTCAAACTATGAGAAAAGAACAAAAGACCTTGTCATAATTGTTATATATTTATTTAATTTTCTAGTCGGACAATATCTTATATAATTTATTTCCCCCTCATATAAGTTGAGGCTATTCAACACAATCATTTGACTTGTTTTGTCCAGTTTGCATCGAAAACTAAGAATGTGGTTTTGTCACACAAAACTATATATTACTTTTTTTGTGTGTGTGTAGTTATTTTAGTACAGATGAAAACAATTGACAATATACAATGGAGGATGCAGTCCATAAAGGTAAAGTTTTCTTTGCCTTACTGAAAAAGCATGAGAATGTAGACCCCATGATATGTATAGACGATGTCCTTTAACAAAATTAATAATCCTTTGCATGACATGCCCACAAAGTCACGCATAACTATTTATATATTGAGGATAATTAAATTTGTTCAGTATATACTTTTAGCCTTATGCATTATTTTACTGTATTTTTAAGAAAAAAAGGTCTCAATGGTTTAACACGAGCCATTCCTACATAATGACATTCCTGATCCCTAAACTTTTTGCGTGGTCAAAGCTTTTCAAGGCTAACTAATTTTATAGTAGTATGGTGGTGTCCACTTTCACATAAAATTTGATTAATATATATTTTAGTATTCATTCTAAGGCAGAGCTTTGTTCCTTTTCTTTTCTATCCTTCATGCCACTTCCTGAAAAAGTTTATGACACAACTACAGAAATATCTTATTTATGTTTTTCCTCTTATTTTCTACGTAATATATAACACTATTTGAAGAAAAGTCTATAATTATGTAGCGACATGTATGATGGAGAACGAAGGAGAGTTTCAGATGACAAATACTTAAAATGGTCCTATCTTTTTGAGTGGCTATAGGTTAGTATATGTACTCATGTATTCCGTTGACTTGTAGCACCAAGGTATTAGGTAGGGCTAAAAAGGCGTATCGTATGCATGTATACTTGTTTTATTTATATATATAGATTAACTAATTAATATTCCTTTGGTTTCATTTAGAGCAAACTAATCTGAAGCTGTTGATTGAGAACCTACTCCATGGATTATTTTTGTTTCTGCGCTATCTGTGATGCATTACATGTTGTGTATATCAAGTAACGTCAACAAGCTTTGAGGGCAATAAGGAAGGGTTACAGATGAATACTATTCCTCTCTATCTTTGATTTGGGGAATAAAATGGAAAGGAAGTGTCTGCTAAAAACAAGAAGCATATAGGAACAATATTATAGACATGAGGCATGCACGCTGTGAGTGCACGGCGAAACAGATTTTATGCATTTGAAGTGTGTTGCATCGTGTTGGATACACGTCTTTAAAGCCAAGTGTAGGATAAGGATATATCGTACCAACATGACTCTCCCTTTGATGGAAAATAGCATCATATATATCCATCTGTGCCTTTCAATTGCACGTTTACTCTATCCTCGATCCTTTTTTTTTTTTTTTTTTTTTTTTTTTTTTTTTTTTTTAATTTCATATCCATACATTTTCTTGTACACTCTATAACTATTTCTTTTATGACAGAAAGTACGTTATTAATACTTCACTTACTTTTATATGTTAACTTACATTTACTCCATATGAAGTTTTCTTATTTTTACGGTTGTATTAACACCAGTTCGAAAGAGTTAATTTCAATTGATTAAAATAAAATATATATTTATTATATATACTTTTGTGTTTCTAATATATTTTTCGGTAAATGTTCTTTTATTTTTAATTGAAGTAAGAGGAGTGATGTTAACAAAACAATTTAATTTTGTAAAAACATGAGAGTATATGTTTTGCAAACATTAGGTTAATTAGCACTGAATTGATTTTTGGGAAGAAAAGTACAATAACACCATTGATCATTTTGCATTTGTGTGCCTTAGCCATTAAATATGACAGAGAGATTCTTCTGGATTGAGACGGTTGAGATTGAGACCCTATACCAGCACTTCTCCACAAACCACAAGAGTCATGCCCTCCACCCAATTGCCCGGGGAGTCTTAGCTACAATAAATAATGCAAACATTATGAGAACTTAAACGCAATAAATATCCAAGGTTTTGTTGTGCTTGTTGGTGTCACAGTTCCTAGACAAGCCAATAAAATTTCGTAAAGTTCTTGACTAATAAACATGCATTAAAATGTAATTAGCGACACGATATGACTAAGGTACGTGCTACTACAAGCTTCAGCTATTAAAAGTATATTATATAACATATCATGAACTCAAGTGCCTAAAAGCAACTCCTCATTGCTACATATAGAGGGGGGGAATTAAAATTTTGAAAGAATAAAAAGAAGTTACCATTGAGTATGTGTTATGTGGTATGTGTATTGAATTGTTACATGAGAGAAGGAAAGACAGAAACATGGAATTGGCGCTATAACAAATTTGTAGACTTTCAATTTGTTAAGATACGGCTTCTTTGGATATCATGTATATTGCGTGTTACTTTAGGTCTTAAATTATGGCATTGATGGATCATGGCAATTCACATGCATTAACCTGTTTGTTATTGGTGGAAATGGTTAAAGGTAAGTGGATCTTTTTGGGTATGTGGATGACACTTGTCAGTGGAGAAAGGGGGGCAAATATGCCTTAAGCTTGAGAGATGATGAGAGGGGCCCAAACAGCAAAGCAAGTATTGGCAATAGGCAATAGCATCCTTTCACTTACCCCCCGTAGGATAATGTATTCAATGGCATGTGCGTATAAGGCCCACCTATGCCACACCAAACCAAACTATATATGGAAGTCAAGAAAAATTAATTAACCACATAATTAAAATTTTTGGTTATTAATAAAGGATCTTATCTAAAATACATTTTTGTGTTTAACTAAATAACGAAAAAGAAATATTTAACTTGCATTGATAAATAAAATTTTGAACAAAATACTTTGTATGAATATATGTCCGGGGATGGATCTAGCTAGAGGACTAAGAGGAGGGAACCGTAGGTTTTACTCCCTCCTTTGTTACTTTTTTTTTTTCTAAAAATTATTTATGTAGTTTTGAATTAGTTATATAAAATTAAAATTTCAAATCTTTTGACCCTTTTTAATATAATTATATATGTATAAAATTGTTTAATTTTTACTCATTTCTTAAACATTTTCTGCATCTATTTATTTATGTATTTATCTTAAATTTATTTTCTCAATTAATTTATATGCCAACATAGTATCATTTTTTTTTTCAAATTTGAGGTCCTTGAATGATAATTAAAATATCCTTTTGACAACATTTTTATTCAGTTACATGTACGTTGACAGCTGGCAAGGTGATTTTGGATGATTTATGCCAAAGCATAAGAATCTTTAGTTCCTCACACTAGTCGTATATATGATAAAATAATATGTCATTTCATTAAGACAATCGGCCATCACAAACAGTTACAAGAAAGTACATTATCTGTCTCATGTTATTTGTTTTTCAAAGTCATATATAAATTTTAAAAATGATTAGGAACAATTTTTAGAAAATGATTAATTACACAAAATATAATAATAAAATGATTCTAACCTTATTAAAATGTTAAAATATAATCATTAATTATTAAAAGAATATTTTTTCTCTTTCAAAATAATAAATTTTTGAGTCCAAATATATTCAGATAAATATGTAATAATTAGGATTTGTTTGGGTAATACTTTTACGTGGATACAACGAAAACCTCGTAAATATCATTCGAAATGTATTAGTTGAGAGGGAGATGAGATGATGTGTGGGATATATGATTGACCGATTTGTCTAGGATAAAATGTACCTAAGAATGATACTATGACACACAAGTTAGTATTTGATTAGTTATATTAGAGGATAGTAGTAAAGAAGAAGATGAGAGTATTTTAGTCTTAATCAATAATACTTCTTAGGAATATTTATAGACTTAGAAGAGAAAATGTCTTAACAATGTCATGCTTGTGTCTCAAGTAGAGTAAATATGATTTAATATCCGTCTTTAAATATTAATTTGACTTTTTCCTAAATATGTTAATGGTAAAACATGTTAATGATAAAGTATATTACGTGTTTTAATCTTGAGATGTCCTAGAAGCATGCCCGAGTGTGAGTGTGAAGGGGAACAGACATTACACTTACAAAACACAAAATTTTATATTTTCAATCTTTCTGCTGTTGTAAAAAGGAAACAAATAATCTTTGTTTACCTGGTGAATAAGGTAGTAGGTATAGCTAGCACAAAGCCAAATCAATTAGAGGAGGATTGAATTCTAGAAAGTTCATGATGGAAATCACAATCATTCGATAATGGATTTAGCTTCAGGGAAAAGTGGAACCTGAGGCCCCGGTTTCACTCCCAAAAAAAGGTTGTAGATAGAAGAATTAATCGATGATCCCTTTGCAATTTCCATTTTTATCTAAGCTAGCAGTTACATCAATCTTGTTATCTGAGCACATAGGCCATGTCTAATGGAAACACCTGCATCCAGACATCCGGTGCTTCACGCGTTAGAACCAGATGCATTACTTCAGATAAGGGTCGCACAAAGTACGTGATATTTACTGCTTCTTTGTAGTTTTATTGTGGACAACCAAACATATTGTGAAGATCGATCGATGGCTTGGTGAAGGATATTATTCTATCAATATCATTGCATTTTGCATCATCAAGTTTTTTACTTTCATCTAGTACCATGTTGTGCCTCAAATTTATCCCTAAAAATTAGATTAAGAGTGATGAATAGTTAGCTATAATAGTCAACCATGTGCCGCACCGAAAATTAGCATTTATTAAGATTTTTTTCTCAAGTCTAAAAGAAGTTTTATTATATATTTACTCTCAATAAATTTATTCATAATATTCAATTTTAGTTATTACGACAAGTTATATTACATCTTTTGTTGTATCTCATATTTTACTTATGTATCATTTTGTCTCTTCCAGCTCTAATTCTTCTTCTCTCCTCTCACTTTTTATCACGTTTCTCTCAATTTCATCACATAACATCAAAAGACACAACCTTCATAGATAATTACCATAAATTATTCTGAATTATTATTATAGATTATGATTAACCATTTATTTTACAAATAATTGTAAGGTCATAAGTGAATGGCAACATGATATTTTCGTATAAATTAACTACTTATTAATAAATATATATAATTTTTATATTTTAAAAATTTTAAAATTTTAAAATAATAAATAAAGAAGAAGAAGGGCGCAGTGCCAAAAAAAATCTGATTATAATTAATTATTATATCTCATATTATATACATTTAATATCTGTTTTTATCACTTCTTGAAAACTCTCACCTTAACCTTAACATAAACATGGCTAAACCATATCTCAAATCCACGTCTCAATTCAATCATAGAAAAAGATTAGAAGGAAAGCTATTGTCGAAATATCACTCTACTGGATATGTTGCTACTTTCCCAATTCTCTTACATTGATTTTCTCTTTCAGTTATTTGATTCTTATATGTTTAATTAGTATTTTTGATGTGCTATAACAATGTGGTTGCTTATACCTTTTTCACATAGAACATGTAAATTCAACCACGTGGAAAAAAAATAAAGATACCTATGAAATTGCTAATTTTTTCTCGTGCTTAATTTGGGATCTAATTCTGTTTGCATGATAAGAAGAGTGATATTCTTCCATTGTGAAAAAGCTCACTTTATGAATATGCAAATTTTGACAATGCTATCAAATAGTGGGTAGAAAGTCACAAAAACATGCCACAAACTCTTACTATTTTTGGGTTTTTTAGCAAAAGAGATGATATTTCATTATTTCTACTTTAAGATTAGTTTGAAGGTTCTGTCTTCCATAAAAATGATTTGTTATGTTATTTTTACTCTGTTTTCTTCTTAATTATTATGAAAATTTGACCAACTTTATAAGATTCTAACACAAACAAAATGTTAGTGCTGTATGCTTCTCAATCATTATGATTCTAATTGTTTAGTGGAATATATCTGAGAAAGTTGTAATAAAAAATTAATGACATTTATTGAGAAATTATTTACCAATATATTGCCACACAATTTTTAATATAAGTATGTAAATATTATAAAGAAAGTCAACAATATAGAAAGACACCTATCCCATTCTGAATGACTATATATCATTATATGTTATTCTAAAATGATATTCCGCTAGCTCCATAGAGATAGTAACAAAGAAGAGGAGAGAATAAAAGAATTTATTAAGTAACTTGTATGTCAAGACCATTAAATGTCAATAGTTGTGACTAATTTTTATGTGACATGTATTTAAATTTTAATTTATAAAAAATTAATTGTGAAAATCAATAGGAACCATACAATTATTATGAATTACCTGTTATTTTTTTAACAATTAAAATATAAAAGATTAATATAAACCATTGTGTGATGAGTTTAGAAATCTATTTGCATGTAACTGAGTTTTTTACATTTTAATGCACAAACATGAAAGAGGAGGGAAGGATAAATTGATGTTTTTCGAGGTGTTTCCAAATACAAACTTGCCGATTAACATTGTTTTATAAGCAATGTTTTAGCTTTGTGAACTATTAGCACTATCCTTTAAATTGATTATATTTTTAATACAATTAAATTAATGTAAAGTTTATTTAATAATTTACATAAGAGAAGAAATCTTTACCCTGACGTGCCTAATTTCATTAGTTTTTTTTAATCTATAATATGAGTACAAAATACATAACATGTACTTATTTATATCTAACGTAATTTATTTCATGCTTTAATTTCTAAATTAATCTTGAATCATTTGATTAAATAAAATAAATCATTTAATTCTAATTTCCGTAGTTGTCTTGCATTAGACTATCACTTGTAGACGTTTATTGTGAAACTAATTGCGTGTTTGATTCAAATTCAATTACACTATATATGTTTTCAGAGTCCTTAATTAAGCTAAATTTACTTCTATTCATTCCCTCGTTTGTAAGCACAATCCTTAATTAAGCTTTTAATCTTTTGTTTTATATAAATTTCTATTTCTAACCTCTCTTTTTTCTGATTTTAGTTTTCCAGAAATTTCTGATCAATGGGGTGTTTGTAATACAACAATTCATACTCTCGTCAACAGCGGCTTCACACAATTCACAAATAGCTTAATTGTAATTATTAATTAAAGAAAGAATTAGTTTTAATTTTTATATAGTTCATAATTCACTTTACATTTACAAATATGTTTGAAAGATGATCTGAACTGAGCAACCTTAAACCTCGTATACTCTTGATGATCAATAAATGACAAAAAAGAGGGTCTCTCCATTTTGTTATTAGAAGTTTACAGCATAATTCAACAACACAAGTCATAGTATATATATATATATATATAACAACACACACATTACTGAAGTAACTTGGCTTATATATACATAGTGATATCTTTCTGTTCTTGTGAAATTCGCAAACCAATATAATTTATCCGAAGTTTTCATATTGAGCACTCCAAAAACAGTGTACCTTTCACATGCCTGTGCTAGAGGCAGCAAAAATTCCTCCAACCCGAGTTCCTGTATCTTTCCTGCTAAAAGCATTAGAATATATATACTAGCATTAGTTTTTGTGCGTATAAAATTATTCTTTAGTTTCATGATAATGAAAAGGACCCCTTATCTTGCTATTTTCACCTGTCCGATACTTACAATAGGCAGATAAAGAGACAGCATAGCTTTTATTTTTCCCCACAGACGAGAGAGCATAGTTATTTCAATCAAGTTTCTAACTTTTTTAAGGGAAAAATGATATTGAATGACTCAATCAATCAAAGATAATTGGTTTAATTTCTTTTTATATACTTTAACATAATTGATTATATTTACACCAACTTATTTGATTAGGTTGTTTAATCTAATTTCTATTTAGAAGTTATACAAACCTAATAATTACACGTAAGAAAAAATGAGTGTCAATGAATGTTTTAAAACATATTGGTTTAAAAATTAAAATAAAGCTTCTTTAAATTAAAAAAAAAATACTATTAATATCTGTTTATCATGTATTCATAACATCAATTTTTATAAAAGCTTTTTATTCAACAAAAGAAATAAATTAAAGTTACAAGAGAATTAGTTTAATTGAACTTACTGAGTCCGATTTTGCAATTGTTTGATCTTGAACAGACAATTTGGCATGGCTTTCGTTAGCAATATTTTTTATCATGACTATTTGGCTTGGTTTCCCAAAATCAGTAGCACGGCCTTCTTTGATGAGAAACGCTCTATTCAGCTTATCGTGTTGTGCCGGGTCGTATGAATAATTGCATTGCCAATTGGCTATACCAAATGGTTCTTCACTTTGTCCACAATTACCTACAACTCTCTCTGCCGTAACATCTTGTGTCTTGTGATCACTGCCACCTTCTCTTCGTAACTGACTTCTACGTTCATGGGTGGTTGAATATGAATATGGCTTCGTCAAATCTATTGAAAAATATGACTCGCTATATTGGTTACTTGATGGTGCGTTTGAATGATCAGAAGGTGGAGTCCATTTATCCCTAAGTGGTGTTCTTTCTTCTAACTTTAATAAAAAATCAGCAGGACTTTTTGGTTCTTTTTCTTGTAATTCAATCTTCATCTTCTCATGACTTTCAAATTGCTTTTTTCTTGGACTACTATATAACCTCTTGTCCCATCCACTATCAAAATTTTCTCTAATTCCTCCACCAATTTGTTCTGCCACCAAACGCATGATTTCAAACTCATACCCTTTACCTACACTTGCACCAAACGTTTTGTGTTGTTTCACTTGGGGACTTGTGAGTTGGCTTAACAAAGGGCTTGATTGAGAAAAGGATGGGTTTTTAAACGAATGGGGTTCTAAGTTTTCAACAGCACAACCTATATGTGTGTCGAATTCACACATATTGCACCTATAGAGCCACCCATTGTAACTTGGTTTGTTGCATAAGTCACAGAAGAAATCATAGGGTGGTGAAAACTCAAGCTTGATTTTGTGAGCATGGTAGGTGATTTCAATTGACACAGGAAGTGCAAGACACAGAGAGTGAAAGAAGATGTTGCATTCAGCACAGTGGTAGCTGAAGCCAGAGACATGGTGTCCACATGCCATACATTTGAGAGTGGTTTTGGTGGAAGGTGTAACAAGGAGTACTAGATCGTGTGTTGGATGTGAAGGGTGGTTTGTGATTAAAGGGATGTTGTAGCACACTTGGTGAAGAGAGAAAGGACAGGTTTTGCACTTGTAATAGTCTTCACCATAGTTAACTTTTAGCTTGCATCCAAAGCAGGTTACAGTGTTTCCTGTGGATGGTGGAGTGGTACAACATTCTAAAGGATGTGGGTGGCTAAAGTGGAAAACATTTGGGTCCTTGTGTGCTGATCCCATTTCTCTTTTTGTGATAGCACTTGAACAGTTGAACTTGTGTTTACTATTTATTGTTGTGTGTTGTGAGGTGGTTTCCCTGATCTACTGTTCTCTATTTCACTTTCGTTGGTGTAATAATTGAATTTTGAAAGCTAGCTGTTACATGGTATATTTGTCACTAATGCTTTTCGGAGTTGTCTAAAATTCTAATGTGTGTTGAGGAGCACGTGGCTGATTCTTGGTTGGGATTTCCGTAATTTTGATGTTTTGAACTGTTCATCTGACAAACCAAGGATTGGATAGCGTGGTGACCAAAGAAAGAGTTATACTTATTTTATTGTTGCTCAGCTTTTTCTCTATTTTGTTTGTTTAGGTGCGGTCCAATCTTTGCTTAGGTGCGGTTGATGGTGAGTTGAACTCACAAGAATTTTTAGGAAAATAGCTTTTATGGTGAACTCACCTTGCTTTTAACCTTAATGTGGTTTCTTAACGCCAATTCAAACATGGTATAAGAGACTTCCATTTGGGGCCAGATTGCCTGCAGCTGTGGATATCTTGGCCATGGCCATCAACATCTATATGAAATACTTGGCTTCTATGTCTTGCTTCAAGTTTGCCATAGAGACTAACCATGCAGATCAAAGGCATAAGTTAAATCTTGTTCCAAGCAATACTTACATATGTGAAGTTATTTGTAAACATATGATCAGTAGGATCCATATCAGAATCTACTTCTTAAACTGCATTAATACATAATGGACTGTGAGTAAGCACGAACAACAGCCTTATTGAACTTCCAAGTTCTTGGTAGCAAGGATTTCCTCTTGGGAACAACTATTATCCTTTGCCTTGGTCAAAATCATTGTATAAACTTTGAAGTCGATACTACAATGGCTTCGAACAAATCCTTGCACATAACACGACAAAACTTTATTTTACCTTGTATGACTATATAACTTTAAAAGATATATCTAAAACGTAAAAGTAGTTTATTCACAAATTCTCATGCAATTTGATTTTATTTGTTTTTATTTTGTTTTCAGGCATTCTCTTTACACCTCAGCAGAGCTTCAACACCAACTTTCTTCCTTCTCATCTGTTTTTGTATATTTAGATCTTGAAAGACTGTGATACTACAGATAAAGTGAAATGAAAGATCGAGTGAGTGTTCCTAAGAGGGGAAGACTGTGAATCTGTGACAGCATATGTATCACAGATGACACAGAATTGACAGAACAGAACATAAAGGTAGGAGTTACGTGCCTGTGTTTGTCTCTTACTAAAGCCCACATCGGGTAATGAACGAGTGGAATAGAACTACCTGTGCTATAAAGTAAAGTAGCTTTGCTCATTCTAAACTACGCAGCCGTGTGTTGAGTACAAAGCGAACTATTCTTTCGCCTTTTACTAAAGAATACCGTGTACTCGCCACTTTAAAGCGGCATACGGTAATTTTTGAAAGAGTCCTCTATAGAGGCTCTGCAATTCATTCTAAAGTTTTGTTATCTTTGTGAGATTCTTATCTTCTTTAAATGGTTTTAGTCTTATGAAATTATTTTATTATTTTCATTTCATCTATGCGTTCAGATTTAAGTATTGTAAAATTGTTTATAAATGTAATTGACTTTGGTCTTTGGAAGGTTATTTTTAATTTTACACGTCTGTTTTGAAGAGACCTTAACTAATTTTCGTATAACCTTTTTTCATCATTTTTACTTGGTCTTGGTCTGTTTATGTTCGGATAATATTTCCTGTTGCGGTTTGAGCAACAAATGGTGTACCTTCGTGTACTTTGAATTCACAAGTATTGATGGGGAAGTGATTAGTATGAGTTTATCGTAGAAAGTACTCTTACTATATACCAAATTAATCTTAACATATTATATATATATATACACACACTAGTTCCAACTCAATCAATTTTGTAATGTAAAATCAAACACTATTTTGTGGTGATTCGCATGACTTAGATTAAATAAAATTTAATGTAATTACATTTGATAATAATGAGTTAAAAATATATTGGAAACAAAATTGAAAGAATTAAGACCACTCACTTTTAATCTAGTCTAAGGAGTAAATTTGATACTCATTCAAAGTTTAAGGAGCAAATACATATTTTATATTATTAATTAATATGAATTATTTCAAGTTAAAGCTTTTTAAATAATTATCATTTGTAGATATATATTATACATTATTTGTAGATTATAAAATAATAATCTTAAAAAAATTGATAATATAAAATTTTTACATTTTTAATTAAATGTTTATATTTGATTTTATTTTGTTATTTAAATTTAACTTCATTTGTAAGGTTTGTCACTTATTTTTAGCAATTTGATTCATAAATTGGTAATGAAGTTTTAAGTTTTTCAAACATCAGTTCAGTTTTTTCTTCTTCTTTTAATTATTTTAGGAGATCAGAGCTCTACCAAGGACAATGTTATCAATAATCAAATTATCAGGTCAATGAGTTACTGGGTATATTTATAAACATCACGCCGAAGAAAACAGAAAAATGGTACATGATGTCATGTAAGTAACTCGTAAGTTTTCACATTAATTATTTTAATAAGTATGTAATTTTCCATTCAAATTAAATTTTATGTTAAGTCATACTATGTTATTTCGAAAATTATATAATTGATAAGTATCTATTCAAATAAAAATAAAACTACATAGATGATAATATATATATATATATATATATATATTAAAATTTTATATGTCGATGATATATTTAAATATATTGAAGGTTAAATTTAATATATTTATAAGGGTTTTCATTCGAAAAAGCAATGAAGTTACAGTGCTGACGACACAATTGTGTATTATTTAGTAAACGAGAAAGTGTATACTCGTGTGTGAGTATATATATATATATATATATATATATATCGATGTTGGATAACATATCGATAAGATTTAAATATATATTTTTTATTTATGATATAATAAGTGAGTTTTGATTTTTAATATTTATAATTTTTATTTATTTTTCTAAATATATCTCACGGTGTTATTTTGATATAATATTATTTAGTTATTCTTTCTTTTTATATAGCCTGCAATGAAATATTCTAATAGTTAAAAATTTTATATGATATAATAATAAATATATTTGTAATATTTTCTCTCGTTATATATAAATATTTAGTATATTATTTTAACTAATTTATTTTTATGCTAATGTTGAAAATTTGATTTACTTTTACTATATTATAAAAATGTGCACTTCTTTCTTTTACTGGATAATTATTTTGTAGCATATTATTTTATTAAGTATAATCATTTTCTTTGATTCATATTTTCTAAACATATTTTTGTCACATTTCAATAATATGAGAATGTAATACTTTTAAATTTAAATAACTTGATTTGCTCTTCTTTATTACCTATTATAATTATAAATATTTCATTTTTTAGTGATTTATATTTAGTTATTTTATAGCCTACTGATACAATAATACTTTTAGTTTATTTTTCCTAAAATAAATATTATATAATAGATTTTAGTATGTTATTTTGTAAGCATATTCTTTTTTTCTTTTAATTTATATTTTATCACGTCTCAAAATAATCTGATAATATATTTAAATTTAAATAATTTAATTTTCTCTTTTCTATTACTTGTCATAAATGACATATTTTAATTTTTTTAGTGATTGACATTTGGTTCATTTTTAAATCTACTAATATAATAATACTCTTATATTTTTTCCTGAAACAAATATTTTTTATAATTAATGAAAGGTCAAATAATTAATGTAAGTGATTTAAAACAAATGGGATACATCTAAATTTTTGTGTAGGTCCTTAAAACGAAAGTATCTACATTAACATGAATATTAAAAAAAAACAATTATTTTATATTTTAAAAGGACAAAACTCATAAAAAAAATTACAAAAGATCATAAGTAAAATCCCATTAGTGTATATAAACTAAAAGCAATAATTTAAAATTTTAAAAAATGAAAAAAAAATTACATGAAGCAAAACCATGACTTATTCATTCTATAATAACTAGAAAGATATTTAAGTTTATCAGCCTTGAACAATACATATTATATAATTAAATTATTCTTTAAACATAAATATTTATCAATTACAATATCTACTCATTACAAAAATATACGTTTTTCACATGTTATAACACTTGAACAGTTATATGGGAACTAATTCAACTTATATATGTTATTATTATTATTATTACTGTATATAAAACTCATATTTAGAACTAGTGGCTATGGTGTGGTCACTGGATTCAATTGTGCCGGCTCCGTACATTAAATATGAATGATTATAAAGATAGATGAATACATGAGAGATAAGAACCAACCAAAACCTTCTCCTTAATTTGTTTGTCTCTATGGCCATCTTTGATCTGGGTGAGAGAAACGCGTATCCATGAGTTCATCCCTCACACACACACACCCACCAATTCTCACTTCAACTTTCATCGATACGGGTCGCTCTCACCTAGACCATAGTTGTCCAAACCTTAAAAACATCATTCATTCAATTCATCAAATGCTTCCCCAAGTTTCTCTTCAGTTCTTGCCTCTCCAATTTCATCTTTTGGCTCGTGTGAGTTTTGTTTTATTTTACCTTTAATTTACTTGTATATAGTTTGTTTGGAGCCTTGTTGATAATGATGGAATCACGTTTAGGATGTGAAAATTATAATTATTAACTTCTGAAAATCATGTTTAACACATGCAAATACATTCTAAACCTAAAATCAAACAAGCTGTTACCATTTTTGTGGATATTAATGTGAATATGTGATGTCAAGTAATTAGGGATTATAAGATTGGTACAGTGAGTTTTAAAAAAAGGACTTAATATGATTTGTAATTCCCAAATGAAGAAAAAAATTAATCACAAATATTACAAAATAATCTTTGGAAATTATGATACCACAAATAAAGTGTATATATATATTGGTTTACTATCTATTTGAATTATTGTGTTATGTTCATTTAATAAGGCGTTGAATTTACATTATGTGAACTTGTGAAGTAAAAAAAGAGGGAGATGAAAGTGGTGGATGTCGATATTTTACGAAGAAAAGTTCAAATTAGGAAATTAGTGGCTATTTTCCGAACTAGTTCAAGCCGATAGGAAAAGCATGTTGTTTCGGATTTGATTTTTTACATTCTAGATGTGTGATTTTCATAATAATTATAATTTTAACATCTCAAATATAATTCTGTCTTCTTAACGAATTTTCAAACATACCAAAAGTTATTTCAACAGCAAAAAGTCATTCCAAGATATTGAAGTCCATGGCTTCAGCCATATATTTGAAATCAATAATTTAATGAATATAATGTAAAACAATCTTTTGATGATTTGGATTACCTATCTGATCTAAAAATACATTTATTTTTTCAATGGAATACGAAGGAATCGCCATGATTTATTTCACCAATCCATGATATATCATGCAAATTGAATACAAAATTTTTGCTGTTACTTGGTATATATTTAAAAATATATAAAAATATGAAATTTAGATATTTATATCCTATCAAAATAAGGAATAATGAATCTACAGATTCCATGTGAAAACAGTTGAAAAATCATTATTTGTTACAATGTTTTATACATCTACCTTTTTTTCGAAGCATTTTTTTAAGACAAGGATTCCTTTAAAATTGTATCTAAATATATTTGTTTTCTAGACTGAGAAAAGGTAATCAAACAATTAATTTTAAGTCAAACTACACAAATATTTCATTTTGCTTCTCTATCACAAATTTCATCCAATTTCTACATGTGCTAAAGGAATCTGATTCACATATCTTGAAGGCAACTTGAAATTCTTTTCTTTCTGAACTTGGGAATCAACTTAAAGCTATTGTATCTGTCTTCAATCTATTTTTACCTACAGCTCCAATATTATTATACCTAGTATTGTGGCGTGTTAACCCAAGTTATAAAAAGCATATCTTATGGAATGCACAACCTTAAGGTTGCCTTCATGTTCTTACATATCCAGTCATTTGTTATGCTTGCGGCATGGAAACAAACAAGGGCCTCGCTTTCCAATGCATTTGGGTTCATTTTTTGCACCAAAGTTTTTACATGAGTTGTAAATTCAACTTTTATGTTTGTTGTGGTTCCATTCAAGAGAGTTGAAGATGAAAGTCACAAGCACCCCCTGTTCCTTGAAAAGACAATTTTTGCTAGGCTTGCAATGCGAAGGATCTTTGGTTTACATGTGTTTGTGTGTGATGTTTCTGACAATTTTGCTATTGATCTTGGACTATTATTTATCTTTTATGTGCTACTCTTATGTCTAAAATATTTTGTTGAAAGGGATTTGAGGGAATATGAATGTGGCATTTGCAACAATAAAAAATGTCTACAAAGCATTAGTTTGGTGAATGTGACTTTGCTTCTCATTCTCCTTAGTTATCATGTTGTTGGCAAGTCTAGTCATGTCAAGTTCCGAGGTTAGTGTTTTTGGAACAATTTAAAGATTGAAAAGCATTGGTGATGTAAAAAATGATGAAACAAGAGTATGCAGCAAGTGTGTTGGCCTCCACACCCTATGTATGTTGGTTTTTTTCCAGAAGCAGAGCTTCAAGGCCAAATTTAATCTTCCTCCCTTGTTTTAGAACAATGAGATCTAGAAAGAGTGATGCAAAACATATGAAAGTGTGATGAAATATCAAGCATTCTTAACAATGAAGCACTCTTAACAATGAAGAAGGGGGGATCCTGACAACTAACCCACAAATAACACAATAGTAACATTTGTGTCTCTATGCTTTCTACTGACTCCCACATCGTATTGTGTACTGACAGTAAGTAGATTACTGATAATATAAAACTAAAGAATTATACTTATTCAGGTCAAGGAGTCGTGTAATGGGTTCAAAGCGAACTATTCTTTCGCCTTTTACTAAAGAATACCGTGGGCCCGTTACTTAAAGCGGCATACTCCTATTTTTGGAAGAGTTTTCCAAGTGGAAAACTCTGTTTTTTAGTTAAGAATTTTATTAATTGTAGCATGTAATTTTAATAATTTATTTAAGTTATTAAACATATGTTTAAATTACATATTCTGAGTATTTTGTAAATTCTTACAATAGAATTGTACCTAAGAGTATTCATATGCAATACATTTTCCCTAGTTGTCATAAAAACAAACGACTTCTCAACTCATTAATATCTAAAGTCAAATTACGCAAATATTTCATTGTTTCTCTTAAACTTCATCTCACTTCTATATATGTTAAGGAATATCATTAACATATTTTGAAGACTACTTGAAATTCTTTCTAAACAAACTTGGGAATCAGCTTAAGTATTGTAGTTTTCATGCTTATAAGTTTATAACAGTTATGGTTGTCTTGGTTGTACATTTTGGCATATATGTGGTTCTTTCGAACCAAGAACCATCACATATATGCTTTATAAAGAATAAACAAATAAGCATATGTTTAGTTTGGTGCTTAAAAGAGAAGTCTTTTCCTTCCTGTAATAGGAAATTCCTTGTGTTTTTTCTTTGGCTAAACAAGAATAAGCATATTCCTTTATATCATCTTTGATGTCTTACCCATGCAGCAAAGTTTACACTAGACTTCATCCCTAATCAACTGTATCCAAATACCCAAGAAATGCATTTAAACACTCAAAAAGAAATATAGAAAATCACACATAATTTAAAAACGGCAAAAGAACACCAAAACATGGAGAAGATGGAGCATTTCAGCCATATCCACCCTCTATTGTTAAAGGAGGAACAGAAAATTAACGACAAAAACGTCCTTTGCTCAGGCTGTGAAAAACCAATTTCAGGTCCTGTCTTCTGCTGTGATCAATGCAACTATGTCCTTCACAAAACATGTGCAGAACTTGCACGCCACGTGAAACACCCATTTCACCCTCAACACCCCCTTATTCTCCTTTCCACCTCCCCATATAGAGAAGGATACATATGTGATGCTTGTAGATGCCACTTCAAGAACTTCGTATACCATTGTTATCTTTGCAACTATGACCTTGACGTGTCATGTGCTTCTCTCTGGCACCCAAATGATGGTCATAGGCACGAGTTTATCTCCTTGACAGATCCACAATCTTTTGTTTGTTATGCTTGTGGCATGCAAGCAAATGATGGCCTTGCTTGCATATGCACAATTTGTCAGATTTGGGTTCATTCTAGATGTGCTGAATTGCCTCTTGCTATTAGAATAAAAGGCCATGACCACTCTTTGAAGCTCACTTATGCCCTTCACAGTGAATATGGTTTCTGGGGTAAAGTAACTTGTGGTGCTTGTAATGGAGCAATGAGTCCAGCTTTTGCAGGTTACTTTTGTTCAACATGCAAATTTCCTGTGCATTTGAAGTGTCCACAGCAATATTTAAGAGAAGAGTGGGAAACTGCAACAGAAGAAGATGAGGAATCATTCACAGGCTATGAAACTGAGCAATCTCTAGACATTGATTTTACTTTTAGTTTCTTTGGTCATGAACATCTGTTGAAGTTGATGGAGGAACAGAGTAATTTGCAATGTTCTAATAAACTTTGTGATGCATGTATCCAGCCCATCACGCCACCTTTCCTTTCTTGTGATGAAGAAAAATGTGGCTTCTTTTTGCACCGAAGTTGTGCTGAATTACCAAGAATGAAGCAACACCCGTTTCATTCGCACCCTCTAACTCTTCTTGCAAAGGCACCTCCTTATGATGGCATTTATAGGTGTGATGGATGCAGAAAATTGAGCAATGGCTTTGTGTACCGTTGTGATGAGTGTCAATTCGATCTTGATGCTTGTTGTGCTTCCCTTCAAGAGAGAATTGAACATGAAAGTCATGTGCATCCCTTGTTCCTTAAGAAGACAAAAATTGCTAGGCAATGCAAAGGTTGTCATCTTTGGTCAAAACATGTGTTGGTATGTGATGTTTGTGAGGATTTTGCTATTGACTGTGGATGTGCTACTCTACCGTGTAAGGCGTGGCATATGTATGACAAGCATCCTATGAGTCTAAACTATTCTGTTGAAGGGGATTTGAGGGAATATGAATGTGGCATTTGCAATGAGAAAGTGTCTCCGAATCAATGGTTTTATTACTGTGATGACTGTGTCTCTTCTGCTCATACTTATTGTGTTGTAGGCAAGTTCAGGCATGTAAAGTTCCGAGGCAGTTTCCAATATGGTGTTCACTCACACCCTCTTGCTTTGGTTGAAGAAACTGGGCAGATAACTGAATGTAAAGCATGTGGTGAACGTTGCAATGGCTTGACACTTGAATGTGACCAATGCAAAAGCTACTTTCACCGGGAAGGACAGTGTTTCTGGAATGAATTTAAAAAGAGTGCAAAGTATTTGGAGTTATCAGGCATGATCAGACAAAGGTATGCTGCAAACGTGTTGGCCTCCACACCCAATGTAACCACAAAGTGAGGGTATAATGTAGAAAAACCAGTTGCTTACCATCCCTCTCAAGAAAACCACAATACATTTATATATGTTATGTTTGCAATTAAACTGATATAATATGTTAGGTAGTGTCTGTGAATCTCATCTCTTTCCGAAAACATTTGTGCATGTATTTTATTTTAGCCTTTGTTTGTTCTGAACTCTGCAACTCCATGTAGTCATGTACATGCCCAAGAAAAAGTGACGAGTGTAAGTATAATAAAGAAAAGTGATGTAAAATTCATTTGTATTATCTTATATTGTCCAAAATATACGTAAAAATTGATTAAGTTTCTTTGTGATAAGTACAAAAATTTAAAAACAGATTTTCCAAACTCATGTAGAATTGAAGTTAGGGGCTGATTATGAAGATGTAAAATTTAATTGCTAATATATGCAAAAATGTTTATTGTGAAAAACAGATTTTCCAAACCTATGTAGAATTGAAGTTAGGGGCTGTTTATGAAGAAGTAAAATTTAATTGCTAATATATACAAATGTTAATTGTGAATTTAAGTGCTCTTCCAAATCAAATAATAGATAAACACATGCAAACTTTCAAAATAAATGTTTATTGTCACAATTCTAGATGTTACTAAAACGATTTCCCTTTTACTAATCAGTTACAATTAAATATTATATACATAATTGCTAAATTTATTCGAAATATTTCTCAAAATAGTTCATACATCCACGAAATTTGCCATACGTTTTCACACGCATCCATTTCTCATCAATCAGATACGTTTTCTCAGTGTAAAGGGGCATATATAAAACATTTACAGTGACAAATCGTTAACTTTGGCAGGAAAAAACATGCCGGTTAAAAATCAATAATCCCTTTTAAATAAGAAATCACGTTACTATCCTTTCCTCGATAATAAACAATGATATTAATGCGGATGCAATCCTTGGTAAGAACTATTAGCATAAAAGTGTTAAGATAGTCTCATGCTTCATCAGTCTGCACCGTGAGGTCCTGTACACCCAAATCATGGTAAAGATCATGCACATATTCTAGTATTCGGCGATCATTCGTTCCCTTCTTCACCTGTCAGCATGTCCCACTAAATGTCAGCATCCACATTGTAGCTATTTGATAAGAAAAAAAACAAAACAAAAAAAGAAACATGCCACACTAACAAAATAAAAATTTGAAAATGAAATTCACATCTCTCTATACAACAGATAAGATTTCACTAGGGTTTCCCACATGAACAAGACTACTATTTAGAGGGATGTGAATCCAGACATGTCATAAATCCTAATGATAAATAACTAATCAAGTTTCAGTTTCTTGTTCCCACTAGTTAACATTTAACACCAGTAGTGAAAAAGGAAAGGAGAACACAAAATAAATTACCTGTATTATAAGTGAACCAACCACTTGACCAGGCACTAGTTCCCAAAATCGAGCCTGGGTTACTTCCACTACATCTTCCCGAGCAGAAATCTAAACAGCACATACAATACGTATAAGTGACACATTGACGTATCAGCAGGTGTGTCAAATTAAAAATGCGGAGTTTAAACAAGACTAAAGCAAGCAAACCGCACCTATCACCCCCAACCCCAAGATTGGATCTGTGTTAAAAACACCAGTTGACAAAAAAGAAAAATTGAAACTAAAACATCCTTTATTTGACTAAAACGGGAATTCCAAAAAAGTGTATATATGCAAGTGGTCACTGACAAGTGCATTATGTAGCTCTGTCAATAATTTTATAACAGAAACATGTATATAGAAATTTAAAATCTAGAAATAGCTTTAATGAAATATTTGTAGAACATGTGCAATGCCTAAAAAATTGACAAAATCACATGTTTTTATTTTTAGCAAATTTAAAACACAAATTTAAAGAAAAAAAATGTTTTTGCTTCATTTTCAACCTGTTGCATTTATAATGTTAATCCTTCTGCATGAAGTGTTAGTTCCAAACAAATTTTGAAGTACACATTAGTATCCCCAAGTCACATAAACGTAAGCATATTTTGCCCAAGAAAAAATAATAACCTGTCTCAAGCATTTGTTAAATGCGGTAGGTGGAATGCTAGGAGGTGCCATTTGGAGCAAGATACCACCAGCTGCTCTAAAGAGAGGCAGAACAAGCATAAAAATTGTAACAGAAACAAGTCCTAAACACAAGACTTCTGCATTCTGAACCCTATAATGAAGGAAACAGAGACAAGTCAGTTTACAATATCTGAAGTAATAAGATTAGGAAATGATCAATTGTTTTTTCCTAATACTTTTATTTTCTATCTCCCTCTAGATTATTTGACAGAAAATGAGCCAATATTTACCCAATTGACAATAGCCAGGATGCCAATATCAGACCTGCACTGTGAAACCATTGAAGTATAAGCTTGATGTTAAATTGTACAGAGGAAGAAATGCATTAGCATTGATAGGGTGTTACTATCACACATGTGCACAACAGCAAACATAAAGCCAAGCATATCTACCTGCGAACAGAATCTGCAAGAAGATGCAGGAAAACAGAGTGGTGATTCATATCTTCTGCATTTCTGTAAGCTGCAAGAAATTCCAAAAGAAATAATTTATAATTACAACAGGTCAACTACTAATGCATGACTTATCATTCGAAACAGGGAAAAGGTTAAATCAAGTGAATCTAAGAACATCCAAAAAATACTAACCAAGATTAATCCGGGCATAGTTTCTGAAGAACCATACACCAATGAGATTCACAAATAAATTGGTCACTGCAGAAACAATTAAGTAATGCCTACAAGAACACAATCAACATAAATAAGAATTTGAAAGAAAAACAAAATTGCTAGAATGAAAAGGTCACAATTTAGACAAACAACCCCCTCCCATTCAGAAAGAAACACAATTTACATGTAAGCGATGAAGCCATAAGCAAAATCATTAAGTCATAATTAGGAAGATTGACAGATCAAAAAGTCACTAATTGTAATTTTTAGCCATTTACTAAGCATCCTGAATAAGGTATTTGCCTTATGTTTTGTCTTTTATGGACATTAGCTTTTTTTGGGCTTTCCCAAAAATTAATAGTTATCGAAGTTTTCTTTATGTTTATTAGATGGGGGTTTATTTAAAATAGGCCTTAAGTAGTGAGCTATTTGGTCAAGTTTGAGTAGTTCTACACAAGTAACACGAAAAGCCATCAAAAGGTGACATCAATTGAAGTAAATATTTCCAAGCCCATAGCCATGAGCCAGTTATTCATCTCTTCCTCTGGGTTAAAATGCCAAGGAACCTTAGGAATGTCTCGGTTAAGTACTTAAGTTTCTCCTTATATTTCATCATCTATCGTTAGTTTTTCTAAATTTTATCAACAAAGATTAGATCCCTTTAACAGAAAGTGTTAAACCTCCACCTGGTCAAATCCTAATTATTCCATCAAATTGTTAATTCTAATGTCACAGATACAGTTTACAGCCCCATAAAAGCCACTGGTCGACCCCTTCACCCTCAGAATGCACACAAGCCAACCATGTCCCCACTTACCCCACAAGTCATCAATTCCCCAATCTTATATCCTCGGTTCTCAAGAAAAACCTAATTTTGAACCGTTATATCCTGTACTTTGTGCTTTCCCTCGTCAAATAGCTATAAATATAATAGACTATTAAACAGCAGAAATATCCCATAACTGAACAAACATAGGAATTTTTATATCTTTAATACTTGGAGTAAGTTACACCGGTGTCATTTGATCCTTCTCCTTATAAATAATATCATTTAGTTTGAACCATAAACACACTAACAGAAGAGGTCAGAAATCATATATATGCATTAAGTTATTAACAAATAATCCGATAAAAGAAAAGTAAATAAATTCAAAATGTTAAACAAAATAAATCCTCATAAGCCATCTTCTACTGTAAATAAGAATGTAGAAAAAGAATGGGACAAAATATCACATCAATAATGATATAAATAACATATAATAGAAGCGGAAAGAAAAGGGAGGCAAGAGTGTGGCTGACTTGTTCCACCCTTGATTTTCCAAACAAAATGAAAATTATAATTTAAGATCTTGATCAAATATCAGATGGCTCAAAGAGTGTTACAGTGATTTGCGCTTGATACAGATAGCAATCGCCTTTGCAAGCATCAAAGGAAACTCACCCCAACCACAAAAATAAAACATAAAAATTTCAATTCTTGGGATAAAAAAACATTGGGTCAATTTTTTGGTGGCTGGATATGAAAAATACTTATTTGTAAATAATAAAATGATGAAAATCAATGTGTACAAACTTACTTGTGCTCTGATTCATCTTGTATGAACGAATGAAGTGCCTCAACTGCTAGGGAAAATGACATAAACAAAAGAAACAGCTGTCTACAGAAGCAGCAGCAGAAGAATATTCAATATGTTAGTGCATATGATGTAATGTCCCAAACAGGAGAGAAAGAATGAAATAAGTTTGCCACATTAATTTAAAACACTGCCAAACAAAGCACAGATCATTCAAAGATACAATAATGTAAGTTTCCAACCGAAATGCCATCTACTATCCCTTCAGTAACAAATTGCATATCGTATTTAAAAAGAAAGCTTTTAGCAACTCAATTAAGTAAAACATGCCAATTCTGAATTTAGTTTTTACCATTTATTATGCTATATCATACATCTTTTACAAGATAAATTCTATAAGGACAGTATCTAAGATTTTAAATAAAGTATCAATTTCAACATACATAAAAAATTTCTGTTTTGTCAAGGTTATTAAGCCTCACAAAAGAATCAGATCTGATTTGAGATCAACATCGATATCTCTACAGTTTACTTTTACATGCTTACAGGTTACTAGTTTTATCGTAGAAGCATCATTCCAGTAACAGCATCAGGCAACCAATTCACTATGACAAACTGTAACAACAGTAGTCGTAGAGGAAATGAATACTTACGGCATTTGTAAATGCAGACAGGACTTCTAGTCTTTTATACCTGAAATTAAATCACATTAGTCAAAACCACAGACAGGGTTGTAATGATTTATCAAACAGAAAATAATGGTTCAAAAGACACCTTTAGTAGTGCACACACACAAACACAAGGACAAGGAACAAGTTTATCCATGTTTGCATCTAGAATTAATTGTTGGACATATTCATATTCTTGAATCTTGAATACAAAGTGCAAGCAATGGCATATAGACACATGGCAAAAAAGTTATCTTATAGTAAATGAGATGCATGCAGGTACATATGGACACATGTATATGTGTGCTACGTTCAAGCTAAAATACAAGCATAAGAATAGTGAAGCAACTACGCCACTGAGAAAAAAATTCCCACAGATGTCAGTTTTGCTACATGCTCATTCAACAAATTCATCCTTTTACTGTTTAACAAAAGTTCATAACTCCGCCGCTTAATCTTACATGAGAACTGAAAACTAAGCCTTGGTACGAAACTTAAAAGAAAATTAGAAAAGGGACATGCAAGCCAAAGGTAGGATTTTCAGCTAACCAAATTTAGCAAAGGCAGGTGATTTAAGCAATTGAGGAAAACAAACATGTTTTCACTAGAATGTACAACTCTGTCACACATATTCACTCATACCTAATGAATTCTACAATTTGACACATGACAATGACATGGGTGTACAAGAATTTTTCCCAAAACTAATTATTTTAACTATAATATAATAAGAATAATAACGCTAACAATTCTAGTTTTATTTACAGAAAACGTATCCAAGCAACCACCTCTCCTACACTCCTACATATTTTAGGCATCAAAATTCAATTACAGTAACAAAGTAGAAACCAACAGATGCAAAAAAGCTAAATACACAAACAAATCTTACCCATAAGTATACTCTCGATCGGCTTTCTTCCTCGACGCAGCCATAACAAACAACGAAAAAGTAAAAAGACCACATCCAAAAGTCAAGTGAACCGCATCAGACACCAAACCTGAAAAACACAAAGTCATTATAAATCAAAACGCCAGCAGAGAGATTCAATCCCAAATTCAGTCCACACACTTCGTTGCACCAAATCAACAAACGCATAATCCTAAGCTAAAAAAATTGCGAAAATTAAAAGAAAATCCAATGTCGAATTGAATCGTACCGACGCGGCCGGTGAAGAGTCCAATAAGCAATTCGGCGGTGGAATACGCGACATTGAGCGAGATCATGAGAAAGAGCTTCTTCATGTACCTGTGGCCAGACCTAATATTGCGGAAAACGGAGAGAACAAAGGACGAGAAAGATGAAGATGATGACGATGTTCGGAAGGGTTTATCATCGCGCGCGGACCAGTAGTGGTGGTGGTGCTGGTGGCCATGTCCCGGAATGTCTATCGGCGTGTGCGGTTGTCGGAACGAATCTTGGCGCGAAAACGCGAATCTCCGATCGGTGGCGCCGGCGAAACCGAAATCACCGTTGATGGAACTCAGAGAATCTCTGGCTTCCATCGTGGAAACCGTAAAAAATCGATGCAAGAGAGAACAGTGGAATTCGATGAAGGATTTGAGGTTTATATATAAACGCTGATTCTGATGTGTTTGCGGAAAGGAATGAAAGAGGTTTTATCACTCCAATTGAAACTTCCTCTGTTCTGGCAAGTGCCGCGATTCAAGTCAAAGTAAACTCATAATTTTCTTTTTAAATTTAAAATAAAACTCGAAATAATGATAAGCTAAAAAATAAATAATCACTAATAATTCTTAAAGCTAATTTCCTTTTATTTATTTTTTTCATTACATTATTTATTTATTTTAGTATACGTGGATTTTTTTTCATCAAATACCATCCACATGAATTTACTCATCGAGTATATCATCTTTTATATTTATTTTTTTATTTTTCTAAAAACGTGAATAAAATATTAAAAATTACCATATGTTATATAGATTAAAATGTTATTGTGAAATAAAAGTATCAGCTGATATTTATTGCTCTATGTTGCAAGTTTCAACACTTTCTGTCAATAGTATTAGAAATGTCTCCAAGTTATGCCCATTTTTTCTAAAAGAGAAAAATCTGTCTTGTATATTAAGGCGTTCGTGTGTGTATTTAATTGAGAAGATTATGGGGGCATGTACCATTAATTTAAGAATGTGAGAGTCTACGCCCTGCACTTTAAGGTACCATATTTCCATTTAATTTTGTGCATTATATGTGGATATTTTTGTACCTTTCCCTTGCTATTAGGCAATCCCCAATAGGTTCCCCTACTAACTTTAGAGTGTCTAGCAACTCAAGTGAGATTTTTGTAGCATTGGATAAGCAATCAGTGTGACTGTGTGAGTGCCAATTACATTCATTGTTGCCATGAGAAACAACTGGAACTCTCCACATGGCACCATCTTTCATAAATAATGTAGTGTTACTTTTCACATAAGGAAACTGGAAGTTAATAATGTAATAATTGATATTATTGCTTTTCAATTTTCATGTTGCAATTTTAACAATAAAAATTCACATTAACTTTTACATTACAATTTCATATCTTTCATACACCAAAATTTTATCATTATAACTTTAGCCTAAGAATAGATAAATTGTTTATTATTAGATTTAATGTCACAAAATTGACTCATTAAAAATTTGGTTATTAATTTTAACTCAATTGTATAAAATTTAATTGTAAGGTAAGAATTCTCTTCACTTATATACATGTAACACTGACATGAGATTTTTAACGCACCATTCACGTTAAGTGTGAAAACTAAACAAACATTTAGTCTGATATTGGTCTGATAACAAAATATAATAAACCCAATAATCCATCCCAAAAATAAGACCAAATCTTTACAACGGGACACAAATAATCTTAAGATAAACTCTAACACCATTTAAAAAATAAATATAAATTATGAATTAACTCAACCCTATAAAATTATTTATAAAATAAAATTAAAAAAGGGTTAAACTTTCATTATATAAATAATGTCGTAAAAATCAAATATAACCATACAAGATTGAGATTCTAGAATTTGACTTATTTGAAACTCATATTTTGTAAATTAGTTATAATTCCTGAATGAAAAAAAAATTGAGTTTTTCATTAATTTTCCCTTTTTCTTTTTTACTTTGTTTATCATTTACTATCGTTATTCTTCGAAATTTATAATGATTACATCATCCTTCCATTGCACGTTAAAGAGTGGGATCACAAAAATTTCAACCTTTGGGACTTTTATTTTCATATTCTTCACCCACGACCTAATTCTTTATTTATTTGATAATTCTCTTATATTGTTCTTTTATCAATTCATTTAAAACGCAAACATCGCGCACTCTATTGTTCATCTTCCATATATGGTTTTAGTTTCATTTTTCTTCATCTAAAATATTATTTTGTTTAATTTTTTGAGTTTTGTTCTGTTTATTCCTTAAATGTCAAGACACCACTTGATAATTATATTTTTATTTATACAAATGTTAAGAAAGTTATTTGATAATAGTATTTTTTTTGTTTATACAATTACAAATATTACTAATATAATTTTCTATTTCACTCAAAATCTATATGAAATTTATATTTAAAACTAAACATTAAACATTAAAATTATAACGAGACTATTTAGAATTTTTAGTTTAAAGTTAAATTCGATGAATTACAAGATACTTTATTGTTGACGTTACTTTTCTCACATGTGTAATTTCTATACAATTTTAAGTTATTGTTAAAGATTTTACTATCCATGTTAGAATCCTCTTGTTTACGATTTTTCATTCTTTTTCTGATTATGTGTAATCTCAATTTTTACGACATCAATATAAATATTACTTTTTAATAATATTTTTTCAAACAATAATCCTTCCAAAATTTCTTATCTCATTTCATCTACATGTTATTTTAATTATCTTATTTCAAATTCTCTTCTCACAATGGTTAATAATTTATTTTTTATGTAATGATCTGATGCTTCTGGTGGTTTAATCCTTCTATTTTACTTCTAAGTCGAAAAACATCTACTTCCAAGTATACAAGAGAATAGTAAACAAGAGAACAATCTTGTACGAAATTGGTCAAGTGAAAATCACACGTTCTCGTACTAAAAATGGAGATTTGAGTTGAAGATGTGACATTGTCTTGGTCACGTTACCATACTGCATCATATATGTCAGCCAAAGTGGCGTCAAGAGTGCTTGGTTATTTTCAAAAGAATTTCATTTATATCAATGAATGTTGATTTACAATTCCAATACAGATGGCAAAACAGTCGAAATATTTCTTCTACGATGGCAACTACCTTCCAATGTGATACGTACAAGAGCAATTCAGGAACTCGCAGGTAATCATGACCATTGGTCAAAATGTCCTTCTACAATAGGAGCACTGCTCATCTATCTCGCGACAATGCTGAATTTAAAGCTTGTGACAACGGTGAATTCATGCCAGTAACACTAGGAAGATCTTGCAGAAGACATGCTATCTTCTGGCTGGCCGAAGAAAGTTTTCTTTGATTTACAATCTTCTGAAACTATACTGTTACAAGCAAAATGTTGAGAAAATCATTATCATGTGTATTACTGATGAATTGTTATGGAATATCATTAAGAACTAGTTTAAGCTCCCGTGTTTAACACGGTTAAAAAGAAAAACAAAAGCAAAAGAAAAAGATTTAAGAAAAAAAGTAAACCTTCTCTTTTTTTTTTTGAAAGAAAGTAAAGCTTCAATAAAACCATCGGGAGACACCAACCGGTGGCTGGATGGTTTTTATATTCTATTGATGATGCAATAAGTCTGTTGTAACTTCTTCATTTACTTTTTCCTCCTAAGATATGCATGCCATAAGGGACTCACCTGCTTATCACGACTCATGAATGCATGTGATGATCCAGCGTATAGGCACGTATATCAGAAGGACTTGTACCGGGCCTAACAACAAACATTACGATACGATTAAAATTTATACAGCATTATTAAGAACAAAGGCCTAGGAAGCCTGAGTATCAGAAATATTCCAGAAAACCCGTTTCATCAGTTTGCATTTGCACTGAACATGGCAACTCAATTTATGACAAAAGCTAAGGGCACTAATTAAATCAATAGTAAAAAAACGATTAAAAAAGTATTATTATAGCACACTCAGTGTAGTTTCCAATTAAAAATTTATACTTGTTAATCTCTTAACTAGTGCCCTTAAACATTCATTATCAAGACCATTAGCTTATCTATCATGCATCTTGCTAACATTTAACCCAGGACATACTGGACCTGAACAGTAATGAAACTAATAACCAAACCAAACCAAACTAATTGAGAGGTATGTGACTTAACAGATATCTGTCCTAACCAAAAATACAATTACTTTCACACACGAAATAATTTCCTGCCCTCAAACCAGACAATGCATGAGATTTAAGAAAAATAAACTGCAAGTAGGAAAAAAAAGTACCTTTTGTTAATGGTTCCATAATGGAACTTGAGCTTTCCAGCCTTAATATCCTCAACGTACTGTCACCATGAGAAATAACATGTTACAGTATGAGTAGGCGACACAATAGAACCCAAGGCCAGCAAGTTTAAATATCTGATTCTTGAATCATACCAAACTTAAGGTAACAACCATTGATGAAAAGGACAGAGAATTAAAAGGTATATCATCAAGTGGAAAAAGTTGGCATGCTGATGATTCTGGACCGGGTGAAAAATGGGGCTTCTTCAGCTTTGCTAGGAATATCAGATAAGTCTGCATCAAACATTCCATAATCATGATCAAAATTCCCTACCTAGTCAAGGAAATAATAATAATAACAAAATTCCCTACCTAGTCAAGGAAATAATAATAATAATAATAAATAAATAAATATATAAAGCATTTTTCTCTCACTTGGCCAATTAAAGGAATATCCAATTGGGCAAATGGAGAAATAACTTCTACATCTGCATTGGCTTCCTCCCTCGTTTCCCTGATGGCACCTTCCACAGCAGACTCTCCAATTTCCAAATAACCAGCAGGAAGAGTCCTGGTTGACACCAAAAATATGAAATTAGCATTGCTTATTGATGAAAAGAGATGCAGTAATTGTCATTAATATATATATATATATATATATATATATATATATTAGCAATAGGGTTCCAGTTTTAAAAGTAGTTCTGGGGATGGGAAGGTAACGAGTACATAACCAGAAACAATAAAAATAGGAAGTTTAATAAAAAAAAATCCATTCCTACCAAAGGCCATGAGATGGTTGAATATTTCTCTTGCAAAGGAGGACCTTGTTATCATGTTCAATGAGGCAGCCAACTACCTACTTTGTCGTCCAAATTCATGTCATGTTCAGAAGAAAGTAATTAATCACGTATCAACTGATGGAGTGCAAGAAGTGCTATGACAAACAGCGTGAAACCATTATTAAGCAATTCTTTTACAAAGGTTCAAGAATCTCAGAAAACGCAAAGGAGATGTGACAAATTTTAAAATTTAACAACAAAAACAACAAAAAATTAGATTGAAAATAATATAAAAACATTAATCTCGATCAAAAGAGAACTGATCTTTTAAAAGTTATCATGAGTCATAGTAGACATATTGAACTATTATCATTTTGATAATGTGCTTCCTTCATGAGAACATATCTAAAAACATATGATGCTCCTCCACATCCTCATTTGTTTTGCATTTTCATCAACTATTTTGTGAAAAGAAAAATCACTTTAAAGAATGAGAGTAATAGGCATTACCATTTTAAAGCATGTTCTGACAAAAGTCTTAATCCAAACTTGAGTGAACAGAAACCACAAAATTGGCTGTCAAGATATTTCAGTATATGACAGATGAAAGAACAAGTAAAACCAATTTATGGTACAGAAATGAGTAAACACACTTCTTTCCGAACTGTCATCTTGCAAGTCACACACACTTCACAGTCAATTTAAAAACAGTATTACAGTAACACTGTTCTTGTAAATCAAGACTGTTTGGATAAATTTCTCCCAACACAATAAGATAAAAAAGGTAAGATGCCTTAAACTTCTCCCATAAATTAAAATCAACAATCACCTCAGTTTTTGGAGGAAGTTAAATGAGATCTTAACTCAAAGTACACAAGTTTATCCAAACAGGGTCCAAGTCATCTTACCCTATTATTTTCTTTTTTCTGTAAGTACTAAGATAAATTTATCCAAACAGGGTCCAAAATTCATACACATTCAAAACAAATTACTTCACAACTCACAAAACGCCTATTATTACTTTAACGATTACAGAAGTCTAATTCTACTAGGTGAATCAACTGCATGATCAATCATATGATGCAATCAGTTCACTTTAAAGACAAAAGTACCCGTTTTTACTCCACAAGCACTAACTCAAATCAATCAGAAACTAAGAGAGATATTTCTAGACAGTCACCATTTTCGGATTCTGATACGCAATCTTCCCACAAACAGTACATATGGCCCTCAACTTTTCTTCCCCCTCAGGAACGTCGTGCTTCGTGGAACCACCACACCACTGACAGAACTTAATGTTCCGAACGTTTCCCTACAGTGTCACGATCAATAGCATTTCAGAGAACCGTTAAGATCCGCAATTGTAAGATTTCAATGTAATATCTATAATGCAGCTACAAAATTAACATTGGGAATGAGAGAAGAAGAAAACTCACGGCAGAAGGAAGCGGTGGTGATGAGGAAGCGTGAAATGGCGCGAATCGAACCCTGCGAGGGACGGTGTTGGAGGGAAGCAGTTTGAAATTAGGGTTTGGGTACGAAATTGGGGGAAATGAAGAGAAGGATGATACAGAGCGGGGTTTCCAATTCCATCGTTGACTAACCAATCCACATATCTGAAGCTGAATTGCTTTCACCATCATATTTCTTATTCAATTTCGAATTGGAACACACGCAATATTATACACAATCAAACCCTTTTCACTGTGCTCTTCTCAAATTCAACGAGCATAACAATCACCACTCTCTTCCCCCCTTTTCTTAATCCAAAATCTTCTGTCGATAAGACAGAAATCTTCTGTTTGGAGTTTTCTCTTCAACTTTGTGATTAAAAATCACTTTATTGTAATTTAAAAATAATCATCTACATAAAAAAGTGATAAAATATATTTCATGGAAATAATAGAATTTTCAGAGTGTTAGTTCCTGAATAATGATGTATTTATGCATGAAAACCAGTAGATTCACACGCACACTTCTTTCTTTCATTTTACTTCATGTTCTTCAAATTCCAATCCCAAGCAACCTATTGAGATTTTGGTGAAACTTTTAAAGCCACAAATTTTCTTCACTTTGAAAATAGTTGAGGAAGTATGAAATTAGAAAAAAAAAAAAAAAGTGCATTTCATCTTGTGTTGAAAATATAAAAAGTATATATAATGCTTATTTTTTAAAATAATTAAAAATATTTTATATTAAATATTTCTTAATGTTCTATAACCTTATTTGATTTTTATTTTTTATTTTTTGCATAGACGTGTTTAGTTTATAAGCACTTCTACTCAAATGTTGGGTTATTTGAACAGCGATAGAACATTCTAAAATATAATGAGCTGGTTAATGCAGGAAAATTGTAAATCACGATGTACAAATACATTACAGTGACAAGAAATGGTAATAAATGGTACATGTGTAATTGTAAAATAGCATACAAATTATTTCCTGAATCTTCAAATGAATCTACTCAAAACTACAAATACAATGAATGAGAGCAGGATTGGTGTGTTAAATAATTTAGCATGGTCAATCATCTGTTATGAGCTGGCTGGGGACTTGAAGAAAAGGATTAGGCTACGTCTGAGGGCTCATTAATCCAAAGCCAGCTTATCGCATAAAGATTGATAAGCTGCACTGCAATGCTTGAATTTCTCTTCTGCTATAGCCTATTAAGTATCAACATACAGAATAAAAAATAGAAAAAATTAGGAAGCTCTGAAATGCAACTAATGATAGAAACTACAGAACAGGTAAAACAAGAAAGGAGGAGTAATCAGTGGTTAAAGCTTGGCAGCACCTTAGAAGAGCCTTGATGACGATCTGGATGCCATTTTAGAGCACAGGACCGGTACCTGATGACATAAAAAGGTTAAAGATATCATAGTAAAGAACTCATGCTTCCTAACATTTTGGTAAAGAGGAAGTAGAAGTAAGAACTCACGCATTTTTTACATCTTCAAGCTTCAGAGGACCAGAAGCACTCAATCCAAGGGCTAATCTATCAGGAACTAAATCTAAATCAGAACTGTCAGACTCAGATGCAGAGTCGTAATTGCTTTCATTCTGATATCTCCAGTTCCAAGATTTCCCAAAGTTAGAAAAGCGTTCAGACCTCCTCCACTGAGGATTTTCCTCATTGATGAAGGACCAATAGAAGACTCTATTCCCACCAAAGGCAGAACGGAAAATGTTTTCAACATCAAAATCATCTTCACAAAAGAAGGGATCTCCTGAAAGAAATTGCGTTTGTTACCATTAGTATGTTTGCTGAAAATAATAAAAACTGTATAAAATGTATACATGACACAAATTTAAGAAAGCTTGAGATGCAAGTTCAAATCAATCGTATCCATAATTCCACAAGTTAAATCATTCAATCCTATTTGAGTAGACATGAAATGTTCACAAACAAGATTAAGTTGGATGATTTCATATAGATACAACCACCAATCAAGAGAGCTATTGCTACAAGATGCATGATGTCAAATATTCTGTTACAGCACAAGTATTTCAAGCATTCTTACTTCTGTGTCGATGACTTGAACCTCGATTGCTACTCCTGTACCTTGCAGAGCCCCCATCAGAATATTGTTTCTTAAACCATGAGGTGTCTCGACTTGATGATGGATCGTCCTTATCAATGTCTTCCTTCCAGCTCTAAAACATGCAGAAAAAGAAGAGGCATAAACAGCAAAACAGCTTAAAAAAATCATGGAAGACAACGGGTTGAGTTTGTTTCTTAGTTAACTGGTTAAACCAGAATTTCATTTATTAATTTATTTCCGTTGAAAGTGAACCTATCCTCAGCAATCTCATGGACACCATATCCGTGGCAGCATATATAGTGAAAGGGGTCATTTTTGTATCAGTGTGAAGAGAATAAATAGTGACTACTACACAACCATACATGAATAATAAAGATCGAAGACTAGTTAAAGTTGCATAACCACGTGAAAAGAATAACATCAGTTTTATGTTTTGTGTGTGTGTGCATACATGCTATATATATGAAAGCTTCCCACTTGCATGGCAGCAATGAAATCCAGAACAATATTGGGTAGGCCACGGCTTCTCCAAATGTTGCAGCCCCCAACAGACACAGGATCCTATCCATATGGTAATAAGAGGAATGGGTCTAATGTGGATCTTTGAGAGTGACATTTATGCATTTTACAACAAATTTCTAGAGTGGGATAAACCTAATAGATGGATCTGATGGCTCAATCTTCTCAGTTTGATAGGAGTCCATTCCGTGATTTCTGGTCCATCAGCAAAAATGACCAGCAACTTGATAATTACTGGATGTATTGGCAAGAGGCCATTGATGATGTTAATGTTCAATATGTAGTCCTTAAGACTGTAAGTCAGAAGCTCATAGTATTTCCTTAAGTTGCAAGATTGTCCATCTAGCATATGTATAAAACAAGCATGGGATGGGATCAAGAATGAAGGGTTTGATGGCTTTCGGCACTGGTTGGGAAGCTCTTATACAGAAAGGGCCACGAGAAAATTAATCTATTTTTCATTGTCTAGTCCATCATCAGCATGTGTTCTGTGTTATAGCCTTATAGGGTATAGACTGACCTAATGAGCCCCAAATACTCCATTTCTACTGCTTATGCAATTGCATGTTACTGATTTGATGCAGCTACTAGGCACATTAAAAGAGGGGACAAGATAGTGGGACTGAAGCAGCAATTGAGCCTACTGGTGTTGGAGGCATCATTGCCTGCAGGGCTTTGTCTTAGAGGAACAAAGGGCCAAAAAAGGCTTCAAGACCATGAGACAATGGTCATGATGGTTCTTCAATGGATGAAGGCTCTGATGCGTTGGTAGAACCCAAAACGTCCAATTTTGAGGGTGAGCAAATATTTTTACTTGAAAATCTTCTCCAAATAGTTGCCCAACATTGCTACATTAAGCAAATATGTTAAACAAATCTGAAATAATCAATTGCCGAGGAAACTTCTGGAAACCAAATATGATATCGTGACAACTAAAACATTCCCATATATCCCCTTTTACTCACTTAATGGCATTTATGGAGACAAATAATCAACGTTAACCTCAAATTACACACTGGTTTATCAAATGTCACAAGAAATTAAGTATAAATCCAGCCTGGAAATTCAAAACATTTAGTTGCTCTCCAGAACCATTCTACTCAAAAAACACAGAGATTTAGCCCATCTAGACAAATTGTAGCAGATCCTAAATGCTGAATACAAGGCTATTCATCACTTACCTTCTTTCCTATAAATAAACCAGTGAAGCATAGATAAGAGAAATTTAAAGATTGTTTCAATCTGTAACAATTGGAAAGAAGCCATGGCATCTCTCATTCAAGCAACAACACATCAGATGATAAATGAAGCAAAATACAAACGCAAGAAAAAACACAGCCTGAGAAGGAGTATCATGAACCTGAAAAAGGGATTCTGCATAATCATTGATACTATTCATTACTCTGTGTTTGGCTTGCATCCTTCTAAACCTTCTCGAGTGATGGTTGTTGCCTCTCTGCAATTGAAAACAGTTATTAGCCCAACAAAACATCCAAACATCCAAACGTCGCTCCCACATAACCAAACGACATAAAAATAACATTTTTCTGTTCCCAAATTGTATCAAATTGGTATGGTGAGACCCACAGTCAAAAGAGACAATTTTCTTTCCAATCTATTAATTAATATAATAACAAGAGTAAATGAAGAGAAGTTGTTTAATGAAATGATAAAGCAAAAGGAGAATTGAGAGAAACTAACGGAGTCCCAAAAATTGCGCCTTTTGCGTTGCAAAGGAGGAGTGGAATGAAAGAGTGCGGCCCTGAGAGAGGAATGAAGATTATTGGGATTTGTTGCTTTGAAGATGGCGCTGCTCATTTTCTCTGCGATTTGAGTCGTTTTGGCTTTGACCAACTTCACCACGATAGAACTTGTTTAACTATAAATGAAATTGAAAATTAGGATCATCTTCTTAAGTTAGACCTAACCAGAATCAGGATGGTCATTATCCACCATAAGCCATTTTAATGGTTGTTTATTAGCCAACAACAAGAGAACGCTAACAGTTCTGTCAAAAAGAAAAAGAAAAAAAGGAAAGGAAAGAAGAGAAAGGAACCAAAGTTTAATAACCTAGGTTTGATTAGTGCCGCTTAATACACAAAAATTAAAATAAAAAAAGGGTTTAATAGGTTTTATTTTTAAAAAAGATTATCGATATGTTATAGAGTAATTTTTAATTTAACTTTATTTCCATTTTTAATAAAATATAATTATTAATTCTTTAGTTAATAATTTTAAGATACCTATAAATATGTGATTTTGTTTAAGGTATTACTCAGTGGCTTAAAATTAGGATGATATTATTGAGTTTAATCCACATGTTGAAAAGAAATAAAATTTGTTTTAAATTTATTTTTTTTTAGAAAACTTGAATTTAATACAATAAATTAAGTAAATATGTTGATCAATTACTTAATTGTCGATTAAATCTTGAAAGACATATATTAAAAAGATTTGGTTAGTGAATAAATTTTAATATAAATAAAAGAAGGAATTAAACATGCTAAAAAATTTGATAGTGGTGATGATTTTGATAATATATTTTGAACCGTTTTGCTTAATAAATACCAAAATAATTAAACATAGAATGACACAAATAGATTTAATTGGATTTGAGGTATATTTTTATTTATCATTTATCTTTTATTTTTATTCTCATCGAAAATTGAGATAAATGTTGACGTAGTTGAGGTTGATGAATAGATCTCGACTCGAATGAGTGAACTTGGGTTGTGTTGATAGGTCTACTGTTTGGTTTACGTTGGATGGGATGAGAATGTGATATCTGCAAAGATTCTTCAATGTTTAAGTTAGTAAGAGTGTTTGGTGGTTGTCATGATATGCAAAGAGAGTGAGTAAGAGTGTTTGGTGGTTGTCGTGATATGTTACAAAGAGAGTGAGTATGAAAGAGTGAGTTAAGAGTCTAGAGATACTTCCTAAGGAAGATGGAGTATTTATACTGTGACAGGTTGACCAGGTGAGGGCGCGTAGGCAACCTTTTGCCACAAGTTATGTCAGTGTACCCAACTCTAATTAGGGGCATGCGTGTACAAACTTATTGTACTAGCTTGAGGGATAATAATTGTATAAGAAAGTTGGTGCTTTATGTAGGGTTTAAGCCACGTGTTACGCACATGTTGACTTTTGTTGAATGATGAGTTGACGTAGACCAGTCTCGAGTCTTGTCAAAACAAATGATGATGTGACAGGAACGTTACATCATCTCAGCATAATACAATTTTAGTTTTTAATACACTGATTTAGATATTAAAGTCGAGTTTAACTTGCAAAAATCTATGGAGAGTTCGTTGAATATTTCATTTTAGAGAATTGGTTTTTGATGTTTAACTTCATACATGAGAATGATTCACTATAAAAAATCATTCGATCTAAACATTAATTTCATTGTTTTATGATGCTTTTGATCACTATGGAAGAAATATTGATTTCATGTTTTCTCATGCTTTTGATCACTATGGAAGAAAGCATTACAACAAACTCTCCAGACATGGAAAGCATCCACAACTATTTTATTAATAACATTCTTATGGAAACCAACCTAAGGCATCTTCCTCCTCCATTAATGGATTAATCACCGTCTCAAATCACTCAAGATAATGACGCAACATTTTAGAAGGAGGAGTGAGTAATTTTTGGTTAATTAAAGCTTAACATAAAATTATATTAGCACCTTGAAAAATAATGGGATGAGCTTAACATAAAAATGATGAAGTCAAATAACACATGAAAAGAGTCATTAAAGCTTTTAGCGATGCATCAAACAAATAATTGAATCATATAATTATTACCAAAAGTTTTATCAACAGTACTCCGATCTTGGCATTCATTACACTCCTTCTGTTACATGTCTGGTGCCTCCCGTTGTTGAGGAACTATTAATTGATAATGTAAATGCAATTAGTGATGACCATAATGAAGGAATATACATTTGAAAATGGCGTTTTAGGTCTTAATCAATAAGTTATGTTTTTACTAATGTTTATGTATAATTTACTTTAATTTATGTTTAATTTTTTTTATGATATTCAATTAATGTTATCATTAAGTATTGTTTTTTCTTAGTAAATATGCATATGAAGTTCACTGTTACCTTCATCTCTTCTTGCTTCACCTTTATCTCATCCCTCTCATGACACATAATCTGCATGTACGTCATCACAACAAAGTACACCTTTCAAAAACATTAATGTGAGACGTCACATTAGTTAAAAGACCCCTTTGACCATAGATATGCATACTAGGATAGTCACTGGTCCATATGTTAAGTCATTCTAGAGTTACTTGGGTACCCTAACTCGTGATAAAATCTTCATTCTCCTTCCTCAGTGGAAAGATGTCACATAAGCACAAAGAGACATGATTAGGCAAGATTTAATAGTAATGAATCTTGTACTTATTCTTTAGAATCTAAATTATCATAATTATAATATTATTCATCCACTAATTATTATTAATTTTTAAATGTAGATAACATTTAATATCCCTACCGTAGAGACATTGAGGTTGAGGGTTTTGTTTTTAGTTTTTTGGAGGCAATTTAAGTCAAGCCTCACCTTCAAATACATATTTGTGAAGAAAAAATTTGTGTCTCCTTGCTCAAAATATCCATGCATAGATGACGGCACATGGAAGAAGTTGGTAGCAGTCACGTAACTTCTAAGCAGAAAGTAAATTGTAATGATTTTCTCTTCTTTTAATGTCAATTTGTAATTTTTTCATTCTCCTTTTAATGTAAACTTTTTTTTTATTAGTTTGATAGGTGAAAAGAACAAAGGCGTAAGACACTCAAGCGAAAAATGAGTGCCCACACACATTATTCTATGGTGAGCATAGGTTGTTAGAGAGAATGATGATGAAGAAAAAAATAGAGGAAAGAAAGAAGTTTATGTCGGGGGATAATATAACATTGTTGGATCCACTATCACCACCTAAGTGCCATTAAAATGGAAGATGGCTCGAATCAAACAATCTGGTGAATATGCATTTGAGAAGTCTAAGATGGTAGCTGAGAAAATTGTAAGTTTTGTTATCAGTCCTTATTTTTTCTTTATGCAAATATATGTTCACCAACATAATTAGTTATCAGTTGTAATTTGTTGGTTGCAGGATTCTCTTGAGGAGCAGAGCATCCAAGGAACTTTTGTTTCCCGTAGACGCCAAGATATACTCACCATTGCCATTGAGTAAGTCTTCAATATGGTATGGGTGTCTGACATTATTTTGGGAAGCTCACACTAACACTTACTTCTAGGCCATTAAGCGAAGAACATATAACCAAGAAAGTGAATGAAGAGGTGACCAAGAGAGTGAAAGAGGAGATGATGACAGAGTTTGAAAGGTGCTTACAGTCCCTTTGTCAAGGGCAATACTCACAACCACTTCCTCTTGCTACCTTCGCTTCATGTGTCAACATAACAGGTAGTTGCGGTACTTCTCCAACAACGAATGAGGGTGAGGATTCAAATGGACTTAATGTGAATTATACATTAATAAGGACCGTTTGAAGCTCGTGACCATTAAGTATTTGAGAGTGGGCAAATCTTACATAGCAACACATTACAGGGTAAATGTGTCAAAGCAACTGTTGATGACACTGGCAGAGCTACATTGTAGCTCGAGGGGCCATGCCCCCTTCCCCAAATTAATTTATATATATATATATTATTAATATATATATATATATATATTATTAAAATTTATTATTAGTCTTCAACTCAAAAAAGAAAATAATTGTGTGATTAGTAGACTTGCATTTAATCGCTTTTATATAAAAAAAAATTAAAAAAATTCAGCCTGTAAAAGATAAACACAAGAAGCGGGGTTGAATTGTGTTAATTAAAAATTTTATCCCTTTCATCTGTGGGTTTCAAAGCTGTTCAGACGAAACAAAAATTTATGTTGAAAGATTGATTTTAATGAACAGACGTTATGATATGATTATCCTGTTAGTTGATCGGCGAAACAAAAATAAACACGGTTATTTTATATCTTGGTTCGTTTATTCAAGACTACGTCGATTACTTCGCAACCACCGAGTTTTCACTACAAACCGTGAAAAGGTTACAAGTATTGTTTGAACCCGGCCACTTTCGGCTATTACAAGATATTTTACTCCGGCCTTACTCGGGCTAAACCTACAAGGTATTCTTTGAACCCAGCCTCCACAGGCTAATACAAGAGGTATTCTTTGGAACACAGCCTCCTCAGGCTAAAATGCCACACAAGTGGACTTTGAAAGATGTTTTGAAAAATAGAGTTTTCCTCTACGCAGAGAGGTGTTTAAAATAAAGCACAATCGGAGATATTGAGCGAATCCTTAAGAGGTAGATGAAGATAAGCGTATTCGCCAACTGATTCTTGAAGGTGTGAAGTCCTTTTATAGACATCTTCTTCAAATAGTCGTTAGACACGTTTGAATGTCGTTGAGAGTCGTTGAGAAATCTTCTAGAGAGCTTTCCAAAAAGGTTGTCAGTTGTATTTGATTGATTGATAAGAGTCGCAGCGGATTTAGCGGACTAGGTTGTGCGCGCAGTACTTTTTCTGACTTGTACAGAGATGTGACAAAAGGTGAAGACCTTTTTGATCTTGGAGTGTAAGTATGAATCCCTATCTTGATCTTGGATGCTTTCTTCGAGTACTTCTTCGATTTGAAAACTTGGCGCGAGACTCCAATTTTGACTTCACTTTTGGATAGACGATGTGTGTGATCAGTTGTAGTTGTTTCGTCTCATCCTATCGTCTTAGACTTCGCTCTTTGGACAGGCGAAGAACTTAAGCTTGAGTAGTCCTCTTTCGTCTGTGCAAGTATCGTCTGATGACTTGGCTTTTGGACAGACGCAGAATCTTCACTTTGAAGGCGGTCTTCTTTTTCGTCTGTCTTTGGTTTCGTCTTAGCAAGTCTTGGTGGCTTGATTTCGTCTGTCTTGTAATAATCAAAATCTTGAGGCGTTAATTTTCCTTGATCTAACAATCTCCCCCTTTTTGATGATTACAGACCATACCACGAAAATCTGCACAAGACATGGTTAGACAGAAACAAACAATCTTAAGCAAGCCAGATTTACATCAAGACGATGTTTTCTGAATAATACCTCTTTATATAGATTGTTACATCAATGTGATGTAATCTGTGTGTACAATTACATTGGTATAGACAGAAAATCAATAAAGAATAACCAATAAAGAATTACAATGTATTTTCTATACTAAAAACAATAAGTAAATAAAATACATTGTTACAACAAGTATAGTGACTCCCTTCTTCAGACGATGCTCTTGCTCGCTTGCTCTTGCTCCCCCTCAGACGATGCTTTCCTCTGGACTATATTCTCTTATATTTTCTCCCCCTTGGGCTGTAAGTCATCAAAAGATGATCAAGGAGAAGGTTTTTGATTTTTGTTGAGCGAGGGGTCATCACAACGTTTGTAAGTCTTTGCACTTTAGATGATAGAGAAGCTTGATTTTCTTCAAGTTCTCTGTTCTTTGCTTTCAAGTGCTCGCAATCTTCTTCCAAGGCACTATATTTACGCTTCAGAGTCTTATACTCTTCTGCGTCTGTAATATCAGCGTTTGCAGTTGATCCATCAACCTCAGCTCTTTCCGCATCCTCAACCACATCTTCAATCATCAGTGGTGTTTGAGGGTACTCCACAATGGGTTCAGTGTCATTAATAATGATCTTGGTGTGGTCTTCTTCAGACGTAATGTAAAGAGTGGAAGAACTAGGTAGGATGTGAAGTTCGCTCCCATTGGTAAGTGTACCACTTTGTTGGAATGGATACTTCAAGAAGTGGCTGTTCCTGAGAGTAGACGAATGCACTTCCAGGGAACACTTTGCCACAGACTGAAGAATCATTCTCATCATAAGCAGTTCTAGAGCAATGTTGGAACGCGGCTTCAGACGAATGCTTCTTCTCTTTTCCTTTAGCCAAGTATTTTACCAAGCACGGCCTTTTTCTGTCTAAGATGATGAAGTATTTGGTTTCTTGATCACCAAAGAAGAAAACGAGATCCAATCAAAAGAGGATGATTTTCGTAGTTCTTCTCGGCCTTGTCGCTCTATATGGAGAGAAAAGAAATGTTTCTTTCTTTAACTTCTCTCCTATAAGCATTGGCCATCAACTGGAAGGGGATATTGTAGTCTTCAGGTAGGGAGTGAGCGAACTCCTCAGGGTCTTCTCTTTCATCAAGGAGCAGGGAGTATCTTGGATGAATCCCGGAGCAATGGGGTCTCGTCCATGGGAGCACAATTCCTAGAGTGTGGCCTAAACCAACATACTCTGTTTGGTTGAGTGGAATTGTGAACTTTAAGGGATCATGGCTAGTTAGAGCGTCAAGATGCCAATGTGTGCAATCTTTTGGCTCATAACGGCTGGATTCATCGTCTCCAAATCTACAGTGATGAAGAACTGGAGCGTTCATTTCGATCTGAACCTTCCATCTTGGATTCTTTCTTTGTGGGATGTGAGGTTCATAGCCAAGTCTTTGGTCCTTCAATCTCGAGACGCAAAGAAGATGATCCTTGTATTCTTTTATTTTTTCTAGTCCTTGATATTTAGCGATGCCGGTTGTCTGTGGCAGACGCTTCAACCAAGTGCGTTGCTCCTCTGGTGAATAGACAAAATCTTCATTAAAATCTTCTGGCTTCTGGGACTTATTGTAAAGAATGGGGTTTTTAGATTTCTTCAGCTGGAATCCCTTCTTTCCTCTGTACTTATAAGGGTTCTTCAGCTCTACGTATGGTGTATTCTGTATGTACAAGTCTTCATCGTCTGCTAATAAAGCAGGCTCAGACGATTCAGCTTCATTGGAGGCTTCATCAAACTTTGCTCCAATGATCCAATCTGGCTTGATTGGTCTTTCAGCACAGGTGCTCTCAACAAATCTTCTCATGACTAATTCGTTTAGGAACGAATAGTCCATCTTGTACTTTGGGGGTAAGTCTTCTGGATTAATCACTTCAACATGTGACCTTTCCCAAGAGGCAGAGACCTTTGAAACCTCAAGTTGATCTTCATCAGACGAAGAATCAACATCTTCAATCAGCACTAGGTCTTCAGACGGAATATCCATCGTCTATGGATGTGATGCCTCCTTAGACGCAACAGGTGGCGTCTGTGCAAGGGATACGTTCAGCGGAGACGCAACAATAGGGCTTGCCCTAAGTTCGTCTTGGAGTAAGGGTGAAGGAGAGACTTCCATTGTGAAGACTTCCTCACTCAACATGGTTTCCAACTCCTCCGCAAGTTGGGCATTATCTTTCTGGATCTGGGCTGTCTCTTCACTGTTCATGCCCTTTGAGGTTGCTTGAGCAGATGCTCCCTCAGACGATCCAATGCCTTGAACGCTCTCGAGAAAGATCCTTTCTCTCTCAGCATGAAGCAAAATAGAGAGTCTTTTAGCCTCTTTCAGCCCTTTTTCTTCATCTGTCTCACCTACTACAACAGACGCAAGCTTTTGCTTCATTTTCTCCTTGCCTTTAGCAGCCTTTTAAAGAGCAATTCTTCTTGCTTCAGCTTTCTCTTCAGCTGCTTTTCTCTGCTTTTCTTCGTCTGTGAGTATCTTCACAGACGGAACTTTCTCAGACGGAATGTTGACCCCTTCGTCTTCACTTGGGGATATCGTATGTTCTTTTGACTTAGCACCTGCGTGTTTGATTCTGATGGTCCTTTTCTTTTTCTTGAGGGGTTCCTCAAGAACATCCTCAAAAGGAACTTCAGATATAGTTACAGAGGGAAGAGGAGAAGGTGAAAGTATTTGGGGTTGTGTTTTGGACGGTGTTTGGGCTTGTGTTTGTGGTTGTGTTTTGGTTTGTGTTTGGGGTTGTGTTTGTGGCATTGCACGCTTGATGCGAGCTTTGTGAGGAGGGTCTTTGGTGATAGGTGAGAGGGGTACATCCTCTTTTTGAGAGTGAAGGAGAATGCTTGGTGTCAGATGCATTTTGGCGAAAGTGCTAGCCTTCACTTCCTTTCCCTCTTGGTGAAAGACAACACCGTGAGATCAAACCCTTGGTTGATAATAATCTTTGTGAAGAGGGTGGCGTAGGGGATGCTGCTTTTCCTACGAATATTGCGGTTCTTCAACGCGCTTGTCCAGTGATCAAGGATGATGTGTGGGAGACTCATCCTTGCTTTTCTCAGACAGTAGAAAATGCAGAATCTGTCTCGAGCACTAACGTTGTCCCTTGAACCAGTCCTTGGCGTGATGATATTATAGAGGAGGTTATGGATGATTCTTGCAGTTGGAGAGAGTTTCCCAGATCTGAAGGACTTGGGATCTTCAGAGTTGGGTTTCTTCAAATAGATGCTCTTGTCAACATGTTCTTCTGATTCATTCTTCATCCAGTTGGGGCTGTAGAAGCGCCCATCGGCCTTGCAATTTCCAGCCTCAGCGATAGAGTCCACCGTGATGATGTACTATTTGTTGTATATGGTTCCCATGATACCATCATCAAATTCCTTGGCGTCACTCCAAAACTCTGCATAGGCTTCCATTAGCCATGGTCCTCTTAACTCAGCAAAACTCATCCATCCAGTGTGGTCAAACATCTTCACAACTCTTTCAGAGACACTTTCAAGAGTCTCCCTTGAAATCCATTTGCTTGGCAAGAACAAATCTTGAGCAAAGAAAGTGGCTTCAGCAGTTTTGGTAGCTTTCGTGTTCTTGGCGGCCATTGTTGAGAATTTGAAAAAATAGAGAGAATAAAAGATTAGTGAGTATTAGGTTTCAAAAAGTTCAAAAGATTGCAAATTGCAGTAAAGAGTAAAAGAGTGAACTTTCAAGAGTATTTATAGATAAAGAATGAAACAGTTATAATTCATCAGACGAAAGATTTCGAAAACCGCTCCTGATTTGACGTGTCCACATCATTGTCTTTTTAATGATTGATTTGACCTCTGCAATTCATGCCACGTGCTTATCATTGTCCTAGAATAGTGCAATAAATGACAGACATATTTATTGCTCCTTTTAATTTATCCCTGCACACTTGAGATAAACTCATTAAAAAGTAACAGTTGCGTCTGTTGAATTTTACCACAGTAACTATTCAACTTGATCAGACGCAATGTTTCGTCTTAACACGAAGTAATGTACAGACGGAACAATATATACAGAACAAGGAATACAGACGGAACATGTCCAATCAATAATTCAGACAAAACAATTTTCAATCTTTTAAAGAAATAATTCCAAGGTTTTCTTTAATGAAATTGAATCGTGTTTCATCCAAAGCTTTTGTAAATATATCTGCCCATTGAAAGTTAGTTTGCACAAACTGTATATCGAAAATACCTTTTTGGACATAATCTCTTATAAAATGAAAACGAATTTCAATATGTTTGGCTTTAGAATGTTGAATAGGATTTTTGCTGAGATTGATTGCACTTGTGTTATCACAAAATACTGGTATATGATTCTCAAACCTGGAATAATCCTCAAGTTAATGTTTAATCCATAGTAATTGTGAGCAACATCTCGCCGCAAAGAATGTACTACTCGCTTCCGATTGTTGAAAGTGCAATGGAGTTTTGTTTCTTGCTTGACCAAGATATTAGTGATGATCCGAGATATTGACATCCACCACTTGTGCTTTTTCTTTCCACTTTATCTCTAGCATAATCAGCATCACAAAAGCCTCTTAAACTGAAATCACTATTTTTCTTATGAAACAGAGAGAGATTAGTTGTTCCAACAAGATATCTAAGAATTCTCTTTACAGCTTGTAAATGAGATTCTTTGGGATCAGATTGAAAACACGCACAGAGACAGAAGCTAAACATAATGTCAGGTCTGCTTGCAGTTAAATAAAGGAGTGAGCCAATCATACCTCTGTATACCGTCTGATCAACAGACTTACCTGACTCATCCTTGTTGAGATTTGCTCCAAACGAATGCATTGGAGTCTTCATAGGCTTAGCGTTTTCCATCTTGAACTTCTTGATAAGTTCTTTTGTGTATTTCTGTTGATGGATGTAGATTCCTTCTTTCGTCTGTTTGATTTGAAGTCCTAGAAAGAACTTCAATTCTCCCATCATACTCATTTCGAACTCATCCTGCATTAGCTTTGAAAAATCCTTGCAAAGAGAGTTGTTAGTAGCTCCAAAGACTATATCGTCTACATAAATCTGGACTATAATAAAGTCTTTTGCAACGCTTTTCTTGAAGAGAGTTGTATCAACCTTTCCTCTTGAAAAATCATTTTTAAGAAGGAAAGAACTGAGTCTATCATACCAAGCTCTAGGAGCTTGTTTGAGACCATACAGTGCTTTCTTGAGTTTAAAAACGTGATCTGGTTGAGACAAACTTTCAAAACCAGGAGGTTGTTTCACATACACTTCTTCTTCAATAAAACCATTTAGAAAAGCACTTTTTACATCCATTTGATATAGAACGATATTCTTGTGAGCAGCAAAAGCAAGTAATATTCTAATAGCTTCTAATCTAGCTACAGGTGTAAAGGTTTCAGTAAAATCAATACCTTCTTGTTGATTGTACCCTTGTGCTACTAACCTTGCTTTGTTTCTTACCACTTTTCCAGCTTTATCAAGTTTGTTTCTGAACACCCATCTGGTTCCGATGATGCTTTTATTCTTTGGTCTTTCAACAAGGATCCATACATCATTCCTTGTGAACTGATTAAGTTCTTCTTACATAGCTAAAATCCAATCATTGTCTTGAAGAGCATCTTCAATATTATTTGGCTCCATATCTGATACAAGAGCGTAGCTTGAGATATACTTCACTCTTGATCTTGTTTGAACACCTTGGGATCTATCTCCAATCATGAGATCTTCTGTATGGTTTGATGCAAACTTCCATGCTTTTGCAGGGACTTGATCTCCCTGTTGATGAGTATCAGACGAAGAGGGTTCGTCTGTGCATCTATCGTCTGACCCTTGTTTATCCTCTTGTCTTGAATTTTGACCAGAAGGGTTAATCTGCAAATTATCAAACAAATTTTCTAGGTCTGATATTTCTTTATCAGCCTTTGAGTTATCTTGGAACTTTACATGGATTGATTCTTCTACAACTTGCGTCTTAGAGTTAAATACTCTATAGGCCTTAGATGTATTGGAATATCCAAGAAAAATTCTTTTAACCACCTTTGAATCAAACTTTCCAAGTTGATTTTTGGTGTTTAGGATAAAACATTCACATCCAAAAGGATGGAAATAAGAAATGTTGGGTCTTCTTCCTTTCCATAGTTCATATGGAGTCTTATTCAATATTGGTCTTATCAATATTCTGTTTTGAATATAACAGGAAGTATTCACTGCTTCTGCCCAATAATATTTAGGGAGAGAGCTTTCATGCAACATAGTTCTAGCCATTTCTTGTAAAGTACGATTTTTCCTTTCCACAACTCCATTTTGTTGAGGAGTTCTTGGAGACGAAAAATTGTGAAATATACCATTTTCAAAACAGAAGGCTTTGAACTCAGAATTTTCAAATTCTGTTCCATGATCGCTTCTTACAAACGCAATACAAATTCCTTTTTCTTTTTGAACACGTTTACAGAATATTTCAAAAACCTTGAATGACTCATGTTTATGGGCTAGGAAGTATACCCATGTAAATCTAGTATAGTCATCTACAATGACAAATCCATATCTCTTCCCTCCAAGACTTTCAGTCTGAGTGGGTCCAAAGAGATCAATGTGTAACAGTTCTAATGGTCTTGTCGTTGAAACAACATTTTTCGATTTGAAAGAAGCTTTGAGTTGTTTCCCATGCTGACAAGATTCACACAGATGATTGGTTTTCCAAGATATTTTTGGCAAACCTTTTACGAGATCCTTTTTAGAAATTTTTGAAATATACTTGAGACTTAAATGTCCAAGCTTTTTGTGCCAAATATCTCGTTCATCGTCTGCTGAAATCAAACATGTTACATTCTGATCACTCAGGTCAGAAAGACAGACCTCATAAAGGTTATTCTTTCTTTTCCCAATGAAAAGAATGGATTTATCTTTGTTCTTTACTATACACTCGTCAGAGTTAAAAGCTACTTCATATCCACTGTTACAAAATTGACTTATGCTAAGTAGATTGAAGTTAAGACCTTTAACATATGAAACGTTCTGGATAAGGGTATTGGATGTCTTACCAACAGTCCCAATGCCAAGAATTTTACCTTTTCTAGACCCGTATGAGACAGACCCTTTACTTGGTCTGAGGTCTTGGAACATAGACAGGTCTCCCGTCATGTGTCATGAGCATCCACCGCCCGTACCGACCAAGTCTTGTCTCTTCCCATTGAGGATATCCGCAACAGAACAATAAGTGACTTTGGTACCCAAATCTTTTGGGTCCTTTCTTGTTAGTTACAAAAGGTTTCTTTTTGTTTTGAGCCTTTTGTAGATATTAGGAACCTTGTTGTAATTCCTCTTCTTTTTTGATCGAAAACAGTTTGTTTTTCCTTTCGTCTGTTTGCTCAACATAACCAAGTCCACTTTTATCTTTTGGCGATCTCCCATATTTTAAAATATTTTCAAGGATGGAGGATCCCTTAGTAAACTTGGTTAAGTCATTGAGTAAGGACTCATTTTCTTTCTTTAATCTTTCGATTTCAAGAATGAAACCTGTCCTTTTCGACTCGACGAAACATCACTTGATACTTTCTTGTCTAGAAACTCTATTTCGATTTCAAAACCGCATTTTCTTCCGAGCTTGTCTAAGCTTGGTTTTTTGCAGGTTTTGTATTCTTTGAGCAATAAAATGAGAGTGAGCTAGTAGTGTATCATATGACATTTCTTCTGATTCTGACTCAGACTCAGAAGAGGAGGATGAAGAAGTTTCGTTATAATTTACCTCTGTTGAGACATGATCTCCAGCCATGAGGCATATGTTTGTTGTTTCTTCTCCTTCAGAAGATTCTTTTGAGCTTTCACTGTCAAGGTCTTCCCAAGTCAGTAAGCTCTTCTTGCCTTTATCTCTTCTAGAGTTCCACCTCTTTTTGAGCTTAGGGCATTTAGATCTCATGTGCCCAGGTTTTCTGCACTCATAGCAGACAATCTCAGAACTTTCTTCTTTACTTGAAGACTTCTCAGGGAACTTCTTCTCCTTTTTCTTGAAGAAACGTTGACCTCTGCCTTTCTTCATCATCATCTTTTTAAATCGTCTGGCCATGAGAGAGACTTCATCTTCAGACGAATCATCAGACGATTCAGATTCAGTTGAATCTGCCTTCAAAATCTTTGCTTTCTTTTTTTGTCGTCCTTCTTGACAGATTCTTCTTTAGGGGTGTTGTTGACGGACGGAAGAGCTATAGGTTCTTGAACCTTGATCTTCTCCCATTTACATAAGAGTACCTCATGTACCCTTAGAGCTCCTATTAACTCATCTAGAGTTAATATCTTCATATCTCTTCCAACAGAGATAGCTGTGGACATGGCTTCCCAAGGAGGTGGGAGACTGTCCAAGATCTTCATGTTATTCTGGGCCTTTGTGAAGGTGATTCCCAGAGCGGTGAGTCCATTTAATATGGTTTGGAATCTTCCAAACATCATATCTATTAATTCTCCTTTCTTCATAGAGAACATTTCATATTCTCTTTGAAGAGTGGCGGTCTTCCTCATTCTGACATCTTCAGTGCCTTCATATGAGATTTTGAGAGCATCCCATAGTTCTTTAGCGATTTTATAGGCACAGAATCTATTGTACTCAGTTCTGGAGAGAGCACACATTAGAGCATATCTTGCTTTGTTGTTCAGCTCCATCATAGAGTATTCTTCATTTCCCCATTCTCCTTCAGGCTTTACAATGGGGATATCTCCTGTGGTGATTATGTTCCATAATCTGTATTGGGTTGACTTGATGTACATCTCCATCCTGTCAGCCCAGTAGGGATAATCATCTCCAGAGAACGCTGGAGGTTTGTTCATGGAGGCTCCTCCGGATAAGAACGACGGTCCTTGTGAGTCCATGTTGGATTTTTTCCTCTAGCAGCTGTGAGGCGCTTAACCCTTAGAGGCTGAGCTTTGATACCAAACTGTAAAAGATAAACACAAGAAGGGGGGTTGAATTGTGTTAATTAAAAATTTTATCCCTTTCGTCTGTGGGTTTCAAAGCTGTTCAGACGAAACAAAAATTTATGTTGAAAGATTGATTTTAATGAACAGACGTTATGATATGATTATCCCCTGTTAGTTGATCAGACGAAACAAAAATAAACACAGTTATTTTTATACTGGTTCGTCTATTCAAGACTACGATCAGCTTACTCAAGAACCATCGAAGTTTTCACTCCAAACCGTGAAAAGGTTACAAGTATTGTTTGAACCTAGCCACTTCTGGCTATTACAAGATATTCTTTGCTCCCAGCCTTCTCAGGCTAAACCAACAAGGTATTCTTTGAACCCAGCCTCCACAGGCTAATACAAGAGGTATTCTTTGGAACACAGCTTCCTCAGGCTAAAATGCCACACAAGTGGACTTTGAAAGATGTTTTGAAAAACAGAATTTTCCTCTACGCAGAGAGGTGTTTACAATAAAGCACAATCAGAGATATTGAGCGAATCCTTAAGAGGTAGATGTAGATAAGCGTATTCGCCAATTGATTCTTGAAGGTGTGAAGTCCTTTTATAGGCATCTTCTTCAAATAGCCGTTAGGCACGTTTGAATGCCGTTGAGAGTCGTTAAGAAATCTTCTGGAGAGCTTTCCAAAAAGGTTGTCAGTTGTATTTGATTGATTGATAAGAGTCGCAGCGGATTTAGCGGACTAGGTTGTGCGCGCAAAGACTTTTCTCGACTTGACAGAGATGTGACAAAAGGTGAAGACCTTTTTGATCTTGGAGTGTAAGTACGAATCCCTATACTGATCTTGGATGCTTCTCTTGAGTACTTCTTCAGATTTGAAAACTTGGCGCGAGACTCCAATTTTGACTTCACTTTTGGATAGACGATGTGTGTGATCAGTTGTAGTTGTTTCGTCTCATCCTATCGTCTTAGACTTCGCTCTTTGGACATACGAAGAACTTAAGCTTGAGTAGTCCTCTTTCGTCTGTGCAAGTATCGTCTGATGACTTAGCTTTTGGACAGACGCAGAATCTTCACTTTGAAGGGTCTTCTTTCGTCTGTGCTGGTTTCGTCTTAGCAAGTCTTGGTGGCTTGATTTCATCTGTCTTGTAATAATCAAAATCTTGAGGCGTTAATTTTCCTTGATCTAACACAGCCCCTCTCACCCTTCCACTCTGGCTCCATCCCTAGTTGATGATGTCTGTGATAGGGTTGTTAAAGTACCCATGCCTGCTAATAAAGTTAAGCTTGTGGGGGAGGTACTTAAAACTTTTATTGCATGAGCAAAAGATCGTGAAGCCTCTTGGATACCAGGTCAACTCTTTACTTATTTGTTTTCTATTTATTATTTATGTTGTGTTATCAATATAATTATTTCTTTCATGTTATTCTAATATTTAATTTATTAATAGTTTCCTAAAAAAAATAAAAAAATAAGGTGCATGAGGAATGATGAGTCATTATTTTGATCATTTTCTCTGCACCTTTTGTATCCTATTACAGCATGATTAAGAGTCAATTACCATGATTTAATGCATTTATGAGTTTAGACTCATTTGGGCTTTAAGTGATATATTTGTTCCAATTTGCTATATTTTTCCACATTTGACCACTCTCGGTAAAACAGGAATATCTCCCTTCACAGGTCTCCAATTGAGCTCCGGTTTGTTTCTAATTAAAGAAGATTGAAAGATCTACAAAAGTCATGAAGACATGAAGAGCCAGTTCGGACTGAAACGGGGGTGAAAAATTCCTTGAAGTGGACGCATGCAACCAAGTTATGGGAATTCAGCGAATTGAACATTTTAAATCATGTAATTGTCATTTTATACAAATGTTTTAGGTAGGATTCGAAGTGGAAACTCTTGGGACTTAATTTGGCATGTGCCTTGCACATGAGGGCTGCCCAATTGTAATTAAAAGGGGCTGGACAGAGGCATTCCCAGACAATTACACAATTCTGCAGTTTTTCATTTTGTAGTTTTAGTTTTAGGTTTAGGTTTAGTTCTCTCCTCTCTTCTCTTTTCTTCTGCGTTTTTATTCTTCAACTGTTGCTGGTTCTCTACTGTGGCTGTTCAGAATTGCATTCCATTTCCAATTAATCAATTAGTTGCAGTTTGTTCTCTTATTCCCTCTTTCAATTCAATTGCAATTTGCTTATATTTCCATTTTCGTTTTGCTGTCCAATTGCAATTTCGTTGCTGTTTTGCACTTTCATTTCAATTAGTTTGCTGCAATTTCATTTCTCTACACTTGCAATGTGAATTTTGTTCTTGAATTTCATTTTTCTACATTTTCCAGTATTTGCACCTTACCCGTTTTTGCATTTTGATTTCGTTTTTGGTCTTGTTCATTGTGTTTTTGATTACTGTTATGGAATTCTGTTTAGTAATAGGTTTAATTGAAAGTATGCGTAACTAATTTCATTAACCAATTCGATCTCAATAGGATCCCTAATTTCCTTATGTTTTCCGTTTCTAGTTGAATGAGCATTCATTTTAGATTTTATAATTTCGAATTCACTACGTTGATTGATGTGTTGGATTCGCATTTTTAATTCTGTCGTTGTTGATCAATAACGAATGCAGCGAACTAATTTTAGGATTCGAAACCAAGTTGTGTGCTCTCATGCAATTGTGTGAGTTGAAAGGCCACCGAGTGTTCGATGAAAACTCTCTAAGATTTCAGAGCGCTAGTTTGGTGTTGGAACGCAGAGATTTCGGTTCCAACACACTGCGTAAATACGTGCTCTTATTTTGTTGAACCAGTGATGGAAATTAGGATCTGACAGAGATCGGATTGGTGCCTTTAATTCTCTTGTAATTGTTGTTATTGATTTTGTTTAGTTACTTTAATTGCTTTAAATTTCCGTAAGCCTGAAATCCCCCCCACTTCGTGTCTTGTCTTTGATGGAAATCAATTGATGGTCCTTGAGGGACGACCTAGGAGTCACTTCCTAGTATACTGCATTTAATTGTTTTAATTTGTACGAGTACGACCTCGCTGCTAAATTTGGCGCCGTTGCCGGGGACCATCGATTTTTGTCAAAGCTTAGTATTTTGTGTTAGTGTATGTTTTGTGTTCAGTGATTTTTCTGTTTTAAGTGTTAGTAAGTGAGATCAATTTTCGTTTTTGCTTTTAGTGTGTGTGTTTCAGGCTTTCTGCATTTTTCATTTGTTGTCTTTGTTGTCAACTTGCATCGGTTCTGCATTATGTACTGCATTTGAATCATAACTGCATATGTCATCGTCTTGTGTTCTGCATTCTAGTTTGCTGTCAATATACTCCATCTGCATCATATTTTTTTTCTGATACGAAATTGGCTGCAGTTTGCTGCATATCTGCTAGTGTGATTTCTCCTTTGGTGCATATTGTTGCATATTAGCTTGTTGTTAGTTTTGCTGTTGTTTTTGCTGCTGTTGCTATTGTTATTGTCGTTTTTTTTTTATTTTATTCTTTGTTGTTATTCTTTGTTGCTATTGTTGTTCTCTTTTCAATTTCATTTTTTTTTTTTTTGTTGTTCTTTGTTGGTTTTTGTTGTTGTTGTTCTTTGTTGTTTCTCATTGTTATTCATGTTGCATTTTGCTCATGTTTGCTGTCACAGTTTGTTGTCATTTGTTATCCATTGTTGTGAGTTAAATATGCATCTGTCATGTACATTTCTGCAGCTGTTCTGCATCTTGGTAGCATGTTTCTGCATCTATCATGCATGACAACATGTTGCTTTTGTTGTATAATTGCCTTCTTTGTCTAGTTCGCATCTAGTAGTTGTTTCGCATCTAGTAGTTGTTTTGCATCTAGTTGCTGCATAGGTGATGTTTAAGTGTTGTTCAATCATCTTGACTGCATACTGCATACTTGCTGCTTTGGGCCAATTCTGTTTCTGCATACTACTCCATATTAGGTGCATGCATTCTATTTCTGCATTGTTTCTGCATGAAGTTGCTGTCATTAGCTTTGCTGTGGTTGTTGCATTGTTGAAAATTGCTGCATATTTTGATGCCTACTTGCATGCTAATGGAAGTGCATATTTTGCTATGATGTGTTGTTCCTTCAATTACTGTTATTAGACATAATTGTATGCGTACGCACCTTAATTTCATTTGCTGCACTTAGATTTGAGTTTGGTCTGCTGTGAGCCAATTTTTGGCTACGGTGAACAGTAAACTTGCGTGCAATGAATAGTAAAAATGCCTACGGTGAATAGTGATTATGTGGGCAGTGAACAATAACATGCCTACGGTGAATAGTAACTTTTCTAATTACTTGTGATTTTTGGTTTTAATAGCTAGAGTGTTATTTTTGCTTGAAATTTTTTTTTTAACTGGTTTTAGGAAAGTTTTTTTTTTAAAAAAAAAAAACACTTGCTTGCTTGCGGTGTTGTTCTGTTCTGTTGTTTTGGTGCATTTTTGGTGTGTTTTCATTGTGGGCAGGTACATTTTGGTTAGGCTAACATGGATAATGAGAATATTTGGGAGTACTTGCAGCAAGAGGAATGTTTCTGTGATCCTTGGAGCATGCCTCAGCAGCAATACGATCCTTATTCTAGCTACTACAATCCTAGATGGGAAGATCAAAGCTATCAATATTCACATGACTATTTTCATCCGATACCAGAGTGGCAGCAACAGTCCTACCATCATATACTACCTTTTCAGCATGTTGCACCACCACCACAAGCCCAATCGCAACTTTCTTTGGAAAAATTCATCAAACAGATGGCCACCAACAACTTGTAATTTCAGCAGATAACTGAGGCTAACCTTCAGAGTATCCAAACTCATATAGACCAGTTATCTGAGGCCATTAATCAGAGCCAACCTCAAGCATCTATCAGTCCACCCTCACAAGAAAAATATGATCTGAATGATAGTGGTAAGACTGTGAGTGACATTACTTTGAGGTATGGTACACAATTGGTGGAATCTGCACAACCAGAAAAGACAAGTTCCATGAGAGTTGTGGCTAAAGAGAAAGAGTTGAGAGAACAAGAGTTGAGAGAGCAAGACATGGAAGAAGGGAGAGTAACAGATAAGCAAGAGAAGGAAACATGTGATGATTTAATTGTTTATGCTAATCCTTCCTTTGTTTATGTTGATCCTCCTTTGACAGGTGATGTAGGAGAACTCAAAGCACAAGATGCAGTTGTTTGTGACCCTCCTTACAGAAATCCTCATGTCTTGGTTCCTAGTGGAGAATTATCTATAGAGTTTCCTTGGAGCAAACACCATGAAAAAAATGAAGTATCCAAGGATTCAGAGCCACCACTAGAGAAGATTGTTTTATCTCTTAATACTCTTTCTCACTACAATTTGAGCAATAAATGTTTCACTTATAATCAATATTCCATGTGCTTTAAATTGTGCTTTAAATTAAGTGAAACATTTGAATTTTTCGAATTAAATGCCAATATTAAAATAAATAAATGGAAGATATTGATTATGGCATTCAATTTGTTTCAACTACCACCATGCACTAAATATAGAACACACCTGCACGCAACATCATCTGCACTGATAAATAATGATTTACATAATGTTGTAGATGATTGGATGATATTTGATCCAGGTGGGTGCTTGTTTCTTATCAGACACAAGGGCAGCACTATCACGAGAGCATCATTGAGAAGCCCACAGCACTTTGCCGCTTTGAGCGGCCGAGGGAGTTTTCTTTTCTCCATCAACTCTTTTTCTTTTTATTTTCATTCATTTCCTATCTATCCACCTTTTGTAATTAGGAAGTAATAATAAGTAATCAAGATTTTCTGTCTTATTTACACTTGTGTTTAATACTTGGAGATTTTGTGACTCTGGTCTGACTATCAGTATATCTGCATCATGGTTTATATGTTGAGAATTTGAACTAAAATCTGAGCTAAGTTAATTTTTAGATTATTTATGTGGTGTTGATACATTCCTATGATAAAATGTGGATTATTCTGTATGAATTGATTTTGTACTGTTTCTGATAAGTAATTGGCAACTTGAACCTGTGAGTTATTTAGGCCTATTTTGAATGGATTCATCTGTATGTCATTCTCTTTCTTTCAGTGAGATATATGCCATTAGTGAATGTTGTTTTTCAGAACTTGCTTTTATTCTTTTCAAAGCTGCATTTTATCACATAGTGCATGATTATGATTGAGGCAGTCATTTCATTTCCCCACTTGACCAGATAGCCTACCTTGCATTATATCCCTTGCTAGCCCCTTTGAGCCTAAAACCTTTTCTTTGAGTACTTGCATTACAAGCCTTAAGAGTAAAACAATGTTGTCTTGATTTTATAGATATTGATTGAATTGTCTATCTTTTGGTATTGTGAAGCAGATCAGTGTGGGGGTCTCTGCTCAGGACTTGCAGAAAATTAAGTGTGGGGGGGTGGAATACTTGATTTATGATTTATATGATTTGGGTCCAGAGTTGTGGAGATGGTACAATTTGGTGAAATTTTGATCATCACACTTGTATAAATGTATTTGAATGCAAAAAAAATAAAAAATAAAAATCTGAATAAGTGTGAAAATAAGTTGAATACTTTAGCAGTGGTTGAATTGGAGAATTTACAAGTTTATTGTGTAGTTCTCATATCTTTTGTAATCTGTTGATTCTCTATTCAATATCTGTGAAATAGTAGTCACTGAACCATATTTATCAAAACCTCATCCTTGGCCCCATTACAACCTCTGAAAGTCCTCTTGAATCATACATAACTGTGATTGTTAGTGGTAGAGAATTAGAATAATTGCAAGTCTATGATAAAATGATGTTCATTTTAATGGTCTGAGAGTAAACTTTTGCCTGATACATCTGAGAGTTTGAGTGATACACTTACGGTGAGGCCATTGCTTATCACTGACTTGCATGATTAATTCAATATCTGATTGATCTTATCTTAAGCTGGAATTTTTCAACATTGTGATATGTAATCTCTAGATTAATTGTGCTCTAATTACTGTGTTCAATTTTTATACATTCATGACTGTTTTGGAGAGTATGAAATAACTTAGACTAGATGAACGTTTGTATTCAAGTCCGTGTTTTTGTTTTTAGGACTTAGTTTTGCCCAGGAGTGCAAAAGAATAAGTGTGGGGGAATTTAATGAGTCATTATTTTGATCATTTTCTCTGCACCTTTAGTATCCTATGATTAAGAGTCAATTACCATGATTCAATGCATTTATGAGTTTAGACTCATTTGGGCTTTAAGTGATATATTTGTTCCAATTTGCTAAATTTTTCCACATTTGACCACTCTCGGTAAAACAGGCATATCTCCCTTCACAGGTCTCCAATTGAGCTCCGGTTTGTTTCTAATTAAAGAAGATTGAAAGATCTACAAAAGTCATGAGACATGAAGAGCCAGTTCGGACTGCAACGGGGGTGAAAAATTCCTTGAAGTGGACGCATGCAACCAGTTACGGGAATTCCAGCGAATTGAACATTTTAAATCATGTAATTGCCATTTTATACAAATGTTGTAGGTAGGATTCGAAGTGGAGACTCTTGGGACTTAATTTGGCATGTGCCTTGCACATAAGGGCTGCCCAATTGTAATTAAAAGGGGCTGAACAGAGGCATTCCCGGACAATTACACAATTCTGCAGTTTTTCATTTTGTAGTTTTAGGTTTAGGTTTAGGTTTAGTTCTCTCCTCTTTTCTCCTCTCTTCTCTTTTCTTCTGCGTTTTTATTCTTCAACTGCTGTTGGTTCTCTACTGTGGCTGTTCAAAATTGCATTCCATTTCCAATTAATCAATTAGTTGCGTTTGTTCTCTTATTATTCTCTTTCAATTCAATTGCAATTTGCTTATATTTCCATTTTCGTTTTGCTGTCCAATTGCAATTTCGTTGCTGTTTTGCACTTTCATTTCAATTAGTTTGCTGCAATTTCATTTCTCTACACTTGCAATGTGAATTTTGTTCTTGAATTTCATTTTTTCTACATTTTCCAGTATTTGCACCTTACCCGTTTTTGCATTTTGATTTCGTTTTTTGTCTTGTTCATTGTGTTTTTGATTACTGTAATGGAATTCTGTTTAGTAATAGGTTTAATTGAAAGTATGCGTAACTAATTTCATAAACCAATTCGATCTCAATAGGATCCCTAATTTCCTTAGGTTTTCCGTTTCTAGTTGAATGAGCATTCGTTTTAGATTTTATAATTTCGAATTCACTACGTTGATTGATGTGTTGGATTCGCATTTTTAATTCTGTCGTTGTTGATCAATAACGAATGCAGCGAACTAATTTTAGGATTCGAAACCAAGTTGTGTGCTCTCATGCGATTGTGTGAGTTGAAAGGCCACCGAGTGTTCGATGAAAACTCTCTAAGATTTCAGAGCGCTAGTTTGGTGTTGGAACGCAAAGATTTCGGTTCCAACACACTGCGTAAATACGTGCTCTTATTTTGTTGAACCAGTGATGGAAATTAGGATCTGACAGAGATCAGATTGGTGCCTTTAATTCTCTTGTAATTGTTGTTATTGATTTTGTTTAGTTACTTTAATTGCTTTAAATTTCCGTAAGCCTGAAATCCCCCTCACTTCGTGTTTTGTCTTTGATGGAAATCAATTGATGGTCCTTGAGAGACAACCTAGGAGTCACTTCCTAGTATACTGCATTTAATTGTTTTAATTTGTACGAGTACGACCTCGTTGTCAAGGAACCTAAGCAACTAAAGAAAGTCAAAGTCGATACTAGTGATGATCTCATTCACAACTTACAAAATTTGGTAAAGGTCACTAAATTTGAGATAATAGTTGTGCTAGTTGATCCATGGATGTTTGAGATTGACATCTCATTGTATATACACACATCAAACATGATGAATGTTTTTTTAGGCACTCGTAAGCTTAATATCTTTATTATCCATTTATAGATCATATGAGCTACTTTATTAAATTATGCACATAATTAAAGATTTATAATCATATATTTAATATGTTCATATATGTTATTTTAGGTATCAAAATGATTTGTGTATGGAGACCAACGAAGCTGATGTGTATGAATTCCTAGATCCCAATCATTACAACAACTAAGGAGTACACATGAGTTTATCTTATACATTAATTACATAATGCATGATATATAGAAGTGAGTATACTTTGCACCTTATAATAGTAGTTAAATAGAAGTCATTTATCAAATACCTTTTTTACATTCAGATTCTAATTTGTTTAATTTCCCATGTAACTTTTACTAACAATTGTATGTGTTTTGCTCGATGAATGATGTGGTGGTGTTTTTTTATTCATTGCATAGACAATCCAAATAAAAAATAGAGAAAGTATTAACAAGGAATATATATAAAATATAATTAAATTATATATATATATATACACTAAATTTAAATATTAATAATTATGTATGTACTTTTTACTTTGAACCACCAATGCATATTTTATTTTTGGGAAGGGTCGAGTACATTAAAAGAAAACTTAGAGTCATAATTCTTAAAGTTAATTTATAAACTTTTCAATATTTAATTTTTTAATATTGTTTATTTCAAATAATACTTACAATTATACGTGTAATATAGCCTAATATACATAAAGAAAGTCATGAATGTAGATACCGCATAATGTAATGAATAAAAAATATCATTTAAATGAGTCTTACTAATTTATGGAATAAGATAATTTTATTTCAAACTAACATATTAGTTTACTTATAGTTTTATTTAATATTTCTCGCACCACTTTATTTTTAAATGATGTAATACACTACGTTTAAAAGATTTGGCCAAATTTTTTCTTTTAATATTAGAAACTTTAGGGTAGATATAATGTATAAATTTAATTTTTAATTTGTTAAAATAGTAGAATAGATGTTTTTACACTAGTGTAATTACAATTAATTTTATTTAATTCAGTAGGATGATTTATTGTGATGATTATTGTATTTTTTTAACCTTTTAATTGATTAATAATATGTTTGGTTAGGTAAATTCATGATATGATGGTGTGAATTAGTTATATTTAATTTAGTTTAAATTATATGACCAATTCGGTATTGATGAATTGTATATTTGATAAAGCTGATTAATATTGATAGCCATTAATATAATATTAATTAATATGTTATAATTGGAATATTATTATATACGGATTATCTGAAGATAGTGTAAAATTAGAATTTAAAAAATATTATAATTAACAACATTAGTTTTTAATAGTCGTTAATTCTCGTAAACACTAATTTTCACAAAATAATTTTTTAACAATGATTGTATATTATTATTCGCTGAAATTAATGATGATTTTAAAACAACCGTCTTTATTTTGCAAAAATTAACTACTATTATAACAATCATGGAAGAAAACATAAAACAGAAGTTAAATTTAACCGTTGTAATATGTAATAACCGTCATTGTTACCTATTTATGCAGTAGTGTAATTTCTCTCTTCTTCTCTACGTCCTTTCCAATAAAATCATCTTATTATATTGGAACTTTGTTATATTTTTTTCCTAATTAATTTTAAGCTATTTTGAATTGGCCATTTTGATTCAGTAATGAGAATTTGTCAAACGAATACAAAGTGTGCCATCGACATCCAGGAGCTTTAAATTGAGATGGTAAAATAAAAAATTCGAAGACCAATTTCTTATCCATCTTTCTATTTTCCAGGCAAATTTTGGCTATATGCCCAATGTTTATTTTTGAAAAAATATCTTTTAAGTTTTTATCTGATCAATTTTAAAAATTCTCCAACCTTTTTTCATTAGATTATACTTTAATTAGAAAATTAGCAGAGGATAAAGATCAAAATACCAAACAAAGTGAAAAAGATAAAATTTGATATCAGCATTTACATAAAACTAGGATCGTGAGACAAGTAATTAATTAATCTCTTTTGAATCTCTAATTCCTTTTAATTTTTTTCCCCTTTCATCCCTAATCTTAATATTTGTTATAAAAATGTTTCAAATAAAAATAAGAATACATTTATCATCAACTTAAATTAATTAAATTGTAAAAAAAAAAGAAGTTAGATTATTAATAAATAAATATTTTAGGAAAAACAATTCACCAGGAAAAAAGCAATTTTTTATAAATAAAATATTAAATAAATATTTTTATACTTATTAATTTTAATTAAATTATCAAGATATTTCATATATAATATTTATTTATTTATTTTAATATATTATATTACCATATTTTAAAACATTTTATAATATTCATTATCACATAAATTTCACATATTATATTTGATGTGTAATATACGACATAAAATACTAATTAATAAAATAACAATAATTTATTATTGTATTTTATTTTCTCATCATATCAAGAGAAAGCGTTTAGACAGCCAAAAGGGTATGGTCAACGAGAGGGACGAGGGTTGTCTGAAAGGAAACCACGTTCTATGTTTGGTTGGTAGTAGTTATCCGCTGCACGTCTTTGGACACGACGTCAAAAGTTATTATCAACCGTTGGATGGGAAATGAAACTTGATGGGTCAACCAAGGATCCAATCGTAGAGACAAAAATGAAGTTGGGTGCAACAAGTGTGTGTGGACACTACCGCATCTAGCCAAACACCCCGACATGATCTCTTGACAGTTGCAAACTGAATGCTGAGTTGGTAACGTTATGCCCTATCGCTTTTTGCACCGTCCCATGCATCATTACCCCCACACACACCCCTCCATCAATTTCTAAAAAGTTATGAGTGAAAATTACACACACCCCAGAACAAGAAAAGTTGATTCTTCTAAACAACATGCCCTAGTTACTTTTCTGCTAGGCCATTTTTGTTTTCCTAAATTGCCCCTCTTTTCGTCATATCATAATAATATCCAGCTCACATTACTTGATGAGTAAAAAGATCATACAGTGTTTATTCTTCACGTTCAACTTGATAAATAACACAATTGAATGAAACCTCAAATGAATTGCACACGTTTGGGTTAGAATCCACTCAAAAAGGCCATTGGATAGAATTTTGAGTCCAAGGAATATACCATGGATTTTAACACCTTAAAATTGTATTACTAAATATACTAAATATGTATAAATAAATCACATATTGTTAATTAGTATCTTTAAGCTACTAGTTAAAGAATTAAATGGAAAAAATGTGTAATATTTAAATGGGTGAATAAAAAAAAATTGAGAATACATTGACTGAATCCATATATTGACTTTTTACTAGTAAAATAACTTTTTTTATGTTTAAAAACACAACTATTTTTCAATGAAGTAAAAAATGATACTAAAAGAATTTGGAATAAGAGACATTCCACAAAAGAAAAATATGTTGAATAACGAAAGCAGCCACAGAAGTGAAATAATGGATTTTTTTTTTTGGAAAGAATAATGAAAATCAATAATAGATTACAGAGATGGGGAATAGAGTGAGGGGGTGTAACTGGAAAGTAAGAAAAAGGAGAAGAGTGCCAGCTATTTCCAACAACAAACGTGGCCCGTGGATGCGATATTCGTAACGGACGGCGAGGATGAAATTACATGCAATTTGCGCTTCATTTGAGGTGAATTTCATTTAGCGAGACCTTCCTTTTTTAAACCACAAGGCGGGTACCTAAGCCACACACACTCAGAGAGACACAAACATCAAAAAAAACACGACACACTCCCAAACACACACGTTGTCGCGCACACATTCTAACATTCCGCTGGTACCGCCACGTTCTCTCTTCCTTTCTCATTTCGCGATAAGAATCATCACCCACCGATTAACGCAATTTTTGTGTGGTTTTGTTTTTGCAGTAACCAGTTCTATTACCCTTGCTTTTACAATGGCTGATGCCGAGGATATTCAACCTCTTGTTTGCGACAATGGAACCGGAATGGTCAAGGTAAGAAATGCTTTTTTTTTATTTTTTTTTTTTAAGTTTTCTTGTTACAGTGGAAAGTTTCACCGATTTAGCTGGTGTCTAATTGATTATTGTTTTTAGTAGAGTGTTTCCTCGAAAAAAAATCACTCCTTTTTTCGATTACAAGATTTGAATTTGAGATTTTGCATAAAGATCTGAGCCTACTTTCACCCTGATAAACATAAACTGGTAGTTGGTAATAATTATGTTGCATCATGTTGGTAGATGATGTTATAGATGTTAAGTATCGCCGGTTTTTTATTCCGATGATCGGAGAATCTGATCACTTTAGTGGAGTCTTTGTTTTCAATTGTCTTGTTTTCATACTTGAGACATTGTTTAAGAGATCTGAATTCAATTTTGCACGGACCAAGTTTTTGTCTTTTAGTTGTTAATGATGTTACTTGGACCATGGTAATGATGTTACAGTGTAAGATGTTGTTGATTAATGTTAATGTTATCGAAATTTGTGTGGTAGGCTGGTTTTGCCGGAGATGATGCACCAAGGGCAGTGTTCCCTAGTATTGTGGGGCGCCCACGACACACTGGTGTGATGGTTGGGATGGGGCAGAAGGATGCTTATGTTGGGGACGAGGCTCAATCCAAGAGGGGTATTTTGACACTGAAATACCCTATTGAGCATGGAATTGTGAGTAATTGGGATGACATGGAGAAGATCTGGCATCACACTTTCTACAATGAGCTTCGTGTGGCTCCTGAAGAACACCCTGTTCTTCTCACTGAGGCACCGCTTAACCCCAAGGCTAATCGTGAGAAAATGACTCAGATCATGTTTGAGACCTTCAACACTCCTGCTATGTATGTTGCAATCCAGGCCGTGCTTTCCCTTTATGCTAGTGGCCGTACAACTGGTAATGATCCTCATCCACCCTTTTGATTTTTGTTTATTTGAGCTAGTATGCATGTTGGGCTTGTGAGATTTGTAGATATGATGTAAAACTACTGATCTGTGTTTGTTTTCTAACTTGATGGTTTTGTAAGTTAATAGATCATGTGTTGATGTGGTTTGGTATCTGTGGTGTTGTAGGTATTGTTCTGGACTCTGGAGATGGTGTCAGTCACACAGTTCCTATCTATGAAGGGTATGCTCTCCCACATGCAATCCTGCGTTTGGACCTTGCAGGGCGTGATCTCACTGATGCTCTGATGAAAATCTTGACGGAGCGTGGGTACTCTTTCACCACATCTGCAGAGCGTGAAATTGTGAGGGACATGAAGGAGAAACTGGCCTATATTGCTCTTGATTATGAGCAGGAGTTGGAAACTGCCAAGACCAGCTCGGCTGTTGAGAAGAGCTATGAGCTACCTGATGGGCAGGTGATCACAATTGGTGCCGAAAGATTCCGGTGCCCTGAGGTTCTGTTCCAGCCATCCATGATTGGAATGGAATCTCCTGGCATCCATGAGACAACATATAACTCTATCATGAAATGTGATGTCGACATTAGGAAGGATCTCTATGGTAACATTGTGTTGAGTGGTGGTTCCACTATGTTCCCTGGCATTGCTGATCGGATGAGCAAGGAGATTACAGCATTGGCACCAAGTAGCATGAAAATTAAGGTTGTAGCACCACCAGAAAGGAAGTACAGTGTCTGGATTGGAGGGTCCATCTTGGCTTCCCTCAGCACCTTCCAACAGGTAAATTGTATGACTATACTTCACACATGCATGAAGCTGTTACATTTTGGAATGTTGATACTGCAAATAACTTGGAAAATTATATTTGAATAATAAGAAACTTCAATAAAATTAACATTATACCAAAATAGGAGATAATACTCAGCTAGATCAATGAAATTAAGCTCAGTTTATGTGCTCATCTTTATGTTTTCTTTCCTATGTACAGATGTGGATTGCAAAGGCAGAGTATGATGAATCTGGGCCATCAATCGTACACAGGAAATGCTTCTAAGTTAATGAAAGCTGGACCAGGGAAATTACTATTTATACGAATACTACAAAAATACCATCAAGTGGTTCGAAGAACTTCCATGTCCTACTCTTTGCCATTCCCTTTATGTTTTTTGTGTTTTTCTTTCTTTGATATGTTGAGATAAGAGCATGAAGGCTAGCAAGATATGTAAGATTCAATTTTTTTTTTTCGTTTTGTTGTAGAAGAGATGTGCATTGTTACCGATTTGGTTTGGTTGAATCAACAAATTCTTTTCATGGGGTATTCTAATTAACATAGTGTTACGTGCTTTGGTTTATTATTCTCTGCAACATCGTTTGACTACTGTGGTTTGAATCAAATATCGCATTGATGTCTTTCAAAGGTTCCAAATTCTTTTATGAACATTCTTCCTCTTATTTTGGTGCTAAACAACATCCATTGTATATATACTTGTTTTCATCTCCCTTTTTCTTTCATGACATATTCTTCATTTTTTCTTGGTTTCCCCTCATTTCTTTCTAGTGTCAACATTCATTGAAAGTTATAATGCATGAAGTAATCACTGTCATTACTTTTTAGGTAATAGGTTTTAGAAGAGAAAAAAGAACTAGAAGTAACTTAATATGTTATTTTACACACCATAATAATTTGTTTCCTGTTATGTTTGGTTTTTGTTTTTTAATTTGTCTTGGGGTGCTAAAACAGGTGAGCCTAGCCGTAACTTCTTTCCTTCTTCACTTGTACAAACCCAAAATGTCTTAGGGTGTTAAAAGTAAAGGCACGTTATCTTTTTAAGTGATAATGAGTGCTTTCAAAATTCACATCACGTTTTGCTTTCTTCTTGACTCTACAATGTGCTTTTCATACTTTAATTTGCTTTTTATTTTCGGTAATGGGAGATACAATACTTTAATTTGCCCTTGCATGTTTTCACGACTATAGTTCCATTATTATTAATTATAAGAAATTTTTTCTTTTGACACAGCTAATTTACATGACTATAGTTCCACTATTTTTATAGGATTTAATTAAAAAATTTTGAAAAAATTTGAAAAAATCATGAAAAAATCATGACTATAGTTCCATAACAAAATTTGAAAAAAAAATCATTCTATTCTTCACTTTTTTTTTTCAAATAAGTTTTTCATAAAATATTTTTGGTCATTAAATAATTCATTTTGTTTTTTTTTTAAATCAACCCCTTTAAATATTACAAAATTTTCATTCGATCCCTCTAAATGGAAAATTAAATAATAAAACTCATAATGTTTAGGATCAAAAGTAAAACTCCAAATGTTTTTAAAAATTAAATATATTTTTAATCCATTTGAAGTATTATAAACATCGTTTTAGTTCTTTAAATTTTTTTATTCTATATTAATTTCTCTAACATAAAAAATATATTTTTTATTTTTAAAATGATTTAAATAACACTTAATATTGATTATAAAATGTTATTTAAAATTCTTTCCATATGAGAAAAGGTCAAGTTCGAAAATTGTTCGAAATGATGTGTGATTGTAATGACCATCAATTTATTGCGCCAATGCCCTTGTATTTTCATTAAATTCTCTTTTTTTAATGCCCACGCACAATAACTTTCGTACAATGCATCTGTATTTCCTAATTAAATTTTGAGGGACTAAAACTGAATTTGAAAGATTTTAGAGGAACAAAAGATATATTACTCTTGTTTTAAGAAAGTAAAAAAAAAAATAGAAGTAAAATCCACAGTATTTATAGAATCCAAATAAGAAATGAAACATAAATAGATCATTTGATAAAGAAAAATACTTTATTTAGAAAACAAAAATAAGAGACCAAATTAAAAAAAAAAAAAAACACGAAATTTTAAGAAATCAAAAACTCAATCAAGAACTTATTGTTACAAAATGAAGAACAACAGTGCATATTTATATTTTTATAACTAACTTCCACTGCTTTTCTTTTATCTTTTTTTAAATGTAATGAACCACCCTTATTCCCAAATTGCAAATAGCAGCAAATAGCAGTGATCCTAATAATTCTTTCAATGTTATAATATGATCAAAAGGGCATCAAAAGTGGTTGATCCACACAACTTCTAATAATTAGAGTTAAACCATCCTATTAACTTTAAAACAAGTTATGGCCCTCAAGAAAAAAATGAAAAAGCCTTCCAATCTAATAGCCTTTATTAGTTATCACAAAAAAAATGGACTATGAAACATAAAGTACACTTTACAGTTAAGCTAAGAGTGGGAGAACCTTGATAGGTGCCAAGAAATGCTCAAAATAGAAAACAATAGCAGGTTGCAAAACTGTGTGTAAGTGTAATGGTATAGATTCTTCTTTTTCTATTGAACAAAAATTAGGCTGAGCCAATCAACTTTATTTGCTGTAGTTCTAAAAAAATGGTTCTTGTACTGCATCACATTAAATTGTGGATACTTGTAAATGCTGACGGTTGAGTTGGATGGTTCGCTTTGTAGGACAACTCTGGCACAGCAACTCTCTGCCCATGATCTAGGAAGATTACAATCACACTAATATCATCATGAAAAACCCTTCTGTTTCCTGGCTCAATCTGCTGAAGCTCTTCATATTCCACGTCCCTTTTCTTAGCTGCTACCTTTAGAGCGGCCTTAATAAGTTTTTTTGCACTCCCCTGAAGTATGGTTTTTTGAACAAATGCACATAGCATAGCATAAGAAAAAAAGTTGGAGCATTTAAAGTTAATAGAAGGAAACATAAAATAAAGATCAAGTGTGAGAAGCATACATTTCGTGGATTCCTGTGAACAATCTCAACTGCTTCCTGATTTGTCAAGTGTTCCCAAAGACCATCAGATGCAAATATAATGAATCTGTCATTGGGTTGCAAAGGTCTTGATCGTAGAGATGGTTCTGCTGTTACTACAGGTCTTGTAATAGGTACAGCCAAGTGGAACCGTGGGTATGAATCATCAAGAGCGTACCTTGGATCCTTCAAATACGCATCTCCCATGGTTCTGGATACCTGATTGCAGTCATTGAATGAACAAGAAAAAACATAAGATGATGAACTTAAAAGTCAATAGAAATGATATGCAGCAATAAAATATGGCTTGCACCAATAAAAAGTCCTGAAAATTTAAGCATGTCTATGAAGAGACACCTTACTAGAAAGCTAAGCCACAAAAGGCTCAGCAGTGTATTCATAATCAATTATTATTAGTTATGGTTTCCACTAACTCTCAAATGAGTCAAAAGATGATAATTTAATAAAACATAGTGAGTTGTAACAGAAGATTTGATATACAACTTAGAGATTATTTGCATCAACATATAAAGCGTACATGTAATAATTAATGGTTTTGCAACAAGCATGATCTTATCATGTGTTAGAGTAGGATGCCAAATAATGATGTAATATGCACTACAAAAGAAAAAATGAGAAAAACGATTTACATGCTGTGATGATGGGGACTACAGGAAAAAATATTTTGCATTGTTAGGACTCTTTAAAATGACAAGAAAGATACAAGAAAATATGAAAAAAAAAAAAAAAGAAAAAAGAAAAGCACCTTAAAAGAATCCAAGGGACATTAAACTGTTATCAGGGAGTTATTCTGGGAAAGAGAAAAGACAACAAAACTTACTAACAAACTCTTTCTAAAGGTGAAAAGCAAAACAAAACCTGAATGATGCCTCTAACCCGCCAAGCTCCACGTGATTGAACTACAATGTGTGGATCATTTGGATGAGAATTTATGAGTTCTTGTCTAATTTCCTCATGCTTAACATTGTGCTCTCTAGTTAACTGCTCAGCGACGATCATTCTACATCTACCTATAGAGCCAATTACAGCAGTTGAGTCTCCAACATTGGCGATATGTAGAGTCCCATTCCAGATAACACCAATCAGACAGCAGGAACCCATTGCCGCAATCTTTGGGGTTGCCCTAAAATTATTCTCAACAACATCAGCCAGAAATGCAGCATCAGTGTCAAAAACTGCAGCCCTGAGAGTTTCTTCAGTGATAGTTCTACTACGCCGAACAGAATCTGTGATCAAGTTCCACGTAAAATTTCCATAAAACAAAAACCAATGCAATACCAGCACTAAACATGACAAGATAACACTAGGACAAAAAAAATAAAAGTAAGACAAGTTTATGCAATCAACATTTTACATTTTGTTCCATGCTCTTTCCAAATAAAATAAATTATCATCTAAAGAATCAAAAGAAAGCAGGCACAGAGAAGATGAAGTCAAAAGAAAGCATCAGAAGTCAAACTGAACTTTAAACAGTTTTTTGGAGCCCGCAAAACCACTCAATAAAAATAAAACAACAATAAAACCAAAACTACCCGGGGCCAAGATCATATAAGCCAAGAGACCACTTCATAGTTCAAATACCAACAAGAAGGCACAATCAAATTTCCACAAGATTATGAAATAATAAAGAATGAAGCATTGCAACTAAAAAAGAATAAAAAATAAAGAACAAGAAAGAAGAAACTTTCAAAGAAACTGAAAAGACTCACTGATTAAATTTTGGAAGAGGTTTTCTCTGACAAAATGAGCAGCTGCTTGACCACCATGGCCATCATAAACTCCAACAAAGATAGCATCAGAACCAATCTCAACCTGACTATAATCCTCCATTGCTTCATTGGCCTGAATCACAGCGAAAGAGAAATCTCCACGAGAATGCCTCTCAAAGTCTTTACTCCACATAAGAGCCACTTCATCTCCATCATCATCATCATTTCTGTACATGCGAACGTAGTACCTCAAACACCCCAAACACGCCGAAACTAGATTTGTAAACCACTGAGGCATCTTGCACTGATCACCTTTCTTGGATGGAAAAGATTCAGAGAGTGCTGAAAAGACCCCAACTTTAGTTTTTTCTGAATTTCAAAAGCAATACCCTCAAGAAGAAAAAGTATGATTTTATAAATGGAATTAGTAGGCAAAGGAGAGTGTTAGAAAAGATTGAAATTTGTGATTAACAAAGAAAAGGGTGTGAAATCTTTATAACCGTAAGACACACTAGGCAATTGCAATTTTTGAAAAAATGATTTTTTTACTTAGCTTTTTATTATTATTATTATTATTTTTTTTTTAACTAAAATATTAAGCGGGGTAAAGCTCTCTTTTATGCTGATTAACACACATGTTATATTATATTATATCTATACATGTATTTATATATGTACTTAGATATACTTAGACTTGTCGTTGAAGAGTATAGGTTTGTTAATGCTATGTTATGACTTTTGTGTAAGGAAAGTGAAAATTGCAGAAAAGTGACAGTGTAAGTGAGGAAGTTGAGGGGAGAGGAAAATTGACAAGCTTAGGTTTGACTCTGAAACTGAGTAAGACCTCCAATTTTCTTTTTTTGGAAGGTCCCTGTTATCTCCACGACAATAACTTATTTACATACTTGCTATTAAATTAGGTACTTCGTCCTTCATAATTTATATATATTTTTATATGTTAGGAAATTTTAATTAGGTATATGTACATATATATATATATATATATATATTTTTGTTATCTTTAATTATGCATAAATTTGCACTAAATTGAAATTTCCTTAAAATATATAAATTAATATTATTTATATTTAATTTCATCTTCTAATTACATGTCAACTATTTATTGATATTTTTTATATTTAATTAAGTTATATATTAATAAAAGATATTATATTTATTTATTTACAATATAATTTGTTTAAAAAAGTAATATTGTAAATAGAAAATAATTTTTATGTTCTTCTAACTAGTAGTGATTCTATATTTATCATAATTTTATATTGATTGACTTCATAAAATTTAAATATTAGTATATATAGAAACTAAATTATATTATTGAACCTAAAAAATTAGATCAATTTTGTTTTAATTAGAATACTCCGTTAAAGTTTAAAGGTAGAATTTGACTTTTTTTATGTCCAATTGATAAAAATTTGTTTAATCTCTGTATTAACATTTTTTGTGAATATCCATTCACTAAAATAATTTATTTTATATAAATTTAATTATTTTTTAATTTTAAAATATTTTATTTTTTTTATCTTCATTTTCTTTATTTTTCCTTCTCTATTCATAAATTAATAAATAAACATGTTTATTAATGTTGTATTTTTATCAATTAATGTGATTGTTAGTAAATATATTTATTAATTTAAATATAATATACATAATATAAATATATAATATATAATTATATGTATATATATAAACAAATTAGCCTATCAAGTTTAATAACAATTTAATAAACTTAAAATTTGATGATAATATAAAATATACCTTTTTAAAAACGTAATCATTTAACTGAACAACTGATATCAAGTTACATTAAAAAGTCTGCATAGATGGTAACCTATTTTCATCTCTGATCATTATATATTAAATTTTTTAATTTAATAATTTTTAAAAAAATTAATTATAAAAAATATATTAAATTAGTTTGGATTTGATATATACTAGTTACATGATTGGTTAGAGTTTGAAAAACTCAATTGATGAATTATATCTATGCATCTATAAAAGTAAAAGAAATTTACTATAAATAATATAGATTTTTTATTTGCTATTTTAATTCTTATAATGTATATTTAATATTTATGTATATAAATTTGAGTGCATTTTCGATTAAGATTTTAAAATATTATTTTATTATAAAAAAAACTTGTGAGTTTAATAGATTTATAACAATATTAATGATTTAATAATTTTTTTAACAAAGATTTTTATTATGAATATTTTTATAATTTCATAGAAATATAATAATTTTATCGTTTTGTTGAATTTATACCATAAAAATATATATGATTTAAAAAGATGTCATGGATTTATTAAATTTTAAAGAATTCCATGTTTCAATGATAATTAAAAAAATTATAATTAAAATTAAAATTAAATCATAAAAATTTATATAATTATTGTTGTGATTTTTATTATTATTTTTAACCTTTATATTATTATTATTGTCCATAACATTATTATGTCACTATTATTAATTAATGACAATTGTGATACGATGAACGTGATTATAATAATAATATATATCAAAAGATATTGATAAAAATAAAAATAATGATAAAAATAATATATTATAATTGTGATAATAATAGAGTAAATTGAGATATTAGAGAGAAAGAGTTACATATTATGTATAAAAATAATTAATTTCAATAGTTTAGATAAGATCATTTAAAAAATAAAATATTTATAATTTTTATTAAAAGGTATCGTAAAATTTATCATATCAAATAACTCGTCAAAAATTTATATATTTTTAATTACTACGAGACTTCTTTATGTTATAAAACTTTTTGAATTGAATATCACAGGATTTTGTCTAAATTGAATGTTATAGTATTTTTCTCTTGTTGAAAAGTTTTGATTGAAATATATAAATCCTTTTAAATCTCAATTGAATTCATCCTTTAGTTTTGTAACTTTTAGGTTAATTAAATTGAAATTGGGTAAGACTTTGTAATATAAAAAATTCTTGTGAACTATTTAAAAGATTTCATAAAAATTACAATGATTAATTAATTTTTTAATAAAGATTTTTATAATTTTATAAAAATATAATGACTTATAATATTTTATAATATCAATTTTATTAGATTTATATCTGAGAACTTACAAGATTCGACAGATTTGTGAAAAAATATTTAATATTAATTAGTGTTTGGATTTTAATTTAAAAAAGCTATTGTTAAAATTAAAACTAAATTATAACCATTTATATTACTAATATTATTTCTTATATTTTTATTATTATTATCATCATCGTCATCATTATTATAATTGATAATAACAAAGATAATATTGTGATAGAAATAAAAATGATAATAAAAAAATTATATATGTCAAAGAAAAATAAAATCTTTAAATGAATTGAATATTAATATATTTTCACGTCAAACTACTTTTTTTTTATTAAAATTTATATACTTTAAATACCTAATAATTTTTCTTTTGAAATTATAAAAATTCTTAATTAAATATTACCAAATTTGATAACTATTTTTTAAAAATTATAATTATTTTAATTATATATCGAATATACCTGTCTTCCCGTAAAAAAATATCTTTTAAAATTCTTCAAAATCTCAATCGAACACCTCATTTTTTTCATCTTAAAAAAAAATTAAAAGTAAACCACATATATGACATGCCATAAATTCAAAGAAAGGAATAAATATTCGTGGAACAATGAACATTTTTCACCACAAAATTTGATCAAATTTTGTCCAAAGCTAAAATCCAAAAGGAACATATCATGTGCTTTTCTTTCACTTTCAGATCTAATGAATTATTATTTATTATTTATATTTTAAGTAAAACTTACATAAATGAGTCTTAATCATTCATTGATAAAAATATCGATACCCTAAACAGTTTTTTCAAAGGGCAGAAACATCCATAAAATGAATTTTAGGCCATATTTATATATCAGAGGGTATTTTGGCAATAATATTGTCCATATTGAGTGCTTGGCTTGTAAATCTTAAACACAGGTAGCATGTGAAACACCTTTTCTGAATATGTTATTGCTATTTTTTTAGTTTAAAGAAATGACTCCAATCTAATATGACCTCACCTAATCCAATCAAATTCCTGTTACACATGCATTAAACAATTGTGGTTACTACTTAGGAAGCCAATTAAGATTATTGCAATGATTCCTTCATTTTCTTTCTCTCTTTATTTATTTGGTTCATTGTGACATATTGGATGATGTATGTTAGATGTTAAGAGTTATCTGTAAAAAGATGGAGGATGAAAGAACAAATAAATTTTATTGCTTGAAGCCAAAAGAATAAACAAACATTATATAAAAGGAAAATAAATAGCATAGGTAATTAAATCAAGTTAATTTTAATGGGGCAATATACATATATAGAGTAAACTTTGCATTTTCCTTCTGAGCAGGAAATAGCACATATTCAACCTTGGAGAACAATGAAGATTTTTCAACAGAGCCTAAACAATATCATTGATCAAACGCTTGTGGCGATGATAATGCTTTTCCATGAAAACTCTGGAGGCACCTTCCACAGTTCTTCGCCATGTCTACAACAAGTGATGAAAAATAAATAAATAAGAAACTGCTCAAGATTTGATGCACTATTCATTTATTGGCAAATAGCTAGTGACACTATTCTGTTGTTAGTTTGTGTTTGTTAATTACCTCAATCTTTATGGTAAAGAAAAAAAATCTTTACACGAAAAATTATCCATTACAATAACAATAAAAACGTGTTATTCCACCGGGTGTCAACACGTTTAAAAATCAAATTTTCAGAATACAAAGGAATTAATATTTGAAAATTTTGGGAGATAAATAAATATCTAGATAAGATTATATATTGTCCAAATTTGATAAATTTACCTCTTGGACAACAACCTAAGCATAATTACTGAAGACAAAACTTGCATAAAATTCTTTTTAATTTTTTTTAATTAAAATTAGCTTTTTACTTGACTAATACATTAATAAAACTTGACATTAAATCATTACAAGCAAAACTCTATTTCTTATTAAAAAAAAAAATCAAAATCACCCAACGTTTCTAAAACTCCAATTCTCAAGCACATTTTAATGTAACAAAAGTTTCATTATAATCCTAACTCAGAAAAATAAAAAGTAAAAAACACCTTTTTCAATTACCATAATTGAAGAAGATGAACAGAATTGGCCTAACCTTATGAATGGTTCCAAAGAGTGAAGACTTGTTCCTAACATCCCTCACTCTGAGCTGCCGGAGCAACACCGACCTCCGCACCACTTTCGACGGCAGAAGGGACCTCCTCTCGACCAGGGTGGTGCCACCGTTTGAAGGGCTATCATAGTCACATTCATCCTCTCTTCTCTTCTTCCTCCGTTTGTTCTTTCCGGCGTCGCCGGAACCCACTTCGGCAAACTTCCTCAGAAGCTCATCGGAAGATTTCTTAGTAACATGTTGAACAACCTTAGCTTCAGTAGTAACAATAGCACTAGCAGTGTCCATATTGCAAGTGAAAATTGATATTATGGTATAATAGCACTATAGCTTAAGATATATGGTATGGTACTATTTATGTAATGTAAGAATATAGTAATATATATGATTATGATCTGTGATGGTGAGGATTGAAGACCGTTGAGGGAATGAAGAATCAAAAGTGGTAAGTGAAAGTGAGTGATTATTGTTGTTGTTGAATGTTGAATAATGAAAGAGAGAGAGAGAGAGAGAGAGAGAGAAGGGAATAATGGAAGGAAATATAGCCGTTGGGTTGGGATAATAAATGTTGAATGGCTTAATTGAAATTCTACTAAGATTTTTAATATTTTTGTCTATGTATCTTTTGGCTGCTTCTGTAACATTACATGTATGTGTAAGATTGGCATGTGAATTTTCTGATGGCAACAATACAATACTATGAAATTTATAGGTCCCACAATTGCGCTCTTGTTTCTTCAGTTTCAGTGTTACTTTCTGACGTACATTATTATAATTATTATTATATGGTGTTTGCGTAATAAAGTGGTTGGTCTTGGTATTGCTTAGTAATAATTACTTATATTGTTAATTAATAATAAACCTGTGCTAAGTGTAAAAGCGTAACTGAGTTGAGTATAGAATTTACAAGAAACAAGATAAGTCTCAAGATTTAAGAAATTAATAAATTGTTATATCGGTAATGAGAATTGAGTATGTGCCTTTGTTTGTAAGATATGAGCTATATTATTACCAACTGACCAACTTTTATTGGCTTTTTAATGCACTTTGAGTTAAATAACTTTATGCGATTTTCATTTATTAAAGAGTGAGAGCAAGTGTTAATTAATAATTAATTATATAATGAACTCTGATTAAGTGCTATCTGTCGTGGGTTGTTTCTTAAAATTTAAAATCAATTCTATGCAACTATAAAACAAGATATAATAAAAGACCAAAATAAGAGACGTTAAATCCTGTTGTGGCAATAAAAATCCGGTTAACCCAATTTATTTTGTTTGGTTTGATTGTTTATGTTCGTAAAATACATTCTCGGACTCTCCGTCCATTATGGAGTATTTGGTAGGATGAAAAGAAGATATAATAAAAGAAAACATAAATAACAATGTATTGGTTAAAAAAAATTAAAAGAAAATAAAAGGAAATGTCAATTTTTTGAAAAAATAAAATTTTAAAATTTTCTTTTCTTTCATTTTTCTTGCAATTTAAATTTCAATTATGTTTGTCGTTCTTCACCCTCTTTCCTTCCTACCAAATGAAGAATTACCATTAAGATGGATTCTCATGGCACCCTATCTAACATCTAAAATAATCAAAATAACCTTATGTTTTAATGTTAAACATGTTGTGGTAAATTGTTCATTGTTCCTTGGGAGTTCTGAGCACCATTTTGATCCCTTTGTGCTGCATACAGAGGCAAGGTATCGTGTGTGTTTTTTTTACAAAGTTACAGATTTCTTTAATCCATAACGTTTTAAAAAGAGCATTCCATAACAACTTGCTAAATGCACCATTTTTGAAAGAGTTTCTATTTTTGCACTACCCGGGTATATATTTCAGATATTACCGGAATGAAGAATCCGGGAACATTCTGATTTTTGGATTTTACATCCGGACGGAATGGTTAATGCCTATTATGCTTTGAATCTGCATCTTCAATTTAATTTTTTATAATTTTTTCACAACACACGAGTGAAGATATTTCCTTTCATATCTCTCTATATTGTTAAGTTCTAGATTTGGGTTGTTTCTTTTGAAGTTCAATGCTTTGAACTTCAACTCAAGTTTAAGTTTTTCATATTTTTTTTCTGTTGATTTTGCAGGAAGGGGTAATGGGTCACCAAAATCTTCTTCGGATGTCTTGTAAATTGTAATCTTTGATCACTAGATGCACTTGTATTGGTGATTCAGCCTCAATCTGGAAAAGGTGATTCCGAGAACGTATGGATTGACCATTTAATCCGTAAGTGTAACATTCACACCCCTTTACAGATTGGGAAAATCCGCTCCAGTGCAACTAACCTGAAAATTGCAATGATGAAACAGAGTACGAAAGGTGCAAAACGGAAAGCCTGCACAATGCTCCTAGATCACAACAGAAAGGGTGCAAGGAAAAAGGGACGAGCAACGGTGCAAGGAGGAAGACGAGGGTGCAGAAAATGAAAGACGAATAAAATGCACAAGGGTAGGGTATTTTTTATAGTTCATGTACAAAATAGGATGTATGAAAAAAAGGAGTGCAGAAAGTAAAAACTATCAAATAGGTCTAATTTCAAGCCATTTTAACCCCATTTTTATATCATGACACTTTAACCTAATTTTTATACGGACTAATTTTTTTTAACCCAGCCTATCATGGCACCAAACTGACACGATAGCCTGGCTGTTTTGTAAACTCTAGTTGAACGGAGAACAATATTCCTTATTCATGATAGTGTTGTAGGCTGTAGCCCAAGCGAGGTGTAATCTAGTTCTTTTAATAAGGAAAATAGAATAAGGCTTTGATGTGTTATTGGAATGTACATCAGTACATGAATGTGTCAATTATGTTCATATAACTTTGTATATTAAAAGATAAAATATCATGGTATAGAAATAGAATGCATTACCATCACTCAAAAAAATCAGAAGGAAGAAAGCTACTTTCATCTCATTTATAATTAATTCCCTTTGTCAGCCTGTTGGAAACAACCTCATATTCTAACATCAACACAAGAAAAATACTGTTAACTAGAAATCTAATAAGAAAAATAAACATTGTAGTCAACATCGGAAGTAGCCGTCGTCGACTTTAAGCTTCAATTTTCAGTTCTTTGCTTTATGTCCCAAGATACACCGATGGCACTACGGCAGCAATCAATGAATTTCCCATAACCTGTATTGTGATTTTATGATAAGAAACTTCTTATATTTGTCGTGTCTAGATGTAAATGCAAATGAATCTGTATACTTATACACATGGATTACAATTTCATGTTTCAAACCAATTTAAAGAGAAATATTAATTTAGATAAATTGATATGTGATAATCGTGGAGAAACCAGACTGTTTCTCAATGCTCTTGGAAAAGCGAAAAAAATAAATAATTCAACATGTTATGATAACTACACATGTTCACTTCATTGATTTCAGATAAAATTTGATAACACTAGACTTAGGAATCAGATGAATTTAAACAAATTGTATCTGCAATTATAATAGTGAAACCGCACTACTTTTCAACTGCTGCTGTAATTTAAGAGCAATTTTAACATGAGCATGTTCCTATTTTGAGTTTTGATTAGTTATGCAGAATAAGCCAATTAGGCTCTTTAAAGTGAGGAAATGTGTTGTGTTTAAGAAAAAAAAAGTTAAGATGCATCCACCATTCGTTTCAGTTGAAAATACCACGTAAAATTAAACCCTTTATAGACCAAGGGTAAAACTTCCTACTTTATACATATTCTCAGTTTGGAAGAGGAGCTATAAACATGATACTTGTGCTATAACTGCACAAAATTTAGAAGCTAACAGATTTAATTACCACAACAACTTCAATCTGCGTTGTTATAGCTTATGAGCTGAATTGAGTTCCAAAACTGAGAGCATGACATTCAAGGTCCTTCAGATTTAGCTGCAAAAGAGGAAAGACGATTCATGAGTTAGCAATAAAAATTACATCAGATGAAACCAGCAATTATGTCACAACCAAACCTTAAGCAATGAAAACACCCCTTCCACAGTCATAATCCTACTACCATTAATATTGTTCTTGACTACATTTTCATCAAATATATGGATGAATCCTAAATTGCATCAGGCGCAACCGAGTGGGATTATTGAACTAAAACTTGTACCTGCTTAGAGGCAAACTTGCAGAAGGCAAGAGATTACTGACTAGGTCAGTGAAGATCAGGGCATATTAACAAAATAAATAACACAAGGTCAAAAATTCGCAGCAGGGACTTCTTACTTGATACATTAAAAATTACAAATTTACAATGATCATCTTCAACCCAACTGCTGCAACTGCAAACAGTATCAGCCATCTTAAAGCTGGGGCGTGGAGGACTTTCAGAAAATATCATTGCTTTCCGTTATAGTAAGGAAAGAAAAGACAATCTACACCAAAACCTAATTGTCTTATTAGTACAATCCGTAACCAAAATAATCAGAAACAATCAACCAATCCGTCCCATACCAAAAACTTTTCATCATTTAGTCAAATAAGAACCTTTTATGTATAGAACAAAAGAATAAAGACATAATTTTCACATGTGCTTTCATTTTGTTGAACTTCATTAAAATTCCTTCATTATATAACAGAAGGGAGAAAAGTAGCAAGAAAGATAGCATTGAAATTCTAGACAAGAACCATATCTTCAGCGAGTTAACCATTTGCAGAAACCTGTTTTAATTGACTACAATGAAATGCCTAAAGTGAGTCTCATTAGTACATTCACAGGGACAGCAATCCATTACCTCAAGCATCATACCAGGGGCATATTAGTGCCATGCTTATGGAGTAATATAATTATTTAAAGAATAAAAAAGGCCATATCTAAGATAACATAAAATGCACAAGATATGGAGCTCACCATGACAGCAACTCCAGTTTCACTGAATTTAGGAACACATATGAGTCTCACCAGCTGCCCTTCTGATCCTGCAATGAACATGCAAAACTAATTGAAGCTTTAAGGAGGAGGATATTGTAGTGAATGCAAGTCAAAAATAAACTTTTATTTCTGCTATTCAGAATTTAGAATAAAAATACCCTTTATGACACGAGTTTCAAATTTATCTTGATTTCCAACAAAGTAAACATGAGGACAGCTCTCAATGAAGAAAGGATCCCTGCCAGTATATGGATAGCATCCTGGAAGACAACAGCAACAGTCAAAAGTCAGGATAAGCAAATTTATATATCTTTTTTGTAAAAACTCCAGATTTCTTCAGAAATAGAACATAGTAAATGTTTGACCTTCCAGAAAAAATTTCTGAGCCATGCAAAAAAGACAGATTATTGATAACCAAGGAAGTATAAAAGCATTGAAGCATATATAATGTACATACCAAGAGTATTAGGAGCAGTGGGTGCCAAATGCCTCCATCTTAATGTCCTTTCCATGAATTCAAGTTTATCTTTTGCCTCTGAATACTTCTCAAGATCATCTATATTTTGACCTGATGTCCCAAGAAACCTGGAAGCAGTGTGGGAATCATGTTCGATGTACAGAAGATTGAGCAGCAAAGACAGTAATATTATGAATAACCTATTTACCTGACATCATCAAGCTCAAAATAATGAGGATTTGTACAAGATCTAAAAGTATTATATGCAGACGACCCAGGGAAAAGGCATCTATGCAAAGGCTGAAAGTGATAATTTCAGTAATAAAGTTATACAACACATGTTAATATGCCATATATCTCTTAAAGGATAACTTAAGAACCTGCTGCGGTAGTGAGAAATTAGAAGGATCACTTGGTCCAGGCATGATATCAAAAGGCAAACCAGCAGCTATCTGAAAAGCGTGAAAAAGTTAAGCAAATTATTTATAAAGTCAAGGATTACAATATAAGAATTCAACAAATGAAATATACCTGACTCAACAGAATATCTAACTCCTTTATTGGCTCGGCCATCCTTGAGAGATCCTTTGAAGCCAAATTCTGCAAATATTGATGAAAATGCCCATAAATCTTGTTAGGAACTGGAGATTAAACACCAGAAAACTTCTTGTATTATTTACTGAAATCAGCTCAATGAACTGTGACAAGCAAAAGGAGACTCCAGAGAAACTGAGTGCAAACAAGGAATTCAGACACCAGAGAAAGTTAATTAGTGATGATACAATACAAAACAGAGAAGAGTAGGTGATCATTTTTTTAATGCATGAAACAGAGGTACTTTATTAGAAAAGAGGGGGTGAAACTATTTTCTTATATTGCATGCACTGTTCAAACTTATTAAAGGAAAAGATATCAGCATAGGACGGAAACCAATTAGAAGAAACCAAAATGCATTATCATTAAAGAAATTCAATATCAAAACTGTTGAGATATTAGTGCTAGATATTATTCTATTATCTTATTAGTTTTATGTATTTAATTACTTTCATACTACATGTATTGTACTATTCTTTCCTAATCATAAAACAGATCTCTCCTTACACTGTACAGCACTGGTAAGCAGTAAATGATATATGCAGAACGGTTTCTCTCCGCAAACCTTTTTTTTAACTCTCTTTCCCTCTTTGGTAACATAAATACCTGTCCATTAAGAAGTCTGTGAGGTATCTCAACTGAATTTCCAGCAAAGACAACATGAACAATTTGTGATGCTATTCTTTGCTCCTGTTTAATGTCATTTTGGAAGAGTTAAAACTTTGAAATGTAGCATAGTTATCAACATGAGAAAGCTGAGAGAAAAGCATGATAAACCTTCTCATCTCCTAAATGCCCCGTAATATGATCAATGAGTAGCTGAAACTGAAGAGGATTAGAGTTGCTGCTCCCAACACTTAACCCTGACACAAGAACAACATATTTGTCTTCCCCTGTTGAAGACAAATAAAAGAAAATTTAGAGCCAATATTTTAATTAAAATTGGAAATTTTAATAACAAATATTGAAATAAAGAGCATCAAAGACAGAGTTAAGAGACCAAAATGGCAAGGCTGTACTAATCATCTGTGTGTTAACAGAAGAAGAAATGAAGCATGCAGCGAGCAATATTTTAATTATGACTTGGATAATTGGATATCTTTTCAAAGTTTGAACATATACAGAGAAAGCTAAGAAGTAAAATTAAAATCATAAACAATCAAAAGGGAAGAGACAATGCCAAGAGAAGGGAAACATAAGACAATTTATGCCTGCTGACTATAAATAATAATTTTTTCAAACAGCACAACTCCTGAGAAAGTATTAAATAGACAACACAAACAACACTTCATACAGGAAAGTGGGATGCTAATTCACCACAAATTCACCCATAAATAATTCATGCATGTGCTTTACTGGGTTATAAACATGTAAAAAGATAGCAAGAGGTACTTGATTTAATGGGAAATTCTATCTGTGGTGGTAAGCCAGCATCTAGGACCTCCTGAACCAGAAAGTCACCTGCACCTGATTCCTTCCCAAGTAAAGCAACCACAATTCCTGTCCAGATAATATTAACATAAAATCATCACATGCCAGATGACAGTCAATTTGCATGGAAGGTAAGTTGTAATCCTACAAGAAGGAATATCATTAAGTAGTTATTTCTAGATACCTCAGATAAATATTAAACAAAGCAATCCAATATTGTTTGAACTTTCAATCACACCCTCTTAAAAAAAACGAAGCAAAAGTATAGAAATTGAGGAATTTAGATAAGTTGTTCATAACATAGACCTGTTACATATTCAGATGGCGGAATGGGATTCCCCCTGAGCTTAACACGCCCACTATCATCTTCCAAAACTAGATAATCATCAGGGTGCATGAAGTTGTGCTGCTTGACAAGTGGAACCACTGATCTCTGTACATTATTTGACAGAGCTATAATAAAATACAGCATCATGGCACATTATTGTCAATTTTGATGCAAATAAAGCATAAAATTCACCCTTATATAACAAATTCAAGTCCTCACTCGAGTAGGATGACCAACATGCTCTCCTTCACACATAGTCCCATGAGTATGACAACTAAAAAGCTTTCATATTAAATCAAGTCAACCTTTTTTCCTCTTTAATTAGCAATTCAACCAAAAACAGGTTTTTGCTTTTCTTAATTTACTTAAAAAAATACTCAAACTTCTACTATAAACACTACACAATGAGATATTCAGAAATCTCCATAAATACAAGTTCCATCAATTAAACCGATTTTCAAAATTTTCCAAAACTGAAAGTTCCAAATGCCAGTTTTACATTTTAATCATCACTAAAATAGCATCCCATCAATTAAATCAATCTTCTCTCCCTTAAGCCAATTAGTTTCTGACTTAGTGGGTTAGGGGAACACCCATGATCTCTAACCCATAACAAAAAAATACAAAAAACCAATCTTCCCTAACTTATAAACACAAGTGCACGGGCAATATAAGTAGAAATAATCATAAAGTAGAACCAAGAGAGTACCTCCTTAGAATAATCATCAAGTATGCAAGGTTTGAGCTTCATGTGTTTATATAATGTTCCAACAATGACACATTCTTTGCCCTCTTCCAATCCCAGCACCGTGCACACTGTACCAAACAAAAACCTGTAAGTAACTAAATACTGAAAACCTCATAGCCATGAAACGCAACACCACACACACACACAAACAATATTTATATAACCCTAAGTGGATGATAATAGAGAACACGGTGAAGCGAGAATACCAGGAAAATTGGGTTTCCAATGAGGAACAAGGGAATACAACACAGTTCTCATCAAACGAAGGCGTGCGAAGTAAATGTGACTGTATTGCTGCCCCTTATACATCTCTTGCACAATTTTGAACGTTTCATCCTGTGTTCACCAAAATTGTGAGTTCGTGAAAATCAAATTAACAGAGTCATCAACAAAAAAGTATCTCATAGTACAATGAATCAGAGAGAGAGAAGTGAACCTGAGAGGCGTAGGTACCCTGCACTCGCTCCATTGCAATAGCGGGAACACTTCCCTCACTCCAATTGTTTCTCTCACAATTCAACAAGAATGAAATATATAAACACTCATGTACTAAGTTAATTATCTATTTTAGTCAACTTATTACGTGTTGGGGATGTAGCTCAAATGGTAGAGCGCTCGCTTTGCATGCGAGAGGCACGGGGTTCGATCCCCCGCATCTCCACTATTTTTAATTATTGGTTCTTCAGTCTTGAAGAACACGAACAATATTATAAAAATAAAATAACTAAAAGATATATTTATTGTCCTATATAAATAGTATTTATAATAGGTTAAATGTGATTTTTATTTTTTTAAATTTCAAACGAAAAATAATTTAAAGGATCAAACACGTAAGGAGCAAAAGTCTTTCCTAAAGCAGATTTTAAGTTTTTTTTAAAAAAAAAAAATTGTAGATTAATTGAAACATTATATAGCTTTTAAGTTTTGTTTTTCTTTTTCTTAAAATTTGTAGATTAATTTAAACTTTATATACCAATTCAAAAGATATTTTAAGTTTTTTTTTTTCAAAAATAAATTGTAGATTAATTGAAACTTTATATAGTTTTAAGTTTTGTTTTTCTTTTTCTTAAAATTTGTAGATTAACTTAAACTTTATATACCAATTCAAAAGATATAATCAAAGAGTTAGTTTTTATGTGAAAACTTAAAAATTTAAAAATGGTTTTATACTTCAGTTAAGAATTTAAATTTGTTCTATTTTGATAAAGTTAGTATTGCTTGTATATATACACAGTAATTTGAAGTGAATTTTATTATTATTAAAAGTATTAAAGCATAATTAATTAATAAAAGTACTTTGCTTCAAGGATATTACAAGTAAAATTAAAATAAAGAATTGATATTACTTATTTGATGTTATTAATGTATTAGAAAATTTTAATTGTTGTAAAACATTTCAAATGTATATTAAATGGAAATGAAGAAGAGTAAATTAATGACTAAACAAGGTTGTGGGATGATGTAAATACATTTAAAAATTGAGGTAATCATTGTTATTTAGTTATATATGAAACGACCCGCTATTTTATATTGTTGAAATATATTTATATTCTTCATTTATCATTATTATTAAAAATGTTTCCCTTCATTTAAATTTCTTTAAATAAAATTTTAAAGATATTTTTACTTGCCAACAAAATGTTAAAAAAAAAACCACTTCACATAGATTATGCCATAACCATACATCAAAAGTTATTTTACAAAACGTCACATAGTTATGTAATATTGTGACTATTTTAATATACACAGTATTATTTCCAATCTTCATGCTATCTAACATTCCTTGACATCTCCCCATTTCATTACTGAATCTACCTGTTAATCTGCTCCTCCGAATAAAATTCAGGATCATCACAGGTGTCAAACCACATACACAAACACGCAAGGGTGAGCTTTCCATTAATAGCATATAAAATATTAATATGATATATTTCAAAATCAAATAAATACATAGTGAATTATGACTTAAATGAAATTTCTATATGATGCATGCTCCAACCTCAACTCCAAAAATATGCAATGTGGTACCATAATAGATAATACGATATAATCATCGAATAACTTTACCGACCAGTTGGGATTCCACAGTGGTGCACAGAATCTCATAAATAAACATGTGATCATCATGAATTAAATGAATTCTCACTGTTGGAAATCCCCCAAGTCTCGCATCCCACCAAGACGCACGGCTTAAGTTTATTATCTGTCCCTCTAACCGAGGCCACCTCTTTTGAGGCATGTATGCATGAATGAAAATTTTACCTCCCTTTCTAGAATATTATTTAAAATCATTCATATTTCAAAATACCAAAAACAATCAATAACCACCAATAAAAAATCAAGAAACACCCATAAACAGTACCGTATACGTGAATAGTACCGTATACGGGAATAGTAAAGATATGCTAGAAAAATGACCGTAGTCCATGAATAGTACACCAGGTAAGTTCCCAGGAAAGAGTGGTGAAATCACAAATGGATTCCCTTAATAATCAGGTCTTTCCTTAGCCAGAACTTTCCTAGACATGCACTTCCACACTACCACCCTTTTTCCTAACAACAAGAATAGTTCTTTTCTGATGTGGAAGATCGGACAAAACCGCAACCACAGAGCATACTAAGAATACATGAATAGTACCATATACATGAATAGTAAATATTGTATACATGAATAGTAAAATAACGTATACATGAATAGTAAAATACGGCATACATGAATAGTAAAATACGGTATATATGAATAGTAAAATACGATATACATGAATAGTAAAGTAAGATAAGGACAACTCCCCTTACCTGTTTCTCCTAGCTTCTCTATTCCTTCCCCTACTTACTTGCTCCTATCTAATTTGGAGAGATTTCTAAGAGAGAGTTTAAGAGAATGTTCTTGATTTTGTGATTATAACTGAAACCTTAGGCCCTATTTATAGGATTTCAAAAGTTACTATTTGCACAGTAATTTTTACGCACAGTAATTTGATTATTATAATGAAATCGTGTAACTCGTGTTTTTATATTTTATGATTTTACTATTTGCACAGTAATTTACTATTTGCACAGTAATTTACTATTCACACAGTAATTTACTATTTGCACAGTAATTTACTATTTGTACAGTAATTTACTATTTGCACAGTAATTTACTATTCATACAGTATTTTACTATTCGCACAGTATTTTACTATTTACACAATAGTTTACTATTTACACAGTAAATTACTATTTGCACATTTTTATAGAATTTTTTTTTTTTTTTTTTTTTTTTTTTTTAGTAAATGTTTTAACTACGAAATTATTTATGAAAATTAATTTTTGAGGGTGTTACAATTCTCCCCCCCTAAAAAGAAATTTCGTCCTCGAAATTTACCTCATTGAAATAATGTAGGATAGCTTTTCTGCATCTCACTTTCCAATTCCCATGTTGCATCATCCGTTCTCCAGATAACCTTTACTAAAGGAATATCTTTTCCTCTTAAGGTTTTGATTCTTCTATCCTCAATTCTCATTGGTAATGCTTCATAGGTTAGATTATCCTTTATTTGTATATCATCTAACTCAATTACATGTGATGAATCATGAATGTATTTCCGAAGTTGGGAAACATGGAAGACATTATGAAGGTTAGAAAGAATTGGGGGTAAAGCAATTTGGTAAGCCACAGGACCTACTCTTTTTATTATTTGAAAGGGACCAATGAAACGCGGTGAAAGTTTTCGGGATTTTAAAACTCTCCCAATACCGGTCCAAGGATTTACCCTTAAGAATACGTGATCACCAACATCAAATTCTAAATCTTTTCTTCTTTTATCATGATAACTTTTCTGCCTACTTTGTGCCGCTCTCATCTTTTCCTGAATTAATTTAATCTTTTCTGAGGTTTGTTGTACAATCTCAGGTCCTAAAATTAAACTTTCTCCTGATTCAGTCCAACACAAAGGGGTTCTACATTTTCTTCCATATAAGGCTTCAAAAGGTGCCATACCAATGGAAGAATGAAAACTATTATTGTAAGTAAATTCTATCAAAGGCAAAAAGTCTACCCAACAACCCTTATGTTCTAAAACACAAGCTCTTAATAAATCTTCTAAAGATTGGATTGTTCTTTCAGTTTGTCCATCAGTTTGGGGATGATAGGCAGAACTTAATTTTAATTTGGTGCCTAAAGCTTTATGTAGACTCTCCCAAAATCTTGAAGTAAATCTAGGGTCTCTATCTGATACAATACTAGATGGTACACCATGTAATCTTACAATCTCACCTATGTACAAATTAGTTAATTTATCTAAAGAATACCTAATATTAATAGGAATAAAATGTGCAGACTTAGTTAAACGATCTACTATCACCCAAATTGAATCAAATCCCCTAGGGCTTCTTGGCAAAGCTACCACAAAATCCATAGATATGCTATCCCATTTCCATTGTGGTATTTCTAAAGGTTGCAATAAACTGAGGGTTTCGATGTTCAATTTTAGCCTTTTGACAAATTAAACAAGAATACACATATTCACAAATTTCTTTCTTCATTCGAGGCCACGAACATGGTTTTCAAATCTTTGTACATTTTAGTGGCACCGGGATGAATACTTAATTTGCTTTTATGTGCTTCCTCCAAAATTGTTTTTCTAACTTCTGTTATATTAGGAATACAAATTCTATCTTGAAACCTCAAAATACCATCCATTCCAATCTTAAACTCACTACTTTTTCCTTGAGTCAAAATTTCCATTTGAGTTTTCGAAAAGGATCAAATTCTTGCTTCGTCTAATTTCTTCCAAAAATGTGTTAGAAATTTGTAAAGCTCCTAATCTAATACTCGTATTAGTAGTTTCACACACTAAACTAAGATCTCGAAATTGTTCTAATAAATCCATTTCTCTAATCATCAGTGAAGACATAATCAAAGACTTCCTACTTAAAGCATCTGCTACCACATTAGCCTTTAGGGATGGTAATTAAGTTCAAAATCATAATCCTTTAAAAATTCCATCCATCTTCTTTGTCTCATGTTTAATTCTTTTTGACTAAATAAATATTTAAGGCTTTTGTGATCGCTAAATACTTCAAACCTAGTTCCATACAAATAGTGTCTCCACATCTTAAGTGTGAATACTACAGCCGCTAATTCTAGATCATGGGTTGGATAATTTTTCTCATGAATCTTAAGTTGTCTAGAAGCATATGCTACCACTTTACCATCTTGCATCAATACTCCTCCTAAACCCATTTTAGATGCATCACAATACACTACAAAAGGTTCTTTGGGATCAGGTAGAGTTAATACTGGGGCAGTGGTCAATCTTTCCTTGAGAGTTTGAAAACTATTCTCACATTCTGTGGTCCAAATAAATGCTTGGTTCTTTCGGGTCAAAGTAGTCAAAGGTAAAGCTATTTTAGAAAAATCTTTAATAAATCTCCTATAATATCTTGCTAATCCTAGAAAACTCCTAATCTCTGTTACACTTTTAGGTCTCTCCCACTCCAAAACAGATTGTACCTTACAGGGATCTATAGATATTCCCCCTTGACTTATCACATGACCTAAAAAACTCATTTTCTCCATCCAAAATTCACACTTAGATAATTTAGCAAAAAGCTTTTTATCCTTTAAAATCTGTAATACTATTTTTAAGTGTTTGGCATGATCCTCCCTATTTTTTGTACACTAATATATCATCAATGAATACAATTACAAAATGATCAAGATAAGGGTGAAAAATTCGATTCATGTAATCCATGAATACTCTTTGGAGCATTAGTTACTCCAAAAGGCATAACTAAATACTCATAGTGCCCATAACGAGTACTAAAAGCAGTTTTTGGAATATCCTCGGATTTTACCCTAATCGATGATATCGATCTTAAATCAATCTTACTAAAGATACATGCCCCTCTTAATTGATCCATAAGATCATCAATCCTAGGCAGTGGATATTTATTCTTAATAGTTACTTTATTTAATTGTCTATAATCTATACACATTCTCATGGTTCCATCCTTTTTCTTAACTAACAAAACTGGAGCTCCCCATGGTGACACACTAGGCCTTACTAACTGTTTGTTTAACAATTCTTCAATCTGTTTCTTGACTTCTGCTAATTCTACAGGAGACATTCTATATGGTGCTATGGAAATTGGTCCTGTTCCTGGAACTAAATCAATAGAAAACTCAACTTCTCTTTCAGGAGGTAACTTATCTACTTCTTGAAATATCTCAACAAAATCTTTTACTACCGGCACACTACTCACTTCATTTTCAGACTTAGTTTTATTAGCAGTGATCAGGTATACTTGGGTATTATTATCCCTTAAAGATTTTAAAACTTTATTTATGGAAATAATTTCAACATCCCTACTCACCTCCGGGTCTCGAAAAATAATTGTTTTGTCAAAGCAATTCAACAAAACATGATTAGTGGACAACCAATCCATACCTAAAACAACGTCAATTTGCTGAAGGGGTAAACAAATCAAATTGACACAGAAAGCTTTATCACAAATTTTTATTTTACAGTTTAGACAAATATCGGAGGTTAAAACTGAAGTCCCAGTTGGGGTATTTACTTCTAAGTTAAAGTTTAATGAAGACACAGGAAGTTTCAATTTTTGTACACAAGAATATGCCACGAAAGAATGAGTAGCACCAGAATCAAATAATACAGTTAAAGGAGTTTCACTTATGAAGCATTTACCTCGAATCAAAGGTTCCGAAATTTCATTCCCATTAAGAGAAAAAATTCTTCCTTGAGCTTTAGGTTTTTCAGGTTGCTTTCCTTGCAGGTTTCCTTTTGCTGGACAGTCTTTTGCTAGATGCCCCTTGATGTTGCACTTGTAACAGAAGATACAGGATGAAGCATAGTGCCCGAATTCTCCACACTTAAAACACTTGACATTGACAGGATTATATTCACGATTTCTCATAGGAGCTTTAGAGAAATTCCCATTAGGACGTTCCCTAAATCCTTGAGAAACTTGGTATGGTTTCCCTTTATTTTCGAACCCCATTCTTTTATTTTTAATGGGTCCTCCACTGTTTTTATTTCTATAATATACAGCTCTAGCCCGAGAATCCTCATCATATATTCTACACATATTTACAAGTACTGGAAATTGGTGAATACCTTGATAATTTATAGCCTGTTTTATTTCAGGCCGTAAACCATTTACAAATTTAACACATTTAGACCTTTCACCATCTTTTCCATGATAATGTGCTGAATATCTAATTAGATCCTCAAACTTAACCGCATATTCTGCCACTGTTAAGTTCCCTTGTTTCAATTCCAAAAACTCCATCTCTTTCTTATTCCTTATATCTTCAGGAAAATATTTTTCTAAAAACAATTCCTTAAATTCTTCCCATTTTATTGTTTCTCCCTCTTTTTGCTACATCTTGTGAGATATTTTCCCACCAATATTCTGCCTCCTCCACTAACATATGAGTTGCAAAAATTACCTTTTTATCTTCACAACATTCCATTACCCGGAAAATCTTTCCAATCTCTTTCAGCCATCGTTGAGCACCTTCAGGATCATATCCACCTCCAAAAGTAGGTGGATTATTTTTCTGAAAACGCTCAAGACCACCGTATTCATTTTGCTCATTGTTGTTACTATTCTGATTTCCAATTGCTTGAGCAAGATTTTCAAGTGCCTCAGCTATTGCTCTATCGTCTCTTCCTGCCATCTATTACTGTTAATATTAAAAAAATTATTTCTCTTACTCTTACTACTTTATACCAGAATGCACAATGAATAATCAAACAACCGCTCAAGCAAACAAACAAACAATCATTAACACACAACAAAAACATAGTAAGCACATAACTCACAAGTCGAACTGGTTCGACCTGCTCTGATACCAACTGAAACGACCCGCTATTTTATATTGTTGAAATATATTTATATTCTTCATTTATCATTATTATTAAAAATGTTTCCCTTCATTTAAATTTCTTTAAATAAAATTTTAAAGATATTTTTACTTGCCAACAAAATGTTAAAAAAAAACCACTTCACATAGATTATGCCATAACCATACATCAAAAGTTATTTTACAAAACGTCACATAGTTATGTAATATTGTGACTATTTTAATATACACAGTATTATTTCCAATCTTCATGCTATCTAACATTCCTTGACATCTCCCCATTTCATTACTGAATCTACCTGTCAATCTGCTCCTCCGAATAAAATTCAGGATCATCACAGGTGTCAAACCACAGACACAAACACGCAAGGGTGAGCTTTCCATTAATAGCATATAAAATATTAATATGATATATTTCAAAATCAAATAAATACATAGTGAATTATGACTTAAATGAAATTTCTATATGATGCATGCTCCAACCTCAACTCCAAAAATATGCAATGTGGTACCATAATAGATAATACGATATAATCATCGAATAACTTTACCGACCAGTTGGGATTCCACAGTGGTGCACAGAATCTCATAAATAAACATGTGATCATCATGAATTAAATGAATTCTCACTGTTGGAAATCCCCCAAGTCTGGCATCCCACCAAGACGCACGGCTTAAGTTTATTATCTGTCCCTCTAACCGAGGCCACCTCTTTTGAGGCATGTATGCATGAATGAAAATTTTACCTCCCTTTCTAGAATATTATTTAAAATCATTCATATTTCAAAATACCAAAAACAATCAATAACCACCAATAAAAAATCAAGAAACACCCATAAACAGTACCGTATACGTGAATAGTACCGTATACAGGAATAGTGCAGTATGCTAGAAAAATGACCGTAGTCCATGAATAGTACACCAGGTAAGTTCCCAGGAAAGAGTGGTGAAATCACAAATGGATTCCCTTAATAACCAGGTCTTTCCTTAGCCAGAACTTTCCTAGACATGCACTTCCACACTACCACCCTTTTTCCTAACAACAAGAATAGTTCTTTTCTGATGTGGAAGATCGGACAAAACCGCAACCACAGAGCATACTAAGAATACATGAATAGTACCATATACATGAATAGTAAATATTATATACATGAATAGTAAAATAACGTATACATGAATAGTAAAATACGGCATACATGAATAGTAAAATACGGTATATATGAATAGTAAAATACGATATACATGAATAGTAAAGTAAGATAAGGACAACTCCCCTTACCTGTTTCTCCTAGCTTCTCTATTCCTTCCCCTACTTACTTGCTCCTATCTAATTTGGAGAGATTTCTAAGAGAGAGTTTAAGAGAATGTTCTTGATTTTGTGATTATAACTGAAACCTTAAGCCCTATTTATAGGATTTCAAAAGTTACTATTTGCACAGTAATTTTTTTTTATATTTTATGATTTTACTATTTGCACAGTAATTTACTATTCGCACAGTATTTTACTATTCGCACAGTATTTTACTATTTACACAATAGTTTACTATTTACACAGTAAATTACTATTTGCACATTTTTATAGAATTTTTTTTTTTTTTTTTTTTTTTTTTAGTAAATGTTTTAACTACGAAATTATTTATGAAAATTAATTTTTGAGGGTGTTACAATATATATGTTTTTGGTATGAATATAGTTATGTTCAAACAGAAATATGTAATTTGAAAATTAATTATTATAAGATTAATGAAAATAAATTTTGCATGGAGAAGTGTTTAGAGTTTTGTACATATAAATAAATAATTATAAAATTAGCACATCTCAAATATAAGTGTAGACTAAATGACTAATATTAATATAGAATGGTGGACAACTTTACGAGAAATAAATAGTTTATAAGTTGAGATAGACATTAGAAAATTAACATGACTTTAACCCACGTGTAATAAATTTAGGACTTATGAGTTTGTGTTATATAGATGATAAACATGTTTACTTTTGGGAGTATGCTAATGTTATCATTTAGGGGCGTACAAAGTAGGTGAAATTGGTGTTGAAACATTAAGTAATCTAATGAGAGAATAATGTGATGCATAATTTATATAGGTAAATTCTAAGGACAAAATTATTTTAAAAAGTGGAGTTATAACACCTTGAAATTTCTCCCCTCATTTTAATTGCACATTCTGTGATTTAAGTTAATAAAATTCAAATATATTATTAAGTCAAAATGACTTAAGATCTTAATTTTGATAATTACAAGACAGACGAATGATTAACAGACGCAGAGGGAAGAATGCTCAGACTAATCATTATCAGCATAAACGAAAGATGCAACAGACGAAAGGTTCAAGTCATCATGTTTCAAGGTAATCTCATTAGACGAAGAACCTTCATAGACCAGACGGAGAGCTAGTCTCAACTTCAAGTCATTTGCTCAAGTGTGAAGATATGAAGACTAAAGTTGAAGACGAAGAGAAAAGACAGACGAATAAATTCAACAGACAACTCATCTATTTGTTTAGATGCATTGAAGCTAATACAACTTTAGATGCATTGAAGAAGGCTATGGCAGAGTTGCCAACATTGGCAGTACCAGATTTTTCCTAGCAATTTGTGGTAGAAATTATACTTCTAGTAAGGGCATAAGGGCAGTGTTATTATAGGAGGGTAAATTATTAGCTTTTATAAGCAAATCCTTATTAGAAAGGGTTAAAAAGAAATTCATTTATAAGAGAGAATTAAGGGCAACTGTTGTGGTTGTACAGAAGTGGAAGCACTACTTGATGGATAGGAGGTTCATCGTCAAAACCAACCAAAGAAGCCTTAAATTTCTCACCAAACAAAGATGGTTGGGAGAGGAACATCACAAGTAGGCAAGTCGTTGATATTTGACTTAAAGATTCAATATAGACCTAGTTATGAGAACGAGGATGCAAATGGACTCTCAACGCAGATGATATATGCAATCATTTCAAAAGGCGTTCCGAGTATCTAAATATGTCCATTTTTTTACCTTTATCCCATTTTCTTTAAGCTCATGAAGTAGCCAAGATATTCATTCAAAAGACATTTCGACTACATGGGTTCCATAAAACTATTGTAACTGATAAAGACAAATTATTTTTGAGTCAATTTTGGTGTGAATTGTTCAAGTCTGCTAACACTAAATTGAAATATTCGTTAGCCTATCATCCTCAATCTAACGGGCAAACAAAGGTAGTTAATAATTGTTTGGAGCATTAACAAAGATGTTTGGTGGGAAAAAACTTAAGCAATGGCCCCATTGGTTATCTTAGGCAAAATTTTGCTTTAATAGTCACTATAACTAATCTTCTTGTACGACTTCATATAAGGCTGTCTATAGAAGAAATCCTCCCACCACTTTTAGACTCAAATGTTTTCTTCTAAGATAGAGGGAGTGAATTTACTAACCGAGGAGCGAGATGGAGTTTTGGGGGAGTTAAAAGCTAACATTGGCAAAGCTCAATTAAAGATGAAATAATAAGCTATCAAGAAAAAGAGAAATGTTAGTTTTGAAGCGGTAGACTGGGTTTCTTTGAGGGCACAACCATGTAGATTGAAGTCTCTAGCTAAGAGGAGGAATGCGAAGTTAGCTCCAAGGTTTTATGGTCCTTTCTAAGTATTGGCTAACATTGGTGTAATTGCTTATTAGTTTTAGTTACCATAGGTGGTAGAATTCATCTAGTATTTCATGTCAACAAGTTGAAGAAGGGTATCCCACTTGAAACATCAATGCATCCCTTTCCGTAGAGCTTTTTATTGAATGAAACTCCAACCACAACAAACAAAGATTTTTAAGGTGATTGACATGAGAGGGTATTTTTTAAAGAGTAATTACGCTTTTGGGAAGAAGCATTTAACGACTTCACAGTAAAGTCGTCTAAGTAACAAATGATTTCAATGGATTCATCCAAGCCATGAACGACTTTAGTGGAGTTGTAGAAAAATCACTTTTTAAGTCAGTTTTGTAAACCCGATGTAGAAACTCTGACTCATTTTATATGTCGGTTGTGTAAGAACTGATGTAGAAAGTGATATATGTGTGTTTGTGTGCTTGCGTGTCAAATATTTGTTGTCTTCTATTTTAAAGCACATATACATATAATATTTTCAACGTTATTATACATGGAAAAAATATTCTTAAGAATTGTTTATTTATAAACTTTTATTAAATTAGTTTAAAATGGTAGATTAAAAAGAACAATAGTAAAAAAATAATTAAGGTTTTGTTTCTAATTATTTCTTGTTTTGAGTTTTAGTTATTCTAAATTTTTTATTAACTTTTAATTATTTATTTATTTTTTATCAACATTTTTATTCTTTATTATTAAATTAAAATAGTTAAATGTTGATGTAATTAAAAAAAGAAGCTGTGACATATTTATATAAATATTTAATAATTTAATTTAATATTTAAGATCAAAAATATTGATTAAAATTAATAAAATATTACAAATTAAAATTTTTAAAAAGATTGAAATTAAAATATAAAAAATCAAGAGAAAAACATTTAATTAAAAAAAAAATTATGTATAGTTAGTAGAGAGAGTAGGAAGAAAAATTGGCATATAACACTTTTTATATTGTTCAGTTATACAATGATGTAGAAAGTTTCCACCTAGTAGTTTTCTCCCTGCTTCATGTTTTACATGGGTTGTTTGAGAATCGATGTGGAAAGTGATTTATTTTTTTTCTGAAAAAAAAATCTTGTAAATATTGTCACATGGCTTAATCACGAATAAAGTCGTTTTACACTACAACAATACCAATGAAGTTGTCTATACATGTGATGACTTCACTTAAACGCAAAATGTTGCTTTTGCATGAAAGTCACGTGGATTCCTCTTTTTGAAGTCGTTTAAGTGGAAAACGATTCGGTTTTGTGAAATCATTAAGTTGACTGACAACTTTATTAAAACAACCTCATTTTGATAAGTAGTTTGTAACTAAATTCAAAACTGTAAATAATTTTTTAAGTAAGCCCCTTTATGTCAATCACCCAAGATTTTTATCCTACAAATGTAACAAAAGTGAAGAATTAGAGGTTCTTTTCTGGTAAGACAACCTAACAGACTTTGAGAACTCTTGAGAAATAAATAAAAAGATAAAGACAACATTTCCACAATTCTACCTTGAAGACAAGGTGATTACGTCAGGGGAGGAGTATTAGTAAGGGACATAGATAGAAAGGTTTATGTTAAAAGACTAAGGAGGTACAATTAGTCATTATATTAGCTAACTTAGTTGTTCTGATGAAACTATTTTGTATTAATAAATCATTATGGAAGAAAAGGGGAGGAAAATGAGAAAAAATCATGGGAAGAAAAGACACTCTGAAATTTTCTTGTATCACTATTTATCTTCAAGTTACGTTACCTAACATAGCCAATATATCAATAATACATTACTCTTTCTTTCTCTTTTTCTTTCTAAATCTTCTTTAATCAATAGTCAAATCCATCAGTTGTGAATAAGAAACGGCGAACAAATGGGGAAAAATAGATGACAATAACGTATAAAAAGTTATATGCACGTGAGTTTTCCTTCTTTCTTGATCACACAATTTTACGTTGGACAAGCTCACAATTTTATATCCAATGAAAAGTGATAGGTTTGTTTTCTTACGGGGTAGGCTAGCATTGACAATACCGAGAAATTGGATATTTTTTGCTACACATTATAACTCTCCCTTGACATATTTTTTAATACATTTTGAAAATTTTATTCAAGAGGGTATTTATAAGTGCTTATCAAAAAGAAAATCCCAAAAAATTGAATGGGAGACTTTTGATTCATCTGACCCCATACCCACGGAAAGGCGCAACTTATACAAGTTTAACGTGATCACAGGGTATAAAATAATTTTAAATACGGTAAAAACTGAAACTATAATTTAAAAATGCGAACTCTTATATGTCCCTTAACATTTACAGAACAAGTTCAATAACTAATAATCCGCGCCCTCTAGCCGATTTTGAAATGTTAATCATTCGAGAGTAATGACTTGGAACGACCGTAAGAAAATAACAGACAAGGTTAATGATTCTGAGTCCATAACAGAATATGCAAATGACTTGGAACCAATAACTAGAACAAGAATGAGCTTCCCCACAGCCTTGAGAAACTTGGTCGACATATGCACTGATTTCAAACGAAACCATGGTGCAATAATCGAACTGTTCTGAGATGCTATATCTTATTCTGCAAACAAAACCACTAAGCTACTGTCTTTACTACTACCAACATAGGGGTTCGACAAAATTATTCCCAACAAACAAACATGCATCCTAAACAGAACTAATCATCACAACAAAGGAAAGTTCAAACCTTCCCAACTGAAGGACAGCATCACTAATCATCACAACTTATTGTTGTACCAAAATACACCTTTGTTCTCAGTACTTTGATCCGGTTCCACATAAATACACTCTCTTGCCTCTCTCCACATTGCCTTGACAAATGGAGTCTCGTCCAACCGATAGTACTCTCCCAAAATGGGCTTAATTGCCTTTGTAGCCTCCATTGCATGATAATGTGGCATTGTGGAGAACAAGTGATGTGCTACATGAGTGTCTGTAATATTATGGAAGACCTTGTTCAGGATTCCATAATCTCTATCCACTGTTGCTAGTGCTCCTCTCAACCAGTCCCACTCAGAGGAATTGTAATGAGGCAATGCAGGGTGAGTATGCTGCAAGAATGTAATCAACACCAAAAATCCATTGACCACTAGCAATGGAACTCCATAAACACACACTACCCAGGCAAGCCCTTTTGCCATGACAAGACGGAAAAGTCCATAGGAAACTGCAAGTATTCCTGCATCAGATATGTATATTTGAAGTCTTTCACGATCTGAGTAGATGGGACCATGGGGGTCATAGTGGCAGGCAAACTTTTCATAAGGCCTCCCTGAAACATTAAAAGTCAAGTACAAGGGCCAACCAAGTGTGAGGGTGACGGCAAGTGTGAGGACTCTGCCTGGTGGATTGTTAAGGTATTTAGAGTACCACTTGATACTGGACTTTTGTTTTGGCACAAATACTTCATCCCGCTCAAGAGAACCAGTGTTTGAGTGGTGACGGCGATGACTGTATTTCCATGAAAAGTAAGGGACTAGGAGACCGGAGTGGAGAACAAGCCCAACGATATCATCAAGCAGCTGGTAGTCACTGAATGCATGGTGGCCACACTCATGAGCAATGACCCAGACACCAGTGAGGATGCAACCTTGGACAGCCCAATAGATTGGCCATGCCAGGAAAGAGAGAGGACGGGGAAGAGTGTGGAAGTAATTGGTGGCAACATAATAGAGGCAGAAAGCTATGGTGAGGTCATAAACAACATAGGAGAATGAGCGGAGAACAGAGCGCTTGAAACAATGGGGTGGAATGGCCTTCTTGATCTGGCTGAGACTAAATGGAGGTTTTTCAAATGGCACCCGTTTCAAAACATCAACCTCTGACTTCCTGTTGACAAGAGGAGCAGAGGTTCGGCCACCAGCTCCCATCTTCACACAACCTGCACATGACATAACAAAGCATTTCATTGCAACACTTTTCATGAACATGAACAACAATAATCTTACATTAACGATTATAAGCAATACCTACTCTTATACATTCTAAACGCACACATAATCAGAATGAAAAGTGTGTGTGCACTTCAAAGCAAAAAGATATATTAATTAAAATAGTGCATAATACTCAAGTGACTGGAATAAACATTCCAGCAAAAGTAACTGACATGTTTTTGTCAGTATCATTTTCTAGTTCATTACTTTTCATCTCCACACTTCTGTGTAATAGGGGAAAGAAGGTGCGTACAGATTAACCGTGGCAAAAAGAATTAGCTGGTTATTATCATGACTAAAGATGGGAATACAAGAATAATACAAACACACTGATATATGACCTACAGAAAAGAGATATGCTTTACTCTGTTGTAATTTAAATAATATAGATATACATCATTATGACAGAAACCAAAAATGAATTGGATAGCGTGATTGTTCCAAAAGCTATCCAAAAGCTTTGCTTTTCAAAATTAAAATTTTCGTCCCATGTACAAAAAAAATGAAAAAGCAAACCACAATTGTGAAGAATAAACAAGCAACATTATACAGATCTGTAAACAAAGGAGAGCCTGTGAGAAACTATAAGCAGAATTAGTTAGACAAAGACAGTAGTACAGAAACTCAAAATTGATTTGTAAGGTATGTTGTATTATTTGTCTAAGATTTTCATTTAATTTCCAGAATAAAATTAATTTTGAGCATAATTTCTTTTAAAAAAAAATTCAAGATGATTACAATTTTATAAGGAAAAGAAAAAGGTGAATCAAACTTAAATCTCAACACACAGCCAACTAATTTCTTAAAACACAAACATTTATTTAAAAAATAATATTAGTTTTACTATTTAAACAAGTGAATTCTTTCGAATGTCACTTTCAGCTCTCACAGCCAGAAGAACTTATGGCCAACTTTATCTTCCTTAGTGGACAGGATTTTTTGATTGTACGTTGCGGTGTGGTCCAATTAACAATACAACACAAATGTATCTATTGCAAGATGTCCTCCATTTCCGACAAACTAAGTATATTAATTTATCGTTGTCAAAGGAAATACAGCTTGGAAACTCATCAATTAATTAATCAAGTAAACAAACAAGGCAAATTGATACTTGACCCACAACCAGAACAAGTCATGTTATAAATAAACAAATACAAATTTAATTAGTACAGACAAATTATATAATAATATGATCAGTTAACTTAAAAATTAATTCAACATGCATGTTCAAACATAAAGAAAATAACTGGGTATGCCATCTCTAAAAAACTTTAGGCACATGTTTCGTCTTTATGAAAATTACTTATATGACCCTGAACATTTCAAACTTTAAATGATATACATCTCAGATGGGAAGATGGTTGTATGTTTGATGAGAAGAAAACAAAGGGGAAGAAAAAGAAAATGAATAGCGGTATATTTTTTTCATTAGAAAAAAAAAAATGAAAAAAAAATACAAAGATAAAAATTTCAAATTTTCCTTCTTTTCATTTTACTTCCAACTCAAATTTAAATTTTTTTCTCTCTTTCGTTTAAGTAAATATAAAATTAAGTTAATTTTAATCACAAATTTAGAATAAGAATAAAAGGAGAATGAATATTCCAAAACATAAATAAAATCGTACACCATTTTTTCATGGGCAGAAGAAACAGCACAAGAAAACAGAACTTTACTCAACGACAAATATAATTTCCTCAGTACGTATATCGTTAGAGGGACAAAAACATTATTTTATGATATAGTAATAAACTTATTATTTGTCAAATAAATATGAGCAAGCAATCTACACTATTTTTCATTTGTGTAATTTTCTCTCTATCTAAAATAAATTTTAAAAAAGAAAATATTTTTAATATCACTTCTCTCTATTTTTTTATATTTTCTTTCGCAACTAATCCAAAAAAATTAGAACTAAAATTAAGTCACTTCAATTTACATAAAAATAGTATTTATACAACTAAGCTCCATCTCACACGGGAATAATAAAGAAATTGTGATTAAGTAACAGATTCCGTAATCTTTGCCCGTATCGGCGAAACCGACCGTAGATTGAATTAAAAAAGCATAGATATTTTTCTCCACCTTTTCCTAAGATCACGTGAAAAGTGAAGGGAAATAATTATATTCAAATAACAACATCAATCAAATTCAAAGTCTTTCTTGAAGAAGAAAAAAAAAACTATAGTTTTTTTTTTTTTTGGTGTGTAACGTTTTATATAATACACAAATCAATCACTCATTCACTTTAATCTTTTTTTCTGCGAAGAGAAAATAATTGCCATAAAATTATTTTAAAAATTATTAATACATTTAAAAAGTCATTCCTACATAACACAGTATCAAATAATCCTAAGAAGAGTGGTAAGCTAAAAGGAAACATAAGAAATTAAGTTTACTTCTTTCACATATTTTAAAAAGTTTATTTTCCACAATCATCAAATAAAATTTAATCATTTTTATATGTCATCTTAATTGTCCATTTCAAAAATGATAATTTTAAATTTCTTTCTCTCCTGGTGATTTTTAACACGGTTAACAACCCATTTAGAAAATTCTCTATGGTTTTAGAAAATTCTCTATGGTTTAAAAATGTTAAAGTTACTCTTCTTTCAAATTACTAAATCGAGACAAAACATGGTTTAGAGACATTAAAAAATCATCAAAATCAATCAATTGTAAGACTTGAAGTTGTATATCGAAACAAAGAGACATCGACAAAAGACTTGTATAATTTAAAAAGAAAAGAAGAAAGGGTAATTTCCTTTCCACCAAACAATTGCCCCTATAAAATAATATAATCTTAGAGTTGCAAAGATTATTTTACCCAACTTGTTCCACAGAATGGGAATATGCGGAACTCACCAACCCAATGGTCCACAAATCTATTCATTGAGACTATCAGCAAATAAGGACAGAAAACGAAAATTCTAAGAGGAACAAACAAACCAATCAAACTCAAAGCAGTCAGGCGTTTCAAATAGTAATTGATTATGAACATCACAGAAAATGAGATCTGAAAGAGAATAGAACGCACAAGTCACCTCACGAAAAATTGCTTCCAGATTCATGTAACACACATTTGTTAAAGTGAAGACAAAATAGAATGCTGCTATTTTCTGGTTTCTTAGAACGGAAAAACGAGATACCTCTTTAGATCCGATTAAGATGAGACACAGAATAAAAGCAGATGGTGCTATACAGACTGTTTTAGAGATATTTATGAGGTGAAAAGCAAGTATATATAAGAATCGGCCGCAACGGAATTAAAATCTACAGAAATCACTCGAAATCTATAAAAACGAATGTGTATAGAGTCTTTTCAGTGAATCGACGCGGAAAAAACGGTTAGATCGAGCGAGAATAGGGAAATGAAAATTGAAACATAGCAATAAAACCATAGCAATAGCATTCATAAAACGAGAATAATAAAATATAATTAAAAAACAGAGAGAAAGAGATATAGAGAGAGGTACCTGAAAGTGTGAGGGAGAGAGAATGTTGTTGGGGGAGAAAAAATGTGTGAAGAGGAAGGGGAGAGAGAAGGGGCAAGGATTGTGAGGAAGGGGAAGGGTTGTATTTAACGAGTGAGTGAACAGTGGGAGTGCGTATTCCGAATGGAAAGGTGGGGCCCACCATTGGGGTTTTTTAACATGTTGTTTGGCAAATGGCATTACTTACTTTCCCTGTTGGCCTCTACTCCCCCACTCACTTTCCTCTTTCATGTTCATGTCCAAGACCCCGTGGCCATGTGAACCTATAGCCATTCATGTTTTTTTTTTTTTTATATATATATTTTTTCATTATTTTATCTCGACTATTATATTTATATAAGCTTTTCTTTCGCATTTCTCTGACTTTATTGTATGGAGTAAATTTTAGAATGTCTAGATATAATTTTATGTAATTTTTTTTTAAAAAATATACTTTAATACATAGAGAAATATATATATATATATATATATAAATATAAATAAGTGAATGATTACTATTATTATTAGAATGATATGATAAAAAATAAAAGCTAAATTATGAGGTTTTCTCTTTAAATAAATTATACGATAATGTTGTTGTATAAATAATTAAATATTAATAAATAGGTATAATTTTTTTAAAAAAATATGTTTATTAAATATTATCTTAAAAGTTAAAATAAAATGTGTGGCCGTTAAATAAAGTTAAGTAACGATGACATAGAAAACAAACACCAAAATAAAATGAGTTATTAATAAAGTATTATATTGTTTACGTTTTCCGAAATTTGAAATCTTATTTATTATTTTTATTATATTTTATTGGTTTAAATATGTTTTTAAATTTTAAATTTTAAATAATGTATTTTTAGTCTTTTAATTTTAAAACAGATGTTTTATTCTCTCTCTCTCTCTGTTTTTTTTTTAAATAAATATGGTTTCGGTTATTTTAATTTTGAAATTATCATTTTAGTTCCTTTGAGGTAATACTTTTTAATTGTTATTAGATAATACTTGAGGAGTTAAAATTATTTTTCTAATAAAAATGAGGAATTAAATTTTTTATTTCTTGAATTTGAAGAACTAAGCATTAAATATAACGAACTAAAAATATATTTAATTCGATTTTATTAAATACAAAACTATTAAATAGGTTGAATTAGTAAATACAAAAAATAAATAAAAGTGGCTAACTTTCTCTGCACAAATTTTTTATGGATTATAAGTTTCACTGGACTTGTTGGATCAATAAGGTAGGTTAAATTGTCTTACTTTAATTTTCTTTTTCTGTCTATTTTTCTTAAATTTGCAAAGAAAAGTAAAAATATATTGTGTCCATAAGAAGGCCAAGTTAGCCAATTTGTCAAGCCATTTGGCTCAGTCAATATTGACAGGTATATAATTATATAATTACAAACAATATGGAAAAAGAAAATTAAACCCATTGTAATCATGCTTTAAATGTGATAAAGGTTTTACTGTTCACAAGTCTTATCAAGTTACGTAGAGTCAATGACACATTCACACATTGATTAAAATATTAAATATAAATATTGAATGCATCTAAATTGTATCCTCATTCATTCATCAACCATTATTATTATTATTATTATTATGCTTACTGTCAACCACATACTATTGTACTATTTCCTACCCAAAATATCTTCGACCCTCACGTGACCACCTCTTGGGCCATGGACATCACGACGAGTGGCAAACTTATTAAACAATCTCCCAATAGATTCTTCAAATCTTGTCTTTCAATTTCATTTTCTTTTCTGATCCAATAATATGTAAACACCCAACTTAATAATTTTTTATCAAGACGTGATTATGAAATGAGAAAATAGTCATACAAAATTAGTAGCCCAAATAAGATTTTGAGATAAGAACATCCCGGTTCAGATTGCTGTAAATAATTTTAGACAATTATTTAATTATAAATTATTATCCATAATAAATTTATTAATTTTTAAAAAATTATTTTAAATTTTATACTAATAATAATTTATGAGTAAATGATTATATAAAATTATTTTATACTATAGTTTCATTTTAGTTAAACTCCTTTAAGAAATTAGAATTGAATAGTTTGAAAATTTTTCTTAAACTGAATAGGGGTTAAAAGGTCACAATCACCTCAGCTACACGCATTCCTAATTTTGTACGGTTGAGCAGAGAAAGTAGAAAAGGAAATTTCGAAATTAAAAAGAGTAGGAATTGAAATTTAGAATGTAATTTATAATTTTATTTTTCTCTTATTTATTTTCTTCAGTATATCTAAAGTTATCATAACTAAGAGTGAAAATATATCAAGTTAAACAACACTTTAATTAAATTCATCTCATCTGAACAAATAAAAAATGTTTGATTTATTTGAAAAAATAAAAAAGTTATATCATACATTAAAATATTTTTACACTATTATTCAATTATAAATTATCGTTAATTTATAAATCTCATTAAAGATAACTTCGTGATAAAACTCTAAACTCAATTTAATAAAACATAAAGACGGGTGGGGAGACATAAACTCGCGTACCACCTTGGCGTGCCGAAACGAGAGGTTAAAAAATAAGAAAATTAGCTTTAAAGATAAAAACAAATTATTTGTTGTTAATGATTGAACCTGTGTGGGTTGTAGATAGGCCTAATGGGCTGTTTAGGACTTGGATAGAGCTATGAAACAATTTTTTTTAGTAAATATCATTTAAATTCATAAATAATTATGATATAATTAAAGTTTAACAAATAAATACTTTGAATCTCATAGTAAAGAATTCAATTTTCGATGTAAGATTACTTTTAAATATTGGCATCTCTTTTAAAAAATAAAGTTACTTTAATTCACTTTGGATAGAGTTAAAAGGTAGTAGATTCAAAGAGAAAGTTGTTGAGATTGAATATAGGATAAAGATAAAAGAATAATCTGAGATGATTGAGAGATTTTTTTCTTTTTTGCTAATTGTGGAATAATACATAAATACACGTATAAAGTATAGCATATATGGGGATGATTACTTGGGAGAGTAAAAAAAGTGAAAGTCGCAATCTGTAAATTTTGTATTGTAATTTCTACACGAATATATGTAAAATTATAGCTTGATGGAAGAAGAAAAATTGAGATGTATTAACTCAAATGGAAATCGATATTTTAGCTGGTAAATTTTCAGTAGAAGAAAATTTTAAATAATTTAGTTCATTCTGTTCGTAAATATTTGAATAGAAAGGTGAAATGTAATAGTTTTAAATTGAAAAAAAAAATAAAAAAGAAACGAATATACTTTTGATTATAGCCACAATAGAGTTGATAAATAAAAAAATAATAATTAAACTATCATACAATATAGACCAAAGTAAATAAAAGTACAATGAAATAGTATTCTCTTTCTGAAAACCAAGTCTTCAAATAAAACTGTTATGATTATTTTTCGCTTGAAAGGGCCATGTTAGGTCCAATCCAAATTGTGCTGCACCGTTTAGGTTGATGGGTCGGCCCAGATCATATACTCTAACCTAATTTGGACGGTGTTAATAATTCCTCCACAAAATATGAGGCCGGTGTTAATAAATTTGAAATAAAATTATTTTACGTAATTTGGACTCTCTAAAACCCCACTAAGTTGCAATTATAGGTTGAAGATAAAATGATTTTAGTGTTAAAAGGAAGTTGAACCTTAAATACATCTCATTATTGAGAAATTAATTCTTAGTTCTTGCATAGATATCTAATATATTAGTTCACTCTAATGGTTATATTATATGTCAAAAAGATATTGTAACAGCTAAAGTCACTTTTGATAAGTTAATTTACATAAATTCTTTATTTTGGACTAATTGAAACCATTTTTTTACATATAGTCATATCTTTCTTTTACATCTCGTTGTACTTATCTATAATAAAGGCTCAAAGAACTAGAAATAGGCTTGCGACTTAAGAAAATTAATATGGCGATTGATTCCTTAGAATATCTTGCTTTCCGTCATTAGGTGAATATTGTCTTCAGCCTTTACCGACAATACATAAAGTCAGTAAACCGGAAGAATTGTCACTATGAAATCATTTCCCATCCAGTGTTTAATAACTTCTTACCGGTACATTCCATACACATGTCCATGTCCAAATGCATTTTTTGTCCGTTAAAGAAAAATTTAGAATGTTTGTTTTACATATTTTTTTTTTATAATATAATACGAAAATAATATTTCTTGATATATTTAAAAAAGCTTAATATTATGTTTGTATTTTTAAGAATATATTTTAAAGATTAAAATTAAAAAATTGTGATATAGTGAGACGTAATATCTATTTTCCTAAGAATATCGTATTTTTATACTTTCTTGTAAAAATAAAAAGTACATGAATATGAATATATAATATTTTAAAAAATAAAAAATATTAAAAAATATATATAAAACGATATAACTTCAAACGAAAATACCATGATCATATTAGATCATTACACAGCTAAAGACGATTTTTTTCGTGACATGTTTTTGTAAAAGTTGTGTCTACCTTATCTTTCTAAAAATATACATATTTTTTTTGAGTTTAAAGATAATCAGATTATAAATTATTATTAAATTAATAATTCTTTATAGTGTGTAACTTCCAAAACTGCCACGCAGTGTTCAAGTTCGTTTTGAAAAGACACGCGGTAGATACGTGTAAGACGATTAATCCAGTTATACTTAGAAACATGCCACGCGTACTTCATTGACATGTGTGGAAGAGTTAACATGTAGCATCTGAAGCTATTTATTTGGTAGCATGGGGTGTGGTGTTAGACACCGAACTAGCTGAAGTAAAGAGAGCTAATTATCTGAGAGAGAAAGAAAGATTTATCGTTGAAATCTTGAAAATGCAGAGTGGAAAGAAAGCAGGAGAGTCCATTAAGGAAACGGCTGCCAACATTGGCGCTTCTGCCAAGTCTGGCATGGAGAAAACCAAAGCCACTGTCCAGGAGAAGGTATTCCTTTTATAATATCTATCCATATAATCTTCAGAAATTTATTAAATAAGATATAGGAAATATATATACATTAGAATCAGTCTAATATCGAAGTCTTTATATTTAATACTTATAAAATAAATCAACGTTGGTTTCATTTAAAAATAACATATTAAATTTCCATCAACTATCTTCCATGCAAAGTAATGGGTCTCATTGGGTTGTTACATGTGTGTTGTTTACACTCAGGCCATGTTATGGAACTAACTAGTGTTTGTGGTTTAACAGGCAGAAAGGATGACAGCACATGATCCGATGCAAAAGGAGATGGCAACCCAGAAGAAAGAGGCAAGGATGACCCAGGCTGAGCTGGACAAGCAGGCGGCGCGTGAGCATAACGCCGCGGCCAAACAGTCCGCCACCGCAGGGCACATGGGACATGGAACCGGAACCGGAACTGCCACGTATTCCACCACAGGGGAATATGGGCAGCCCATGGGGGGCTATCAGACCTCGGCTTTGCCTGGTCATGGAACTGGGCAGCCCACGGGCCATGTCACTGAGGGAGTTGTGGGCTCACACCCCATTGGGACCAATCGAGGCCCAGGTGGGACTACTACGGCCCATAATACCCGTGCCGGGGGTAACCCTAATGATTATGGGTATGGCACCGGGGGTACTTACAATTAAATAATGATCATTATATCATCAAAATGTTAATTAGCCCCACCTTAATAAAAAGGTTTTAGTTAAAGTGTTTGGACTTTGGGGTATGTTTTTTGTTCTTGTTCCATGAACTTCTTTTTTGTCTTTTTTTCCTCTCCACTTTTGTTATGGAGAATTGGGTGTGGTTACAACAGTGCTTTCACTTGGAAGTGGAAGCATTCTGTGTTGTGATGTATGGTGTATCACTTTGTTTCGATAAATAAATGAAGTCGTGGTTGTGTTTTTGCTTCACTGCGCCCTACATTACTCATACCTAGCTTGGCTTGTTCAGCCCAGCTTCAACTTTTCTTCGGACCTAACCATCTTCGTGTTATGGATATAATATAATGATGGTTAGATATTGGTCTTATTCTGAACCGGTGTGAGGATGTGCAAATTTTTTTTAACAGAATAATTTGAAGAAAGATTCTATACCTAACATTATTTATTTATAGTGCTCAAATCTCGAATGAAGTGTACTGATTTAAATCTATTGACTAAAGTTAGCCTAACCAGCAAATTTAAGTTAGTGTACTGATTTGTACTCGTAGCTACCGTTGAGTTATTTCATTAATTTATTAGGGTGTTTTGTCATTAGATATCGTGGCTTCGGTGTGTCTTGAGTTTTAAATTTGGATTTAAATTGTTTTAATAAGTTATTGAGATATTAATTCAAAGTGAGTTAAATTTACAAAATATTACAATCCATATTTCTCGATAGATGGTAGATAGAAATATTGGATCGATCTAGATTGAAAAAAATTACATTCAATACTGTAGTTATTGATCTCAATATTCATTCAAAGAAAAAAAGAAACAAAAGATATCATATTTAAAGAGAAAAAAAAAACAAAAGATATCATATTTAAAGAGTAAATATATGAAAAACTGCGTGAAACTTAGTAACGGGTCGGGAGTACTCTCAATAAAATATTTGGTTTAGACATTAAAAGATGGGACTTATTACTTTAATACATTATTTATTTAGCTTTTAACTTCCATTCCTTGGGGATTAGGATCTCCTTTCCCATTTCATTAAGACTAATTGGTATGTATTTCATATTACTATATCTGGCATCGATGACGTATACTTTAATATTTAACATATTTTAAAAAATCAATTACATCTATATTTATTATATTATATTATTATAAGATAATAATTAGGATATTATCTTTTGTTTTGTAGGAACATATCACTTTAACTGTCAAGAGATTGATTTTAAGTAATGAAAGTTTTCGGTCATTCATTCATTAATTTTATTTTATTTTTTGTTGCTATTTCTAATTGACAAAGTTAAATAATTTGAACTATAATAACAAGGAAAAATAAGTTAAAACTATAAATTGAACAAAATTTAATTTATTTTAAATTTTTATATAATTTTTAGTTATATTATAACGATTTTATAGATTAAGTTACGTCTCACTATATTCAATTTTTTGATCCCGTAAATGAATAAGTAAAAAGTTTCTATCAACAAACAACGATAATAATAATAATAATTAGATTATTTTTATTATTAAATTAAAATTTATTATTATATATATTATTTATTTACTATATTAAACATTTATTTTTGTATAATATTATTTTAAATATTTATTTACGGGCTAAGAACAAAAACAGAGATAGCTCGATCTCGAATGAGACGAAAATAAGTTCAAATTTTACCCCAGTCGAAGTGGATGGGAATAGGGAAGAACATATTCATCCATGTAGAGGCTGTGTTATTGTATTTATTTATAATTATCATTTATATATTTTAAGTGTTAAATAATTATAAGCTTGAATGAGAGAAAAAATACCTTTTAATTTTGATTTCTTAATTAAGAGAAATACTTTGATAATATTCCATCAATTTATTATATAATATTATATTATTCTTTAAAAAGCAGTTTATCCTGTTACTTTTTATCGTTGCTTGTAATGTAGTAAATTTGGAATTTTAGATGGTATATACGTGGTTACTTATATTTTCCATGATATCATGTTTCTATTAAGATTCTTTTCTTAAATGTAATACTATTTATTATTTTTTGTATGCTATAGAAGTTATTTATTGAATAATATTTTTTAAAATAAGTTTTTGCTTTTTAAATTACCTACTAAATAATATATTTCTTCAGTACAATTGAAAATAATTGAACTCTTATATTATTTCACATTTAAATATTACAAAAATATTTAAATTTAACACTAATTAAATCATTTCTACACAGGCGACCAATGTTCCTATTTTCAATTAAAATTTTCCTATTTAAAACAAATGTTGTCAAAATATTCTCTTATTCAACTTATCTTTCCTGTTAATAACTTTTTACTTTCTCATTCATGTTTTCTTTCTTTTCTTCAGCCACTTTACTTTTCACAGTTCCACCCAACGTCTTTTCATCATTTACCTCTACGTTGTCTACCTTGCTTTATTTAAAAAATTTATGGTTTTTACTCATCTATTTTGTGTGTTTTGCCTTATTTGCCTTAGTTTAAAGTTTTCTAGTAAGTTTTTATTTCGTTTGCATGACACATAGTGACTTAGACTTAACTACAATATTATTTTTCACTTCTCAATAATATTGACATCATTGTCCTTTTAGGTTTTTGGTCGATTATTCGATGAAGTTCATTGTCATTTTGGTCATATCAGTATCATCGTCATTCGCAATCCCTCAAATCTTCTTCGCTATTATGCTCCTCTTCCTTGGTGCCATCAACTTAGTGTCTCTCTTCTACAATTATCTCCATTTCCCTATTGTTCGAGATGTTCAACTCTCTCACGATCTCTTATTTGCTTTCTTCCTCGCCAAATTCATATAGTATAATCAAAACCTGATCATCTCAAAATTCGACCCTACACAATGTTGGTTGTAATTGACAACATTTTGCTGTTTACCTCACCATCGTCCTCTTCCACGTCCTCACCCTCGGCGCCAACGATGACATACAACCACCACCATCACCATCACAAGAATCTCACAATGATTCTATTTTTAGAAACTAACAATGATTCTCACTTCTCGCAAGCTCGAGATATTTATAGTATTTCAATGTTTCCTAAGTATGGTGCAAATTATGTGTATATAGACAAAGCTTAATCTTTATATACAGGCAAACAACTAATAAAGATGTATCTGACGATGTTCAGACAATAAATTAGTTTGGTAGATAGATTGTGTTTGTCTTGCAAATTTTGGTAAGTGTTCGACATGTTAAAATCAAGTATAAGGTACTTACCTGCTTCTTGCATAAAAATACGAGTCAAATCAGAATAAAAAAAGAATTTTTTTGACTTAAAGATATGTTGTAGAAAAGAAGTTACACATTTTCAATAATTCTTAATTGTTAAAGCAAAAATTTATCAACTTTGATATAACATCCTATACAGAGAGATTTAATGCTTAAGAATGATATTTCGACATGTTTCCTCTAGATGAATGAAAGCTGAGTAACTGAGTCTAACGACTCCTTTAAGTTTTTCATCTTTATAAATGCTAGATTTTGAAATTCTAAAACAGAGAATACTCTGAACAAGTTTAAACTCTTGAAGTTTAATTCTTAGTTCTCTGTAAAGCCATTGTGTTGTACTCACTTGTAAAATCTCTCTGTGTAGATGTTATCTTCAAACAATTGAACAAAACCTTTGTATATCCAAACCTTAGTAGTTAGGAATAGTTTAAAGAGGTTGAGTTTTAAAGAATACTTGTATCTTTGTTAAAGAGAATGAAACCTTAATGATTGTTAATGAATTGGATGTAATCTTATGTTAAGTCAAACCGATATAAAAATGTGTTCATTTATCTCTTATGTTATACTAGTCAATGGAGATATTTTCAAAATTGAGACAAACTTTCTTAAAAGTCTATCTTAAAAGTGTCATATGTCCAAATAAACATAAAGTGTTTAATGTAAAAATAACTTGTGAAATTTTTAATTAACACAATTCAATATTTCTTTCCAGGATTTTGTGTTTATAAGGTGCTTTACCACTAACCAAATTAAAAGTGAAATATGCGTAAATACTCACATGAATTGCCTAAACTACATTGATTTTCAAATGAAAAATGAGGATGTGTAAAAGATAGAACACAAGAAGGGGGTTGAATTATGTTACTTAAAAAAATTTGTTCCTTTCGTCTATGCGTTTAAATATGTTCAGACGAAACAATCTTAATTTTCAAAGGTTGATTTTAATGAACAGACGTTATAGTTTGATTATCCCCGTTAGTCAAATACTTAAAGACACAAATACACAAGTATTTTTATACTAGTTCGTCTATGCAAGACTACGTCCAGTTACCCAGTAACAACTGAGTTTTCACTACAAACCGTGAAATGGTTACAAGTATTATTTACGTCCAGCCACTTCTGGCTATAACACGATATTCTTTGAACACAGCCTTCGCAGGCTAAACAACAAGGGTATTCTTTGAACAACCAGCCTCCTCAGGCTAAAACACCACACAAGTGGATTTCAAAGAGTTCTTTAAAAAGAAAGTTTCCTCTTCGCAGAGAGGGTTTTACAATGAAGAGCAGAAGTAACAGAGAGGGAATTCACAATAAGATAGAATACTGAAGCTTGTTCGCCAACTGAACTTTGAAGAAGCGAAGTCTTTAAATAGACAAAATCTCCAGATATTCGTTAGACACAGAAGAAAGCCGTTGAGCATTTTCCAAGCGAAGTCCAAAAAGGTGTCAGAGAGTACTTGAGTGATTGATGGCGTGTGTAGCGGATTTAGATAGCGTGCACAGTAATTTTTCTGACTTGTACAGAGACTTTGTCAAAAAAAAAGGTGAGGACCTTTTTGAGATGCATATGTAAGCGCGAATCCCCATACTGATATTGGATGCTTCTAATGAGTACTTCTTAAGATTTGAAATTTTGGCGCGAGTGACTCATACTTTGCTTCACTTCTTTGGCAGACGATGATCTTCTTCAGTCTTAAGAGTTTTCGTCTTAGCCTATCGTCTGATGACTTGACTTGAGACAGACGAATGACTTCAACTTTGAGGGGTCATCTTCCGTCTGTGCTCGTTGCGTCTGACTTGATGTTCCGTCTATAGATGTTCCGTCTGTCTTGTAATAATCAAAACTTTAGAGATGTTAATCATCTTGATTTAACAATCTCCCCCTTTTTGATAATTACAGACCATACTGATAACTTTCTCAAGGAAGTATCTGCACAAGACAAAATTAGCTAAAAACAATTTAAGCACAAGTCAGATTTACATCAAGACGATGTTTTCTAAAACAATACCTCTTTATAAGAATCGTTACATCAATGTGATGTAAACCATGTACAGTGTTACAAGGTATACATAAAACAAAAGCTCTATGAATACATGTATAAAGCTATACAAATTAATAAAGAATAAATTAAAACAGAGCAAAAAACAAAACAAAAAAATGCTAACTCCCCCTCAGACAGATAACTTCCCCTCAGACGAAGGCTCCCCCTTAGCTTAGCACCACCTTTCCTTCCTTCTAAGATATTCTCCCCCTTGGGCTGAGAATCATCAAAAGCTTCTTCAAGAAGGAGGTTTAGGCTTCTGTTGGACAAGCCCCATGATGATCTCCCTCAGCTGTTGCATCTCATATGTGAGAGAGGCTTGATTGTCCTCAAGCTCTTTGTTCTTCTTCTTCAGATTCTCTCAATTTTCCTCAAATGCATCATACTTACGCTTCAGAGTGTGATACTCATCAGCGTTCACAACTTCACTCTCAACAACAGTAACCTCTACGTTATCATCATTCTCCATAAGAGGCGTTTGAGGCTCTTCAACAATAGGAACAGATTCATCAACTTCAATGAACATAGTTGGAGTCCTCAACAGTCGCGGAGTGAAAAGTGGAAGTGTGAGATATGTAGTGTAGTCTCTCTTCCATTGCCAAGTGAACACTCTGTTGGGAACAAAGAGCTCAAGATCTGGATGTTCCTCAGACGGATGTGTATAAGTGAAAGCTTCTCCAGGATACACCTTGCCAAAGATTGTAGAATCTTCATCAAATGAAGTTTCAGAGCAAAAGGCAGAAGTGGCTTCATGATCTTCTATCAACCTTTGAATCTTGGGATTGATAGGCCTTGAGGCTTTGGCTTGAATGGATTTGAGGTGCGAGTATGCAGTAGACGGAAGTCTCTTGGAGATGTGTCTTGCAAACTTGAAGGTTTTGGGGACAGACAGAGTCTTCTTCTCCTTCCCTTTAGCCAAAAACTTGACCAAGCAAGGTCATTTTCGGTCCATGACAACGAAGAACTTGGTGACGTTTGAGACGAGAGAAGAAAATTGAGATCCCATCATGAAGGGATAACATCTCGACTCCTTCTTTGCTCTCCTTTCGATGTGATAGAAGGAAGCCAATCTAGCTTTTTCTTCCTTTCTATACGCATTTGCCATCAGCCTGAATGTTGTGTTGTAATCTTCAGGAAGCGCATGAGCAAACTCTTCGGGGTCTTCATATTCATTGAGGAGGATGGGGGGGTAGCGGGGACAAATACCTAAACAATGCGGTCTTGTCCAAGGGAGAACAATTCCAAGAGTATGTCCTAGACCTACATACTCTGTTTGGTTCATTGGAATTGTGAAGGGTACAGGATCATGGCGATCAATGACGTCCAGATGCCAATGACAACACTCTTTTGGCTTATAAATGGTGAAGCTGGGATCTCCGTACCTGCAATGGTGAAATGCAGGGGCATTGGGGTCAAGCCGAACCTTCCACTTGATATTCTCTCTGAAGGGAATGTGGGGTTCATAGCCAAGAGTTGGTCCTTCAATCACCGAATCAGCTAGATGATCCTTGTACTTGTTTATTTCTTCTAAACCCTTGATGTCTAAAAATGCCAGTTTTTCCCAAGGCAGATGCTTCAGCCATTCGCGTTGCTCTTCAGGAGTATAGATGAGATCTTCTTTGAAGTCCACTTGCATTAGGGGTTTGTGATAGATGATGGGGTTGACAAATCTCCCAAGTTGGAATCCCTTCTTACCTCTATACTAATAAGGGTTCTTCAACTCAATATAGGGAGTGTCCTTTACGAAGCAGTCTTCATTCTCTGCTGAGTAACCATCTTTACCAGACTCAGACGATTCACCCTTATTGGAGATATCTTTAAGCTCATCTCCAAGAATCCAGTCAAGCTTAACTGGTCTTTCAGCACAAGAACTTTCAACAAATCTTTTCATGACTAATTCGTTAAGAAACGAGTAGTCAATCTTGTGCTTAGGTGGAAGATCTTCTGGATTTAAAACTTAAGCGTGAGATCTCACCCATTGTCCATCCATCTTCTTTATAATAACATGTTCTTCATCAGACGAAGAACACGCATCTTCAATGATTATTACTTCAGATAGAATCTCCATCGTCAGTAGATAGGATGCTTCTTCAGACGCAACAGGTATCGTCTAATCACAAGCGATGTTGAGAGGAGACAAAACAATAGGATCAGAGACAGTTATCCTATGTTCGTCTTGGAGTGTTGGTGCTGAACCCTCCATAGTTGGAACTTCTTCATTTAGCATAGTCTCCAATTCCTCTACTAACTGAGCATTGTCCTTCTGGAACTGGGCAGTTTTTTCACTATTCATGCCCTCTGAAGTTGCTGGTGCAGACGCAGCTTCAGATGATCCAATGCCCTTAACGCTCTCGAGAAAGATTATTTCTCTTTCAGCTTGAAGCAGCATAGAGACCCTCTTAGCCTCATTTAGTTGTCTTACTTCGTCTGTTTCTCCAACAATCACAGACGCAAGCTTCTGCTTCATTTTCTCTTTGCCTTTGGTAGCCTTTTGAAGAGCAATCTCTCTAGCTCTTGCTTTCTCTTCAGCTGCTTTCTTCTGGTTTTCTTCGTCTGTAAGAATCTTTACAGACGTTACACCCTTAGATGTTTTCTTAACCCCTTCATCTTCATCGGGGGATATCTCCTTCTCCTGCGTCTTAGACGCAACGTGTTTTATTCTGATAGTCCTCTTCTTCTTTCTAAGAGGCTCTTCTTGAACATCCTCGAAAGGGACTTTAGATACAATCACAAGTGGAAGATGGATAGGTGTTTGGGTTTGTGTTTGGGCTTGTGTTTGGGTTTGTGTTTGGGTTTTGGCGCTTTCGATACGGGCTCTGTGAGGAGGATCTTTGGTGATAGGAGAAAGATGAACTTCATCTTCACTTCTATTGTGATGAAGAAAGCTGGGGCTCAGATGCATCTTGGCAAAGGTTCTTCCTTTGACCTCCTTTCCTTCATCATGTCATACAACACCAGTAGCATCAAAACTTTGGTTCAAGATGATTTTAGAGAAGAGAGTGGCGTAGGGGATACTGCTCTTCCTACGAATATTCCTATTCTTCAACACATTTATCCACTGGTCGAGAATAATGTGAGGATGACTCAACCTTGCTTTCCTCAGATAGTAGTAGATGCAGAATCTATCACGAGTACTCACATTGTCTCGTGAGCCTGTTTTGGGTGTGAAGATGTTGTAGAAAAGGTTGTGGATGACTCTGCCTGTGGGATAGAGATTCCTAGATCTCAGAAACTTAGGGTCTTCGGGGTCACGAGCCTTTCCATAGAGAATCTTGTCGACATGCTCCTCAGACTCTAACCTCATCCAGTCAGCGCTATAAAAGCGCCCTTCAGCTTTACAGCTTCCAGCTTCAGCAATGGAGTCTATTGTGATAATATACTCCTTGTTGTCAATGGTACCATAATACCATCATCAAACTCCTTCGCGTCGCTCCAGAACTCCGTGTAAGCCTCCATCAACCATGGGCCTCTCATCTCAGTGAAGTCCATCCAACCATTGTGTATTAACATCTTTGATACCCTGTCAGAGATGCCTTCTATGGTGGTCCTTGAAATCCACTTGCTGGGCAAGAAAAGATCTTGTGCAAAGAAGGTTGCTTCAGTTGCTTTGATGTTCTTGGTGGCCATTGTTCTAATTTTGAAAAGAGAGAAAAAGTGTGTGAATAAAATACTCAGAGATAGTAAGAGCGCAGTAAGGAGTAAAAGAGTAAACTTTGAGAGTATTTATAGTCAAAGACAAAAACGGTTATAATTCATCAGACGAAAGAAGTTGAAACTGTCCCTGATTTGACGTAGCCCCATCATTGCCCTTTTAATGATTGATTTGACTTCTGCAATTCACAGCGCGTGCTCTTCAAAGTCCTAGAATAGTGCAATAAATGTCAGACATATTTAATGTTGCCTTTAAGTTGTCCCTGCACGCTTAACTTTAAATTAATTAAATAATAACCTTGCGTCTGTTGAATTTTCTCAGACTGATTCAACTTGATCAGACGCAATGTTTCGTCTTAACGAAGGCATTTAATATGTACAAACGAAATGAAATGCTCAGACGGAAAAACTTAATCAATTAAAGAAACAATTCCCAAATTTTCTTTAATGAAATTAAAGCGAGTTTCGTCTAAAGCTTTTGTAAAGATATCTGCCTATTGAAAATCAGTTTAAACAAACTGTATATCAAAAATACCTTTTTGAACATAATCTCTTATAAAATGAAATTTGATTTCAATATGGTTGGCTTTTGAATGTTGAATAGGATTTTTGTTGAGATTAATTGCACTTGTATTATCACAAAACACTGGTATTTGGGTTTCAAACCTGGAGTAATCCTCAAGTTGATGTTTTACCCAAAGTAATTGTAAGCAACACCCAGCTGCAACAATATATTCTACTTCATTGGTTGAGAGTGCAATGAAGTTTTGCTTCTTGCTTGACTAAGAGATTAGTGATGAGCCAAGAAATTGACATCCACCACTTGTGCTTTTCCTTTCCACTTTATCTCCAGCATAATCAGCATCACAATAACCACTAAGATTGAAAACACTGTTTTTCTTATAAAACAGAGAGAGATTAGTGGTTCCAATAAGATATCTTAAAATGCGTTTAACAGCTTGTAAATGTAATTCTCTAGGATCAGATTGAAAACGTGCACATAGACAGACACTAAACATAAAGCCAGGTCTACTAGTAGTGAGATAGAGAAGAGATCCAATCATACCTCTGTATACCGTCTAATCAACAGTCTTACCTGATTCATCTTTGTTGAGACTGGCTCCAGACGAATGCATGTGAGTCTTCATTGGTTTGACATTTTCCATTTTGAACTTCTTTAGAAGTTCCTTAGTATACTTCTGTTGATGAATGTATATGCCTTGTTTCTTCTGTTTGATTTGAAGTCCTAGGAAAAATTTCAACTCTCCCATCATGCTCATCTCGAACTCATCATGCATTAACTTAGAGAAATCCTTGCACAAGGATTCGTTAGTTGCTCTAAAGACTATATCATCTACATATATTTGGACAATAATAAAGTCTTTTGAAACACTTTTCTTGAAGAGTGTAGTATCAACCTTTCCTCTTGAAAAACCATTTTGAAGAAGAAAAGAACTTAGTCTATCATACCAAGCTCGAGGAGCTTGTTTAAGACCATATAATACTTTCTTCAGCTTGAAAACATGATCTGGTTGAGATGAACTCTCAAAACCAGGAGGTTGTTTTACATATACTTACTCTTCAATAAAACCATTTAGAAAAGCGCTTTTTACGTCCATTTGATATAAGATGATATTTTTATGAGCAGCAAAAGCAAGTAGAATTCTAATGGCTTCTAATCTAGCTACAGGAGCGAAAGTTTCAGTGAAATCTATACCTTCCTGTTGGTTATAGCCCTGAGCTACTAGCCTTGCTTTGTTTCTTACCACTTTCCCATCTTCATCAAGTTTATTTCTGAACACCCATCTCGTTCCAATAATGTTTTTGCTTCTTGGTCTTTCTACTAAAGTCCAAACATCATTTCTGGTAAACTGGTTTAGCTCTTCTTCCATAGCTAAAATCCAGTCATTATCTTGTAGAGCTTATTCAATGTTCTTGGGCTCTATATTGACACGAGAGCATAGCCAGACGATTCTTTAAGTCTTGATCTTGTTTGAACACCTTGATGTCTATCTCCAATGATAAGATCTTCTGTGTGGTTTGAGGCAAACTTCCACGTTCTTATAGGAGGTCGATCATCATGTTGGTGAACATCAGACGAAGAGGGTTCGTCTGTACTTCTATCGTCTGCTCTTGTGTCAGTTCTTGTGTCTGACCCAGGTTGACCATTTGAACTTGAACTTTGACCAGAAGGGTTAATCTGCAAATTATCAAATAAATTTTCTAGGTCTGATATTTCCTTATCAGCCTTTGAGTTATCTTGGAATTTTACATGAATTGATTCCTCTACAACTTGCGTCTTAGAGTTAAATACTCTATAGGCCTTAGACGTATTGGAATATCCAAGTAAGAATCCCTTCACCACTTTTGAATCAAACTTGCCAAGTTAATCCTTAGTGTTTAAGATGAAACATTCACATCCAAAAGGATGGAAGTAAGAAATGTTGGGTCTTCTTCCTTTCCATAGTTCATATGGAGTCTTATTCAATATTGGTTTTATCAATATTCTGTTTTGAATATAACAGGAAGTATTAATTACTTCTGCCCAATAATATTTTGGAAGAGAGCTTTCATGCAACAAAGTTCTAGCCATTTCTTGTAAGGTACGATTTTTCCTTTCCACAACTCCATTTTGTTGAGGAGTTCTTGGAGACGAAAAATTGTGGAAAATACCATTTTCAAAACAGAAGGCATTAAACTCAGAATTTTCAAATTCTGTTCCATGATCGCTCCTAACAGGCGCAATACATATTCCTTTTTCTTTTTGAACACGTTTACAGAATATTTCAAAGGCACTGAATGACTCATGTTTATGTGCTAGGAAGTATACCCATGTGAATCTAGTATAGTCATCCACAATTATAAATCCATATTTCTTTCCTCCAAGACTTTCAGTTTGAGTAGGTCCAAAGAGATCAATATGTAACCGTTCTAGAGGTCTTGTTGTGGAAACAACATTTTTTTATTTAAAAGATGCTTTGAGTTGTTTCCCATGCTGACAAGATTCACACAGACAATTGGATTTCCAAGATATTTTTGGCAAACCTTTCACAAGATTCTTTTAGAAAGTTTCGAAATATACTTGAGACTTAAATGTCCAAGCTTTTTGTGCCAAATATCTCATTCATCATCTGCTGAAATCAAACATGTCACATTCTGATCACTAAGGTGAGAAAGACAAACCTCATAGAGATTATTCCTTCTTTTCCCAACAAACAGAATGGATTTGTCCTTGTTCTTGACTATACATTCATCGGAGTTAAAAGTTACTTCATATCCACTGTCACAAAATTGACTTATGTTAAGCAGATTGAAGTTGAGACCTTTAACATAAGACACATTTTGGATAAGAGGATTGGGTGTCTTACGAATAGTCCAAATACCTAAGATTTTACCTTTCCCTGAACCATATGATACAAATCCTTTACTTGGTCTGAGGTCTTGGAACATAGACAGGTCTCCCGTCATGTATCGTGAGCACCCACTGTCCAGGTACCAGCTTGAAGTCCTCTCTCTTCCTATTAAGGATGTCTGCAACAGGAATAATAAGTGATTTTGGTACCCAAATCTTTTTGGGTCTTCCTTTGTTAGTGGAAGAAGATTTCTTTTTGTTTAAGGTTCTTTTATCTTTTATATAGTTGTTTGGAACCTTGTTGTAATTTTTGTTCTTCTTCTTATGAGTAGACGAAATAAATTTGTTTTTCTTTTTGTCTGACTCTTCAACATAACCAAGTCCACTCTTATCAGACGGAGACCTCCCATATTTTAAAATATTTTCTAGCATTGAGGATCCTTTAGTGAACTTTGTTAAGTCTTTGAGTAAGGATTCATTTTCTTTCTTCAATCTTTCGATTTCAGAAATAAAAGTATCCTTTTCAGACTCAGATGATTTTTCATCTGATACTTCCTTTTACAGTAACTCATTTTCAGTTCTCAAAGTAGAATTTTCTTCCAAAGTTTGTTTCAACTTGGCTTTGCATACTTTGTATTGCTCAGCAATAAAAAGTGAGTTAGCCAAAAGTGTATCATATGAAATTTCTTCTGATTCTTACTCAGACTCAGATGAAGAGGATGAAGAAGTTTCAGATTCAATTACCTCTGATGAGACAGTGTCTCCAGCCATGAGGCAGATATTTGCAGTTTCTTCTTCTTTAGTGGATTCCTCTGAACTTTCGCTATCAAGGTCTTCCCAAGTCACTGGACTCTTCTTACCCTTGTCTTTGCGAGGATTCCATCTTCTTTTCAATCTTGGACACTCTGATCTCATGTGTCCAGGTTTTCTGCACTCGTAGCAGATAACTTCTGAGCTCTCCTCCTTGCTTGAAGTTTTTTCAGTGAGCTTCTTTTCCTTCTTCTCGAACAAGCGTTGACCTCTCCCCTTTTTCATCATCATCTTCTTAAAGCGTCTAGCCATGAGAGAAATCTCATCATTAAACGATCTGTCAGACGAATCAGACTCAGTGGTGTTAGCTTTCAGAACTTTGTGCTTCTTCTTTCTTTCCTTCTTAGGAGTTTCCTCCTTCGGCATGTTGTTGACAGTCAGAAGAGCTATAGGCTCTTGAACTTTGATCTTGTCTCTCTTACACAGAAGTACCTCATGTACTCTCAAGGCTCCTATTAACTCATCAAGAGTTAATGTCTTCATATCACGCCTAACTGAGATGGCAGTGGACATAGCTTCCCATGGAGGAGGAAGACTATCCAATATCTTCATGTTGTTCTGGGCCTTGGTGAATGTAATGTCCAGTGCAGTGAGTCCATTCAATATTGTTTGGAATCTTCCAAACATCATGTCAATGGATTCTCCTTTCTTCATTGAGAACATCTCATATTCTCTTTGAAGAGTAACAACTTTCCTCATACGCACATCCTCAGTTCCTTCATACGAAATCTTGAGGGCATCCCAAAGCTCTTTAGCGGTTTTGTAGGCACAAAATCTGTTGTATTCTGTCCTTGATAATGCACACATGATGGCATATCTGGCTTTGTTGTTGAGTTCCATAAGCGAGTATTCTTCATTTCCCCATTCAACCTCAGGTTTGACAATAGGGATGTTTCCTTGAGTTATGATGTTCCACAGTCTATACTGGGAGGATTTGATGTACATCTCCATCCGATCAGCCCAGTAGGGATAGTCATCACCAGAGAACGCTGACGGCTTGTTCATGGATGACCCTCCAGACAAGAACGAAGGTTTTTGAGACTCCATTCTGGATCTTTTCCTCTAACAGCTGTAAAGCGCTCAACCCTTAGAGACTGAGATCTGATACCAAACTGTAAGAGATAGAACACAAGAAGAGGGTTGAAATGTGTTACTTAAAAAAATTTGTTCCTTTCGTTTGTGCGTTTAAATATGTTCAGACAAAACAATCTTAATCTACAAAGGTTGATTTTAATGAACAAACATTATAGTTTGATTATCCTCGTTAGCCAAATACTTAATAAAACAAATACACAAGTATTTTTATATTGGTTCGTCTATGCAAGACTACGTCCAGTTACCCAGTATCAACTGAGTTTTCACTACAAACCGTGAAATGGTTACAAAGTATTATTTGCGCCCAGCCACTTCTGGCTATAACACGATATTCTTTGAACACAGCCTTCGCAGGCTAAACAACAAGGGTATTCTTTGAACAACCAGCCTCCTCAGGCTAAAACACCACACAAGTGGATTTGAAAGAGTTCTTTAAAAAGAAAGTTTCATCTTCGCAGAGAAGGTTTTACAATGAAGGGCAGAAGTAACAGAGAGCGAATTCATAATAAGATAGAATATTGAAGCGTGTTTGCCAACTGAACTTTGAAGAAGCGAAGTCTTTAAATAGGAAAAATATTCAGATATCCGTTAAACACAGAAGAAAGCCGTTGAGCGTTTTCTAAGCGAAGTCCAAAAAGGTGTCAGAGAGTACTTGAGTGATTGATGGCGTGTGCAGCGGATTTAGATAGCGTGCACAATACTTTTTCTGACTTGTACAGAGACTTTGTCAAAAAAAAAAGGTGAGGACCTTTTCGAGATACATATGTAAGCGCGAATCCCCATACTGATCTTGGATGCTTCTAATGAGTACTTCTTAAGATTTGAAATCTTGGCGCGAGTGACTCATACTTTGCTTCACTTCTTTGGCAGACGATGAACTTCTTCAGTCTTAAGAGTTTTCGTCTTGACTTCAACTTTGAAGGGTCATCTTCCGTCTGTGCTCGTTACGTCTAACTTGATGTTCTGTCTGTATATGTTCCATCTGTAAATGTTCCATCTATCTTGTAATAATCAAAACTTTAGAGATATTACTCATCTTGATCTAACAGGACGTGTATTTCCCATTTATAATTCGAATAGCTAATTAAAAACTTTAAACTTAAGAACTCACCGACCGTTAGTCTCTTAAACGCATTTTTCACTATTTTATATATATATATATATATATATATATATATATATTATAAGATATCACGTACTTTAATTAAGAAAAATATTTAATAAACAATTATAATATGTTAATAATTAATTATAAAATGTGAAAAAGATAATAATAAAATAAATATTTATATATATATATATATATATATATTATATTAATGAGTTTACAGTATTTTAGAGATGAACGGAAAATAAAATTGTTTAATTAATTATTAACAGGGTACCCTGTTAAACTTGCCGTTCCATAAATGTCTCTTTTTGATATAAGGATTTATATTTTACGATGGATGGTACACCGTACAGGAATCAACTTTCAAGGTAAAACATATGCAAAGTCTTGTGAATTTAGCAATTCAAGAGGTGTGTCTGCTATGCCTAGGTATCTTAATATTTTTTAATTGAGACAAGCTTATGAAATTTTCTTTTACTATGAGACATATTCACTAGGATTATCATCGTCATTATTCTTTAGTCTAGGTTATAGATGATAAATAACTTTTTATCCTTCTCATCTTTAGTAGACAATATGTGATTGTAACATTTTTTACCTTTCGTCTATGTATAAAAATAAATGTATACTTATTAAGCAAAACAATTTTACAACGAATCCATGCGCAGGTATTGGATATTGTACTGGTATTTTAATTGTCATGACATATTTTTACTAAAGGGATATCGATGGTATATTATTTTCATAATTATAATTAGTATTATATGATTATAATTATTCTAATATTTAAAATTAAATTCAAATAATAGAAATTTTTTAATTTAATGATAATTGATATAAGATAATTAATCTGATTATAACTGTGGTTTAGATTTGAATTAATAATTTTAAAAACATTATATGATGACACATGTCACCCAAAGTAAGATAAAGTGGCACGTATCATCCATAAATTCATAAATTAATAATAATAATAATAATAATAATAGTAGTAGCAAATTGTAATTTAAAATGGAAACAAATTATATATAATCTTTAGATTTAGTTCATATAATAAGATATATGAATACAATATTTGGGTATGAACAATTTTTTTTATATAAAAGAAAGTTGGAAAACTAGTCGGAAACTACATTAATATTTAAATTATTACGGTGAAATTATATTCTATGGTGATGAACAAATTATTTGAAACTATAATTATATTTAAATTATTACAGTGAAACTATATTTTGTGCTGTAATAATTTAAATTTATTTTTTACTTCTATTCCTATCATCTTACTAGACAAGTTTATTCAATCTAACATTTTTTTTTAATTTTACAATCTTCTCATTCATGTAATTTGTTGAATATTTTTTTATATACAAATTTAAGTTTTCTTTTTATAGATTGATAATTACATATAAAATAAAATTTATGAATGTGAAATCAAATATTTGAATTTATTCTTAACTTACAAGAATGAAAAATATATTTATTAAGACTGCATTGAGGATCATGATAACACAAGTTTCATAAATGATTAGTTATATAATTTAATTGTCTATTACAAAATTGAGTAACAAATTTTCATCGAATATTAAGGTTGTTTTCAAATTTAAGAAAAATTGTTTATTATAATCATGTTTCTTTTAATCCCAATAAAAATTAGATTTTTAATTTTTTTTAAAATGGTAATATTTATATAGATATTCTATTTGAAATTTATTTAATACAGAAATTTATATTTTTTTGTGAAATTGTTATAATATCTAAATTACTTAAAAGCATCTTATTATAATTTTATATCTTCATCTAATAATCTATTTTTTTTATTTTAACTATAAAAGTTAAATTAAACATTAATCATAATTTAATTATTTTTAAAATTAATATATAACTCCATCTGGTCTTTAACCCGGCATTGCACGGATAGAACACTTTAATTATTAAAATATCACAACACAACGAAATTAAGTTATTAATTTTACATGTTATCATTAATATTATAAAAATACTCACTTAAAAAAGCATAATACACACTTAAAAGCCTAAAAGTATGAGTATTGCAGTTTTGTTTGATTTTCGATAGACTTGAAAGACAAAAACATAATTCGAACTCAACCAATTGGTTTGGGCACCACAAAATTATCCAAACAAAATAAAATATCAAATTGATTTGATTTTCAATAATTTTTTAGCAGATTTTGATTTTTTTTGGGCATAATTTCTAAAACTCTCAAGCGCAATATCAATAATCAAGAATCAACATTAAATCTTTTCTAATCACGTAATAGACATCATAGTTCGATCAAATTTAGTAATTTAATCTAAAAACTGAGCTAAAATCGCAGAATTAGACTAGAATAAGCCTTGGTTCTTATCAAATTTATTATTATTTTCCAACCTATCCATCACTTCACAGTAATATCTTCAAAAATATTTTGCAACAATTTTTTAACATTTTAATACTTCTATTTTTCAAAGTCCTAAAAAGGTGTTAAAAAATACTTGGCGTCATACCAAAATTGATCAATCAGAATAAACAAATGAATAAACAAAAGTAGTAAGTTTTTCCCTAAATTAGACTTGAGTACCATTACATCACACCAAAATTATCAATCAAAATGAACAAATAAAGTTTATTTCTAACCCCAAAATAAGGACAAGAACCATGATTAGTATGGGGGTGAGAAAATGACTTCCAACTAAATGGGTAACTCAGAGAATACCAGCTTCATGATATATGCGAAAGTTGCAAATGGAAAACAAAATAAGTTATTAAAACAACTCAATGACAAAACTAACATCAGTGGTCTTGTCAGTACTACTAAGTAGCAATGCACAACAATAATAATAATCCTGGCTAATGCACCTGACTAAGAGAAATTTCATACTCCTGATTTACGCAATTCAGCAGCTCCATGTGCAAAGTGACATCTTTCTCCAAACGTGCAAGACCCTTTTGCAAAATTCTCACACAGCTTTGTCTTAAAATTGCTTCCATGAGGGGCAGGTGCGCCAGGAGCACCTGGAGCTGTTTTGTGGGGTGCAGACATTTGCAGGGTCAATAGTAAATCCTTTACCATGTTACTTGCTTCCTTAATTTGCTCAAAACTTCCCTCAAGTTCAATGTTTCTAAGATTCGGGTCTGATTCATGATCTCGAATTGAAAGTTTCGCTCCAGTTTGGCGGCAGATCTGTTTTGAGTTGACGCCACCCTTCCCAATGATTGCTCCAGCCAGGGAAGCTTCTACACTGATCTTGGCCGTGGCATTGGCACCAAAACTTGCGGCAGGACCAGGAGGAGGCTCCATTCGACCACCAAAACGACCTATTGGGGTGGGTCCCATGGGGCGATGATCATCAAATGATGGAGCAAGATGCTTGCCCAGTTCCCATTCACCATGGGCAAAATGACATTTGTCACCAAATTTGCAACCTTCAGCAGTATTGAACTTGTTGCATATGCGGGTCTTAACAGCAGGTGGTGTGGACCCATTAGGTACAGGTGGCAGGGGTGCAACATTTCTTGACGCTGGAGGTGCTGCAGGTGTTAGATTCATCATCTGGGCAACAGCATTATAACCACCAGGAACAAAGTGCAAGAAGTGACAGCTCTCACCAAATGGGCAACCAGCAGTGCTGCAAGACAAATATGGCACAATCAGATATACAAAATTATCATTAATGATTTCAATAAAAATGCAAAATCTCCCTTTTTATTTACAAGTGCAATTGATGTTTGTGATTCATTTCCATTTTCATTAAGTATAAAATGTAAAACAGAAATTTATTGCTTATTTAGCATGATATAAAGCAAGAGAGTTTAGAGAACAACAAACAAGTATTCAGAGTGACCTACTACATATCCATCCACCACTCATACACACTAAAATCCTAAGGACACATTAAGTTCTAGAATGGTCCCTTCAAATAGAACCACATGAAAAAACTGGATTGAAAACCAAGCTAGTCAAAGAGAAACATATAGCAAGAACACTTGGCCATACAGGAAAAAGACAGGTAATATAGAGAAGATTTGTAGCAAGGACAACTTCAGAGGACGAGACAGATCACAATTTTAGCATTGACAAGTCTTGCTGACATTCAATCAAGACTTACAAATGAGTACAGCAGCTCTAGTTTGTATCCATCCAAAATATTAATTTAATCATTTAATATCAATTTCACTCAATTTGTCATATAATTACAGTATAGCAGACCAAATTCCTGAATAGTGCATTCAGGGTATCTCCAGAAAGTGAAAAGGGAAGAAATTGAGCACAGAAGGAAGACCTAAAAGGCAAAAAAGATCTAAAAAAGTACCAAATAGAAGTCATTTATGATTAATTCCAGAAAAGTTCTCAAAATAGGTAAGTTGACAGTCTCCGGTAAACATTACAAAGTAGGCAACTGAATCCTAATAAAAAAAAGGACAGGCAAACAAAGAATTCAACTGCAAATGATATTTATCATACATAATTGCACACTTTGCGCACACACACATACTAAAGAATATTTTGGAGCATATACTAATGTAAGAAGTAAGAAATTTCTACTAAAAAATAGTAATAGAAACAGAAAAACAAAACGGTAAAAGATAAGCAATAGTGCCCACCATTGACCAAAGCCCACTGGTGTTTCAATGAGTATCGTCTCTTAGGAACAAAAAAAATAACACAACTCTACAAAGAGTCGTAAAGGATGGATTAAATAACAATTAAAAAACAATATGTCTGGCTGAAAGTTTCATATAATCAGTGTTATGATATTGGATACATTGTTTTGTTGGTTATGGATTATAAGAACAAAAAAACATTTTCCACAAGAAATTGCAAAGTACAAAACCACTGTGATTTATATGTAGTTTTAACATCATACCTGACCAAAACAATCAAAGTTCAATTCATTTTAGTTAGTTAATAGATTGCCAAGTGAAAGCTGAGTTCACAAGCAACAGAATCCACAAAGCTGACAGATTAATATTAAACATAATGAATTGAAAAGAAAAAGAAAAAAACTATAGTTCATGGATTGGAAAATGATCAATTAATCATTGATAAAGTGGTCTCGGTGCCAACTATAATCCACCAGCATTTTATCTTTTTCGTACTCTGTTAATTTGGTTACAACTTGTTTAGACCAAAGAATAGTATGTACCTGTATAAAAGCTTCAAATTCCCAGTTAATTAGCAGAATTGCACAGTTTAGAATTGTACAACTTGTTTAGACAATTAATTCTTAAAATAATTATATAAAAAAGTGCTATTAAGAATAGATATGCAGTTCAAATTATTTATTAGATAGGAATAGATTAGAACCTGAAAAACTTGGTACATGGCTTCGATTTGCTTCCTACACCAGTTGATAAGTACTCCGTTTCTGTTACAAAGCATTATTACTTATTCTCAGTTAACATTCCTTTACTTATTAATCTAGTACATTTTATTCCAAAGCTATTGACAACTTTAAAACATAGATCTCTTTAGAGTGAAGATATTTTAAAATTTTCAGAAGTTTTGAGCTCTCTATGCAATCACAGTGGTTTGTTTTCCACTGCCCCAAAAAACAGACCAATCTTAAGCAACTCAACTACAGTAGTAGCTATGTTCATAAGGGTGAGAGCGAAAATCCCCTCCTCAACGAACTCCATAACCATACCACCACAACAAAGTTGAGTTAATTCGTTTAGTAAAATTACTAATCACAAACGAAAATTGAGTTTGATTTACATTCACACACAAAAAGAAAAAGAAGACGAAAACAACAAAAAAGCAAACAACTTATGCAGCAGAAACTAAAACAAGTGTAATAGCCAAACCCAAAAGAGCGTAAATGCTAAAAAATCAAACCTTGCTTTGATTTCTTCAATCCGCCATTCAAGCTGAAGCCAGATTGGGGTCTTCCCCTCTTTCGCGTATCCATAGATCAGGATCCAGAAGAAAGAACGAGCTTTTCAAGTAGCACAGAAGAAACCCTAGCGGAAAAGCTTAGAATTGAAGAGAGGAAATGAAGAAGTAGAAGCAGAATTACAGATAAGTATTAAGGAAAGTGGAAAAACCCTAACCCTAACAGCGGTGACCCTTAAAGAGGGGTTTTGGAGCAAGAAGCAAAAGAAAGAGAAAGGGGATTGTTTGGACAGAAGAGTAATAAAGACGAGTAAAATTGAAAATAAATATTTTTTTTTATATTTTAATGATGTCATAGTATTTAAGATGTTATAAATATTTTTTTTTTTTTTTGGCGCTCGGATATTTTGATTTCGCCGCCTCGTTGTTTCTCACGTGCCTCCTTGCCTTGTCACATGACATGAGTGGGTGATCTCGCCTATGATTATGTAATCAATGACATGCCACATTTTTTTTTATTAATACCTTTAATTTTGCACTGTTTATTTATTTATTTTTATTTATAAATATTATGATTTTATCTATTTTCAATTTAAAAATATAATTTACATTTTACATTCTTTTTCATTTTAATTTTTTAATTTTATTTGTTACATGTTAATTTTTAATCTTTTAAGTATGGAGATTTTTTTATTTTATCATTTTAAATAATATACTTTTTTTATTTACTTATATATTTTTTGAAAAAAAATGCAAGCATTTAGTGATAAAATTGATAAAAATAATAAAATAATTTTTAAAATAATTTTCAAATCTTTTTATTTTTATTTTAAAAAACTAATTCTCATAAATTTCAAATACAAAATCTTAGCAGACTAACTAAATTAATTATTAAATGAAATATTTATAATACAACCTCAGTTAATAATCAACAATAAAATAGTGAAAAGAACTTATAAAAATTTATACTAACTTGTCCTTGTCTTAGAGATATTATGTCTAATTATTTTAATAAAAATTAAAATTTTATTATTATTGAGTGAAAAATGAAATATTATTCGTCTCTAACGATTTTTGATTAACTTGAGTCTTCTTTGAATACAATTTTTTCAAACTGATAGATTTAAGTATTTTTTATACTGAACCTTTTTAGGTTGAACACTATAGATATTTTTTGAATTCAACATCTCCAGTTCTTTAGGCTAACTGCCACGAAAGATAGATTTTAGAAAGAGTGTCTAACTTAAAATTTAACCTCTACAAAAAGATATATATAATGATGTTCAAGCAAAGAATATTTACAAAGATGAAGAAGATTGTTCAGAACACAATATTAGAGCTTCTTTGAGACAAAATGTTCTTACTAATACGTTCAAACATCCAACTTCAGTTCTTCAATATCGAGCTTTTATATAGATGCAGGTGTTTAAGTAGTTATTAGACTCAACAATTTTAAAATCGAGCTTTTATATAGATGCATGTGTTTAAGTAGTTATTAGACTCAATAATTTTAAAATCTCCATTTTATCCTGATAAAAGTGTGCACAACGTTCTTCATTATTTAATGTATTGTGAACTTGTCAACTTCAACACATAGAGTTGTTCCTGTAATCCGAGGTTCAGATATGAAAATGTAGTTTTGCTTTCTACAATAAATCTATATGTTAAAAGATGTCCCTTTTGACTATGATAGACACGTTTTTTGATGAATATTTGTTTGACTTTGTTTGATTTGAACGTTGATTTTCGTTAGGCATGCACTACCTTTGGACATGCTCTGTGAAACAACATAAAGATAAAAGTTTGAATGTATGAGGATAAATGACAAAACTTATATTTATCTTATTCTTTGACTTCGTCTGTTTCCTCATTAATCTGATTGGGTCTTCATCTGATGTACTTCATTCGTCTGTTAAAGCATTACTTCGTCTATTGAATCATGACATCGTTTGTTGAATCATGATTTTGTCTGATAAATTTGAAATTTTCATTCATCTTATAAGATCACACTTTTATCGTAATAGTTTGTAAAATTTGAAGGATATAATTTACCTTCAAACAAATTAGACTTAATAATCTCCCTCTTTTTAATGATTATAGACCATAAAGATAATAGTTTTGCTTTAGTATTTTGCACGCATCTGATGGATTCTTCAGAGACTTAAGTTACTTATTACTGGACTTAAATATTATTAAGATAAATTTGTTCAAAGCCAAAATGTATTCCTTAAATTTTGATAATTATAATATATTAAGATAAAATTATGAACTTATAAGATGAATAAAATCTCCAGCTTTATCAAACAAAGTCAAGAAAAAAGTAGACGAAGAGGTGCATGATCAGATGGTTCAAGATCATCAAATATGTCTTGCTTCAAATTCATGAGAAAAGAGATGCACTCCAAAATAAAATATAAGTATGAGTTCTCTCTATTCAACCTTGTACTAACAAGCTCTAACCATTTCCTATCTTTACAGAGTTTGTGCAGAAGAAACCAACATTAAAATTGGAAGTATCAACCTTGTACAAGTGTAAAAGCTCTACTAAGTGAAAGTTGTAAAATACAAATACACAAGAAATGGGGTTGAATTGTGTTTATCAATTAAAACTTTTTCAGACGATGCGATTTGTGTCTGTGTTAAAATGTTGGATCAGACGCAAACTTAAACTTTTCTTTTAAAGGTTAATTTTAGTTAAGAATTTAGTTTAAGTTGTTATCCCCAGTTAGTAAGCAAATAAATATAATTAAGACAATAATATTTTTATACTGGTTCGTCTTATGAAAGACTACGTCCAGTTACCCAGCAACTTGTTGAGGTTCCACTAAGAGTATTCTTTGAACCCAACCACTCCTGGCTAACTATACAAATATTCTTTGAACACAGTCTTCTCAAGCTAAATCAGTATACTTTGACCCCATCCTCCGCAAGCTAAACCCAGGTATTCTTTGAACACAGCCTCCACAGGCTAACCAAGGTATTCTTTCAACACTTAGCCTCCTCAGGCTAAAGAAGGTATTATTTAGACTTCAGCCTCCACAAGCTAGACTCACGGTATTATTTGGACCTCAGCCTCCGCAGGCTAGATTTAAGGTATTCTTTAAACACTTAGCCTCCTCAGGGTACAAAGATTACCACAACAGTAGCTTATAATTAAGTTCAAATAGAAAATATCCTCTACGTAGAGAGAGATTTTACAATGAGAATTCTATTCTAAGTTTGTGGCAAGCAAACTTGTTTTATTGAGAGCTCGAACGAGTATATTAGTCTTGATCAGAGTAGTTCACCAAGTTGAACTCGCAGAGATGAAGTCCTTTTATAGATGTTTGCGTAAAGTAACCGTTAAACTGTAGATGATAATGTTAGTCCTTATCTTGGATACTTTCACATCTGGTAGAGTGAGCAATCAGAACATTTAATGAAAAGTCAGCGGTTGTTAGTGTGAGATCTGCATTTGACTTGATTCACTCAGAGATTTCACTAAAACGTACAACTATTTTTCGTGTTGCAGAGATTTATTTTGAAATCTCTTTCCACCTATGGAACATTCTGAGTAACGGTTGAAATGAAATGAATGCACATATTACTCAGAGTCTTGAACTTCATGAAAGGCTAGACGAATGAATAATTATAAAGAGTTGTGTGTTGAATTCATTCGTCTGTCTTCAATCTTCGTCTTCAACTCTAGTCTTCAAATCTTCACACTTGAGCACATGACTTAAAGTTGAGACGCGATCTTCGTCTGATCTTTGAAAGTTCTTCGTCTGATGAGATTGCTTTATAGCATGACGACTTGAACTTTGTGTCTAGAACTTCTTATATTTTGAGGGTGCATATTTCGTTTATGCGAATAATGATTCGTCTGATCATTGTTCCCTTTGCGTCTGTTAGTGCATCCGTCTGTCTTGTAATTATCAAAATTAAGATGTTAAGTCATTTTGACTTAACAATCTCCCCATTTTTGATGATTACAGATCATAAAAGCAAAACCATCTTCTTCTACTGAAATAAGAGCTTCATGGATGTACAGAGCTTGAACGTAGTAGACGAAACATCTTGAGCTTGAGTTCCTCAAACGGTAAGATCATTCTTGATATATTATGTAGATGACAGAACAGAATCTGCATAAGACACGTTAGTATAAACACACAAAATATATCAGAGCAAAAAAAATATACATCAAGATGATGTTCATAGTCATTCTTCTTTCATATAAAGTTATTACATCAAAGAGATGTAATTTTGTAGATTTAAAGCAAGAAAGAAAAACAAAGTAGAGCCACATGCTCTAGAATACAAAAAAAATAAAAAATTAAGAACATAAAATAACTCCCCCTGAGCTTGATCTTGTTCTTCACTTTTATCTTCTCCTTCTTTTTCGTTTGGCTCCCCCTTAGACTTATATCATTTTTATCTTTAACTCCCCCTCAAATTTGATGGTCCCTATGTGTGAATCTAGAGGGGGTGAATAGATTCTAGTTCCACTATAGCCTAAAATCGTGAGTTTCTAATTCCTTTTAATTCAAATAAAACTATTCTTGATTACCTATTAATAGATGAGACAGATAAACCGGAAATATCAAAGATACACAACGAAAATACCAAAAGGAATAATCAGAAACACGTTAGTAATCAATATGCGTCGTAATCAATATCAGTATCTAACTGTTCCAGTTTTAGTTGATTACCGAGTCAATTACCGAACAAATTGCAAAAATTAAACAGTGATAACAACAATGTAAGGTAAACGGTAAAGAGTATAAGGAAGAAGAAGAGTGCACAATGATTTATACTGGTTCGGCCCACTGCCTACATCCAGTCCCAACCCAACAACTGTTGCGATTGGTTTTCCACTATCAAATGATCCCTTTTATGTTCTTTTACATTCACTCTGCAACAAGCAACACAAAAACGAAATCAAAACACCCAAAAACTTGTCTTTTAACCCAAAGAACAGTTCTTCCCTGACCTTGGAACACCCAAGATCAAATCTTTAAGAACACACTTCTCAAGATCTTTACTCTATCCAGAGAGACCTCTCTCCTAGAGTAATAACCCAGAAACCAAAAAGGTAAACAAAAGATCAGTTTAGAAAACACCTGGAGTGTAGATCTGATCACAAAAGATAACACTATGAATGTCACCCAGTCAGAGAAAAGATCAAGTTTGCCTTTTCTTTTTGAAAACTTGATGAACTCTTGAAGTTCTTTATGGGTTTCTTGGAAAAGATGATGAACTCAGTTTAGAGAGAATATGAAAGTGTATGAACTTTTCTAAAACTTAAGTTCCAAGATCTTATGTTAATGTTCGAGAAAAGAGTATTTATAGGTTCAATTAAAAACTCAATTTAGGCAACTTAATAATTTTCTGATAGGGGTAATCGACTGCCAGAAGCTGGTAATCGATTAAACCAGTGAACAAGGATTTCCAGGGTGATTTTGGCTCATGGTAATCGATTAACCCGAGGGGGTAATCGATTACTCCAGTGGCAAATGCATTCTCACACTCTGTTACCTATTGTTGGTAGTTGATTACCTGCTGTTGGTAGTTGACTACCTTCTGTTGGTAATCTATTACCTCAGTTGGTTACCAAAGACATTTTCAAAATATCTTAGAGAGGGAAATCAAATATTTGACACATGAGAAATCACACAAGATTGCCAAGCTCTCCAGGGAATTCAAACAAAGAACAACCACATACATGCCTAAACTAAACAATCAATACATAGGAAACTCCTAATTACATTTCATCTAAGAAAACCAAAATTACATAACATCAAAAGCAAAACACCAAGAGAGACACCAAAGCACCTTCAAGCTTTAAGTCCATCAATCTCCCCCTTTTTGGTTTTGATGTACCAAATCTCAACCAAGGTTTTCCTATAGGTTTAGGATGTGTGTTGATCTTCTAAGAATCCTGCAATTGTTAGAGATATCCAAATACGCAGTATATGCATTGCAGATTCACTGTACAATTTATTTTAAACAGAGCATTATACTATCAGTCATCAAGTAGAGTCATCCATACAGAAATATAAGACATGATTCAATTCACAATCATAGACCAAGACCAGAAAAATTTAGAAAGAACAGAATCGGAATATAAAACCTAACAAAAAAAATATTACAACCATATCGAATTGTTCAAGTTCAAATATCCATATTGTAAATTGTTCAGAGCTAAAGAGAAATCAATAGTTCAAATATAAAGCGCAAAACAAATGCTACTCAATACTTGCTACTCTACTCTACTCCCCCTATCTAGGATAACCTATAGCCATTCTCCCCCTATTTGGTATATCAATAAGTAAAAGAGAGAGAAGTGATAAGAAGGGAATACTAGAGTGCATCAAAGCGAGTATGAAGGGATTCCAGCAGCTCCTTGAGATCTAAGAAGCGGGCATTGTTTGCAGCCTCCATCTCGTCCAATCTTTTGGCAGTGGTAGCTTCCAGCTCATCCATCCGATCAATGACAATTGACTCAAAACGGGATTTAGGGATGTACTCCCCAGCCGCTGAATCATCATCATCAGAAGGTGGATTTGTTGCAGCTTCTGTTTGCTGTTGTTGTGGTGCTTCTTCCTTTGGCACCCATCCAGCATCAGTCTTCCGTCATCGCATCATTTTCAACGCTTTGTCTCCAATGATGTGAATGTCCTTCACCAAGTCTCTGTTTTCATTTGAGGTATCTACCTGAAAATGCTTAAGCAAACGTGAAATAAACAGAGAATAAGGGCATTTGTTATCAAATAGCCTTCTCGTCTTGAGCATGTTATACATCACAACATGTGCCCAGTCGACTTGAATGCCATTTTTCAACGCTACCATCATTACCATGTCCTTCTCATTGATCTAAGCATGATTGCCTCCTCTTGTAGCCAGAATCCAGCAAATTGTGTAGTGGAGAAGACGATCGTTGGCGTTCAGCCCGCCGGTGTTGTAAGTTATCTTCTTTCCACGCTCCTTCCTTGCAGCCTTTTCAGCTTCCCACGTTTCGGGATTTTTTAGCAAGCTCATGAAGAAAGAATCCTTGTGAAGCTCGATTCCTTGTACTTGTAAGTGCTCAACAGTAGGACGTATGCCTTCATTCTTAAATCCAACAAAACGGAAAAATATATCATGAGTAAGAATCATGGGTTTCCCCTTTACCTCGGAGATTACCGTTCCGGTGGCTTGGTGTGGTCGGAGGTTGGAGTAGAAAACTCTCACCAAATCGGGGTTTATGAAACCCTTCAGCCCAACAAATTTCTCAAGGTTCTGATCTCGGAGCATTGAATGGAATGTGAACCCTTGTGCATCCAGCCATCGGAGGTTCAAAATCTTCGCTGGAACGAGTTCCTTGTTGGCAAAATCTCCATAGAAACGTGATTCTTGTGCAGTAGAGGTGAACCACAGGTTGATTGGGCGTGCCATGGCCTCTCCCGGAGATGTGGGTTCCTTCCTCTTGGAAGAGGATTCACCCTTCTTCGATCGGGGCGAAACTCTTGGCTTAGGCTTGTGACCTACGTGCTTGATTCGTTTTCCTCGTCCTTGTTCTTCCATTGATGGTGGTGGTGGAGAAGATGAAGAAGATGAAAGGGGGGTTTAGGGTTAGAGAGAGAAAGAGATTTTTAGGGTTTGTGAGATGTGTAGAATGAAGCCCAAAACCTAAAAATCACTTATAAAAACTCCACAATTGAGGTTAGATTCAATGAACAAAGTATTGGACTCTAAGAAATTGTAATCGATTAGGCCCAAATCCATGAAAAACACTTGAAAAACCCTTTCAGCAGCGAAGGTAATCGATTACCCATACATGGTAATCAATTACTCCCGTGAGTAACCAATTTACTTTGAAAACAGGGGTCGTGGTAATCGATTAACCAGACAAGGTAATCGATTACTCCAGAGGCCCAAAAACTGGAAAATCAATTTTTGAAATCGTGGTAATCGATTACTCTAGAGAGTAATTCACAAAAGAAGTTTGAAATCAAGCTAGGTAATCGATTGAAATGCAATGGTAATCGATTATCTATATCAGAAAGATTGAAAACACTTGATTTCACATGTTTTAAAAGAGAATTGGTCATGACTATGCAATGTAATGAACTCATACCTTGTTGGAGTACTATGAATGATCCAACTTACCATACTTAGAGAATTCATGAGAGATGTTCCTCACTTAGTATACCAAGATTGGTTCTAAGTTTGAAGAATCTCTCCTTAGGTAGAGTCTTTGTGAAGATATCCGCGAGTTGGTTCTCCGTTTCAATGAACTCCACATTACAGTCACCTTTCTCAACATGATCCCTTATGAAATGATGACGCACCTCAATATGCTTTGTTCTTGAGTGCAAAACCGGGTTCTTCGTGATACTGATTGCATTTGCATTGTCACACTTGATAGGAATGTGATCAAGCTTTAGTCCAAAATCCTCAAGTTGTTGTTTCAACCAAATGGTTTGAGCACAACGACTACCCCATGACCACATACTACTCGCCATTGCTGTTGATAGAGCAACACATGCTTGTTTCTTGCTGTACCATGAGGCTAAGCTCTCTCCAAACAAGTGACATACACCACTCGTGCTCTTTCTATCTGTTTTGCAACCTACAAAATCTGAATCACTAAAACTGACTAGAGTAGGGGACGTACCTTTGGGATACCACAAACCACAGTTCATTGTTCCTTTGAGGTACTTCAGGATTTTCTTCACAGCAGTCATGTGTGATTGTTTTGGTGTAGATTGAAATCGCACACAAACACAAACACTGAACATTATATCAGGTCTGCTCGCTGTGAGATACAAGAGTGATCGAATAATCCCTCTATACTTTGTTTGGTCCACTCCTAGTCCTGTAGCATCATTATCTAAAGAGAGATTAGTTGACATAGGGATATTAGAGATCTTACAACTCTCCATGTCGAATTTCTTCAGCAATTCTTTAGTGTACTTCGCTTGGTGTATAAAGATTCCTTCTTTCAGTTGCTTGACTTGCAGTCCTAGGAAGAATTTGAGTTCTCCCATCATAGACATGTCAAACTCACCCTGCATGCTAGCCACAAATTCTTCACACAGAGATTGATTAGTTGATCCAAAAATGATATCATCAACATACACTTGGACCAATAAAATACTGTTAGACTTCCTCCTAATGAAAAAAGTTTTGTCAACATTACCTCTGTTGAACCCTTTTGACAAAAGAAATTTACTTAACCTTTCATACCATTGTCTAGGGGCTTGCTTCAGACCATAGAGGGCCTTCTTTAGCTTGTACACATGCTCAGGGTAACTGAAGTCAGTGAAACCAGGAGGTTGTGAAACAAAGACTTCCTCATTGATGTAGCCATTTAAGAATGCACTTTTAACATCCATCTGAAATAGCTTAAAATCATGAATGCAGGCAAAAGCAAGTAATACTCTTACAGCTTCTAATCTAGCAACTGCGGCATATGTTTCATCAAAGTCTATTCCTTCTTGTTGATTATAACCCTTAACTACTAGTTTTGCCTTATTCCTAACCACAATTCCATTCTCATCTAGCTTATTCTTAAACACCCATTTTGTTCCAATTAGATTCATATCTCTATTAAAAGGTACTAACTCCCAAACGTCATTCCTTTTAAATTGATTTAACTCCTCATGCATAACATTCATCCAAAATTCATCATTTATAGCATCATCAACACAAGAGGGTTCAAATTGAGATACAAAGGCATAATCATCACAGAACATATTATAGGAGGATCTAGTGGATACTCCCTTATAGATGTCACCAATGATGTTGGTCCCTATGTGAATCTAGAGGGGGGGTGAATAGATTCTAGTTCCCTAGTAATATTTCTAAGACTCTTTGCCTCACTTTTTCAATTCAATTTTATCTTGTATTACAGCAATGTACCAGAGATATCACAACGGAAAGATATAAGAAAATTGTAAAGCAAGAAATCAAATGGAATGTAAAGATAAGGTATAGAGAAGAGATAGTAAACAGAGATTTATACTGGTTCGGCTTTCGGCCTACATCCAGTCCCAACCCAACAACTGTTGCGATCGGTATTCCACTATAATCTTGTGTTCAATACAATCACTTCTGCACAAACACAAAAACAATCAAATACTCAAATCTCTCTATGTTCTTCCTTAGAACATATCTCACCAATTCTTGAAACCTTCAAGAATTACCTATGAGAGTACCTCTCTCAATTCTCTAACTCTTCTTCTAGAGAACCACTTTCTCTTAAGAGTTTCAAACCAAAATCAAAACACAAAACAAAGAAATAAAGATCAGTAAAGATTACACCTGTGTGTATGCTCTGATCAAGATAATAACCAAAAGTATTCAATTCTTTCTTCCTTCACACAATACTCATCTCTTTGAGAAAATCTTTTTGAAATCTTTGAAGAGATTTTTAACTTGTAAACCTGTGTTTTTTTTCTTTCTTTCTTTTCTTTGAAAAACATAAAAGATCTCTCTCTTCGAAATAAATCAAAGAGGTTCCATTTAAAGCAGTTTCAAAACCATTTAGAGATGAATTCTGGTGTGGTAATCGATTACAGATGTTGGTAATCGATTACTACAGAGAAATTTGTCTTCCTCTGCATTTCAAGCACGAAGTAATCGATTACTATGGAGTGGTAATCGATTACTCCAGAGCAAGTTGAGTTCCCCTGTTTTCTAAGTCTGTTGGTAATCGATTACTACATACTGGTAATCGATTACTTCAGCTTAAATCCTTAAAACCAAAGTTTTTTGAGTTCTTTTCAAATAAAATGGGGTTCCAACTTTCTCTAGCTCAATTTACAAGAGTAAAACCAAGTTCTCTATAAAAAGATTGAATAAAACTATTCATACAAAGCCTAAACTATAACAATCAATACATTTAAGCTCCTATATACAATCTATCATAAAGCTCAAAATTACAAGTATATCAAAACAAAAACTAGGAAAAACTTCTTCAGTTTCAAGTCCAATAATCTCCCCCTTTTTGGTTTTGATGTACCAAATCTTGTGTAGTGATCCTTTATGTAGATGCTGGCTTTGATGTGACCTGTAGTGTTAGTACTTTTTTTTTTTTCAATTCCATACAACAATTTATATACCATTTTATGAATCATCCAATTCTTATGTCACAAATATCAATTTTCAGAAATATAAAGGCAATCAATTAAACTATTAAACTATCTATTACAGTCATCCAATAGTTTCAAATGTGTTAATCTGCTCCCCCTAAGTCAGATGCTTAGGTGCAAACAGAAAAAAAAACTTGTTTAAGAAAAACTTAAAACAGAGTAAGACTTAAAACAGAGCAATTACAGAGAGCAAATATCATAAAGCTAAAACTATGCTATGAAGACTTAACAAAAGACTTAACAAATTACTAACGACTTACTACACTACTACTCCCCCTATTTGGTATATCAAATCAGAAAGAGAGGTAGAGATGGAGTTACTAATCTGAGTCATCTTGATTGAGTCGCTCCATGATGGTTTCCATCAAGTCTTTCATGTCTAGGAATTGCAGATCTTGTTTCTTTCCCATTTCATCCATCCGCTTTCCCATATCATCAATGCGCTTGTTGATGGTTGCCTCAAGTTCATCCATTCGGTCAATTACAATGGATTCGAACCGTGACTGTGGAACGTACTCACCAGAATTGTCTTCATCCATATCTTCAGGTTCTGGACGTGCTTCCTCTTGCTCTTGTGCTCCTTCATGCTCTTGTTGTGGAAAGGCCTGCTATTCCTCTCTTGTGATCCATCCAGCATCGGTTTTGATAAGCCTCATCTTCTTCAATGCTCCATTGCCGATGACATGGACATCCTTGACCAATTCTCTTGCTTCATGTGTAGTGTCAATCTGGAACATATCAATTAGTCTAGAAATAAAGAGAGAGTAAGGACACTTATTATCAAGTAGTCTCCTCGTTTTCAGCATGTTGTCCATGATCACATGAGTCCAATCCACTTGAATGTTGTTCTTCAATGCAGCAATGAGGATCATGTCTTCCTCAGTCAACTGGGCATGATTTGCTCCTCTTGCAGCCAAGATCCAGCAAACAGTGTAGTGAAGTAGCCGATCATCTGCTGTGAGGCCACCAATATTATAAGTAACTTTCTTGCCCAATGTTCTTTTCGAATTTCTATCCTCTTCCCATTGTACATGATTCCTCAGTAGGCTCCTATAGAAGGAATCTTTTTGCAAATCAAACCCTTTCTCTCTGAGTTTGTCTACGTGTGCTATAATCCCTTCTTTTCGAATTCCAGCAATATCCAAAAAATGAGCAGGGGTAAGAGAAATCGTGGTACCTTTGACTTCAGAAGTCACAGTCATCTTCTCCATGTTTGGCTTGAGGTTGGAGTAGAAAACCTTAACCAAATCTGGATAGATGAATCCTTTCATCCCTACAAACCTCTCCAAATGTTGTTGTCTCAGAAAGGTCTGGAACGTGAAACTCTGAGAGTCTAGCCATCCAAGGTCAAGTATCTTTGGGGGAACTAGACCTTTGTTTGTGAAATCCAGGTTGAACCGGGTTTCTTGTCCCTTTGATGTGAACCAAGGGTTGATTCCTGACATTTGTGGTTGAGGAGGAGGAACTTTGGTTGTTGTTGTTGTTCTTTGCGAGGATGAGGGTTTCTTCCTCTTGGAAGATTCTCCCACCTTTTTCTTTCCTTTTGCTTCTTCAGGGAAACGATCTTGAGGGTATCTGTTAGCCCTCATCTTGATTCTCTTTCCTTTTCCTTGTCCTTCCATTGTCGAGAGAGTGAAAAGCTTGAAAAGCTAGGGTTTGGAGGAAGAAGGTAAAAGGGTTTCTGAGCGTGAGTGTGAATGGTGAGTTGAAGAGTCACACCTGCACTTTCTTATAAAGAGAACAAAGCCCAAAAGATTAGCCCAAGAACGAGGTAATTGATTACTAGTAGTTGGTAATCGATTATCTCAGTTCCTTATGAAGAAAAAAAGGAAAACAACCAAGAAACAGTCGTGGTAATCGACATCGTAAATCTGTAATCGATTACTCCGGAAGAGTTTCTCAAAGCATGTGAAATTTTGTTGCGGGTAATCGATTCGCTACGTGGTAATCGATTACTCGAAGAGAGTTTTCTTACAATTTTTGAAAATGGTGCTTTGTAATCGATTCTCGCTTTCGGGTAATCGATTATCTCAGTACCAAAATCCTTCCCAGAGTGAATTTCACTCGAAGTAATCGATTATCGTTCTTTGGTAATCGATTATTTCTATCAGAAGAAGGTTTTTCACAAAAACAGAGTTATGGATAAATGTAATTAAGTAAGAAGGTTTAGTTTAGATGTTCCTCACTCAATATACCGAGGTTTGATCTAAGTTTGTAAAACCTTTCCTTTGGTAATGCCTTTGTAAATATATCTGCTAATTGATTCTCCGTGTCTATGAATTCAATGTTACAATCTCCTTTTTCGATGTGATCTCTAATGAAGTGATGTCTGACCTCAATGTGTTTTGTCCTTGAGTGTAGTACAGGGTTTCTTGTGATACTTATGGCGCTTGTGTTGTCGCATTTCAAAGGAATGTGATCTACCTTTAACCCAAAGTCCCCTTGTTGGTGTTTCAACCAAATTGCTTGAGCACAGCAACTTCCCGTAGCTACATATTCTGCTTCTGCAGTTGATAGTGCTACGCAAGCTTGCTTTCTGCTATTCCAAGATATCAAGCATTCTCCGAAGATGTGACATGTGCCACTAGTGCTTTTCCTATCCATTTTGCTACCTGCAAAATCAGAGTCACTGAAACCAACAAGTAGTGGTGAGGTTCCTTTTGGATACCATAGTCCACAACTTATTGTTCCTTTTAGGTATTTAAGAATCTTCTTCACTGTTAGCCAATGAGATTGCTTAGGTGTAGATTGAAATCTAGCACATAAACATACAGAAAACATGATATCAGGTCTACTGGCTGTTAGATAAAGTAAAGATCCTATAACACCTCTGTATAGGGTAGTATCAACTTCATCATCTGTTTCATCAATCTCAAGATAAGTGTTAGTAGAGATAGGTGTATTAGAAGTTTTGCAATTTGTCATATCATATTTCTTAAGAAGTTCTTTAGTATACTTAGCCTGATGTATGAAAGTGCCACCTTCCATTTGCTTGATTTGAAGTCCTAAGAAGAAACTCAGTTCTCCAATCATAGACATATCAAATTCTTCCTGCATATCTTTCACAAACTCTTCACAAAGTTGTTGGTTAGATGATCCAAAGATAATGTCATCAACATAAATTTGAACCAATAGAATGTAGTCAGACTTGTTCTTGATGAACAAAGTCTTATCTACTTTACCTCTGTGGAATCCTTTAGATATGAGAAACTTACTCAGTCTGTCATACCATTGCCTAGGGGCCTGCTTTAACCCATACAAGGCTTTATGAAGTTTGTAGACATGTGTAGGCCAAGTAGCATCTATGAATCCTGGTGGTTGAGCTACATAGACTTCTTCATTGATATAACCATTCAGGAATGCACTCTTTACATCCATCTGGTATAATTTGAAATTGTTGATGCAAGCATATGCCAGGAGTAGTCTAACATCTTCAAGTCTTGCAACAGGAGCAAAGGTTTCTTCAAAGTCAATCCCTTCTTGTTGATTGTAACCTTTTGCCACAAGTCTTGCCTTGTTTCTGACCACAACTCCTTCTTCACTCAATTTGTTCTTGAAAACCCATTTTGTACCTATGATGTTCATATTGCCCTTGTCTGGAACAAGTTCCCAAACTCCATTCCTTTTGAACTGGTTAAGTTCTTCTTGCATAGCCATGATCCAAAATTCATTGTTCAAGGCCTCTTCTATACTAGTTGGTTCTACCTGTGACACAAAGGCAGTATCATAACAAAACAAGTTTCGTGAGGATCTAGTAGTTACCCCCTTGTGGATGTCACCAATGACATTGTCAAGTGATAGGTTCCTAGGTGTCCTCCACTCTTTTGCTTGTTCTGGTACAGGGTCAGGTTGAGTTTGCTGATGCTTGTTATCAATGTCCATGTTCTCTTCACCTGTGTCATCATCATGTAGAAATCTTTCCTTTTGGAAAGTGTTAGTTTCATCAAATCTAATATGGACAGATTCTTCAATGCACATGGTTCTTTTATTAAAGATTCTATATGCTTTACTGGTGTTTGAATAACCAAGGAAAATGACTTCATCAACCTTTGCATCAAAATTTCCAATAAGGTCTTTGCCATTGTTTAAAACAAAACATCTGCATCCAAAAACCTTAAAATAAGAAATGTTTGGTTTTCTTCCATAGAAAAGCTCATAAGGGGTTTTCTTTAAAATGGGTCTTATAGAGACTCTATTGAGAACATAGCATGCGGTGTTCCACAAAGATCGCCCAAAAATGTTTAGGCATCATATGCTCATTCAGCATGGTTCTTCCAAGTTCTATAAGGGACCTGTTTTTCCTCTCCACCACTCTATTTTGCTGTGGAGTTCTTGGAGCTGAAAAGCAGTGTGATATCCCATGTTTTTCACAAAACCTTTCAAAAAGGCAATTCTTAAATTCAGTTCCATTATCACTTCTTAAAGCTTTGATTTTCAAATCCTTTTTGTTTTGAATCTTTTTGGCAAGTACCTTGAAAACTCCAAAGGCTTGATCCTTTTTCTTGATAAACAAAACCCAAGTAAATCTTGAATAGTCATCTACTATGACTAGTCCATACAGATTTCCACCAATACTAGCTATCCTAGATGGACCAAATAAGTCTAAATGTAAGAGTTCAAGCGGCTGATTTGTAGAAACATGTTTTACATTTTTGAAAGATGTTTTTGCCTGCTTGGACTTTTGACAAGACTCACATAGTCCTTCTTTGGAAAATCTAATCATGGGGAGACCAAAAACTAACTCTTTAGAAACTAGCTTATTCAAATGCAAAGTGTCAATGTGTGTTATTCTCCTATGCCATAGCCAAGACAGATTATCATTAGAAGTTAAACATGTAGAGTAGGGAGAAGAATGATCTACTTCCAGTATGTAAATGTTGTTAGATCTCTTGCCAATCATGAGAAGTTCATCGAGTCTTTGTTCTTGATGAGACAATGTTCATCATCAAAAGCAATTTACGTAGTTCTTGTCACAAAGTTGATCGATGCTCGAGAAGATTGAACCTCAATCCATCGACTAGCGAGAACATCTTCTATTACTTGTGTTTGCCTGATTTCCAACAAGATCGTAGCCTAGGATTTTCCCTTTGTTGTTATCTCCATATACAACGAGATCCCGATTCTCTTGGTGTGAAGGTGCTCATGTTCCTTCTATCACCTGTCATATGCCTTGAGCAGACCTTGTCTAAGTACCAAATTGAGCTTCTCATTGTTCGGGCTTTCTGCAAGAGAAAAAGAACTTATTTTGTGGGTGGTACCCAGTTTTTCTTGGGTCCATACATGTTAGTGCTACTGGTAACTTTCTTTATCCATTTGTATTTACCATTTGGAAATTCCTTTCTTTCTAATCATGCGGTTGTAAGATTTGTGTCCAGGTTTCATGCAATATGTACAAGTGTATTTAGCATGCCTAGTATTTCCAGATTTCATATGAACACGGTTTGCGAGAGATGTTGATTTCTTTTAACTTTGAAATATCCTTTTCTAGCTCACATACTTTTTGTTTTAGCATGGATACTTCTTTTTTCAGACTTATGTTTTCTTTTTCAAAGACTTCAACTTGATTATAAAGTTCACAAAAGGCAGAATGTAATTCATCATAATCATCCACAATTGAGTTTGTATCACATACCTCATTGGATGTTTTAGCCATTAAGCACAGATTTGCCTCCTCGGTTTCACTTTCGAGATGTTGAGGATGTGTAGCCTTCATCCCAAGCAATGTATGCCTTCTTTTTCTTCTTTTCTTTTCGGCATTTCTTTCATTTTCGGTTTTTCTCACTTGAGTTGTTGCTCCTTTTCAAGGTTGGACAATCGACTGTAGTGCCCAATCTTTCCACATTCATAGCAAGTTACCTTGACTGAAGTGTTTTCCTGCTTCTTGACTCCTTTTCTGGATTGACCAAATTTCTTTTTAGTGTTGTTCTTCATGAACTTCCTGAACTTCTTTACCATTAAGTTGACTTGGTCTTCTTGTGAATCACTTTCATCTTCAGAGGATCCAGATTCTGTTTCACTATGATCTATCTTAAGAGCAATTCCTTTGGCTCTTTTATCTTTCTGCTCCTCATCCGCCATTCGAGTCATGTCCATTTCGTATTCTCTAAGTTTCCCAAACAGTTCAGCACTTGTCATAGCAGCAAGGTTCTTTGATTCGGTTATGGCTGTCATTGTAGGTTGCCACTTTCTATTCAAGGATTTCAGAATCTTGATATTCACCTCTTCTTCTATGAAGTTCTTGCCAAGCCCTTTGAGATGGTTAATAATGTGTGTGAATCTCTTTTGCATTTCCATGATTGACTCTCCTTGGAACATTCTGAATGTCTCATACTCCTGAATGAGTGTGTTCTTCCTAGCTCTTCTTACCTCAGCAGTACCTTCATGGGTAACCTTGATAAGCTCCCATGCTTCTTTTGCTGTTGTGCAAGCAGATATCCTGAAAAACTCATCAGAATTCAAAGCAGAGTGAATGATGTTTAAGGCCTTAGCGTCATTTTCAGCCCTTCTAATCTCATCCATGTCCCATTCTTCAAAAGGTTTCTCTATTTCTTTTCCATTCTCTATTTTTATTGGAACTTTGTAGTCATTTACCACAGCCTGCCAAATACTTCTGTGAATAGATTCCATAAAGATCTTCATGCGAACTTTCCAAAATGGATAGTTATCACCGCAGAACAATGGAGGTCTATTTATCGAAGCTCCTTCAGCGAAGGGTAAAAGATTACCAGCCGTTATAGGGAACTAAGAAGGATTACTAGAGTGATTTACTAGTTAAAGCTCTTGATACCAATTGTTGGTCCCTATGTGAATCTAGAGGGGGGGGTGAATAGATTCTAGTTCCCTAGTAATATTTCTAAGACTCTTTGCCTCACTTTTTCAATTCAATTTTATCTTATATTACAGCAATGTACCAGAGATATCACAGCGGAAAGATACAAGAAAATTGTAAAGCAAGAAATCAAATGGAATGTAAAGATAAGGTATAGAGAAGAGATAGTAAACAGAGATTTATACTGGTTCGGCTTTCGGCCTACATCCAGTCTCAACCCAACAACTGTTGCGATCGGTATTCCACTATAATCTTGTGTTCAATACAATCACTTCTGCACAAACACAAAAACAATCAAATACTTAAATCTCTTTATGTTCTTCCTTAGAACATATCTCACCAATTCTTGAAACCTTCAAGAATTACCTATGAGAGTACCTCTCTCAATTCTCTGACTCTTCTTCTAGAGAACCACTTTCTCTTAAGAGTTTCAAACCAAAATCAAAACACAAAACAAAGAAATAAAGATCAGTAAAGATTACACCTGTGTGTATGCTCTGATCAAGATAATAACCAAAAGTATTCAATTCTTTCTTCCTTCACACAATACTCATCTCTTTGAGAAAATCTTTTTGAAATCTTTGAAGAGATTTTCAGAACTTGTAAACCTGTGTTTTTCTCTTCTTTCTTTTCTTTGAAAAACATAAAAGATCTCTCTCTTCAAAATAAATCAAAGAGGTTCCATTTAAAGCAGTTTCAAAACCATTTAGAGATGAATTCTGGTGTGGTAATCGATTACGAGATGTTGGTAATCGATTACTACTGAATAAATTTGTCTTCCTCTGCATTTCAAGCACGAAGTAATCGATTACTATGGAGTGGTAATCGATTACTCCAGAGCAAGTTGAGTTCCCTTGTTTTCTAAGTCTGTTGGTAATCGATTACTACATACTGGTAATCGATTACTTCAGCTTAAATCCTTAAAACCAAAGTTTTTTGAGTTCTTTTCAAATAAAATGGGGTTCCAACTTTCTCTAGCTCAATTTACAAGAGTAAAACCAAGTTCTCTATAAAAAGATTGAATAAAACTATTCATACAAAGCCTAAACTATAACAATCAATACATTTAAGCTCCTATATACAATCTATCATAAAGCTCAAAATTACAAGTATATCAAAACAAAAACTAGGAAAGACTTCTTCAGCTTCAAGTCCAACAAATGATGTTGTCAAGAGATAAATCCCTTGGTTTCCTCCATTCTCTTGGCAGATCATGAGAAATGGTTGGTGGATCTTGCTGTACTTGTGGTTTACTGTTGCTGTCTTCACCTGTATTCTCATCATCATCAACAAAAACACTTCCCTTTTGGGGATCGTTAGATTCATCAAACTTTACATGCACAGATTCCTCAATGCATATTCTCCTTTTATTGAAAACTCTGTATGCTTTACTTGTTGATGAATACCCAATAAACACACCCTCATCCGTCTTGGCGTCAAAATTACCAAGAGGCTCTTTGCCATTATTCAGTACAAAACAATTGCACCCGAATACCCTAAAATGAGAGATATTGGGCTTCTTGTCCTTATAGAGTTCATAGGGGGTTTTCTTTAAAATAGGACGAATCACAATTCTGTTTAGAACATAGCAAGCAATGGAAACTACATCAGCCCAAAAGTGTTTAGGCAAAGCACTCTCACTTAACATAGCTCTAGCTAGTTCTATTAAAGATCTGTTTTTCCTCTCAACAACCCCGTTTTGTTGCGGAGTTCTTGGAGCGGAAAAGTTGTGATCGATTCCATATTTTTCACAAAATTTTTCAAAAGGTTCATTTTCAAATTCACCTCCATGATCACTCCTAAGGGACTTGATTTTCAAATCTTTTTCGTTTTGTATCCTTTTGGCAAGAATTTTAAAAACTTTGAAGGTGTTGTCTTTACTTGGTATAAATGCAACCCAAGCAAAACAAGAGTAGTCATCTACTAAAACCAGTCCATATAGGTTTCCACCCAAACTAGCAGTTCTAGAGGGGCCAAAGAGATCCATGTGCAGTAGCTCAAGTGGTCTAGAAGTTGAAACAACATTTTTGATTTTAAAGGAGCTTCTAGACTGCTTGCCCTTCTGGCATGCATCACATAGGCCTTCTCTTTTGAACCTCAAGTCAGGTAACCCTTGTACTAGGTTCTTAGATGAAAGCTTATTCAGCTAATGAACATTAATATGAGCTATACGTCTATGCCAAAGCCATGACAAATCATCGTTTGACGTAAGACATGCATGATATGATGATGAATGATCAAGTTCAAGGATGTAGATGTTACCATGTCTCTTACCGACCATTAATACCTTACTCGAGTCACTGCTATTGATCTTGCAGCAACCATTATCGAATGATACTTGATAACCTTTGTCACATAGTTGGCTAATACTTAGAAGATTGAATTTCAAACCTTCCACAAGCAGTACATCTTCAATCACAGTGTTGGATTTGTCTCCAACAGCACCTATACCCAGTATTTTCCCTTTGTTATTATCTCCATACACTACTGAACCAGATTCTTTTGATTTGAAGGAGATAAAATTGCTCTTGTCACTAGTCATATGTCTTGAGCAGCCGCTATCCAAGTACCAAGTTGAGTGTTTGGCTCTCAAGCATACCTACATAGAAAAAGATATCACTTTGTTTTTGGTACCCAAGACTTGTTGGGTCCATTAGTGTTAGAGTTGTGACTATCTTTCCTAATCCATTTAAACAACCCACTAGTTATTCCTTCCTTCCTAATCATGCAATTATAAGAGTTATGTCCAGATTTCATACAATAACTACATGGGAAAGTTCTGTTTTTGCTGGTTTGTTTAAATGCAAAGAACTTCATGCTATTCTTTTTCAAGGAGGCATCAAAAGACTTACACTTTGAACAGGGTAGTTTCAAGGCATCATTTTCCTTTTTCAAACTTTGAACATCAGTTTTCAAAACAGAAATATCATTTTCCAAATCAGTAATTTTGTTTTTCAAAGCCTTGTTCAACTTGCCTAGTTTTTCCGCTTCCTTGTAAAGTTCACAAAAAGCAGTTTGCAACTCATCATAGTCAAAAGTAGATGAATCGGAATCACTTATCTCATCATCGGATGTTGGATTAGCCATGAGACACAAATTTGCTTCTTCATTATCACTCTCACTAGAGGTTGAGGAATCATTCTCTTCCCAAGCTATGTATGCCTTTTTCTTGCGAAATCTGTCCTTCTTGGACCGTTCCTCATGTTCTACTCTTCTAGGCTCACTGCTGTTACTTTTCTTCATGTTGGGGCACTCCGATTTGTAGTGACCCACCTTTCCACACTCATAACAAGTGACCTTTGAAGATGAAATCTCATACCTCTTGAAGCCTTTTCTGGGATTGTTGAATCTCCTTTTATCGTTGTTCCTCTTCATGAACTTTTTGAATTTCCTTACCATGAGATTCATATTTTCCTGTTCAGATTCACTACCACAGCTTGACGCGTCGCTCTCACTAGCTGTGTCTTCTATCTTGAGTGCTAGACCTTTGGCTTTCTTATCTTTTTGTTCCACATCAACAATACGGGACATATCCATTTCATACTCCCTCAACTTACCAAATAACTCTGCACTTGTCATCAAGGCTAGGTTCTTTGATTCAGTGATTGCTGTGACAGTTGGTTGCCATTTTCTGCTCAATGATTTTAGCACCTTCACATTGACTTCTTCCTCAACGAAGATCTTACCAAGTCCTTTGAGATAGTTCACGATGTATGTGAAACGTTTCTGCATATCCATCACGGACTCACCTTGTCCCGTTCTAAAGGTTTCGTACTCTTGGATCAAGGTATTCTTCCTTGCCCTTCGTACTTCAGCGGTTCCTTCGTGTGTGAATCTTATTAGATCCCAAGCTTCTTTGGCTGTGTTGCAAGCTGAAATTCTGAAAAATTCATCTGAATTCAAAGCAGAATGTATGATGTACCCAAGATCAAATCTTTAAGAACACACTTCTCAAAGATCTTTACTTTATCCAGAGAGACCTCTCTCCTAGAGTAATAACCCAGAAACCAAAAAGGTAAACAAAAAATCAGTTTAGAAAACACCTGGAGTGTAGATCTGATCACAAAAGATAACACTATGAATGCCACCCAGTCATAGAAAAGATCAAGTTTGCCTTTTCTTTTTGAAAACTTGATGAACTCTTGAAGTTCTTTATGGGTTTCTTGGAAAGGATGATGAACTCAGTTTAGAGAGAATATGAAAGTGTATGAACTTTTCTAAAACTTATGTTCCAAGATCTTATGTTAGTTTTCGAGAAAAGAGTATTTATAGGTTCAATTAAAAACTCAATTTAAGCAACTTAATGATTTTCTGATAGGGGTAAGTGACTGCCAAAAGCTGGTAATCGATTAAACCAGTGAGCAAGGATTTCCAGGGTGATTTTGGCTCATGGTAATCGATTAACCCGAGGGGGTAATCAATTACTCCAGTGGCAAATGCATTCCCACACTCTGTTACCTACTGTTGGTAGTTGATTACCTGCTGTTGGTAGTTGACTACCTTCTGTTGGTAATCTATTACCTCAGTTGGTTACCAAAGACATTTTCAAAATATCTTAGAGAGGGAAATCAAACATTTGACACATGAGAAATCACGCAAGATTGCCAAGCTCTCCAGGGTATTCAAACAAAGAACAACCACATACATGCCTAAACTAAATAATCAATACATAGGAAACTCCTAATTACATTTCATCTAAGAAAACCAAAATTACATAACATCAAAAGCAAAACACCAAGAGAGACACCAAAGCATCTTCAGGCTTTAAGTCCAACAAACTTGATTTCTTTCTTTTTCAACTCTTTCGTCTTATCCCCTCTTTTCTCTTCGTCTAATCTCCTTTCTTCTTCCTCTTTTCCTTCTCCCCCTTGGGCTGCAATCATCAAAACATCAAAATGATACAATCATTTCGTTCCAGATGAAGACGATGCGCCTGAGTTCCTTTGAGCAAGGAGTGTGTTATGTCAAGATGATTTAGCATCTTAGTTTTGATAATTACAAAACAGTCTGTTGTGCCTGTAGACGGAAGAATGATCAGACTGAAGTATCAGACGGAAGGAACAGACTGAAGCATCAGTCAGAATGATCAAACTGAAGCAACAGACTGAAGAGGCATCAGACTGAAGCATCAGACTGAAGAGGCATCATACTGAAGCATCAGATGAAGAAGCATCAAACTGAAGAGGCATCAGACTGAAGAAGCATCAGACTGAAGAGGCATCAGACTGAAGAGGCATCAAACTGAATGATCAGACTGAAGAGGGAAGACTGAAGGAACAGACGAAAGGAGACAGACGAATGAATTCAACACACAACTCATTTATTTATTCATTCGTCTACCTCGTTTAATGAAGTTCAGACGGAGTAACTCGCGCCCCAATTCAAATCTAGCCGTTACTCAAGAAGCTTCCAAAGACAGAATAGAGATCTGTGCAAAACCCCTGCAACACGAAAAGCAAACATGCTTTTTGTTGATGTCTCTGATCAAGTCAGAAAAAGCCTGTGCAAGCATTAATTTTTCTGATTGATCTCTGTCACATGTTTGAAGACCCCAAGACAAAGGACCAACGTTCAAATCTTCAGTCTAACGGATACTTCAAGAAGCTCTCTATAAAAGGACTTCATTACTTCAAGAGAAGGTTGGCGAACTGCATAACAAAGAAATTATATCCAAGCTTCAAGCTCTCAAGCAAAGTTCACTCGCCCTGAACTTAGAATAGATCTCAATGTAAAACCCCTTTCTGCGTAGAGGATAAACTTATTCTTTCATCTTCCTAAATCCACTATTGTGGTGCTCTTAGCCTGTGGAGGCTGTATTCAAAGAATACCTTGTTTAGCCTGTGGAGGTTGTGTTCAAAGAATACCTTTGTTTAGCCTGCAGAAGCTGGGTTCAAAGAATACTCTTAGTGGAACCTCAGTGTGTTGCTGGGGAACTGGATGTAGTCTTGATCAGACGAACCAGTATAAAAATATTGTTGTCTTCTCTATTGATTTATCTGTTAACTAATAGGGGATAATAACTTGAACAATCTGATAATAAAATCAATCTTAATGAAGAAAACAATCTTGTGTCTGATCAAGCTTTGAAAACAATAGATGCAAACACATCGTCTTGGAGAAAAAGTTTTAAAAGCAAGTCTACACAATTCAACCCCCTTCTTGTGTGTTTTTGTACTTTACAATTTGGTATCAGAGCTCAACCTCTAAGGGTTGAGCGCTTAACAGCTGCTAGAGGAAAAGATCCGGGATGACGAACTCCCAGATGATGCTTATCGCAGAAGGCTCCTCCATGAACACCCCTCCAGCTTTCTCTGGAAATGATTACCCTTACTTGGCAGACCGGATGGAGATGTATATCATGTCTACAAAATATAGAGTTTGGAAGATCATAACAGAAGGAGACATTCCCCTGACCAAGCCTGAATCAGAGTAGGGAAATGAAGAATATACAATCGCAGAGCTCAACAACAAGGCACGTTATGCCATAACGTGTGCTCTTTCTAGGACAGAATATAACAGATTCTGTGCCTACAAAACAGCCAAAGAGCTTTGGGATGCGTTGAAAATCTCTTTTGAAGGAACTGAAGATGTCAGACTTAGGAAAGTTGTCACCCTTCAAAGAGAGTACGAAATGTTCTCTATGGAGAGAGAAGAATCTATAGACAGAATGTTTGGAAGATTCCAAACTATTCTGAATGGGCTAGCTGCATTGGAAATTACTTTTTCAAGAGCCCAATACAATATGAAGATTTTGGACAACTTGCCTGCACCATGGGAAGCTATGTCCACTGCTATATCTGTTGGGAGAAATATGAAGACCCTTACTCTGGATGAACTCATTAGAGCGCTGAGAGTGCATGAAGTTCATTTGTGTAAAAGGGGAAACTGAAAATTCAAGAGCTTATTGTTCTATCCAACATTGATGAGTTTGATGGAGAAGAGTCAAGTATGAAGAAAGAAAAATCAACAGACTCAGAAGATTCCTCTGAAGAAGAAATCTCCTTGATGGCAAGAAGATTAAAAAGATTGATGTTGAAGAAGAGGGATTCCAAAAAGATTAGAAGAAAGAAGAAACAAGCCACTTGGGATGATCTCGATGATGAAAGCTCAGACGAATCATCTGAGGAAAAGAATGCAAATATCTGTCTCATGGCAAGACTATCATCTGAGGTAGATCTTTTAAATATATCTAGTTTATCATCATCTTCTTCAGATTCAGATTCAAACTATGAGGACATGTCATATGATGTTCTTATTGCTAACTCACATTTTATAGCTCAAGAATATATAAATTGCAAATCTAAGCTCAAAAAAGGATTTAGAAGAAATTAAAAATCTGAAAGCTATAAATGTCCAGTTATCTGAGAAAAACATATCAGATGAATCATCCTCTTCGTCTGATATTGAAAAGAGTCATCTTCTTCTTAGTCTTCAAAATTTAAAAGAAAAAAATGAACTCTTAAAGAAAGATTTAAACAAGTTCACCTTAAGTTCTTCCAAGCTCAAAAATACTTTAAACTATGGAAGATCTCCTCTTAACAAGAGTGAACTTGGTTATAATCATGTGACAGACGAAAGAAAATCACAAATTAATTCGTCTGTATGTAGAAACATGCATATTTTTCATTTGAGGTCTCCAAAACAGTCTGAAGGTCATGTAAGAACCTATGACAAACGGAACCTTACAACTAACAAAATTGGACCCAAGAAAATCTGGGTACCAAGATCAAAAATAATTTTTGTTGCAGATAGAAAGAGAGAATGTATAAAGATGGTACAATTTGAACAATGGATACATGCAATATGTGATCATCAACATGTCCTTGTTCCAAAATAACAGATCATGTAAGAGATCTACCATCTATGAGTGTTGAGAAGACATATTCACCAATTCAGACGGAAGAAGCAAAATTTTCAAAGAATGCAAACAGATTGAATTTTAGAGACCTTTCTGAACGTGCTTTGGTGTCAAGAAAAATTGAACCCAAGTGCATTGAAGAAGTGCATTCAAATATCAATTGAATGGAGCTTGAAACAATGTTTTAAGCAAGGTGAGTTGCTCATGTGTACATCCAATAAAATAAAAGGGATCTTTGATATTAATTTATTCAAAATGCTTTTCAATGATTCAAACTTTCTTACAAAGAATTTAAACAAATATTTTTTGAAAACTTAGAAATAATTGTCTCATCTAAATAAGTTTTCTTATCTGTTTAAATTTCTTTCGTCTATCCTTATCATCTATAGAAGAAACGCTGTGTCTGATCATTAGTTGAAATAGTCTATCTGACTCTTCAACAGACGCAACGTCATCTTATCTTCTAACATCTCTGTTGAGTGTACAGGACAAAGCTCTTTAATGCTTTACATATGTCTAGTTTTTTAAAGCAAGAGACACGCTATCCTTAGATACACCTCATCAGACAGAAGAAGGTAATGAGAGATAAGAAGGCCTTGGAAGCCTCCGTGGAAAACCCAGAGGATGCAAAAGATTTAAGAAAAGATGTTTTTGATGATTGCAGCCCAAGGGGGAGAGAAATGAGAAATGAGAAATAAGGATGAGAGAGAAATAAGAATGGAAGAGAAAAGGATTGAAGAAATAAAAAAAATGTGTACAGCCCAAGGGGATGGAGAAAAAGAAAGATGCAAAAGCTGAGGGGGAGCAAAATAAAAAAAATGAAAAAATGAAAAGAAAAGATCAGAAGCTGAGGGGAAGCATAATACAAGTGCTCAGTCTGAAAGGAAGTTCAGATGTAGAAGAAGAAAAAAGGATGAAGAACAAATTTTGATCTGTTACTCTTTCAAGTTCAGTCTGACAAAGATCATCTATCTAGCTCTGATACATCCTTTTGCTCTGTCTCAAGTAGAAGATCAAGGATTTGCTAGTGTGGTTTGTAATCATTAAAAAGGGGGAGATTGTTAAGTCAAGATGATTTAGCATCTTAGTTTTGATAATTACAGAACAGTCTATTGTGCCTATAGACGGAAGAATGATCAGACTGAAGCATCAGACTAATACTCCAAATTTTCTTGTTCAAGAGCAGAGCACTTTTACTTAAGAGAATTAAAGGCTTCAATGGTAGGAACTTCAGCCTCCAAAAAGTGAATGGTTAAAAATGGAAGAACTACAGTAATAGCCTGAGGTTCATTCCATCTCCAATTGAATTCTCGCTGATTGAGAGAGACTTGAAGATTTTGAAGACATTCACCATTTCCATATGCAAAACCATCTTCAGGGTAGACGCTTCCATAAACAACTGCGTCTTGCATTCCAAGCTTTCTGCCAGAAGAATTAGCCAATGCGGCCTTATGAGCATGAATCTTGGCAATGTTCCTACTATCAAAACGACCGTGCTGGAGTAGATGATCATATTCTGATTGAGACAACAACTTTGGTATGTGGCGTGCCACCAAAATTTCTTGGATTTCTGAGTATACTTTCTTTTCTTTGCCCTTGGCTAAGAACTTGATTCTGTAGGAACGAAATCTATCCAGCTGAATGAAAAACTTAGTTGACAGAGAAGAGATTGATGAGAATTGAGTACCAAGAAATTGAGGCAGAGGTCGTTGTTCTTTCAAGGCGTTGCGTCTTATATGATTGAGAGAGCTAGCTTGAGCTTTTCCTTCCTTGCGATATGCGGTTGCCATGCTGTGAAAAGCATGATCATGATTAATTGGTAACGCATGTGGAAGATCTTCAGGAGACTCAAGGTCTTTAAGAATCAGCTCCCGAATGATGGGAATTCTTGAACAATGTGGTCTTGTCCAGGGGAGAGTAATGCCGAGTGAATATCCTAGTCCTAGATATTCAGTCTTGTTCATAGGGATTGAAAAAGTAATGGGGTCATGTCCAGCAATAGCATCTAATGACCACCGTTTGCAACAATTGGGCATAGAGGGACTACATTTGCTTGGATCAAACAGTGAATGAAAGAAGATGGTTGAACCACGCTTCTTTGGAGTTTCCCATGGTCAAGCTTCTCTCATTCTAATGAAGGGTTCATAACTGATGCAATCCTCAAGGAGAATATCTTCATGTGCTCGGATCTTCATGCTTCAATGGAGGCTTGGAAGAAAATGAAGAAGAAGCTCACAGTGTGAGGAAGAAGAAGCGGAATCAAAGATGAAAAGAAAATAGAAAACGGATTGAGTTTAGAGATGGAAACGCTATGACAAGTGCCAATAAGCTAGAGGTGGAATCGGCACAATGGACAAGGAAGCCATTGATGAGATTCAAGGTTCTTCATAAGAACACAAGAGAGAATACTCTCAAAGAATAAGCTCTTAGCTTAATTCAATATTCAGAAATTTTATCAAAAGTGTTTGAATTACAAAGGAAATCCTATTTATAATACTAAGGTGGGGTGCTAGCTTGCTATGCAAGGAACTAATGTACACCCTTGGATTAGATTCTAATCTAATGGCCACAGAAGGAAGCTTGTGGTACAAGTTTGATTAACTTGGAGAACAAGGATCAATCCTCCACCCTTGGATGTAGATCCTCATCTAATGGTCACGGCGCCAAGCTTGCACTCCAAGCTTCTAAGCTTAGCCCTTGGATTAGTATCCCCATCTAATGGTCACTAATTCTTTTGTTTATTACAAGTTTTGGCCCAAAATTTAAGCCTTAAAAACAATTACATAAATTGAAAGAAAACTAAAAACACTTAAACATTCGCTGAAAATTCTTGGAAGCATTCCAACGCAAACTTCAAGCTTATTTTCCTACTAGATCCGGTCCGAACTGGGCTTCATAGCTTTTGTATCCCTTTAAGTCTTCTTTAATTTGCCACCAAGAACGCCTCAATTGGAGTTGTGTAGCTCGAGTTATGGTCCAAATACTGAAACTGGTCAGATACTAAAATTAGCAGCGAATTTTATTAGAAGCCCAAAATTGAAAAGTATGGTTGGAGAGTTTGGTTGGGCTTTTGGAGATGGTCCTCCATCAAACCCTCCTTCTTATGGTCAATTTGTCCCCAAGTTGACTTAAGTTCTCACCTACAAAAAAATTCCACCCGGATCAAAGATTAAACATACCCTTTCAAGTTTTATATTTAATAACAAAGTGTATTGTCTACTCATATCAATAATACAATCAAGAGAATTTAGGGAAGAATATAATTTTTGCTTCAAGACATGAGCAAAATCCCAAGTGATCTTTAATTTCTTCTTAAGGTGTGTTGACATTTGTCTTCCATGAAGTGTGGAAATTTTTGATGTGCCCTCCTTCTTAGACTCCTCCTTCCACCTAAAAAAATACCCATGAGAATAATCAAACAAGGTTCCTAACTTAGTATTTTCCCACACTTTCCTAGACCTAAGGTCTTGAGAACCTATTGGGTCACAATTATTGTTGTGCATAGTAGGAATAATAAAAGGAGTAAGAGTTAAAGAAGTTTCCATTTTTGATAATACACAATTCCCTTGTACTTCTCCTCCTCTATCCATGTTGTTCCAAGGTTCCTCTACACACAACACTTCATTTGGAATCACATCAAAAGGAAGTTTGTAAAGATGATCACAAGAATCTTTAATTAAAGCATTAAGTACATTCCTTTCAACATCTTCATACAAGAGGTGATCAATTTTCTCTTTGGAATCCTCCTTTAGAACAACACCTACAACTTCCTCAAGGTAAGAATCAAAAATATCAAATGAAGGGTTAGTATTAACAAGTAAAAAATCATTTTTCTCCTTCATTTGTTTTTCCATCAACTCTATTTCCTTAGCTTATTTTTCTCTTAATTCTTTTTCTCTCAATTCTTTTTCTCTCAACTCATTTTTCTTTCTCACAAGCTCAGTATAAATCCTTTCATTTTGTTCTATCAACTTTCTTTCTTTTCTTTCCCTTCTCTCATGCTTTTCTCTCAAGGTTTTCTCCTTCCTCCCATGATGTTCACGGTTTCTACTAGCCTTCTTAAGGATCCTCTTATCATGCTCCTTTCTCAACCTCCTTTCCTCCTTTTCTCTCCTTCTTTGGTCGAATCTCTCTTCCAAAGTTGTGTGAATCATGGTACTCATCAATCCCACCATCTTCTTTTCTTTAGGTGAGAGATCATTCCATACACTAGGAGAACTTTCCATGGCTGCACAAAGAAAGGTTAGATAACAAGTACAAGCATATAAAAGATTCTTGCCACTCTCTAAGTGTTTCACTCTAGTAGCACTCGTGTATCACACTTTCAAGACTCTTTCTCAAATGTTCACTCTTGTCTTTTTCCACTCAACCTCTCTTTATACTCTTGTTCAAACCTCTAATCAATCATTCAAGGTCCAAGTTTCCAAAGTGAATGAGGAACGGTTCTAGAGTCAAGCTTAGGAATTGTAAGAAATATAAACTCAAGACAAAACCTTAGGAATCCAATAGAGACAAGCAATAAAAGGTACTCAATGAAAGGAAAATTGGGCTACTCAAATGAAGAGTTTAGTATGAGACAATGGCACCTAAACTACTGCACAAAATATGCTTTCAATTTAAGGCACAAATCTGGAAAAATTGGACAGCAACTAAAGTACACAATTCAAGCCAAATTAGAAGTAATTTGAAGTTGAAATAGGGACCGAATTTTAGGCAAGTTCCAAGTGAATTTTGTGAAGTGATTTTAAGTGATTAGGTACAGTTTTTCACCACTGTACAACCAATTAATATGCTCAAAATACAGGAGAAAAACAGAGTTTCAAGTTACCAAGCATATCATACATCACAAGTCCAAGAATCTAGGCTACTAGTAAGCTAAACTCAAGTTTTGATGTTAATGCTTAGTCCTAAGTGTTTCTATTGTTCCAAGTCCTTTGAACCACTAATTTTGGGAGTGTTTAGAGGCTCAAATAGTCAAGGTACTGCACTACATATTTAGACTTTAATTTCATTAAATTCACTTTTCAATTGCTCTTTTTCTACTCACTAGAATTTCACTTTTCTTGTTTTTCTTCTTTTTGAATTTTCTTGTGATTCTTTTTTCTTGTAATGTTTTCTTTTGATTTTATTTTTCCTTTGACTTTGTATATTCCTTTTCTTGACTTTTCTTGCTGGACTGAATTAGAAAAATCCTAAGACTAAGGCAAAATTAAGTCTAAAATTACTAGTAAGCTAGATTAGGCATGGTGAAAACTACTTGAACTTGTAATGCACAATTCTTAGCACTTAAATCACGTGAACAACACCTCAAACACATTCAAATCATGGATTCACGAATTGAACAAGGATTTGCACGGTTCAAATGAAGCAAAAGCAAGAACACATGTGAAAAATTACTAGAACAAGTTTAGGAAGAAAATTAAACGGTGAATTGACAAGAAATTGATAGGAATTTTAGATCTAGGAATTTTTTAACATGAAAACTCAAATTCAAAATGAACACAACTCAAGAAACATGTGAAAAACTCAAGCAAGTTCATACAACACGGATCTACACAAGAAAATGAAGAGAAAACGCAAACTCAAGGTAAGGAAAATTCAAACCGGATAGGATGTTCCAATTGAAGTAGAACAAGCTCTAGATACCAAATTTGATGCAATCCTCAAGGAGAATAGCTTCATGTGCTTGGATCTTCATGCTTCAATGGAGGATTAGAAGAAAATGAAGAAGAAGCTCACGGTGTGAGGAAGAAGAAGCGGAATCAAAGGTGAAAAGAAAATAGAAAACAGATTGAGTTTAGAGATGGAAGTGCCACAGCAAGTGCCAATAAGCTAGAGGTGGAACCGCCACAATGGACAAGGAAGCCATTGATGAGATTCAAGGTTCTTCATAAGAACACAAGAGAGAATACTCTCAAAGAATAAGCTCTTAGCTTAATTCAATATTCAGAAATTTTATCAAAAGTGTTTGAATTGCAAAGGAAATCCTATTTATACTACTAAGGTGGGGTGCTAGCTTGCTATGCAAGGAACTAATGTACACCCTTGGATTAGATTCTAATCTAATGGCCACGGAAGGAAGCTTGTGGTACAAGTTTGATTAACTTGGAGAACAAGGATCAATCCTCCACCTTTGGATGTAGATCCTCATCCAATGGTCACGGCGCCAAGCTTGCACTCCAAGCTTCTAAGCTTAGCCCTTGGATTAGTATCATCATCTAATGGTCACTAATTATTTTGTTTATTACAAGTTTTGGCCCAAAATTTAAGCCTTAAAAACAATTACATAAATTGAAAGAAAACTAAAAACACTTAAACATTCGCTGAAAATTCCTGAAAGCATTCCAACGCAAACTTCAAGCTTATTTTCCTACTAGATTTGGTCCGAACAGGGCTTTAGTGTCTTCATAGCTTTTGTATCCCTTTAAGTCTTCTTTAATTTTCCACCAAGAACGCCTCAATTGGAGTTGTGTAGCTCGAGTTATGGTCCGAATACTGAAACTGGTCAGATACTAAAATTAGCAGCGAATTTTATTAGAAGCCCAAAATTGAAAAGTATGGTTGGAGAGTTTGGTTGGGCTTTTAGAGATGGTCCTCCATCAATATCCAAGAGCAGGACCTTCAATTAAAGAGTCTTCAAGATAATCTTTAAGCATAAGCTCCTTCCAAACCTTTGATATTGGTCTTTATCAATCTCTTTGTTGACTTACAAAATATATTACTTCAGTATTAAGTTGAGTTGGCTTGAAAGGATGATAGAAGAGAAAAGGGTTTAGACTCCTTTTCTTAGAGAATCCCTGTTTTCCTCTGTAAACATAAGGGTAAGCAGTTTCAAAGAAAGCTGATTGTGCATTTTCAGATGAGGAAGAAGTGGAAGGATGAGAAGATCGATCACTAAGAATCCAATCCTGGCCTGATTGGTTCTTCTTCCATATGCTTTGTGAGGAGAACTTCTTCATGTACAATTCATCAAGAAAGGAATAGTCCATCCTTCTTGGAGGTGTAGGCTCAACAATTTTAGAATACAACAATGGTTTTGTTCGAATGTATGTTGTTATTGTTGGCACGTCAGATGATGATGCATCAATAGATGCAGACTATACACCACAATGGACTTCATCCATTTGTACAGATTTAATATCTTCAGACGCGGATACTTCCGTCTGAGAGTGAGTAAGATCAGCAAACGCAATATCTTCCGTCTGTTGAATCTTTGGCGAAGCAGACTCAAAAGGTACCATTATGGGTTCAACTTCATTTTCTGGTCTGTTCTCCATTCTATCTTCAGCAATATCCAAATGCATAGATATGTGTAAGTTATCATCTAGCATTGTAGATAGTTGTTCTGACAACAGTTCATTATCTCTTAAGAAGTAAGTAGACTCAACAGGTTCTGGCTCAGTCTGTTTGGGTTCAAGTACTGTTGCACACATAATTTCTGTTTCAGCTGAAGGTTGAGCAGTTTCAATTGCGTCTGTTATAATGACATCGTTTGCTTGATCATTCTTCTTTGCAGTCTCAGATTTATCAACCTTCCTTTTTATTCTTCGTTCATGGTGTGCGTCTGATCTCTTCTTTTTCTTGTTTTCCTCTTTGTCAGGTTGATTTGGATTAATGATGATGGAGCAAATTTTCTTTGGTGCTGGTGGTTGTTTTGGTAAATGATCAGTGAGTGATTCATTTACATGATCTCCTGTTTGGGTTTGTGTTTGGGATGATTTGGTGAGTTTGATTGACAAGTGTGGTTTTCTTTTTGGAGAGGATGGAGTTGGTTGTTCAGTTTGGGCATTTCTGATAGGGAGTTTTATTCTTTTAGTTTGTTTGGATGGTGAGGGATGTTGTTCAGATGCATTCTTCAGAGATTCTGAAGGTAGACGCATCCTGGAGAAAGTGCTTTATTTGACCTCTTGCCCAACAGGATACTATTTCTCATTGTTAATCTTGAACCCTAGGTTAATAATGATATTGGTGAAAAGAGCAGGGTATGGAACACTTGAGTTTCTCTTTAGGTTCCTGTTTCTTAAAGAGCTCAGCCAGTGATCCAAGATTATATGAGGGAGACTTATCTTCTCCTTCTTCAGCAGATGATAGAGACAAAATCTGTCTTTGTTGCTTACATTGTCCCTAGACCTAGTCCTGGGGGTGAAGACGTTGAACAGAAGATTATGCAATATTCTGCACTCAGGATGTAGGTTTCCAGCTCTTAGAAACTTGCTATCTTCAAGGACACGAGCCTTTCCATACAGAGCCCTTTCAATAAATTCTTCGTCTAAATCTTCATTCCAGTTGGAATGAAAGATAACTCCTTCAGCCTTGCATCTTCCTCCTATAGCAATGGTATCTGGGATTATCAGAAACTCCTTTTCTGAAATGAAACCACAGATAGTGCCATTAACGTCTTGAGCTTCACTCCAGAACTCAACATATGGCTCCATCAGCCATGCTCCTTGCCATTCAGCAAAGTCCATCCATCCAGCAACTTCAAGCAATTCAAGGATATTTTTAGAAAGATCCTTGAGAGTTTCTCTTTGAACTCATTTTTTCAGCACAAATGATTTTGGTGTTCTCAGTAGTCTTCATGTTCTTGGCGTCCATTTTTGGATTTGAAAAACAAGAGAATGTAGAGAGTATGAGAATATTTGTTAAGCAGTTAAGATTTTTTAGAGTAAAAAGTAATGAGAAAAGTTGGCAGTTTCTTGAGTATATATATGAATATGAATCAGTTTTTAGGTTAAAGAGTAGACGAAAGAAAAGTAACCGTCCCTGATTTGACATTTCCCATCATTGCCTCTCTAATGATTTATTTGACTTTGTGAATCCTGCGTGTGTGTTGTTTCTTCAAGAATTTTTGTCATAAATGCTAGACACAATTAATGTTGCATTAAATGTTATACCCTGCACACTTGATTAAAATATTAATAGATAATATAACGTTGCGTCTGTTGAAGAGTTAGACAGACTAATTCAACTATTGATCAAATGTAGCGTTTCGTCTTAACAAGAAATAATATAAACAAATTATGTGCAAACGAAAGCAATATTCTGATTGAAAAATTTAACAGACGAAAGAATTTATTCATGTAAGGGAATAATTCCCAAATTCTCTTTTATGAAATTAAAACAAGTTTCGTCTAATGCTTTCGTAAAAATATCAGCCCATTAAAAGTCAGTTTGTACAAATTGCATATCAAAGACACATTTTTGAACATAATCTCTAATGAAATGAAATCTAATTTCAATGTGTTTGGCCTTTGAATGCTGAATATGATTTTTGCTGAGATTAATTGCACTTGTATTGTCACAAAATAAAGATATAAGATTTTCAAACCTGGAATAATCTTCCAGTTGATGTTTTACCCATAATAATTGTGAATAACATCCAGCAGCAGAAACATACTAAAAGTGCTATGGTGTTTTGTTTCTTGGTAGACCAAGAAATAAGTAATAATCCCAGAAACTGGCATCATCCACTTGTACTCTTTCTCTCCACTTTATCACCAGCATAATCAGCATCACAGAACCCACTCAAATTGAAATCATTATTTCTCTTGTAAAACAAAGAGAGATTAGTGGATCCAACAAGATATCTTAATATGTGTGATCGAGGTCGTACTCAGTCAAATATATGCAGTTAAAATGTAGTCTAGGAAGCGACTCCTAGGTCGTCTCTCAGAGGACCATCAATTGATTTCCATCAAATATAGAACACGAAAGGGGGGGTGGGTTGAGTAAAAACAGAGTAATCAAAACATAAATTAATAATGATAAAAAATGAGATTAACCTCTTGATTAAATTGCAGATTGCTTATCCTTCATTACTAAAACTCATGCTCAAATTACCAACCTCTCAATCAAACCCAATTTAATTAACTAGGCGAGAATTAAATATAGGTTCTCATTATGCGAATTAAGCATTCACACACATCATTATTTCAATTTCAGCAATTAATAACTCACTCCATTAAGCATGAACAAGAGAAACGAATTGCATATAAATTGAAGTACATGATGAAAAGTGCACAACAACTATAGCATAATCCATACATGACAGAACCTCAAAGCTTAATTGCAATCCTTAATCAAGAGGTTAACCCTTAAAATTAACCGCTGACTTTCCATTAAATGTTTTGATTGCTCACTCTGCCAGATGTGAAAGTACCCATGACAAGGACTAACATTAACTTTTACAGTCTAACAGTTACTTCACACAACCACCTATAAAAGGGGTTCATCTCTGCGAGTTCAAGTTGGTGAACTACTCTAATCAAAGACATATTCATTCTCACTCAAGCTTTTAAGAAAACAAGTATGCTCGCCACAAACTTATAATAGAATTCACATTGTAAAATAACTTTCTACATAGAGGATATTTTCTATTTGAACTTATTGTAAGCCATTATTGTGGTGATATTGTAGCCTGAGGATGCTAAGTGTTTAAAGAATACCTTGCATCAAGCCTGCAGAGGCTGGTAGTCCAAAGAATACCATGAGTCTAGCCTGGAGGAGGTGAAGTCCAAATAATACCTTTGTTAGCCTGAGGAGGCTGAGTGTTGAAAGAATACATTGGTTAACCTGAGGAGGTTGAGTGTTGAAAGAATACCTTGGTTAGCCTAAGAAGGCTGTGTTCAAAGAATACCTGGGTTTAGCTTGTGGAGACTGTGTTCAAAGAATACCTGGGTTTAGCCTGTGGAGGTTCGGGACAAAGAATATCACTTTAGTCTGAGAAGGCTGTGTTCAAAGAATATCTGTATTGTTAGCCATGAATGGTTGGGTTCAAAAAATACTCTTAGTGGAATCTCAACAAGTTGCTGGGTAAATGGACGTAGTCTTTTATAAGACGAACCAGTATAAAAATATTATTGCTTTGATTATCTTTAACTGCTCACTAACCGGGGATAATAACTTACACAACAGATTTAATTAAAAACAATCTTTGAAGAATAATCTTAAGTTTGCGTCTGATCAGAATTATTTTATACAGACGCAAAAACACATTGTCTGAAAGAATTTTAATTGAAAAACACAATTCAACCCCTTTCTTGTGTATTTGTATTTTACAGCTCTCTTTATATGCTGATGACATGATCATTACTGGGGATGATATTGACAGGATTGTGGACTTGAAATTCCAATTAGCATATCAGTTTGAGATGAAAAACTTAGGGGCTCTTCGTTACTTTTTGGGAATTGAAGTTATCTACTCTCCTAGAGGTTATCTTCTTTCTCAATCTAAGTGCATTGCTAACATTCTGATATTGGAATTAAGGATACTCCTTTTGAGCATAATGTTCGGTATACCTCTTCTGATGGTGTTTTCTTGTCAGATCCCACTTTGTTTCTTGTTGGCAGTTTGGTCTATCTAACCATTACTAGACCTAATATTGCTTATACAGGGCATGTTGTTAGTCAGTTTGTTGCTTCTCCTATTATAGTTCATTGAGCAGTTGATCTTCGCATTCTTCATTATCTTCGGGTACTCAATTTTAGACTCTTTTCTTTCCATCATCATCTTCATTGGAATTACGTGCATATTCAGATGTTGATTGGGGTGGTGATTCCACAGATTGTAAGTCTACTATAGGGTTTTGCTTCTTTCTAGGGGATTCTCTCATCTCTTCGAAGAGTAAGAAGCAAATCGTTGTCTCTCGCTCTTCTACCGAAGTTGAGTATCACGCCATGACATCACTTACTGCTGAAATAGTTTTGTTGCAATGGTTACTTGAGTCTGTGAGTGTTACTTCTCTCAGACCCACTCCTATGCATTGTGACAATACGACTGCTATACAAATTGCTCGTAACTCAGTCTTCCATGAACGCACCAAACATATTGAGATTGACTGTCATTTTACTCGACACCATTTTCTACAAGGAACCATCACTTTACCCTTCGAACCTCCCTTCATGCAAATTGTTGATTTGTTTACAAAGTCATATTCTACTTCACACTTTCGTTTCTTGATTAGCAAACTCTCGATGCTTCCTGTTGATGCATCATGAGTTTGAGGGGATTTTAGATAATATTATGTGTTTCTATTTCATCATTTTTATTTGTCTCAAGAGTAGTTTAGTCATTTTTTTAATAGTATATATATTTGTATTGTTTTGCTGATTGCATACTAATGCACACTAGTGAAACTCTAACATATTGTTCTTGTATTTTCTCTTCATTCTCCTCTCCTTCGTATGATTATTAAGTTTTACAGATATTACCCTTGAAGACTAGGAGGAAACTCTAAGAGTTGTCTCTGAGAGTGAAGACTATGAGGAAACTCTAAGAGTTGTCTCTCGGGGAGAGTTGGAGGATGCAATTCAAAATCACATTAAATCGCTTCCTACCATTGGTGGAATAAAAGAATTCAAGATAGGTCCTATATCAAATGATTGAAACAGCTCAGAAAATGTTCACAACATTAGATTAGAATCTGAGAAAAAAAAAGTCAAAATAATGAAGAAGATGATGAAGATGGTGGTGTTGAAGATAGGGAGGGGTATGAAGATCTTGGGTCAGATGCACAAAAGAGAAAACAACAAGGTATTAATGAGGTTGATAATCAGGATGGTCCTGAAGGGGAAAGACACAATGACGAGGTATTAGAGGAAATTGAAGAAGGTGATGAGGATGGCAGTGATATTAATGCCTATGAGAATGATACTAATGTGGCACTTGATGCTAATAATTCTGAAGGACTTGAAAAACCCTCTAAGTCCAAGTCTACTAGTGAAAAAAATAATTCAAAAACGTGAAAAGAAAAAACCTGGGCAATAGCAAAAGATTATGATAGGGCAGTTTTTGTGAAAGCTAAAGGGAAGTATTTTGAGATTCACTTTCAATTTACTGGTGAACTTGACATTTTGTTAAATCAGGTACTTTTTGATGTAGCTCATTTCTGTTTTCAAGTCTTATGGTATATGGTAGATATTTTATGAACAAAACAGGAAGCATAGCAAGCTCTACATCCCCTTTCATCAAAATGTGCTCTAAGACAGCTTCCAAATTTATTGTTGAAGTAGGTGGTAAGAAATTAGGATGAAAGAGAGGATTGATCTCTATATTTTTGCATTGGCTGGTAAGATTTTCGCTTCGTGAGCTGTTGTTATTATTAAGGTTTTAAAAATTGCTCCGAAACACAAATATCGGCCGCAACATATCGGTTTCGGAGCTAAACGATACCAAAACAACCAAAAAAATCGGTGTGAAAAAAATCGCCAAAAACACCCGCAACAAAATGGCGTTACAGCGCAACAATGAAAAAAAAACGTTGTTTCAACCAAAAATGGAGAAAAAATTTAAAATCATGTTTTGCAATTTAACCGATACAAGAAAATTATGAGTAGAAAGTCAAGAACAATTTAACTTTTTCAGAGAATGTGTCAGAGTCAGACAAATTTTTTTATCGTTTTCTCTTTTAAATCTAAAAGATGAGGCGTATAACTCAAAAGATCAAAAGCTCAGAACCCACAAAACTACACCAAAATTAAAGTAACACCGAATTAAAGAACCCATAGTCCAGAACCAAACCAAAACTCAGAAGTCAGATCTTAAAGAAACAAAAAAAAAAAAAACCAACCAAAATCACATTTTGAACAAATAAAAACAAGAGTGTCACCTGAGCAAGCAAAGAAGTGACAGCAAATCCATCACGCCACACCCAAATCTCTAATCAAGTTAGTGAGGTTAATCCGTTCTTTATGCTCAGATCTGTGAGAAAAATCATGATTTTTGTGATGTTTAAGTTAGAAACTTGGTGATCTGTTGGTAGAGAGTACAAAGATGTAAGAAATGAGTAAGATCGGTGAGAGGTATGGTGGTGTGTGGCTATGGGTGGCTGTGGGTAGCTGGTGGAGATGAGAGGGAGAAGAAGAAAGAAGAAGAGAAGAAAAAAGGAGAGTGGAGCGAGAAGAAAAAAGAAGTGAAAAAAAGAAGAAGAAGAAAGGAGGGTGAGTCGAGTGTGAGGAGAAGAAAAAAATGAAAAGAAGAAGAAATGAAGTGAAGTGAGTGTGTGACGGTGAGTGAAGGAAAAGAAAAAGAAATGAAAAAAAAAGAAAGAAGAATGATCCAGAAGACCCGATTAGAAGGGGAAAAAAAAGAAAAAAAAAAGCGGGAAGTGAAATTGGTGAAGGGGGGAAGGTCGGAAGAAAAATTGGTGAAGGGGGAAATTTAGAAGGAAAAAAAAAAAGAAATTTAAGGGGAAGGGAAATTTAGGTAATGTGAGAATTGGAGTGGAGAATGAGGTAGACAGTGGGGTGGAGGGGATGGGTAGTGGGAAATGGGTTAATTAATTAAATAAAAAAATTAATTAATTAAATTAGAATTAAGGAAAATTAATTAGAATATAAATTATTTAAAAAAAATAAAATTTAAACTATTTCAATTAAGTTTTTAAATTTAATAGTAAATATTATTTTTATTTTTAAATACTAATATTATTATTAAGTAATTGATTAGGAAATTGTGAGAAAATTTTAAATATATCAAATTTTTTTTCAAGTTTATTAAAGCAATGCCTCAAACAGGAGGAGGAGAATTTTCAAGTGATCGAGCAGAAGGTGGTCCAAGTGATGACATTGGTTGGCATTTTGGGACATTTGTGTCAGGTAAAAGTAGAAATTGTGTAGCTTGCAAATATTGTGGAAAAGTGTTATCTAGTGGTATCACTAGGTTAAAAGAACATATTGCACACATTCCAAGAGAAGTTAAAGGTTGTGGTCTTGTCCCAAGTTCTGTTAAAGAAAGTATGATGAAACTTTTACAAGATAATAAAGCATAGAAAAAAGATCTTAAGAAAAGAAAAAAAGAATTTATGTCACGTTTAAAAGGTGATGAACATGATGAAATTGAAGATTTTTTTGATAAAGATAGTGCTATAAGACAAGCTACACAAGAAAGCTTAACTTCACATGGACAATGGGAAGATAGGCAAAGATTTAGGCAACAAACTAGAAGATTAGAGTCAATTTATGAAGGTGGAGGTAGCTCTGGTGCAAGTGATAGTAGTGGGGCTTCTTGTCAACGCCAACAAAGTGATGTTGAAATTGGATTGAGGTCTGTAGATGTTGGCCTAACAAGAAGTAAAAGTGTGAAGCAACCGAAGATTAACATGGGAATGATGAAAACATTGAGAAAAAAGTTAGGGGAAGCAGTGTCTAAATTGATCATATATGAACGTCTTCCCATGAATTTATCAAATTCTCCATGATTACACAATTTGCTAGTTGCAGCTGCATAGTTAGGACCAGACATTAAATGTCCTACTCCCTATGAGATTTTAGAGGTGTACTTAGAAAATGAATACAAGTCTATGCAAGAGTGGATAAATGAATTGAAACCAACTTGGAAGGAAATAGGGGTAACTATAATGTGTGACAGGTGGACTAATAATATAAATCACATGCACATCATGAATTTTCTTGTGTATTGTAGTATGGGTACAATATTTTTGAAATCTGTTGATGCATCTAATGTTGCTAGTAGAAACACTGAGTATTATTTTAAATTACTTGATAAAGTTGTGGAAGAGGTGGGGGAAGAAAATGTCATTCAAGTGGTTACAGATAATGAAACAACATTAAAAGCTGCTGGTTTGAAATTGATGCAAAAAAAGACCTCATCTGCATGTGCTGCTCATTGCTTGGATTTATGCTTGGAAGATATTGGAAAAAAGTCTAATGTTCAAAAAGTACTTGATGATGCTAAAAAAGTTACTTTGTTTATCTACAATCACATTTGAACGGTAAATCTCATGAAGAAGTATACTAATGGCAAGGAACTTATTCGTCCAGCAATCACTCGTTTTGCAACACAATTTTTGTAAGTTGAATCAATTGTTAAGCAAAAAAGAAGCTTAGAAAAAAATGTTTGATTCTAATGAATTTAATAAGTCCAAGTGGGGAAAGGAAAAGTTAGGGCCTGGACATGAAGCAAAAAAGATTGTCATGAGCAAGGAGTTTTGGAATAAGGCTAATGACATAATTAAGGTATTTGAACCAATTGTCAAGGTTTTGAAATTGGTAGATGGTGATGAAAAATCAATAATGGGCTTTATTTATGAGGAAATTGATAGAGCTAAGTTATGGAAGAGGTGAAGGGTCATTTCATTCTTTTCAAGAAGAATCATATGAAAGGCGTGATCAAAATTTAATGGATGAAGCTCCTTTTGTTCAAGCACTTGGTGAAAGTAGTGGGAGAGATAGAGCTAGACATGGGAAAGGTAAAAGGCATGTCAATCATACACTGGAGGATTCTTTATCATCTAGTGTAGCCAAGAAACTTATCCACTATACTATCAACACTATCTTGACATGTCACATGGCTATTATCCATATATGTCAAACTCACCATATTATCAACCTCTCAGCAATTACTAAGAATCTTCTGAATTATCATCAAATTTTTCCTATAGCCATCAACAAATAGAACAACCACAAAACTCAAATTTTATGAATTATGTCTTTGGAGGAGCATCTCATGATGATGATCAAAGTAATAATGGAGGTTCTAACCTTCCACTCATTCTACCATGTGGTGACTAGTAAGGTAATGACTTTATATAAGCTTTTTATATATATATATATATATATATATATATATATATATATATATATATATAATATTTATAATTTTCTTATGATTTGATGTTTCTTTATGTCTCATGAAAATAAGATTTAATGATGCGAAAGAAAGTAAGCAAAGAGATGAAAATCTAATACATATATAATAATAAAATAATGGCTTTATAATTATATAAATCACAATTAGTTTTCTCATGTTAAAGACTTGGACATATAACTTATGTATAATTATAAATATTTTATTTATATTATAGAGACATATTTACATGTATGAATTTTATTAAATATATTACTTATTATTTTTTTACTTAAATATCTTTTAATGATAAGAAAAATACCAATAATAATTTAATATTATAATAAATTTTATAGTATTTTTATATCTAATTTTCCGCAACAACCAAAATCATGAACATTTAGAACCTTAATTATTATAGACAAATTTCTTACATTAAGGTATATATAATACTACAAATATTATAGTTGGAAAAAAAACTGTGGTTGATGCATTCTAGTTAGGTGGTGGTTGTAGCGTGGAAGTTGAAGAAGACGGTGGATTCAAAACATTGTAACAGTTGCGAGCCAAGTATACGCACTCAATGCGGTGCGATGTCTCCGCATTGGGATCTCTCTCCACAACCACGTCGGAGACTGTGACCTGCACGTCGCCCTTGTAGCGGCTGAGCCTTCCTCTTACTCTGGCCACCGCGCCGATTTTGATGAGTGGTTCGAAGCGCGAAGCGAGGTGGTGGCGGCGGCGGCGTGCGATTGAGGGGGAGGTGCGATTGTTGAGCCATAGGACGCAGGGGATGCAGCCTGTGCCGTCGTCAATCGCGAAGCGGAGGAACCTATCCGGCTTGAAGTCTCGGAGAGTGACAGTGCCTAGGGTTTCGACGCGCGAGAGAGGGATTCCTCTGCGGGTAAACGACGTCGTTGTGTGTGTAAGGGAGAGGAGATCGAAAGCAAGGAGTTTCACGTGTGTATTTTGCAGTGGCATTACGCTGTTGCCGTTGTTCTGCATCTTACTCTCTCTCCCTTATACATAATCTAAGGGTTTTATATAATTTATTCAGAATACTAAATCTCCCTAATTTATTCAGAACAATGAAATCTGAACATTCTTCAATTAATCACAGTCAATTAAAAATTGGCCATTTATTGTACATAGCAACACCTACACTTTCATCTGAGATATGCCATTTTAACTTCTAGCTCTAACACACATGAAGCTTTAGATTGTCCTTTAAAGTCATGTTTTATTTGAGGACAACGCATATGGCTTCACAATTCACTGTTTATACTTCTTTTTCTTTTTCATATTTTAAAAATAGCTATATATTTTTGTTACAGTTTTACAATTTTTATGTTTAAATTTCTGAAAATTAAAAGTGATATTTTTAATTTATGATTTAATTCTCTTTTCACCTTTAACATAAAAAAATTTGTAATGTCAGTCATTATAATTAGCTATAAAAAATTAGCAGAATTCGTAGTTAATCTGGAAATTTTTAGCTTATCTGTAGCATAAACCAGTGACTTGTAGTTAATTATATTTTATTAGAGATTAAAATGGACGAAAATGGATGTTTATAATTAGGTGTGACTAATTGTAGCCAGTTTATAGCAAATCTTCAGCTAATTTCTAGCTACTTTTTTAGTGGACAATGTTGCCAATATATAAATATTAAATTTTTTCTCAAATTGATCGTTCATTTTTTTCTCTAAATTAATTTTTTAAGTGATTGTTTCATAATAATTAACATGTCAAGATGTTAAATGCTAACAAAAAGTTAGTTATGCTTGAAATGAGAGAAAAAAATAGTCTACAAACTTTCACATCTACCGCTAACATAAACTTTAAATATGGGCTAATATGTTTAGTCCCTTATCCATTTTAAAATTATGTTTGTTGTCCTTCAAATATTTATTCTTTCTAGTTTTAATCCTCATAAATTTTAACTATTTCATAATTTCATAGTAATTAAAACAATATTCATGAGATTATCATTTAATCATCTAATAAAAGGACTAAAAATATTGATAATAATTTTCTAAAAATTAAAATCAAGGAGAAAAAGTTGAATGACTGAAAATAAAATTATAAAAAAAATTAGGACAGAAAACTTAATTATCCCTTTCTCCATTCATTTCTAACAAACCAACATAAAATAAAATTACAAAAAGTTAATCTAAAATTTCGGCAAGATAAATTAACAAGGATACAATTATAAAAAATAATTTAAATAAGTCAACCCATCTCACTGCAAATTGGCCAGGTTCTAGATGGGCCATGTCCAGTTTTAAGGTAACCATTTGTTTGAGTTCACGTCGTCTTACACACGGTTTTCCATGTCCCAACTGTAATTTTCTAAAAATAGCTTTCACATCCACCACGTGATTTCAATATTTTTTTGACAAGTTCCCAAACACATTTAAGATTCTCATCCATACATCAAGCTGTTGATTAGTGAAGCAATTATCAGTTGCTTTTGGATTTGAAAAATTGATCAAACGGGTATTAGTGATCACAACGCCATATGTTTCACCATCAAAATTTGGACACATTCGCTTCTTAGAAACATACAGAAATTAGTTAAACAACCCTATGCACTTGTGCCAATATCTGTTATTTGACAGTCTAAGTAAAAAAAAAATTGTTATTTGACAGTTCTCAACAAAAAAGGAGGCCTCCTCGTCTACGCACCTGAGCTTGTATACTCCTATGCAAATAATGATCACAACATAATTTATAACAATATGCAAAATGCCTATACATGAACCCTTTGCTCTCTAGCAAACGACGGGTGAGTGTTCAACAAATGCATCACTTTTCTGGGGACCAGTTCCATTGGACCATCTATGCTACACAGAACCAAATCATTGGATAGTTTCCTGAGCTTTAGTTGTTGTAGGCATTGTTTCAGGAGATTCTGCAGGTACTGCACTCGGACTCTGTGATTCACTATTCCTATGGGGCATCAGCTCCTCGCCAGTCCCAACAGTGCGAACCATCAACTGAGAATTCAATGCAAGAAAAGGAATAGATAAAAAAAAGACATCAAATGACAAAAAATATTGTTTGCAGTTTCACACAAGTTCTTTTCACAAAAGCTTCCAGACTAAATTAACATAATTCAAAAGTTAAATGACAAAGAAACTCCTTTCTTCTTGGGTAATTTGCTTCCAATAGGAAATCACGTGAGAGAAAATTAAAGAATAACAGAACACTGAAACTCGGTAGAATTTTAAAAAGATGGCTATATTTATATTTTACAGATCCATTGCATTTTTTAACCCCGAGTGACCATCAAGGTGATAATGCAGCTGTCTAATAGATAAATTGAGTGTTCAGAGCACTTAACTGTATGGCTGTTCTGCGCTATATAATCCTTCAGAACAGTTACATTCTCACAACCATTTGATTGCGAATATTCATTACAAGGGTCTCACAATTAATATTCATTAAAAGAAAGAGAGATGCAGAAAAGCTAATGAGCTTAAATGTATACACAAAAGCACAATGAAAATTAAATTAAATAATACGAAACACTATATAAAAGAAATACCTTCCAATCTTTGAAGTCAAATCGGAATACAAAGTGACTGAAAGAAACATCCTTGGAAAGAACCGCGTTTGCAGAAGGAGCATTCCTTGGCGCTGGCATAGAGATGATGCATGAAGAAAATATCTTGGTAAAAATCTAAGCTAAAAGTATAATAAACTGAGAGTTCAGAATTAGTATAAGCATTATCAGTGTAACTCACAAACTAGTTGCCATCCAGCCTCATTCACTTTTATTTCAGCCCGCCCATCTTTGACTAAACAAGATAAAGCAAATAAATTCTCCACCGTCTGTGCAAACGAGTTTCTATTCAAAACAAGGTTTTCAAGCTTGACAACTTTGTTAATCCTTAAGATGTTAAACATAGTTAACATAATTTTATCAGTCTCATTTCTTTCTTCCGTTGAATCTCCACTAAGCTGCAAAGATATACAAATGTCAGAAAGAAAATGAGATTGGCATATAATATCATAGTTACATAAAAAATAAATATCACTAAATTTACAACTCTGAATAACAAACAGCTGATTCTTAGCTTAACTGATTTAATATTCTGGAATTAGGCTCAAAGAGATTGTATCTTCATTATGTTCTCACCATAAATAAATGGATGGTAAACCATAAGAAATTTGACAAATCATGAAAATTAGAAATTAAAAGCAACCGACTGTGCATCTTTCAACGGTCTATCAAAATCAAAACTGCTTATGAACTCTTCCCCCTTCCCCCTTTTGCTTCTTTTTCTACCAAAACTGCAGACTCAATATATAAATTTTTACCTCTTCAGGCCGTGCAAATTCAGTAGGTCTCACACGCTTTCGACGATTAATAAATGTCTTCTGATTTATTGTAGCATCCATTGGGCCAATCCTGAAGAAGCAAAATTGGAAATAAACATCCAAAGAAATATTACAATGGGATAACAAAGAAATCTTACATATACAGAACTAACATTGTAGAACACCCATAAACCCCTCTAAAAACATGTGACACTGCAACTCCAATATCCTTCCAAGCTACTGAGACTCTGCTGCAATCTGCTGTGCTATTACTTGGTCCACCTTGTCCTCCAAAATTTTTAAGAATGTGGGCGACAAAATCTGAAGGAGTTGGTCCACCATTGGCAATAGTTTTCACAGCCATACCCAAAGATTGAGTGATTTCCAAAAGAGCCTTTGCATCAGCTACCTGTTCTCTTGGTTTCGTAACTGACATTAAACAAAACATTAAAAACAAAAACTTTTACGACATGATGACAGAACATTAAACAAAACATGCATGAATAACAACAACCAAAGCAACAACAAATTTTAATGACGTGACGACAAAATAATGCACGCAATATCAGGAAAACATCCGTTACATCTTTGCGACTATCAGGTACTGCAATCACAGGTAATTGATAGATCGGTGTAATTATATTTGAACATCTTTTGTAGTTAGTTACTTGTTTTTCTCTCATAATTGAAAGTCTTCCTTGTTAAAATTTGGTATTCTTTTCATTCTTGTTGCCCAATTATTGATTACAAAAAATTTAGTAAACAATGTGAATCACCTAAATGCAGCACCAGTCAAAGTTCCTCATTGGTAGCTGTCATAACAAGAGCTGAAAGATGCTAGGAGTGGTGTAGGGTTTAATCATAAGCCATATTTTCCTTTCTGGTGGTCTACATATGAAAAATGGCTGCATGACATACAGTTCCAAATCCTTCAGGCTTCACCTTATAATTTTTAAGTGACAACTATAATCATTTTCATAAAAAAGAGTAACACATTCAAAATTCTTAACATGGCTACACGATCCCATTTTTCATTCCTTTTCCCTTCTCCTTGCTTCGCTTTAAGTCTCCAGTTAGGAACTCAGATTAATAATGGTAAAAGATCAACATCCCGCAAACTCATATACACTCAATGTCCACTTGGATAAGGGTTTAATTACATATGTAAACATGATTAAAGTATAATATACATATATAATCAATCAATCACAAGTAGTATTCAATGATATTACAAATGTAGTTAATCACAAGGAGCACTCAATAATACACTGTTAAGTATCAACTATTTCTAAGACAAAATCACTATTAAACATTTCATCATCCTCATGTCACTAATTCACATATTTATTTTCTTACCACTTAAAAGACAAGATTATCTATATTCATACACGTAATTAACAATGTCATCAAATGAACATAACCAGAGGGACTAATTCTTATATCGTTAAGGCTATTTTAAAACTTTCAAATGGAGAACTCTTAAAACAGCATTATTTCCTCAAAAGTAATCCGAACTACTCATGTACCTAAGCATTACAATAAAACAAAATAAAAATTAAAAAAATGATGCTATAATTTTTTTTTTAAAAAAAATACCTAGTTGATGTAAGCGCTCCATTTCATCAAAGATCAAATCAAACATAACAGAGTCAGGCTTCGCAATTTCGTCTCCTTCATCTGCAAAATCCATAACGCACACATGCAAACGAGATTCAAAATGCGACTATTTCGTTTCTTGCACAGAAAAGAAAAAAAACCGATAACAACGCAGCATTCGCAGTCGTTTAGTGCATTATCCAGCAAGGAACATTTAAACGCGTAAAACGCAACGAATAAAAGAAAAAAGTAAACTACCGATAATCATGTTGGTGACGGCGAGGTACCGAGAGCGAATTCCATCACGGTCTTTGGGAGTTCGGTTATCAGCGCCATGGTTAACGGCGTGAACTTCAGAGCCATGCTTCTGGACATGACTGCTACTATCGTTATCGTTATCGTTATCGTTATGGTGGTTCAATTGGCGTTCGAGCGTGATCATGGTGCTGTGAGGATCGTGCGACAGAGCGGAGAGAAAATGAATTGGAGAGCGTGACGAAGAGTGGAATGCGAAGAGAAGGCTTAAGAAAGAACTGAGACGAGACACGTTTCAGAGTGTAGGTGGCCTTTGAGTTTCAATTCTCAATGCAGCTTCTATTCATTCCCTTAACATAAACACCGTCAGAATTCTTGACTTTTTTTTCTAACATTTAAGAGCCTCAATAACTTTTACATAACTATACGAAATTTTAACAATTTAGGAAAACACTATCACCAATTTTTTATATATCAACTTCCAAATTTATCATTGTATTTTTTTAATCTTTCTTTTAAAATTTTTGCGTAATAATTAAGAAATATAATTTGTTTATCTTAAAGAAGTAGTTAAAAGTTTTTCATCATTTCTTCCTTTGCACTTGTGAATGTATATTAATTTTTCCTCTCCATTTTTTTTTATTGATTCTTCCTTGTTTTTCTATCCATTATTAAAGAAAATATTATCTTCAATTATCTATTTATATAAAATTAATATTTTATTTTTAATCTCTTCTTTAACGTCGGAAGAAGAAAGAGACGAGAGGATTACAAGATAAATGAGGTCATTACGATGATATTTTTGTACATAGGTATTCTTATTATATTTGTAAAAACTTTTGATAAAATATTATACATGATTTGTTGGTCTGACTGATCTTTTATATGGAGTATATCTAATAACAAATTTATAAAATTACTTCATGCGATTAAGGTAACGACTTTGGACATGATCCGCTCCCATAATGTGATGGGCGGTGTGTACAAGGCTCGAGAATGAATTAACTGTCGTATGATTGACTAGTAATTACTGGCGATTATGATTTCATACAGGCGAGTTGCCGCCTACAATCTGAATTAAGGATGGATTTTTGGAATTAGCTTACCCTCGTGGGAATCGCGATCCTTTATCTCGTCCATTGTAGCACATGTGTCGGTCAGGACATAAACGACATGATGACTTGACATCATAAATTGTATGTAGTAAAATTCTCATGTAAATAAGAATAACTTATTTGTCAACTTATCTAGATTTGAAATTACTATGTATTTAGTATTAACCATAATTTACAAGAACATTACTTAGTTAATATGAAATTTATTATATGTTATAATGTTAATCAAATTTCATTTTTAATCTCAATGGTTCATTTTTAATATGAAAATATTATCTTCAATTATCTATTTATATAAAATTAATATTTTATTTTTAATCTCTTCTTTAACGCTGGAAGAAGAAAGAGACAAGAGGATTACAAGGTAAATGAGGTCATAAGTTCAAAGACAGAGTCCGGTACTAAAAACAGATCTTATTACGATGATATTTTTGTACATGGGTGCTCTTATCATATATGTAAAAATTTTGATAAAATATTGTATACGATTTATTGGTCCGATCTTTTGTACGAAGTATATCTAATAACAAACTTATAAAATAACTTCATGCGATTAAGGTAACGACTTTGGACATGATCTGCTCCGATAATATGATGGGCGGTGTGTACAAGGCTCGGGAATGAATTAACTGTCGTATGATTGACTAGTAATTACTAGTGATTATGGTTTCATGCAGGCGAGTTGCAGCCTACAATCTGAAGTAAAGATGGATTTTTGGAATTAGCTTACCTTCGTGGGATCGCGGTCCTTTATCTCGTCCATTGTAATGCATGTGTCGGTTAGGACATAAACGACATGATGACTTGACATCATAAATTGTATATAGTAAAATTCTCATGAAAATAAGGATAATTTATTTGTCAACTTATCTAGATTTAAAAATACTATTTATATATTTAGTATTAATCATAATTTACAAGAACATTACTTAGTTAATATGAAATTTATTATATGTTATAATGTTAATCAAATTTTATTTTTAATCTCAATGGTTCATTTTTTTCCTGTATTTTTAATTCTATAATTTTAATTATTCTATAACTATTAATCTACAATTATTGGTCACTGTATTTTTAATTTGCAACTTTAATTTAATTTTATTTTTTTCAATTTTGGTCCCTTAATTAATTTAATTTTGCAATATTGGTTTCTCATATTAAAAATACACAATTTTATTCTAACAATGTAATGTGTTATTGATATTTAAATATTTATATGATATTTAATAATTAATTTTTTGTGACAATGTTAAAATATTAATGATTTATTCCTTTCCTCTAGGAATGTATATTGATTTTCCCTCTCCATGTTTTTTTAATTGATTCTTCCCAAAAAAAAATTTATCTATTATTAGAAGAAAATATCATCTTCAATGGTATATTAATTTAAAATTAATATTTTATTTTTAATCCTTCTTTCATAACGTCGAAGAATAAATAGAAAAGAAGATTATAAGAAAAATAAAACAAAAAATTCAAGGATAGAATTTAGAAATTGATTATATTATGAACATTCTTTTTATCTATAGATGCTCTATTATATTTATATTATTTTTGAAGGATGAAAATTAACTATATGTAATTTTATTGTAGTTATTATATGTAGTATTGGTTCGATCCTTTGTAGAAACTACATGTAATAACATGAAAAATAACTTCAATAAATCTGAACAAAGAAAAATAACTAAAACAAAACTAAAATTGTATGTTGTGAAAATCTCAGGTAGATAAGGATAACTTATCTATCAACTTTTTCTTTGTTACATCCAAAAAAAAATTAAACTCTAATTCATGTAAAAGTTAGCGGGGGTTATCGAGTGTGTTTAATGTTTAAATTTAAAATTACTGTTTCTTTTATATATATATATATATATATATATATATATATATATGGTATTAATGATAATTTATGTTGTTAATATGAGATTTATTATATGTTAATCGAATTTCATTTTTAATCTCACTACTTATTTTTTTTTTGTATTTTTATTTCTATTATTTTAATTATTCTATAACTTTTAATCTATAATTATGGTCACTATATTTTTAATTTGCAACTTTAATTTTAAAAAATTTTCAATTTTAATCCCTTATTTTAATTTTGCAATATTGGTTTCTCATATAAAAATACACAATTTTATTCTAACAATGCAATGTGATATTGATATTTAAATATTATATGATATTTAATAATTAATGTTTTTGTGACAATGTTAAAATATTAATAATTTATTCTTTTCCACTATGAATGTATATTGATTTTCCCTTTCCAATTTTTTTTAATCAATTCTTTCCAAATATTTTTATCCATTATTAGAATAAAATATTATCTTCAATAGTATATTTATTTAAAATTAATATTTTATTTTTAATCCCTTCTTTCACAACGCCAGAAGAAAAAAGAGATAAAAAGATTATAAGAAAAATAAAATCCAAAATTCAAGGACAGAATCCGGAAATAGATTCTACAATGAACATTTTTTTTTTCTATAGATATTCGTATTATATCCATAATATTTTTGAAGGATGAAAACTAACTACTTGTAATTTTGTCATAATTATTATATGTATTTATTGGTTCTTATGTAGAAACTACATGTAATAACCGTGCAAAATAACTTCAATAAAACTGAACAAAGGAAAATAACTAAAATAAAACTAAATGAAAGATTTGTATATTGTGAAAATCTCATGTAAGTAAGGATGATTTATCTGTCAACTTTTTCTCTATTACATTAAAAAAAAAATTAAACTTTGTTTGACATAAAAGTTACTGGGTTGTCGAGTGTATTTAATGTTTAAATTTAAAATTACTGTTTGTTTCCTTATATATCTGGTATTGATGATAATTTACGTTGTTAATATAAAATTTATCATATGTTAATCAAATTTCATTTTTAATTTTAATACTTATTTTTTTTCTTGTATTTTTATTTCTATAATTTTAATTATTCTATAACTTTTAATCTATAATTATGGTCACTACATTTTTAATTTGCAACTTTAATTTTAAAAAATCTTCAATTTTGGTCCCTTAATTATTTTAATTTTACAATATTGGTTTCTCATATAAAAATACACAATTTTATTCTAATAATACAATGTGTTATGTGTTATTGATATTTAAATATTTATATGATATTTAATAATTAATGTTTTTGTGACAATGTTAAAATATTAATGATTTATTCCTTTTCAGTATATATTGATTTTCCCTCTCCATGTTTTTTAATCAATTCTTCCCGAAAAATATTATCCATTGTTAGAAGAAAATATCATCTTCAATGGTATATTTATTTAAAATTAATATTTTATTTTTAATTCTTTCTTTCACAACGCCGAAGAATAAAGAGAAAAGAAGATTATAAAAAAAAATAAAACCCAAAATAGGACAGAATCTCAAAATAGATTCCACTATAAACATTCTTTTTATCTATAGATGTTTTATTATATATTTTTAAAGGATGAAAACCAACAACATATAATTTTATTGTAATTATTATATGCAGTATTAGTTCGATCCTTTGTAGAAACTATATGTAATAACCATACAAAATAACTTCAATAGATCTGAACAAAAGGAAAATAACTAAAACAAAATTAAATTGTATATTGTAAAAATCTCATGTATGTAAGGATAACTTATCTATCAACTTTTTCTCTATTACATCCAAAAAAAATTAAACTCTAATTCACGTAAAAGTTATCGAGGGTTGTCGAGTTCGTTTAATGTTTAAATTTGAGATTGTTATTTCTTTATATTTGGTATTGATGATAATTTACGTTGTTAATATGAACTTTATTATATGTTAATCAAATTTCATTTTTAATCTCACTACTTATTTTTTCTTGTATTTTTATTTCTCTAATTTTAATTATTCTATAACTTTTAATCTATAATTATGGTCACTATATTTTTAATTTGCAATTTTAATTTTAAAAGATCTTCAATTTTAGTCCCTTATTTTAATTTTGCAATATTGGTTTATCATATAAAAATACATAATTTTATTCTAACAATGCAATGTGTTATTGATATTTAAATATTTATATGATATTTAATAATTAATGTTTATATGACAATGTTGAAATATTAATAATTTATTCCTTTCCACTATGAATATTCATATATTGATTTTTCCTCTCCAATTTTTTTAATCAATTCTTTCCAAAATTTTTTATCCATTATTAGAATAAAATATTATCTTCAATGGTATATTTATTTAAAATTAATATTTTATTTTTAATCCCTTCTTTTACAACTCTAGAAGAAAAAAGAGATAAGAAGATTATAAGAAAAATAAAATCCAAAATTCAAGGATAGAATTCGGAAATAGATTCTGCAATGAACATTTTTTTGTTTATAGATACTCGTATTATATCCATAATATTTTTGAAGGATGAAAACTAACTATTTGTAATTTTGTCATAATTATTATATGCATTTATTGGTTCCTGTAAAGAAACTACATGTAATAACCGTGCAAAATAACTTTAATAAAACTGAACAAAGGAAAATAACTAAAATAAACTAAATGAAGGATTTGTATATTGTGAAAATCTCAAATAAGGATAATTTATCTATCAACTTTTTCTCTATTACATAAAAAAAAATTAAACTTTGTTTGACGTAGAAATTATTGGATTATCGAGTGTGTTTAATGTTTAAATTTGAAATGAATGTTTTATATATATATATATATATATATATATATATATATATATATATATATATGTATGGTATTGATGATAATTTACGTTTTAATATTAAATTTATTATATGTTAATCAAATTTTATTTTTATTTTCAATACTTATTTTTTTCTTGTATTTTTATTTCTATAATTTTAATTATTCTATAATTTTTAATCTATAATTATGATCACTATATTTTTAATTTGTAACTTTAATTTTAAAAAATCTTCAATTTTAGTCCCTTATTTTAATTTTGCAATATTGATTTCTCATATAAAAATACACAATTTTATTCTAACAATGGAATGTGTTATTGATATTTAAATATTTATATGATATTTAATAATTAATGTTTTTGTGACAATGTTAAAATATTAATGATTTATTCCTTTCCACTATGAATATATATTGATTTTCCATCTATTTTTTTAATCAATTCTTCCCAAACTTTTTTATCCTTAAAAGAGAATATTATCTTCAATGATATATTTATTTAATATTAAATAATTACATCAAAAGAAAAATAGATAAGAAGATTATAAGAAAAATAAAACTCAAAATTTAAGGACAGAATCCGAAAATAGATTCTGCTATGAACATTATTTTTATCTATAGATGCTTCTATTATATTCATAATATTTTTAAGAATGAAAATCAACTATATGTAATTTTATCCTAATTATTATATGTAATTATTGATTTGATCCTTTGTAGAAAATACATCTAATAACCATGCAAAATAACTTCAATAAAACTGAATGAAGGAAAATAAATAAAATAAAACTAAATGAAGGAATTGTACCTTGTGAAAATCTCATATAAATAAGGATAATTTATCGATCAACTTTTTCTCTATAATATCAAAGAAAATTAAACTTTATTTCATATAAATTTACGGAATCGTCGACTACGTTTAATGTTTAAATTTAAAATTATTGTTTCTTAATATATTTGGTATTGATGATAATTTACGTTGTTAATATGAAATTTATTATATGTTAATCAAATTTTAGTTTTAATCTCAAACATATTTTTTTCTTGTATTTTTATTTCTATAATTTTAATTATTCTATAACTTTTAATCTATAATTATGGTTACTATATTTTTAATTTGCAACTTTAGTTTTAAAAAATCTTCAAAAATATAAATTATTTTAAAATTAAATGATTAAATTAGGAAATTAAAAATAGAAAGATTAAAATTATAGAGTTATATGTGATTAAAATTAGACTTTTAACCTTTCAATTTTTAATTATTTTTAATTTATCTAGTTTTTAATTATTTTATACACTTATTGTAAATAGGAGAAAAAGAATAGTAAATATTATATTGAGAAATAAAAATAATATTAAATGAATATTAGAAACTTTTAAGAAATTCATAAAGTTATACTACAAAATTAGTTTTCAAAAATTAGGCAAATGGCTATTCCATTGAGCTATATGATCCATCGTGTATTCAATATCTTCGTAAATTTATTATATTTAAATTTTTGACTATTTTAAAAAGATAACCTTCTCCTATCAAAGTCATGTTATGATACAGACCATAGTGAGAGTCAAATCCAAGACAACATAAATGATTGGGTTTGACTAGATGAGTATAAAATAAGTACATAAATCATTGTTTGGTAAAATATTATAATTGTGCTAAGAAACTAAATAAATATTATAATTTAATATTAATTATATTTTATATAATAATGATTATAAGTTTTTAAAATTTTTAAAATATCAATTACGTATAAATATAATATTTATTAAATTAAAAAAGATTTGATAATCATAAATAACTATAAATAGAACTTTTAAGATGATTATTATAGGAAACTAAAAAAAATTATAATTCAATATTAATTATATTATATTAAATATAATAATAATCATAAATTTTTTAAAATTTTAAAATGTCAATTATGTATAAATATAATAATTATTAAATTAAATAGATTTGATAATCATAAATAACAATAAATAGAACCTTTAAATATTTCTCAATAAACTTATAATATATACTTATTATTGAAAACTAAAAAAGTATTACAATTCAATATTAATTATATTATATTTTATATAACAATAATCATAAGTTTTTTGAATATTTAAAATGTCAACTATGTATAATATAATATTTATTAAATTAAATAGATTTGATAATCATAAATAACTATAAATAGAACTTTTAAATATTTCTCAATAAATTTATAATAGATTGTTATTATAGGAAACTAAAAAAAAATATTACAATTCAATATTAATTATATTAAATTTTATATAATAATAATCATAAGTTTTTTAATTTTTTAAATGTCAATTATGTATAAATATAATATTTATTAAATTAAATATATTTGATAAAACAAATATTTATAAATATAATTTTGAAATATAGTTTAAAAATTTATAATTTTTGATTTTTTTAGAAAACTAAAAAAATATTATTATTTAATATTAATTATATTAAATTATATATAATAATAAATTACATTTAATTTATTATTTTTATATATATATATATATATATATATATATATATAAATCGATTATAATTTAGGTTTAAAAAGTGTAATTAAATCTTGTAAATTTTTTAAATTTTTATTTTACTCTTATAATTTTAAATTTTTTAGTTTTTATATATTTAATATTATATTTATAATATTATATATTTTATTATTAATTTTATATTAAACATAAAATATATTAATATTATATTATATTATATATAATAATAATTATATATTACGTTGATACATGTAATGATAAGGATGATTAGATACTTAAATGTGTTGACATTTATTGTTATGTTTGATATGTATAGTGTATATTATTTTTTATGTTTAAGACATCGTGATGACACCTTTTGTGATACTGACATATTTAGTATATATAAATTTATTGCATGAATGAATGAGTAATGAATGACAGGTTGTTCAATTTATATTTGTGAATCTAAGCAGATTGTAAATTCTGAATCGATACACAATTTAGAAACAGAATTAGAGACAAACAAAATTGTCTCTAATTGAAGAATATACTGAGACATAAGGAATGAAATTTAGAAGGGACAGTTCGTGCCTAATTAGATACGAAATTTGAGGCGGAATAGTCCGTTTGTAATTAGAGAATGAATTAGACCCGAATGACATGGAATTCTTCTGTGTTTAATTAGAAACGGATTTGGGTGATATTCTTCTGTTTCTAATTAGAGACTGAATAAACTAGAATATGCTCTCTAATTTAGACACGAAAATCTGTCTCTAAATTTTGGGACACCCAAATTAGACATATATTTAGTCTGTCTTTAATTCCTCTGCATTTTTCGTTTGAACTGGACATACATTTTCACAAATAAATTGTGGAGATGAAAATTTACTCCATTAGAGATGGAAATGTTCGGCTCTAATTTTAGTATTATGTGACACTATGTATTCACGAAGAAATCACTTTTATTTTCAAGTCAAAGGAAATTAAACATGTATTTTTGAACAATGGGTCATTTTTAAATTTATAAAAAATTCATTTGTAATTTCAAACCGATGGATATTATGAAGTCACATAGAATTCAAATGTAATTCTAAGTCGAGGGTATTTCACCATGTTATTCCGAAAAATGGGTTATTGTGAATTTATAAAGAATTCACTTGTATTACAAACGAAGGGATATTGTGAATTCACTTTTAATTCCAAGCTGAGGGTAATTAACCATGTATTTTCGACTAATGACTCATTGTGAATTTATAAAGAATTCACGCGTAATTCCAAACAGAGGGACAATGTGAATTCACAAATAATTCACTTGTAATTCCAACCCGAGGATAATTCACAATGTTATCTCGAATAATGAGTCAATGAATTCACTTGTAATTCTAAACCGAGGGACATTGTGAATTCACTTTTAATTGCAAGCTGAGGGTAATTAACCTTCTATTTCCGAATATTGGGTCATTGTGAATTTATAAAAAAATTCACTTTTAATTCTAAAACGAGGGACACTGTGAATTTATAAAGAATTCTGTGAATTTATAATGAATTCACTTGTAATTTTAAACTGATGGACATTGTGAATTCACTTTTAATTTCAAGCCGAGGGTAATTAACCATCTATTTCCGAATATTGGGTCATTGTGAATTTATAAAGAATTCACTTTTAATTCCAAATCGATGGACATTTGGAATTATAAAGAATTCACTTGTAATTCCAAACCAAGGGTAATTCACCATGTATTTGCGCATAATGGGTCATTTTGAATTCACGAAGAATTCACTTGTAAATTTATGCCGATGGACATAATGAATTCACAAAAAATTCACTTTTAATTCAAAGCCAAAGGTAATTAACCATGTATTTCTGAATAATGAGTCATTGTGAATTTATAAAGAATTCATTCGTTATTCCAAAACTGAGGGACATTGTGAATTCACAAAGAATTCAATTGTAATTCAAAGTCAAAGGTAATTCTGTTGCAATTATATAAGTGGGGAGCAATCCTCACCTTACAAGCCGGTTTTGTAGGGTTGAGTTAGACTCATCACCCACATTTCAAACTAAAGGTATAACTCCGGTCCGATATAACTTCATCAATATGGTATAACTCCGGCCCGATATAAACCTCACATTAATATTTCACATAGTATCAGAGTCTATCCGGTGTTGGGCAACCTGTTGTCAAGTCCCCATGTTGGGCCACCTGGGCTACCCCTTGTCATCAGGCCACCCATTTCAACAGTCTTCACGCGAGTCAAATATCGACTTGAGGGGGTGTGTCAGAAGTCTCACATCATCCATATATATGGCTTGTTGCATGTATATAAGTGGGGAGCAATCCTCACCTTACAAGCAGGTTTTGTAGGGTTGAGTTAGACCTATCACCCACATTTCAAACTAAAGGTATAACCCTGGTCTGATATAACTCCATCAATATGGTATAACTCCGGTCTAGTACAAACCTCACATCAATATTTCACAATTCACCATGTAATTCCAAATAAGGACCATTTTGAATTCAAAAAAAAAAATCACTTGCAATTCCAAACTAATGGACATTATTAATTTACAAAGAATTCACTTTTAATTCCAAGCCAAGGTAATTCACCATGTTATTCTGAATAATGGGTGATTGTGAATTTATAAAGAATTCACTTGTAATTCCAAACCGATGGACATTGTGAATTAACAAGAATTTACTTGTACTTCCAAACCAAGGGACATTGTCAATTAACAAAGAATTTACCTGTACTTCCAAACCGAGAGTAATTCACCTTGTAATTCCAAATAATGGGTCATTGCAAATTCACAAGAATTGACTTGCAATTCGAACTTGAGGGACATTATGAATTCACAAAGAATTCACTTTTAATTTTGACTATTTTAATTTCAAGTCAAGGGTAATTAATCATGTATTTTCAAATAACTGGCCATTGTGAATTCACATAGAATTCACTTGTAATTTTAAATTGGGGATCATTGTGAATTCACAAATAATTTACTTGTATTCTAAACTGAAAGACATTGTGAATTCACAAAAAATTCATTTTTGATTCCAAGCCAAGAGCAACTAACCATGTACTTTTGAATAATCAGTAATTATAAATTCACAAAAAATTTACTTATAATTTTAAATTTAGGGACATTGTGAATTTACAAATAATTCACTATTAATTTCAAGTCGATGGTAATTAAATATGTATTTATAAATAATGACGCAGTGTGAATTTAATATGTATTTATAAATAATGAGGCAGTGTGAATTTATAAAGAATTCACTTATAATTTCAAATTAAAAGACATTATTAATTCACGAAGAATTTACTTGTAATTCTAAGTCGATAATAATTCTCTATGTTATTCTAAATAATAGGTCATTTTGAATTTTAAATTCACTTATTATTTTAAATTGATGAACGTAAAATTTATTTTTAATTTTAAACCAATGATAATTAATAATGTATTTTTAACTAATAGATCATTATAAATTTATTAAAAATTCACTTATAACTTCGATAAACATTATTAATTCTCCTTCGCCTTATTGCAAATCCAAACCATGTTAGAATTCACGTGTAATTTTAAAACGAAGGGACTCTTTCAACTGAATTGGAGGATAATTGTTCACAATTCAGCACATTAATTCTTGCTTCTCGGGAATTAACAACCATAATATTACAATTTTCTAGCAACAAGAGGCCCGAAGAAAATTCAATATTTTCATCACATTCAAAATCATCGTCATATCACACAATTATTGTTTGCTTGATCATTTTTGTATTATACTCTCCCCGTCTTCATGCCTTGTCTTTTGGGGGAATGAATAAGGTGAAATATTATGTAACATGTTCATTTACAAAGTGGAAAATTGAACTGACATGTAATTTAGAATTATTTTCTGTTTCTGCTTTTAATTTTTATTTTTTAAAAATAATTTTCTGAAAATTGTGACAAGTAAGACACATTGTTTCCTTATTTTTACCCAATTTTAATAATATTTCTATGAAATTATTTTTTAAAAAATCAAATAAATACATTTTCATCTCTATTTTCTATTTTCATGAAATCAGGAAACACACCACGTAATGATTTTAATATGTACAAATTTTTCTTTGTGTGGAATGTATAATTATTTATGTAGCAGTTTTTTATATTTATTTTTTTATTAATTATTATTATTATCACTTTTATTTTCATTTGCAAATTGAGCATGTACAAGAATGAAATGTGATTAATTGAGGAAATGAATAAAATTAAATTACTTGACCAAAGATAGTTGCAATTAAAATAAAATGAGGTGATTTATGAAAGAAAAGGATAATGGGAAATAAATAAAAAGATCGAACATAAATAGATATTTATAATTGGTAATCAGATCAAATTTTTATATCATTGGTTTCTCGTCATATTTTTTCTATTCCCATAAATATTTGAATATGAATATGATATACCGAAGAAAATAAAAGAAATTATTTTTTACCATATTATAATTATCATTTTATTTTAATTTTTTAAATATATTCTCATGATCTTTGTTTTGGTCCCAACCAAATATATAGTTGCGGAGAGATTATGCTGTGTAGATCCAAATATAAATTCGATATTAATAATTTAGACAACTTGAATTCCTTGGATGAATTATGTTCGGTTTCTAATTCTGTTCTTATTTCGAGGATTCTTAATATATTAACAACAGAATTTATTCTCTTTTGTCTATTATTATTGTTTAAAAATCTATATTAAAAATAACATTCATAATAAGACGAAGAGAATAAATAATTAAAGGTATAATAATTTACAAAATTAATTATATCATTTTTAAAAGAATTAATTTTCTTTATTAATTAATAAAGAAACACTACAATTATAGTGTTGACAATATAAATTTTAAAAAATAGACTTAATTATACTTTCCCCTCTCAAATATTCACAATCTCGTTGCTTCAACCTTCTAACACATTACGATTTTTTTAGTTATTTAATTTATTTAATAATCAAAACTATTTAAATCGATCTAGATCTAGAACATCAAAATCGATCTAGATTGAAATGAACCGAGGCATTTGAAACTGAGAAACTCGTTTATGTTTTATAATTATTAAGTGCTCATCATTTATATTGTACATGTACTTGAATTATATTGATGGATGATGATACAATAACCTGAGGAAAACTGCAGTATTTATAAATTACAAAATGTTAGAAATGTGTAAAATTGATTAAAGTGAGTTCTCACCCACTTTAATCTTTTATTCACTGCTTTCTCATAAGTTAGAAAAACCCTACCAAGTTTGAAACTTCAAATTTTTAGCATGTTTCTAATACATATCATGTTCGCGTGAAGATACACTCCGTAGTAAGTGAAATATGATATATCATATTTAGTTTTGTTTACTTAACTATAAAATTAGCTATCGGAGACTATTGTAATTTAAAAATTATGTTTAATTGAAATATATAATTATTTATATATCCCAGTTTTATTATAAGAAAGACCAGTTTTTGATAAGTTAAAGACAAGTTAAATTCAAGTAAAAACGAAAAAAGAAATTTTTTCTTATATTTCTAGTTTAAGAAATAAGTTAAAAACTGTAAAATTTATGTGATAGAGTGGGATGTTTATGTTGTGCAGATGATGAATACGATTACTATATTTGGATAATCGTTATGCACAATAAGCAATGTTAAATCGAGAATGAAGGAGGAAAAAACTACTATTTTAAAAGTAAAAGTACAGTTTAACATGCACTACAAAATTGGAAAGTAAGCACAATTTTGAGAAGCTAGGAAAATCTTCCATCCACAGAGTCCTGGTTTTTGTGCTTTCTTTCCTCTCTGTTAAATTTCTCAATGCTCTGTATCTGGGAATAAAGGCACGTATAATAAATAGTTAGATACTTGCAACCATGATTGTCAAAATAACATGCATATTTCTTGATTATTAAATACTCACTTAATGCTAATATTCTTAGCATAATCATGTTGACTTATATAACCACTTACCTACCTAATTCTTACCTTACCACTAGCATTGTCCTATATTTACTTATATGTAAATGAACTCAAATAAAAATTAGAAGAATAGAAGACATATACCCAATAATCTCGTTATTACCTTTTTCTCAATGAAACTAGTATCTTCTGCCAACCCAATTCAAAACAAAAAAAAGAAGTTAAAGAAAGAGAAGAAATGGATGTAATGAACATACAGCTTTAGTCATTTATCAGATTTTGGATCATAATCAGCACTATCATCATCATCAGAATCATGTTGATCATTGTGGCCTAGCCCACCATCTCCGGGTCTAAAGACTACGCCTAAATCTTCAGCTTTTATCCCGTACTGTTATCAATGCGACACAATTATCACAAATATCCATTTCTGAAAAATTGAACAACACCACTTTTGACAAATATAATGTACACTTAGCAATGGCTAATACCCATTTTTATCTTTATTCAAATCAACTACTAATAAAAATAACAAGAAACATGCTTTATTTTGTCACAAACAGTTAGAAATGTATGATTGTTGAGGCACATAAACAAGAGTTAAAAGGGGAATTTTTAAATTTCTAAACACTCTAATCACATAAATTATAACATGCATGGATATATATAGAAAGATGGTATACCACTATTTCGTTTATACTTCGGGTCTTTGGCCGTCTTTCTCTTGCAAGTTGGTGACTGCTACTATCAGTTTTTTCTTTTCTCAGCTCTCTGCATGCATTTTAATTCTATCACGTTAATATATTGTAGAAACAACAACACAACTCAATTGTTCTAAATACTCAAATATGTACATATAATAAAAGAAAACCTTATGCATTTGACAGTGTCATCATTGACAAGCTTGTCAAGAAGCTCTCCGTGTTCATCATCCGAGACCTTCAATTCTTTCTTAAGACCTTCTAACAGAATTTGCTTCTCCTGATACATAATAAGTGCATGAGATTTTTTATATTCAAGAAAACTCAAATACCGTGGAGAAGAAGGTAATGAATTAAGCAAATACATACGTACCGGTGAAATTTCATCAGATTGGTACATGAAAGCACGCAAGACAGCTTCATATGCGTTCTTCTTAGCGTCATGAATCTCAGGGTCGTCATCATGATCCATGTTATCAGAATTCAGAATCCGCAGCTGAAGAAAGAATAGGCTCTGCTATGTGGTGTTTGTTACCTTCTTGCTGATTTCTTTGTTGTTTTTATTTGAAGTCAAGTATATGAAAATTGTTTCTTTCTGTCAAATTCTTTGATGGTTACTAATTTATATACCTTTTTCTGTTATCAAGTGAGAATGGCAATGCAAACACTGTCTCGGAATTAAAGAACTTTGCATTACACATTCATGAATAGGAGGGACCAAATTTTAAATACCACTTATCATCAAAGATTAAATAAATAGTGAAAAATAAGATAAATTAATAACTAAGTTGATTTTAAAATCTAATTTCTTGTCTTTCTATTTTTTTAAACCTGAAATTTTAATATCTTTCTTTTCTATTTCGGACATTAATCTCCATTTTAAAAAATTCACGAATTGTCCTTTTTTTTAAAAAAATATTGTACATTTTAATCTCCTTTAAGACTACTTTTCGTGATCTTATAAAAATTAGTTTTTGTAATATAAGTTTTACTTTACGAAAACTAGTTAACCTAAATATGGTTTTTAGGAATCAGAAAAAAGTAGTTTTTATAATGTTTTTAAAAAAATAAGATTATGGAAATTAGCTTCTGTAAATGTATTTTAGCAATGTTCAGTTACACTTTTCAAAGCTAGAGTATTTTTAATAAAAATTACAAAAACAATATTGCAGTGGGTGCAAAGAGAAAAAAGGAGTTATAAATGTGAATAGTAGCTACCAAACTCATTTTAGTTTTGCGCCTTTATATGCCCGTTTAATTATGGGCTTAGCGTTCTAATTCATGGGTCAAGCCCACATAAATTTGTATGCATTATGGGCCAACTAATGAGGCAAGACTCATTTGTCCACCTGTACTGGCATAATACTGGTGTGTATCATAGTAATTAATTAAGTTTTTATTCTTTTAATTATTTTAAATTTTTATTTTATCTTTTAATTTTTTTAATAACTTTCGGTCCTTCATCTAATTTTTTTTATATTAAATTAAATTATTAAATGTTAACATAGTGATACATCGTAATTTACTGTGTGACCATGTCAGTGCTTAATGATTCAAAATTAATGTAAGAGATATAAAATATTGAAAAAAAATATACAAGAGACTAAAACTTAGAAATGTTTTTAAAGAAATTAAAACTCAAAATATAAAATAGTTAATGGATGAAAAATTTAATTAATCACATATTTTATTACATTTTAAATCACAAAATTAATATAGTGATACGAGTTTAGTGATATATAAAGTGATAGGTTCGAATTGCATAGCCACTTCTGTAAATAAAATAAAATAAAATGTATCCAACACCAAGATAGTTAGTTTGCAAGTATCTTAGAATAAAGTCATTGATGACAAATCCCTACTTCTTCGTGTGAAATCTTATTTGTTACGTGTTATTTTTATCTACCAAATCTATGCAACCTTCATATATCTTTTAATAATTTTATAACACATTTTATTAACAACTTTATTTTATAATCAACCACAATACAAAGTCAGTATAAAGCCAACGAATAAACATAATTTTATAATTATATAAATTAAAATTATTTTGTGCATTCTATCGATAAATAAAATTAGTATAAAACTACAGTGTAATAACTAATTAAATTTAATAATGATAACGTAACTATAATAATACTAGGAAAAACACATGTGCCACCGGTGTATTTAACATTTTTATGTGATTACAACGGACGGGGATAATGAATTTAATAGTTATAATTTTTAAAATAAATTAAAAATTATAATAAGCTATATAATAAAATTGAATTAATTCTTAAGTTTTATTAAGGTGACGTGGAACAATTAAATGATAATTTAAATATAATTTATAAATCTGAAAAGATAAAAATTATAACAAAAATAGATACAAGAAATCCATTTTATTAATAGTCATAGATATAATATTTTAAAAATAATAATATTTGTTATAACTTCAAATAAAATATGAATCAATTTAAAGATAATAACATATTAATACCATAATTTCAATAAAATAAATTTATTTCAATTTTAATTCAAAGATAACACATAATCATAACAACAAAATAATTTAAATTTTAAAAATCTATAAATTGCAAAAAATAAGTTGCATGTGAAAACTGAGTTAATGAGAAAAAGAAATGATTTGTCTCCTCTAAAAAGAAAATGCATTTTTAATCATTGATTTAGAAATTAATGATTAATATTTTTATTAATTTAGATTTTACTATACATATATTTAATTTTTTTATTATGAATCTCAACTATTAACTTTTATATCAATGGTTTCGTGATTTTATGGGAACCACATTTGAAAAGAAAAATAATGTAAAGGTGAGCTTAACTGAGAGCGGGAGAGTCTCACCCTTAAATATTTATGAAAAATAAAATAAAATAAAATTCTAAAAGTTGTTATCGTATTTTGATTTAATTAAATCTAATTAAAATTCTTTACCTTTATAAGTTAATGTTTAGTTAAAATTGTATATTTAATCAAATGTAATTACAATTTTTATGTTTTAAATATCTACTAAGAGTATTATTTAGAATTTAGAGTAATTATTGGGGAACCCTATGATGGGATTATGTGAAACTAATGTACCCCCAAAAGGTGATTTTGTACGAAGAATTTTTTTACTTGCACTCAATGAATCCTCGCCTGGGTAGAGTGAGAATGAAATGAAAATGGAAAAAAAAAATATTTAAATTAAAGTTGTGTAAAACTGTAGGACCCATGTAATTTTTTTTTAAATTTCCACTCTTTTTCCTACTTTTATTTTTGGCTATCAAACATAATGTAAGAATATGATCTACAGGAAGAAGGGTCTTAGCAGGAGTCAAAAAATTAGTCACTAAAATTTGAATTTTGTTTAATTTGATCTCAATGATTTGGTACTGTGAGTGGTGGAGCTGTGTCATGTGAGGGTGAATAAAAATGTTCCAAGGTGCTGAATTTCGTAGTTTATACTCATCCCATCTTCCAAAAGAAACACAAGAAAACAAAACCTGCCTATTGTAAATCTTGAGGGGGCAACAATATTTTCAAATGTGTCTGACAAGCCAGCTAATATAGTTGGGATTTTCTACTTCAATTCTAATCTTACTCAAGTATAAGGTTTTCAGTTTTCACGTGTGTGCGCTGAAAAACATGGAAGCATTAAGGCAAAAACACTAGTAGAAATGCAACTCTAAAAGTGGTGAAAGATGACAAAATAGAAAGGATTAGGTATATGTTGATTAACATTACTTTGTTAAAAGGAATTTTACCAAGCTGGTCCCGGATAATGAACATGTTAAGTTCTTAATATTTAATTAAATGCCAATAAACCATTATTTTGATTGAACAAGCTGTGAACAGAGTACTCAAAGTTTTTAGTTCAGAATTCACGTGTTCATTCACATGACCGTAGTGTAATAGCTACTTAAAAGTTATTACATAATTAGGAGTGACATTAGTTGATTATCCATCACATGATCAGCAGCTTCCATTCAGGTTCTAACTTAGTAAAGTTAAGAGTGAAAGAAGTACTATATATGCATTTGTCTTTCTAATTATTGTTAACATTCATTTGTGTTAATCATGTGCTGAAAATACATTAATCACATCATTAACTAAAAAACAACACCATTGATTAATTAATAGCATCTCTAAACATAATAACCAACATTTATGCTGTTTCATTGCTAGGATAATAGAAATGTGTAGAATAAACATTTCATATACACTTTCTTTTTTTCTTGTAGAAGTTAAAGTTTATTAAAAATCATATTTTTTTTTTTTTTTATAAATCTCATATTTTCAAAATTGAACTATCATGTTAAAGTTCTTAATGTCACGACAAAAAGTGAATTAATCAACTTCACCATAATGACACCATTAGAAATGCTATAAGCAACTAACTTTTTCCCTTTCTAGAACATGATATTATGCAAGTAATGGTAAACCACGTGAGGAAGGCATGCTCCTACCCTTTTCATATAAACCAGAGATCCACATCCACCTCTTGAAAATCATCATTATCATTTCCTACTAAACCCTTTTCTCCATTTACCATGGAGATCAAAAGTTGCAGAATTTTGGGTTCTGTCTTGGCTTTGGTTTTGGTTCACTTTCTTCTGTTATCCTTGTACTCTGTCTCCAGAGAACAGAGCTTTTCAGGGGAAACAACTCTGTCAGTGTCAAGGAAGCTATTATCTTCGCCCTTGGCTTCTTTTTCAACAAGTATAAATAAGATAACTGGAAGCAAGAAGAAGAAGAAGAAGAACAAAGTTGTGGAATTTAATCTTAGGAAGGCACCACCAAGCATACCAAATCCTACTCAGAACAAGTAGTTGATTTGATCAAGGAAGAATTTCTGAGTTATTTGATCTTCTTGTGTCTCTTTTGTTGGCCTCTTGCTTATATATAGTTTACTAATTTGCCCAATTCTTAACTCTTTTTCTTCATTCTTATTTCCTCTTGTATGGTTAATTTTGGTGATAGTGTTCAAGGAATTAGAGAAAGCGCACACAGAAAATGTACATATGATCTAGAATTGAAAAAAAAAAGAAAAGAAAATTCAAATATTTTGCCTTGAAAAGGTTGTACTTATTCTTTTTTTTTTTTTTTTTTTTTTTTTTTTTTTTTTTTTTTATCACAGAGGTCTGGATGTGAATTTTGCTTTTGATCAAGAAAATGCTTGGATTTCACTTCTAGTACTTTTGATCATTGTTAGCTGTTTCATCGCGTGGATTCACGTTTGATGATCCAAAATTGTGTTGAAATACCGTTTACGTGATTTTAAATAAGTGTTTGAATGTTAAATTTCACGAACAAATATGAATTTAAAATTGATTCTAAGTTAGAGTAAATTTTGGTAGCATTTGTATCAAATAAAAAATTAATTTTGCAATCATAAATTATAAAGTTTGAAGTTTCTTGAGATTTGACAATATTATACTTGATATTCTTTCAATTTTTTCAACAATATTTTCATACATTCCGCAGATTTTTGAAAAAAAAAAATTAAGGGGAGGCTAGTAATTTTTAAAAAAAAAATTTAAGAGAGATTATTGAATTGTATAAAAAAGATATTAGTATATTATTTTTTAAAAAATTAAAATTTTGTGTAGAAATTAAATATATAAAAATCTTTAAATTTGTAACAAAAGATGGAAGATGTTAAAACTCATAAAACTTAAATGGATGACTAAAAGTGGAAAACTTAATTATGAAAAAATGGGAACTAATTGCCGATTAACATTCTTGTTTACAGTTTTGAATTTTCAAAACAATAAAATGGTAAAACATTAGCTTTTATATGTATCTTTATTTCAATATGTTGCAGTTAATATGATTTTATATCAACTATAAATTGCAAGCGACAAACAAAATTTTTCAATCATACAGTTGCAAAGAGAGAGAGAGAGTGAATCAGATGATGGAAAAGAGGAGCCCAATCAACATGGGAGACGAAAGTGGAGAGAGAAAATATTTTTTTGCAAAATAATTATTCAATTGCTATAAAACCTTAAAACAAATTATTTAAAATTGAAAAAAAAATATATTTTTTTTGTCTTAAGATTTTTGGTATTGGTAGCTAATGCACACCAATTAAAAAAGTCATGAGTATTAACATTTAAATAGTAAATTAATTATACCTTTTCACCTCAATTTATTAAGTTTATCACGATTGATTATGTATTTATTACGTCTGTACTAAGAGACTCACCCACACTACAAGAGTGTCAGTGGAAGAGATCAAAGAGTGTTGATGACTGGAAAGGAAAATATAGAAGGTATTAGGTGAAAGATTTTAAAATCCAATTTTAGTCCAAATCAAATTTGCAAATTCTCTTCTAAACACAAACTTCCTTCCATTAAAAAGAGACCAAATTATTTTTATTATAGGAAAAAAAAGAGAAGAATTGTTGTTTTATTTTCAGCATGAACAAGGTTATGGGCCAAGAGATTGTGCAAGCTAGCACTCACATGAACTACTTACTTTCTTTGTCTGAACATAAATTATTGCAATTACACGCTTGGCTGAGGAAGATTCATGCTACTCAATCATGGCAAGGTCAAAACGAGTCCTGAAAACAGATGGGAAAGTATGTAGTGCACGTTTGGTTGTTGTCTAGTGAGTTGTTGAAACATCTACTCATATCATACATCTTTTAGGTATAAAGTTGGCTTTACAGCCAAAGAGATTGAAACCTATTGGCAATGATATGAAGCATAGGTTAGTCCTTGTCTGGTGTCTAAAGAATTGTCAAACTAATTAAGTAGCATTCACACGCCTCTCACACCAGTAACAGTGACAAAATTTGAGTATAAATGTGCAGAAAATGAAATCAATCATCCTTTAATTAAATGGTATAAAAAAATGTGTATTGGCATTTCCTGATATTACATTATTTTGTTTGCTGTGTTTTTTTTTTATTTTTTAATTTTAATCTTTTTCCTGTGGTGACTAAATAGGGCTTAAAAGCGTGTAACTATTCGTTTAAATTAGTTTAATGAGAAATTTTTGGGCTAACCTCAGAAATAATACGTGAAGTGCACTTTCCATTATTGGTTATGTTGGGTTTTTTATTGTAATATGTACTGTAATTTATTGCTTATGGAGTTTGTTCTAGGAATAAGAAAGTTCAGATATTCTAACAAGGTGATAATCAAGAGATAAGAGGCTGGTTTCAAAGTGCATTTGAGTTGGTTGATTTTTGTGAAGAGAAAGAGAATGTATTTAGGTTAACTGATTTTTGTAAAGATAAAGATGAGAGGTTATTGGATCAACTATATTTGATTGTGTCTAACATCTAGGCGTCCTACATTGGGTTAATCATTATTAAAAATGTCCACGGCTTAAGCATGTCCATTTAAAACAAACTCAAATATATAATAATTTCATACCAAATCTAATTTAATAAAAAAAATTAAAAAAACTCATTTTAATAAAAAAAAAAAACCAAAAGAAAATGTAAGTATATTTCTAGTTGTACCATAATAATATATAATAATTATAAGAAAGACAGATTTACAACAAGTTACTAAATCTTACATAGACACATAAGTTTCTTAATGAGTTTCAAATTATAGAAACTATCAAATAATTGAAATAAGGAATAGCTAAACCAAAAATCCAAGAGCTAATAAAATATAAATAAAATCAAATATAAATCTCCGCACAATAATTTATTTTAATTTATATTAATATAATATATTAATAAATAATAATATGTAATTTAGTTAATATTTATGGGTGGTAGACTAGTCCAACAATCTACCAAGTTAACCTATTATATGGCGGACGGTCGTAAGATAAGTTAAGAAAAGACCATGAATTTAAAATACTAACCCACCCCGATTTTGGGATGGACAGCTAAACATGCTTTACTAGTCGTGAATATAATCTAGACAATAAAATGAGTCAAACTTTTACTTGTTTAGAAAATTTGAAAAATGAAAGCCTTCGTTTAAAAGAAATTTAAATATTTTAATTAATTTATAAATTATTTAATGAAGGAGAGGTATTTTTTTATAAATGAGCTTAATTTAACATTTGAATTATGTCTTATAGTTTACCATAACTTTTTTCATTTTCATCTCTTGTAATTTAATAAAATTCCTGATATATTATTGTCTTTTAATATTATTCCATTTATTTAATTTTTATATTTTTTTATATATTTTAACTAAATTAATTTAAAAAATAAAAATAAACTAAAAAGAATTATATATGATTATCTATTTTTTTTTTGAAAAAAAACAGTTATATAAAAATAATGAATATAGCCTGTTTTTTCATTTAGCTACGTTAACATCTAATTTTTCCGTTATCTGAAGATTTCTCAACTGAAAATTAATTTTTCATATTTAAGCTAATTTATCATTTGTTCACGACGTATAATAAAAAGAATTATTTACCCTTTTTAGTCAGAGTAAAAAAATTATGCCAAAAAAAGTATCCAAGTAATTTTAAGAGCAAAATTAAGTCTGTAATTTCAAGCCACATTTGGAATTCTCAATTGTGGATATAAACAATTTTTTTTTTAAAAAAAAAAACACGTTATTAGATAGATGATAAAATTATTGTTAAAATATTTGTTAAAAGAATTAAATTTTAAAAGAAGTTATATGAGAAATCGATTTAATTAATGTTGGAAAGATAAGAGTGATTTTGTTAGATCAAGATGATTAACATATTTAAAGTTTTGATTATTACAAGACAGACGAAACTTTTCGAGACGGAACATCAGCAAGCAAGTCAGACGAAACAAGTACAGATGGAAGATGACCCCTCAAAGTTGAAGTCATTCGTCTGTCTCAAGTCAAGTCATCAGAAGATAGGATAAGACGTAATCTCTTAGACTGAAGAAGTTTATCGTCTGTCCAAGAAGTGAAGCAAAGTATAAGTCACTCGCACCAAGATTTCAAATCTTAAGAAGTACTCTTTAGAAGCATCCAAGATCAGTATGGGGATTCGCGCTTACACATGCAACTCGAAAAGGACTTCACCTTTTTGTCAAAGTCTTTGTACATGTCAGAAACAGTATTGCACACGCTATCTAAATCCGCTGCACACGCCATCAATCACTCAAGTACTATCTGACACCTTTTGGAAGCTCTCGAGGAAAATGTTCAACGACATTTTTCTGTGTCTAACGGATATCTGAAGACGTTGCCTATTTAAAGACTTCACTTATTCAAAGTTCAGTTGGCGAACACGCTTCAAATATTCAATCTACTGTGATTTCGCTCACTGTATCTTTTGTACTTTATTGTAAAACCCTCTCTGCGAAGAGGAAACTTTCTTTTTAAAGAACTCTTTCAAATTCACTTGTGTGGTGCTTTAGCCTGAGGAGGTTGGTTGTTCAAAGAATACCTTTGTTGTTTAGCTTGCGAAGGCTGTGTTTAAAGAATATCGTGTAATAGCCAGAAGTGGCTGGGTGCAAATAATACTTGTAACCCTTTCACGGTTGGTAGTGAAAACTCAGTTGTTACTAGGTAACTGGACGTAGTCTTGTATAGACGAACCTGTATAAAAATACTTGTGTATTTGTTTCACTAAGTTTTTGACTAACGGGGATTATCAAACTATAACGTCTGTCCATTAAAAACAACCTTTGAAGATTAAGATTGTTTCGTCTGAACATATTTAAACCCACAGACGAAAGGGATAAATTTTTTTGTAACACAATTCAACCCCCATTCTTGTGTTCTATCTTTTACAGTTTGGTATCAAAGCTCAGCCTCTAAGGGTTGAGCGCTTTACAGCTGCTAGAGGAAAAGATCCTGAATGAAGTCACAAGGACCTTCGTTCTTGTCTGGAGGGTCATCCATGAACAAGCCATCGGCGTTCTCTGGTGATGACTATCCTTACTAGGCTGATCGGATGGAGATGTACATCAAATCCACCCAGTACAGACTATGGAACATCATAACTCAAGGAAACATCTCTATTGTCAAACCCGAGGTTGAATGGGGAAATGAAGAATTCTCGCTTATGGAACTTAACAACAAAGCCAGATATGCCATCATGTGTGCATTATCAAGGATAGAATACAACAGATTCTGTGCCTACAAAACAGCTAAAGAACTTTGGGATGCCCTCAAGATTTCCTATGAAGGAATTGAGGATGTGCGTATGAGGAAAGTTGCCACTCTTCAAAGAGAATATGAGATGTTCTCAATGAAGAAAGGAGAATCTATTGACATGATGTTGGAAGATTCCAAACGATATTGAATGGACTCACTGCGCTGGACATTACATTCACCAAGACCCAAAACAACATGAAGATATTAGATAGTCTTCCTCTTCCATGGGAAGCTATGTCCACTACCATCTCAGTTGGGCGTGATATGAAGACATTAACTCTTGATGAGTTAATAGAAGCCTTGAGAGTACATGAGGTACTTTTGTGTAAGAGAGACAAGATCAAAGTTCAAGAGCCCATAGCTCTTCCGTCTGTCAACAACATGCCGAAGGAGGAAACTCCTAAGAAGGAAAGAAAGAAGAAGCACAAAGTTCTGAAAGCTGACACCACTGAGTCTGATTCGTCTGACGGATCGTCTGATGATGAGATTTCTCTCATGGCTAGACGCTTTAAGAAAATGATGATGAAAAAGGGGAGAGGTCAACGCTTCTTTAAGAAGAAGGAAAGGAAGCTCCCGGAAAAATCTTCAAGCAAGGAGGAGAGCTTAGAAGTTATCTGCTATGAATGTAGAAAACCTGGACACATGAGATCAAAGTGCCCAAGATTGAAGAAAATATGGAATCCTCGCAAAGACAAGGGTAGGAAGAGTCTAGTGACTTGGGAAGACCTTGATAGCGAAAGCTCAGAGGAATCCACTGAAGAAGAAGAAACTGCAAATATCTGCCTCATGGCTGGAGACACCGTCTCATCAGAGGTAATTGAATCTGAAACTTCTTCATCCTCTTCATCTGAGTCTGAGTCAGAATCAGAAGAAATTTCATACAATACACTTTTGGCTAACTCACATTTTATTGTTGAGCAATACAAAGTATGCAAAGCCAAGTTGAAACAAACCTTGAAAGAAAATGCTACTTTAAGAACTGAAAATGAGTTACTGCAAAAAGAAGTATCAGATGAAAAATCATCTGAGTCTGAAAAGGATAATTTTATTTCTGAAATCGAAAGATTGAAGAAAGAAAATGAATCCTTACTCAAAGATTAACAAAGTTCACTGAGGGATCCTCTGTGCTAGAAAATATTTTAAAATATGGGAGGTCTCCATCTGATAAGAGTGGAGTTGGTTATGTTGAAGAGTCAGACAAAAAGAAAAACAATTTTGTTCTGTCTGCTCATAAAAAGAAGATAAAAAATTACAATAAAGTTCCAAATAATTATAGAAAAGATAAAAGAACCTTAAACAAAAAGAAATCTTCTTTCACTAACAAAGAAGGACCCAAAAAGATTTGGGTACCAAAGTCACTTATTATTCCTGTTGCAGACATCCTTAATAGGAAAAGAGAGGACTTCAAGCTGGTACCTGGAGACTTGTCTATGTTCCAAGATCTCAAACCAAGTAAAGGGTCTGTATCATATGGTTCAGGGAAAGGTAAAATCTTAGGCATTGGGACTGTTGGTAAGACACTCAATCCTCTTATCCAAAATGCGTCTTATGTTAAAGGTCTCAACTTCAATCTGCTTAGCATAAGTCAATTTTGTGACAGTGGATATGAAGTAGCTTTTAACTCAGATGAATGTATAGTCAAAAACAAAGACAAATCCATTCTGTTTGTTGGGAAAAGAAGGAATAATCTTGTTGGGAAAAGAAGGAATAATCTTTATGAGGTTTGTCTTTCTGACCTTAGTGATCAGAATGTGACATGTTTGATTTCAGCAGATGATGAACGAGATATTTGGCACAAAAAGCTTGGACATTTAAGTCTTAAGTATATTTCGAAAATTTCTAAAAAGGATCTTGTAAAAGGTTTGCCAAAAATATCTTGGAAATCCAATCGTCTGTGTGAATCTTGTTAGCATGGGAAACAACTCAAAGCTTTTTTTAAATCAAAAAATGTTGTGTCCATGACAAGACCGCTAGAACTGTTACATATTGATCTTTTTGGACCTACTCGGACTGAAAGTCTTGGAGGAAAGAGATATGGATTTATAATTGTGGATGATTATACTAGATTCACATGGGTATAGTTCTTAGCACATAAACACGAGTCATTCAGTGTTTTTGAAATATTCTGTAAACGTGTTCAAAAAGAAAAAGGAATATGTATTGCGTCTGTTAGGAGCGATCATGGAACAGAATTTGAAAATTTTGAGTTCAACAAATGGCTAGAACTTTGTTGCATGAAAGCTCTCTTCCAAAATATTATTGGGCAGAAGCAATTAATACTTCCTGTTATATTCAAAACAGAATATTGATAAGATCAATATTGAATAAGACTCCATATGAACTATGGAAAGGAAGAAGATTCAATATTTCTTACTTCCATCCATTTGGCAAGTTTGATTCAAAAGTGGTGAAGGGATTCTTACTTGGATATTCCAATACATCTAAGGCCTATAGAGTATTTAACTCTAAGATGCAAGTTGTAGAGGAATCAATTCATGTAAAATTCCAAGATAACTCAAAGGCTGATAAGGAAATTTCAGACGTAGAAAATTTATTTGATAATTTGCAGATTAACCCTTCTGGTCAAAGCTCAAGTTCAAATGGTCAACCTGGGTCAGACGCAAGAACTGACACAAGAGCAGACGATAGAAGTACAGACGAACCCTCTTCGTCTGATGCTCACCAACATGATGATCAAGCTCCTATAAGAACGTGGAAGTTTGCCTCAAACCACATAGAAGATCTTATCATTGGAGATAGACATCAAGGTGTTCAAACAAGATCAAGACTAAAAGAATCGTCTGGCTATGCTCTCATGTCAAATATAGAGCCTAAGAATATTGAGGAAGCTCTACAAGATAATGACTGGATTTTAGCTATGGAAGAAGAGCTAAACCAGTTTACAAGAAATGATGTTTGGACTTTGGTAGAAAAACCAAGAAGCAAAAACATCATTGGAACGAGATGAGTGTTCAGAAATAAACTTGATGAAGACAGGAAAGTGGTAAGAAAATAAGCAAGATTAGTAGCTCAAGGCTATAATCAACAGGAAGGTATAGATTTCACTGAAACTTTCGCTCCTGTAGCTAGATTAGAAGCCATTAGAATTTTACTTGCCTTTGCTGCTCATAAGATTATCATCCTATATCAAATGGACATAAAAAGTACTTTTCTAAATGGTTTTATTGAAGAGGAAGTATATGTAAAACAACCTCCTGGATTGGAGAGTTCATCTCAACCAGATCATGTTTTTAAACTAAAGAAAGCACTATATGGTCTTAAACAAGCTCCTCGAGCTTGGTACGAAAGACTAAGTTCCTTTCTTCTTCAAAATGGTTTTTCAAGAGGGAAGGTTGATACTACTCTCTTTAAGAAAAGTGTTTCAAAAGACTTTATTATTGTCCAAATATATGTAGATGATATAGTCTTTGGAGCAACTAACAAATCCTTGTGCAAGGATTTTTCTAAGTTAATGCAGGATGAGTTCGAGATGATCATGATGGGAGAACTGAAGTTTTTCCTAGGACTTCAAATCAAACAGACTAAACAAGGCATATACATTCATCAACAGAAGTATACTAAGGAACTTCTAAAGAAATTCAAAATGGAAAATGCCAAACCAATGAAAACTCTCATGTATTCGTCTGGAGCCAGTCTCAACAAAGACGAATCAGGTAAGACCGTTGATCAGACGGTATACAGAGGTATGATTGAATTTCTTCTCTATCTCACTGCTAGTAGACCTGACATTATGTTTAGTGTCTGTCTATGTGCACGTTTTCAATCTGATCCTAGAGAATCACATTTACAAGCTGTTAAACGCATTTTAAGATATCTTATTGGAACCACTAATCTCTCTCTTTTTTATAAGAAAAGTAGTGATTTCAATCTAAGTGGTTATTGTGATGCTGATTATACTAAAGATAAAGTGGAGAGAAAAAGTACAAGTGGTGGATGTCAATTTCTTGGTTCATCACTAATCTCTTGGTCAAGCAAGAAATAAAACTCCATTGCACTATCAACCACTGAAGCAGAATATATTGTTGCGGCTGGGTGTTGCTCACAACTACTTTGGATAAAACATCAACTTGAGGATTACTCCAGGTTTGAAACTCAAATACCAGTATTTTGTGATAACACAAGTGCAATTAATCTCAGCAAAACTCCTATTCAACATTCAAAAGCTACACATATTGAAATTAAATTTCATTTTATAAGAGATTATGTTCAAAAAGGTATTTTCGATATACAGTGTGTTCAAACTGATTTTCGATGGGCAGATATCTTTACAAAAGCTTTAGACGAAACTCGCTTCAATTTCATTACAGAAAATTTGGGAATTGTCTCTTTAATTGATTAAGTTTTTTCGTCTGAGCACTTCATTTCGTTTGTACATTTTAAAAATTGTCTTCGTATATCTTTTCGTGTTAAGACGAAACATTGCGTCTGATCAAGTTGAATCAGTCTGAGAAAATTCAACAGACGCAAGGTTATTATTTAATTAAATTAAAGTTATGTGTGCAGGGACAAATTAAAGACAACAATAAATATGTCTGTCATTTATTGCACTATTCTAGGACTTTGAAGAGCACGCGTTGTGAATTGCAGAAGTCAAATCAATCATTAAAAGGGCAATGATGGGGACACGTCAAATTAGGGACGGTTTCAACTTCTTTCTTCTTTCGTCTGATGAATTACAACCGTTTTTGTCTTTGACTATAAATACCCTTAAAGTTCACACTTTTATTCTTTACTGCATTCACACTATCTCTGAGTATTCTATTCACACAATTTCTCTCTCTTTTCAAATTTAACTATGGCCGCCAAGAATATCAAGGCAACCGAAGCAACCTTCTTTGCGCAAGATCTTTTCTTGCCTAGAAAATGGATCTCAAGGACCACCATTGAAAGCATCTCTGACAGGGTATCAAAGATGTTGATACACAATGGCTGGATGGATTTCGCGAAGATGAGAGGCCCATGGCTGATGGAGGCCTACGCGGAGTTCTAGAGTGACGCGAAGGAAGTTGATGATGGTATTGTAGGTACCATTGACAACAAGGAGTATATTATCACAATAGACTCCATTGCTGAAGCTGGGAGTTGCAAATCCGAAGGGCGCTTTTACAGCGCTGACTGGATGAGGTTAGAATCTGAGGGGCATGTAGACAAGATTCTCTATGGAAAGGTCCGCGACCCCGAAGATCCCAAGTTTCTGAGATCAGGGAATCTATATCCCACAGGAAGAGTCATCCACAACCTTCTCTACAACATCTTCACACCTGCAATGTGCTCACGAGACAATGTGAGTACTCGTGACAGATTTTGCATCTTCTACTGTCTGAGGAAAGCAAGGATGAGTCTCCCTCACATCATTCTCGACCATTGGATAAATGCGTTGAGAAATAGGAACATTCGTAGGAAAAGTAGTATCCCCTACGCCACTCTCTTCTCCAAAATCATTATTAACCAAGGTTTTAATGCCATTGATGTTGTTTGACATGAAGAAGGAAAGGAGGTCAAAGGAAGCACCTTTGCCAAGATGCATCTGAGCCCTAGCTTTCTTCATCACAATAAGAGTGAAGAACAAGTTCCTCTTTCACCCATCACCAAAGATCCCCCTCACAGAGCTCGCATCAAATGCACCAAAACCCAAACACAAACCCAAACATCTATTTCTCTTCCATCTGTGATCATATCTGAAGTCCCTTTCGAAGATGCTCAAGAAGAGCCTCTTAGAAAGAAGAAGAGGACTATCAGAATAAAGCATGTTGCGACTATGACGCAAGAGAAGAAGATATCCCCCAATGAAGATGAAGGGGTTATGATATCGTCTAAGGGTATATCGTCTGTTAAAATTCTTTCAGACGAAGAAAAGCAGAAGAAAGCAGCCGAAGAGAAAGCAAGAGCCAGAGAGGTTGCTCTTCAAAAAGCTGCCAAAGGCAAAGAGAAAATGAAGCAGAAGCTTGCGTCTGTGGTTATTGGAGAAACAAACGAAGCAAAACAACTAAAAGAGGCTATGGGGGTCTCTATGCTGCTTCAAGCTGAAAGAGAAAGTATCTTTATCGAAAACGTTAAGGGTGTTAAGTCAAGATGATTTAGCATCTTAGTTTTGATAATTACAGAACAGTTTGTTGTGCCTGTAGACTGAAGAGCTCAGACTGAAGAGCCTCAGACTGAAGAGCCTCAGACTGAAGCATCAGACGGAAGAGCACAGACTGAAGAGCCTCAGACTGAAGCATCAGACGGAAGAGCACACAGACCGAAGGAACAGACGGAAGGAGACAGACGAATGAATTCAACACACAACCCATTTATTTATTCATTCGTCTACCTCATTTAATGAAGTTTAGACGGAGTAACTCACGCCCCAATTCAAATCTAGCCGTTACTCAAGAAGCTTCCAAAGACAGAATAGAGATCTGTGCAAAACCCCTGCAACACGAAAAGCAAACATGCTTTTTGTTGATGTCTCTGATCAAGTCAGAAAAAGCCTGTGCAAACATTAATTATTCTGATTGATCTCTGTCACACGTTTGAAGACCCCAAGACAAAGGACCAACGATCAAATCTTCAGTCTAACGGATACTTCAAGTAACTCTCTATAAAAGGACTTCATTACATCAAGAGAAGGCTGGCGAACTATATAACAAAGAAAATATATCTAAGCTTCAAGCTCTCAAGCAAAGTTCACTCGCCCTGAACTTAGAATAGATCTCATTGTAAAACCCCTCTCTGCGTAGAGGATAAACTTATTCTTTCATCTTCCTAAATCCACTGTTGTGGTGCCCTTTGCCTGGTGGAGGTGTGTTTCAAAGAATACCTTTGTATTAGCCTGTGGAGGCTGTGTTCAAAGAATACCCTGTTTAGCTTGTGGAGGCTGGGTTCAAAGAATACTTGTTTAGCCTGAGAAGGCTGTGCCCAAATAATATCTGTATTTAGCCAGGAGTGGCTGGGTTCAAAGAATACTCATAGTGGAACCTTAGCGTGTTCTTTGGGAATCGGATGTAGTCTTGATCGATTTAACCAAGATATAAAAATATTGTTGTCTTCTCTATTGATTTATCTGTTAACTAACAGGGGATAATAACTTGAACAGTTTGATAATAAAATCAATCTTAAAAAAGAAAACAATATTGCGTCTGATCAAGCTTTGAAAATAACATACGCAAACGCATCGTCTTAGAGAAAAAGTTTTAAAAACAGTCTACACAATTCAACCCCCCTTCTTGTGTGTTTTTGTACTTTACAGTTTGGTATCAGAGCTCAACCTCTAAGGGTTGAGCGCTTAACAGCTGCTAGAGGAAAAGATCCGGGATGGCGAACTCCCAAACGATGCTCATTGCAGAAGGTTCCTCCATGAACACTCCTCTAGCTTTCTCTGGAAATGATTACCCTTATTGGGCAGATCGGATGGAGATGTACATCAAGTCTACAAAATATAGACTTTGGAAAATCATAACAGAAGGAGACATTCCCCTGACCAAGCCTGAATCAGAGTGGGGAAATGAAGAATATACAATCGCAGAGCTCAACAACAAGGCACGTTATGCCATTACGTGTGCTCTTTCTAGGACAGAATATAACAGATTCTGTGCCTACAAAACAACCAAAGAGCTTTGGGATGCGTTGAAGATCTCTTATGAAGGAACTGAAGATGTTAGACTTAGGAAAGCTGCCACCCTTCAAAGAGAGTACGAAATGTTCTCCATGGAAAGAGAAGAATCTATAGACGGAATATTTGGAAGATTCCAAATTATTCTGAATGGGCTAGCTACATTGGAAATTACTTTTTCAAGAGCCCAAAACAACATGAAGATTTTGGACAGTTTACCTGCACCATGGGAAGCTATGTCCACTACTATATCTGTTGGGAGAAATATGAAGACCATTACTCTGGATGAACTCATTGGAGCACTGAGAGTGCATGAAGTTCATTTGTGTAAAAGGGGGAAGCTGAAAATTCAAGAGCTTATTGCTCTATCCAACATTGATGAGCTTGACGAAGAAGAGTCAAGTATGAAGAAAGCTAAATCAACAGACTCAGAAGATTCCTCTGAAGAAGATATCTCCTTGATGGCAAGAAGATTCAAAAGATTGATGAAGAAGAGGGATCCCAAAAAGATTAGAAGAAAGAGGAAACAAGCCACTTGGGATGATCTCGATGATGAAAGCTCAGATGAATCATCTAAAGAAAAGAATGCAAATATTTGTCTCATGACAAGAGACATTCTATCATCTGAGGTAAATCTTTTAAATATATCTAGTTCATCCTCATCTTCTTCAGATTCAGATTCAGAGTCAGACTATGAGGACATGTCATATGATGTTCTTCTCGCTAACTCACATTTTATAACTCAAGAATATATAAGTTGCAAATCTAAGCTCAAAAAGGCTTTAGAACAATTTGAAAATCTGAAAGCTATAAATATCCAGTTATCTGAGAAAAGCATATCAGATGAATTATCCTCTTCGTCTGATACTGAAAAGAATCATCTTCTTCTTAAAATTGAAAATTTAAAAGAAGAAAATGAACTCTTAAAGAAAGATTTAAACAAGTTCACCTTGAGTTCTTCCAAGTTCGAAAATACTTTAAAATATGGAAGATCTCCTCTTAACAAGAGTGAACTTGGTTATAATCATGTGACAGACGAAAGAAAATCACAAATTCATTCGTCTGTATGTAGAAGCATACATGATTTTTTATAACAGGTCTCCGAAATAGTCTAAAGGTCATTCAAGAACCTATGACAGATGAAACCTTACAACTAACAAAATTGGACCCAAGAAAATTTGGGTACCAAGATCAAAAATGATTTTTGTTGCAGATAGAAAGAGAGAATGTATGAAGATGGTACAATCTGGACAATGGATACATGCAACATGTAATCATCAACATATCCTTGTTTCAAAACAACAAATCATGTAAGAGATCTACCATCTATGGGTCTTGAGAAGATATATTCACCCATTCAGACGGAAGAAGCAAAATTTTCAAAGAATGCAAACAGGTCGAATTTTAGAGACCTTTCTGAACGTGCTTTGGTGTCAAGAAAAATTGAAACCAAGTGCATTGAAGAACATCAATTGAATGGAGCTGGAAATAATGTTTTAAGCAAGGTGAGTTGCTCATGTGTACATCCAACAAAAAAAAAATTATCTTTGATATTAATTTATTCAAAATGCTTTTCAATGATTCAAACTCTCTTACAAAGAATTTAAACAAATCTTTTTTGAAATTTAGAAATAATTGTCTCATCTGAATAAGTTTTTTTTATCTGTTTAAATTTCTTTTGTCTATCCTTATCGTCTATAGACAAAACGCTGCGTCTGATCATTAGTTGAAATAGTCTATCTGACTCTTCAACAGACGCAACATCATGTTATCTTCTAACATCTCTGTTGAGTGTACAGGACAAAGCTCTTTAATGTTTTACATATGTCTAGCTTTTTAAAGCATGAGTCACGCTATCCTTAGATACACCTCATCAGACGAAAGAAGGTAATGAGAGATAAGAAGACCTTGGAAGCCTCCGTGGAAAACCCAGAGGATGCAAAAAATTTAAGAAAAGATGGTTTTGATGATTGCAACCCAAGCGGGAGAGAAAAGGATTATAAGGATGAGAGAGAGATAAGAATGGAAGTGAAAAGAAATAAAAAAAAAAATGTGTACAGCTCAAGGGAAAGAAGCAAAAGAAATATGCAAAAGTTGAGGGGGAGCAAAATAAAAAAAAAAATGGAAGAAAAGAAGAGATCAGAAGTTGAAGGGAAGCATAATACAAGTGCTCAGTCTGAAAGGAAGTTCAGATGCAAAAGAAGAAAGAGGATGAAGAACAAATTTTGCTCTGTCTCAAGTAGAAGATCAAGGATTTGCTAGTGTGGTCTGTAATCATCAAAAAGGGGGAGATTGTTAAGTCAAGATGATTTAGCATCTTAGTTTTGATAATTACTGAAACGATCTGTTGTGTTCAGATCAAGAGCTCAGATCAAGCATCGGATGAAGAGCCTCGATCGAAGCATCAGATGGAAGAGCACAGACTGAAGAGCCTCAGACTGAAGCATCAGACGGAAGAGCACAGACTGAAGGAACACACTAAAGAGCCTCAGACTGAATCATCAGACGGAAGAGCACACAGACCGAAGGAACAGACGGAAGGAGACAAACGAATGAATTCAACACACAACCCATTTATTTATTCATTCGTCTACCTCGTTTAATGAAGTTCAGACGGAGTAACTCACACCCCAATTCAAATCTAGCCGTTACTCAAGAAGCTTCCAAAGACAGAATAGAGATCTGTGTAAAACCCCTGCAACACGAAAAGCAAACATGCTTTTTGTTGATGTCTCTGATCAAGTCAGAAAAAGTCTGTGCAAACATTAATTATTCTGATTGATCTCTGTCACACGTTTGAAGACCCCAAGACAAAGGACCAACGATCAAATCTTCAGTCTAACGGATACTTCAAGGAGCTCTCTATAAAAGGACTTCATTACATCAAGAGAAGGCTGGCGAACTGTATAACAAAGAAAATATATTCAAGCTTCAAGCTCTCAAGCAAAGTTCACTCAGCCTGAAATTAGAATAGATCTCATTGTAAAACCACTCTCTGTGTAGAGGATAAACTTATTCTTTCATCTTCCTAAATCCACTGTTGCGGTGCCCTTTGCCTGTGGAGGTTGTGTTTCAAAGAATACCTTTGTATTAGCCTGTGGAGGCTGTGTTCAAAGAATACCCTGTTTAGCTTGTGGAAGCTGGGTTCAAAGAATACCTGTTTAGCCTGAGAAGGATGTGCTCAAATAATATCTGTATTTAGCCAGGAGTGGCTGGGTTCAAAGAATACTCATAGTGGAACCTTAGCGTGTTGCTGGGGAACTGGATGTAGTCTTGATCAGACGAACCAGTATAAAAATATTGTTGTCTTCTCTATTGATTTATCTGTTATCTAACAGATAAATCAATAGAGTGGATAACAGATAAATCAATAGAGAAGAATACTCATAGTGGAACCTTAGCGTGTTATTGGGGAACTGGATGTAGTCTTGATCAGACGAACCAGTATAAAAATATTGTTGTCTTCTCTATTATTTTATCTGTTAACTAACAAGGGATAATAACTTGAACAGTTTGATAATAAAATCAATCTTAAAGAAGAAATCAATATTGCGTCTGATCAAGTTTTGAAAACAACATACGCAAACGCATCGTCTTAGAGAAAAAGTTTTAAAAACAGTCTACACAATTCAACTCCCCTTCTTGTGTGGTTTTGTACTTTACAAAGGGCATTGGATCATCTGAAGTTGCATCTGCTCTAGCAACTTCAGAAGGCATGAATAGTGAAGAAACTGCCCAGATCCAGAAGGACAATGCTCAGTTGACAGAGGAATTGGAGACTATGCTTAATGAAGAAGCTTCAACTATGGAGGTTTCTGCATCAACACTCCAAGACGAACATAGGATAACTATTTCTGATCCTATTGTTGTGTCTCCTCTCAACGCTGCCTTTGATCAGACGATACCTGCTGCGTCTGAAAAAGCATCCCACCAACAGACGATGGAGATTCCATCTAAAGTGAAAATTATTAAGGACACATGTTCTTCGTCTGATGAAGAACATGTTGATATAAAAAAGGTGGATGCATCATGAGTGAGATCTCACGCTGAAGTCATAAATCTAGAAGATCTTCTACCCAAGCACAAGACTGACTATTCGTTCCTCAACGAATTAGTCATGAGAAAATTTGCTGAAAACTCTTGTGCTGAAAGACCAGTCAAGCCTGACTGGATTCTTGGAGATAAACTTGAAGATATCTCCGATGATGGTAAACCGTCTGAGTCTGCTAAAGATGGTTACTTAGCAGACGATGAAGACTGCTTTATAAAGGATATTCCATATATTGAGTTGAAGAATCCTTATCGGTAAAGAGTTAAAAAGGGATTTCAACTTGGGAGATTTGTAAACCTCATCATTTATCACAAACCCCTGAAGCTAGTGGACTTCAAAGAAGATTTCATCTATACTCCTGAAGAGCAACGCAAATGGCTGAAGCGTCTGCCTTGGGATAAACTGGCCTCTTTAGACATCAAGGGTTTAGAAGAAATAAACGTGTACAAGGATCATCTGACTGAGTCGGTGATTGAAGGACCAGCTCTTGGTTATGAACCCCACATTCCTTTCAGAGAAAACATCAAGTGGAAGGTTCAGCATGAAATCAATGCACCTGCATTTCACCACTACAGATATGGAGATCCCAGCTCCACCATCTATGAGTCAAAATATTGCTCTCATTGGCATCTGGACGCTATTGATCGCCATAATCATGTACCCTTCACAACTCCAATGAACCAAACAGAGTATGTAGGTCTAGGACATACTCTTGGAATTGTTCTTCCTTGGACAAGATCACATTGTTCAGGAATTTGCCCACGCTACTCCATCCTCCTCAAGGAATATGAAGACCCCGAAGAGTTTGCTCATGCTCTTCATGAAGATTACAATATGGCATTCAAACTGATGGCCAATGCTTATAGAAGGGAAAAAAAAAGCTAGATCAACTTCCTTCTATCACATTCAAAGGAGAGCAAAGAAGGAGTTGAGAGACTGCCCATTCATGGTGGGATCTCAATTTTCTTCTCTCATTTCAGACGAAACCAAGTTCTCCATTGTTTTAGACCGAAAATGACCTTGCTTGGTCAAGTTTTTGGCTAAAGGAAAGGAGAAGAAGACTCTGTCTGTCTTCAAAACCTTCAAGTTTGCAAGGCACATCCCTAAGAGACTTTCGCCTGCTGGATACTCGCATCTCAAATCTATTCAAGCCAATGCCTCAAGACCTATCAATCCTAAGATTCAAAGGATGATAGAAGATCATGAAGCCACCTCTGCTTTCTGCTCTGGAACTTCATTTGATGAAGATTCCACAATCTGTGGCAAGGTGTATCCTAGAGAAGCTTTTGCTTATACACATCCGTCACAGGAGCATCCAGATCTTGAACTCTCTGTACCCAGTAAAGTGTTTACTTGGCAATGAGAGAGAGACTTCATTGCGTATCTCACACTTCCACTTTTCACTCTGCGTCTGAAGAGGACTCCAACTATGCTCATTGAAGATGACTCTGTACCATTAGTTGAAGAACCTCAAACTCCTGTTTTTGAGCCTTTAACTGTGGTCATCAAAGACGAAGAGTCTAATCCAATCGTGGAAGAGCCTCAATCGCCTTTTGTGGAGATCGCTGATAAGGTGAAGGTTACAGTTATTGAAGGTGAAGTAGGGGACGCTGATGAGTATCATACTCTAAAGCGTAAATATGATGCCTTAGAAGAGAATTGCAAGCATCTGAAGAAAAAGAACAAAGAGCTTGAGGATAATCAAGCTTCTTTTACATCTGAAATGTAGCAGCTGAAGGAGATCGTTATGAGCCTTGTTCAAAATAAGCCTAAGCCTTGATTGAGCTTTTGATGATTCTCAGCCCAAGGGGGAGAATATCTTAGGAAGAAGAGGTTGTTATGCTAAGGGGGAGCCTTCGTCTGAGGAGGAGTTAGCAAAACGTCTGAGGGGGAGTTAGCATTCTATATTTTTTTCTTTTTGCTATGTTGTATTGATTCTTTATTTATTTGCATAGCGTTATACATGTATTCTTACAGCTCTGGTTTTCTGTATACCTTGTAACATTGTATATGGTTTACATCACATTGATGTAACAATTCTTATAAAGAGGTATTGTTTCAGAAAACATCGTCTTGATGTAAATCTGACTTGTGCTTAGACTGTGATCACTAACTTTGTCTTATCCAGATGCTTCCTTGAGAAAGTTATCAGTATGGTCTGTAATCATCAAAAAGGGGGAGACTGTTAGATCAAGATGATTAACATATTTAAAGTTTTGATTATTAAAAGACAGACGAAACTTTCCCAGACGGAACATCAGCAAGCAAGTCAGACGACACAAGTACAGACGGAAGATGACCCCTCAAAGTTGAAGTCATTTGTCTGTCTCAAGTCAAGTCATCAGACGATGGGATAAGACGAAATCTCTTAGACTGAAGAAGTTTATCGTCTGTCCAAGAAGTGAAGCAAAGTATGAGTCACTGTCGCTAAGATTTCAAATCTTAAGAAGTACTTTAGAAGCATCCAAGATCAGTATGGGGATTCGCGCTTATACATGCAACTCGAAAAGGTCTTCACCTTTTTGTCAAAGTCTTTGTACATGTCAGAAAAAGTACTGCACACGCTATCCAAATCCGCTGCACACGCCATCAATCACTCAAGTACTATCTGACACCTTTTGGAAGCTCTCGAGGAAAATGTTCAACGGCATTCTTCTGTGTCTAACGGATATCTGAAGACGTTGCCTATTTAAAGACTTCACTTATTCAAAATTCAGTTGGCGAACACGCTTCTAATATTCAATCTACTTTGATTTCGCTCATTGTATCTTTTGTACTTTATTGTAAAACCCTCTCTGCGAAGAGGAAACTTTCTTTTCAAAGAACTCTTTTAAATCCACTTGTGTGGTGCTTTAGCCTTGAGGAGGTGGTTGTTCAAAGAATACCTTTGTTGTTTAGCCTGTGAAGGCTGTGTTCAAAGAATATCGTGTAATAGCCAGAAGTGGCTGGACGCAAATAATACTTGTAACCCTTTCACGGTTGGTAGTAAAAACTCAGTTGTTATTAGGTAACTGGACGTAGTCTTGTATAGACGAATCAGTATAAAAATACTTGTGTATTTGTTTCACTAAGTTTTTGACTAACGGAGATTATCAAACTATAACGTATGTCCATTAAAAACAACCTTTGAAGATTAAAATTGTTTTATCTGAACATATTTAAACCCAGAAACGAAAGAGATAAATTTTTTTTGTAATACAATTCAATCCTCTTCTTGTGTTCTATCTTTTACAGATTTTAAACTATTATTAAGTAGTCAAATAAAATCACTTTTAAAATATCAAAGAAACTTATTATTCTAAATATTTGATCAATTTATTTATCTAAGAGTTAAAAATATTCTCCATTCAATATTTTAATATAAAACTAGAAAGAAAAAAAAATTGTGCAATAATGTGTATTTACATTTTCATATAACGAAATTCAATTTAAAAAGATAGCGTCAAGGTAAAGAAAATGAAAGATAAGAACAGTGGAAAGAAAATGAGTAACAGTTCAATTCGAAATAAAACGGTAGAGTTAGTAGACTTGATAGTTTTAATTTTTTGAAATAAATTAAAAAAATAGACATAAAATTAAATTAATTTTTATATTTTATTGCAAGTAACGTGAGAAAGAAAAAAATTATCATAATATAAAAATGTAATAAATAATAAATACTAAGAACAGTTAAAAAAAGAAAATTACATAAAAATAAATTTAAATGAATTAAATTTCCGAATAAAAATAAAAGATTAAAAATAATTACAAGAAGGAAAATCACTTATATTAATTTAAATTTGGTTAACTAATTTAGCAACATCTATATTTTTATATTTCTAATATAATAAATATTTTTATACGTATATTTATTAGCTTTAGATATTGAAAATTAATATACTTAATTATACTTTTGCTCTCTAAATTTTATAAACTTATGGTTTATGTTTACTTTTTATTACGATAGTTCAAAGAAAAAAAATTGTTTTTATTGGAACAGTTTAAAAAATTATCTCAAATTTGTTTTAATCGTAGCATATTTTTAATCTGAGACCTTTTTTACAAAATTTGTGACCTTTTGTACGTTGTTTTTCAAGATTGTGAAATTTAGTTACAGAAAATATAGTTAAACGTGTGAAAAATATCCAAATACAAATTTCATTGTATAAACTAAGTTTTGCTACCGCATACGATTGTTTGGGTTGTACTTTCTATCTTAGAAAAACAGTGTCTTCATCAAAAACCAAAGCTATCAAAAAAGAAAAATGATGGACCAGTGGATCACGACCCACCAAAGTTAAGATTGGAAACATACGCAACAAAGCTGGGAGAATTGTGCCTAAAAATGCTTTTTGTTCTTTGCTATTTGCTATTCAGATTTCAGAGCCCATCTTTCTTTTTCGTGATCTTCACTTTCTCAAACAGAGATTATTTTTTATGCCAATATTTTCTGGCAAAATTTAATCATATTAGCCTTTAATATACAAAATGTCTTTCATATTAATTTAATGACAAAGAAGATAAAATTTATTTGTTAGAATGCCTTGCTGATGTATAAAAGGTGGATTAAAGACTTAACTCAATGTGGGAAATTGTTCCTCACTTGTATAATATTCTCTCCCGCCGCATGTAAGTCTTTTGATATATTGTTAAAAAAGTGGGCTAAGAACCCTAAAAAATCAGCTTACAAAGCGAAAATTATTTCCAACTATATATAACAAAAATATTTTTAGGCGAGAGGTAAGTTATGAGTCTAACTTAACTTTACAAAATCGATTTTTAAAATGAGAATTACTCTTCATTTATATATATAAAACAGACTATATATTTAGGCAATGCGTGCCATCTCTAACAAAATAATTAAATTTAAGAATAAAATCACAATAAATATTTATTTGTTTACAAGTATTTCCACTATAAGTGTCCACACTGTGTTGATTACCTAATAGTTGGGTTATCTCATGGCCAGTGTGGTCCAAGAATTGGCCTTTAAAAATTTCAACTGCAGTTGGATCTCTCACCTCAGCCATTTGATCCTGTCCTAGAGAATAAAATCCCAAGTTGTTCCACTTATTCACTTTTATGTGTAAAAGCAGTTTCTACGGTAACAAGGAGACCAAAGGAACCAATTTTGTATCTATTAAAGCTTCCATATCTCTATAATAAAGCAGCTAAAGAAGTTTCGGAATAAAGAATAACCCAGCAGAATAAAAGGCATCAACGTTGATGCCATAGCTATCTCTTTTTACTGTCCAAGTGACCCAGTAATTCCAACAACATTATTGATTATTGACTGGTCTTAATTCTTGTACTTATATTTGTATTTACTACATACACCAGATTATTGGATAGACAGAAATTAATTCAGTGAAATAAAATAAGAATAGTATTATAACTATTGAGAACTTAACAAATGGCTTGATCATAGGACATGAAGATGTGCTAGCTTAATATCTTTCTTATTTATTGATACCTTTCACTGCAAATAGTTGAGATTCCTCAATGATTATATAATCATGCCAGCACTTGATGTGAGACTTAGCATATTTCGTTTTGCAAATTTTTATTTAATCATTCTTGAGATCATCCTAAGACAGTGGAGCTATGGAGTGGCTGAACCAGACAAATATTTTTATACTTAATGGTTGCATTTCAAAATTATTTATCATTTGTTTAATTATAAATCCCTCACAGGTTTCTTCAAGATCCAACATTAATCAGACAAGAAGTCCCATCTCAAACATCACCTTAGACTCCAAGTCCATTATCCTAATATCAATTATTTTACCCTTGAGATTAACTAGTATAAATTAACTTATCTCTGACTTTCAGGAACCCACTTGAGGATAAAAAATTCTTTCACCATCTATTTTACCAGGTTTATTATTCTTTCTCAATTATTGAGATACTCAAAACTATGCAGCCAATGCTGCTAGCCAATAATTGATTCGTGATCAATAAGCATCAAAGAAAGCTTCTAAATATAAATATAGTGTACTAATCTGTGTGCAAAGACAGAATATGTCATCCCTGGTTGTTGACCTGGTAGAGTAACTAAAACTAATTGATATCCTAATTAAGTAAAAAAGAAAACAACTTTGCCTTGTATAAGTACATCAATGACTTGTGCTCTTGTCATGGACATGTGCTCTTCCTTTAAGGCTGCTACAAGAGTTCCATTTAACTCTTTTTCTTAAATGTTATTCTAGTCAAGTAAGACAGAACACAATCAAAGAGTGTGTGATGGAAAGGATAACCATCGAAGTTATTACACATTAGAAGATTGAAAAAATATATGACAAGGTCATTGAATTAGCATATGTTACTTGTAAACATGATTTTGGGTGTGAAAAGTACTAGATGTTGGATCTATCACCATAACAATATATCTTGCCTGTTTCAAACTTGTGTCTAGCTGTCTTGTAGGGAGTGAGAGTGCGTGCAACTTGATCCTTGTACTTACCTACTTAATGGGGACCATCATTTTAATATTATTACTATTACTATCTGAATCGTGTTAAGATTAATCAAGATTCTCTGTAATGAACCCAAGAACTAGTCTTTTCTGTTAGTGAATCTTTCACCTAATGCGGCACAGAAAGCATATTCTGCAGTGTACCTTTCTCATAATTTCTACCTTTACAAAATTTCTTAAATTTCGTTTTCCAAATTAAAATTCAAAGATAAAAAATAAGGGAGGCGTTGGAGTAGGTGAGTTGGGTACAGACTAAGTCCACTCTTTATCAAACTAGGATAGATACAAACAAATATGGTTAACAAATTGAACTAAACACAAGTTCTGTAAAATCATGATCTACAAATTGACATGTGCATTCTAGCTATGCAATCAGCATGAGATACGGTAGATGCTGGAAGCTTCAAGAGGCTAAAAATATCAATATCTGTGCTCTCCAAGAAATATAATCAAACGACAAATAAATAAATATAGCAAAAGTATATTTTTGTATTCGATTCCCAGGAGGGTATTAAACAAATGTGTTAATAAATGAATTGGAAAGTTTGATATTTCTTTCTCATTGTTTTGGCCGCAACTCACGCACGGACTAGAAAACAAACAAGTAGCACCAAAAATTGTTTAACAATGGATAAGACGTTGTTGTCCAATAATTTATAACTATATTTAGTTGTCAGGAAACAGGGCACTGTATAAATTTGTTAGGCTTTGAATGTGAGTAACTTTTCTTGTTAGATATGTTCAATATTGCCAGAATATGTGTGCGTGAACATACAACTACCACAGATATTTATTCAATAATTACAACATACTCTGCAAACTATTTATAACTCAAGATTAAATTTTAGACAATTATTTTATTTGATATTTTTCAAAAGTATGTATTTAATAAATTAAACCATTGAACTGTATGCAGTATATTAAAGATTAAACTGCTACAATTTATAGCGTATATAGGAAGAAAGAAATCATATTAGAATATAAAACTAATAAACTATAACTATTAACTTAAATTACATTAATCTAGTCCAAAATAACATGCTAATAATTGGTTGCTTTTGAGATATCAATTCATTTGTACGTACTTGTCTGTTATTTAATAATTATATCAAAATAGTATATAAATCATCTTTGTAGTTTCTATCAATGGGCAAACTTTACAAAACTGAACCAAACATAAATTTATATGAAAGCTAGTGTAGTGAATTAGAATGATGAAGATGATCAGATCTATTTAATTTCAAACAGCAGTTCTCAATTTTCATCAAAAATATAAGTCTGCAAATTAAAGGTTAAAGTCATCAACAGGAGAATTGCACAATTCCCAATACCATTTCCCATCCCCATCATCATGTACAATTCTTCAAACCTTCCTTTCGAAAAGTTTGGATAAAAAGAAAAAGGCAAATTAATAATATATATGACCATAAATAAATAAAACTCCTCAACAAGAGCTTTCCCAAGTAGATACTTAACAAGTTCGAATTCGAATGTGGGAAAGCACATGATCATATCACAGGTCACAACTAAACGAACTTATTAACTCAATTTAAAAAAGAAAAACACCAAAACAAGATGACCCTTTTAGTTTACATGCTTCTAGCAAGCATTTCTTGGAACCTTCTATCAGATTCTTGCTTTTCCAACCTGAACTTCTCGTGGCAATTAGCAATGAACATTTCAGCTAACACATCAATCTCATTCATGTCACAAATTTCTTCATTCTCATTATTTTTACTTGCACCCTTTTTATTAAGACCTTCTTCTTCAACTTTCTTCTCCTCAAGCCACCTTAAGTAAGGACAATCTTCATCATCTTGTAATGGCTCCTCTGAGTAACGACACGTGGCAGACAACCCTTCATAAACCGGTTCAGGAACCGGTAACACGTGAGAGGATTTTGATGAGCACCAGTTATAGTGAAGCCTGAAGGAACCAAAGATAATCTTCTTGCGTGTATTATTGTAATGCTTTTTGTGAGGGAAAGAAATGGTTGAGTTGTCCTTGAGAATCTCAACTACAACAGCTTTGAATTTAGAGAGTGCACGAATGATTCGGCACAAGTGAGAAACTATGAGGGTGTGAACTATTCTTTTGAGCTTCATGGAGCTTAAAGTTGAAGTTGAAGTTGAAGATGAAGTTGTGGATGATGGTTTAACTGAGAAAGATTGAAGAGGGTACAAGGTTTTGAGATGTGAGGGGCTAAACATTTTTGTGTGATAAGGGAGCAGGTAGACAGAAACAGTCTAGTGTTTGTGTGTGTGTAAGAGAGTGATAAGTGTTGTGTTGTGTTGTGTTGTTTATTTTTGGTTCATGATCGAAACCTGTTGTTGTAGTTTATATGGGGTGCCAACACTGCTCAATTACTACTTTGCCCTTTGTCTTTTAGTTTATTTAAAGGACTACCCCCACACTTTTTTGTGGAAAATATAGTCAAAATATTATTACACTGTCATTCTTCTTTTCTCTTTTGTTGGGGATACGACCCGCTTGTTTGTTTTAAAACTATTTGGTTGGTTTCTGCAGCTTCACCAACACTCAATTTAATTTCCTCCTTACTGTTTATTAATATTGGCACAACTGACTAATGTGTTATTTTTCTTATATATATAATATACGTATTTTTTTTATAATCAATTTTATGTCTAAATTAGTCAAGATTCAATGATTTAATCATTTAATTAAGGAAAGTAGATACATTTACTTCAACTAATATTGATTAATTTCTTTATTATGTTTATTACAGTAGTAAGCCGTTCGAGAACGATGATTAAGGCTCAAGAATCGCAAGAATTAAGAATCCAAGGATTATTATACGTGATAAGGAAGTTAGGAACACTATTATTTAATGTTTCATTAATTAATAACCCTGCAGTTTCCTGAACATTGCTAGTGGTTTTTTTATTATGCTAAGAACTTTCATCCGAATATGCAGCCAAAGCCGTTTTTTGCGTAAACAATATAGCATCTTGTGGATTTATACGTACTTTGACACTTTCTTTACGCAGACCTTTGTTTGCACTATATTATTATAAGGGGGATGAACGTGTGTCACTGAATGACATAAGAAATTGTATCAGCAAAGTGATAATTATAAAAGTAACGTAAGGAAGTTGAATAATATCGTGGAGTGTTTTAATTGAAGGCTAATGATATATATGCGTAGTCACTTAACTTTTTTTTTCTTTTCACAGCTGTTCAACACTGTACAGTGATGAATTAATATTTGAGTAAAATTAAGATGTAAATTTGATTTAGTAGTTATGTGGAATTTTAAAGTTGGATGGAGAAGGAGAAGAAATTAAAGAGATTGCAGATTCTAATTTTCCAATAATATTTCTAAGAAAAACTAATAATATAGAAAGAAAAGTTAAGTGTGTAAGAGTTAAGAATATACACTCTAGTCTCTACACTTTTGATGGCATTGTCTTTAAGAGTGAATTTTGTGGTGTTCATTCTTTGTTATAAATAGACTATGAATCATATACTATACTTTGCGACTACATAGGTGTCAATATAGGGTTGGAAGGTTCTTGATCCTTTTGCAGTATTGGATTTACACTACGATAAAATTCAGTAATATTGAGCTAACACGTATTTGCTTTGTTGATTTATGTTATGTAGGCCTAAGTCCTCTGGATGGGGTCCACACCAATTGTTCCAAACTAATCTGTTTTTCCATGTTGTCGTTTATTTTTTACAACACATCTTATAATGGTTACTTAAATCAATTGTTTATCTCAAATTTTCTGACATTTATTACGATACACAAGCTTAAAAATGCTATATATGATTTTACTTCAAAGCTAAAGTTTCTTGGGATAATTTCTTAAAGATATTTTAGATGAGATATTAATTATTGTGGTTGAAAAATTTGTAAACATTATTTATAAAAATTACATATAAGTAATTCTATATTATTTGTTTCAATAAAATTAAAGTTTAATATCATATATTGACTTATTAACCAGCCTAACTTGGTTAGTTCATTTGGATTAGTTGTCAATGTGTTTGAATGATTTCCCCTTGATCTATCACATTGGTCTTGGTAATATCCATATCTAAATTGTGGTGGCGTATTTATATGAAGTTTTGTCAAGGATTACTTTCTCAAAATTTGAACTTCTTCAAATGTTTTGCATATTTTACTTCCTTTATAACTAAGAGGGTTTAGTTTCATCCATTGGTTCCTTGTTAGGAATTACCTCCTTATATTCCTTAGTTTGAGCAAGTTGGGGTTTTGTATTCTCACATGAGGTTAGGTGATTTCTTTGACTTACTGACAGAGTCTTATTTTGCTTTAATTTAGGGAGGTCATCTGTTTTTTCTTTTTATCTTGTTAGGGTCGGTTCCTTAATTAATACTTGTGTTATTCCTTTCTTCTTTCGTGTGATGTTTTAAAAGTGTTGATGATTTGATTACGGAGAACTTGGAGATGATCTATTGGTAAGCACGTTATGCCTTCTATTGGGTTCTTTTTCTGAATATTTGTTTAAGAATCAAAATGGGTATCAATAATTAAGTGACAACAATTTTGTCAATTGATTCACGAGTTCAATTATCTCAATTATTCAACATATAATTTGGTATCTAGTGTTACTAATGACGTATCTAGTACCCTAAGTTTGATGAGATAGGTTATAAAACTGAAATTTGTAAGTTCAAATAATATATTACTAACGAAAATACACGTACATTGATGTGAAAAAAAATAAAAAATAAAAAAAGAGAAGAGAAACATTGTGAGGAAAGTAAGTATTGAATGTACGTTTAATTAAAAATAAATTTGATAGAAGTAATGAATATGGTAGTTTTAAGTTTTCCCCTTATCTAAAAAAATCGCAACAAACTAATAATTTAAATATTTTATAAAAATAAAATAAACATGAAATTAAATTAATTTTTAAATCCATCTATATGTAAAAATTAAGCCAATAATACTTATTTAATTTGAAGAGATTACATCTAAAAAAATACCTATCTAATTTAAAGATATGATTTTTTAAAGAATATTTAGATTAATCAGAAATAATAGATAATAATAAAATCTTAACCTTTATTAATAAATTAGACATAGTCTTCTATAAAATTAATCATTATAACCTTTTTATTTTTTTTCTCAATTATTTTTTTATCTTTGGACTAACTAGCATTGAATTAAATATTTTCTTTTGAAAATTTTATGATAAATTATTTTATCCATCTGATATTCTTGGACTTCTATTAAACCCAACCTTCTATTAAACCCAACTTTAAAATTAAAATTAAAAGGTTTGCAAAAGAATTTTTTAATGCATAATTCAATTATCTTATTATGTATTTACTTTTATAATAAATATTTTACTTGTTATTTAAATGCTAATAACTCTTATTTGATAAATTAATTATATAATATTGAACTAGGATTTCAAACTTAAGTTGAAAACTAATATTAGAATTTACCTAATAAAAGATATTAGTAAGACTTATATGTGCTGTTAACTATCATGCTATAATTATGGCATACGTAAATTTACAATCCTCTCTCTTTTAAAATCTTTAAATATATATATATATATATATATATATATATATGAAGAAAAAAATTTAAAAATAAAAAAATTAAGAAGAAATAAAATATTACGGTAATGTTGACTATTTTTTTTAAGTGACAAATTTTATTTATAATTTTGCACATAAAATTAATGTTATGTATAAAATTAATAAAAGTTTTTAATAAAAATAGTTATTTCTTAAAAATAAATATTTAAGCATTATTACAAAATTTAACTCCCTTGTATTGAATTCTAGATATGTCTTTGTAAATCAGTTTTAAGAAAATGAGTTAGGTTGAAGCCACATTCAGAAGTTGTTATAATGCACTGGCCATGAGATGCCTCTTATCTTGTATTTGAATTGTGCTGCTCTCACTACAACATTACCTATACATGGAGCTGGTGTGGTTGCTTGTTGAATTTGAGCCAAACACGGCCTCAAGTGTACTGTGTGCGTGTGAACTATTTAAAAATTTGTGAGTAGTTGAAATAGATAAAGTTCAAATAAAAATCATAGATTGTGTAGATATTTTTTAATAAGTGAAATGATAAGAACGTTTCTAATGTTCTTTTATCACTTTATTACTGTAATAAGATGTCGACTTCTGCCAACTCAAACCTGCATGATTATCACAAATCTTAATCTGTAGATTTGTCCCTCTTTTTCTAATGTTAAATTTTTTGTACTGAAATAGTCTTGCATGATCCATCAATTAGTTGAGTTCGAAGGAGACATGCACCAAATTACGTGCACTCAATTATTTATTTCAAAACAAGATAAAGAGACTTTTTACGTTTCATTGCCTTTTGTTTTATTAACATAAAAATTTACACTAAAATTAAAATAAAAATAAAGTAGAAATTATCTAATAATATTAACTTTGAAACTTTTAAATAAAAATTTTCTAATTTTTTTCCTCACGTAAATTAGTTCAGATGTAAAGAAAAAGAATAAAGCATGAAACTTATTTTATTTAAAAAAATAATTCAGCTAACACTTAATTTTCTTTACTTAGTGGTTTTCATTAACAAGTGCTGGTGATGCCTAAACCAAGTGTCTACGTTAAATTTTCAATGAAGTACAGTGCAAGAATGCATATATTTATATGGTTCTCCTAATGACTATAAAACATAAACTCATTAAGGATTCAAAGTAAAACAAAACAAAAGAAGAAAAATTACAAGTACTAAACATAATATAGTTTTTATCAAACTCCAAAAGATGCATTTAGTGGGATAAGAATAGTTCACCTTTCCTTTAATATATTCCCCAGGCATCACCTGTCACCCTCAACGAAACTCCCATGCAATTCTGCATTTCAACTTTTCTTATCCACAACCAACAAAGTCTCTGATTTTCTCCCTTTTTATTTCATTTCTTTATATTTTTTAATCATTTTACTTCACCTTGTGTGTTTGGTGCAGAAAACTTGCCATGTACTTTTATAGTACATAAATTTATTAAAAAATAATAAAAATTTAGAACTTCATTTCTTATTTAATCTATTTCGTTCATTTATAATTTTATAATTCTGATTCGTACACAATGATGCATAGGAGAAAAAAAATTAATATTTATTAGTTTCTATGTAAGTTAAAACTATGTTTTCTTTAACTAATTTGAAAAAATTATCACATCTTTTAAACAAAAATTAAAAGAGAAAACTTCTAGAAATTAATAGATAAAAATTAATTTTCACTTTATAGAAAATATATTTTAATTTTTTATTTTATTTTCTTCTCTTAGAAAATTCTTTTAAAGAAGTTTACTCAAATTACTCGTAACCAATAAGGTGAAAAACAACAATTTTACTTAGCTAATAACTACAATACGTAGTCAACCAGTCAATTCACTCACAGAATATATACACGTATTTTTCTCTTTTCACATTTTATACATACTCATATTTCTCTTTTTATATTCTATAACTAGTTATCTGCGTATTCCAGTTGTATATATAATTATTTCCGAAAAATAATGAAATTAAAGGGGAGAACGGTTGGAATTACATAAGATTTAGTACATATCTACGTAAATGAACTAAGGATGATTGATATTTTAATATGATTCTTGTTTTTTTATATCCTTTATCTCCCCACAATTGACTCAATGGAAAGAATAAAGGGGAACAAAAATAAAAGAGCAACAAATAAACTAACTCTTTATGTTAGCTTATGTAGCAAAATAAATATCAAAAGGCTAATTTTCCAACTTTGGGTTGGATAAAACGCTCCAACTACATGATCCACTCATATAGTAATAATTCATATCCACCGGAATCCATTATTATTTTTATCTTTAAAAATGAAGACGAGGCCTTTTAAAGAAAGATAAAAAATATTAAAATAATTTTTGAAAGATATTTTTTTATTATTTTAATTTTTAAATTTAACTATTTTTTTAATTTTATCATTATTTTAGTCTCTAATTTCGAAGGATCAAAATAATAGAAAAATATTTTAAAAATTAAAATAATAAACATCTTACATTTTCAAAGACTGTTTTACTATATTTTATTTTTTAAAAATAAATTACCCTATCTTTCATATTTCGTAATCTGATAAAATTTAAGAACTTCTCAAATAAAAAATTGCTAAAAATAGGTAGAATTAAATAATAGTTGAACAAGTCAGCTGCAGTATTTACTTGCGTAAGGTTCACTTTTCTATATTTCAATTAAGGCTACAGAGCTAAAGCACTTTATTTTCCTTAGCAATGATGAAGTATACATAAGTACCTATACCCAGTATAGTCCAGTTAAGACTTAAGAGGGATCGATCACACTTTAGTAATTAGTACTTTTGATATCATTTGCATATATTGCTGAAGTTTGAAAAGTAATTACAATCATTGGTAGCATCAACGTTTGGAGTTGAATGGTGATTTTTCCATTCCTATTTGAGAGAATAAAAACAAAACTTGACATGATGTAATCAAAATGTCGTGTCATTTCCTATCTTGTTTTTGAGCACATGAAAGTGGCACAAGAGTGATAAATGTCCATCATCAGCATATAATATAATGCAATTTGTGTGCCCACAAGGGTCACAATTTCAGAATGTTGAAATTATATATCTTCTAAAATAAAATGGGAGTATTATTATTGTGAAAATCATATTAATGATAATATTTAATTAATTAATAATATTTTTTTTACATAATAATGTATAAATTAAGATATGACCTAATATATAATTAATAAAAAAATATTTTTAACATACTATTTTAAATATATTTTTATTAGGTTAAACATTATTAAAAATTATAAATTTTTGTGAGCATCAATGTCTCGCATCTTAGTTGATAATTCACATGTCAAATTCATTTGCGTGTCCTTATAATTTCATCAACCTTTAATTATATCCCTGTAAATAAAAAATTTATTATTTAAATCTTTATAGTTAATTTTGCATTTTTTAAATTGAATTTCTAAAAGTTAAGACTAATATTAAATTTCCATATAAATAAGTCTTGTTTGGTGATTAGTGTGCACTAAGGCTATGGGATATTTTTGTATAAATAATAAAGTGATGAAACCCTAATTTTATTTTTTGTCCCCTTTCCAGATACACTTTCATCCTCGTCTCTCTATAACCAATACAATTATGAGATAATTCTACAAACATGGTGCCTTTAAAGAATGAACAATTTAGAATCCCCTGTGTGATACAAGTGCCTGACGCATGCATGGTTAATTATGTCCTATTGTTTAAGGTGGACAAAATAATTAGTTTAAAATGCTTAATGCCTCCCTTTTTGAGACAAGAAATTGATATAAAGACATTAGGGTCAAGACATAAAAGTCTTGCTACAAGGTGTGATTCACATGCAATGAGTTTGTCATGGTCCTAGATCTTGAGTGATTCCAATTTAATCATGAATTAAGTTGGCAATTGCAATTATAGCTACTAATTAATGACATTTTTCCTGTTTGAGATCAACTACCAATGACATTTTTGACTCATATATATGATGATGCATGCTATTCTCATATTTGTGTTATAAAGATTCTAATATGTAAAATTAAATGATTAGCACTAAGGAGAGTGACTAACTTCACTTTTCTAATTTCTATTATGGTTCATAGGTTTAGTCCAATCTTTATCTTATCACGCAAAATGATTTTTCATGTAAGTTTTTTGCTTTATACCTCCCAATTACCTGAGTACACCTCCCTTCTTAATATGAATTTACTTAATTATCCTTACCTTTGTAAGTTTAATTAAAGATATTTTCACGATTTTACCTAAATGAAAGGTTTATAATGAAATTTATCTGGTAAATGAAGTAAAACCGCAATTAGGATTTAAGTACTAGGTTCAAAGTTGGGCCCCAAAAAAGCACTAGGTCCAAACCAAGATTTTTGGATTTTTGGGCATTGGACCAAAGCAAGTACCAAAGGAAAATATTTTGTCTAAATATGGACCAAGATCAGTATCTACAACCCTTTAAACTAGGGAGGCTCATTATTCACACACCCTATTTGTTCTGTACATCCCTTACTCTTTTTTTTGTTTTGTTTTTTTCTATATTCCCAAAATATTCATATTTTCTCTCACCTTGCACCTCATTTTTTCCTTCTTTACAGACTTTATGTTAAACTAGAACAGTCCACCCGTGTTTTGCAAGGTGGGCAAAGTAAAATGTAAATAAATAAATAAATAATCAATTTTAAGAAAACTAAAACTTTAAAATGCAAACAGAAAAAGTGAAATTTAATATAATGTTGACACGTGTAAAGCAGTATTTTAGTGGGTGAACAGTTTTTATAGTAACATAGACTAGAATGTAACTTTTTTAATACATTACTAAGAAATAGTTTATGCATTGTATATAGAAATCTTTTTGACCATTGGTCATTATAAAAAGACATTTTTTTATCAATAAATATTAATTATTAATTATTTTTTAAGACTTTTTTTCCCTCATGAATTTTTTTTCCCTCCTTCCTTCTTTTAGTTTTTTTTTTCTTCCAATCACTAAATAGCCATACAATTCCATTGTTTGCAGAACTTGAGAAATGTGATAAGAAATCTATTCAATGTACAAATCACATTATTGATAATGAGACTAGAGGAGTGTGTGCAAAGGCTATCAATGCATGTATGGATAAATAGTTCAACACTTTTCTCATCCATCCATTCATCTATCAATCAATTAAGTTAGACTCCTTTAATTAATTACTATCCATCTGATAAAAAAAACTAAAGAAAAAAGTTTGGATTCATGAATGAAACTCATACCAAACTCTACATAAGTCAAAATCTTGATTGCTAATTAATAATTTAATATACATTTTTAGCTTCTAGCTGGCTATGAATGTTATGGTCTATCTTTCCTTCCTCGCTCTAAATAAAAAGGGAAGGCAATAGGAACTTTAAAAGTGACTCTTGGGGGTTCTAGGGGTCAATGTGTACGTTTCGTGGATTACAACTATATGTAATTTGATCACATGCATCTACCAATCCAAAACTAATCTAATTTTATTGATTTACTATTTCTTATTTTCTTCAAATATTCATTCTTTTGTTTCCATGTCATTCCCTACTTTTTGGGTTTGTAGGTTTTTTTTTTTTTTTTTTTGGCCGTTCATGTCAATGCATTGGAACCTGATTCAAATAAAAAATCATTGGTATTAGATCAACGTGTATATTAATGCAATAATATGTACTAATTAATTTCATGGTCAGTGTCAGCTATGTAGCTGAATCATCACCTACCATAATTGGAAAATGGAAAATGCTTATCCTAATATTCCTTTGATTTGAATAAACAAGAATTGATAGAACTTTATCGAACCTCCACGTCTCAGATCACTCTTTTGTTTCCATTTAATTGAAAAAATTTATATTAAATGAATAAATGGAAAAAAATCAAATCAAGTTACTTTTGCATAACTAATATGGTCACATTCAGTGTATTGGATGTCGTGGGTGAAATTTATATAGTCTTTATATATTTCATATAAATACTATAGTTAAAAAAAAATCAACATGTAGTTATTTTAATTTAACAAGGAATTTTAAATTCAAGTTTTAGATATAAAGTTGAATATTTTTCTAAAACAATAAGAAATTATTAAATAATCTTCTATTACTGTGATTTTGATCGATTTTTACCTAAAACATAATCAAATATTATAATTATTTCTCTTAAGTTATTAAATTTAAATATGTAATATAGTTGTAATAAAATATTTAAGAATTAAGTATGATTATTTATTATTATGTTATTAATTATTTGATAATACATGGTTACGAAATAATAATAAAAGGTCATAAAATATATTTATTAGTTGTTTTGCGAAGAATCTTTAATCTTTTATATATATATATATATATATATATATATATATATATAAAATATGTTATATTATTTAGTTGAAAATGTTAAAGAATATTTATTTATTTATTTATTTATTGAGAATTTTAGGTATTTGATATATTACTTGTGAGGAATGATATAGAATTTTATATAGCGCTCACATTAACTTAACTTTTTGATGCTTAAATTAACAAGTGAATATGTAATGAAAGTAAAGGTAAGAGAATAGTGAATGAATAATTTTCTATTTTTATGTTGTTAGATTAAACTTTTGACATGTTCAAGAAGTCTTGAGGTAGGTGTTGTAGTGGCGTGTTTGACCACGGTTAGTAACTTGAGACGCACTTATCAACTTCGCCGACCTCACTAAGTAACAAGAATTTAGGAGGGTTGATGATATTGTAAGTTTAAGGAATTAGTGTCTGTCTTTCATTCGTCAATGAGAATACCTAAATTTTCTTAAGTCGACCTCTGACACATTATTAAATGTAGGTAAAGTCACGTCATCTGCAAAAAATGTAAAAAACATTAAATGTGACATAACGTAGATGTTCGATCACACGTGACACATTACAATATATATTTTTAATATATAAATGTTAGTAAGTGGCGGAGCCACGTTTTACAGAAGGACAATCATGACCTTCTCAAAAATTTTCAATTTTTTTTTTTATATATATATATATATAATGATTATTTTAAATAAATAATTATGATTTTGATTTTATAATTTTAAATAAATTATAATTATAATTTTATTATTTTAAATAAATAATTATAATTATAATATTACTAAAATAATTATATATAAAAATAATAATTTATAATAATAAATAATATATAATATATATAATAATAATAAATTTTAATTTTTGATGATTTTCTTTTTTATTTATAATTTTATATGTAATTTTAAAAACATAAAGATTTAAGACTCCTATATAAATGATTTTTAATTTTAAAATTTTTAATATTCATCTTTAGTTTTAAAATCCCATCTAAATGATTTTTATTTTTGAAATGTTTAATATTTGTCTTTAGTTTTAAAATTTTACTACCATATTATATATTTATTTAAAAAATTCTTGATCATAACAACAACTTTTAATCAGATGTGTTTTTTTATTATTTTATCTAGAAATTATAACTAAAATCTTTAATATTCATTTTTAATTTTAAAATTTTACTATCATATTATATATTTATTTAAAAAATTCTTGATCATAACAATAATTTTTAACCATTAATAATATATTTTTTATTACCTTTCCCAGAAATTATAATTAAATAAACTAAAATAACTTTAACTTACTTTTCATAAAACACATTATCTCATTCTAAAGAAATTAAATAAAAAATATAAAAAATAATAAATTAAATGAAAAAGTAAAATAAAAAAAATTCAAATAAAATTTCAGCTCTCCCAAAATTCTAGCTCGCCCTGATGTGTATTAGTTTATATATATATATATATATATATATATATATATATATATATATATAATGAATTTTATCTTTTAAAAGATAGCATATTGTAAACTAGTTTGATAGAATATTATTTCAAAATCAACAAAATGATTGTTATAATAAAAAAAGAAAAATAGTATGATATACTTCTTTTTAAGTAAAATTAGTCAACTAGCTTCATGCTAGTTTGATGTTGCATCTACAGCATATACTTCTTTATGGTAAAGTATTTTTACTTTCCGATGTTTTATTTTATCATTGGATAACGACATGGAACAAGGTCTTTATTAAATCCAAAGTAAAGCAAGCTAGATTTTTTACCTATAAACAAAGTAATTTATTGAAGAGTATATAAGGGATATACGCTAATCCATTTACAAATGCATGTCAATCAACAAAGTTAGCAGAATTGAGCAATACAAGCAGCATGTATACATTATCCTTTAATTTTGAGGATCAGATATAAACCCCATGACAAGAGTTTTGGGTCCTTTTGAGCTGCAACAAAACCCTTCAACAATTCATTTTTTTATTTTTATTATTATTGATCAATTCGTTGTATTTATATTTGTCAATGTTTCATATTCAAATGATATTAATCTTATAAAATTAATTTCAATTAAAATTAAATATAAAGTAAAATAGTTTATATTTAAACAAGATGATAGATCAATTTATTCCAAAACTAAAGTAATTTTAAAATGATTACTTTCTATTCTCATGCTACATATTTTTTCCTTATTTTTTTTAATCTAACAAGACAAATTAAATTACTCATTAAATTTTTTAGATTAAAAAAATAAGTATAAAGTAAATTATAATTTAATGAGTGACTTGTTATACCCGTCCTATAAACAAATTTGATTATGCGAATTTAATGGTTTGTTATGAGTAAAAATCATATAGAAATGCACTAAAAAATTATATAAAATAAAATAAAAGGAATATCCTAATAAACTCGTATTGATTCAAAAATCAATTATATTAAGACTTATAAAGTTATCGTGAGAAATTTTTACTGTCATTCTCCTTATAATTTTTTTATTGACTGAAATCAATAAAGAGAAAAAGATTTATATATTAAAATTGTAAAATATCTTATATGGTAACTAATCACAATATAGTATAGTATGTACAATGAGTTTTTACCTTTAATAATAGAATCTCTAAAATCAAATAAAATTCTATTTGCGATGAATAACTGTGTTGAAATCTTGTTAGTGTATATTCTGTGAACTTTTTATTAAATATCACAAATTTTAATAAATTTGAGGATGTAAAACTCATTTAAATTTATATTTACAATAAATTTCAATAAATAAAAAAATAAAATGATGAAAAGAGAGTGATTAAAAGAGTGACACTAAAATTTCTGGTGGGTAGAAATTTATTTTCCAACTAAAAATATATGCAACATTAAAGTTGAGAAACAAATATTTTAAACAATTCCTTTACGGGCAATAAATAAATTGATCATGTCTAAATAGACTTTTGTTAAGAAGTATCAATAAAGAATAAGAGTCGTGTCTAAAAGTTAGTCTTTTTAACTTTTTAAGTTATGAAAAGTCACACTATTTGGTATAATCTTTAAATTAATTCGTGACTTCTCAAAAAATTATTTAAAATGTTTATGAAGAAATTAAAAAAAAAATAATTTCTCTTTTCCAAAAAGTTCTTCTATTATCTCCTTTTATCAAAATTTCTATTCTGTACAAAATATATATATATATATATATTGAAATCATTTATCTAAATATTATGACTTTAAATAAACACTTCTATGATTAAAGAATCAGATACAAAATAACTTATATATAAATTATTTTTAATATAAACCCTTATATTATAAGCTCATTTTCATTTTCCATTTCCATTAAGCACACTGCCAAAACAAGATTCTCCAAATGAAGTGTGAGCCGAAGAATAATTTGGACGAAGAAAACAGTGTTGGTACACTTTAGTGACTAAAAATTTAGGGTTCTAAATCCACGTAGATTATTCCTTTGTCGGGCTTAAAAGGATGAACTTTTTTTGACAAGGAATTTTTCTTTTACATCTTTAACTTCAACTCTATGCCCATTAATTTGATTCCCACCACTTCTGATAATGACATTTGGGTTGCTGCCAGAAAATAAATCATTAACATATTGCTATGATGACAGACAACACAATAGTTTATACTTTGTATGAATTTCATTATCCTCACCCACTACGCCCACGAATCTTCCATTTCGGATTTTTCCAAGTAAAACCCATTACTAGTTATTATGCCTTTATAATTTTTTCTGTTATTCAACTTCATTTTCAGGAAAATGTAAGAACAAATCTTAATTTCTAAATCACCAATATGTTTTCATTGAGTAAAATTTTTCATAAATTAAGATTAATTTATGATATTGTAATATTTTTATGAAATAATGTCAGTCGGATTAAAAATTGATGTAAAGTCAATTATGGCTACACAGTATTTGAGATTAATTTATGATATTGTAATATTTTTATGATTTTTTTAATATTAATATTTTTATATTTTAGTTGGGGACGATTATTATCGAAGTTAGTTACTAATTTGGTTTATGATGGTTACATTGAGACTGTTTAGTTAATGTCAATCTAAATTATGGAGGATATATATTCGATTCCCATCAATAAAAAAATATTAATGTAAGTAATTGTTTAGTGTCATTTAGTGTGCACCTGAACCTTTAAAAAACTTAGATACTTAATAGTTAAGTGAATATAAGAAAAACTTAATTCATTTTATTTATTTATTTATTTCTTACGTAAATACTTATAGAGAAATTTATCCAAAAAAACAATGATTTTAGTATGTTTACCGGATAATCATGTTCCTTAAGGATGTGATTAAAATTTTAATCTTTAAATTTGTGTATCAAAAATTTATTCACTAAGAGCGGTCAATCTCTTTAATAATTTTTTTAATACTTGAAGAGACTAATTCTTATCATCAAATTGAGAGATACCTTGATTCATCCAAAATAAATTTCTAAATCAAAATCTTTATGTTAAAAGCTAGATCAATCCTTTAATTAACAAGGAGAAATATTTATATATACTCCTTTTACTATAATTATTACATGGTATTTATTTTGCTTTTATTAACGTTATGAATATTTTTTTAATTTTCATATTCTTAATATTCAAATTTGTATAATTGGATTGAAATTTTTTAACAAATAGTCACAATAATAAATACAATACTTATTAAAACAGAACAAATGCATATTATATTTCATATATTAATTCGAAATATAGAAAAAATATATATTCACAGTCCCCCTAAATTACTTTTTATTTTTTTTATTTACATAGAATTTAGCACAGAATAGTAAATTATAAGTCTATTCATATATACTTAATCGATGATATTTTGAAGTATTTATATTTTTGAGCGTGAAAATTAAATAATAATTAATTTTATTATCGATTTCTGATGACATATAACATCTCAATATCAACCAATAATTTTAAGATAGACTCTGATATTATATTATAACTCAACTTTATAAAAAGATGAGGATTGTTTCCACTTAAATATATTTAACAAAACTTTATTTTTATGTTGATATAAAATTTTTAATAATAAAAAGACATAATTTTTTTAAAATATCTAATACATTTCGAGAAAACGATAAAGAACGTGAGAACAGTGGTCTCTTTTAGGCTATAAAATTGAAATTATTAAAAAAAAGGAGAGGTAAGAAATATGTCAAAAGAATAATCAACGGCAACACGGAATTTACACCGATTGTTCATCTTTTTTACCTTTATGTAATGGAAAGGCCATTAGGTTACTGGATTCTACTGTTATTCTTGCAGTTAAAGTTCCATTGTGCTTTTATGGTGAATATAAAAATTGAATACACTTTTCTGGTAATTTCTGATACCCCCACTTTGGAAGATGCAGTGCCAAGCTATGGAACAAGATTTATTTTTTTTTAATATAACATCTATCACCCCTATGTGTGGTTAAAGTCGTTTCATCCGAATCCTGTATAAGAATTTTAGTAGATGTATTATATATGTGAATATATATGCCAGTATCTTTATCTAACATTTAATTATTACACTATAGTTGCCCCGTAAGGCCACATCAATATTTTCTAATTTTAAGATAATCAATTAGTATTCATTATTTAATAATAATACTTTGGGATCGTTTTTTTAACCTCTTATGTGAATGTGACCCATCAAGCATTGTTGTTGAAGTTGTCCTCTAAGGAACTTCTTTTAACCTCTATGTTTGGTTACTTCGTTTTCCTCCTTCTTCTTCCGGTTCTTTTGCATTTCGTTTAATTCATGTGAAGACAACATTAGACAAAACTTTTTGTTTGTTTCCATGTACTCTACTTCGTTAATGTCAATTCATTATAGTTCATTCTTATCCTTTTTTTCAAGAATAATTAATAGCTAATGACCTTGCACGGTAGCATTTAGACAACTAGATTCAAATCGTATACCTCAAGCCTTTTGGGAATAATATATATAAAAGAGAATTTTATTCCACAGGCTTGAATTGGCATTATTATTGTTACCTTTCCAATCTTCTTCTTCTCCCTTACCCCTTCCATTTGTTGATCCTCAATAAAAACGAGTCTCCAAAGAGTTACTATTATATATGCTGCCTAAAATTTTTTAACACATCTATTAGTTAGTTTGGTTACCATACTAGTTCAAATTTTGTGTCAATATTGTGCCAATGAACGAGAACAAGATTGATTGGGGAGGATTGATTCAACAGAGTCATGGACTAAGTGGAGATTTTAATTCTGAGTTTGGCAAAGGTTATTGTCAATATTTTGATATTAGACAAGCTTGTAATATGAGACCACTAGACATGGTTGGAGGAGGAGAAGAAAATGAACAGTTACCAAACATAGGCCTTGTGAAATCATCAGGCACTATTATGAGCCGTTTTGAGTCACCAGCTTCAGCCTTTTATGCTGCAGAAAATTGCATGGGCTTTGCAGAATATGATTACCAAGTTGGTATTCACCCTTTGATCAATGATCTGGAATTCCCTTTGTATCAATCTACTAGGGAAAGCCTTCTCTTGGATTCAACAAATCATATTGACTCCAACTTTGACTTGTCAAACACTTTGCAATCCATAGTGAAATCTCAATTGAATAGTGATCAATGTGGTAGATCCACAGAAAAGTCCAATAAAATTTCATGTGGGAATTTTCCCACTTCCAAATTCCTTCCAATTGAACAACAAAAGTTTTTCCTTGATGGTGTAATGAGGGGTTCATCATTTCCTAACAAAGGAAATCCAGACCATATGGTAAGTGTATTTATTTTAATTTTCTGCATATCCCTTATGTAGATTTTGTCATGTGTAAAATTTTTGTGATTCAATTGGGTTACAACATTGCATTTGTATGCAGGTTTCTCGTGGATCTTTTAATTTATCTGTTCCACAGGTGGGATTCTCTTCTCAGAATGAGAAATTGTTACCAACACTTTCACCAGGAAGTGTGTCTACAACTACTTTTGGAAACTCAGTTTCTAATGGAGCAGTAGTCTCAAGCAAAACACGTATAAGATGGAGTAAGGATCTTCATGAGAAGTTTGTTGAATGTGTGAATCGCCTTGGAGGTGCTGAACGTAAGTCAATTAACAAAATTTATCAATAGGAAATACATTATACATCTATTTACATCTGATAGTCCTGCATCAACTTGACTATAGAGGCAACACCAAAAGCTATATTAAAGATGATGGACACAGATGGTTTGACTATCTTCCATATCAAAAGTCATTTGCAGAAATATAGAATTGCAAAATTCATTCCAGAGCCTAGTCAAGGTAATTTCTTTTCCTCTCTTTACCAAGTTTGAAGTGTAGTTTTCTTTTCATGTAATGTACATTTCATTATAGTATTTGTCAAGGAAGAGGATATAACCTGTTTTCTTTTTTTTACCACCTGATTTTGATTCACTAATTATTGTTGAGACTTGATAAACTAATGCAGATTGTTCACACAGATTTAATTCGTTGTAGTTAATTGACTTCAAGTGTAGGAAGTTTCAATGCAGAATAATTGCATTTTCATCCATTACATGGTATAAAGTATGATTTGATCTACTAAATGGAAAATATAGTTTAGTTTCTCTACCTGATGATGGCAACCTCAGTCAAACTACCGATGCTTGAAATTGTGAAATGAGTGACTGTTTTCTGTTGCTATGCTTTTTACTGCGGTTATTCATAATCTTCAATGCCTTCGCTGTTCTTACATTACATTCTTTCAAGTTATCATGTTCACTCCCCATACTGAACCTAAATTTTTTTCCCGTTTCAGGGAAATCTGAGAAAAAAAACCAGACAAAGGATGTACATCATCTTGATGTCAAAACGTAATGCCACTTCTTTTGTCTGTACCACTTTTATATTCCTTAATTCTTGTACTTCCATTAAATTGCTTAGTTCATTTCATATCATGTTCAGATGCTGTTAATATTGCTCTTGATTTGCAGTGGCTTACAAATTAAAGAAGCACTTAAGCTGCAATTAGATGCTCAAAGGTGTCTTCATGAACAATTAGAGGTATATCCTTGCTCTCATTTTCCCTTTAATGCTTTCAGTTATGTTAGTATATTCACGTGTTCTCCAAACCTTTAAGGTGGAAACTGTACTTAAGTTTTAGATCCACCAATAAAAAATCATTTTCTATTAATTTTGTAACTTAAAAGGTCTCACTTGTTGATAAAAATAAAGTCTCTGAAATATTCATCAAATAGTTTTTTTGTTTCAAAATTTTGCTTTGGACTTTACTTACCATTGGACCGACCCTGCCTCCTTTTTGTGAAAAGCTTCAGTATTGTCCAAACCAGCTGGAAGGTTCTTGACCCTTGAACATTGAATTTGACGTTAATTTTACCTGTAACCAGCTTTGCATGGAAGAAATGGTGTACATATTTTCATGACAGGAGAACAGTTAAATTCAATAGCCTCACATGCTTAAACTCTAACCACTACTTTTTAAATAATGTATCACTCAAATATGATATTTTTAAAGGCTTCAAGACATCTTTGTCTATTTGCACTTTGGGATTCTTCTAATTCAAGACACACTCAACATTTAGCTTGTAATTTTATCTGAAATTCTCATGCAATATTGGTTGAAACAACATTGAGGTTTTAATTAACTTAATTCATTGGTCCAGATTCAGAGAAAATTACAGTTGAGAATTGAGGAACAAGGCAGGCAATTGAAAAAAATGTTTGATCAACAGCAAAAGACAAGTAATAGCTACTCAAACAATGAGAATACAGACACTGATGAGACAACAATTAGTCATAAAGATGGTGATGGTTATGTACAAATGTAGAGTTTTCATAAAGCATTGTTGTATGAAACAGATAGACCACATCATGTGATTTTGTGAAGGAAGAATAACATTGTTGTTTAGCTTACAAGTTAGAAATGCAAACTCTGTGAATTAGTGCTTACATAATATATAGAAAGAAGGAACATTATATTACACTAGCTTTACTGGAGGAGGACGGAATAAACTTTTTGAGAGTTTTCTATCTTTTTCAGCAAATTGCTATTGTTTTTCTCGATCTAACTGCATTTCATTTATCTTCTTATTTCAGTAGTAGATGTGAAAAATATTTAACAGAAAATAATTAATTAGTTATAAATGTCAAAAAAAAAATATATATATATATATATATATATATATATATATATATATATATATATTCTATGAAGTAAAGTTAAATAAACACGATTAAAAATATTATAAAGGTGCTAACAACACAGCTTTCAAAAATAACTCTTTTACATATTATAAATCATTAAATTATGAGTTTCATTCTTTATACTTAACATTTTATAATTTTTAACTAATAATAAAAAATATATTTAAATAAGTTTGTTGAAAAATTATGGGTAACAATCCTCAAAATATAGTTTTATAATTTTTATTTTCTTTATGGTAAGAGAGAAAAATGATTGTTTCAATTTTATATGGCTAACATTCCTCAATTTTTTTTTAATTTTTAATTTATTTTTCACTTTTTAGGGTCGCGCCAAGGTTTATAATTTTGTTTACAAGTTGCCATTTTGATTTAACTACCTAATTATATACTACTTATTTCAAACGAATTTGGAGTATTAGATCTTCAACTAGGAACTCTAGTGAACAGGATCAGTCGAACATTGAGTGATAATATCTAAAGTAAATTGTGAAGATTTTTTATTTCAAATTAAAAAATTATAATATAGTACTTACAAGTTCTTTTTGTCAATATATGAATTTTTTTTACTTTATAAAAATTAATAATAATTTTGTAATAAAAGACTTAAAATATAAGTTTCAGTTACTTTGCTTTTGAGGCAATCTTACTAAGGAAATGTATAAAGTGATGTAAGATCAATTTATTACAATGTAAATAAAAATAAATTTCACATAATCCTTAAATGGACAAAACAAAATATAAGTAGTATGGTATTTGGTTTGATTCTTTTCTTATTTTATTTTAAGTAAAAATAGAAAATAATAGTGAAAATGTATTTAATTAATTTTTTTAAAAAAATGTTTAAAATTTTGATGAAAATAAAGAAATATTATGACTTTATTTTTTACCATTTTTTGAAAACTTTTTTTAAAAAAATAAAAAATTAAAATTAAAAAGAAAAATTAATTTCTCAGATTATAACGTATTGACTCAATCCAATTAATTCTGTTGCGTCTACCTTATTCATCATGTCCCCTCTTATTAATAATTTTTTATTTATATTATTAACATTAGGTGGGAAGTTTTGAATTCATTCATTAAATTAAATTTAAATAAGAATTTTTATATTAAAAAAATTTTCATCTATGTTGGATACCATTATATTTTAGTCACATGCAAATTAAGAATGTGTGTGGAGAGCACAGCATATCCCAAATTTATATTGTTGAAAGGAAGAAAGATTGAAATAGTGATTGAAGAAAGATGTATTGTTAATTGAGTGAGCAATGCTTAAAAACAAGCACCTTGAAAAGAACGGAATCTTTGAGGCTTGTTTTTATTCATTTGTGGGAATGGCATGCTGGCCGTCCTTCCTTGGCATTTCGTTTTTGGAGTTACCTACGTCCACCTGGATCACCCTCATCAAATCTATATTCTATACCTTTTTCTAATCATTTTCTTTTTTATTTATAAATAAATCAAGTGACTTATGATTTTAAATTTCACTAAAATCCGGATAAGTTTTAAGGCCTAAAATTTACTTATAAGATTTTTACACCCATGCCAAAACATCAAATTCATATTCTTTAAATATGGGATTATTTTTACTAACTTAATTATTTTTAAGCATGTCAACTCTATAATTATATATATAAAAAATTGAATCAATCATTGTTGGCGACGTGAAGTGTCACAACATTCTTGTGCATTCTAATCTTTTGTCATCTTATGATAATTATCTTTGCATTTGCATGATGTAAAGTAAATAATAAGTTGAATACTTGAATCACAATTGTGTTAATACTGTATATTAATTTTTACAATATCAGAGCGTGATTATAGCGTTCTTGGAAAATCCGTCTATAAAGAAACGGCTAATATTAGATAGAGGCTTAAATTTTTTTTTCTGCTTCTTTAATCTATGTATTTTTACAACGTTTTATCTTTATTTATCAAAGGATTATCCACGTGTTGATTATAATTTTCATTGATTTTATTTTTAATTCTTGTATTTGTGGATTACTTATAGTTTTTATAACTTCTTAATAAGTTCACGTATAGTATAATTACTAATATAAAATAATGATAAAATTTATATTCTTATCTAAATAAAGGAGTGGATCAAAGATATTCTAAAAGATGATAAATAATGTAAAATTATATTATAAAAGAACAATTAGGAAAAGTAAAGGCACTAAAATATATTTGTAGGTAAAAAATAATTTGAAATTAAAAGTTAAAATTAGGTAGAGCATATATCTAAGAATTAAATATTATATTTAGTAAATTTGGAGATATTTTTGTTTCAGAGTCATTTAAGTTTAAAAAGTTTTAATTTCATCATTTATGTTTTCAACGTGTGATGTATTAATCCTTTAAATAATTTTCGTTAAGAGATATATTACTTTGATTATTTACATTTTCAAAATATATTATTTTTTTTACTCTTGAGTATATATAATTACGGTTAAAAGTCATTATAATTTTATATTAATGATTTTAAAATTTAAATTATAATAATATCAATGTAAAATTATTTTTTTTTCTAACTAAAAAAATATTTAAATAATTAAAATATGATCCTTCAAACATATAAAAAGCTAAATTAAAATTTCTTTGAGTATCAAAATTAAAAGTTCTATCTCGTTAGATGACTAAACGTAACTTTTAACCTATTTTGATATTTAGCTATAGTCAACTACCTAATGTGAAAGATTGTTCTTACACAAAATCTAGAACTAGAAGTAGCACTTAGGCTTGCCACGATGACGCATTAATATAAGTTAGAGTTTTAACATCAATTTTATATCTTTAATGTTGGTTCTCATTGAAAATGTGATGTTAAACTTTTGATATTAAGTTATCATTTATTACATAGTTGGTGTTAAAAATATCATTAAGGTCATTTGTCAAGAACAGAGTTTATCTTTTATCTTTTTTTTTAAAATTTGATTAGATTTATCTTTTATTTAAATTTGATTATTCAGAAAGCGGCTAACATTCACGAGCAGAGCTATCACGGTAACGTTTTTGTTAGTAGGACATTTGTGACGTTCACGAATAGGATGTTGGCGATGGTCATGATGATGATATTCGTGACATTGACCATGGCATTCAGTCCACATATGCAGCATTTACAATGATGGTGTTTAGAGGTTCATGGTCATGGTTTATAGCATTCACGGTAGCACCAGGTTAACGTTATTGGTGCCAAAGATTGCAATTTCAACGAATAGTGTACAGTGAGAGAAATTATGAATGTAAAAAAAAAAAAATCAAAAGATAAAGATATTGACAAAATAAAATGTAATAATTGATATTTAATATTATTCTATTTAGATGATTTGAAATATATTAAAAAAATTTAAAAGATAAAAATTTTAATAAAATAAAATATAATAATGAATATTTAGTATTAATTCTTAGTTAATTAATATAAAATATATTAGAATAAATTTAAAACATAACAATTTTGATGAAATAAAATAGAATATAATAATAAATATTTAACATTAATTCCTATTAAATATATTAAAATATATTTAAAAAATAAAGATATTGATAAAATAAAATATAACAATAAATATAAAATATATTTTTCAATAATAATATTTAATAGAATGGTGTTAAAAATCATATTTAATATTAACTAAATAATAGATTATATGAAAATATTCTTATAAATTTCAAAATATCTCATTATATTACTTTTTAATAAACTAATATTAAATAGTTTAAATAAAAAATTCAATTTTCACCTGTGACGGATTCCGAATTGGATGAAAACCAAACACTTTTTGTTATCTGTTAAGCATAACTAATGATGTGTTATAGGAAGTTGCATGGAAGAAAAAACAATTGCATCATTATGGATAAAATTAGAGCCCTAATGTATGAAAAAGTCACATCAACTGTCTTTGTGCATTACAGAGTTCAAACAATCTTCAAATGGATGAGGAGATGCCCGTTAGATCATATATGTCCAAATTTATTTCACTTATTATGAAATAAAAAATTATGAATATATGATACATTCTCTAGTCAGCAATAACCAATGATATTGCTTTGTTTCCTACCTCCCCATATAAGCATTTTCATACAAAATAAAATAAATCATCTGCTTAAAATAGTAAAGAAAGATTGTTGGCTATTCATTGCTAACCCTAGATACCAATATTCTATGAGTTTTTTTTTTTTTTCTTAGTTATTTTTAGTTTTACAGATAAAATTAATTTATATATATATATATATATATATTTAGTAATAATATTTTATGTAATGCTAAATAATGAATATTAATTATTTTATAATTTTTTTAGTACAACTAATGTAAAAAAAACCATTTTTAGATCAGTTTTAAAGTTGATATAAAATGTCAATTCTAATATTATTATAAAAATTTTATCGTCTCCCATGCTACATTATCCTAAAAAATAAAGAATTAATTTAGTATTGAAATTAATTATTTATTCACAAAAGTCAAATACAAGTATCAAATATTTAATATAATAATTAATACATTATGTTCTCTGTTCAGCTTGCTACATTTTTATGATAAAGTTTGTGTCATAAAAATGATTGCGACCTGGTTATGACCTGTTATATACCATTCTGCACGGTTCTTTATCTTTTTTGTTTTTCTTTCTTATACAGTTTTGCAACATTTTCTTGTCATTGTTATGCGACCCTTTTAATCATTCTTTGGCAATTATTTGAACACATGAACTTGTCCATCTTCTCTAACATGCAACACCATGGGTTTGGTATGGTGTCTATGACCAATCTCTCGATCAAATGACTACCTGTTACTAATAAAGTGACATGAATAAGAAATTTTTTGTTTGATTAAAAAACTGAATAAATGATTCATATGAGAGAATATGAAATTAAAGCAAATAGAGTATCAACTAAAAATCCACCCACTCCTTTCTATATTTGCTTTTGAAAGTTTTCTTAATCAGAAGAAATATTAAAATAAAATATAAGAATATATTTCTCATCAATTTAAATTAATTAAATCATGATAATATTTTAATTGAAATTAATAAAAAATATTTTTTTTTTCAATTTTCACATTAATTTTTATAAAATTGAAACTATTCTTTTTTATCTTTAATTTAATTATACTATTAAAGTAACATTAAATTTTATAAATGTTTCGTATCATTTTATATATTTATTGTCATTTTTATTTTAACTATTTTATTATTAATTGATTATAAATAAATAAATATTTTAGTAAAAACATATTTTAGACAAAAAAATTAAGAAAATGTTCTTATAGAAGTAAAAATATAAAATTTTATGTACATCTTTTGATATTTTTTGTGTATATATATAAAAGTAATTTACAAATCCACCCTTACACATTAAATTAGAATTTCTGTCCATCACCGCATAGCTCATTCTCTCTACTTTTATGTCACGTGCATTCTTATTTATCTTTCTTAATTCTTTCATCCTTCCTTAATATATTTTTATCTCCTTTATTTTATTACTAATATTAATATTTATTATAATAACATTTTTAAGTAAATCACTTTTAAAATGAAAAAGGAACATATTTATCATTAACTTAAATGATTAAATTATAAATATTTTAAATAAAATTAATAGTAAATATATTCTTATCATTTCAAATTATTTTCATATTTTTTATAATAAAAGTATTAATTTGGTATTTTTAGTTTAGGTTCATATTATATTTTACATATTTTTATTATTTTTATATATTTACTGGTTCTTTTATTTTAACTATTATTATTAAATTGATAAAATATAAATACTTTAATAACAACAAAATTTTAGACAAAAAAATACTATGAGAAAAAAATATTAATCTACAAATTAAATAAAAATATTAAATTTTATATAAATAATTTAATATATTTTTATATATTTTATCACAATATTTTATGTACATATGTTTTTTTATTATAACTACATAATGTAATACATTTCAGAAAATTTTTATATTATATTAGATCCGTGGTAAAAGAATAAAACACTGTTTTAGTCTTCTACAATGAATACATAGTCGTTTAGAATAAACAGAAAAGAAATTTTTGGATCATATCCAACTAAACAAATCAATGAATGATCATGGCTCGGATATTTGTATCCTTATCTTCACATTATATTCTCTTTTAATTAACTAAAAGTGATCTACCATAAAAATTATTTAGATCTTCAAAACTATTAAGCTATACCCAATACTAAACTATCCCTTTACTTGTATTCTTTTTTTGTTTTTAACTCTCTGGTCTTTTCATAGGACTTTGGAGGGATTCGAGAGATCCAAAGTAATGCATTGTTCATTGTTTGTGCTTATTGCTGTTCAGTGTCACAATAGACTAAACAATTTATGTCTCTCTTGCAACTATGTGAATTAAGAATATGTGACTATTAGTTTCTCTGTGAAGCTATAATATTGTATGATATTTTTCTTTTTCATAGGTCATAATGTATTTAGACAAGAATTTTGTCACCATACATTGAAAGATTCGTTTTGTACGAGGACACAGCTATGTCTGTATACATTCTTAACTTTTTCTTCTCACTGTTCACCCTCTCATATTTTTTTAATTCTCCAACGCTCTCTTTTGTTTAAAATAACGAATATATATTCTAAGTCTTGTAAAGCCTTTTTCTTTCTTAACTAAGTTTAGCATATAAATGTGCATAACAGAAGTTGAGTAACTAAAAATTTGTCCAAGAGTGAGTTTATGACTTTAGGTTATTAGGGTTAAGAGATTAGAGAAGCTAAAATGTTTGAGTACAGTCCCCAAATATATGGAACTGAATGGGAATCCTACATGGGGATTAGCAACTTAGTTAAGGTTGTTGGATCAGAACATTTGAGTGTTGACCACTCAAAATTTTCATCCTTCAACATTGTGACCAATAATCCTCTTCAAACTCAACAAGGTTTAAGTGCAACCAAAAGTCTTGTGACCTTTCAACCTCAACAACAAGACTATTATCAGAATAATCAGATTGAAGTTCCTGGTTGGTGCTTTGAGTTTCCAAAGTCAACAACAGAATCTGGGGATAACTTCAAACAAGATCAACCCTCTTCTCATCAACTCACAAGCTGTTTGTGCCCCCCAGTTGCTGAATCTTTCTTGTCTAGTAGCAACGGTGAAGATTGCCGTTCTTCTTCTGAAAAATATTGTAAACTTCCTTCTTATTCTGGAAAGTATAGTGATGTTCAGCATGACAGTACTATGCCATACTATGATAACTTTTCACAAGATGATAAATTACTGAAGGATGATGCTGGCACAGCTGAAAGACCACTTCAAATTTCCTTTCAGAGAAACCAGGTTCTTACATTTTAGTATGTGGCTATTAGTTTTCTGATTCCATTTGAAGTATACATGCTCCATTTGTATGATTACGAAACCATAATCCATACTTTTTCTTAGGAGAATCATACAAATCCCAATTCTGTGTTGTTCTCTAATTAATAAAGATAAAGTTTTGTGTTACAAAATTATGAAGATTTTGTCAAGATAAAACTCCCATTTTTAATTAAAGAACACCGCTAACTGCACTTAACGAAATATAGAGTTTCTCGATCTCTACATAAATTCTTAGTTAGGCTTAATTACTCATATATACACTCAAATTGTTGGTATATATGATCTCCGATAGAGAACTCATTCATGGGTTCTTAACTTTTTTTCAGTTTAGTTATTATATAAGATTTAAGATTTTCAACAAATTTTTACCCGCAAAGCCACGTGTTTCTCTTTTTTAATTGGTTGGTTATGATAAAATAATTTTTAGTGTTAAAAACTCAATTCTTCTATATATATATATATGTGTGTGTGTGTATCCTGGTTTTACAAAATTGGCAATCAAATCAACGAGCTCGAATGGTGAAAACCCATAATAAAAAGTTCTTATTCTAACAAACCCATTAGAGATAGCTTTAATTAGAGTATCTCTAACGGTGTAATCGTGATAAAGTCACTTTCAATTGCATGAGTTATAAGAATTTCAATAAATTTTCTGTCCGATGATACAATCTAAACAACTTAAAATAGGTCTTAATATTATCTCAAAATTCTTAAGAATGATTAAAAATGTTTAGTTATATAAACAGCGATTATTATATTAAAATTGTTACATCAATTACTCAAATGAGAAAAATGTATAAGAATTGATTCTTAAGTATAAAAATCCTGGTCAACGATCTCATTAGAGATGCTATTAGAGAAATATATAAACATATCTTTCATGAGTGGATTTTATTTGTATGAGTACTGTCTTTAACCTCTTAGTGCATCTCCAATTGTGTAATCATGATTTGGTTTCTTAACTCAATTTTCCCGTGTCCTACAACACCACGTAAGATTTATGAACTTTTAACATGTTTAACTCCCCAATTATGTAAGCACTTAAAAATTGTCTTACCACTGTCTCACAGTTCTTAAGAACAGTTAAGAACCGTTGCATGTATAAGTGTTCTTGTTCTTCTCCAATGGAAAAATTGTAAACAAATTAGTCTTTAAGTTTAAGAATCTCATATTATAAGAAACTCTCATTAAAGATGGTGAATTAGAATTTCTCCACATATGTGCTAGTTTGTATTATACTTTTTTTTTTTGTCTTTTTCTTCTTGGCTGATGAGATGTAATGTGTGTAATACTAGTTGACCTCATCTAGAAAGCCAGAAAAGCAGGCTCCTCATCGACATTGTGGGGCTGCTTGTGTAACTTCTAGCAACTCTGCTTCAAGGAGAGGCAAAAGAAGAATAAAATGGACCAAAGATCTGCATGAGCCATTTATGATGATTGTTAATAGCCTTGGTGGTCCTGAAAGTAAGTTAACAAAGTAATAGTATTACTGTATTAGTTACACAACACAAGAAAGAAACCTCTTATACTTGATCTATTCATTGTTAATATATCGCAGAGGCAAAGCCTAAGGCTATACTAGATATGATGAAATCAGATTTGCTGTCCATTTCTCATGTTAAAAGTCATTTGCAGGTAATTTTTTTTTACCAGTTAACACTTGCTTTGTCGTTCTTAAACTTTACTTCTACACCTATTTGGTTCTCTAATATTTCTAATATAAATGCCACGCAGAAATGTCGGTCTACAATACACATGCACAGAGCTTTGCAGGGTAAACAACAATTTTCATTGTTAATGTGTTATATTACTTACTGCTATGCATAGCTCATGAAATTTTTTAAAACACACTATACTATTTGCTATGCTCGATAGGGGTGAAAAGATGAAGGAGGAATCTAGAGAGGTGAAATTTGATATAAGGTATTTGGACACCATGTGTCCAGATACATCTCATTAAAATTCCTCAAATTTTCACCTTCTGATATTTAAATACTTCTACCACAGTCACAGACACACTCTTCTATCTGCTTCACTACGTGGTTATTAATGTACACTCTAATGCGTTGAACTATAATTTCATTCACTTGTACTAGGGGTGTATTACGATATACTTACCCCTTTATCTTTCAGAAACATCTGGAGAAGGACACAGAACAGATGGGGTAGCTGAGCTTCAAGTCAAAATGTAACATCAATTAAACTATGACAATCTACACTGTTACTATACTTTTTTATTGGTTAAATTACTAATTTAATCCCTATAATTACATAAAGTTTATCATTCAGTTCCTACACTTTAAAATTCATTTATTTTAGTCCTTGCACAAAAATTATTTTATTTTATTTTATTCCCTGTACAAATACTTTGGTTTCATTATAGTCCGGTCATTTTTTAATAACAAAGACCAGAACAAAATTAAACATGTTTGTACAAGGACTAAAGCACATATCAAGTGTAAGGACTATAATAAGTAAAGTTTTTTTTGTAACTATTTCAATTAAATAAGTAATTGAACCCTTTTTAATTTATAAGTGCAAGTTTTTTCCCATTACAATGTCAAACAGTTAAACGCAACCATACTTGTTTTCTTAAACGTACACTCTTGAATTTGCAGCCACATGCAAATTGAGGAATCAAGGCAACTGCAACTAGAGGTCCGGAGGAATATTTGCCAACAACTTGAGGTAATTAATACACGGAATTGCTTTGAGATTTTGAAACTGAAGCATTTGAAGTTTTGGACACACTTCTTAACCTTTAATATCTTTCTTTTATTTTGGCTTTGGACTTGATTAGATGCAACGAAATTTGCAAGTGCTAATTGAACAGCAGAGCAAGCAGCTCAAAGTAATATATGATCACCACAAGGAAAGAACCAAACTGGAGAATACCATTGACACAAGATTGGAAGCCACTGTTCCCAAATGATGGCTCATTAGTTGCTATGATTAGTCACTATTTTTCTAGCACTGTCATGTGGCATGGCTAGGGCATATGCAAACACCATTTGCTGCATTTTATTATATGCAAGCATGTTTTTGGCAGCTACTTCAAAATGTAAGCATGTCCCACACAACACCCATTTATACAAGAAGAGTTGTCACAGAGACAAAAATTAAAAACACTATTCACTAAGTGTCTTAAACAAGAACTATATGAGAAAAAAATGCTTATAGTTTTTGGTCACCACGCTTTTGTTTCATCTTTTCACTTCTCCAAATCTCTTTCAATTCCTAAATTACAACCCGTCTAATTATCAAGATTTAAGATTAATTTTTTTTTTAATTTCCTCTGACAAATTAAATGCTCATTAGCATTCAACCTCTATTGATTTTCTATATTCATGAACTCTGAGCAATTGAAGATATTTAGAAGTAATTTTGGTTATTTGATTGAAATAAGTTAATAAAGTCCGCAAATGATAATGAACTGAGAACATGTATTATTTTTCACTTTACCTTGACGATTCATCGGAAATGTTGTTTTACCTAGTGAATTAATGTTTGTAGCAACAACTTCAAAGAAGTTTTTCAATGCTAAAACTAGTAGAAATCTACTTGAGGTCATCCATGCCAAAACAAAAAAAAAAAAAGTCTGGTTTGACAATTTTTGTGATTGTGGCACCAAATTTAAAGACGGTTTTTAATGATAAAATTATTAAAAACTTAGTCGTGGATGTCATGAAATATATTGAGAGATAAGTAGTTAAGAAAATAAAGTATTTTTTGTTATTATGCCATAAGTGTGAAATATTCATAGGTTTTATTCATGAGTCTAATTTTATTGGAGAATTTGACTATTTGTATTTAATGAGATTTTTTTTTCCTCTGGATCATATTTTTTCATCTGCAAAACTCAAATTTAAAATCTTATTTATGGAATTCGAGTCTAATTACACTTAAATTAGCGTAATGTTGGTTTTTTTTAAAAAAAATAAAAACTGGTTTGAGATGGTCAGGATTTTTTTTGGACTAGTTGTAAAATCAAATAAAATTAAAATTAAAAAGTATGTCTTAAAAAAGATCAAATTTTAAAAAATGAATGCTGAATAATAAAGATTGAATAATACATGCACTTCATAAGAGTGTTAATAAATTTTAAAGCGCTTTCCTTAAAAAAAATAAAAATAAAAATGGTATAATCTAATACATATAGAATAAATTTATTAATTTATTTATGGTGAGGTGGAGGCTGAAATGGGTAATAGGATTTGTTTTAAGACATGTTTTCCTTCTTACACCTTCTAACTTTTATTACTTCATTTTGGTACGAAGTAGCATAAATATCATCTATGTATCTTCTGAAAATACCTTATGTACTCTTTCTAAAAATTAATTCCAAAAAAACATATAGGTGAATGTTGATGATTATATTTCTAGAAATTTCTTCGGCTTCTAGATGTGTAAATTTAGATGTTTATGGATTTCATTTTCTAGAAGATACATGAAGGGTATTTAAGCTATTTATAAAAACAGGGTGGATTGAGAAAATTGGGAGGGTGCAGACAGAAAAAACCTTTGGGAGAAGGCCACAGTGTGCCTGATAAGAGAAGCCCAATTAGAATAAACCTAAGCATTGGGTTGGGGAGGTGGTGTCTAAGTGGAAGTGGAAGGTGAAACTGTGAATAGGAAGAGAGTGAGTGAGAGTGAGAGTGAGAGTGAGAGTGAGAGTGAGAGAGAGCATGGAAGATTTGAAGAAGAGAAAGCTGGACGAAGAAGCCACCAATGATGATTTGGCTTCCAAGGAAGAACTTCGCTTCCTCATTGAACCTCTCGCTAAACCCCAGCTCGTCGATCTTCTTGCTAAACTGTGAGCTTTCTTCTTCTCCATTCACCTCCCTTCTTCTTTTCTTTCTTACCCATTCAATTTCTCCTTTTTTAATGCTTTCTAGGTCTCATTCATTACTGTTGCAAGTATTTTCCTGTTTTTGTTGAATTGTCAAAAGAATAATAATAGGGGATATGCTTAATATGTATATGTATAGTTCGTTATGGACTTGTTAGTTGAAGAAGTCGAAACTAGAAATGGTATTGTTATTTTGAATTGGCGCATGTGGTAGTAGTAGATGTGCCAATTCGGGATTCTGATAGCGTTTTAACCTAGTTGAATTTGTAAGTATGTTCTCTTTAGACATCTTGGTTCTAAATTGACAAATTTAGCTTTGTTGTAATTATAACTAGATGAAACAAACCATTGACTATTTATTTGTTCATCGAATTATGATTGCTTGATGTAAAGAATTTGTTACACTTTGAGTCTGGTGTTGTTTTGCCGTTGCTTGAATTGCTTTTATATGTGTGTGTACACAATGTGAAATTTTCATCTTTGAATTGTTAGTACGTTCTGTTTGCTTGGTGTGCTTGCATAAATGGGGCCATGAATGTATTGCTCCCACTTGTATGCTGTGTGATTGACCGTGTGCATGTGTGTTTGTTTTCATGTTGAGGCATAAAGAGGGTCCCAATATCCTTCAATTGCAGAAGAAATAAAAAGTATTGCCAGTGCAGACCCTGCCCATCGAAAGCTTTTTGTTCGTGGCTTGGCATGGAATACCACTTCAGAAACATTGCGTGCTGTGAGTGTACTGATGATTGTGTTTAGTGTGTCGTGCATGTGATTGATTCTATGTCACATGGAATGTGCCCAACAAGATTTATTTATGGAAGGCTAATTACCATGTCTCTCTCTTGAGAATCGAGACTCAAATATAATTCGTCTTCTCTGTACCTTGCTTCTTGTAATTATATTTTTCTTTCTTTTTCCAGGCATTTGAAGAGCATGGAGAAATTGAGGAAGGAGCTGTGGTCTATGAGAAAGCTACAGGAAAATCCCGTGGCTATGGGTTTATCACTTACAAAAATATGGAATCAACCCAGCAAGCATTAAGAGCCCCGAGCAAGCTAATTGATGTAAGCCTTAGACCAACTTTTTGCTTTGAATTTACAACTTTTGTATGCACAAATCTGCTGTTTTACTTTAGAAACATCATCATTACTGAATTTGCCTCCTTGAGGTCCTTAACTCTCCCCTCCTAATACACCCAAACCATGAGATCTTATCATGAAGGTTATCTTGGATGTGGTTTTTTTAGGGGTTCCTGCTTATGTTTTATCATGTTACAGAATCCATTTACCTTTACATACCTTGTACTGTAGACACAATTAGGCATAGTGACATTTTGAAACATAAGGTCAATAAAACATAACACAGGGAGGTCATTTCTCTTATTTGTAATTAGCATTTTCTTAATATTGTATTTTAGTAGTGCGTAGTCCCCCCTGCCCCAAAAAAAAACAGAATAAAAACATGTAATCTGTGCAAGTGTTCAGCCACCGTTCCACCATTCCCCCGGTTGATTTTAGGGAATTTTGCTTTCAGGGAAGATTGGCTGTCTGCAATCTAGCTTGTGAAGGTCTAAGTGGAACAAGTAGTACTCCTGATCTTTCCTTGAGGAAGCTTTATATTGGAAGCTTATCACCAGAAGTCACTAGTGAAATGCTGCTTAACTATTTTGCGAAGCATGGTGAAATAGAGGAAGGTTCAGTTGCATATGACAAGGATACAAATGAATCACGGTAAAATTAGCAACATGCTTTACTTGGACACAAGTTATAGTCTTTTTAATTTTTGTAAGAGCAGTTCCTATGCCTGATAGTGTAGTAGCTAATTATAATAGCAACCCACATTAGCATATGTTCATTGACGGAGGACCAATGTTGCTTTTAAAACATAAAATCTTTGCTCACTGTAGCTGCCCGAAAAGGGGTTTCGACATGGAGCTTTTCATTATATTTTTTATAAAGAAAGGGTTGATTCAGAGCAATGGTCATATATATAGAGCTACATTTATATATTTGTAACAGTCATATAGAGCAAAATCTGTTTTAACTGTCCAAAACTTTGTTCTCTCAAATTATCAACTTCAAAAAATTGTGTTTAGCAAGTCACCTGAGTATCTCTATTGGTAATGCTCGAAGTTGCTTTTTTACCTGGTTTTCACTGTAACCTGTGTTATTATTAATTTTGTTTCCCTACTGTAGTGGCTTTGGCTTTGTCACATACAAGTCAGCGGAAGCTGCAAAGAAGGCCATTGATGACCTAGAAAAGACGCTTGGGGTAAGAAAACTCTTCAATTTTTATATCAAGTCTGAGCTTAGCCATGAGAATAGGACTTGTTATTTCTATGTTTAAGAAATTTGGACTCTTGACAAGAAAAATGGAAGAGATCATTGAGTGAAAAGAAAGCTTAGGGTTCAGGGTTTAGTGAAAAAAAGCTTAAGAGTTACACAATGAATGTAAAGGGTCTATTAAAAAATGTTGGTTTACATACTTTCAGGTAACTGTGCTGTTTTAAGTGCATATTAGATTTTTTTTTTCTTTTCTGCGCACATCTGAATTTATTAAAATTTTTATCCCTATTTTGGAAAAAATATAAAGTTTCCCTTGTGTAGTTCATTTGGAGGATGTTCTTTCTTTATTGGTTCATTAACCATACATAAAATTAAATGGATGGTCAATCCATTATTTTTTTATTATTCTTTTTTTTAAATAATAGAAGGATGATAGATAAATGGATTGTTTTGCCTGCTAACAAGATATTCAACTCATCTCACCCTGATAGATAAATCTCACCCTAAGGCCTGTTCTTATTGGAATTAGAGCAAATACTAAAAGGGACTTCAGTCTTAGCATATGCATTTGTCGTGAAAACTGAAAAATCTTCTGGCACACTGTTTCGATTGAAGTTTTCATTTCCTCAATGATGGAAAGTGCAATTCATACTGTTTGATATGTTGTACCTTGTAAATCAATTGCTTTGAAGCTTATAACTTTGTTAGCTGAAATTCTTTTTATTGCGTCTGCAGTAGCTTAAACTGAAGCTGTGTAAGTATTCAAAGTTAAAGTCATGGGATATTGTTCTTGTTTCATTGCAGGGAAGGAACATAATTGTAAAATATGCGGATTCCAACAAAGGTAAAACTGGCCAGCCTCCATTTCCTGCTGGAGTGGTTCCAATGGCAGCATTACCTACGACCCCAGGATATATGCAGCCTGGAAAAGCTCATGTTAGTTCAGGCCCCTCAATGAATTACAATTACCCCCAAATTGTAGCACCATATTCCGCAGCTCCTTATCAAAACCCTCACACTGCACCCTCTCCTTATCCAAATCCTCACACTGCACCCTCTCCATATCCAAACCCTCACACTGCACCCTCTCCTTATCAAACACATGGGCAGATTCCTTATCCTCCAGTTTCTGCAAAGAAAGACCAACATGGGTTTCCGCCAACTCAACCGGTAGGAATGAATAACTACCCTTATTACTATCCCAAGCAATGAATGTATAACTAAAATATGATGATTTTGGTACCCCTTTCTTTGCTTTCCTGTTCAAATCTTTTTAGCACTTAGTTACCTCTCATATCCCCATTGCTTATTACTCCAGCGTAGCTCTGCGACGTTTCTTTGCAGATTTTGATATCTTCTGTAGAATATTTGTCATTCTTATTACTTGTAATATTGACTAGCATTATTATTTTTTAATTTTTTCTGAATATTTTAAACAGGAGTAACAATTTTTCTGCATTTAAGCCAAGACTTCTGTAGTTTCAATTCACTCGCCATTGTTTGAGTGGTTATTTAGTCTCAACATATGGTGTAAATTTATAAATTTCTAAATGAAGTGGAAAAAATGTCGTATAATTATTTTTTTGGACAGAAAATGCCGTGAGGCATGAGAATGAGAGTTTGCTTTCTTAGATTCTTCTATCTTGTTTTTTTTTTTTTTTTTTTTTCTGCATCTCTCTTCTAGAAAAAAACGACTAATGTGTTTAAATAAATGATCCTTTTCATATTATAATCTAATAACGTTTTTAAAAGATATGAAAAATACCACCAATGACATTAGTCAATTAGTACGACTGTGCGAAATTGTTTCAATTTCTCTAGTAATATTGAGATCAAATCTTAAATAAAAAGATTATTTTATCTGAAAGATATGTGAAAACTTTTAAAATTTATTTTTGATACACTATCGATATAAAAAAATTACACTATTAATTATAAAAATAGTTTATGATGTTTGAAATTATTGTTACTAATAAAATCAACAAATTTATCATGCCCTTTTATTAGGCATAATAATTTACAACTAGACACCAATTTTGCGTAATTCAACTTCTTTGCTATAACTATGTCTACATAAGTATGTTTTGCATGAGAAAGAAGTTTGATATTTCATTAGATTACAGACTATTTATCAGTTAAAACCAATTTAATAAACTTAAACATCTAAATTAAATCAATTAAATTTGTTTAAAATTTAAATCTAATTTAAACTAATCATATTCAAAGATGATTGGTCTTAAATATTAATTACAAATTTAAACAAAATGAACCAATGTTATATTTATAAAATATTTTAAATCCAGTTAAACTAAACTGAATCAACGCGTTTTTAATTTGATTGGGTAAAAGAAAATGTGTACATTTAAACCAGTCCAATAACGAAAGTGAGATGTGGCTGTGAGTAAGTGTATTAGATTATAATTCATAATTTTATTGTGGGAAGCCTGTTGTTAACATAGGCACCTCGGAAGAGGTCTGAGCCAAAGGTGGTTGAAATGTAGGACAGAAACCTTGACTGCGGCGTTGACGGCTGAGCCTCTATTTATCAACCTTTTAGTTTTTTTAAAAACGGCACCGTATTCACGATGATGTTCCACTTCCGAAAACTGAATCTTCTTCACTTTCGGCTTAAACCCTGGCAAAACCCTAGATACTACAGCACGAAGAAAACGCCCGAATCCGACCCGAAATTCTTCGGAAAAGGCACCGTTAAGGAAGCCCAAGCCGTATTGCTCGAATACCTTCACTCCACGCGAAGCCTCCACTTCTTAGATGCCGACAACATGTGCAGAAACTCCCCCGTCTTCCTCCAAGACCTCCTCATCAAAGCCCAGGCCCAGGCCCAAGCCCAAGCCCAATCCCAATCCCGCCACGTCGACAACACGAAACGGTCCATCTCTCGCTACCTCCGGTACCACCCCATCAACGAGTTCGAACCCTTCTTCGAGAGCGCGGGCCTCACCCCTCCCGAATACGCGCCCCTTCTTCCGCGCGACATGATTTACCTAAACGACGACGTTTTGCTCATGGAAAATTACCACACGCTCTGCAACTACGGCGTTCCCCGCCCCAAGATGGGCAACGTTTTCAAACTCACACCTCAGGTCTTTCGCTACGAACCCGGGGTTTTGATCTCCAAGCTTCGGAGTTACGAAAATTTGGGCGTTACCCCCGTCGCGTTGGCCAGTGTGGTTCCTTCCAGCCCCTGCATTTTGCTTGAGGAAAGTGACCTTGATTTTGTTAAGGTTGTGGACAAATTGAAGGGTTTTTGTGGAAAGGATGGTGATTGGATTGGGTCTAATTTGTTGAATCATGGCTGTAGTTGTTCTAGTTGCTGTAATTGGGGTCTTGTGTTTCATGTTTTGTGCTTGCTTTCTAGGGTTTATGGTGAGGAAGAGTTTGGTGCTTTGATTGTTCGTCGCCCTTGTTTAATTTTTGAGGATTCTGGAGGGAGTGTGTTATCTCTCATTGCTTTTTTGGTTAAATTTGGATTGTCTGTGAATAAGGCTTCTCTTGTGTTTCTCGAGTTGCCCAAGATTCGGGTTGGCAAGTTTTTGTCCAACTTGAGGCTGTGTTATTTGTTCTTGACTGAGATTGAGATGGAGGGTGAGGAGATTGGGAGGATTTTGCGGTCTCATTGGTTGGTGTTGGGTTCCTTCACTATGAAGAGAACCATTACTTTGCTTACTAACTTGAATGTTGGCAAGAAGCGTTTGTGTAGAGTTGTGAGTGATAATCCTCTGCTCATGAAGAGTTGGGCTTTGGGAAGGAGGATTGAGCCTTTGGTGAACTCGTATTTGGAGTATGAATCCAATGTGATGAAGAAGAAGTTCATGCTCAAGTTGGGGTATGTGGAGAACTCAAAGAAAATGAACAATGCCATTAGGTTGTTCAGAGGTAAGGGAGCTGAGCTTGAGGAAAGGCTTGATTTTATTGTTAAAGCTGGGTTGGATTATGAGGTTGTCTGTAAGATGATCCAAAATTCCCCGCGGATTCTTAGTCAGACTACGGATAGGATCAACATGAAAATTCAGTGTCTTGTGGATGAAGGATATTCTATATCTGATTTAAAGGATTTCCCTTCCTTTCTTTCTTATTCAACTCGAAGAGTCAAGCTTAGGTTTTCCATGTATAATTGGCTCAAAGAGCATGGAGCTCTAGAAGAGGGGTTTGCTTTGAGCACTATAATTGCTTGCTCTGAGAAAGTATTCGAGCAGCTGTATGTGAAGCGTCATCCATCTGGTCTTCAAGTTTGGCAGGATTTAAAGGCACAATTTTCTTCTGTGGTTTAGTTGTTTAGAGAAATCCTCCACTTCAAGTGGTTATTTTTTGGCGAAAGACAAATATGAGATGGTAAATCCAGTCTTTCACTATTCTGTCGTCCATAACAATGGGTTAATCTGGCAAATTGTTAGCTGTTCATGTTCAGATAATTGTGCATCCCCTACTGCTTTTAGCATCTTTATTGAGGATGACTGAACTGCATGTTTTATTGTGGAATGAGTCACTTCAAGTTGACTAGTAGATATGGATGTGCACATTGTGGATAGTCAATTGAAGATCAGATATGTTAGACGACATAGCATTGACATGAAACCATCATGGGCAACTGAATGAATGAATGCAGGTTTTTGCTGATTGCAGATATTTATGACATGGCTTGTAGATGGAGGAAGAATGATAGCTAGATAGATCTTCTGTTGTCAAAAATCAAAATCATCATCTTACCCACTTACACTGGCTACATTGCTGATCACTTTTCTAGTGTCTGATTTTGTAATCTAACTTGATATGTTCCTCGAGTATGAACCACACAACGAATGGATTGGGTTGAAAGCCATCAACAAGTTAACATGATTCTTTTTTTCCAAAGAAATTGTTTACAGGAACACACATACTCTTTGTAGTTTGCCATTATGTTGTAATTTGCATCTGAAATTGCAGTGTGCAGGTATTGGTAGAAGTGGCAGGTAATAGTGATATCAAAATGTTGCGTATAACCTCATTGCATCTAGTAGAATGTTTACCTCCTCCCTAGACAGTAAACAAAGCAAGAGTACCCTTTCAGTGAGTTAAATGTCTATTTACGTTGGGGAGAACTTCATTCCAAATACACTATTAGCAACAATACCAGCTTTCTTCAAATGAAATCTTACATATTTGTCACGGAACGCAAAATGGATAATTTATCATATGTACTATATAGTTAGTTGAGAATATTTTTACTAAAGCATTTGTATACTATCAATTTAAAAAACAATAATAAAAGAAACAAGTAACATGAAGTATTTGTGGCTCATAATTCCTTCACACGAATAGGTTGGAATTTCTGCCTATCTTGAAGGGGCAAAAGTGCAGTATTCAAATGCAAGCTTTGAAGCAACCGAACTTACTTTTAACTAACCAACATTCATATCCTAACTTTAGAATCCTGAATTAGGTGGCTCCCTTCAATTGCCCTCTGGAATTCAAAGTTATCAATTCTATTTACTTTTCTAGAGGAAATATAGAGTCTAATTTGAATTGTCCTTTCATTCTATAATTAAAGATTGGACTCTACTTTCGTTAAACTGAATCATTACAATCGGACAATGGCTTTATGGGGGGTCCAACTACCACGTTGCGTTTATCATTTTAGATTTTGCTTGAGTGAAGGTTAAGTAGAATTTAATATTTTTTGTTCAACATTTTCATTATATATATATAGAAGTTAGATAAAATTGTGATATGTAAAGTATTTGTATATTTTTTAATCAAATTATTTCATTAAATAATAATTTGTAAGTCAAGCATTATGTATCTACCAAAAGTTTTCTTAAAAAGAAATAAAAAAATCAAATGTACGCTTAGTTAATCTACGCATTCATGTAAAAGTTATTATTATTATTATTATTTATTTGAATGAGTTTAATTTGATTCACTCTAATGTATATATTTTACTAATTAATTTTACATTTTTCAAAAAATGATGCCATGATGCGAATTTTTTATTTCTTCGCATGAATTAACTTTTTTTTTTTTTTCTAAATATTAAAACATTTTGAGATTCAAAAATTGTCTAATTTTTAAAATCATATTCTAAATAAAAAGTATATATTAAAAACATATAAAAATTTGGTGATGAATGTCTTTGGGTGTGTATGCGTGTATGTATATTTATTATAATTTTTTTTTGTTATTCATAGAAATTGAAAATGAATATTAGAGATTTTATAATTATTATTATACTTAATTTAATAAAAAAATATTATTCATCTTAATTGTATTTTTTTGCGAATTAGGTAATCAAATTTTTGTATTTTCACACTTTCCATCCAACTATTTTGTTTTGCAATTTTTGCCATTAAATTTTAATTTTTTTGGGTAATTTTTACCTCCTAATTTTTAAAAATTTGTGCAAATTTTGTAATTAATAAATAGTGATAAAAGTTTCCAAAATGTTGATATATGAATGGCGAAAAATGTAAATAGAATAGTTGATGACAATTTATAAAATTGTAAAAATTATTGAGAAAAATTATAAATAAAAAATTTTTGGGTAGAAATATTCGTAAAGTGATGAAAATTAAGTGGCAAAATTATTAAACTTACTGTTATTAGTTGTTTGTAGTTGTTATATCTAATAGTTAACTTTTAAATATAGTAGAAAAAATCAAGAATATTTAGTCAATATTATAACTAATATTTAATAAGGAGTAATGCTTAAATACCCGTAAGGGCGGCTCAAAGTAATAAGCTAACTTAATTAATAATTAGTAGTTAATGAGTCTAACTTTAAGTATTTGAGATAATGTACCAAAACAATGTTTGTGAGTGACAATTTTAATAATCTAACCAAAATTAATCTTATGCAAAAAGTGAAATTGTTGTTTGATTCTGATTTCTGATGGAAGTGGAAATAAAATTTAGTATCCAACAAACTTGTTACCTGTAATATCAGTATATTACGAACTTGTTAAATGTTAATATATTCTTTTTAAGGGTTTTAAGATTATGCATACACAATAATGCATAATGATTTTTAATAGTTAATCTATAATAAATTAGGTTTTGTATAGTTTTTTAAAATTTTATTATCAGAAGTTAATAAATTTTTTATATATAAAATATATGAGAATAAAAAATTTATATTTTATAGAAGAAAAAATATGTGATCAAATCACCTCATATAAAACATGTTAATGAAATTAAAAGTAAATGATAGATTTAACTAAAAAATGGATCATATATTATAATATTCTCACGTCTTTGTGAATATTTCATTCTCTCTAAAAAAAATAATAGAATTGTCTAATAACAATTTGAAAAATAATTCTTAAACTTATTTTATCTTCAAATCATTGAGCATTCATCTATTGTTTAACAAAAGAAGATAAAAAGACATCAAGATCAAACTTTTAAAGATTTTAGTAGTCTTAAACATTAAAGTCAAAGCATAATTTTTCAAAGAAAGTGAAATCTAATGTAGAATTCTACCTAAGTTAAGGCTCTGTCAATTTCAGAGAAGCAAAAGCAACAATCAATATGCAAATATGAAAATAATGTTCAAAGTCATTAAATTCTCAACAAATGGATTAAAAAATATATATTTTTAGAAGAATTTATTTTAAATTAAAGTTTCTCAGGGTCTCCGTAGAAGAAACAGGCATATGTAAAAAGATTGAAGCATTCAATGTTGTTAGCTATATTAGCTTCAATCTCAATTATCTAACTCATATTTTCATTATCATTAGCTGAATATTTTTATTTTAATTTTTAAAAATAATAAATTTTAAAAAATTCCTAAATTAATATTTTATTATTCATATTAGTTCGTATTACTTATATGTGTTTGTCTTAATGGTGTGAAATCGTTTCATGTACCTGATCATGTAAAGGTTTATTTTTTAAAATTTTATTTTATATATTTTTCTATTAATTTTATAATATTTTATATTCAACATAATATATAAAATAGATTAAATTATATGAAAAAATAAGAAACATAATAAAGTTAATAAATTGATACTTAATTTAGTACATGAGGTCATAATTAATATACCACGTTATTTAAATAAATACAATTAAGTGACAGACATTTACAGAAAAATTAATATAAACAATTCAAGAATTTTTATAGTTTTATTTGTTTTAAAAATTAATATAGAAATATCTATTTTATCCAATGATGAAAACATTTATTTATTCTTTTGCTAAAGTTGTTGCATATTCTCTGATGAGAGAGATTCAGAGCAAATATCTATTATTATATATCATAAAACGATAAATATAAGTTTATTTTTTTCATCTCTTACTACTGTGTGTGGAGCTAAAGAGATATGTGAAAAAAGTACTAGATAAAAGATAACTAAAATATCTTTTTATCTTTCAATTATCTTAGTAGAAATATTGTTTGTCATTAATTGGAAATAGCTCTAAGTTGTAGAATCAATCAATATAGATAGTGAGTATTAATAGGTTTTTGGTGTATTAATATTCTATTAAAACTATTATCCTTTTTTATGTTTTTTTAACTGGAGAAATGATTGAATTGTAAGTGCTTTTTTGAGAGAAAAAAATGTAAAGGTTTATTTTCTATGTGTCGTTTTAATCTTAAAGATATCCTTTAATCATAAAACTAGCTTTTTATGGCATAGTTTTTCAAAGGTTTTATTATCAAAACATTTTTAATCTGCCTTCTTACTATTGTAAGTAACCTTATTATTACTTCTGTAGAAAACAAAACGACAAAATTAATGTAAATTACATTTACATTTATTAATATTACTTTTTTATAAAAAATATTAATGTAATATTTTTAATATTGTTTAAATAATTAAGATTTTATATGGAGATAAAAAAATTAAGAGAAATTTTAAAATCTTATGGAAATATGTGAAATATGATTGTAATTTACTCTAAATATTAATTTTAGATACGAAAACATATACTCAATAATTTTTAATTTATTTTGGTATTGAAGATTGTAAATTTACTTTTAAAATTCATCATATAATTTTATATTTGATTTATACTCCTTTTTTGTCTCATTTTTATCTCTTCTTCCTGTATGAATAGTCTACTAGCTATTTAACTCCAAAATAGTCTGAAAATACATTTGACAAATAAAGAGAAAATAATCCAAGTTATAAATAATTTGAACAAACTCGGCTCAAGTTTTATATTTTTTCCACAACTCAGACTATAAATTCAAATATTGAATTTTGTTTATTTAATTAAATAAATCAAATTTAAGTATTTTCTTGATAAATTAAATATAAATTACTTGATTCTACCCTTTATTTTCAAGAAAAAAAACTTCTAAACATTTTATTATTATCTTTATAATAATCTTTAGAATAAATTACTCCTTCAAATTTTGTAGAATTATATAAATATTTTTAATTTTTTAATTCTTACATAAAATCTCTTAATTATTTAAAAAATATTACGTTTAAATATTTTACATATAATATTAATACCTTCTAATTTTAATGTAACTTTGTAAAATCAATAGGATGTACTTATAATTTACTTGGTATTTATGGGAAAAAAGTTATTATTAAAAAATAATAAAATAATTTTTCTATTATTTTCATCCAAGTTCCGCTCTTTTTCAGTTCCTTCTCTCTGCCTTGTTTCAGTTCTGTCTATGCTTTGCTCACTGCTCTCTCTCTCTCTCTCTCTCTCTCTCTCTAACCTAGTTCCACATTTTCACTCATCAAGTCTCAATCTTTGAGTTCATTTTTCTCTTCATTCACATCACTTCTCTGATCTGCTTTTCCACTTTCTTTGACCCAAGATCAAAATTTTAACCCCTTTTTTCCCTCTCTGTTATGCTTTCCTTCAAGCCATTCACAGAAAAATCACTGTTTTCATTTGGGTTCACCCACTTTCTTGATTCTGTTATCTGATTTTCTGAAATGGGTTGTGTTTGTTATGCTGAAAGTTGATTCAAGATAGAAGGTCTGCTTCATCTCCTGTGTCTCTCTTCCTCAATCTCAATTCTCTGTATAAATCTTATGTCACCAAATCTATAATGTTATTGCTTATTATTTGTTTATTCATTTTGTATATCTGGTTACTATTTCTTTTGTTTTGATCGTTATAATAAACTTAGAAAGTGGTTTAAATTCTTCTTTGGTATTAGATTTCTTATTGTTTTGAAGCAGGGGAGTTTATGAAGTATACTTGCATTGAGCTTGAACTAGATCGAACATAGAATTAAGGAATTTCATAATTTTGTATACTGTTTACATTGAAAATTGAGTTTTATTGGATTTTGGGTTTGAGTTATCTGTTGCCAGGAAACGAAGCTGGCTTCAGTTTTTGGTTTGGGATTAGGTGATCCGCGATGTGGTTCAATTTTTTGCTAAGGGGAGTGATTTGAAATGAGATGTAATGTTTTCAGTGCTTGATGTTTGTGTAATTTTCCTTGGTGACAGTGAAGATAAAGTGATCCTTTGATTGGTTGTTCTGAAACTGGTGATTCAGAGTTTCAGAAATAGTGGGATGCAAGCCAGTGCTTGTGTTTCTTTTTATTTTTTTGTGATTGTTGATCAAAGAAACCTTTTCTAAATGGTGGTTAAGTCTTTTTATATCGTACATTTGAAAGATTCAAGCATGCGTAACAATATCTAGAAGTCCTTGGTCTTGGCTCATATCAAAATTTCAACTGATACATCCTTTATTTGATCCTTAAATAGTTAAAAAACGGAAAGAGAGGTTATAACTGCATACTTGGCTTCTGTTACCTTTGATTTGATATAAACAAATAATAGATGTAAGTGAAACTTATAAATGAATATTTGCATATGAGGAAGTGTGGAAGAAGTAGTTAGCAAGTAGTACCACTCAAACCTCATGGTTTGTTTCAGTTACTTGTTCTTTCATTGGTCTTTGAAGTGTGATTGTTGTATTGTATGTGCAGATTTCTTTTAGAGATATTTTAGTACATTTTTGTGAACAAGGTCCTTTGGCAATGGGTAGAGGAAGAGGAAAAGGGAAGAAGCAATCTGTTATTGCTGAGGATCCTGGAAGTGGTGAAGAGAATAAAGTTCCAGCTTATAGAAGAAGAGGAAGACCAATTAAGCCACTGACAGATGAAATTGAAGAAGTGGAAGTAACTGAAATTATAGAAAAAGATGAGGAGAATCTGAAAGGTAATGGTGCTAACAATGACCTGAAAACTCAGGCTATCACAGTAAATAAAAGAAAAAGGAAGAGATCTACACTGGTTAAAGAGAAGAATGATCCATTGAAAGAGGAAAATGGCTTTCTAGCAAAATCAATCACTGATGATTCAATCAAGTCTACTGGATTTCGACAGAATGGAAGCAGGCGCAAAAGTAAGCCCCGCCGTGCTGCTGAAGCTGGGGTAGATTGCAAGTGAGAAAGGTTGTGATGATAGTTTTGTTTTAGCCTCTCAGAATTGTTGGATTATCACAACTAAGGGTTTGTTTGATTGTGTAAGGCTTGTTATAGTTGCTATTTATTACTTACTCATTTTTGCTTTTGTAACTTTCATATGCTATTTCTGTTTTTAATTTTGAGGATTCACAGCATATTCTGCTCCTTTAGTCTTCTATAATACTATTGCTAAAAGAAGTCTGAAATTTTGTAGATATTCTTTCATCAAGAGTTGGTATGGGGGATTTTTCCTCTTTCTTGACAAAGTTTTTGCTGATAAATTTGTTTACATAACATGCATATGTGTGACGTCATGAAATCTAACCCTTTACTTAACATATGTATGATTTTACCTCGGAGGATTGATTTTAGATTAATTTTTTTATATTTAATCACACATTTGAGAATAGTCCAGAATTAATTTTTAGTCGAAAAAACTTTCGATAACTTTTGCATTAAATTATAAATTTTATACTGAATTTCACTACAAATCTAATTTTATAATTAAAACATCTAAATATAAATCACATTACTTTAAAATCAATTTTAATGAAAATCAGTTCTACTCCCATTCATCCAAAAATGCATTAAAATTTTTGTCAACAACGAGCCTTGATGACCCCATTCTTGCATTGAAGTTTTCAACATAGTGCCTCACACGTCCATTTAGTCAACTTAACAAAAGGTGTTATCTCATTTTGGCCTTCTGAGTGTTATTTTAGTTTCAAAGGAGCATTGGTTTCTCTAGCAACTTGGGTTATAGTAAAAAATGAGAGGAAAGAGAAAGACAAAAACACAATAAAGTGAAAAAAAAAAAGAAGAAGGGGCATGGATAAGATGTGTTAATATTAGAAAATGGGAACATGTAGTGATCGATCAGTAGTAAAGCTGAAGAAAGCCTCATAATATTGATATTGAGATCCTTCTTTTGAAGAGTGATTCCAAAAGAAGGTATGATCTTGTGTTTGATCTGGTTAACTTGCTTGGAAGCATTTGGTGAATCTCTTTGTTGTCTCTTTCCCTTTTTTTGGTAGAAAAGTTTGAACTTTGTTTCCGTGTATGCTTCTGTACAGCAGAAAAAGGTCAAAGATCTCTAGGGGCTATAGTCTAGCTAGCCTATGCCTATATACAAAAATAAACTTAGAAAACATTTTTACAATCTTATATAGTCAAATTTTCAGTCATTTAAAAAAGATTAAAATTAAATAAGTTGATTTATTTAAGTGAATACAAATAATTATAGTAATATTAGATTAGTATTGCCTAATTTTATTATAAAAAATTTATATTATATATTATTTGTTTATTTAAAGATTTAACTTCATTAACCTTTTTTCATCATAGTATAAGTGCAAAAAATATTTACCCTTTCTTTATGATAATCTCCGTAAAGTCTTAATAATGGTATTTATCATTTGTAAAATTCAAACTCAAAATCTTCCTTAGATATTTGAATTTAGTTTTACTTGAATCAGTGCACGTTGATTTAATGTCATTAACCTGGTAATATTTTGTTAGTATATTTAAAAATATATTAAACTGAAACAATCTTCTGAATAAGTCTTTAAGTTAGATTAGAATCTAAGAAAATTAACTCATACCTCAAACTTGTGTCAAAATAAATAAGTCAAAATTATGAAAAATAAGCAAGATTTGTTTAACATAAATATATAGTTTGGTATTGGACTATTTCTACCCTTAATCTGTTCATTACTAGGCCCGTTTATCTTTAGAGGTGGAGGAGGAATTTCAAATTTTGTGCTTTCATTTGTGAGAACATCGACATAAATAAGTGTGTCTTTCTATTACCTTCTAACACTAAAACATAATTATCTAAGGTGGAGGCATAGCCATGTGTAACTAGCTAGGTTTTTTTTTTTTTTTTTTTTAAGAATTTCTTAACCTTTTAGAAAAATCTAGTTTTTAAGATTACTTTTGAATCTTGTAAAATATTGAAGAATTGTGTGAAGTATTTTATAATAGTTTAGAACTTTTTAAAGAGTTTTGTAGATAATTTTAGAATAGTGATTAGAGAGTTCTTTATCTTTGGATTGATGACAAGTGTCGTAATTTTAATCATTCACTATATCAAGAGTTCCTTATAAATACGGGGAGTCTCATTAGTGTAAATCATCAAACAATAAGAGCAAACAAGTTCTCTAGAGTTTCTCTCTTTCTCCAGATTTGTTATAAATTGTCTTGAGATATTGAGAAGACTTACTTAGGAGTTTAGTGGAGACAAAACCTCCTAAGGCCACATAAGACGTGAAGAATTTCTAGGACCATGACAGTTGGCATTAAAGCAGGTTAGGATGGCGGATCCAAGCGAGATCACCACGGATCCTCAACAGCCACAAAGGGGCAAGAGGTCAAAGGATTCAACCTCATCTATGGAGTCTCATCTCGATGCCATTGAGAAGGCCATGAGCAAGATATTGGCCAAGATTGAGGAATGGGATCAATCTCACAAGGAGGTGAGCACCTTAGACAACTCTGTGACAAGGATGGAGGTGGAAGTAGCAGATGTCAAGGATCGACATGACATTGTGGAGCAAAGTTTGGAAGAGCTAGGATTGGAAGGACAATCGAGGCACAACATGTTGCAAGTGTTGCTTTCCAAGACCGGGTCTTGCGAGAGCTAACAAAGCTCCAAGAGAGAATGGAGGAATACCACATCGGTCTAGAGGAGACCAAAACGGATTGGGCCATCTACAAGCGGGTAGTGACCAATGTAGACACTATCGAAATTGGAATTATGAGGACACCAAGAGTGGATATCCCCAAACCGAAGGAGTTCAATGGCAAGTGGGATGCCAAAGAACTAGATAACTACACATGGCACATGGAACGTTACTTTGAACCTTTAAACGTGCAAGATGAGCATGTCAAGGTACGTACCACCTCTCTCTACCTTACTAATCTTGTTGGTATTTGATGGCGTTGTAAGCATAGTGAGATTGATGCAAGCCTCGAGAGAATTGCAAGGATTGAACGGACCTTCATGCTTCAATGGAGTTCTAGGTTTTGAGGGGGAATTCGAGAATGTAAACAAAAAATGAAAGGAAACAAACGGTTTAGAAGAGAAATGGAAGCGCCATGGCAAGTGCCAATAAGCTCAAGGTAGAATCGCCACAATGGATCAAGAAGCTACTGATAAGATTCAAGGTTCTTCACAAGAACTCAAGAGAGAAATGCTCTCACTCAATTTCTGAATTTAATATTCAATTTATCAAAAGTTTTTCTTTACATTTCAGAATTTCAAGTATTTATACTAGATGGAGTTAGTGCTAGCTTGCACTCCAAGCTTCTAATCTTAGCCCTTGGATTAAAATCCAATCTAAGGCCATGGTTCACTCTAAGGAAGGTGGGAAACTTGGAAAAATTGAAAAATCAAAGTTGTAATCGATTATTTAGTCGTGATAATCGATTACCGGGGTCTTTGGATGTCTAAAAGTGAGAATGACTTTGTGGTAATCGATTACTTAGTCCTGGTAATTGATTACTTAGTCGTGGTAATCGATTACCAGGTCTCTGGATGTCTAAAATGAGAGGATAGCTCTGTGGTAATCGATTACCAGCAGTTGGTAGTCAATTACAATCCTAGAAGCATTCCAACGCTAACTTCAAGCTCTTTTTCCTTCTTGATGGAGGCCTAACTAGGCTTTGGTGTCATTAATATTGAAACTATATCTTCCAATAAAATCAATAAAAAGATCAAGTTATGATTAATGGGACCGATTTTCTCAATGCTAAATGTAAAAGATAGAACACAAGAAGGGGGGTTGAATTGTGTTACTTAAAATAAAAATTCCTTTCGTCTGTGGGTTTGAATGTGTTCAGACGAAATAATGTTAATCTTCAAAAGTTGATTTTAATGAACAAATGTTATAGTTTGATTATCCCCGTTAGTCAAACACTTAATAAAACAAATACACAAGTATTTTTATACTGGTTTGTCTATACAAGACTATGTCCAGTTACCCAGTAACAATCGAGTTTTCACTACAAACCGTGAAAGGGTTACAAGTATTATTTGCGCCCAGCCACTTCTGGTTATAACACGATATTCTTTGAACACAGCCTTCGCAGGCTAAACAACAAAGGTATTCTTTGAACAACCAGCCTCCTCGGGCTAAAACACCACACAAGTGGATTTGAAAGAGTTCTTTAAAAGAAAGTTTCCTCTTCGCAGAGATGGTTTTACAATGAAGAGCAGAAATAACAGAGAGCGAATTCACAATTAGATAGAATATTGAAGCGTGTTCGCCAACTGAACTTTGAAGAAGCGAAGTCTTTAAATAGGCAAAATCTTCAGATATCCGTTAGACACAGAAGAAAACCGTTGAGCGTTTTCAAGCGAAGTCCAAAAAGGTGTCAGAGAGTACTTGAGTGATTGATGGCGTGTGCAGTGGATTTAGATAGCGTACGTAGTACTTTTTCTGACTTGTACAGATACTTTGACAAAAAGGTGAGGACCTTTTCGAGTTGCATATGTAAGCGCGAATCCCTATACTGATCTTGGATGTTTCTAATGAGTACTTCTTAAGATTTGAAATCTTGGCGCGAGTGACTCATACTTTGCTTCACTTCTTTGGCATACGAAGAACTTCTTCAGTCTTAAGAGTTTTCGTCTTAGCCTATCGTCTGATGACTTGACTTGAAATAGATGAATGACTTCAACTTTGAGGAGTCATCTTCCGTCTGTGCTCGTTGCTTGTGACTTTGCTTGTTGATGTTCCGTCTGTAAATGTTCCGTCTGTCTTGTAATAATCAAAACTTTAGAGATGTTAATCATCTTGATCTAACAATCTCCCCCTTTTTGATGATTACAGACCATACTGATAACTTTCTCAAGACGGCATCTGCACAAGACAGAGTTAGCTAAAAATAATTTTAAGCACAAGTCAGATTTACATCAAGACAATATTTTTTGAAACAATACCTCTTTATAAGAATTGTTACATCAATGTGATGTAAACCATGTACAATGTTACAAGGTATACAGAAAACAAATGCTCTAAGAATACATGTATAAAGCTATACAAATTAATAAAGAATAAATTAAAAACAGAGCAAAAAACAAAAAAATAATGCTAACTCCCCCAGATGGATAACTCCCCCTCAGACGAAAGCTTCCCCTTAGCTTAGCACCACCTTTCCTTCCTTCTAAGATATTCTCCCTCTTGGGCTGAGAATCATCAAACGCTTCTTCAAGAAGGAGGTTTAGGCTTCTGTTGGACAAGTCCCATAACGATCTCCCTTAGCTGTTACATATCAGATGTGAGAGAGGCTTGATTGTCCTCAAGCTCTTTGTTCTTCTTCTTCAGATGCTTGCAATTCTCCTCCAATGCATCATATTTACGCTTCAGAGTGTGATACTCATCAGCGTTCACAACTTCACCCTCAACAACAGTAACCTCCACATTATCATCATTCTCCACAAGAGGCGTTTGAGGCTCTTCAACAATAGGAACAGATTCATCATCTTCAATGAATACAGTTGGAGTCCTCAACAGTCGCAGAGTAAAAAGTGGAAGTGTGAGATATGCAGTGTAGTTTCTCCTCCATTGCCAAGTGAACACTCTGTTGGGAACAGAGAGCTCAAGATCTTGATGTTCCTCAGACGAATGAGTATAAGCGAAGGCTCCTCCAGGATACACCTTGCCACAGATTGTAGAATCTTCATCAAATGAAGTTCCAGAGCAAAAGGCAGAAGTGGCTTCATGATCTTCTATCAACCTTTGAATCTTGGGATTGATAGGCCTTAAGGCTTTGGCTTGAATGGATTTGAGGTGCGAGTATGCAGCAGACAGAAGTCTCTTGGGAATGTGCCTTGCAAACTTGAAGGTTCTGGGGACATACAGAGTCTTTTTCTCTTTCCCTTTAGCCAAAAACTTGACCAAGCAAGGTCGTTTTCGGTCTAAGACAACGAAGAACTTGGTTGCGTTTGAGATGAGAGAAGAGAATTGAGATCCCATCATGAAGGGACAGTATCTCAAATCCTTCTTTACTCTCCTTTCAATATGATAGAAGGAAGCGAATCTAGCTTTTTCTTCCCTTCTATAAGCATTCGTCATCAGCCTGAATGTTGTGTTGTAATCTTCAGGAAGCGCATGAGCAAACTCTTCAGGGTCTTCATATTCATTTAGGAGGATGGAGTAGCAAAGACAGATTCCTGAACAATGTGGTCTTGTCCAAGGAAGAACAATTCCAAGAGTATGTCCTAAACCTATGTTTGGTTCATTGGAATTGTGAACGGTACAGGATCATGGCGATCAATGGCGTCCATATGCCAATGACAACACTCTTTTGGCTCATAGATGGTGGAGCTGGGATCTCCATATTTGCAATGGTGAAATGCAGGGGCATTGGGTTCAAGCTGAACCTTCCACTTGATATTCTCTCTAAAGGGAATGTGGGGTTCATAGCCAAGAGCTGGTCCTTCAATCACCGACTCAGCTAGATGATCCTTGTACTTGTTTATTTCTTCTAAATCTAAAGAGGCCAGTTTTTCTCAAGGTAGGCGCTTTAGCCATTCATGTTGCTCTTCAGGGGTAGATGAGATCTTCTTTGAAGTCCACTGGCACCAGGGGTTTGTGATAGATGATGGGGTTGACAAATCTCCCAAGTTGGAATCCCTTTTTACCTCTGTACTGATAGGGGTTCTTCAACTCAATATAGGGAGTGTCCTTTACAAACCAGTCTTTCATCGTCTGCTAAGCAACCATCTTTAGCAGACATAGACGATTCACTCTTATTGGAGATATCTACAAGCTCATCTCCAAGAATCCAGTCAGGCTTGACTGGTCTTTCAGCACAAGAACTCTCTGTAAATCTCCTCATGACTAATTCGTTAAGGAACGAATAGTCAGTCTTGTGCTTGGGTGGGAGATCTTCTGGATTTAAAACCTCAGCGTGAGATCTCACCCATTGTGCATCCATCTTCCTTATAACATGTTCTTCATCAGACGAAGAACATGCATCTTCAATGATTATTACCTCAGACGGAATCTCCATCGTCTGTAGATAGGATGTTTCTTCAGACGTAGCAGGTATCGTCTGATCAAGAACGGCGTTGAGAGGAGACGCAACAATAGGATCAGACACAATTATCCTATGTTCGTCTTGGAGTGTTGGTGCAGAACCCTCCATAGTTGGAGCTTCTTCATTAAACGTAGTCTCCAATTCCTCTACTAACTGAGCATTGTCCTTCTAGATCTGGGCAGTTTCTTCACTATTCATGCACTCTGAAGTTGCTGGTGCAGACTTAGCTTCAGACGATCCAATGCCCTTAACACTTTCGAGAAAGATTCTTTCTCTTTTAGCTTGAAGCAACATAGAGACCCTCTTAGCCTCATTTAGTTGCCTTGCTTCGTCTGTTTCTCCAACAATCACAGACACAAGCTTCTGCTTCATTTTCTCTTTGCCTTTGGCAGCCTTTTGAAGAGCAATCTCTCTAGCTCTAGCTTTCTCTTCACCGCTTTCTTTCTGCTTTTCTTTGTTTGTAAGAATCTTTATAGACGTTACACCCTTAGATGTTTTCTTAACCCCTTCATCTTCATCGGGGATTTCTCCTTCTCCTGTGTCTTAGACGCAAAGTGTTTTATTCTGATAGTCCTTTTCTTCTTTCTAAGAGGCTCTTCTTTAACATCCTCGAAAGGGACTTCAGATACAATCACAGGTGGAAGAGGGATAGGTGTTTGAGTTTTTGTTTGGGCTTGTGTTTGGGTTTTGGCGCATTTGATGTGGGCTCTGTGAGGAGGATCTTTGGTGATAGGAGAAAGAGGAACTTCATCTTCACTCCTCTTATAATGAAGAAAGCTAGGGTTCAGACGCATCTTGGCAAATGTGCTTCCTTTGACCTCCTTTCCTTCATCATGCCATACGACACCAGTGACATCAAAACTTTGGTTTAAGATGATTTAGGAGAAAAGAGTGGCGTAGGGGATACTGCTCTTCCTACGAATATTCCTATTCTTCAACGCATTTATTCAATAGTCAAGAATAATGTGAAGAAGACTCAACCTTGCTCTCTTCAGACAGTAGTAGATGCAAAATCTGTCATGAGTACTCACATTGTCTCGTGAGCCTGTTCTGGGTGTGAAGATGTTGTAGAGAAGGTTGTGGATGACTCTGCCTGTGAGATAGAGATTCCCAGATCTCAGAAAGTTGGGATCTCCGGGTTCACGAGCCTTTCCATAGAGTATCTTGTCGACATGCTCCTCAGACTCTAACCTCATCCAGTCTGCGCTATAGAAGCGCCCTTCAGCTTTGCAACTTCCAGCTTCAGCAATGAAGTTTATTGTGATAATATACTCCTTATTATCAATGGTACCCACAATACTATCATCAAACTCCTTCGCGTCGCTTCAGAACTCCGCGTAGGCCTTCATTAACCATGGGCCTCTCATCTCAGCGAAGTCCATCCAGCCATTGTGTATTAACATCTTTGATACCCTGTCAGAGATGCCTTCAATGGTGGTCCTTGAAACCCACTTGCTGGGCAAAAAGAGATCTTATGCAAAGAAGGTTGCTTCGGTTGCTTTGATGTTCTTGGCGGCCATTGTTCTAATTTTGAAAAGAGAGAGAAAGTATGTGAATAAAATACTTAGAGATAGTAAGAATGCAGTAAGTAGTAAAAGAGTAAACTTTGAGAGTATTTATAGGTAAAGACAAAAATGGTTATAATCCATCAGACGAAAGAAGTTGAAACCGTCCCTGATTTGACGTGGCCCCATCATTGCCCATTTAATGATTGATTTGACTTCTGCAATTCATAACACGTGCTCTTCAATGTCTAGAATAGTTGCAATAAATGAGAGACACATTTAATGCTGCCTTTAAGTTGTCCCTGCACGCTTAACTTTAAATTAATTAAATAATAACCTTGCGTCTGTTGAATTTTCTCAGACTGATTCAACTTGATCAGACGCAATGTTTTGTCTTAACACGAGAGTGAAATATCACAACGAAGACATTTAATATGTACAGATGAAATGAAATGCTCAGACGGAAAAACTTAATCAATTAAAGAAACAATTCCCAAATTTTCTTTAATGAAATTAAAGCGAGTTTCGTCTAAAGCTTTTGTAAAGATATTTGCCCATTGGAAATCAGTTTGAACAAATTGTATATCGAAAATACCTTTTTGAACATAATCTCTTATAAAATGAAATTTGATTTCAATATGTTTGGTTTTTGAATGTTGAATAGGATTTTTGCTGAGATTAATTGCACTTGTATTATCACAAAATACCGGTATTTGGGTTTCAAACCTGGAGCAATCCTCAAGTTGATGTTTTACCTAAAGTAGTTGTGAGCAACACCCAGCTGCAACAATATATTTTGCTTCAGTGGTTGAAAGTGCAATGAAGTTTTGCTTCTTGCTTGACCAAGAGATTAGTGATGAGCCAAGAAATTGACATCCACCACTTGTGCTTTTCCTCTCCACTTTATCTCCAGCATAATCAGCATCACAATAACCACTTAGATGAAAATCACTACTTTTCTTATAAAACAGAGAAAGATTAGTGGTTCCAATAAGATATCTTAAAATGCGTTTAACAGCTTGTAGATGTGATTCTCTATGATCAGATTGAAAATTTGCACATAGACATACACTAAACATAATGTCAAGTCTACTAGCAGTGAGATGGAGAAGAGATCCAATCATACCTCTATATACCGTCTGATCAATGGTCTTACCTGATTCATCTTTGTTAAGACTGGTTCCAGACGAATGCATGAGAGTTTTCATTGGTTTGACATTTTTCATTTTGAATTTCTTTAGAAGTTCCTTAGTATACTTCTGTTGATGAATGTATATGCCTTGTTTCGTCTGCTTGGTTTGAAGTCCTAGGAAAAACTTCAACTCTCCTATCATGCTCATCTCGAACTTATCCTGCATTAACTTAGAGAAATCCTTGCACAAGGATTCGTTAGTTGCTCTAAAGACTGTATCATCTACATATATTTGGACAATAATAAAGTCTTTTGAAACACTTTTCTTAAAGAGTGTAGTATCAACCTTTCCTCTTGAAAAACCATTTTGAAGAAGAAAAGAACTTAGTCTATCATACCAAGCTCGAGGAGCTTGTTTAAGACCATATAGTGCTTTCTTCAGCTTGAAAACATGATCTGGTTGAGATGAACTCCCAAATCCAGGAGTTTGTTTTACATATACTTCCTTTTCAATAAAACCATTTAGAAAAGCGCTTTTTACGTCCATTTGATATAGGATGATATTTTTATGAGCAGTAAAAGCAAGTAGAATTCTAATGACTTCTAATCTAGCTACAGGAGCGAAAGTTTCAGTGAAATCTATACCTTTCTGTTAGTTATAGCCTTGAGCTACTAACCTTGCTTTGTTTCTTAACACTTTCCCATCTTCATCAAGTTTATTTCTGAACACCCATCTCGTTCCAATAATGCTTTTGCTTCTTGGTCTTTCTACCAAAGTCCAAACATCATTTCTTGTAAACTGGTTTAGCTCTTCTTCCATAGCTAAAGTCCAATCATTATCTTGTAGAGCTTCCTCAATATTCTTGGGCTCTATATTTGACACGAGAGCATAGCCAGACGATTCTTTAAGTATTGATCTTGTTTGAATACCTTGATGTCTATCTCTAATGATAAGATCTTTTGTGTGGTTTGAGGCAAACTTTCACGTTCTTATAGGAGCTTGATCATCATGTTGGTGAGCATCAGACGAAAAGGGTTCGTCTGTACTTCTATCGTCTGCTCTTGTGTCAGTTCTTGCGTCTGATCCAGGTTGACCATTTGAACTTGGGCTTTGACCAGAGGGGTTGATCTGCAAATTATCAAATAAATTTTTTAGGTCTGATATTTCTTTATCAGCCTTTGAGTTATCTTGGAATTTTACATGAATTGATTCCTCTACAACTTGCGTCTTAGAGTTAAATACTCTATAGGGCTTAGACGTATTGGAATATCCAAGTAAGAATCCCTTCACCACTTTTGAATCAAACTTGCCAAGTTGATCCTTTCCATAGTTCATATGGAGTCTTATTCAATATTGGTCTTATCAATATTCTGTTTTGAATATAACATGAAGTATTAATTGCTTCTGCCCAATAATATTTTGGAAGAGAGATTTCATGCAACAAAGTTCTAGCCATTTCTTGTAAGGAACGATTTTTCCTTTCCACGACTCCATTTTGTTGAAGAGTTCTTGGAGACGAAAAATTGTGAAAAATACCATTTTCAAAACAGAAGGCATTGAACTCAGAATTTTCAAATTCTGTTCCATGATCGCTCCTAACAGACGCAATACATATCCCTTTTTCTTTTTGAATACATTTACAAAATATTTCAAAGACACTGAATGACTCATGTTTATGTGCTAGGAAGTATACCCATGTGAATCTAGTATAATCATCCACAATTACAAATCCATATCTCTTTCCTCCAAGACTTTCAGTCTGAGTAGGTCCAAAGAGATCAATATGTAACAGTTCTAGTGGTCTTGTCGTGGAAACAACAGTTTTTGATTTAAAAGAAGCTTTGAGTTGTTTCCCATGCTGACAAGATTCACACAAAAGATTGGATTTCTAAGATATTTTTGGCAAACCTTTCACAAGATCCTTTTTAGAAATTTTCGAAATATACTTGAGACTTAAATGTCTAAGCTTTTTGTGCCAAATATCTCATTCATCATCTGCTAAAATCAAACATGTCATATTCTGATCACTAAGGTCAGAAAAACAAACCTCATAGAGATTATTCCTTCTTTTCCCAACAAACAGAATGGATTTGTCTTTGTTTTTGACTATACATTCATCGGAGTTAAAAGCTACTTCATATCCACTGTCACAAAATTGACTTATGCTAAGCAGATTGAAGTTGAGACCTTTAACAAAAGATACATTTTGGATAAAAGGATCGGATGTCTTACCAACAGTCCCAATACCTAGGATTTTACCTTTTCCTGAACCATATGATGCAGACCCTTTACTTGGTCTGAGATCATGGAACATAGACAGGTCTCCCGTCATGTGTCGTGAGCACCCACTGTCCAGGTACCAGCTTGAAGTCCTCTCTCTTCCTGTTAAGGATGTCTGCAACAGGAATAATAAGTGACTTTAGTACCCAAATCTTTTTGGGTTCTCCTTTGTTAGTGGAAGAAGATTTTTTTTTGTTTAAGGTTCTTTTATCTTTTCTATAATTGTTTGGAACCTTATTGTAATTTTTGTTCTTTTTCTTATGAGCAGACGAAACAAATTTGTTTTTCTTTTTGTTTGACTCTTCAACATAACCAAGTCCACTCTTATCAGACGAAGACCTCCCATATTTTAAAATAATTTTTAGCATTGAGGATCCTTTAGTAAACTTTGTTAAGTCTTTGAGTAAGGATTCATTTTCTTTCTTCAATCTTTCGATTTCAGAAATAAAAATATCCTTTTCAGACTCAGATGATTTTTCATCTGATACTTTCTTTTGCAGCAACTCATTTTCATTTCTCAAAGTAGCATTTTCTTCCAAAGTTTGTTTCAACTTGGCTTTGCATACTTTGTATTGCTCAACAATAAAATGTGAGTTAGCCAAAAGTGTATCGTATGAAATTTCTTCTGATTTTGACTCAAACTCAGATGAAGAGGATGAAGAAGTTTCAGATTCAATTACCTCTGATGAGATAGTGTCTCCATCCATGAGACAGATACTTGCAGTTTCTTCTTCTTCAGTGGATTCCTCTGAACTTTCGCTATCAAGGTCTTCCCAAGTCACCAGACTTTTCTTACCTTTGTCTCTGCGAGGATTCCATCTTCTCTTCAATCCTTGACACTCTAATCTCATGTGTCCAAGTTTTATGCATTCGTAGCAGACGACTTCTGAGCTCTCCTCCTTGCTTGAAGGTTGTTCAGTGAGCTTCTTTTCCTTCTTCTTGAAGAAGCGTTGAACTCTCGCCTTTTTCATCATCATCTTCTTAAAGCGTCTGGCCATGAGAGAAATCTCATCATCAGATGATCCGTCAGACGAATCAGACTGAGTGGTGTCACCTTTCAAAACTTTGTGCTTCTTCTTTCTTTCCCTCTTAGGAGTTTCCTCCTTCAGCATAGTGTTGACAGTCGGAAGAGCTATGGACTCTTGAACTTTGATCTTGTCTCTCTTATACAGAAGTACTTCATGTACTCTCAAGGCTCCTATTAACTCATCAAGAGTTAATGTCTTCATATCACGGCCAACTAAGATGGCAATAGACATAACTTCCCATAGAGGAGGAAGACTGTCCAATATCTTCATGTTGTTCTGGGCCTTGGTGAATGTAATGTTCAGCGCAGTGAGTCCATTTAATATTGTTTGGAATCTTCCAAACATCATGTCAATGGATTCTCCTTTCTTCATTTAGAACATCTCATATTCTCTTTGAAGAGTGACAGTTTTTCTCATACGCACTTCCTCAGTTCCTTCATACGAAATCTTGAGGGCATCCCAAAGTTCTTTAGCGATTTTGTAGGTACAGAATCTGTTGTATTCTGTCCTTGATAATGCACACATGATGACATATCTGGCTTTGTTGTTGAGTTATATAAGCGAGTATTCTTCATTTCCCCATTCAACCTCGGGTTTGACAATAGGGATGTTTCCTTGAGTTATGATGTTCCACAGTCTGTACTGGGTGTATTTGATATACATCTCCATCCGAACAGCCCAGTAGGGATAGTCATCACCAAAGAACGCCGGCGGCTTGTTCATGGATGACCCTTCAGACAAGAACGCAGGTCCTTGTGACTCCATTCTGGATCTTTTCCTCTAGCAGCTGTAAAGCACTCAACCCTTAGAGGCTGAGCTCTGATACCAAACTGTAAAAGACAGAACACAAGAAGGGGGGTTGAATTGTGTTACTTAAAAAAAAATTCCTTTCGTCTGTGGGTTTAAATGTGTTCAGACGAAATAATGTTAATCTTCAAAAGTTGATTTTAATGAACAGACGTTATAGTTTGATTATCCCCGTTAGTCAAACACTTAATAAAACAAATACACAAGTATTTTTATACTGGTTCGTCTATACAAGACTACGTCCAGTTACCTAGTAACAACTGAGTTTTCACTACAAACCGTGAAAAGGTTACAAGTATTATTTGCGCCCAGCCACTTCTGGCTATAACACGATATTCTTTGAACACAGCTTTCGCAGGCTAAACAACAAAGGTATTCTTTGAACAACCAGCCTCCTCAGGCTAAAACACCACACAAGTGGATTTGAAAGAGTTCTTTAAACGAAAGTTTCCTCTTCATAGAGAGGGTTTTACAATGAAGAGTAGAAATAACAGAGAGCGAATTCACAATTAGATAGAATATTGAAGTGTGTTCGCCAACTGAACTTTAAAGAAGCGAAGTCTTTAAATAGGCAAAATCTTCAAATATCCGTTAGACACAGAAGAAAGCCGTTGAGCGTTTTCAAGCGAAGTCCAAAAAGGTGTTAGAGAGTACTTGAGTGATTGATGGCGTGTGCAACGGATTTAGATAGCATACGCAATACTTTTTCTGACTTGTACAGAGACTTTGACAAAAAGGTGAGGACCTTTTCGAGTTGCATATGTAAGCGCGAATCCCCATACTAATCTTGGATGCTTCTAATGAGTATTTCTTAAGATTTGAAATCTTGGCGCGAGTGACTCATACTTTGTTTCACTTCTTTGGCAGACGAAGAACTTCTTCAGTCTTAAGAGTTTTCGTCTTAGCCTATCGTCTGATGACTTGACTTGAGATAGATGAATGACTTCAACTTTGAGGAGTCATCTTCCGTCTTGTAATAATCAAAACTTTAGAGATGTTAATCATCTTGATCTAACACTAAAAAGTCCATCTCTTCTAGGAAATTTTCTCAAATGGACTCTTGCTCCCAAATAGAGTTCTCCTTACATACAAGACAAATGTCCTCCTGGGTCAAATACCACAAATCCATCTACAATGATATGTAAATCATGTTTCATATATTTCATTTTATTCCTAGAATCAAGGTTCAACATTTGACATGATTTATTCATATTCAAATCATGTATCAACAAGATGTATGTATTAATTATATCAATAACACAAGTAAATAAGGAATTGAAATGTTCATTTTTTGTGTAACCAAAACTCTGCAGTGATTTTTCTTCTTTGTCAATTTTTGTTGATATTTGTTCCTTGATCCATATTTCTTCACTTGGTGTGGAACTTTGTTGTGTGCCCTTCTTCTTAGGTTCTTTCAATAACCTAAAAAAAGTTTCATCATCATGATAACAATGGTTAATAAATACAACCAAAAATTGTAAATTCCCACCTCAAGGGTTGTCCAAGGCTTAAAGCCACAACACTCTAGTGCAATCTTATTTTTATTAGATGTGAAAGTAGTAGTAGGTGATAAGGAAATTTTCTCAAAAGGTAGTTCAAATTCTAAAGGTATTTCCTTTTCTTGATCATATATGTTCAAAGGCTCAATTGTACACATCTCTTTATTAGGAATCAAATCATAAGGAGGTTTGTAAAGATGATCAGTAGCATCTTTAACTAAAATAGTAAGTCATTCCTTTCAACATCTTCACACAAGAGATGATCAACTTGCTCTTTGAATTCCTCTTTTGGCACAACACGTACAACATCCTCAAAGAAAGAATCAAAAATGTCAAAAGAAAGGTTAGTAGAATCAAGTAAAGAATCACATTTGTCTTTTATTTGTGTTTCCATCAATTCTATTTCCTTAACTTCTTTTTCTCTTAATTCTTTTTCTCTCAACTCTTTTTTCTTTTTCTCAAGCTCGACATAAATCCTTTCATTTTGTTCTATCAACCTTCTTTCTTTTCTCTCTCTATGTTCTTTCTTCAACTCATAATATTCTCTATCACTTCTTTGATGTGATTGATGGTACCTCTCTTGTTTTTCTCTTTTATCAACCCTTTCATGGTCATATCTCAACTCATACTCTTTTCTTCTTCTCCTTTCATGGTTTTCTTTCTCTAGCCTATCAAATTTATCATTTAAACTAGAGTATGTTCTTTGATATTCTCTTTCACTTTCACTTCCACTTCCTCTATAAGCTTCTCTTCTCCTTTCATGCTCTTCTCTTTCCCTTCTCTCATGATGCTCCTTTATCTTATGATATTCACGGTTGCTACTAGCCTCCTCAAGGATCCTCTTATCATCATCTCTATAGTCATAGTCACCCTCATTATTACTTCCTCCTTCACTACCTCTTGGTGAAGAGTAGTGTCTTCTACTACTTCCTCTCCTATCTCCACTACCTCTCTCATTGGCCTCTCTTTCCCTTCTTTCATGTTCTTCCCTTAGTCTCCTTTCTAGGTCCTCTCTCTTACTCCCTTCCTCCCTAAACCGCCTATCACTATCACCTTTCCACTCATTGAAATTATGTTGCATGTGATGAAATTTTTCATTTATAAAATCCATGAGTTTCTTGGTTTTAGGTGACATATCATTTCCTACACTAGGTGAGCTTTCCATGGCTGCAGGCAAACAATTAGTACACATAATATAGTAAGAGAATTAGGTCCTCACCACTTACTAAGTGTATGCTCTCAAGTCACTTGTATTTCACACTTTGAATACTCTTTCTCTAATGTTCTCTATTGTCTTTTTCCACTCAAACTCTCTTTAACCCTTGTTGGAACCTCTAATCAATTATCAAGGTCTTTGTTTCCAAATTGAAAGAGGAACGATTCTAGAGTTGAGCTTAAGAAGTCCAAAGGATACAAACTCAAGACAAAACCTTAAGAGTCCGATAGAAGACAAGCAATAAAAGAACGATTGAAGGAATTAAGCTACTCAAATCAATGAATGAAGTAATGTGACAAAGGCACAATCAATGGAAGCAAACTATGATGTAGTTATAGAAGGCAATGAGACAAATTTGAAGCAAATTTTGATGAAAACAGAGTGGTAATCGATTACTTAGGTTTGGTAATCGATTAAAACATAGAATTAGATGTCCAGAACACAAATTGGAACTGTGGTAATCGATTACTCTAGTGGCTATATCTTTTTTGCACTTTGTTACTAATCTGAGGTAATTTATTACCGATTCTGGTAGTTGATTACCAACATGACAGATTTTAGCACAAATGTGTAAGTCTAGATGGTCACCTAAGAAGGGGGGTGAATTAGGTTCACACGCCTTTTCCAATTAATTCGGTATTTCCTTTAATTAAAATTTCTTCCCCAAGTTTAAAATCAAAATAATAAAAATAATAATGCAATGGAAATATAAAAGTGAAGGGATAGAGAAAACCACACAGAGATTTTTATACTGGTTCACCTTCCACCACCGAAGGCTACGTCCAGTCCTCCGACCACCCCGAGAGTTACAATCTCACCCCGAGATCTCTACACACCACTCCAAGAAAAGAACCCCTTTTCTTGATTACAATCCCTTTACCGAACACCATGGTAAATGCCAAACTCTTCACCAAACACAATGGTGATACACTCTTGATACAAGAATCAAATGGAGAATGAAAGATTACAATGGCTGTTTGATCAATGGTAGGATAAGTCCTACAAGCAAGACTTTCATATGATATGACAATTAAGGCTCAAAAGCTTTTTTTTACTTTTAGAATATGAAAGACATTGAAAGTTTGTTTCAAGGATGAATAAGATTATGAAAATCAAGTCTCTTGTGTGTCTCCTCTTTTCTAAATATGAAAACTTGTTTAAATAGGTAATTGTAACATTTCAAAAATGCTTAAAAAAAGAGCTGTTACAAATTTTCAAAATTTCAAACTTGTAATCAATTACACAACTGTCGTAATCAATTACAACAAGTAAACATTATCCATAATTCAAATTTTGAATCATGTAATCAATTACTGACTTTTGGTAATCGATTACAGGAAGTTGTTTTTGAAAATCCGAGAATCTGTTAACTTCGTAATTGATTACAGACTTTCTGTAATCGATTACAGTGTAATCGATTACAAACTTTCTATAATCGATTACAGTGTAATCGATTACTGACTTTCTGTAATCGATTACTGACTTTCTGTAATCCATTACTGACTTTCTATAGTCCATTACTGACTTTCTGTAATCCATTATTGACTCTTGAAAACTGTTTCTAAGTTAACAAAAATGTATTTTTTACTTGTTTTAATCCTTGAACCGTATTTTACTTAACTTGTTTGTAAACTTAAGAGCCTTAAACTATCATATCATAGAGAACACTTACTTTTTCTAGGTGAAGACTTGAACCTTTGTAAATTTAAACTATTCTTGATAAAACCTTGGTTCTTTGATTTTCTTCACCTTTTCTTTCTTTTTGTTGATGTCCTTTTGTCTTCATCAAAACCCAGCCATGAAGTCAGAGAGAGATTTTCTCCACAAAATGCAGTTCACACAAACTACCAAACACAATGCACACCTCAAGTTCAAGAATCAAAATTATTAGCATTTTAAACTCAAATTTTAGGTGTAATGCTTAGTCCTAAGTGTCTTTATAGTCCAAAGCTCATTGAACCACTAAATTGATGGTGAATAGAGGGTCATTCAGTCATGGTACTGCACTTGCATATTTGTCTTTTTTTTTTAATCCACTAAATTCATTTTTCACTTGTTTCTTTCTTACTTCACTTGATTTTTACTTCAATTTCACTTTTCTTATTTTCTCTTTGAATTTTCTTGCTATTTCTTTTTTGTAATCTTTTCTTTTGTTTTCCTTTTTCTTTTGACTTGTATAATCCTTTCTTGATTTTTCTTTGCTGTAACTAGACTTAGGAACCTAAGACTAAAGCAAAATTAAGTCTAAAATTGTTAATAACAAAGATTATGCAGAAGAAAGCTCTTGACTTGTAGTGTACAACACTCAAAGCAATGTGAACAACACTTAGAAAATAGGGGAATACATGAATTCATACAATTTTTGTAGATCTGGAAATTTTTCAAAAGGAAAACTCAATTATAAGATGAAGACAACTCAAGGAACATGTGAATTACTCAAACAACTCAAGCAATCACAGATCTATAACAGGAATTTCAAGAAAACGAAAATTCAAAGTAGAAACTCATAAACACACAAAAACAGGGACTGCACTAAGCAAAAACGAATATTCAAGGTAGAAAACTCAAACCGGAATGAAGGAAGCTCCAATTGAAGTAGAACAAGCTCTAATACCAAATTTGATGCAAGCCTCGAGAGAATTGCAAGGATTGAACGGACCTTCATGCTTCAATGGAGTTCTAGGGTTTGAATTTGGGGAAATTCGAGAATGTAAACAGAAAATGAAAGGAAACAAACAGTTTAGAAGAGAAATGGATGTGCCATGGCAAGTGCTAATAAGCTCAAGGTGAAATTGCCACAATGGATCAAGAAACCATTGTTAGGATTCAAGGTTCTTCACAAGAACTCAAGAAGAAATGCTCTCACTCAATTTCTGAATTCAATATTCAATTTATCAAAAAATTGTCTTTACATTTCAGAGTTTCAAGTATTTATACTACATGGAGTTGGTGCTAGCTTGCACTCCAAGCTTCTAATCTTAGCCCTTGGATTAAAATCCAATCTAAGGCCATGGTTCTCTCTAACGAAGGTGGGAAACTTGAAAAAACTGAAAAATCCAAGTGGTAATCGATTATTTAGTCGTGGTAATCGATTACCAGGTCTTTGGATGTCTAAAATGAGAGGATGGCTCTGTGGTAATCGATTACCAATAGTTAGTAGTCGATTACAATCCTAGAAGCATTCCAACACTAACTTCAAGCTCGTTTTCCTTCTTGATAGAGGCCGAACTAGGCTTTGGTGTCTTCACAGCTTTTGTATCCCTTGAAGTCTTCTTTAATTTGCCACCAAGAACGCCTCAATTGGAGTTGTGTAGCTCGAGTAATGGTCTGAATACTGAAACTGGTCACCTCAGTCAATTACCCAACTCTCTCCCAAAACACTCCTAAACTTTGGTTCAATTACAAACATAAGGTTGTGCACTTATTCACCAAGCAAGGCCCAAATTAATTGTTCCTAATCTAATTACAAATTTACAAGATACTTAGAAGGTTACAAGTCCTATTACAAAGTAAGGAGAAGTCTTGAGTTGACTCTTGGCTTTGACTTTTGAGTTGACTCTCAACTTCTTCTTGAATTCTTTTGTGCATTGACTTATTTATTCTTCCTATTTGTAGGAGCTTGGGATGGACCTCCATCAGAGATAAAGAAAGGTACTTGTACCATTAACTCTTGGGAAGAGTTTAAGAGTGAACTCAAAAAGCAATTTTATCCTAAGAATGTGGCTGAAGAAAATGAAGCAGTTGAAGCACACATCTTCTATCTGTAACTATGTTGAGGAAATTTCTGCCCTTATGCTTCAAATCACAAACATGAGTGAAGAATATCTCTTCTTCAACTTTTTTGATGGTTTCAAGTCTTGGGTCGCCCAAGAACTCAAGCATTGGGAAGTCAACAACATCTCCACCACCTTAACAGTGGAAGAAACCGTAGAAGAGTTTGAGTATCATAAGAGTAACAAATCTTCAGAGTCTAAGTCTTCGAAAGATAATCACAATAAAGGTGGGGGAGCAAAGGGGTTCAAAACCCTACAGTACAAGGACTAAGGAGACAAGCCTTCAATGTCCAAAGAGGGTAAGAAAGATCACTCCAAAGAAGAGAAACCAAAGGATGCTTGTTCCTTTGTGATGGACCACATTGGGCAAGAGATTTTCCTAAGAGGAAGGACCTCAATGCCATTTTGGAAGAAAATGAGATTTAAGAAAAGTCACAAATGGGATGTCTACCATTTCTTATCTCCTCAACTCCAAGGAAGAAGAGAAGGAGATTCTAGACTTCACTATGTATTCTCTTTCAATTATTACTTTCCATCATGAACTAACTCCCCCTTTGATTGAGAGAACGATGTAACCCTAATTATCCCCTTTATATGATTCTTGATGTTATTCAGTATATGTTTGGGTGTTTGTTCTTCGTTCTTAATGTTATTTATTAAAGTGACGCCTAATAAATTGATAGGTTAATCTAGGGATACTCTGACAAAGTAAACACCTAGAGAAAACTGAAGAATTAAACCATTATTGCGCTAGGATCCTAGAGATGGGAGTAGGTAGTAATGCGAACTGCACTTAAGTTGCCTCTGGATTCATAGAACTAGATCCCTAATTAATTTGGTATTAATCCGGTTAACATAGGAGGCGTGAGTGATCCTAAAAGGGACGGTCACGAGAGTAGGAATCCGATCCAACAATAATTATACTTGAATAGCATAAGAGGAAAATATAAGGGGGAATTAGTAGTGAAATTGGGATCCCAATCACTTTCTTTTCTTGATCTTAAACCCATTTTAATTTGCTTTCTACTATTTATTATTTAAATCAATCTTTAAATCAAGAACCAACATGCTCTCTTCCCCTCTTGGAAAATTAATAAAATAAATTAAATAAAAATATAGCTTAGGAGTTGCTTGTCTCGTGGGATCGACAACCCCCATTTATAAATACTTATTACTTGATGACTGTGGTATCCTTGTCATAGTAAGAGATGCGCTTGGTATAATTATCACCCATTTCCCACGTATCACTAGCTACAGAAAAGAATTGAAGCAACATCTACACTTAATAACTAGAGAAATAAATTAACTTCATCACTGTTTTATCAGAAAAGGGTAATAAAATAATTGCAGCAACATAATGGCTAATAAAATACTTTACTGAATGATTAAAATAGTTATTAATAAATAACTCAATGTAAAAAAAATATAAACTGCATAATTTAATACGAAACACAATGAAATGAAACATTAGATAATAAATATGAATTAAATAAATAGTTTAATTCATATACCCCGTCTAGGCTTTAAAACATAAAAATAACATTGTTTGGATTCAATTGAACACATATTTTAATTGACAAGAAAGAATGAAGAAAAAAAATAAAATAAAATATCCATTATTTTTATTTATTATGTTTCCTTTTTACGCGTGGGTGGAAATAAGCAGGCCATATACGACTTAACCTTCCGATATTATATTTGAATTTTGATCCTATACTATATTTGGATTTAGATGTTGATCACGCAATGTGAATCGGAACCATGCAGTTACATTAAACTTCCACATCTAATTTTTTTTTTTTTTTATTATTATTATTATTATTATTATTATTATCTTCTAACGGGTCGATCCACCCAGTTCTTCCTTAATGCACAATAGTGCCTTAAACTGAGACATCCAAAATGGAACTACATGCCGCAACCCTACCGGTGGTGCCATCGCCATCCACAGTAACAGTGGCAAGTACCATCCACGATGCCCATTGTTCACCTTTAGCAACATCTCTACACCCAATCCAATCACCCTGATACCCCAAATACAAAATAGCCAGAATTAAATGTTCCCAAAAATCAAAATGAAATGAACATAATCATATTGCCCCAAGGGAAACCACATAACCAAGGAACCCAACAATTGAAAGAAATTAATAACACCCCGTGATGCAACTTTCAGAGAGAGAAAAGAAACATATATATATATATATATGTGTGTGTGTGCCCACTGGGACGCACATCATGTTTGTGTGACATGGCACGATGGAGACTTATTCACTATATAGAAATTAGAGCAATAACAAAAAGACCTCGTACTCGACAAAGTCAACGGGATGACATTGGGGGACACAAAATTGCGGTGGACGCAATGGTGGGGTTAAGGCCTGGCAGGAGGTTTAGGCTACAAGAGAATTTCCTAAAGAAGAGATTGTGTGCAAGCAAGATGCAACGGTGCACGTGGATGAAATGACCCTCAACTTCGAAAGTGACACTATTGAAGGCTTGACCTTCAATGAGAAGGTTGAGGTAGTGCATGAAAGAGATCTTAGAGAGTCTTTTAGTAACATATCTGTGTTGTTCTTGTTAGGGTTAATTATGGTATTATTGAATTCGCCTTAGCCACATGTGAGATCTGATACAAGCTTGCCTCACACAAACTTGGAATTGTTGTCCAATCTTCAATTTTTCATAGGGTATTGGTAATTATGTATTTAGACCAAACAAAAATTAAAAAAACGAAGAAAGAAAAATATAAAATGGAATTAGATGAGGAAAGGAAAAAACGTCATGATCGGGATCAATAACCCAAGGGAAATCGCCACAAAGGAAGGATTTTTGATAAGATTTGAGGTTCAATCAAGAAACCTTAGGGGAGCAAAGTCTCAATAGAAGAAATCTAATTTCAATATTTCCCACTCTGACTATTAGTGTTCAGTCAAAGGATATAAGTAAGCTAAATAAGAATGTAAATTCATCCAAGGGTGGCCAAACAAGCATGAATAATCAAGGGCTAAAAATAATTCATTAAACAAGAATGAATCTTACCCCTTGGATTAAGTTAAAAATAAAGGGTCTAGATTCATTCTTGAAATATGAATTAAAATGTATTCTTAACCTTGGATTTTCATTTAATTTCACGGCTAAGATTCACTCTTCTCCCCCATTCTCTTTCACTAAAAAGAAAAGGCTATGTTCAACAACTTATTACAAAAGAAAAAAGGTTCCAAATGGACATGAACTACCATATGCTCACACAAAGTTGCCCAAAAGTTTAAGTTGCAAGCATAATTAATTTACAAACTCTTAAGAAGATTACAAGGTCTTGATTTTAGAGTAAAGTCTTCAATGTTTGATTCAATCTTGTGAAGCTCTTTCTCCAACTCTTCCTCTAGTTTTCTACGCATTCCTGTTGTAAGTCTTCTATCTTGTGATGGTCCTCCATCAAACCTTCCTTCTTGATACAAGCTTGTCCCCAAGTTTCCTTGATCAACACCTATATCACAAAAAGTCAAGTCACTCACATTGAATTAAATGCTACCTAGGAAATCTTTAGGAAGGTCAAACTTATAGGCGTTGGGTCCAAGTTTCTTTATGATCTTAAACGGTCCATCTCCTCTGGGAAGCAACTTGGATTTCCTAAGGTTAGGAAGCCTCTCTTTTCTCAAATGAAGCCAAATCAAATCTCCAACTTTGAATTGTACATCCTTGCACTTTTGATTTATGTACTTGGCTACTTTGGCATTCCTTTTCTCAATTTGATCCCTCACTTTAGCATGTAGTGCTTTGATCCTCTTGGCTTTGTCATTTCCTTCTACATTCAAAGCAAACTCACATGGAAAAGGCACAAGATCAAGTGGAGTTAGGAGATTAAAACCATAAACAAATTCAAAGGGAGAATGTGAAGTAGAAACATGAACAACCCTATTATATGCAAATTCTATATGAGCTAAATGATCCGCTGAAGATTTAACATTACCCCTCACAAAACACCTCAACAATTGCCCCAAAGTTCGATTTACTACCTTGGTTTGGGGATGACAAAATGTGGAAAACAACAATTTAGTTCCAAGCTTACCCTATAAGGTCTTCCAAAAGTGGTTTAGGAACTTGGAGTCCCTATCACTTATTATGTTCTTCGGAATCCCATGGAGTCTCACCATCTCCTTAAAGAAAAGGTTAGCAATGTGTGTAGCATCATCTGCCTTGTGGCATGGTATAAAATGGGTCATGTTTGAAAACCTACACAAAAAAAAAAAAAAGGATTGCATCCATACCTCCCTTGGTCTTTGGCAAGCCAAACACAAAATCCATAGAAATATCTAATCATGGAGAGGTAGGGATGGGTAAGGGCATATATAATCCATGACGCATCAATTTAGATTTAGCTTTATGGCACACCACACATCTATTAACAATCTTTGAGACATCACTTTTCATTCTAGGCCAAAAGAAATATTCATGCAACATAGCTAGTGTTTTATCTACCCCAAAATGCCCCACAATTCCACCCTCATGTGCTTCTAAGATCAAGAGTTCCCTCAAAGAAGTTTTAGGACCACATAAATTTTTTCCTTTGAAAATATAACTTTCATGCCTAAAATAATCCTTGTGAGCTCTTTTTTCACTCAAAATATAGATAGATCCGAAATCATCATCATTAACATACAAAGACTTTAAGTGATCAAATCCAAGTAAACTAGTTTCAAGCATGGATAACAAGGTATACCTCCTACTTAGAGCGTTGGCCACTACATTGGAAGTCCTCTTCTTGTACTTGATCATATAAGAAAATTGCTCAAGAAACTCCACCGATTTAGTGTGCCTCTTGTTGAGCTTCCCTTGTCCTTTTAGGTGTTTCAATGCTTCATGGTCAGTGTGGACAATAAACTCTTTGGGAAGTAGATAGTGTTATCACACTTAGAATGCTTTCACCAAAGAGTACAACTCCTTGTCATATGTGGAGTAGTTGAGGTGAGCTCCATTGAGTTTCTCACTAAACTAGGTAATGGGGTGCCCTTCTTGCATTAAAATTGCGCCAACACCTACATTAGAAGCATCACATTCTAACTCAAAGGATAAAGCAAAGTTAGGTAATGCAAGAATTAAAACATGGGTGAGTTTATCTTTAAGAGTAGTAAAAGCTTCTACTTGATTAGGTCCCCAAACAAATTGATTTTCCTTTTTAACTAGCTCATTCAAAGGAGAGACAATAGTACTAAAATCTTTCACAAACCTCCTATAGAAGCTAGCCAACCCATGAAAACTTCTTACCTCTTTGACGCTTGTGGGAGTCATCCACTCCATGATGGCTCTTACCTTCTCATCATCCATTTAAGCTCCATGTGAACTCACAACAAAATCAAGGAATACCACTTTTTCCTTAGAGAAGATGCACTTGACTTTGTTGGCATAGAGTTGTTCCTTTCTAAGTACTTCCATCACCTTCCTTAAATGGATTAGATGCTCATGGAAATATTTGCTATAAATTAAAATGTCATCAAAGTAAACAATTATAAATTTTCTAATGAAATTTCTCAATACTTGGTTCATTAACCTCATGAAAGTGCTTGGTGCATTAGAAAGGCCGAATGACACGACAAGCCACTCATATAATCCAAACTTGGTCTTAAAAGTCATTTTCCACTCATCTCCTTCTTTCATTCTTATTTGGCGGTAACCAAATTTAAGATCAATTTTGGAGAACACACTAGCACCATGCAACTCATCAAGCAAATCATCTAGCCTAGGAGACTATGAGTAGTGTCTTCTGGGAACACATCATCAAACTCCTTCAACAAAGCATCCAAGTCCTCTTGAGTACTTACAAAATTACAATTCAAACAATGGGGTTTAGGTAGGCACAAAAACATGGACTTCGTAGTTAGGAAATCTCTCTTTAATTCCCTTCTCTCTACAAGCAAGCTTGTTGGAATAATTATTGAATTAATCCAACGTCACCCTTAGGATTCGATGGGCTTAACATCCCAACCCATGGCGCTTAAAGGCGCAGTCCCTTAGACAATTCTATACTATGAACATATTAAGTTGCGCCCTTACTAACAGCAATTTCTTTTGGTGTAGTGGTAAGCGCTTGGTCCTAACAAGTGGTATCAGAGCAAGGTCATGGGTTCGAATCCCCCGGCTGACACTGGGGGGAGATTGTTGGAATAGTTATTGAATTAATCCAGCGTCACCCTTAGGATGGGATGGACTTAACATCCCAACCCATGGCGCTTAAAGGCGTAGTCCCTTAGACAACTCTATACTATGAGTATATTAAGTTGCGCCCTTACTAACAGCAATTGCTTTTGGTGTAGTGGTAAGCGCTTGGTCCTAACAAAGCTCTCTTTTTTTTTCACTTTTTTCTTTCCTAATTCTTTTTCCTCTTTGGTTTACTCTTACTTGTTTTTTCACCTTTATTTCTCTCATTTTTTTTTCTCTCTTGGAGCTCTCGGTATCTTTTTCTTTCTCCTCAATTTCTCTCTTTATTTTCATTCTTGTTTGGTCTTCACAAACTTCTTTAGGTGACAATGGCTTGAGTGTCACCTTGCAGCCTGTATGAGAGAAAACATAAGTATTTGAAACACCATCATGCAATGCATGCTTATCAAATTGTCAAGGCCTACCTAGTAATACATGAGTAGCTTCCATTGGTACAACATCACATAACACATCATCATGGTATTTTCTTATGGTGAAAGCTATGACAACTTGCTTATCCACCACTAGTTCTCCTTTGTCACTAAGCCATTGTAACTTATAAGGTTTGGGATGTGGAGAAGTTTTCGAGCACAATTTATTGATCAACCTAGTACTAACTACATTTGTACAACTACCACTATCTATTATTAGAGAGCATACATTCCCTTCTATAGTGCACCTTGTATGGAAGATGTTTTGATTGAGGACCATCTCCAAAATCCCAATAACTCTCCAACTCAAAGCTAGAAGAGGAGGTTAATATTCAAATCAAAGTCAAAAAAGAAGGAGGACCTTACTCTTTTAAATTGGGCTAGAAATAAATTCGTTGTTATTTTCGGTGCCTGACAAGGTTTAGTATTTCGAGCATAACTTTGGCTACACAACTCCAATTTCGTTCTTCTTGGTGTCATTTTAAATCTGACTTAAATGGCTACAAAATTTATGAAGACACCAAAGCCCAGTTCGAACTTCATATAGGAGGAAATTTAGCTTGAAATTAACGTTTAGATACTGCCAGGATGTCCAGCGGGGTGCCTGACCAGGTTCCGTATTTTGTGTATAACTTGGGCTACATGCCTCAAATTAAGTTTTTATTGGTGTACTTTTAAAGCTAACTTAAAGGGCTACAAAATATATGGAGACAACAAAGCCCGGTTCGAACTTCATCTAGGAGGAAATTTAGCTTGAAGTTAACGATTGGATACTGCCAGGATGTCCAGCGGGGTGCCTGACCAGGTTCCGTATTTTATGCATAACTTAGGATACACACCTCCAATTAAGTTCTTCTTGGTGGCCTTTTAAATCTGACTTAAAGGGATACAAAAGCTATGAAGACACCAAAACCCAGTTAGGATTGCATCTTGGAGGAAATTGAGCTTGAAGTTAACGTTTGGATGCTGCCAAAATTTTCTAGCAAATTGATTAAGTGTTTAGGCCTATTAGTTTCTTTCAATTATGTATTTGTTTTAAGACTTGAATTTGAGTCTTGTAATTGTAAAGTGTGCTCAGCCTAGGGTGCCTCTCATCTCACCATTGATCACTCATTTCATCCTAGAGTGGAGAACATTTCAGATTTCTAACCTTAGGCCCATTGCACTTTCATTTAAGTTGGTCAACTTTCTCATTGTACTCACTTTGGTCAAAATTTATGAAATAGAATTTCTAAGACTTGTGTCTTGAGAAAGGAGGGAGCTATCCTAGGGTTTCTTCCAAGAACCTTGAATCTTATCATGGATCCGTGATCCAATTGGCAATTCTCCATCAAACTTATTGAATTCCTTGAATTCATGACGTTTCCTCATTTCTTTCATACTCCATTTTTCCTTTTCTTCTAACTTGTTCATCAATCCGTGAATCTCATTCTTAACCGTGAGGTTTGGTTCCTATTTCCGCAAGCTACATCCATTGATTAAGTGTTGAATAAATGGTGAATGAAGATTGGGGCACCCCTTTTGATGGAGGACTATCCCCAAAAGCTCAACAAACTCTTCAACCTTAAATTTTAATAAATTGAGCTTCTAATAAAATTTGTTATGTTTTTGACTGTCTGACTAGGTTTAGTATTGAGAGCATAAATTGGGCTATACAACTCCAATTGAGCTGTTATTTGTGTCTAATTAAAGAATACTTCAAGGGATACAAAAGCTATGAAAACATTAAAGCTCAATTCGAACTTCATCTAGGAGGAAATTTGGCTTGAAGTTAACGTTTGGATACTGTCAGGATGTCTAACGGGGTGCTTGAACAATTTCCATATTTTGCGCATAACTTGGGCTACACACCTCCAAATAATTTCTTCTTGGTGGCCTTTTAAAGATGACTTAAAGGGCTACAAAAGTTATGAAGACACCAAAACCCAGTTCGGATTTAAGCTTGGAGGAAATGGAGCTTGAAGTTAACGTTTGGATTCTGCCAGGATTTTCCAGCAAATTGATTGTGTTTAGGTCTATTGGTTTCTTTCAATTATGTATTTGTTTTAAGACTTGAATTTGGGCCTTGTAATTGTAAAGTGTCCTCAGCCTAGGGTGTCTCTCATCTCACCATTGATCACTCATTTCATCCTAGGGTGGAGAACATTTCAGATTTCTAACCTTAGGCCCATTACACTTTCATTTAAGTTGGTCAACTTTCTCATTGTACTCACATTTAGTCAAAATGAGTGAAAATTGAGAATTGTTTCTCTTGAAAGTAGTAAAGCTCTCCTAGGTTTTTCTCCTTGAAACCTTGAATATTATCGTGAATCCTTGCATCCAAGTGGCGATTCTTCCTAAGAGCTTATTGAATTAACCATTCATGGCGCTCCCATCTCTATTCTCTTCCATTTTCAATGTTTCCTTCTTCTTTGGTTCATTCCCTTAATCTGTCTAGCTCTTGACCTTGAGTTCAAGAGTGTTTAAGAGTGATTGAAGATTGGTGAATGAAGATTGGGGCAACAACTTGCTTATCCATGAAGATCCATCATCATTTCCTCATGGGTTTTCATCATCTTTGCTAATCCTTGAAGATCCCTTACAAGTTCCTCATGGGTTTGCATCATGTTTTCTCTTTGGGTCTTATCTAGGTCATGAGATGTACTCCCAAGCATCCTTTTCACCATTAGAAAGCCTCTATCTTCAGGTAGCTCACATGGAAATTGCTCACCCTCACTTGAAACGTCACTTTCCTTAGAAGATTAACTTGATTCCTCACTTGTGATAGCTCTATCAACCATCATCGTCATGACCTTCTTATTTGGACATTATGGGGCAATGTGTCCACGACCTAAACATTTAAAACATTTGATATTACTAGGTTTAGAGATGGGATTAGTTACCTCTTTACCTTTGGAAGCATCTCGGTCATGTTTGTTGAAGGTCTTAGATATGCCCTCATTTTTTGCTCTTTCCTTCCAATTTGAAGAGCTAGGTGTGATAGTCCTTCTAAAGGTGTGTTTTCTTCTCAATTGAGCCTTTATTTTTTCAACCTTATGTATGGCTTTTTCAAGAGTGGTGTAGCTTTGAAGTTCAATGATATCTTATATCTCTCTATTGAGTCCATGCACAAATCTAGCTAAGGTAGCCTCTCGGTTCTCTTGGTACTCCCCTCTCAACATGGTGATCTCAAGGTCTTTATAATAGTCTTGAACACTTCTAGCACCTTGGACCATCCTTTGAAGCTTTGTGTGGAGCTCCCTTGAATACGATGATGGTACAAACATCTCTTTAAGTGCTTCCTTCAAGTGTTGCCAAGTAGAGATAATTGGTCTCACCCTTCTTTGAAGCTCAACTTGTACTTGGTTCCACCACACTAGAGCATACCCCTCAAACTCCAAGGTAGCTAGACTCAACTTCCTCTCCTCACTAAGCATTGGATGACTAAAAAATACTTGATCCACCTTCATTGCCCACTCTAAATAAGTTTCGACACCTCCTTCTCCAATGAACTTAGGAAGTCTAATTTTCACATTTCTTTCATCAAACCTTGCCTCTTCTTCATGTTGGTATCTTCTATAGTGATCGTATCTTCTCCTTTCCCTATGGTCTTCTCTCCTATCCCTCCTTCTCTCACGGTCATAATCTCTAAACCCATAGTCCCCATCATAGTTGCTTCCTTCCTCACTTCCCATAAATGACCTTTGACTCCTCCGACTACCTCTCCTCTCTTCACTACTCATCTCATTTCCTCTCTACTTCTTCTCTCATTTTCTCCTCTATGTCTCCTTTAATTTTCTTCTCTATGTCTCCTCTCATTTTCTTCTTTATGTCTCCTTTCATTTTGCTCACATCTTTCATGCACACTCTCAACCATTGTAGTGTGTAATTGGTTCATTTTCTCCAACATCATCTCCATCATTTTTTGGGTCCGTGGAGAAAATTCATTGGTCACACTTGAAGAACTATCCATTTATTGCAAGAAAGGTTAGCAATACAAGTGACAAGATAAATAAAGAAAACCTCACAACACTCTCTAAATGTTTCCTTCACTCTCTTGTGTTTTACACTTTGAGGCTTTTTCTCTATTTTTTATCTCTTGTCTTTTTCCTTTCAAATCTCACTTTAAGCTTCTTAATAAAACCTCTTAAATCAATTATCCAGGACTATTTTCCTTTATGAAAGAGGAACAATTCCACACTTGAGCTTAAGAAGTCCAAGGAAAACAAAACTCAAGACAAAACTCAAAGAGATCAAAAAGACAAGCAACAAAAGCTAAAATTTGAAGGAAATGGTTACTCAAATTTGGAGAAGTATTTGTGATAAAGGATAAACCAAAATTACAGTAACTAATTGATGTAAAACTGCAGGGATAATTTCAAAACAAAACGGAAACAAATGACACACAACTTAAGACATAAACAGAGATGAAATCAATACCCACCAAGGAGGAATTTATGATCAAATTTTTTTCTTTTGATTTTTTTTCACTTTTCTTGTTTTTTTTCTTTGTCTACTTCTTTTCAATTGTTTATATTTTATTATTTTTGTTTTGCTGGACAGAACACTAAAAAATAATTGCAAACCAAAGCACTCAAAGTTCTAGTGCTAACAACAATAGAAACATCAAATAAGTGGTAATTTAAACTTAAATTGAATATCCTACTAGCATGTAATTGTGTAATACTCAAATTTTGAACATGTAACCATCAAAACATAAGGTGTGACGTGATTTGGGGGGATGGATGCAGGGCATAAAATAGAACACACGTTTTTGGCACAAATTTAGCAAGAAACACAGACAAATGAGCACAAAAACAATGAAAACATTAAGGAAATGATATTACAACTCAATGAACTAAAAAACATCAATTTAAACTTAAAATTACCAAAACAAACTACTAGACCTGCATTATAAATCTAGCAACATTCATGGCAACATGAAAACTCAACAATTTTAAGTATTATGATAACTACAACATGAGAGTAAACATGTAATGGATGAGAAAATTTAAAAGGAACAATTGAGATACATTTTATCAAACACTAGACATGCTAAGAAAATACCTATGAAAAAGAAACTAGCTCTTGATACCACTTGATACAAGCTTGTTTCACACAAACTTGGAATTGTTGCCTAATATTCAATTCTTTATAGGGTTTTGGGAATTATGTATTTAGGTCAAACGAAAATAAAAAAAAAAAAAGGAAGAAAGAAAAATATAAAATGGAATTAAATGAGGAAGGGGAAATGCGTCATGATCGAGATCAATAAGCCAAGGGAAATCGCTACAAAGGAAGGATCCTTTGATAAGATTTTGAGGTTTAACCAAAAAATTCTAGGAGAGCAAAGTCTCAATAAAAAAGATCTAATTTCAATATATTCTTAATCTAATTATAAATGTTCAGCCAAAACATATAAGTAAGCTAAATGAGAATGTAAATTCATCCAAGGGTGACCAAACAAACATGAACAATCAAGGGTTAAAAATAATTCATTAAACAAGAATGACTCTTACCCCTTGGATCAAGTTAAAAATAAAGGGTCCAAATTCATTATTGAAATATGAATTAAAATACATTCTTAACTCTGATATTTTTATTTAATCTCTTGGTTAAGATTCACTTCTCTCTCCATTCTTTTTTACTAAAGCTAAGTTCAACAACTTATTAAAAAAAAAAAAAAAACAAAAGTTTCCAAATGACTATAAACTACCATTTGCTCACACAAAATTACTCAAAAGTTTAAGTTACAAACAAAATTAATTTACAAAGTCATATAAAATTTTAATTTTATAATAAAATCATCTGTATTTAATTCAATATTACAAAGCTCCTTCTCCAACTCTTACTTTGATTTTATAAGAATTTCTATTATAAATCTTTTATCTTATAATCTCGTAACGATCTTCCATCAAAATCACTCCTGCACCAATAACGTAGACGAAGTTGCCAAGACTTAGAATGACTCTATGACTTTTTAATAACCTTTTTAATAACCTCTTTAATAAAATCCAATTTCTTTAATAACCTTTTTATTGGATCGGAAAGTCCCCCAAACCTTTCTGAAGCTCCACCAATAAATAATAAATTTCAAACTACTTTATTAGATTGTACTATAATAAATTTCAAAACAATCCACGATCATGTGAAATTGTACCGCAGGCTACTTTTCTGGACAGGCCACCGCAAGATAGATGGACACATACAACATATTTCATGAATTGCATTTATTTGACAAGCTAACTGAACTTGACCAATTTGTCCTGACCAGCTGCTTCTGTGCAAACCAAACTAGCCGTATGCCCTGTCTTGTTATGACCAGAGAATGGGACATTTTCTAAAAATGGAACTACTAATTACATACTACTAAATATAGGTTTAGTCCGTCTTTGTTTACTAATAAATAAATGTTAATGGTTGAGAATGGACTTTGTGCCTATTTGGAACCACATTCATCTTCACCATGAGTGTTCATCGTATGGGGGTGTCGCCATGGGATGTTAGGTTACTCCGCCATAATATACATGGTGCAGTTTTATTAATCCATTCCAATTTGATTACAAATAAATAATATAATAGATTTGGTATATTTTATATCAAATTTATGTATTAAAAATATTCTTAATTATAATTAGTAAAAGAAATTAATCATCTAATTTTATTTTAAGATTTTTCACTTTAGATGAGTTGAGTCGAAGTGATTAAATAAAAAGTTCTCCCTCTTCTTATCCTCATTCAATTATTTTCCGTGCATGTGAACAAAGAAACTCTAACCTCTATTAATGCATAACATGTTGCACCACTTCAATCAGTGCCGGAACCACGTTCATTGAAGTTGAAGGGGTGATCCCTCAAAAATTTTCATTTTTCTTATATATATATATATAATTATTTAAAATAAATAATTATGATTTTGGTTTTATAATTTTAAATAAATAATTATAATATTTTTAAAAAAATTATTTTATATAATAATTATATATATAAATAATAATTTATATTAATAAATAATATATATTATATATAATATTAATAATAAATTTTATTTTTTAATATTTTCTATTTTTGATTTAAAATTTTATATCTAATTTTAAAAACATACATGTTTAAGATTTTATTTAAATGATTTTTAATTTTAAAATTTTAATATTTATCTTTAGTTTAAAAATTTTATTTAAATAATTTTTAGTTTTAAAATTTTAATATTTATCTTTAATTTTAAAATTTTATTGACATATCATATATTTATTTAAGAAATTCTTGATTATAATAATTTTCAACCATTGATGATGTATTTTTTATTATTTTATCTATAAATTATTATTAAAATTTTAAATATTTATCTTTAATTTTAAAATTTAACTGTTATATTATATATTTATTTTAAAAAATTTAATTAAAAATAATTTTTAATCTTTAATGATGTATTTTATATTATCTTATCTAAAAATTATAATAATGATAATAATAATAATAAATTTTTAATAATAATAATAATAATAATAATAATAATAATAATAATAAATTTTAATTTTAAGACTCTTAAGCAGAATGAGCTTGTTTTTTAAAAGTGCAAGTGTTTGATTCTTTCTTAAATATATCTCTAGTGTAATTTTAGTTTCTATTCTCTAATTAATTGATGAATAATATAAATAATATTTTTCTATAATTTTAAAAAATTTAAAATATAATAATAATTTTTTAAAAAAAATGCTATATTCTTTGTAATAAATTAATTTTTTATTTTAAACAATTAATAGAAAGAAAAATATAATATAATAATAAAAAAATAAAAGTTTATTCAAAAAATTAAAAATAAATAAATAAATAAATAAATAAATAAAAATTTTGCCGCTGCCAAACTTAGATCCTGCTCGGGTCCTGACTTCAATGTTTTAGATGAGATTCTCTTCTATTTGTGATTTAGCATTTCGTTTCTGACATATTGTCCACATTGTACATAAATATAGTTTCATTTCTTTCTCTGACAAGTACATAAATATAGTTTAATTTAGTATAGATAATGTTCCGCGGAATTCTGGACACTGCCGAGCTCCTTCTTCTGCGGGCGTGAGATCGTCCTCCTCCTCGGCCGAGTCCGATCAGGTAGGACACATTCACAGCGAAGGGGAAAGTACCTGCAAAAGGCACTCCGATGCTTAAGTTAGAAGATGTTCTAGAGAGAAGACCAAATGAAAAAGTTAGGATAAGAGATGACTTAGCCTTTTTCGTTGACTTCGCAAGAATATTTATACCCTTGCTCTGACGGTTGGGAGAGAGGGGAAATCCTGAAATCTCGGGATACTCGATGCGCTTGGCTCGAGGCACACATGTAGGTATTAGGGAAGCTTTGCGAGTTCCGATAGTCATGATTGCGGGAAGGGAAAACGTCACGTCAAGTCGTCACATCTCAGGGTTGGATAAGACTACCCTTAGAGCTCGGACAAGCTTGGCCTATGGATGGTGCCGACTTCATTAAAGCTCGGTATGTACATAAGCCCCCAGAATCCGAGGATGAGACACGTTGTCAGTCTCGGAAGAGGATTTTTATTGCAAACTTCCCCAACAAGCTGGGGTTTATGGGAAGCTCGTCTCCGAGGTGTAGCAAATGAGGCGTTTCTTTTTAAATTTTAACTTATTTATTGGCGGGAACCGTTACAAGCACACAACGGTTGAGATTCCCTGCCCTTGTCTTTAAATATCGCTTGGCAGCCCTTCGTCATCCTCCTTTCTCCCTTCCGAAATTCTCTGCTTCGTCCTCTGCCGCAGTTTCCTTCTTCTTTCGCCATTGTTGCTCTTGCTTCCGGCCGCCGCTCACCTTGTCTAAGGCTACGTTTGTGGTGGTTCAAATCGTTCGTTTGTCGGAAACAACCTCCTCCCTTAGGTACGCCACCATGTCTCTTCCCTCTTCTTCTGATTCCTCGAAAGTGAAACCTCTGGTTTCGAGAGAAGTGTCCCCCATAGGGGGTCTCCTTCTTCAGAGGGGACTCCCAGTCCCCCCGCCGTGCCTGCCCACAGGTTGGGCGCTGGTATTTCCCGAGCGGCCACCGCCATCGCGGCTGCTGCCGCTGTAGTTGCGCTCCCGCGGAAGGTTAGGGCCCCGAGGCCTAAAAAGATATACCCACCGGCTCCAGCCGAGTATGCTTGGGTCCTGGATGAGGCGAACTCCTATTCTTCCGACCTGACATCTAATCAGGTGGGCGACTTAGTTAGGATAATCCCGCCCATTACGCCGGGTCTAGAGCAGTTTGTTCGCGTAGAGCTTTGCTTCCCTTTCGAGAGGATTTTTATGAAGCCCCCAATTAATGGGGACGACTTCGTCTATGTCTACGAGCACATGTTTCGTGACTTCGGCGTCACCTTCCCTCTTAGTGATTTTGCCTGCCAAGTTCTGAGACTCTTGAACGTGGCCCCCTCCCAACTTCATCCAAATAGCTGGGGTTTCTTAAGGGCTTTTGAAATCTTGAGCCCGTTTCTCGGCATTACCTGTTCGGCCAAGGTATTTCTATACTTCCACCAGCTGAAGCTGGGTCAGAAAGTCGGCTGGTGTTCTCTTAACGGGGCCTAGTACGGATCTGTCTTCACTCTCTACCACCAGTCTTTCAAAAACTTCAAAAATAAATTCTTCAAGTTGAAACCCATCCCCCATACCGAGGGCAGGCGCCTTCTCTTTGACGAGCGTCAGGTCCCCCTATTTCCTCTTTATTGGAGCGAGTGTCCCATAAAATTTACCTCCTGGCGAGATAGCGACCTCCTCCCTGAAGAGAAAGAGAGCATTGACAAGCTCATGGCACTGGATCGTCCTTTAGACGTCCGACGTGTCCTGAGGTTGTCAGATGTAGAGGACCCCAAAGCTGACTTTCTAGGTATTTGATCGTGCATATGGCTTTTCTTTTGTTTAACCTTGGTGTTTTTGTAACGCATTGTTGGTGTCTTATTTTCAGACCTGACGGCCGACCAAGGGAGATCAGCTCGTGGGAAACTGATTCAAGCTCCCCCTTCTCAGAACAAACCTCCCATCAAGTGGCTGAAGAGGACTTCTCGCCCCAGCACTATAGTTCTCTCTGACTCGACCACCGTTGGCGAGTTAGAAAAGACTCGACCTGGCCCCTCTGAGATTCCTCCAGTGGTTGAGGAGGGCAGTCCTGAGAGGGGTGCCGATCTGCCCGCCGGGGTCACAAAGGCTTCTCCTATAACTGTGGTACCTCCCGTGGCCGCTGAGGTGCCTCAATCTCAGCCTACTTTCACCTCTACTGTCGGGGATTCTGAGCCCGCCGCTAACGATCCACCTCCGGAGAATTCGACAATCCTTGGTCGCCTGGCCCCAAAGGGGTTGATTTTCCATGGTTGCTCTTCAAGCGCTCCAAGGTTGGAGCACCTTTCTTGTCACCAACCCGGACCTCCCTCCTTATGGGGCACCGAGGTTCGCATGGGGGATGTGGCTGTCGAGGGAGCCTTCCCTACTCGGTATGACGCAGAACTTATCCGCTATGTCGGCGCCACCGAGGCAGTAGAGGGTGCTTATTTGATGATGCTGCGAAGTGTTGCCGTTTTCTATCACTTGCGGTATGAATAATCTTTTATCTTTCTTCGGTAATTTAAGTGCCTTCATGATTGGTAACTTAACATTTCTTTGATTATTCAGAGACGAAGTGATAGGCGGGGTCGAGGCACGTTGCCAACTATCCGAGTTGCAGGCCGCCAATCATAGGCTCAAGGTGGCCCTTCAAGAAGCCCAAAGCTCCTACCACAGCCTTCATGCCTCTCAGCAAGAGCTGTTGAAAAACAAGGTGGAGTCTGATCAAACTCTCCATACTCTGGGGTTGGAGGTTGAGCAGTCTCGGGCTTTGCTAAAGATGGCCAAAGAGCAGAGGGTTGATTTGCTGGAGACCTCCGAGTCACAATGTGAAGGTCTTGGCAAGACTGCTCAGGAGCGAGAGGCCGAGATTGCTACGCTTAAAGAGGAGTCGGCAAAACTCCGATCTTCTTTGACCGAGGCCGAGGACTGCAATGAAGCGTTAGCCGACCGAGCTGAAGAGGCTGAAGCCGAGGTTGAGAAGCGGACTCAAATCGGATTAGAAGCATTCTCGGAGGGCTTTGCTCGTGCTTTGGAGCAGATTAAACTTTTACATCCCGACCTCGACATTTCCCGGCTTGACGAGAAGAAGATGGTGGTGGATGGGGAACTAGTTGACGAATGATGAATTCTTTTTGGGTGCTCTTTTAATGCACCTTGTAATTTTGCTGACATCGGATTTCTGGATTTGCTTTATAATATTTGACTTGGTTTCGGTACTTGTGTTTTTCCTCGTTTTCTGACTTTCTCTTAGTAAATTGTAGCTTTGATATGACTTTAGACTGTCCATGCTTTGGGACTTGATGTTTGACTGTCAGCATTTATTTACTTGCTTTCCTTTGCCTATAAATACCGTGTCGTTGTTCTTCTAACTTCAGCGCAATCTTTTCCCTTGTTACTATGATCTCTTTTCTTAAAGATGGGAAAGTTTTCCATTCCGCGCATTTTGTTTTGCATTCACTAGCTCATGATCTTGGTTGTTGGATGATGTTTGGAATGAGAAGTTCTGGTCCCGCAGCTAGAAGTTCTGATTTCACAGATCTTGTGGTGTGCTACGTTCAGCCGAGGTATTTCCAGAGGGTGCCTCTTCCGAGGGTCTTAGTCTCCTGGCGCATCTCCATTCGCCCCTGGGTTAGGAAGAAGAGATATCAATCTCTTTGTGTATCTCTATCCATCCTTGGGTGAGATGGAGATTTCTTGGTTTCTTTGTGTATCTCTGTCCGCCCCCAGGGTGGGAAAGGGGAGACTCGAGCTGAGTTACGTTGTTTCAGCTGACGGGTCTACGTTTTTGCATTACTTTTTGCAGCACGCTTTATAGTTTAGTTGTGTGATGCCGGGATAATCTTCGGTCTGCATATTTGAATATTATTCCGAGCTCATTTTAGAGCTTTTATAGTTTCTAGGTATCCTTCAGCCTATGTATTCAACTGTTCTCCCGAGCTTGTTTTAGAGCTTCACTTGTATGATGCCGGGATAACCTTCGGCTTATGTACTCGAATATTATTCCGAACTCATTTTAAAGCTTTTATTTGTGTGATGCCGGGATAATCTTCGGCTTATGTACTTGAGTACTTTCTGAGCTCATTTTAGAGCTTTTATTTGTGTGATGCCAAGATAATCTTCGGCTTATGTACTTGAGTACTTTCCGAGCTCATTTTAGAGCTTTTATTTATGTGATGCCGGGATAATCTTCGGCTTATGTACTTGAGTACTTTCCGAGCTCATTTTAGAGCTTTTATTTGTGTGATGCCGGGATAATCTTCGGCTTATGTACTTGAGTACTTTCCGAGCTCATTTTAGAGCTTTTATTTGTGTGATGCCGGGATAATCTTCGGCTTATGTACTTGAGTACTTTCCGAACTCATTTTAGAGCTTTTATTTGTGTGATGCCGGGATAATCTTCGGCTTATGTACTTGAGTACTTTCCGAGCTCATTTTAGAGCTTTTATTTGTGTGATGCCGGGATAATCTTCGGCTTATGTACTTGAATAATTATAAGGCGTATTTCATGTTCTCAGAAAATGAAAGGCATTTTAAACAATTCTTAATAATTCACAAAATATCACATGGCTTTCGGCCGTTACATTTAATCTATCAGCAGTGCTACATTCGAGTCATTCAAAATCCGAGGATAAAACATTTCCGAGGCATTATCAAAAGAAAATTCGTCTAATGGTCTTACCTAGACTAGCTGTAGTAGGTCTTCAGATGGGTGACATTCCACGTCCTGGGGACAGGTCTCCCGTCCAAGTTTTCTAATCGGTACGCTCCATTTTTCAATGCCTCGGTCACGCGGAATGGTCCTTCCCAGTTTGGGGCGAACTTGCCTTCCTCTTTATTCCTCCGGGCCACCCCAACCTGGCGCCAAACTAGATCTCCCTGGAGAAACTGTCTTGGTCTTATCCTACTGTTATAACGCTGAGTGGCTCTTATCTGAGCTGCTTCATTCTGGATTTTTGCTGCGTCCCTAATCTCTCCCACGAGGTCGAGCTCCGCTCTCAAGTCGCGCTCCTGGTTAACATCTGGGGCCAACTCTCTCCTTAGAAAGGGCTCCCCTATCTCAACCGGTATCATTGCGTCCATGCCGTAAGTCAAACAGTAGGGGGTTTCCTTGGTGGATGTCTGGGGAGTGCAGTGGTATCCCCAAAGGATGCTTGGAAGCTCTTCAGCCCACCAACCCTTCGCCGCGCCCAACCTCTTTCTTAATTCTCGCAAGACAACTCGGTTGGCGGCCTCGGCCTGTCCATTGGTTTGAGGGTGCTCCACCGAATTCACTTTGTGTAGGATACTCAAATTTCTTAAGAAGGTCTCGAACCTGGCCTCGGTGAATTGGCGGCCGTTGTCGGTAACGACCGAGTAAGGGGCTTCATAGCGACAAACTATATTCTTCCAGCAAAATCTTTCAATGTGTTGAGCCGTTATTCTGGGCACAGGTTCTGCCTCAATCCATTTGGTGAAATAATCCACCGCTACCACCAGAAACTTGACTTGTCCCCTGCCTTGAGGGAAAGGTACGAGGATGTCGATTCCCCAAGTCATGAAGGGCCAAGGGGATGTCATGGTGTGGAGTTGCTCTTGAGGGACACGGGGGATCGGACCATATCTCTGACACTGTTCGCACTTTCGCGTTGTTTCCTCCGCATCCTTTTTCAAGGTCGGCCAAAAATACCCTGCTCGTAAGGCTCGGTGGGCGAGAGTTCGGCCCCCTGTGTGCATTCCACATATCCCTTGATGTAGCTCTCTCAGGACATACTCGGCTTGTTGGGGGTCGAGACATTTAAGTAGCGGCGTTGAGAATCCTCTCTTGAATAACTCCCCATTGACCAAGGTGAAGGTGGCGGCTTGGCGACGTATCTTTCTTGCTTGGGCATTGTCGTTAGGTAGGTCCCCCCTCTCTAAATATGCTCTGACTTGATCATACCAAGGTGAGGGGGTTTGTGTTTGAGAGGGTTGGGTCAGACACATGATTTCTTCGAGGGAGGGCTTCGCCATCGTTTCTTGGATCAGGGTTCTATATTGCCCAGTCTTCTTTGTATTGGCTAATTTTGATAATACGTCGGCTCTCTCATTTGCTACCCTTGGGACATGAATCATACTGAACTGTGTGAATGAGGTCGTGTTCTTCTTTACCAACTCAAGATATTAGGCTAAGAGAGGCTCTTTCGCTTGATAAGTTCCATTAACATGACCAGTGACGAGCTGGGAATCGCTGTGACATTTTAACCTTTTGACGCCCATCTCTTGAGCTAGTCGTAGCCCCACCAACAGGCTTCGACTCACTTTGGTTGTTTGACATTGAAAATTCGAATCTAACAGCTTGTTCCAATATCAAATTCGCAGGTCCCTCAAGGATGATTCCTGCCCCACTCCCCTTTTTGTTGGATGATCCATCCACATGAAGAGTCCAAAGTTGATCACTTCCGTCGACATTATCATTAGGAACTGGTGGGAGCTCGGTCAAGAAGTCAGCTAGGAACTGAGCCTTCATGGGTCCCCTACTTTGGAAGGCCAAACCAAACTCTGAGAGTTCAATAGACCATGCTGTCATTCGCCCGACCAAGTCGGGCTTTTGGAGGACCTGCCTGAGTGGGTAGTTCGTCTTGACAATGATTTTATGGCTCCTGAAATAATGCCTCAACCGCCGTGCCGAGAATATCAATGCCAATACCAATTTCTCAACGACTTGATACCTCTCCTCTGCGGGTTGTAGCGTTCTGCTAACGAAATAGATGGGGTGTTGTTTCCCTTCTTCCTCGGTTGTCAAGACCGAGCTTATGGTCGAATGTGCGGCGGCCAGATACAAGCTTAACTCTGCAGTTCTAGGGGGATTCTTCAAGATCGGTAGAGTTGCTATTGTCTCTTTTAAATCTATAAATGCCTTTTCAGCCTCGGTGTTCCACTCGAATTCGGAAGGTTGCTTGAGTAGTTTGAACAATGGTCGGGCCTTTTCGGCTAACCTTGGCATGAATCGAGACAAAGCGGCTAAGCTTCCATTCAATCTCTATAGTTCCTTCAAGGTGGTTGGGCTTTTCATGCTTAGGATTGCCTTACATTTCTCAGGGTTGGCTTCAATCCCTCTGGCCGTGATTAAAAATCCCAAGAACTTTCCTCCTTGAACCCCGAAAACACACTTTTCCGGATTCAACCGAAGATTATGCCTCCTGACTTTGCTGAATAGTCTTTGTAGATTGACTAAGTGATCATCTATGTCTGCCGACCTTACTACCATGTCATCAACATAGACCTCCATTATTTCCCCTATCTCTTCCTTGAAGACCAAATCCATCAATCTCTGGTAAGTGGCACCAGCATTTTTTAATCCGAAAGGCATGACCCTGTAACAGTAATTATGCACGTCGGACATGAATGCAGTCTTGTCCTCGTCGGGGGGGTACATGGGAATCTGATTGTAACCCGAGTATGCATCAAGGAAGCTCAGCATCTTACTTCCCGATGTGGCATCTACCAGGCGATCTATGCTTGATAAAGGATAGGTATCCTTTGGACAAGCTTTGTTTAAATCAGTGTAGTCTGTACACATTCTCCACTTTCCACTTGCCTTTTTGACCATCACAACATTAGCCAACCACGTGGTGTACTTTATTTCACGGATGAAACCCGCTTGTAGAAGCTTGCTAACCTCCTGACGGACAGCGGACGACCTCTCCTCTCCCAACTTTCTCTTTCTTTGGGCGACGGGGCGAGACCCAGGTACTATGGATAATTTATGGCATATGAAATTGGGATCAACTCAGGCATATATCATTGCACTCCATGCAAATAGATCGGCATTCCCGAACAATACTCTCTCCATTCCATGACGGGAACACCCTTCCAACGTTTCTCCGATCTGGACATCTTGGCCTACCCTGCCTCCTAGCTGGAACGGAAAAGTCTTCTCGGCAGGTACTGGTCGGAACTCTTCGAAACCTGTCCTGGGATCCAGGTCCAAGGTTTCTGGCTCTATGCTCAAGCATTGAGGCGAGGTCCCCCTTGTCGCGTTCGCCTTCAACGTGTATGGTTGAATTTTCAGGCTCTGAGCGTAGCATTGTCGTGCCATTTTTGGGTCAGCCTTGACAGTAACGATCTTAGCCCCAACTGGAAATTTCATCGCGAGGTGTAGCATTGAAACTACAGCCCCGAGCTGGTTTAACGTTCTCCTGCCCAAAATGACATTGTACGAGGTTTGAGCTTCAACCAAAAGATATCTAACCAGAACAGTTTTTCCCTCTTCCTCGTCTCCGAGGGTAGTAAAGAGCTCAACATAACCACGTGTGTGGACCCGTTCCCCAGCGAACCCGAGAAGAGGTTCAGAGTGATCTTTGACCACGGCCGGGGGTAGGTCGAGCTTGAGGAAAGTATCCCAATAAAGGATGTCTGTCGAGCTTCCTTGATCGACGAGTACCTTCTTCACCCTCCAATTCGCGATGATAGCAGTGATGACCATAGGGTCATCATGGTCAATGCTACTGGTGGAAAAATCCTCGGTGGTGAAAGTTATTGGTGGGAAACTCCTAGTGGATGGATGGTCAGCCACCATATTTATGCTCTTCAAATGCCGCTTCCGAGCTCTAGATGTTACTCCCCCACCCCTGAATCCTCTAGCTATAGTGTTAATTGTTCCCCTTACTTCTTGAGTTTTGTTCTTTTGGGAGGTCGCTCTTTTATCCGGGCGAAACTTGTGATTACCCTTGTAAGAATGGCTCCCCTGCTTTCCCTGGGGCTTCTCCCGACGATCTCCCCCGGTCTCTTCTTCTCTTCTCACATATTTCGACAGAGCTCCTGATTGTATCAACTCTTCAATAATATCTTTCACCTTGTAGCATTCCTCAGTGGTATGACCATGGTTTTGATGGAAACTACAGTAACGGTTGACATCGGCATTACGGGGGGTAGGGCAGGGCTTAGGGGGGCGAATCAGATCTGAGTTAAAGGCCTCCCTCAAAACAACTTCTCTACTCGCATTTAAAGGTGTGTATGGACTGTGTTTGGAAGGTCCTCGCCCCCTGGGCTCATATTCCTTCTGTCTAGGTGACGAATGACGATCATACCGACTACGTTGTTCCTTTCCCCTTTTCTGGGCCTCGTCGTTCTCCCTCCCCTTTTTCTGGGCCTCGTCGTTCTCCTCCATGTTTATAAATCGGGCTGCCCATTCCCTGAGCTCGTCCATGTTGCGGGGCGGCTCAGAGAAAAGTGATCTGGAGAACGGTCCCGACCTCAAACCAGCTTTAATGGCATGCATGGCTACCGTCGGGTGGAGATCGGGGATGGTCATGCTTGCTTGTGCAAATTTTGTCATATAACTTCTAAGTGGCTCCGTTTGTCCTTGTCGGATTCTTGTCAGAGAGATGGAGTCGGTCATTACAGGTTTGCAGTCGGCGAATCTAGCCACGAACTTAGCACACAAAGATTCAAAGGAGTTTATAGAAAGTGGTGGCAAAGTGTAGTACCAATCTAAAGCTACTCCTTTCAGGGTGGTGGGAAAAAGACGACAATGAACTCGTAAGTCATCAGATACCAAACTGGCCTGGGTAAGGTAAGCTTTCACATGTGAAGTTGGGTCAGTCCCACCTTCATATTTTTCAGTGGTTATTCCTTTAACATTCTCTGGAAGCTTACACTTCATGATTTCTGGCACAAAAGGATGGAATGAAGTTAATCTTTGTAAACCTGGATTCTCTGGAACGCGTGTGTCGTAGAAAGGCATTTCTTGTACTATGGGAGGGAGATTTCGCGGGTCTTTCCCTCCCGGACCTTGTCCTGGAGTTGGTGCTTCCCTCTCTCGATCATCATTCTCCTTTTCTTCCCCAATCTTATGTCCTTCTGACGCTGGCTTGCTATGGACTGATTCTGCGCGTTCTCCTTCACCGGTGTTGCCCTCACGAGCTGTCTTTTGCTTTTTAAAAGCCGCCATTTCTTCCTGGTGCTGCTCCCGGAGCTTCTTCATTTCTTCCTCTTGCCTTTGTCTCCATTGGTTCATATCATGTTCCATTTGCTGCCTCAACGCTGCCATGGAACTTTGCATTTGGTTCTTCAAGGCTTCTATCAACGCTGGATCCATCCCTGTTCCTTCTGAAAACGAATGAGCTTGGCTCCGCATCTTTACCATGTACTTTGTGGTCCCGGGAAAGTGTTTTACTGGGGCCCCACGGTGGGCGCCAAAATGTTCCGCCGGATTCTGGACACTGCCGAGCTCCTTCTTCCGCGGGCGTGAGATCGCCCTCCTCCTCGGCCGAGTCCGATCAGGTAAGACACATTCACAGCGAAGGGGAGGTACCTGCAAAAGGCACTCCGATGCTTAAGTTAGAAGATGTTCTAGAGAGAAGACCAAATGGAAAAGTTAGGATAAGAGATGACTTAGCCCTTTTCGTTGACTTCGCAAGGATATTTATACCCTTGCTCTGACGGTTGGGAGAGAAGGGAAATCCCAAAATCTCGGGATACTCAATGCGCTTGGCTCGAGGCACACGTGTAGGTATTAGGGAAGCTTTGCGAGTTTCGATAGTCATGATTGCGGGAAGGAAAAATGTCACGTCAAGTCGTCACATCTCAGAGTTGGATAAGACTACCCTTAAAGCTCGGACAAGCTTAGCCTATGGATGGTGCCGACTTCATTAAAGCTCGGTATGTACAGATAACATTCATATGACAGAAGTTGTTGAATATAATTAATATTGACCATATTATTTTTGTCGGATCTATTTTAAATCAAAACTTTTCCATGTATTACTGGTTACCGTAATGAATTTTTCTTAATATTAAATAAATTATTAGTAAATATAAATATTAATTTGATAGTAATATTTAATTTTTGTTACAATTTATTATTTCTTTTAGTAATATTGATTTTGTAGAGAAAATTGTGATTATCGCATAAAAAAATTGCCCGTCAATACATGTATATTTATCCATGATATTTAAAGTCTCTGGAAAATATACTTATTTAGATTAACTATTTATATTTTTTGTTAAAGAAGTTAATTTTGAAGTGGTGATATATTTGAGTTATTATAAAATATATTATTTTATAACAATATTAAAATTCATGACATTTGTAATAGGAATATCGAAAATGGCTTGGAAATATGTCATCTTATTATAACAAATTTAAAATTGTTGCGAATAATTACATTTTTATGACAATATGTTGATTGTTATTAGATAAAGTTATATTTCTTCTCACAACGTCAAAAGTTTTAACAAAATATATATTTATAGCAGTGACATTTAAAATTTATTAAGAAATGTTATTTTTTATGCAAATATTAACATTTGTTGAGAAAGATCAAAAGCTAAAATTATTTTCTTATCCAAATGTGTATATAATGTAATAAGGAATATAAACAACATATAACAATTATTGTATAATATATAAATTTAGTAGAATTTTTTTTTAACATTTACAGATTTATTATAATTTGATAAACATGTAACTTTTTAAACAAATAAAACAAGATGTTATTTTTTAAAAAACAATGGAATTATGAAATAAAGTAAAAAATATAAAAAAATTGTTTTTTTAACTACTATAATTAACAAGGAAAGACTAGAAACAAAATTTTTTGTTACATAAGAAGTTACTTAAGAAGAGACAACAACATTAAATATTTATTGCAATAAATGTTATTATAAAGACTAACAATAATATTCTTACTGGCAAGAATAGATTTTACGGCAAAATAAAAAATTTTCCAATAAAAAAATCACGTAATCACAATAAAAGTTTATGTTATAAAAATATAAAATACTAACAACAAAAATTTTCTTTACAAAAGCTTGAGAAATCACAACGCAGAACTTATCGTAACCCAGGCGACTGCAGCGACAATAGCTTTCTCTCTGTTGAGTGGTTATTATTGAGATACCGTGCGGTCTGAGATCTTGTCTATATTTTGGTCGTAGATAGAAGTTGAACCAAATGTGTGTGGTACCATACTATGCCACGATTCATTATATATAACTACTTTGGCATCTTATGCTTCTTTCACATATATTCATTGCTACATACTATTCAAAAGTGCTTGATACTGATACATACATTACTCCTTCATATATAGACCCCACTTCAAAAATTGTCTTGTCCCTATCCTCGCTGTGCCTGCCTTCACGTACGTATCATGTTTACCATCATCAAACTCATACTCATCTAATAGGGCAAATTGACCATAATAGGTTACTTATGGAAACTTATTCTGTAACTGGGCCGCCGAGTTAAAAATTTATTACACGGGATCTGTTTTTTAACGGTGACGGATAAGGGTTGGACGTCATAGTTATGGGAGTGACACGTGGTAGGTAGGAATTGGACATCACATATGACGTCTCTCCCCTGAGCGTCTAACGCTACATGATAAGTGGGGTGCCTTCACCCTGAGCGCCAAGTACCACGTGGGGCGCTTGGCCTGAGGGTGCCCTATTTGGGGCGTTAGTCCGTAGGGCGCAAGGCCCACTGTTTCTTTGGTGTTAGTGGTCCAGACGCCAACAATTGCTATATATACCCCTATCCAGCATAGTCCATCACACAAACCCAATTTCAGGTGACTTCTACTAAATTTTGTTATTTTCATTCTACTTAATTTGATTAGTTTAATTGTTATTAAATTATTTAGTGGATTTGTAGGATAGTAATATTTTGTACGAAGGTGTATGTAATTTTAATTTAATTTTATTTGACGGATATGATAATTATGAATTATAATAATATTTGATATTAATTTTTTTTTTGTAGGTGATTTGTTGGTGATATATGGCTTTTGCAATTACTATAATTGCGTATATTAATGGAAGGATAAACGAGACGAATAAATGAGTCGTATTCGGAGGACCGAAAAGAGCATTACAAATTAAACGCGGCATAAGTTTTAATTTCTTAAAAAATAGAATTCGTAATAAATTTAAATTAAATGATAACCAAGTTATTGGTTCTATTACAACAAGGTATTTAATAGGAAATCAATATGCTCCACTATAAATAGTGGATGATGAAGATGTGGATATTATGATAACTAATTTTCTTCAACAAGAGGGCGGTAGTCCTATAGAAATATGTGTTAAGTTGTTGTTTGCAGGTGGTACATCGTCTGGGAATAATGCGGATACAAATGAAAGAAGCGTTCGTAGTTCTTACGATGGATATTCTACAAGGTTAAACTCTAGTGACAATGATGAAGATTACGTTGTTTCATATATGAATATTGATTCAACATCCGAAGATGAAGATTTTGGTGGGAATTTTTCTGAATCAGAAGATGATGATTTAAATAAAAATGTACAGAGTTTAAGCCTTAACGTCAACAAGATCACGGTGTTGTCAGAACAAAAGGTTAGGAATACTAAATTTAATAATTAAATTTTTGAATAATAAAATAATTGTTTGATGTGATGTTCATGTAAATGTAATTGTAGAACCATTTTGGCAAACAACCCCACACTACGCAAACATTAATTGAGAGTATCCTGATTAAGAAGATTCGTGGGGTTTAAATGTTGAATCGAATTGGGTCATTGGACAAGAATTAGTTGTTGGTATGGAGTTTGATAACAAAGATGAAGTCCAAACTGCTGTTGCAAGTTACCTAATGGTCGTACATCAAACGATGAAGGTGGAGGAGTCAAAATCAACAAAGTATGTTATTTTTTGCCCTAAAAATTGTGATAAAATGGGGTGGTCCACACATTTGTTTAAATTCAAGTTTGACTCAAGACCATGCTAATTTAGATTCAAATATGATTAGTACGTGCATTATTGCCGAATAATCCTATCAGGCTGATGCCACTCAGCTATCTGAAAACAAATCAAGGGCAAAAACACCCCTCCATATCTGCTGGCCCTCCAAACAAATATCAGGTAACAATCCAAAGACAGGTCCAAAGTAAGACATCCATAGAAACTACTTAAAAAAATAATAATTAAACGAATATTCTTGTAAAAATGTGTAATTTATATATAATGAATGTAAATACTACAAATATTTAAAAATAGTTAAGTTACCTTATTAGATTTTAGAATATCTAAAGTCCTTCGTATACTACTCACATCTTCATCATAGGAAACACTGTTTTGGACCGGAAGCCACCTACAATTCAATAATAATTTATTTGTCAAATTGATTGAAATAAAAGATAATAAAAAACACATCAATTAACTAATTACCTGTGACCAAATGGGGTGTCCGGATCACAAGTCACCATGACCTGCGGGGCTAAGCGGGTAAATCGTTCTCGCCCATAACTGTATCAGAACTGACATCCCTCCAATGGACACTGCGTTAATACCTGTTGCATTACATAATTCCCGGTATGTACAAATATCTTAATAACGCACTTCCCCAAGCATATTTCCTTGTCTTTGTGAAATCATCCAAGAACTGCAAATAACGTAACGAAACTCTGGAGTTATTTTTGTCAACAAATATGACACCACCTAAGAATCGCAATATCCAAGCTCTAATGAAACGAGGCAGTACCTCATAGTCATCTAGAAATGGTGTAATATTATTGAAATGATTAGCCAACCAATTTAGCTTGACATAAAAACCTCTAATCTCATCTGCACTAGATCTGCATGTGTGGATCCAATAACAGGTCTCTCATCCACTAGTAAACCAAGTAACACAACAACATCTTCCAGTGTGATGGTACATTCCCCACACGGCATATGGAATGTATGGGTCTCAGGCCTCCAATATTCAATAAGAGCTTGTATTAATCCCTCATTCTAATTAAAATACCCAAGATGACACACCCAATAGAAGCCAGTCTCAACCAAATATGGGGAAATAACATCAGGCCACCGTGACTGGCCCTGATACAGAGGAGCAGTTCGTCTTAATTTAAACTTCATGTTTTCTCCAGTGTTCCAATCCCCCATTCTGTTTAAAATACCCAAGATGGCACACCCAGTAGAAGCCAGCCTCAACCAAATATGGGAAAATAATATCAGGCCACCGTGATTGACCCTGATACAGAGGAACAACTCGTCTTAATTTAAATTTCTTGTTTTCTCCAGTGTTCCAAATATGTTGAGATATATGATACTGCTGAATCCATAACAAATCTGGTTCTATAGGTCCTGATTCAATCGTGACGCCACCAGATGAAGAAGAAACAGGCATAACAAAACCTACAAATATTTAGAAATAAAAAATAAATTTACAACAGTTGAAATAATAAATTGTCCTACAAGTTACCATAAATTTTTTTTTAACTAATTATATCAACACTTAAATTTAATTACATTAACAATTTTATTTAATCTAAAAATTCAAAATTCAAATTCAAATTACTAACAATTAATTTCTTAAAACATCCATTATGAACAACTTCAAATTACTAACAAATATTCTAATTAATTTCTATATTAAAATTAAAATATTTCAATAATAATAAAATAATAATTTCTACACTAAAATTACAATATTTCTATATTATCAACATTATTCCTATACTAAATTAACAATATTATCAACATTATTTCTACAATAACAAAATAATTTCTATCCTAAAATTAAAAATTTTCATTACTAAAATTACACTATTTCTATTTACTATAAATTTAATATTATTTTTTAAGTTTTTAAACTAATTCTACATTTATATACTATATACACAAAATTATTTTTACATCTACCACTACAGAAAAAAATACAGCCTAACTAACTACACTAGTATAACTAAACCACTAACTAACTTAACAACTAAACTAACAATACATAAAATATAAAACTACAAAACGTAAAATAATCAATTAAACTAACCTGGAGGGAGACCACTGCACGTGAGGAGGGGAGCACAACAGCTAAAAAAAAGTAGGGACCACACCAAAAGGGAAGGGGACTGCGCGGAGGAAGAGGGAGGAAGAATGAGATTTTACGGCAAAGTGAACAATACATAAAACATTAATTTAAGTGGGGCACTCAGGGTTGAGGCGCACATGCCACGTGTAGGCTGCGCGCTCACGGTAGAGGTGCCACACACACATGGCAACTCCTCGTTCATTGCGCCTACACGGATCCCGCCCAACGCCTTTCGCCTTCTCACAGGAAGCCACGTGGAAGCTTGGCGCCTTCGTGCTGGGCGCTCAACTGTTGCCCAATCCCTGCATGCCACGTGTCACTCCCCTAGCTGTAGCTCCCATCCTCTGTCCGCCACCGTTAAAAAACAGACTCTCTAGCGTAATAAGTTTCTAACCGGGCCCAGTTACGAAAATAGTTTCCATAACTAGCCTATTATGGTCATTTAGCCCATCTAATAGCTTAATCATACTACACCTAGGGGTGGGTAAGCGAGCCAGCCCGCCCCACCTAAGGCTCGCCCGCGAAAAGCTTGGTCCGCCCCGCCCCGCCCCGCAATGTTAAGCAGATCTAACTTGGTGGTCCGCCCCCGTCCCACGAGCTAAACGGGTCGGTCCGCAGGCCTAGTTACAAAATTAAAAAAAAAATGTTAAATTTAGAATTTTAAAATAATGTTAAAAGAAATGTTATATTTTACTTCTTAAATTTTTAATAAAATAAGTCAACAACATAATCTTTTAATTATCTCCAATAACAAATTTAAATTCACCACCACCTACTAAACTATTATTATGCAACAAAAGTCCTTCCTTCAAATAGTCTTGCATTTTATCATTAGAAGAAATATTATTAATTAAAAAGTTTTCCGCTCAATCTCCCATTCTTCCACGAAATCATATATAACTTTGGTCATCTCACGTCTTGAATGTGGTGAAGGAAAATGAGAAAAATTAAGCATTTGACTATTTAACTTCCAATTTGCATCAACAAATACATAATGTGCAATTAATGAAATATAACCCTCACAAATACAAGATGTCCACACATCATATTTCACTTTTTTCTTTTTAGAATCATACAAATTGTTCACATTAATGGTGACAACACGCCTAGAGGGTACCTTAACATAAGGATGCGAATACTGTAATAATTCTTTAAACCTCCTATATTCAGCAATAGAGAATAAGATTATGTTTAATAAGTATCGTATATATCATCTCACATACCACATTGTGATAAAGTTTTTTAGTTTTTAATCTCTCACTATGATCAAATAATCATTTTCCATTATTAGAATTAGGAGACTGAAGGGTGCAACGTGCGAGAAGATTGAGAGGTGGGAAGTGAAATTAGAATTTCAATTTTCAACCTTTTAAATAATGCGGGTTTACGGATCACCCCGCGGACCCCGCAGGTTTGGCCCGCAAACTTCGCGGGGTGGGCTTTTACGAACTATACCCCTAATTTTTTTGAAAAAGTTAGTCTAAACCCGCACGGGTCGCGGGGTCCGTGGACCAGCCCATAGACTTCCACCCATATATCCACCCCTAACTACACCCCACAAGTTTATATTTACGTGCCCACATGCAAGTCATTGCATTGCATAACAGCTTAGTTTTTATGTTTTTTAACACAGTTTAAGAGTTTAAGTTACACGGTCAAATATCAATTAATCGAAAATCATCCGTGTAGAATTATACTCGTCTATTTTTTTTTAGAGGTATTCCTTATTTAGATCACCGCTAGATTATTGAAATTTCATGATTTTGTTTATTAATAATGAAAAAAAAATGTTATCGTATGATATCTATAGAAACATTTATTTAGTGAAAGTATTATTAAAGATATAAAAAAAATGTTATTAATAACACTTTGCAATATGATTAAGTTGCAATATTTGTTAAAAAATGTTATTAAAGTTAATAAATAACATTTTTATATGTTTTTGTGATATTTTCTAAATGTTACTAATAATCATATGTGTAGTAGTGAACGAAGATCGATCTCTATTGGTTGATCTACTTATCTACTACACTTCAATCTTCAAGTATAATTTACTGTGAATCTTTACCTAAAATGAGATACTAACTAGCTACATGCAATAATATATAGGTAACTCACCTTATGTTTTTCTTATACGAGTTGAGTTCATTCTTGCTATTCTATCTATCATTCTCTCTAACTATTCTCGTTTAGTTATATTCAAATAGCAATGATATTTAAACATCTCTAAATATAAACACTCTACGGACATTTAATTTATTATTTATCTCTGTATCTCTCTTCTTTTTCTTTTTTTTTTTATCATAAGTATATCTTTTTAATTCCTCTCTCTTTGTTTAACAGCATATGTCTGTAAATTATTTTTCATATTCAAATTGATCTATGCGACAAGCTAATAGATTAACCTATGTATTCACAATTCAGTAATACATTTATTATTGTATACTCTACGAAAATAGTTTAATTTCTCTCTCGAGTACATAACAATCTATGTATTATTGAATTTCTAAAAAATTGTATGCTATTAGTGAACTGCAATTTGGTGAAACTGTTCGAGTTTCATCAAACACTGCTATTTAGGTTTGATCAAATAATAAATTTGGGCCAAAGAAGGTGTGAATTAAATTGAATAGATTGTATCCGAGCTGTCTAAAGCAGTGAGACATGAACTTCAATCCACGAGGCAGCAGCAGGTTTTCTTTGAGCCGTATGTTTCAATTAATTTTCTTGATTGGCAATTTTTTTCGTTGACCTGTACGAGTACTGCCACTTAAGAGGCTAGATTCTTATTCGTGTCATATGTCATGTGGATGGATTCAGCCATTCAGGTTTCTGCAGAGAGGCTATAGGGGTAATATAACTTTAACTCTTAAGTTGAAAAAAAGTTCATGTACTATATATTACTGCGTATTTCATTATAATTTTAAGATTAAACTAAGATTGAAATTTTGAAAGATAATTTTATATATAAAATTTTATAAATTTTAAAAAAATATTTAAATAAAAAGATTTTATAGAAATATAATAATTTATAATTTTGTAAAAAGGTTGTATGATTAAGATTCATATTTTGAATTTTATTTAATTTAAATCACAAAAAGTTATTAAGATTTGAAATGATTTTATTAATTTATAATATTTAAAGGAATTCTATGAATTTTTTTTAAGAAAATTCAATAATAAATTTTGAAATATAATTAATGAGAATGTGATTAAGCTTAATAAAATTTATATTAATATTATTGTCACTTTTTTATTATCATTTTAGTAACACTGTTGTTATCATGAGTGTTATTACCATTACAATCACCTATAATAATAATCATGATGACGGTAATAATGTTGTCAAAAATCTCATGAAAGTGTAATTATTTGCATGAGCATGACTCTTGACAGTAAATAACTTAAAGAAATTTATTTAAAAATTTTCTTAAATATAAAAATGTTGTTACAATTACAAGATCATTAGAGTTGTTGCAAATTTATATCTTTGGTCTTACTCAAACACAAAGTCTTGGAGGAAAGAGATATGCGCTTGTAATTGTTGATGATTATTCTAGATTTATGAGTTTATTTCTTAGCTCACAAACGTGAGTCTTGTAAGGTTTTTGAGATATTCTATACGAGAGTTCAAAATGAAAAATATTTTTGTATTGTGTCTGTTCGAAGTAATCATGGAACTGAGATTGAAAACTCAAAGTTCAAAGCATTTTGCTATGAAAATGAGATCTTTCACAACTTCTCTTCATCAAGAACACTTAACAAAATATGGTTGTTGGAAAAAAGAATAGAACCCAACAAGAGATGCCTAGAACTCTATTGTGTGAAAGCTCACTTTGAAAATATTCCTGAGTTGAAGCAATAAACGCCTCGTGTTAAATTCAAACAAAATATTAATAAGATACTTAATAAATAAGACTTCTTATGAATTGTGGAGAGGAAGAAAATTCAACACTTCTTATTACCATCCATTTGGATGTGAATGCTTTATTCTCAATACTTGAAATCAACTTGGAAAGCTTGACTCGAAAGTTGATAAAGAGATACTTCTTGGATATTTTAATATGTCTAAGGCATATAGAACCCAAGTTGTAAAAGAATTAATCCATGTAAAATTCCAAGATAACTGACAAAGAAATGTCAAACATAGAAAATTCATTTGATCTTTTACAGATTAAACCACCTGATCAACCTCAAGGACAAGAACCTAGATTAGATGAAAGTGTAAAATTAAATGAAAGAACCACGTCATATTCATCTAAAAAACATGTGTTTATTCCTCAACTTGATGTTCCTCATCATTTGTTTCATAGAAATTGGAAATTTGTGACTAATCACTTTGAAGACTTGATTATAGGAGATAAAAATTAAGGGATAAAGACTGTATCATCTTTGAAGCATGAAGTAAACTATGTCTTGGTATCAGAAATTGAGCCAAAAAAACTTAGATGAAGCACTTCAAGATAATGATTGGATCATTGCCATGGAGGAGGAACTCAACCAATTTACAAGAAATGATGTGTGGAGTCTTGTTCCAAGACCAACAAACAAAAGCATTATTAGAACAAAATGGATATTTAGAAATAAGTTAGACGTAGCTGGTAAAGTGGTAAAAAGTAAAGTCAGGTTAGTAGCTCAAGTTTATAACCAATAATAAGGTGTTAACTTTACTAAAACTTTTACACATGTAGCTAGATTAAAAATAATTTAAATTCTTCTTCCCTTTGCTGCTCACAAAAGCATTATTTTGTATTAGAGGGATGTTAAAAGTACCTTTTTGAATGGTTTCATTGAAGAAAAAGTTTTTGTCAAAACACCTTCTACCTTTGAACATCCAACTCTTATGGGTCATGTTTTTAAACTAAAAAAAGGTTTTGTATGGTCTTAAACAAGCACTTCAAGCTTGGTATAACATACTGATTTATTTCCTTTTAAATAATGATTTTGTGAGAGACAAAGTTGACATAACTCAGTTTAGGAAAAACTAGAATAAAGACTTCATTATTGTACAAATTTATGTTGATGATATTATTTTTGGTGTTATTAATGAGTGTTTGTGTAAGGATTTCTCTAAGTTGATGTAGAACAAATTTGAAATGAGCATGATGAGAGAATTGAAGTTCTTTTTGGGGTTATAAGTCAAGCAAACGAAGGAAGGAATTTACATCCATCAGCAAAAAAATACTAAGGAACTTCTAAAGAAGTTTAAGATGTAAAATGCTAAGCCAATAAAAACCCCATGAATTTGTCTAAAGCGAATCTAAACAAAGATGCATTAGATAAACTTGTAGATAACACCATGTACAGAGGTACGATTGACTCTCTCCTTTATTTCACATCAAGTGGACCTGATATTATGTATGCATCTGCTTGTATGTCAGATTTCAATCAAATCTAAGAGAATCACACTTTCAAGTTGTAAAACATATTCTGAGATATCTGGTTGACACCATTAACTTGTCTGTGTTTCATAAGAGAAATCAAGATTTTGAGTTAAGTGGATATTATGATGTTGACTATGCTAGAGATAGAGTTGAAAGGAAAAGCACAAGTGGAGGGTGTCATTTCCTTGGATCATCTCTCATCTCGTGGGCCAGTAAGAAGTAGAATTCAATTGCTCTCTCAACAACAGAAACTGAGTACGTCTCTATAACAAACTATTACTCACAACTTCTCTGGTGAAATATTAATTAGAAGATTACTCAAGTTTAAACTGAATATACCCATATTATGTGATAACACTAATGCAATCAATCTAACTGAGAAACCAATTCAACACTCTAAGGCTAAGCATATAAAGATTACTTATCATTTCATTCGAGATTATGTTCAATAAGACATTTTTATGTAGAATTTGTAAACACTGATCTCTAATGGGCAGATATATTTACTAAAGCTTTAGCTTAAGAGAGATTTAATTTCATTAAAGAAAATCTAGGAATGATAAGCTTAATAGACTAAGTTTGTCTTAACAGATGATGTGTAGTATGTGATGGATTTCCATTAATCTGTGGTAGACGAATACATCATCTGACCTTAACCACTCAAATGCATCATCAATGGAATTTAATCTATGCGTTGAGTGTTTACGATCTAAGCATTTATTGCAAACATTAAATTTGTACGACATTAAAGGTAAACTATTTGACAGTTGAGAAACATATGCATTAATAATTGACAGACATGTCACCTCAATTTTAAAAAGTAATGATGGGTGTAAATCTTTAAGGATAATTTTCTTTTCACCCTTAAACCTTAAATTTGACGTTACATATTCACTCATATAAATACAAAACTTAACCTTTTACTCATCATTTTCACTGTTTGAGATTTTTCACTTTCAATTTCTATTCTCACTTTTATGCAATTTTCTTGAATTAGATGATGAAAATAAAGGCAAAGTTGCATCTGAGACCTTCTTCTCCAAGGAGATGTTCTTGTCTTGAAAATGGATAAGACTTTCCAACTTCACATCATGCACTAAATATTTGTAGGAACAATGGTTGTTGTTGGATAGACAAAGTTTGTTGAATCTAGTGGAGCTTGGATGATGGAGACTTATGCTGAGTTTTGGGACTCTACTATAGAGGTTTTTGGAACCATCTGTGGCACCATTGATGGTAGAGAACATCTAATCTTTGTGGAGCCTATTGATGTTGTGTCCAAATGCAAGGATGAAGGAATAAAGTTTACTCCCAACTGAGACAGAGACCTTAGTGAACAACTCGTGGACATCAACCTCTATCGGTCTCCAAGGCCTAAAAATGATACTAAGTTTCTAAGGTCAGGGAACATGCTTCTCTTTTACAGATTGTTGCACAATTTTCCCTTCAGCATTTTCACTTCGAATAGTGGATCCAGAGATAACGTGAGCAACAAGGGCATGTTCTTCTTATTCCATCCAATAAGGAAGCCGCAAATCAGTCTTCCATTTATGATTATGGATCAATGGTATGAGCTTTTAGAGGTAGGGATCTTAAAAGGAAGTCCAACATCCCCTACCCTTCTCTCTTCTCTCAAATAACCTTGAACCAAGGGTTCGAGACTAATGACATTGATTGGTATCCATTTGGTGCTGAGTGGAAGATGAATACATTCAACAGGATGTGTTTTGGGCATCTTTTTCTTGAAGCAAATCAAGTGGAAAAACCTAAGAAATCCAAACCACAAACAAAACCACCTACTCTTGATCGCCTTTTCTTTATGAAAACTTGATGAACTCTTGAAGTTCTTTATGGGTTTCTTGGAAAAGATGATGAACTCAGTTTTTAGAGAATATGAAAGTGTATGAACTTTTCTAAAACTTATGTTCCAAGATCTTATGTTAATTTTTGAGAAAAGAGTATTTATATGTTCAATTAAAAACTCAATTTAGGCAACTCAATGATTTTCTGATAAGGGTAATCGACTGCTAGAAGCTGGTAATCGATTAAACCAGTGAGTAATGGTTTCCAGGGTGATTTTGGCTCATGGTAATCGATTAACCCGAGGGGGTAATCGATTACTCCAGTGACAAATGAATTCCCACACTCTGTTACCTACTATTGGTAGTTGATTACCTGCTGTTGGTAGTTAACTACCTTCTGTTGGTAATCTATTACCTCAGTTGGTTACCAAAGATATTTTCAAAACATTTTAGAGAGGGAAAACAAACATTTGACACATGAGAAATCACACAAGATTGCCAAGCTCTCCAGGGCATTCAAACAAAGAACAACCACATACATGTTTAAACTAAACAATCAATATATAGGAAACTCCTAATTACATTTCATCTAAGAAAACCAAAATTACATATCATCAAAATCAAAACACCAAGAGAGACACCAAAGCATCTTCAAGCTTTAAGTCTAACAGTCTCCCCCTTTTTGGTTTTGATGTACCAAATCTCAACCAAGGTTTTCCTAGAGGTTTAGGATGTGTGTTGATCTTCTAAGAATCCTGCAATTGTTAGAGATATCCAAATACGCAGTATAGGCATTGTAGATTCACTATACAAACTATCTTAAACAGAGCATTATGCTATCAATCATCAAGTTAAAATCATCCATTTAGAAATATAAGACATGATTCAATTCACAATCATAAACCAAGACCAGAAAAAAATTTAAAAAAGAAAATCGGAATATAAAACATAACGTGATTAACAAAACAAAATATTACAACCATATCGAATTGTTCAAGTTCAAATATCCAAAAAGGTAAATTGTTCAGAGCTAAAGAGAAATCAATAGTTCAAACATAAAGCTCAAAACAAAACAAAATGCTACTCAGCTCTACTCAAAACTCCAAAATGCTACTCAACTCTACTCCCCCTATCTAGGATAACCTATAACCATCTCCCCCTATTTGGTATATCAATAAGCAAAAGAGAGAGAAGTGATAAGAAGGGAATACTAGAGTGCATCAAAGCGAGTATGAAGGGACTCCAGCAGCTCCTTGAGATCCAAGAAGCGGGCATTGTTCGCAGCCTCCATCTCGTCCAACCTTTTGGCTGTTGTAGCTTCCCGTTCATCCATCCGATCAATGACAATTGACTCAAAACGGGATTTAGGGATGTACTCCCCAGCCGCCGAATCATCATCATCAGAAGGTGGATTTGTTGCAGCTTCTGTTTGTTGTTGTTGTGGTGCTTCTTCCCTTGGCACTCATCCAGCATCAGTCTTTGTCAATCGCATCATTTTCAACGCTTTGTCTCCAATGATGTGAATGTCCTTCACCAAGTCTCTGCTTTCATTTGTAGTATCAACCTGAAAATGCTCAAGCAAACGTGAAATAAACAGAGAATAGGGGCATTTGTTATCAAATAGCCTTCTTGTTTTGAGCATGTTGTCCATCACAACATGTGCCCAGTCGACTTGAATGTCATTTTTCAACGCTGCCATCATCACCATAGCCTCCTCATTGATCTGAGCATGATTGACTCCTCTTGCAGCTAGGATCCAGCAAATTGTGTAGTGGAGAAGACGATCATCGGCGTTCAGCCCGCCGGTGTTGTAGGTTATCTTCTTCCCACGCTCCTTCCTTGCAGCCTTTTCAGCTTCCCACATTTCGAGATTTTTGAGCAGGCTCATGAAGAAAGAGTCCTTGTGAAGCTCGATTCCTTGTGCTTGCAAGTTCTCAATCGTAGGACGTATACCTTCATTCTTAAATCCAGCAAAATGAAAGAATATATCACGAGTCAAAATCATAGGTTGGCCTTTTACCTCGGAGATTACCGTTCCGGTGGCTTGGTGTGGTCGGAGGTTGGAGTAGAAAACTCTCACCAGATCGGGGTATATGAAACCCTTCAGACCAACAAACTTCTCAAGGTTCTGATCTCAGAGCAAAGAGTGAAATGTGAACCCTTGTGCATCCAGCCATCGGAGGTCCAAAATCTTTGCCGAAACGAGTTCCTTATTGGCAAAATCTCCATAGAAACGTGATTCTTGTGCAGTAGAGGTGAACCACGGGTTGATTGTGCGTGCCACGACCTCTCCCGGAGATGTGGGTTCCTTCCTCTTGGAGGAGGATTCACCCTTCTTTGATCGGGGCGAAACTTTTGGCTTAGGTTTGTGACCCACGTGTTTGACCCGCTTGCCTCGTCCTTGCTCTTCCATTGATGGTGGTGGTGGAGAAGATGAAGAAGATGAAAAAGGGGGTTTTAGGGTTAGAGAGAGAAAGAGATTTTTAGGGTTTGTGAGATGTGTAGAATGAAACCCAAAACCTGAAAATCACTTATAAAAACTCCACAATTGAGGTTAGATTCAATGAACAAAGTATTGGACTCTAAGAAATTGTAATCGATTAGGCCCAAATCCATAAAAAACACTTCCAGCAACGAAGGTAATCGATTACCCTTACGTGGTAATCGATTACTCCCGCGAGTAACCAAAAAACTTTGAAAACAGGGGACATGGTAATCGATTACCAAGTGGGGTAATCGATTACTCCAGAGAGTAATTCACCAAAAACTTTGAAATCAAGCTAGGTAATCGATTGAAATGAAATGGTAATCGATTATCTATATCAGAAAGATTGAAAACACTTGATTTTACATGTTTTGAAAGAGAATTGGTCATGGCTATGTAATGTAATGAACTCATACCTTGTTGGGGCACCATGAATGATCCAACTTACCATACTTAGAGAAATCATGAGAGATGTTCCTCACTTAGTATACCAAGGTTGGTTCTAAGTTTGAAGAATCTCTCCTTAGGTAGGGGCTTTATGAAGATATCCGCGAGTAGGTTCTCCGTTTCAATGAACTCCACTTCACAGTCACCTTTCTCAACATGATCCCTTATGAAATGATGACGCACCTCAATATGCTTCGTTCTTGAGTGCAAAACCGGGTTCTTCGTGATACTGATTGCACTTGTATTGTCACACTTGATAGAAATGTGATCAAGCTTTAGTCCAAAATCCTCAAGTTGTTGCTTCAACCAAATGGTTTGAGCACAACAGCTGCCCGCAGCCACATACTCTACTTCTGCTGTTGATAGAACAACACATGCTTGTTTCTTGCTGTACCATGAGACTAAGCTTCCTCCAAATAAGTGACATACACCACTCGTGCTCTTTCTATCTGTTTTGCAACCTGCAAAATCTGAATCACTAAAACCGACTAGAGTAGGGGACGTACCTTTGGGATACCACAAACTACAGTTCGTTGTTCCTTTGAGGTACTTCAGAATTTTCTTTACAGCAGTCATGTGTGATTGTTTTGGTGCAGATTAAAATCGCGCACAAACACAAACACTGAGCATTATATCCGGTCTGCTCGCTGTGAGATACAAGAGTGATCCAATGATCCCTCTGTACTTTGTTTGGTCTACTCCTAGTCTTGTAGCATCATTATCTAAAGAGAGATTAGTTGACATAGGTATATTAGACATCTTACAACTTTCCATGTCGAATTTCTTCAGCAATTCTTTAGTGTACTTCGCTTGATGTATAAAGATTCCTTCTTTCAGTTGCTTGACTTGCAGTCCTAGGAAGAATTTGAGTTCTCCCATCATAGACATGTCAAACTCTCCCTGCATGCTAGCCACAAATTCTTCACACAGAGATTGATTAGTTGATCCAAAAATGATATCATCAACATACACTTGGACCAATAACATACTATTAGACTTCCTCCTAATAAAAAGAGTTTTGTCAACATTACCTCTGTTGAGCCCTTTTGACAAAAGGAAATTACTTAACCTTTCATACCATTGTCTAGGGGCTTGCTTCAGACCATAGAGGGCCTTCTTTAGCTTGTACACATGCTCAGGGTAACTGAAGTCAGTGAAACCAGGAGGTTGTGAAACAAAAACTTCCTCGTTGATATAGCCATTTAAGAACGCACTTTTAACATCCATCAAAAAATGACTTAAAATCATGAATGCGAGGCAAAAGCAAGTAAGACTCTTACGGCTTCTAATCTAGCAACAGGGCATATGTTTCATCAAAGTCTATTCCTTCTTGTTGATTATATCCCTTAGCTACTAATCTTGCCTTATTCCTAACCACAACTCCATTCTCGTCTAGCTTATTCTTAAACACCCATTTTGTTCCAATTAGATTCATATCTTTATTAAAAGGTACTAACTCCCAAACGTCATTCCTTTTAAATTGGTTTAACTCCTCATGCATAGAATTCATCCAAAATTCATCATTTATAACATCATCAACACAAGAGGGTTCAAATTGAGATACAAACGCATAATCATCACAGAACATATTATGGGAGGATCTAGTGGATACTCCCTTATAGATGTCACCAATGATGTTGTCAAGAGATAAATCTCTTGGTTTCCTCCATTCTTTTGGCATATCATGAGAAGTGGTTGATGGATCTTGCTGTAATTGTGGTTTGCTGTTGTTGTCTTCACCTGTATTCTCATCATCATCAACAAAAACACTTCCCTTTTGGGGATTGTTAGATTCATCAAACTTTACATACACAGATTCCTCAATGCACATTCTCCTTTTATTGAAAACTCTGTATGCTTTACTTGTTGATGAATACCCAATAAACACACCCTCATCCGCCTTGGCGTCAAACTTACCAAGTGGCTCTTTGCCATTATTCAGTACAAAACACTTGCACCCGAATACCCTAAAATGAGAGATATTGGGCTTCTTGTCCTTATAGAGTTCATAGGGGGTTTTCTTTAAAAAGGGACGAATCACAATTCTGTTTAGAACATAGCAAGCAGTGGAAACTGCATCAGCCCAAAAGTGTTTAGGCAGTGCACTCTCACTTAACATAGCTCTAGCTAGTTCTATTAAAGATCTGTTTTTCCTCTCAACAACCCTGTTTTGTTGCGGAGTTCTTGGAGCGGAAATCTTGCTCTATACAACTTCTTTTATTCTTCTTTTGTAAAAAGCCTTTAGTTTAAACTTTTTTGTATAAACCTCCTTGCGTATAGGTTAAACTTTATAAGTTTGACACATTTTATGTAAATCTACCTTTCGTGATAGTTATCTTAAAGAGGTTATGATCAAATAATATTTGCTATAACTTAAAGAGATTGGATCCAAATAATACTTGGAGTTGTTAACCTGAAGAGGTTGTGTCTAAATAATACTTGAGTTTAATTAATCTGAAGAGGTTGTGACCAAATAATAATTGGGTTTATTAAAAATGGTTAGATTCAAATAATAATTACATGGACATTGTCTATGGACATTGTCTTGTGTGTAAGACGAATCATATAAATTTCCTTGTGTTATTTTTATGGTTTATTATTTATTGTTAACTGACTCAGTTATATAACTTTATTTAAAAATCTTTTATATCATTCTATACACTTTATAAAATAAATTAATCAGACTTTCATTTTAAAAGAAAAAATAAAAGACTTGCAAAAATATTTTTAATATACAATTCAACTGTGTCACATATATTTATTCTTACATAAATATGAAGGATTGGAAATAATATTTAATCAAAAGTTAATTACACAAAATAATAATTATGATGATAAAAAATGAAAAATATTACAACGTTGACCAATGAAAAGATGTTAAATTAGAAGGGTTAAGATTAATTTTTTTAAAATGAAAAATGCTAAATTATTGAAAAATATATTAAAACCTAAATTTATATTAATTATATATATGGACTTTAATGTTATCTTAACCCATTAAAATAGCAACAAATTGCTAATAAAAAATAGACTATTAAAAGAAATAGAGAGAGTAATAAATAGAGTGGTTTTTATTATTAATAAAGAAGGTAACAAATATTTATTACATGTGTTTCATATTTTTCTGACTCTTACTTTTGAAACGGAGCGAGATAACTTTTAATTACATCAAACGATTTTTCCAATCTCATGAAGCTATACTGTAGTTTAATCCCGGGGACTCCGGGAAAGGGAGTATCTTATAATTGCTCTTAAATTATGATTTGACATGTAATGTAACTAAAATCTTTATTTTGTCCATAATTACAATGAAGAATGATCCGAACATTGTGTGTATGGTCTTGGTCAACCGTGAAGTATTATTTGTTAGAGTTGTTTTCTATGTCTATTGTATATAAAATTATTTTATATAATTTTATTAATTTAAAAGTTAGTTAAAGAAGTAATAGTTAAAGACGAAAGTAGAAGTTATTGAAATTTTGATTCTTGAATGAATAATGGATGTATCAAAAATAGGAAGAAATAGGTGTGTTTGTTGGTATAATTGGGGTCCATATATACATGGTTTCCCTATATATGCAGCACCAGCTAGCAAGTGTGTGTGACAGGGACAGAAAAAGTTGCACAAAACGACAGTTACACTTGTTAGGGCCGGGAATGGTTAAAACTTAAAAACGTTGGATGTGGGTGGATGAAGGTAGTGAGAACTAAGAAGCAAAAAAAGAGAAAACAAAAAAGGGTACAATCTGTCTCTCCTAGCTGGCCCTCCATTATTTTTGGTTCTGGACACACAGGCCACTGTTTTGGTTCTCTTCTCTCTCAGTGTACCACACTCTCTGCCACTATGGCCCAGTGTCAACTCTCTCCTTTTCCCTACCCTTCCACCTCTTCTTTTTTCTTCCACTTTACTCTCCCACTCTCACTTCTTTCATGTTGAACCACTTCCACCTCTCTCTCTCTCTCTCTCTCTCTCTTTTCTCTTATCAAACACAATGAATACTATTATTAGTGTTGTTAACAATACATTTTAGTCTAGCCATACCCCCCCCCCCTCTCCCCCCATCACACTACTAATGGGTTCGGACAAATTCTCTTCTTCCGAGTCTCTCAATGGTTTGAAATTTGGTCAAAAAATCTATTTTGAGGATGTGGGTCTTTCTACTCCAGCCTCTTCTGGTGTTAGTGCCATTTCTTCTTCTAGTTCTTCTTCCTCTTCTTCAAGGAAAGGAAGAGGTGGGTCTGTTCAACCAGCTCAACCTCCTAGGTGTCAAGTTGAAGGGTGCAAAGTAGATCTGAGTGATGCAAAAGCTTACTATTCCAGACACAAAGTATGTGGCATGCACTCCAAATCCCCCACTGTTATTGTTGCTGGCCTTCAACAGAGGTTTTGTCAACAGTGTAGCAGGTCAACCCTTTTCTCATCATTATTTTTATTAGTTGTTACCTCAAACAAAATTCTTTCCTTTTCTTCTTCTTGTGCCGTTTTAATATTTTACTATAATGGGTGATGTGGGAATAAGAAAAAGTAGTGTAGGGTCTTCTTTATTTTATTATTATTATTATTATTATTTTTTCAGTTATTATTATATGGCTTGGGGTGTAGGTTTGTAGGTGAGATATGTTATCCTGTTCTGTCGGTGCAGTTATAGGCTTGTTACTTGTTTAGAGTTTGTTTTAGTTACTTAATGAATGGTGCTTTTGCTTTTATTCAAGTTTTGGTTTGATTCTTTGCGTCTGTTATTAAGGAGATGTTTAGTTCAGTTATGATTTGGAGGATTGTGCTTGGTGTACTTTGCTTTTTCCTCCTAGCTTAGCTTTAAAGTGCTTATCTGAACGACTGTTGATAACGCTTGTGAAATATTGTTTTCCTTTTCCGCGAATTGATTCTTACACCCCATGTGTGTTTGGTATTAAAAATAATAACTGAGTTTGTACGGTAAAGGCTTGTAGTCTCAAATTAGCACTAACTTGTTCTCCCTCTGGCTTTTGTGGGGTTGGGGTATGGACCCTCAATTATGCATTCATATGCTGTTTTAATTTACTGATTACTGTTTTGTGTTTGGATTATGTATTTGGAGAAATAATTATCGAGGGCCTTAAAAAAAAGATTATGTCACAAATATAATCTATTACTATACATGAGCAAACTCTATAGGTCTGTGGTCTACGTAAACTAAAGATAAATCCTGGTATTTCGGTTTAGTGTTATGAATCAAGTTGTTTTATAGGATGAAAGCATATTATTTGTACTATGAGAGCATTTTCTTGTTGGTTTGAGTGAACCTCGTAATGATAGTTTTCTGCAAATTGGAGTTTTGAGAGTGGCTGCAGCCTGTCTTGGTGTGGTTATCCTTAAAGTGGGTCCTGATTGTTGATAATATGAGATTTTATATTATCTTAAGAAAACAGGTTGTCTGATTGTTCATGTAATCTTCCTTGTATGAAGAGACTAGTCATTTATTGCATGCTTGACTCCAGTTAGTTTTCGTACTGTTTAGTTGACTTGTTAACACCTTATTGATAATGGATGCAATTGGTGTTGCTGGATCATGCAACCCTGACCTCATGCTTTGATTATGTGACTAATCATCTCTATTCTGTTTTATGGTGCTAGTTATGTGAGTTGTCACGTACTATGGATTTCAACTTGACTCATTAATTCTAGAGGATGTCACTGCATTCTAGGGTAGTAATAGTATTCACTAATCAGTGATGTAATAAGCTTGTATTGGAGACAGATGACCATCATAATTGGGAAGTTTGGACCACAGGATATGGAGAATATGGTCTATCAGTCAATCAATGTGGTGTCTACATGTAGTTTCTTTTTGTAGCTGGGGTTCCTTTCCTCTTGTTGTTCCAAGTGTATTTGGTGTCCTTTTTCAAGCTCATGGCTCTTTCCGGGTTGAAAAAGGTTTTCTAAGTCAAAAGTTACACTTTTGGTCTGTAGCCTTTCTAGTTTAGGAACAAATTATTTTGCTTCATGGGAATGATCAGAAAATGGAAAAAACAATACTGTTCTGAATGATGAATGAACCGATATTTAAGATGGATATTTTTTGCATCCAATCTCACTCAGCATTTCATAATTCAGATGGTACTATTGGTGGATCTACATTGTGGTTTATCCCCTGTATTTAAGATGACTTCTCTTTTGAATTATTATGGTGTCTTCACTAAATATAATGCTATCCCTTTTAGTAATAAAGAAGAGAGAGAACTTTATTGGTATTGTTTTTGTCTTTTGTACTGATATGTTAAAGTTGAATTCTAAGTATCATGGAGCCACAAGATGTTTTACTTGAACAATGTTTGAGGATTGCTTCGGCAAAATACAGCTCAAGGAACATCTTATACTTTTAATTTGCTATCTCATCCAATGCAAAACATGCTCACATGATGTGTATCACTGTAAGATGTGAGAATTATTTCTATATCAGAGTATATCTTAGGAAAAATACCCTTGTTCTTAGGTTTATACATATTAGTAATACTTATGTTGTGTAATATTTGCAATGATGACTAAATCAAGTCAGTTAGAAATACCATCTCCTTTGCATCTGCATTTAATGAAACAAGAAACACTTCAAGTGCATTCAATTTGTGGCAAATCAAGAATGGCATGTCATTCATCTCTCTTTGACCTAAATTAGAATCATTTTATATTGTAAATGCTAGTATCATGGTTCATAGCTTTGTACAGATTTCATCAGCTTCCTGAGTTTGATCAAGGAAAACGAAGTTGCCGCAGGAGGCTAGCTGGCCATAACGAACGTCGGAGAAAACCCCCACCGAGCTCCCTCTTAACCCCTCGTTATTGCAGACTCTCTTCATCTGCTTTTGGTTAGAAACTATCAGTAAAACATCAATTTCTTGTCTCTCACTTTTTCCACGGGGAAGCATATTTAGTTTCATCATCTGCCACTCACTCGGGGCACACAATGTCTAATGCTGGCACTTTTATTTACAGATAACAGTGGCAGAGGTGGCAACTTTCTGATGGAGTTGGCTTCATACCCGAAGCTTAGTCTGAGAAATTCACTTCCAACTCCTGTATCATCTGAGCTGGCTCCTGGGAATCAAACCTCAACACTTAGCTGGCAGGGAAACTCAGACACACCATCTGACCTTTTCTTGCAAGGTTCGGTAGGTGGCACGAGCTTTGCCAGTCCCGGACAACCTCCAGGAGAAAGTTACACTGGAATGGCTGACTCGAGCTGTGCTCTCTCTCTTCTGTCAAGTCAAACATGGGGTTCTAGAAACACAGCACCAAGTCTTGGGTTGAATAACATGATCAATTTCACCGGGACACCCATGACACAACTCTCTGCACCTTCTCCTGGTGCCTCAATCCATCAACTTCCAAATACCTCATGGTGTTTCAAGGGCATTGATGCTGGTAACAGTTCACCTGAGGTTGTTGATCTAGGTCTCGGTCAAATTTCACAGCCTCTCAATAGCCAACTTACTGGTGAGATGGATCTGTCTCAGCAGGGAAGGAGGCATTATATGGATCTAGAACAGTCCAGGGCCTATGAATCTACTCATTGGTCACTTTAACGCACTTGTTTGTCGTCAGTTTTGTAATAAAATGTCGCACAAACTTGTGTCTACTTGGTTACTTACAAGATTGATATTGTTACTTGTTTTGGTTTGTTTAAACTAATAGGCAAGGTCGCCTTAATCCATTTCTGGAACTTCCAGGCATGGAATGCATCACCTGAGATTGTGTTTTGTAACTGTCTTTTAAGCATAAATCTGATGTCTTCATTGTTGTTACCTCTTGAATTATTAATGATTGTAAGGACACATTGGTGTCCTCAGGTTTGTGGTGTGCTATCATTGCTCGCTCCAAGGTTTTTGATATCATCTTTTGACCATCATTACACAAAGATTCACAAGTTGAATAGCTTGGAGAACAAGATTGACACTGAAGGCTATGTTGATCTATACGAAATTCAGTTCATTTTCTAACACAATAATTAAGGCCTCTAGACGGTTCAAATAACAAAAAAACAATTTTTATTTATTAATGAATTTTCCTATGCAACACTTTTAGAGGTTGAAATATATCGTCGGCACAGCAATAATTCATATTATATCACATCATTTATGATAGGTTCGGCGTAGAACACGAATCATTTACACATGGGCCCTGTTCCCGACGAAGCCCATTGATAAGTATTGAAATTGTGCTGAGGAAAGATACGTTAAAAGCCCATCAACTTGTTCCCGACAAAGCCCATAAATGATTTTGTACGTTAACAAGCCCATTAACTTGTTTCGCGCCAAAACCAACCAACAGTAGTAGTCTTCTTTCTTCTTAAACGGTTACTATATAACGGCACATAAAATTAAACAGTTCTCTGTCTCTCTGTCACATTCTTGAGTCTTTTCTTTTCTCTGTTGAAATCTTCTATTCAATTCATCTCTTTCCGAATTACACACAAGAAAAAATTGAATGCTTGTTTGGGAACATAGAAAGCGAGGGAAAACAACAAAGAAAATATATCGTTTTTGTGTGTTTTCCAATACTCAGGAAAATGGTTTGCGATTTCCTCTATGTGCATCTTAACCTCTTTGTCTTCTTATCAATTTTGATTTCTCAGAGCGTTGCGATCACTCATCTACCTGAAGGTAACTCACTTAACTCTGTATTCACTCATCTATTATTGTTCCAGAATTTTATCTTGGAAAGACTGTTGAAAATTTGATCTGATATTATCATATTACTCGCTTGGTTGGAATGAAATTCATTGTCATTCTCATCCTGACATGAATTAATTCTAAAATCTTGTTTCATGCTTGTGGTTTAGGACTGTGCTGGTTTCTGATATTATCTTTTAGATTTTACATATTCAGATTTTGTTACTATTCTAAAGTGTACTTTCTTTTGGATAACCAGTGATAGCTCTCAAGGATCTATACAAGGGCTTTAACTACCCACCTATGCTCAAAGGATGGAACGGTGGCGATCCTTGCGGGGAGTCTTGGACAGGAGTTGTTTGTTCGGGGCCATCAGTTATAGAACTGTAGTGCACTAAAGTCCATTGATTATATTTCCTATTTAGATCATAATTGATGTCATTCATAGTAACTGCTGGTTATTCTATCTGTTTACATGTAGAAAACTTGAGGGATTAAACATCAATGGGCATATTGGAAGTCTGCTTTATAATCTACCTAACTTGAAGCAACTGTGAGTGTTTATGTGGCATTATGTGCTTTTCAGGATAGTTTATTGTCAAGATCTGCTATTTATTTGATTCCATGTTATGGTTTTGGAAGTGATGTCAGTTCAAATCACATAGTGGGCGAAATACCATTTGGTTTACCCCCCAAAGTCACACACATGTAAGTCAGCTTCTCTTCTTCATTGTGTTCCCCCAAGATTGAATTTTATGCTTGCTGATAAGCATGCTTGTATGTTTGTGTGTATATAGCAGTGTTGTTCTCATGATTCTGTATGGCAGAAATAAAATAAAGATTGCATTATAGAAACTATTTGAACCAAAATAACCCACACTCATTGGGAATTGTAAGAATCTATGACATTTGAGGGCTACATAACGAGTAAAATAGGAATTTTCTTCGTTGGAAAGGTGTCCCGTTTGCAATTTAGTCCCTGATGTAAATTATGTGTTTCATTTTAGTCTTGAAATTATTTGAACTTGTTTCATGTTACTCCACATCAGGATAAAAGGGGTGACATCAAACAGTTTGAATGATTTATGGATTGAATCATACACAAAATTTATATCTGGGACTAAATTGTGAGCAAGCATACTTTTCTAGGGACCAGAATGGTAGTTTACTTACTACATTATTGTTGATTTTAGCCCAAGCTTGATAGATACAAGGAAACATGCTTAAAAAGAATACCAATTAAATATTATTCTTCACATTTTCTCTTATCTTAAGCGGTGTAGTGATTGAGCTTAACTAATGGCTGTGCAATCATCATTGGTATCTTTGCCTTGCAGGAATTTAAGCCACAATTCACTACATGGACCCATTGGTGATGTATTTACTGGTTTAGGTAATCTCAAAGAAATGTATGTATTTTTCTCCTGGGTCTTTTGACCTGCCTTTGGTTATGTGTAAAATGAATAAGCAATTCAACCACCACAAATTTTGGTACTTGAAAGTTGAAGCTTTCAAAATCAATGAGAACGAACCTTGAATACAATCTAAAGTCTAAACCTTCCTGTTTTTAAGTATTCGTGACGGGTCAAATGGTAAGTGTAACAATATAACTACACAAAATATAACAAGTAAAAAGTAAATTATTCAACCCAAAAATAAATAGAACAGAACCAAAATTGATAGTTCTCTTTACTGCTATCTTTTGTTGAATAAAGATAAATGATAGTTGAATAGCGTGAGAGGCGTCTGCTAATAAAAATATAAAATATATTATTAGGTGAAAACCGTGAAATTCGCTTAGGACCTTCGAGTAGAAAGTGGAAACTATTAAATAGGGAGTTGGAGTCATGAATTTCACTCAATAAAAATAGAGCGACATAGCATTCTTTTTTGTTCAAATTTCATTCCATGGAACCTCATAATGGATGATTTCCTTTCTTCAGGGACCTTTCACACAATAATTTCTCAGGAGATCTGCCGCATTCATTTGGTTCCTTAAGAAACCTTGCTAGATTGTATGTTTCTTCTATCTTATGCCTTGTTCAATTTTCCCAAACTTGATTTCTGTTTAATCATTTACTCAAAGGCAGAATTATACTTCATTAGGATCTGTTTGTTTGATCTGTAGAGTGATGGCTTATGTGCAGGTTCTTGCAGAATAACAGATTCACTGGATCAGTCACTTACTTAGCCGAACTTCCACTAACAGATTTGTAGGGTTATCATTAACATTTTTCTAGTGTATATTTTCACTTCACTTCTATTACTTGCTCATTTGCCTATATCGCCAGGAACATTCAAGATAATCAGTTTAGTGGCATTCTTCCACAGCACTTTCAATCTATACTGAATTTATGGTTAGTGAAAACTTTTACAAGTTTTGATCACCCTTAGTTCCATGCATCAAATGAAAAAAATGAATATGTAAAATTGACAATCAACCTCTATACCTTCTACTAGGATTGGAAATAATAAATTTCATGTGTCGGACAACTATCCTCCCTGGACTTTTCCTCTGGAAACTGTATCTGTTCAGCATAACACTAGTAGTCCACCCACAACTCAGGCAAATGCCATAAAGAATTATTCTCTTCCCAGAGTAAATGAGGCTCCTCCCAGAGTAAGTGAGGCTCTTCCCGAAGTAAGTGAGGCTCTTCCTGATGTAAGTGAGGCTCTTCCCAGGGCTATTGATGCTCCCCCCAGAGTAAGTGAGCACAAGAAGAAACGTGCAGGTGCTGGGGGAATGGCATTTGCGATTGGTGGAGGAACACTGATGACCACAGGGGTGGCAGTCTTTGTTATAATTCGTTTGAATAAACTTCGTGTAGAGAGCCCCAAGTCAAAGAGCTCAGAAAGCAACCATGGTCCATTGCATTCAAATCGGACCAGCGCAACCATAGGTAATTCATACAGAAATGCATATGGAATGTGAACCACTTTATACAACATTTGTCACGGTTGCAAACTGAGGTGACCTTGAGAAAATCAAGAACAGATAATACAGGGAAATTTTGATCTTCTTCCTGTATGTAATAAATATCTCGAGTTAGGGTACCATACTATTTAGTATTTCTATGAATTCATGTATATTGTTAACCATGCTTACTTTTCCTCCTTTGGTGATAGTGATCTCTTCTACCCCATTAGAGGAGAGCCCACAACAAATCTCCCCCTTTAATTCTGCATCTGCATCCCTTTTGGATCCTGCGGGATTATCTTCCTTGAGCCATCACAGCACAGAGGAATCACCAAGAAGAAGTTTTACCAAAAGAGTTAGATCCACTGGGAGGATGAAAATTTACACGGTAGCGGATCTTCAGTTGGCCACTGATTGCTTCAATGAAGCCAACATTCTGGGAAAAGGATCCCTTGGCCCTGTTTATAGAGCTAAATTTCCGGATGGCAAAGTAAAATATTAAACTATCTTCTAAATATTAATATTTTTTTATCACGTTCATGTTTCAAACTGTTGCTTTCAAGTCACGTAACATCTTTTTTAGTTGTTGTTGTTGTAGATTTTGGCCGCGAAGAAGATAAACATGGCGGGCCTGTCTTTCAGAGAAGAGGAAAAGTTTTTGGATGTCATTTGCACTGTTTCCAGGCTGAAGCACCCCAACATCGTAGCTCTCAACGGTTACTGTTTGGAGCCTGGAAACAATCTTCTTGTCTACGATTATGTTGGAAATTTCACTCTAAACGATGCTCTTCACAGTGAGGCTTACAGACCTCTATCATGGATACACCGTCTCAGGATTGCTCTCGGTGTTGCTCAGGCTCTTGAGTAAGTTCTATGTTGCTACCCAACTTCAATACTCATTAATATAGAATGCAGGGTCTTAAACCTTAACTCTCACACATGTTTCCACTTCCAGCTATTTGCACTCTGCGTTCTGTCCTCCCGTGGCCCACGGCAACTTGAAGCCTGCCAATGTTCTACTGGATGAAAATTTCATGCCTCGTGTATGTGATTGTTGCTTGTCTATTTTGAGACCACTGAGGAGCAATCAGGTTAAAATTCTGGTTAACTCATTGCTAAAGTTCTAGGTGCTGAAGTATTCCTAACTCACCGAGCAATAGTTCATAACTCATTAATCTCACACCACAGTGCTTAACAACGGCTTTATCTTTTGGGTGGTTTTAAGTTCTCAAAGAATATATTCTTTTTCACCCAAGTATAAAGTTTGATAATAAGAGGATGTGTTCTTTTTCTTGTTCACATAACTTTTTCGGGAGTAATGATGGTAATTCATAAGTTGTTGTGGTAACTAAAAGCTGCTTAACCAGTTGTTGCAAAGTGAACCAGAAGCTTGATAACGATCTTCTTAACTATGTCCATTGCAGGCTGCTGAGATTAGTATTGGAGAGATAGAGTACGCTGCACCAGATCATGGCCAACCAGGAACCGGCAGCAGAAAGAGAGACGTTTTTTCCTTTGGGGTATTGCTTCTGGAACTGTTGACAGCAAGGAAACCTTTTGATGGGTAAAAGATTTTCATCATCTTGCCATGTTCTTTTTGTATTATTGATGAATTGAATGATGGACCCTTTTTCAATTTTCTTTCAACACAGAACCAGACCGAAGGAGGAGCAATATCTGATGAAATGGGCTCCGCCCAAGCTTCCTTATAGAGCAAGTTTGGAACAGATAGTTGATCCCCGTATGAAAAGAACATTTTCATCCAAGGCTCTTTCTCGTTATGCTGATATCATCTCCCTCTGCATACAGGTATACTAACACCTAATTGTTTTAAGCTAAAGAAATTGGATTTACTCAATCCCATTTTGGCTCTTGCATGAAATCTGTGTTTCTTTCTTATAACAGCCTGTAAGGCAACTCCGTCCTCCAATGTCCGAAGTTGTGCAGTCTCTTGAATCTTTGTACAAAAAGTTCATTATTGAAAAGAGCGATGTAGCAGATGGTACCGAACTTGATCCATTTGAGAAGTCTTTCCATTCAACCAATATATGCTTCATGGGTTCTCCCGCTGCAGTGAGCCATGCTTCAGATTGATGCACAACATGAGTGTGTGTGACATAGAAGCTACACATTAACGTGCTAGAAATTTGAGGTTGATTTCTGTTGCGGTATTTTTCTCTTGTAAATGTCAGGAACATGTCTTTGATCCGTTTGTACAGACTTTTGATAGAGGGGAAGTAGTTCTAGGAATTATAGGAATTATAAAACCCGAACAACAACCAATTGTATTAGGGAATCTTGAATAAGAAAAGATTTCAAAAGAATTTCTATTAACGAGAAATAGAGAAAGTTGTTTTTACACAATGAATAATTGTTTTTTTTCTCCCAAATAGAAAATTGTCTTATTTATAATATCTATTAACAACATAATACCCATAATACCCCTCCATACCACTCTAATCTATATCAACTTTCCACATGAACTAGCTTCAGTTGCACTAGGAAACCGTAAACTCACCTCCCAGTTTTTTCAGCTAGCTTGTTTTGCCATAGTATATATATCATCTGCGATAATTGGGAGTGAAGGTTTGAATGAGAGGGAAGAAGAGAAAATTATTTTTTAAAATCAAAAGAATTATATAATGTTTACAACAATAAATAAAGAAGAGGATATTAATATTTAAAACTTGGAGGATGAGGATCCATCACTCATGAAAACTATAAAGGGAGCAATGCAAAAACTGGTTCAGTTGTTGGCACTATCAGGGGTATTGTAGTTGCCACCTGGTATGATGTCCGTCGTGTTGAGTGAAGCGTTGCTTTTCAAGGTATAACTTTCTCCATTTCGAAGCTCTTTCACCCATGCTAACCCTTCCTATCATCATTCACCAACTAAAGCATAACTGAAATTTAACATGAGAACTTCCACTTCATCATTATCCCAAAGCCGAAGTACAAAATTTAAGCCTCACTTAATGCAATTGCTCAGCGCTGCCAAAACCATTGATCATCTAAAACAAACCCATGTTCTATTTTTCAAATTCCTCACCCAACTACCACCCCATCATTACCATTACTTCATGGGTCGTTTGTTACACCGTATTCTTAATTTAACCGGTGAAAAAGTCAATCTTTGCTATGCCCGCCAACTATTTGACACAATGCCAAACTGCCCCAATAGCTTCCTTACTACCTCGCTTATTCGTGCATTCCTAACCCATCGTGACTATTTGCGCCATTGCATTTCTACCTATGCTAGAATGCATCGAAATGGGGTTTTGCCATCTGGATTCACCTTCTCTTCAGTACTTAGCGCCTGCGGGCGAGTCCCTGCCTTGTATGAAGGAAAACAAGTGCATGCCAGGGTGGTGCAGTCAGGTTTTCTTGGAAACAAGATTGTGCAAACTGCACTACTTGACATGTATGCAAAATTCGGCTGCATAAGCGAAGCACGTGATGTCTTTGACAGGATGGATGACAGGGATATTGTTGCGTGGACGGCAATGATTTGTGGGTATGCTAAGGCAGGAATGATGGCTGATGCACAGTGGCTCTTTGATACCATGGAGGAACGAAATTCTTTTACTTGGACTACTATGGTTGCTGGATATGCAAATTGTGAAGACATGAAAGCTGCCAAGGAATTGTATGATGTCATGAATGACAGGAATGAGGTCACTTGGGTTGCAATGATAGCAGGTTATGGTAAGCTAGGTAATGTGAGTGAAGCCAGAAGAGTATTTGATGAGATACCTGTGCCACAGGGTGCATCAGCTTGTGCAGCAATGCTTGCTTGTTATGCCCAAAATGGATATGCAAATGAAGCTATTGACATGTATGAGAAAATAAGAGAAGCAAAGATCAAAATCACTGAGGTGGCAATGGTGGGTGCTATTTCAGCTTGTGCTCAACTTAGGGACATTAGAATATCAAACACACTAACTGACCATCTTGAGCAGGGTTGCTGTGGTAAGTCCTTCTGTTATTGGTTGTCTTGTTATTTTGTCAATTCAATCCATTTAGGTAAAGAATGCATCACACTGACCTTTGTCCTTTTGCTTGATTGGAACCCATTATTCTTTTATCTCAGATAGGACACATATTGTTTCCAATGCATTGATCCATATGCACTCAAAATGTGGAAATATAAACGTAGCATTGTGCGAATTCAGTACAATGAAATACAGGGATATGTATACTTACAGTGCAATGATCGCTGCCTTTGCTGAGCATGGGAAATCACAAGAAGCAATAGACCTTTTCTTAAAGATGCAAAAGGAAGGATTAAAGCCAAACCGAGTCACATTCATAAGTGTCCTCAATGCATGTGGCTCTTCAGGTCGTATTGAAGAAGGTTGTAGGTTTTTTCAGATCATGAATAGGGTATTTGGTATTGAGCCCTTACCTGAGCACTATACCTGCATAGTTGATCTCCTTGGGAAGGCTGGGAAACTAGAAAGGGCATATGATCTAATAAAGGAGAATGCATCTAGTGCTGATGCTACAACTTGGGGTTCTTTATTGGCTGCTTGCAGGCATTATGGTAATGTGGAACTGGGTGAGACTGTAGCCAGACATCTCTTTGAGATTGACCCGGAGGATTCTGGAAATTATGTGCTTCTAGCAAACACTTATGCATCAAAGGATAAATGGGAGCGTGCACATGAGGTTAAGAAGTTGATTAGCGAAAAAGGAATGAAAAAACCGTCAGGATATAGTTCGATTCAGTGAGAAATCAGGGAGCTCTTTGATTGTTAATTTCAGTATCCTCTTTCAATCAATATAATGATGTTCTCTTGGTCACTTGGGTGCTGGGGACATCGTTAAAGGTTTTGACTATGGTGAAAAGTGAAATCCTTCAACAATGTTGGAGAAAACTTACCTCTGGGGTACTGCTTCTGGAACTGTTAACAGGAAGGAAACCTTTCAATGGGTACGTTTTTCACTTGTCTTGTGGTGTTCTTCTTCAATGGGTAGTTGGATTGAATGATGAACCCCTTTTCAATGTTCTTTCAACACAGAGCCAGGCCAACGGAGGAGCATTATCTGGTGAATGCAGATGGTGGAAGTTTAGAACATATGGTGGATCCTCTTGTGAAAAGAACATTTTCATCCAAGGCTCTTTCTGGTTATGCTGATATCATCTCCTTCTGATACAGGTATAATAACACCTAAATGTTTGAAGTTAAACTCGTTAAGAAATTGAATTTTTACTCAATGGTTTGGTTTTACCATTTATGCTCTTGCATGAAATTTGTATGTCTTTTTTACCACAGCCTGTAAGACAACTCCGTCCTCCAATGTCTGAAATTGTGGAGTCTTGAGAATCTTTATACTAAAAGTTTAACTTTGGAAAGAGCAATGTAGCAGATGGTTCTGAACTTACTCCATTTGATAATTCTTTCAATTCAACCAAAACATGCTTTATGAATTCTCCTGCCGCAGTGAGCCATGTATCAGCCTGATGAACAACACCAGTGTGAGTGTGACATAGAGACTACACACTTTCACAGTTTCACTGCCAGCTGGGAGATACTAACGTGCTAGCAATGAGGTTGATTTCTATTGCTGCATTTTTCTCTTGTAAATATGAGGAACATATTTTGATCCGTTTGTACAGACTTACAACATGAATTAGCTTGATTATATAACAATAAATTCACGTTTGACGTAGCCATATTATGTTATTATTTTGTATTTTATTACCCTTTTGGTCTGTTTCCTCTATTACGTTTCTTGTTTGATCAAACCAACAATTAGTATTTAGAGTTGTCTTCTTACAAGACTAGTGGTATGGATGTTGAGGCAAGTTTTTCACAAATTGCTTTGCTATTTTTTGATGAAGGGAAGATTATATTTGGAGAAACATTGAGAAAATACGTTTAAACATTTTCAACAAATTTCCAAACATGTATGACTCTTGGATGGTGAGAATGGAATCCTATTTGGAGGCTTTGGATCTAAGAAAAGTTGTGCAAGAATAATGGAAATCAGCATTTTGATTTTGGTTATGAAAGTACATAAGTCGGAAAATATTCAAATAATTTTTAAAAATATAATATATTTATCATTTTAATTTATGAATTATATAATTTATTGATATTTTAATCTTTAAATCTAATTATTTACTTTCATTTTAATTTCATAAATTAGAAAATAAATAATAATAAATTATATAGTTCAGAAATTAATATAACAATATTTACTAAAATAATAAACATATTATACATTTAAAGATTACTTTATTATTTATCATTTAAATTACCCATCTAGACACCATCAAACATTAAAATGATTAAATGTTAATTTGCTTCCAATTTTCTTTCTAATATAATATTTACCAATATTCTGTCTATCTGGAGAGCAAACAAATTAGAATTTTGGGTCTTACAGAAAATCTAGCAACAGATTGTTGAAATGTGTGGAACTCAACTTGAATTCTTTAAATAAGATTTTGGATTTCTTGTTGTTAAAAAAAAAAAAAAAAACATGAATGAGAGACATCATTTAAAGATAGACATAAATTTGCTGACACATTGAAAATCGATAAATATAGGACATACTTAACACTTATATTAACTAAAAAAGCTACAGCAGAAAATTATTATCTAATAATACCATCGAAATAAAATTCATTTAGTTTAAAAAATCGGTTTAATTTATTTGAATTAAATTGAAGATTAATTTCATGATTACAATGCACTAAATTAATTAAATTTATTTTAATAAAAAATAACTTATAACTTATTAACGATCTCTAATATCCTCTCACAAAAAATAATCCTCTCCCAATTTAGAAAAAATATATTTGCAACTTGTAATTTTGAGTATATTTCTAAAATATAGTATATTTAAAATAGGCTTAATTAAACCTTGTTCCTTATCCTATTTTTTATGTTTAATTTAGTTTTTATATTTTAATTTTTTTAATTTAATTCTTATATTTTTAAGGTTTAATTACTTGTTCAATTACTACAATTTTATAAATTTTACTTTTTATTCTCTATAATCTAAAAATACTCTTTTTAATCCCTACAGTTTCAAGAGTAATATTTCTAATTCTTATATTTTATATTTTAATTATCTTATCGTTTTTGTTGTTATCCTTTTTTTTTTCTTTACATTTTAGTTCCTTTTAATATCTATTGTTCATTGTCAAAAGTTGTGTAACCATGTTAAGTAATTTTTTTATTTAATAAATTAATAAACAATACATTATTAAATTACTTAATATCATTATATATTTTTTCATAAAAGAACTAGAATAGAACTAAAATATTGAACATGAAGATTAAAAAGACTATCTTTAAGTTATAGAGAATCAAAGAGAAATTTATAAAATTATAAGAATCAACTAAGTATTTAAATCTATTTTTTAAAAATGATTCAATATTATTCTTTCACATCTATCCCAGAATGAGTAATCTATTATGTTCTATCTCTGTTTACTTAACAAAATTATCAAAACTATTATCAGATACTTTTTAAAAAATAAGGATCGAATTAATTTTTTTTGCAAATCTAAAAAAACATTAAATAAAAAAAATTAGGGATGAAAGTACAATTAAACCTTTAAAATCGAAAATATGATAAAATTTCCTTAACATGAGTACTGAGTAGTGTAGGCAAGTAAGTTCGCAGCGCTGAATCGAGCGTGTTCACAGTTTACACCCACTCACGAGTATCTTTCTTCTCTTCTCAATTTCTCAGCTAACAGGTACCTGTTTAACCCTTTTCTTTTCTTTCTTCATAAATATCGTCTCAATTTCTCTTCTCTAAAATCTCTTCGTACATCATTTTAGGGTTTTCAATCTGATTTATCGATCTGAATGTATGGTTTTTCGTACTCGTTTTTAAGATTGTTAGTATATCTACGCTTTATTCTCTGCTTCCAATGTTATTTTCCGCTTTTGAATTAGTTTCTTTCTGGATCGGTTATTATCGGCTCTTACCGTCTAATTAGTTCCGCACTTGTTGTTAATAACGCCTCTATTTCCACCAAAAAGATGTTTGTATTATGCACAATTCTAGTTTGTTATTTATCAATGAAATAATGTGCACCAAAAAAAAAAAAAGAAAACAATGAGGTGTTCTGGAAATTTATCACCAGTAAGCCCACATTGACATTTATGATATTTGGAAATTTAGTCGCGTTAATTTTGATTGGTTCCTGTCAAAATGGTCTTTTTTAGGAGTGGTTTAAACTGTTTTTTCCCTGTTCTGTTTTAGTGGTGATTGCTTGTACTCTACAATGTTGTTATGTAATTTTGGCTCTGTTCAGACAAGCACTTAAAAGGAGAAAAAATTAAGAGAAAAAGAAATAACCTTCTCCCATAAGCTAAAATTAGCTATTGCATGAGTCAAAATCGGTTTTTTGGAGAAGCTAAATGATTTAACTTCTCAAAAATCAGGGCCCTTTTATACTCTGACATGATTAATGAGTGATGTCAATATTTTGTTAGTGTGCAGAGAAAATCATGGTGGATGCAGCAGAACGTAGGTACTTGGAGGATGAGGACTCATCTCTCATGAAAACTATTAAGGGTGCAACAACTGGTTTAGTTGCTGGCACTATCTGGGGTACTGTAGTTGCCACCTGGTATGATGTCCCTCGTGTTGAGAGAAATGTTGCTCTTCCAGGGCTGTTGAGGACTTTCAAGATGATGGGCAACTATGGTTTGACCTTTGCTGCCATAGGAGGAGTCTACATAGGTGTAGAGCAGTTGGTGCAGAACTATAGGTCAAAGAGGGATTTAGTCAATGGAGCTGTTGGTGGATTTGTTGCTGGTGCAACTATTCTAGGTTACAAAGGTAGACCTTTCCTTTAATTAATTTTGTTTGATAATTTGCATATTTTAATATCTATATGCTGAAATGTTGCTGCTGTTTTTGAGTTACTGATTTGTTGTTGATGAAGGAGAAAAAATTCAGCAAGTGCTATGTATATTTTGTTCTATAAAATAAATTAGATAGGTGATGGAGAAGCATCTCATGAACAATGACTTGATCTAGTCATTCTGGAAATTAGTCTATCTGAAAGTTCTGGTTTTTCATCTTTTTGACTTCATTATGTCGTTGTGGATGACCGCCGGCATATCTGATGTCTGGCAAGGAAACAAAACTATCATTGGCTTGCAATAATTGATCTTCTTCAGGTTGTATATGTGTTTCTGTGTATGGGGATTTGGGGGAGGTTATCTGTCAGTATCCTTTATGTCAGTCTTGTGTCATTTTAGGTTGTCATGGAAAGCTTGTTCTTTTGTTGTTTTTGTGTCTTTTCACTGTCACTCAGGGATCCTTATATTTGGTGGGAGGCTTTTTGTCCCACAAAAGAAGCTGAGTTATATCTTCTGGATTGCTTTCACTCAATTGTGCATGGTTCATTGGTTGGTGGTAACATAATATTTTATGGAGCATGTAAAGGAGTTTTGTAGAAGTCCCAATAAGGAGAGTAGATGAGATGGAGGGTAGTCTAGTTGTTAGAGGAAAGTTATACCAAGAAAACTGTATGTGAAGTAAAGCAGTTTAGGACTTAGGGATCAATAATTTTTCTGTAGATATAATTTGTGATAGAATATCATGGAGTCATTTTGTTCTGTCTTGCTTATCACACATAGTGGAAAAATGTTGCCGCTGTATACAAGGGTTGAAAATGGCAATTTTCGGTGGTTAATTTCTCAACCTGCTATAAGTTTTAAGCAGTACTTTATTTCATATTACTATTATGCATTCATGGATAATTTCTCCTAAAATTTTCTGTTTTTTCTGTGTTTATCTGTGTTTCTGTGTGCACTGCTGCTGGTTCTTCAGTCATTGGTGCAAAGCAGCACCATATTGTGTAAGAGGGTCATTGCATTGGATTTTACTTTCTCACTGAATTATTTAGTTAGACAATATGTGCCTGAAATTTTCAAAAGCAATGATCGTAGTGATGGATGCTCCTAACTAGTAACCACCCTACTCATCATTTCTTCTTGGTTACTGACTTAGTATGGAGTTATTAATAATTATATAATGTAACTAATTATATGGTTACTGCAAAGCAGGATAATATTCAAAATTTCAAATGTCTGTTATTGATATTAAGATTTTTTGTGGAGATCCTTTTTTCAAGTTCTGACTTCTTTATTACTTGTGTCTGATTATTTTGTTAATTTTGTTTCATTTTTCTGAGTGTTTTGGAGAGAAAGGGACTGGAGGGTGAAATTTTCGTTTTTGAATAGTAAAGTTTTATAATGTATAAAAAAATGAATAAAGGGAATACGTTTGCTTTGTTCCTTTCATTCTGAAAATTTCTTTAACCAGAAAATATTTACTTGAAATGAAAGATTAATCATTCCTTTCCTTTCACTTCAAAATCCTCCATGCCAACTCCCAAGCATACTCTAAATATTTATTAGTTTCTTGTTATCACTATTGACTTATACTGCAGACATAAGTTTCTTTTGAATCTCTCCATTTGTCTGCCTATACAGGGGTTCATTTTACGTTTGGTCCTGGTTGACCATTTTGACATTTTGTACATGGCATACCCTATGGTTTGCATAATTTTACATTTTTGCTTGTTAGCTGCAATGAGTCTAATATAGACAAGGTTCCTGAAGATGGTGTTCAACTTCAGCCCTTCTTTTATGTAGCCTAAAGAAGTGCCTTGTGCTAAGTTACCATTCTGGATCTGGTTAATTACAAAATCAGGATCACCTACTTTAGGTTCTGCTGTTTTTCAAGCAAGCTTTATGTTCTTCTGTTCATTCTATTGTAGGAAGGAGCATCAAAACTGCACTTTCTGCTGGATCAGCATTGGCATTCACATCTGCGTATCTCGATTACGGTGATCAGAGAATAAAACATGATGATGGGAGGGAGTACGCCGCATACACCACAAAGAAAAGAACCAGTAATGATGCATAGTGATTAATTTGTGTTCTTTTTTTATCGCTGAATACATTTCAAGATGATAGGAAAGAGTGGATCACTCTTTTTGTTGACCCAGTTTGTTTGTTTTGAGTTGGAATTAAATACTCGGCTGTCTTTCCATATCGTTTCTTTTGTAAGTTGCTGGTGCTGAACTGGTAAAACTCCAATAAATGTGCTATTGTGGGTTAATCTATAGTACATAGTAAACCCTTATTTGGTTATCATAGTAACTTCAATATTTTTGCAGGAAAGCGATACACTCCCTCTTATTATGAAAATAAAAATGTGGAAAAACGTGAAAACGTCGGTTTGCTGACAGTAAAAATTTGTTCAGGAACATTTTATTAAAGCTTGCAATAAACACAAGTATGCAAAATTTCTAAGTAAACAAAAATTTAGTGAATTTACCGAATTTGCTCTATAGGCGTGCCTATGCCATAACCAGTTAATTTATTCCAAGCCATAGTAGATAAGGAATAAAGAATTAGCTGAATATGTGCTGGGGTTGTTTCGTGTTCTCTCTCTAGTTGGGGTTTATGACGTTCAAGCCATTGAGGCTCACGTTGTATCGGATGTCTGCTGGTTTGGAACGAAGTGGGATACATGTGAAGGCACTATCAAACTCAAGTTAGTCTCAGAGGAACAACCCAGAAAGGAGGATTAAAGTATAGGCAAATAAATAATCTCATCCATAAGGTAATATTTTCATGGTGTTAAATAGGAAGAAAAGGTGAAATTATGAGTCTATAAGAATCAAGTCAATTGGGCGCATACCTATGAGCTTAAGCTTAGAGTAATGACAGAGAATGAAGAGAAATGGAGAAGATCAGTTTTAAGCTCAAATTGTCTGAATGGGCTTAAGACACAAGAATTTGTTTAGTTTTAAAAGATATTTTCATTCTTTTTATAAATAATTTTAATACTATTAATTTACCTTTATGTTCTACATTGATTTCAAATATTTATATAAAAAATAATAAAAATATAATTTTAGTATCTGTATTTTACCTTTATCTATATTGACCTAATAAACAAGAAATAAAATACAAGTGTGTGTCTATATATATCTCTTTTTCAAATCAAGACACATCCTAACGGGAAGGGCTCTCGGTAATACATGAGGAGGGTGTAAAAATTTAATTATGATTTTCTATTAATTTTTTTTGTTATAGAAATAATTGGATAATAATATATTTTCTTACAGCAATAATGAAAATTTAACTTCAACCTACTACGAATAACTCTTATACAATAAATTAAGTAGGTCGGTTGAGTTGATGCAGTCGTAAGAGATCTTACACATTGTGGGAATGATAATCTATTTTATAGAGAATTTCGTGTTTGATCTTCTCTATATGCAAAAATCCTCAAAGTCATTAGGAAATACAGAACTTCAACCCGTTTTTGCTGACCCACTAGAAATACAACCAATTAAGTAGTTTATTTACTTACGTTACACTTATATAAATATAAATTACTTTTTTAACTTTGAAAAACAATTTTTTTAAAAATTATGTGTGTATATATTAAAAAAAATTAAGTGTTATAAAATCTACACAAGATATTACAATTTTTTAGCAAAAAGAGGTATGTATCAGTGTTAGCAAGCAGCAAAAGGAAGCATTATATTATAGAATGTTGAAGGCTTAAGATTAGAGAAGCACATCACACGAGTCGCGGATCATAGATTTTTGGCACGTGTCATAAAACCATTGGTGATCCGAAATTTCATGGCCCACTAAATTTGACAGGTGGCTAAAGTGAGTTTAGCTTTGAAGGGTAGTTCACCTCTGAGTCTGAGATAGATAAGAGTGTCTAACAATTTCATGCAATGGCAGGACCTGGTTTCTACACTTCCTGCCTTTCTTCTTCTTCTTCCAGGTAACTAACTCATTTTATGTTTCATTTTCATTTAACATGTTCAATGATTATGGTAATATCATAACAAATTCATAAACAAGAAAACAAGCAACTCAATTTTCCTAGATTCTCAGCCTTTAAAATTTTTTATTCTGCCTTACTAATTAGAATTAACTTGTTGGTGAAAACTGAAGAGTGAAGGGAAATTTCAGTTAATAATGTTTGAAAATGAATATATGTGGACATGGTTGTGAGGGATTAAGGTTGTGTTTCAGCAAGTTAGGGACATGTTGGTTGGTATTAAAAACTCACAATGCAAGGACCGTGCCAGGGAAACTACAACTACCTGGAAGGAGAAGTTTGACAATAAAAGCTGAGGTGAAGTTTGTGAAACCTGAAAAGGCAAAGGAACTTGTTGAAGTGGATGGTTATACTGTTCTTGATGTGCGAGACAAAAGTCAGTTTGACCGAGCTCATATAAAATCCTGTACTCATGTGCCTCTATTTGTTGAAAACAAAGACAATGATCCTGGTATGGAGTTTCTCCTTCCAAAAAGATTTTAATTGGCTGTCTTTTCTGCTTCAGTTTTGTTACTTCATCATCTCATGTTCACTGTCCACTTTGTGTAGGTACTATTATTAAAAGGCAACTGCACAATAATTTTTCTGGGTTGTTCTTTGGGTTGCCATTCACTAAGCCAAATCCTGAATTTGTACAATCTGTTAAGAGCCAGTTTTCGCCTGAAAGTAAACTCTTGGTTGTATGTCAGGAAGGACTGAGGTTAGTTTATGATATTCTATTTATGATTGGCTTCCAAATTACGTGCTTGGAATATGATTCTGTAATATAATCATTATGTACTGTCTAAAATCTAAAAGTTTGATGAAAGAAAATAGGGGGAGATGTAGCTTTGGTTTGATTGTTCAATGCAAACTGGTCACTTAGCATTGAAATAAGAGATGGTTGTGCTATCCTATGAAGGTATTAGCTTAGAATGTCTAACATTAAACACATATTTGAGCGCAAGCTTTTCAGGTATTCTAGTTTGGAAATAAAAAGTCATTGAAAAAAGTGTTGATGATGAAAACCATTTTTTGGATTTTACCAAATAGCTCAAGTTTTAGAATAATTTGGCTTTTGACAATAGAACCACTATAACTACTTCAGGCAGTGCCTGCATGGAATACTGTTAAATTCTCAAGTAGAATCAGATGCATAATTTATGTGAACAAAACCTTGATCTGATGTGTACTTATTTCTGCAAAAAGGAAGATGAAGCTTCCTGTGTCTTGAATAATTAGGAAAGATAAACTTTTGTATGTAATGACAACTATCACTTCCAATTATGCTACATGGCTTTTAGGACGTAAACCATTCCTATTGAATAATGGAAAAAAAAGTTGCTGGAAACAATTCTCTCATTAAGCTTTTCCAAAATGCCGATTTTAACTGATGCATAAGCTAATTTTAATTTATGGGAAAAGCTTGCTCATTTTACTTTCCTATTTTTTTCTTCCTATAAGTACTTATAAAGAAACTTATTCAAACATGGCCATTGTTGGCCGGACGGTCTTTATATGAATGAGTTTCATACTTCAAAGTTCTGCATAAATGCTTTTAGTATAAAACTCCCAAGCTTCACCTCTGTACTACTTATACAAAGAAGCTGAGAGTCCATCGTCCAAGATTTTAAAAGCCTTCAACGTTAGAGAACTCATGTTACTTTATGGAACAACCTGAAGGTATATGCTGACATTGACCTTTCAATGGAAATGTGTTTGAATATAATAATATGCATCGTCAATTAAGCCTCACTGATTTAAATTTTTCATATTCAAGCCTCTAGTATTGGGTTACTGGTGGGTAGTTTGCATGAGGGCCGAACCTCATTGCTAAACACTGTACCTAAAAAAAGCATTGTGTGTGTTTGGGGATTCTTAGCAAGTACAGTCAATGACTTTTGGTGATAGTTTTCTGGTAACAAGAGTGAAATGATCTCCTAAATCTCTTCTAAACCAGCATAATACTCTGCGTAAATCTTTAAGAATGTTGTTAAGAGTTGATTTTAGCAAATTAAGTAAGTCATTGCCTCATTCATGTGAGGACAAAAAGATGTATCAAATTCCTATAAATTTGCATGAACTGACTTTCCACTGTACTTGCATTGAGTTTTATTAGCCTAATGTAAAAGAACTAGTGATTTTCTTTCTTCTTTGTCAAGGTCTACTGCAGCAGCAGATAAGTTAGAGGAAGCTGGTTTCGAAAATGTAGCATGCATAATATCTGGCCTTCAAACTGTAAAACCAGGTTTCATAATTCTTTAACCATTTTTTTGAGGAATTAGTTATATCTTTTAGGATAGCAAATTAAACTATTTCCATGCTGTAGGGACTTTCGATTCTGTTGGCTCCACTGAGTTGGAGAATGCTGGCAAAGCTGGTTTGGTGACAATCCAAGGGAAAATCTCTACTGTGTTGGGAACTATTCTTGTTTGTAAGTTTTTTTTTTTTTTTTTCAACATCTTTGTCTTACTATTTTTTATTCATATCTTGATTTTATTTAAATGAAATTTTCAGGTGCATATATATTTGTTACCTTCTTCCCTGACCAAGCAGAGAAGCTCTTCCAATTGGTCCCTTCAGGCTAAGCCTAAAAATTCCATTATAGCCTTTCTTGATTTTGTTCTTCCCCTCCCCATTCATTATGCATGTAGCATAATTAAGGAACGTGTGATTAGAATTGAGGAACAAAAACAAAAACATGAAATGTGAATAAAGTGATGGAAGAGTTAGTAATGTGAGTATATGGTTATGATGGTCAAGAAACCAATTTTTTTATCCCACTAGTAGTAGCATTCTCCATTAAGCAAGGAGTATTCTCATTTCCAATGTTTAAGATACCAGTTATTCTGAATATACGTTACTAGGACAACCCTTACACTGCTGGTGTAGTTTTCCTTTGAAGATAGTTTTCTTTTTTCTTGGTTTCTTTCTTGTATTAAAGAAAAGTGCACTATGATTCACATAGTCTCATTCTGATGCTTATGTTATGATGCTTTATCCGTGCTTCGTGTCTAAAAGATTTTGTAACTAGAATTGAGTGTCAAAGAATCTCTGATAGAAGTTGTTCAAGGGATTTTTAAACTCTAGAATCTGTTTTTATGTACTTCCACCATTGGAGTTGGATGAAACTGAAGTTTCATGTAAGAAGTGAGAACTATTCTTTCACAAGAACCAGTTAACATTAAGTTGGTTTAGACAGTTCATCACTTTAAAAAGATTGGTTTTAGTCTTTTAAAAAAAATGTCCTATTTATCCCTCTAATTTAAAAATGTGTAACTTAATGCATCATTCATCAAAGTGATTTAGAAAGTATTTAATATTATAAGTTGTCTCCTTTGAACTATTTAACACTATTTAATCCAGGATTATATAGATAGCCTTTTTTGATTAAATGTGATATTTTTCTTCATATTATTCTGATAACTCCTCCAACTTTTAAAATGAAAAATTTTTGATACATTGAATGACTTTGCTAACACATTTTGAATTTTGACTTTTCGTGTATTTAATGTTAAATCATAACAATCGTGAAGGCAATGATATATGACATTGTTGTGAAGCCAAACAAAAGAGAATTTAAATTATTTTATAATTTTTATTCTAATAAGATTTACTTTAAATTACAAAATGCATACATGTGTGTTTCCAGCTTAATGATGTTATATGATATGATAAGTTGATGGAAAAATTCTTATTGAATTTCAGATATACGTGATTAATTTCTGTTAAAATTTTATGGATGATTAACTTAATTTTGGCATTATAACACTAATCAACTTAATCAAGTAACTCGTATATAATGATGATGATGAAACACATAATTTTTTTAAAAACACAAAACATATAATAGGCATATTAAATAAATAAAAACTCTTGAAAATCGGTCACTTTAAAGTATATATACACAATTCAATGAGTTATGACTATAATCTATCCCCTTTGTTTAATTAATTTTTGTTCATGTTTAACATTTGTGAGAATGGAAAAAGAATTAACAATAGGGAATGGACTATGATAAGGGAAGGTTAGATTAGTTGGAAGTTTCCAACCATTGGTCTCCATCAATAAAACTTGTGTTGAGGAATGCCAAAGCTTGTGTTTCATTTAATTTCTGTACATAAGGTGCCCTCAAGTTTGTATTAGCCCCTGGCCCTGAGCAATTATATTCTCCATAGAAGATAGTCCTACATGCATTAAATATGGATATATAGTGAGCAATATATATTATATATGCATACAGCAAAACTAAATTCATGATTCTTGTTTAATCATATAATTAGTACTCATACAATAATAGGATAAACTTGAAAATAAGCAAACAGTTCAATAATTTTAGAGTAAGCTATTTTTTTTTCTTTAAGAGATGCTTAATTTGCATGACCCCTTTTTATAATTTTATCAATAAAATAACTTTAAATTGATATCTGATAAATAAGCATTGTAATTTAATTTATTTTGATGCTAAATGAATCTCTAAATGGTAGTGAATCATTGTGAATGAGTCTCCCAAGCTTCATTACCGTTTTTAGTACTGTCACTAAAAGCTAATTTTAAATATCCTATTATTGATTAAGGATCTTTGGAAAATGAAACAAATTTTCAAGCGTCTTTATATTAATTACTTTGAAAGTCTGTTTATTTCATCTCCTAAAGTTACAAAGTTGATATTCGAGGTTGAAAACTAGTTGATGATGCTAAGAATGGATGTTCAAGAGAAGAAAAAATAACTCTAAGAATCTTGTTTATGTTAAAATTGATTAAATATAACATATTCATTCCTATGAACATGGCAGGGAAGAGTGTAATTGATTAATTGTGTAATTATTAAACTATGATACAGTGAGCAGTCAAGATTTTTGAAATAATAATTTTCTTATAATATTAATAAACTATGCTATCTAAAAAATATTTAAATAACTGGAATTCAACTATTTAAATTTTTTTGTAACTGACTATTTTAATTTCTATAGATCATATTTTTTCCACTGTGATCCCTATCATTCAAATTTTAATAATGACAAGGATCAATGAAAAAAATATAAATTATAGGGACTAAAATAACAACTTATAAATTATACATACTAAAGGGAAAATTTTCTAAAATTGTGATTACCAAGAATATCATTAGACCTTAATTTAACTAAAAAGATCCAAAATTTATTCGATACATATTTTAAAAAATAATCATGAATAATAAAATTATATAATATTATAAACTCATGCAATGCAATATTTTTAAATGTAACCGGAAATATTCTTAATTAATTTTCTTGATAAAACTCAACGATTTAAATATAGAAGATGTCATTTGTATATTATATGCAAAATGTTATCATTAATAACATTTGGTACAATATTTTTTTTTATCAAATTATTTAGAATTTCTAAAAAGAATTTATAATATATAAATCTTCAGCTGCAAAATAATATGTTTATACGTCGATATTATATTCTTTTGCGATAATATTATTTTTTTATGTGTCATTCTTCACATATTTTTTTTATTATAATTTATATTTCTCCTTTCATTTTCAACTCTTATCCCTTAGAAAATTTTCACTCAACAGAGAAACATTTGTAACTTTCATCTTAATAATTAATACATTATTGTCATTACACTTTATCCTCTTAGAACTTGCTACTGAAAATTTACCTTGTAAAATAGTAACCAAAAGTTACAGATATAGTTAAGTAAACAAATTATATGTATGTCTGAAAATGTCTATTTTATTTTTTAATTTAGTTATTCTAAAATATATTTTATAAATAATAGTAATTAAAAAATAATTTGTATCAATACTATTTAAACTAAATTAAACTTTTTCAACCTACATGCTTCTGTGTTATAAACTTCTAGCACTAATGATGTTAGCATATAGGTTACACAATCACGTCTTCTCAATATTATATTAAAAATATTTGGATGAGAGTATATTTTACCTAAACCAAAAACTTGTGTGCATTTTTATTTTAATTTTTGTTACATATGTTTTAGTTTTCATTAAGAGAAGAGTTTGTAGACTCACTGATCTCTTGCAGGGTCGTTGAAATCATTCCAACCTTCAGGAGCAATGATATCTGACATTAATGTGAAGGCAAACACAACACGAGAATAAGGTCTCCATGCCCTTCCCAACCATATTCTCCCATTTCCTCCTATTGTACTGTTCACAAATGCAAATCCTGTATTTTCATCCACCGAAACTCTACCGTGAGCTGTAACTGCACCATTTATGCTCTTTTGTCCCGCTGGTACAGGATTGGCTATGGATACTAATTGACAATTCTGTATCATAACCAGTGTAACATCATCTTTTTAGACACAATTTTATGAGTAGGTTTACTAGTAATATCATAAAACAAAAAATAATGTTGTAAAATAACTTGAACCAATAGATCATAATTATGATAAAATGATGGGTAATTGATCAAATCAATGCCAAATAGTAAAATGCTAAATAGTAAATGGACCTAGTTGAAAATTTTTTAAGTCAATTAATCTGTTTAGGTGATGTCACATGGATCAATTAAAACAGAACGTGTCTTGATGTGTATTCCTAGTAGTTACATTTTTGGGTGATGTCACCTGGATTAATCAAAACGAAATTGTCATGATGTTATGCATATCCTTGACAATTGCATTTTTAGGTCTTTTACGCCTGTGTTAAACGCTTTTATGCAAGATCCACACCAAATACATTTTATCCTTACCCTTAAGTGTCTTTTGTACAAATAATCTCATTTGTGTAAAAAGCTTTTAACCAGACCCATTTACAACTCTTATATAAACATACTCATTTGTGTAAAAAGTTTTCAACTAGACCCATTTACGAATTTAATTTGTATAAAGACAAATAGTTATGTCATTACCGTATAATAATTAATAAATATCAATCAGACTGTTTAAAAGAATGTCATAAAAAGTAAATATCTAATGTTTTTTTTTTAGCATAATAAGAATATTAATTGAGAAAAAGATACCTCATAGAGTGACCTTGCATTGCCGAATATGAAGTCAATGGAGCCTTGAATATAGCAATCTTTGAAGTAATGACGACCCTTATCATCGTGAAGTGTGTCTTGGGCTCCAAAGAATCCACAACCCCTAAATTCAGATTGATCTCCAGATACTCTAATAGCTACTGCTTGTGCACCTACAGCTCCAGGACTTGGCATTGGTGCTAAATTCTATTTCATGTACAAAGTTGCTAGTGTTAATGTCAGTGTCATTGTAACATTATTTATGTTTTCTTTCTTGTAGACATACAAATAAAAATTATTTACCATGAAGCTTATGTTCTTAGCAATGAAATTGGAGGCGAAAACTTGTACTGAGCCACTATAAAATGTTCCATTCGCTGACAATGCGGTATCATTCCATGCAATTGCTGTTGAAGTATAGCCTTGTCCTTGAAATGTAATGTTGGGTTTGGTTTTGGGCACCATAACCTTCTCACTGTCCAAAATAAATGACATGATATGATTGATAAAGTTGTGGTTATCTTAGACATATAGTTATGGTTCTTAACTAATTTATACGTGACATTATAACCGAATAATTAATAAAATTCTATTATATGTCATGTAAAAATTATCCAAGACTAGTCCTTGACTAAAAATAATTTTCCTTGATGAATGATGAAGAGAAACTTACTAGTAGAGGCCACTGTTAACCCATATTATGGTTCTTTTTACACTAAAATCTGGAACTGCGTTCACAGCCGCTTGTACTGTTGTGAAATTACAACACCCGTTTCGATCAACACAAAGATATGAAGTGGTATTGGTATTTGGAGGTGGAATGCCTGGTGGAAAATCATCACAGACAGAATCAGCATTGCCACTATCAGGGTGTTTCTTGTGTGGTCGATGATGTTGGCCTCTGAGGAAGTTCCAAGTTAAAGGTTTTGCCAAGTATATAGATGATGGTGACAAGGTTGTGAGACTGAAATATTTCAAGTTGTTGAGAAATTGTGGAGTTGGATTTATGAGATACAAAGAGACAAAAACTGCGGCCAGGGGAACCAATAGAGATAGCAAGTTGCTTTGGAGACTCATTTTCTGATTTTAGAATGTGAAAGTGTGAAAAGGGATGAGGATTAAAATTGGGAAATCAGTCTATATATACAAATAAAAATATGTCAAAGATGCACTTGAAGGGAAAGGTTTAATGGCATGCCTTGCAATGCAAACTACCCTGTCCTTATTCATTCTTGAGGAAATTTCCAACCTTCACCAAACTTTAAAGTTGGCTTTTCTATTCAACTTTTTTATGACATTGTTGTAAGCCAACTAAGGATGTCTTTATCTATGTAAGTCAAATATATTTTATGTAACAAGACCTAGACCATTATCTATATATGAATAATAGGCCTCACATCAGTAACTACTTCTGCTAAACTGAGATTCCATCATCCAAGATTTTAAAAGCCTTCTATGTAGGAGAATTCCATGGTAACTTCATTAAAATGGGAGATAGAAATACTACCCAGAAGAGATGTTTTGTATGAGATTGAGAGCTTAGAATGTAAAAAGAGAGGTGCACCTGAAGGTATATGCTGATATTGAGTATGACCTTTGAATGGAAGTCTGTTTAAGAGTGTAATAATATGCATAGTCAATTATAGCCTCACAGTGATTTAAATTTTCATATTCAAGTCATTGGTTAGTTTGCTTGAGGTTTAAACGTCGTTACTACCATTGTGCCAAAATGAAAACGAATCATATTCTGCTTCTGGGACTAGTCATAGCTTCCTGAATAATTTACAAACAACGACAAGTACTGTGTGAATCAGGATTCTTTGCAAATCCAAATAATGTTTGGATAATCTATTTTAGCTAATTATGTTGGTCATCGCCTGAAGTACTTCAAGATGTCCTGCATGAAGGAACAAAATGATGCATCAAATTCCTATAAATTTGTATGAGTTGACATCGAGTTTTAATAGCCTAGTCGTATATGAAGTTAGATATTCTTTCTCCTTTGCCAAGGTGTGTTACTAGTAATAGTATTCTCCATTAAGCAATCATTTGCGATGTTGAACATATACAGAAGTTGTTTAGAATATAAGTTACTAGGACAACCCCGCTAGATTGCTTTAATCTCTACATACACTGCTGGTGTTGTTTTCCTTTTAAGATAGCTTCCACTTTTCTTTTTTCCCGGTTTCCTTCTTGTATTATAGAATGGTGCATTGTGATTTTTATGATATGATGCTTTATTTTCAATTCATGTCTAACAGATTTTGTAATCAGAGTTGAAACTACAAAATTATTGATGGGATTTATTAAATAATAATAATAATATTAATATCAATACAAAAAAAATTATGATTTGCTATAAATTTAATTAATTAGTACAAAATATATTACTAACCTTTCTCTTCATCATACTAACTATAATTACTTTAACAACTTAAATTTTAAAATAATTATTTTGTAATATATAACTAATAAAATGAGTTCTTAACACATGAATTTTAAAATGAGTATATTTTAATGTAAAATTATAACAATTGAATCTTATTATAATATTAATGATTTTTCAATACATTATTATAATTATGAATTTTCTCTTCAAATTACAATTTTGACTTTGAGATTATGCTCGAATGGAAATGGACAAATTGGAATGGAATAGATTTTATTTTGGTTATCACTCAGATTAGTTAAAATATGATAAAGTAAAATTACAACAATAAAGCCTTGTACTATTAGGTAAAATCAGTACGTAAAATCACACGTCATTCAACTCAGTTGAGACTAAAATTTTATAAAATATGATAGAATGATATTAAATTTAATTTTTGCTTTTTACCTGGCCGGGTTATGAATCAACTCTCAGTATCTTATATGTCAGGATATTAGGTTGTTATATACAATATTTAAAGATTAGTTATTAAATTATTATATTTTATTTATTAAAGAAAGAATTAGTTGATCATATTATTATATCTTATTTATTAAAAATAAGAATAGATTTTAATTAATTAAAATATTTTATTAGATTTTGTAGGGGTTATTTAATTATTTTGTTACCTTTATTAAGTACACCTGATTATAAATAAGATTTTGGTGTGTATGTTAAAGAGACATAATTTTCTGTCTAATTTAACATGGTATCAGAGCACTGTTTCTGATGATTCTATAAAATTCTCTTCTGCTATTCACAGTCATGTTTGTCAAAATCCTAAAAGGGGACCCAACTGGTTCCATGACTCAATAGTCAATATTACCTCCACAATAAAAGCAATAGCTTATGGGGGTATAAGCAAATTCAGAAAACATGCAACATGCTCAAAGACTACGAGATATCACATGTAACAGTTCAAAGATTTTACTTTCAAGTTGGGAATGATTGATATACTTTCACTAGTTTAAAGGGGAGTGTTGGAATTTCCCCGTCTACTTTTACATAGTATTAGAGCTCCTGATCTTTGGGAGACTTTGCTTCTGTATTTTTTTTCAAGCAACTTTTATTGCTGCTTCAACATTTTTTGCAAGCAGCCTTCATTGCTGCAACTGCATTTTTTTCGGGCAGTCTTCATTGCTGCAACGACTTTGTTTGCAGGTAGTCTTCATTGCTGCAATTACATTTTTTCCAGACAACCTTCATTGTTGTAACTGCATTTTTTTTAGCAGCCTTCATCGCTGCAACGACTTTGTTTGCAGGTAGCCTTTATTGCTGCAACTGCATTTTCTCCTTGCAGCCTTCATTGCTGCACAACCCCAGCCTTATTGCAGCCTTCATTGCGCTTTGTTTGAAGCAGTCTTCATTGCTGGAACTGCATTTTTTTCGGGCAACCTTCATCGCTGCAACAGCTTTGTTTATAGACAACCTTTATAGTTGCAACTTCATTTTCTCCTTGCAGCCTTCATTACTACACAACCTCGACCTTATTGCAGCCTTCATTGCTACACAACCTCGGTCTTATTACCGCCTTCATTGCTGCACAACATCGGTCTTATTGCAACCTTCGTTGTTGCACAACCTCGACCTTATCGCAACCTTCATCGCTATGCAATTTATCCCCTATAATGATTGAAATCGTGAACCCTATTTTGGAAACTATGGATAGATCCCAAACTGCTAGACAATGGCTTGATTTGCACCTTGCACCCCATATGTGTCCACTCAGAGTCAACTTACAGACATACTCACCAAAGGGCTGTGCTGCACTAACTTCGAAAGAATTATTGTTAGATCAAGATGATTAACTCATCAAAGGTTTTGATTTTTACAAGACAGACGAAACTTTCTCAGACGGAAGATCAGCAAGCAAGTCAGACGGAACAGGCACAGACGAAAGATGACTCCTCAGACGGAAGTCATTCGTCTGTCTCAAGTTGAAGTCATCAGACGATAGGATAAGACGAAACCGCTTAAAGACTGAAGACATATATCGTCTGTCCAAAAAGTGAAGCAAAGTTTGAGTCACTCGCGCCAAGATTTCAAATCTAAGGAAGTACTCATTAGAAGCATCCAAGATTAGTATAGAGATTCGTGCTTACACATGCAACTCAAAAAGGTCTTCACCTTTTGTCAAAGTCTCTGTACAAGTCAGAAAAAGTACTGCGCACGCAATCTAAATCCGCTGCATCCGCTACGCACTCCATCAATCAATCAAGTACTATCTGACACCTTTTGGAAAGCTCTCAAGAAACTTTTCGCACTCCATCAATCAATCAAGTACTATCTGACACCTTTTGGAAAGCTCTCAAGAAACTTTTCAACGGCATTCATATGAGTCTAACGGTCATTTGAAGAGGATGTCTATTTAAAGACTTCACTTCATCAGATTTCAGTTGGCGAAAACGCTTCTCTTATTCTATCTTCTGAATTTTCGCTCAAGACTTCTGAATACACTTAATTGTAAAACCCTCTCTGCGTAGAGGAATCCTTCTGTTTTAAAATATCTTTTTAAAATCCACTTGTGTGGTGTTAGCCTGTGGAGGCTGGGTTCAAAGAATACCTTAGCTGTTTAGCCTGAGAAGGCTGTGTTCAAAGAATATCGGTGTATAGCCAGAAGTGGCTGGGTGCAAAGAATACTTGTAACCTTTTCACGGTTGGTAGTGAAAACTCAGTAGTTTCTGAGTAACTGGACGTAGTCTTGAAGAGATGAACCAGTATAAAAATATTCGTGTTCTATATCAATATTGTTGAACTAACGGGGATAACTTAAAACATAACGTCTGTCCACTAAAATCAACTTTTGAAGTAAAACACTGTTTCGTCTGTACCCCTTTTCAAAACCACAGACGAAAGGATTTAAATTTTAAATTAACACAATTCAACCCCCCCTTCTTGTGTTTTGTATTTTAACAGTTTGGTATCAGAGCTCAGCCTCTAAGGGTTGAGCGCTTAACATCTGCTAGAGGAAAAGATCCAACATGGACTCACAAGGGCCTTCATTCTTATCCGGAGGAGCTTCGATGAACAAACCTCCAGCGTTCTCTGGAGATGATTACCCATACTGGGCTGACAGGATGAAGATGTACATCAAGTCAACCCAATACAGATTATGGAACATAATCACTGAAGCAGATATTCTCATCATGAAGCCAGAAAAAGAATGAGGAAGTGAAGAATATTCAATCATGGAGCTGAACAATAAAGCTAGATACGCTCTCATGTGCGCATTCTCCAGAACTGAATACAACAAATTTTGTGCCTACAAAACTGCTAAAGAATTATGGGATGCTTTTAAAATCTCATATGAAGGCACGGAGGATGTTAGAATGAGAAAGGCTGTCACTCTTCAAAGAGAATATGAAATGTTCTCCATGAAGAAAGGAGAGTCAATCGATATGATGTTTGGGAGATTCCAAACAATATTGAATGGACTCACTGCTCTGGGAATCACCTTCATAAAGGCCCAGAACAATATGAAACTTCTGGATAGTCTCCCACCTCCTTGGGAAGCTATGTCTACGGCCATCTGTTGGAAGGGATATGAAGACATTAACTCTAGATGAGTTAATTGGTACTCTAAGGGTACATGGGGTACTCTTATGTAAAAGGGACAAGATCAAGATTCAAGAGCCTATAGCTCTTCCGTCTGCCAACACCACTCCCAAAGAAAACTCTGTCAAGAAGGACAGAAAGAAGAATCGTCTGATGGCTGACTCAACGGAATCGGAATCGTCTGATGGTTCGTCTGAAGACGAAATTTCTCTTATGGCCAGACACTTTAAGAGGATGATGATGAAAAAGGGGAGAGGTCAACGCTACTTCAAGAAGAAGGAGAGAAAGCTCCCTGAGAAATCATCAAACAAGGAGGAAAGCACAGAGATTGTGTGCTATGAATGCAGAAAACTGGGGCATATGAGGTCAGAATGTCCCAGGCTGAAAAAGAGGTGGAACCCTCATAAAGATAAAGGAAAGAAGAGCTTACTGACTTGGGAAGACCTTGACAGTGAAAGCTCAGAGGAATCTACTGAAGAAGATGAAACAGCGAACATCTGTCTCATGGCTGGAGACCATATCTCAACTGAGGTAAATGACACTCAAACTTCTTTATCCTCTTCTTCTGAGTCTGAATCAGAATCAGAAGAAATGTCATATGATACACTTCTAGCTAACTCTCACTTTATTGCTGAGTAATACAAAACCTGCAAAACCAAGCTGAAACAAACCTTGGAAGAAAATGCAGTTTTAAAATCTGAAAAAGAGTTACTGGAAAAGAAAGTATCAGATGTTATTTCATCTGAATCTGAAAAGGATATTTTCATTCTTGAGATTGAAAGATTAAAGAAAGAAAATAAGTCCTTACTCAATGACTTAACCAAGTTTACAAAGGGATCCTCCATGATTGAAAATATTTTAAATTATGGAAGGTTACCTAGTGATAAAAGTGGACTTGGTTATGTTAAAGAGACAGACGGAAAGAAAAATAAATCTGTTTCATCTGCTAAGAAGAGGAACTGTAACAAGGTTCCTAAAAACTACAAGAAGGCTAAAATTACAAACAAAAAGAAACCTTCTGTAACTAACAAAAAAGGACCCAAAAAGATTTGGGTACCAAGGTCACTCATTATTCCTGTTGCAGATATCCTTAATAGGAAAAGAGAGGACTTCAAGTTGGTACCTGGACAGTGGATGCTCACAACACATGACGGGAGACCTGTCTATGTTCCAAGACCTCAGACCAAGTAAAGGGTCTGTCTCCTACAGCTCTGGTAAAGGTAAAATCCTTGGTATTGGGACTGTTGGTAAGACACCCAATCCACTTATCCAGAATGTCTCTTATGTTAAAGGTCTCAACTTCAATCTACTTAGCATAAGTCAATTTTGTAACAGTGGATATGAAGTAGCTTTTAACTCTGATGAATGTATAGTTAAAAACAAAGACAAATCCACTCTGTTCATTGGGAAAAGGAAGAACAACCTCTATGAGGTATGTCTTTCTGACCTTAGTGATCAGAATGTGACATGTTTGATTTCAGCAGATGATGAACGAGATATTTGGCACAAAAAGCTTGGACATTTGAGTCTCAAGTATATTTCAAAAATTTCTAAAAAGGATCTTGTAAAAGGTCTGCCAAAAATATCTTGGAAATTCAATCGTCTGTGTGAATCTTGTCAGCATGGAAAACAACTCAAAGCTTCTTTTAAATCGAAAAATGTTGTTTCCACGACAAGACCGCTGGAACTGTTACATATTGATCTCTTTGGACCTACTCAGACTGAAAGTCTTGGAGGGAAGAGATATGGATTTGTAATTGTAGATGACTATACTAGATTTACATGGGTATACTTCCTAGCACATAAACATGAGTCATTCAGTGTTTTTGAAATATTCTGCAAACGTGTTAAAAAGAAAAAGGAATATGTATTGCATCTTTTAGGAGCGATTATGGAACAGAATTTGAAAATTCTGAGTTCAATGCCTTCTGTTTTGAAAATTGTATCTTTCACAATTTTTCATCTCCAAGAACTCCTCAGCAAAATGGAGTTGTGAAAAGGAAAAATCGTACCTTACAAGAAATGGCTAGAACTTTGTTGCATGAAAGCTCTCTTCCAAAATATTATTGGGCAGAAGCAATTAATACTTCTTGTTATATTCAAAACAGAATATTGATAAGACCAATATTGAATAAGACCCATATGAACTATGGAAAGGAAGAAGACCCAACATTTCTTATTTCCATCCGTTTGGATGTGAATGTTTCATCTTAAACACCAAAGATCATCTTGGAAAATTTGATTCAAAAGTGGTGAAGGGATTCTTACTTGGATATTCCAATACGTCTAAGGCCTATAGAGTATTTAACTCTAAGACGCAAGTTGTAGAGGAATCAATTCATGTAAAATTCCAAGATAACTCAAAGGCTGATAAGGAAATATCAGACCTAGAAAATTTATTTGATAATTTGCAGATTACTCACTCGGCTCAAGGAAATGTTCTGTCTGAACAACCTCTCACAGACACAAGAACAGACGATAGAAGCTCAAAAAAACTCTCTTCATCTGACCCTCATAAGACTGATGATCATGCGCTTGTCAAATCTTGGAAATTCACCTCAAATCACACTCAAGATTTGATCATTGGAGATAAATCTCAAGGTGTTCAAACAAGATCAAAAGTGAAGAATATCTCAAGCTATGCTCTTGTATCAGAAATAGAACCCAAGAATATTGAAGATGCTTTTCAAGACAATGATTGGATCTTGGCTATGGAAGAAGAACTTAATCAGTTCACCAGAAATGACGTCTGGACCTTAGTTGAGAAACCAAAGAACAAAAGTATCATTGGCACTAGATGGGTGTTCAGAAACAAGCTCGATGAAGCTGGTAAAGTGGTAAGGAACAAAGTAAGGTTAGTAGCACAAGGGTATAATCAACAAGAAGGCATAGATTTCACTGAAACTTTTGCTCCTGTAGCTAGATTGGAAGCTATTAGAATTTTACTTGCATTTGCTGCCCATAAGAATATCATCCTATATCAAATGGACATAAAAAGTGCTTTTCTAAACGGTTTTATTGAAGAGGAAGTATATGTAAGACAACCTCCTGGATTTGAGAGTTTATCTCAACCAGATCATGTTTTCAAAATAGAAAAGGCACTATATGGTCTTAAACAGGCTCCTCGAGCTTGGTATGAAAGACTAAGTTCCTTTCTTCTCCAAAATGGTTTTTCAAGAGGGAAAGTTGATACTACACTCTTCAAGAAAAGCGTTTCAAAGGACTTTATTATTGTTCAAATATATGTAGATGATATAGTCTTTGGAGTAACTAACGAATCCTTGTGCAAGGATTTCTCTAAGTTAATGCAGGAAGAATTCGAGATGAGCATGATGGGAGAACTGAAGTTCTTCTTAGGACTTCAAATCAAACAGACTAAACAAGGCATATATATTCATCAACAGAAGTATAAAAAGGAACTTCTAAAGAAATTCAAAATGGAAAATGCCAAACCTATGAAAACTCCCATACATTCGTCTGGAGTCAGTCTCAACAAAGACGAATCAGGTAAGGTCGTTGATCAGACAGTATACAGAGGTATGATTGGATCTCTTCTCTATCTCACTGCTAGTAAACCTGACATTATGTTTAGTGTCTGTCTATGTGCACGGTTTCAATCTGATCCTAGAGAATCACATTTACAAGCTGTTAAACGCATTTTAAGATATCTTATTGGAACTACTAATCTCTCTCTCTTTTATAAGAAAAATAGTGATTTCAATTTAAGTGGCTATTGTGATGCTGATTATGCTAGAGATAAAGTGGAAAGAAAAAGCACAAGTGGTGGATGTCAGTTTCTTGGTTCATTACTAATCTCTTGGTCAAGCAAGAAGCAAAACTCCATTGCACTCTCAACCACTGAAGCAGAATATATTGTTGCGGCAGGATGTTGCTCACAACTACTTTGGGTAAAACATCAACTTGAGGATTACTCCAGGTTTGAAACTCAAATACCAGTATTTTGTGATAACACAAGTGCAATAAATCTCAGCAAAAACCCTATTCAACATTCAAAAGCCAAGCATATTGAAATCAAATTTCATTTCATAAGAGATTATGTTCAAAAAGGTATTTTCGATGTATAGTTTGTGCAAACTGATTTTCAATGGGCAGATATCTTTACAAAAGCTTTAGACGAAACTCGCTTTAATTTCATTAAGGAAAATTTAGGAATTATTTCTTTAATTGATTAAGCTTTCTCTTTCGTCTGAGTATTTCATTTCGTCTGTACCTTTATATATGTTTTCGTGTTAAGACGAAACTTTGCGTCTGATCAAGTTGAATCAATCTGAGGAAATTCAACAGATGCAAGGATATTATTTAATTATTTTAAAGTTAAGTGTGCATGGACAAATTAAAAGTAGCAATAAATGTGTCTGTCATTTATTGCACTATTCTAGGACTTTGAGAAGCACGCGCTGTGAATTGCAGAAGTCAAATCAATCATTAAAAAGGTAATGATGGGGACACATCAAATCAGGGACGGTTTTAAAATTCTTCCGTCTGATGAATCACAACCGTTTCAGTTTTGACTATAAATAATCTTAAAAGTTCACATTTTTATTCTTTACTGCATTCACACTTTCTCTGAATATTCTACTCACAAAACTTAACTCTCTCTTTTTCAAACCTAACAATGGCCGCCAAGAATACCAAGGAAACCAAAGCAACCTTCTTCGCTCAAGATCTCTTCTTGCCCAGCAAGTGGATATCGAGAGAGACTGTTGAAAGCATCTCAGAAAGAGTAGCAAAGATGCTGATACATAACGGATGGATGGAGTTCGCAGAGATGAGAGGGCCATGGCTGATGGAGGCCTATGCTGAGTTCTGGAGTGACGCAAGGGAGTTTGAAGATGGTATTGTTGGTACTATCGACAACAAGGAGTATATCATTACAATAGACTCTATTGCTGAAGCCGGAAGTTGCAAGGCAGAAGGGCGTTTTTACAGCCCTGACTGGATGAGGATTGAGTCTGAAGAGCACGTAGACAAGATTATCTACGGGAAGATCTGCAGCTCCGAAGATTCCAAGTTTTTGAGATCAGGGAATCTTTGTCCCACTGCAAGAATCATCCACAACCTCCGTTACAATATATTCACCCCAAGAACTGGCTCACGAGACAACGTGAGTACTCGACACAGATTTTGCATCTTCTACTGTCTGAGGAAAGCGAGGATGAGTCTCCCTCACATCATTCTTGACCACTGGGTAAGTGCGTTAAAAAATAGGAACATCCGTAGGAAGAGTAGTATTCCCTACGCCACCCGCTTCACCAAAATCATCATCAACCAAGGCTTTGATGTCACTGGCGTCGTGTGGCACAAAGAAGGCAAGGAAGTCACAGGAAGCACCTTTGCCAAGATGCATCTGAACCCCGGCTTCCTTCAACACTCTGCAAGTGAAGAAGAAGTTCCCCTTTTACCAATCACCAAAGACCCCCCACACAGAGCTCGCATCAAACGCGCCAGAACTCAAACACAAACCCAAACACAAACCCAAACACAAGCCCAAACACAATCCCAAACACCAGACCAAACACAAACCCAAACACCTTTACCTCTTCCACCCGTGGTTATTTCTGAAGTCCCTTTTGAAGATGCTCTAGAGGAGCCTCTTAAGAAGAAAAAGATGACTATCAGAATAAAGCACGTTGCGGCTAAGACGCAAGAAAAGACGATATCCCCGAGTGAAGATGAAGGGGCTAAGCTATCGTCTGAAGGAGTTCCGTCTGTTAAAATACTCTCAGATGAAGAGAAGCAGAGGAAAGCAGCTGAAGAAAAAGCAAGAGTCAGAGAAATCGTTCTTCAAAAGGCTATGAAAGGCAAAGAAAAGATGAAGCAGAAGCTTGCGTCTGTAGTTGTTGGCGAAACAGACGAAGAAAAACAATTGAAAGAGGCTATGAGGGTCTCTATGCTGTTTCATGCTGAACGAGAAAGAATTTTTCTCGAAAGCGTTAGGGGCATTGGATCGTCTGAAGGTGCGTTTGCTCCAGCAACTTCAGAGGGCATGAACAGTGAAGAAACTGCCCAGATCCAGAAGGATAATGCCCAGTTAGCAGAGGAGGTGGAGACTATGCTCAATGATGAAGTCTTTACTATGGAGGTCTCCACATCAACACTTCAAGACGAACATAGGAAAAGTTTATCTGATCCTATTGTTGCGTCTCCTCTCAACGCTGCTTTTGAACAGATGATACCTGCTACGTCTGAAGAAGCATCCCACCAACAGACAATGGAGATTCCGTCTGAAGAAATAATTGTTGAAGACATAAGTTCTTCGTCTGATGAAGAACATATGGAAGTAATAAAGGTGGATGCATCATGGGTGAGATCGCACGCCGAAGTTGTCAATCCTAAAGATCTACCACCCAAGCACAAGACAGACTATTCGTTTCTCAACGAATTAGTCATGAGACACTTTGCTGAAAGCTCTTGTGCTAAAAGACCAGTCAAGCCTAACTGGATTCTTGGAGAAAAGATTGAAGATATCTCCAACGATGGTGAACCGTCTGAGTCTGCTGAAGATGGTCACTTGGCAGACAATAAAGACTGCTTTATAAAAGACACTCCTTATATTGAGTTGAGAAACCCCTATCGATATAGAGGCAAAAAGGGTTTTCAACTGGGGAGATTTGTCAATCCCATCATCTACCATAAACCCCTGAAGTCAGTGAATTTCAAAGAAGATTCCATCTACACTCCCGAAGAACAACGCGAATGGCTGAAGCGTCTGCCCTGGGACATACTGGCCACCTTAGACATCAAGGGTTTAAAAGATATAAAGAGGTACAAGGATCATCTAGCTGAGTCGGTGATTGAAGGACTAGCTCTTGGCTATGAACCCCACATCCCTTTCAGAGAAAACATCAAGTGGAAGGTTCAACACGAAATCAACGCACCTGCATTTCACCCTTTATGAGATATGGAGACTCTGGCTCCACCATCTATGAGCCAAAGGATTGCTCACATTGGCATCTCGATGCCATTGACCGCCATGATTCGGTACCATTCACAATTCCCATGAATCAAACTGAGTATGTAGGTCTAGGACATACTCTGGGAATTGTACTTACTTGGACAAGGCCTCATTGTTCAGGGATCTGCCCCCGCTACTCCATCCTCCTCGACGAATTTGAAGACCCCGAAGAGTTTGCTCACGCTCTTCCTGAAGACTACAATTTGTCTTTCAAATTGATGGCCGGTGCCTTTAAAAGGGAAGCAAAAGCTAGATCAACTTCCTTCTATCACATTGAAAGAAGAGCAAAGAAGGAGAAAAGAGATTGTCCATTCATGGTAGGATCACAATTCTCTTCTCTGGTTTCAGACGAAACAAAGTACTCTATTGTCTTAGACCGAAAACGACCCTGCTTGGTCAAGTTTTTGGCTAAAGGAAAAGAGAAGAAGACTCTGTCTGTCTCCAGATCCTTCAAATTTGCAAGGCACATTCCCCGGCGTCTTCCGTCTGCAGAGCCTCAAACACCGCTAGTGCAGATTGATGATACGGTGTAGGTTAATGATAAAGTTGAGGTTACTGAGGCTGATGCTAAAGAAGCTGAAGAGTATAATACTCTAAAGCGTAAATATGATGCCTTAGAAGAGGATTGCGAGCATCTGAAGCTGAAGAATAAAGAGCTTGAGGACAATCAAGCCTCTCTCTCATCTGAAGTGCAGCAACTGAAGGACATTGTTATGAGTCTTCTTCAAAAGAAGCCTAAACCTTCTTCGTGATCGTGATTTTTGATGATTCTCAGCCCAAGGGGGAGAGAATACCTTAGAAAGGAAGAAAGGAAAAAGGGCAAAATGCATCGTCTGAAGGGGAGCGAGCAAGCAAGAAAATGCATCGTCTAAGGGGGAGCAATTTTTTTTGTATTTTATTGTATTGATTTTTTTTTGTAAAGAACATACATGTATTTTTTTATGATTGGTTTTTTGTATACCTTTGTAACATTGTATAAGGTTTACATCGCATTGATGTAACAATTCTTTTATAAAGAGGTATTATTTCAGAAAACATCGTCTTGATGTAAAATCGACTTGCATTTTATCTGTGATCACTAACATTGTCTTATGCAGATATCTTCTTGAGAAAATTTATCAGTATGGTCTGTAATCATCATAAAGGGGGAGATTGTTAGATCAAGATGATTAACTCATCAAAGGTTTTGATTTTTACAAGACAGACGAAACTTTCTCAGACGGAAGATCAGCAAGCAAGTCAGACGGAACAGACACAGACGAAAGATGACTCCTCAGACGGAAGTCATTCGTTTGTCTCAAGTTGAAGTCATCAGACGATAGGATAAGACAAAACCGCTTAAAGACTGAAGACATATATCGTCTGTCCAAAAAGTGAAGCAAAATTTGAGTCACTCGCACCAAGATTTCAAATCTAAGGAAGTACTCATTAGAAGCATCCAAGATCAGTATAGGGATTCATGCTCACACATGCAACTCAAAAAGGTCTTCACCTTTTGTCAAAGTCTCTGTACAAGTCAGAAAAAGTACTGCGCACGCAATCTAAATCCGCTGCATTCGTTGCGCACTTCATCAATCAATCAAGTACTATCTGACACCTTTTGGAAAGCTCTCAAGAAACTTTTCAACGGCATTCATATGAGTCTAACGGTCATTTGAAGAGGATGCCTATTTAAAAACTTTACTTCATCAGATTTCAGTTGGCGAAAACGCTTCTCTTATTCTATCTTCTGAATTTTCGCTCAAGACTTCTGAATACACTTAATTGTAAAACCCTCTCTGCGTAGAGGAATCCTTCTGTTTTAAAATATCTTTTTAAAATCCACTTGTGTGGTGGTAGCCTGTGGAGGCTGGGTTCAAAGAATACCTTAGTTGTTTAGCCTGAGAAGGCTGTGTTCAAAGAATATCGGTGTATAGCCAGAAGTGGCTGGGTGCAAAGAGTACTTGTAACCTTTTCACGGTTGGTAGTGAAAACTCAGTAGTTTCTGAGTAACTGGACGTAGTCTTGAAGAGATGAATCAGTATAAAAATATTCGTGTTCTATATCAATATTGTTGAACTAACGGGGATAACTTAAAACATAACGTCTGTCCACTAAAATCAAGTTTTGAAGTAAAACACTGTTTCGTCTGTACCCCTTTTCAAAACCACAGACGAAAGGATTTAAATTTTAAATTAACACAATTCAACCCCCTCCTTTCTTCTGTTTTGTATTTTACAATTATATATGTTGAGAATGTGCCTTTGGATGTTGCAGATTTTGTGGAAGCTTTTACTGTTGTTTTATTTTTTTTTTGAATTAGTCAAGTTATTTTACTGAATATGTTATTAGTTATTAGTGGGTAATCTGTTCCCTGATTTTTAGCTAGATGGGACATGATATTTTCATTAGTTATTTCTAAATGTATTTAAAATCATATTTGCATTCAAATAAAATCATCGTTCAGAATTATTTCTCTATCACCTAAACTCTGTTTTCTTCCCAATTTTCTATTTCCTTCATTTCTTGAAACCTACAGTTGGCATCAGTTGGCTATAACAAGCTACATAGGTATAAAGACCCTCTCTGATATGTTATATGTACCTGAAATTAATCAAAACTTGATTAGTGTTGGACAACTGCTTGAAAAAGGGTTCAAAGTTATCTTTGAAGATAAAATTTGCACTATCAAAGATCCGACAGGCCTTGAGATGTTCAAGGTAAAAATGAGGAGCAAGAATTTTTCACTTGATCCAATGAAGGAGGAGCATACTACATTTCTTTCCAGTTACAGTAAGCTCAATTGATCTTTGACACAAAAGGTTAGGTCATTTTCATCATTCTGGAATGAATTACATGCTGAAAAATCAACTAGTTTGTGGAGTTCCTTCTTGGACAGATAAGCTAGTTGAATGTGAATCTTCTAAATTTGGGAAGCAAACAAGGAAACCATTTCCTGAAAGCAGTTGGAGGGCAAGTAAAAAATTACAGCTTGTTCATACTAATGTTGTTGGACCACAAAGAACTCCATCACTAAAAGGAAGTCTTTATTATATTATTTTTGTTGATGATCTAACGAGAATGCGTTGGATTTATTTTCTTAAATACAAATCAGAAGTAGCTAGAGTGTTCTGGAAATTCAAAACTTATGTTGAAAATCAAAGCAAATGTTGTATTCAAATTGTTGGTCCCTATGTATGAATCTAGAGGGGGGGTGAATAGATTCTTGTTCAATTTTAGCCGAAACTCAAAAGACTCTAATTCCTTTTGAATTCAAACAAATCGGTTCTAGATTCACCTATCAATTACCGTATCAATTACCGATTCAATTACCTATTCTATTACTGATTCAATTACCGTATCAATTACTGAGTTGATTATCAATACAGTTACCAAATATACTGCAGAATTTAAACAATGATAATAGCAATATAAGGAAAACTGTAAAGAGGATAAGGAAGAAAATGAGTGCACAACGATTTATACTGGTTCGGCCAACTGCCTACGTCCAGTCCCAACCCAACAACTGTTGCGATTGGCTTTCCACTATCAAATGATCCCTTTTGTGTTCTTTTACATTCACTCTGCAACAAGCAACACAAAAACGAAATCAAAACACCCAAAACCTGTTCTTCAACCCAAAGAACAGTTCTTCCCTGACCTTGGCACACCCAAGATCAAACCTTTGAGAAAACACTTCTCAAATACACTTACTATATCCAAAGAGACCTCTCTCCTAAAGTAATAACCCAGAAATTGAAATATAAATAAAGATCAGTATAGAAAACACCTTGAGTGTAGATTCTGATCACAAATAAACACAATGAAATCCACCCAATCACAGGAATGTATCAAGTTTGCCCTTTCTCTTTGAAAACCTTGATGAACTCTATTTACAGAGCATATGAAAGTGTGAGAGTTTGTTCACAAGCTTAGGTTTTCTCTCTTTTCATATGTTTCATCAAGTTTGTATTTATAGAACCAATTTGGAGCAAGAAAACGGGCAAATTGAAGCTTCAACGGTCTAAGTAATCGATTACAATAAGTGGGTAATCGATTAAACTAGCCGTTACAGCATTTATAGGTGATTTTCAAACTTGGTAATCGATTACCAGGGGAAGGTAATCGATTACTCCAGTAAAGAATACATCTCTGGAGATTTTTGGTCGTGGTAATCGATTACCAAATGTTGGTAATCAATTACTCCAGTGAGTAATGCTCCTGGTTGTGCCTGGGCGCACCTGCTTGAGCACTTTCACCAAAATTGGCATAACTTCTTCTACAGATATCGTTTTGAGCTCTGGTTTTTTGCAAATGAAAGAGGATTGATAGAGCTACAAATCTCATGAAGACATGAAGAGCCAATTCAGAGTGCATCTAGGGTGAAATCATGCAGCAAGAGGATTCAAAATATTTTCTGCCATGGTAATCGATTACCTAGGGATGTAATCGATTACACCAGAGAAGCACAACGTGGTAATCGATTACCAGGGGAAGGTAATCGATTACACCAGAGAGGGAAACCAATCTTGAGTGATTTTTGAACTTGGTAATCGATTACCATACCATGGTAATCGATTACATCACTAAACAAATGGATTTCCAGGTTTTTCAAAACTATTTTTAGATAGGGAAATCAACCATTTGTCAAATGAGTAATCACACACAAGATTCAACCATTCTCTGGGGCATCAAACAAAGAACCAAACACATCCATGCCTAAACTCAACAAACAATACATAGAAAAATTCTAATTACACTTCATCTAAGGAAAACCAAAATTACTTTACATCAAAAGCAAAAACACCAAGAGAGACACTAAAGCATCTTCAAGCTTTAAGTCCAACAATCTCCCCCTTTTTGGTTTTGATGTACCAAATCTCAACCAAGGTTTTCCTACAGGTTTAGGATGTGTGTTGATCTTTTACGAATCCTGCAATTGTTAGCAATGCAAGCACAAACTAGAAATGTTGCAGATTCATGAAATAAATGTTCATATAAGCCATATATTACTCCCCCTATCAACTATATTCTATCAACTATATACTTACTCCTTACTCCCCCTATCAACTATATTCTATCAACTTATACTTCTCCCCCTATTTGGTATATCAAAAGAAAAAACAGAGAGAATTATAATCAAATATAGAGAATAGAGATAAGAATGAACGAACTAAAGAAAATATAAAATATGAATAATCAAAGATAGAGGTATAAAATTTTCCCTTATGTTATCTCCATAAACTGCAGATCCAAATTCTATTGATTGAAAGGAGATAAGTTTTGATTTCTTCATCAATCACATGTCTTGAGCAGCCATTGTCCAGAATACCAATTGTTCCATGATTCCAATTGTTGATTGTTTGGCTCTCAAGCATATCTACACAAGAAAGTTTACTTTGATTTTGGTACCCAACTTCTCTTGGGTCCAGCCATGTTAGCATCATCAATTTTAACTTTCTTAACCCACTTAAACAAACCATAAGATATACCTTCCTTTCTAATCATGCAATTATAAGAATTATGACCAGGTTTCATGCAATAACTACATGTGAAAGTTCTATTATTGCTAGTTTGTTTAAATGCAGAGAACTTCTTATTATTGTTTTTCAAAGAGGCATCAAATGACTTACACTTTGAACAGGGTAGTTTCAAGTTATTATTTTCTTTTTCCAGATTTTGAACATTAGTTTTTAAAACAGAAATATCATTTTCTAAATCAGTAATTTTGTTTTTCAAAACTTTGTTCAATTTTCTTAATCTTTTGGCTTCTTTATACAAATCACAAAAAGCAGCATGTAATTCATCATAATCACAAGTAGATGAATCAGAATCACTTACCTCATCATCGGATGTAGGATTTGCCATGAGACACAAATTTGCTTCTTCATTATCGCTCTCACTAGAAGTTGAGGAATCATTCTCTTCCCAAGCTATATATGCTTTCTTCTTTCTGAATTTGTCCTTCTTGGACTTTTCCTCATGTTCAGATCTTCTAGGCTCATTGCAGTTGGCTTTCCTCATGTTGGGGCACTCAAACTTGTAGTGACCAACTTTGCCACACTCATAACAAGTCACCTTTGAAGATGAACTCTCACTTCTTTTGAAGTCCTTCTTAACATTGTTGAACCTTTTCTTCTCACTGTTCTTCATTAGGAACTTCTTGAAATTTCTTACTATATGTTTCATGTTTTCTTCTTCGGAGGATTCGATTCGATTCGCCAAAGATGCTCCACTTTGAAAGAAATTCCTTTGGCTCCTTTGTCCTTCGATTCCTCATCATCATTATATGCGAGTCATATCCATCTCATACTCTCTAAGCTTGCCAAATAGTTCTCACTTGTGATTGCAGCAAGATTCTTTGACTCGATTATGGCATCGTCACGGTGGATTGCCATCTCCTATTTAGAGACTTCAGAATCTTGACATTCACTTCTTCTTCTACGAAGCTCTTGCCAAGCCCTTTGAGATGATTGATGATGTGTATGAACCTTTTCTGCATCTCCATTATGGACTCTCCTTGCATCATTCTGAAGGTTTCGTACTCTTGGATCAAGGTATTCTTCCTTGCCCTTCGTACTTCAGTTGTGCCTTCATGAGTTACCATGATGAGTTCCCAAGCTTCTTTTGCTGTTGTACAAGCAGAAATTCTAAAAAATTCATCAGAGTTAAGAGCAGAATGTATAATGTTTAAAGCTTTAGAATCATTTTCAGCTCTCCTAATTTCTTCTGGTTCCCACTTCTCAAATGGTTTTTCTAATTCATTTCCATCAACTATATATGTGGGGATTTTGAAATCGATTACAACACTTGCCAAATACTTCTATGAATAGACTCCATAAAGATTTTCATTCTAACTTTCCAAAAAGGATAGTTATCACCACAAAAACAGAGGAGGTCTATTAATAGAGGCACCTTCAAAGAAATGGTAATTGATTATCGGCCATTATGGATCAAATTCTAGAGCAACTTACTAGAAGTAGCTCTGATACCAATTGTTGGTCCCTATGTATGAATCTAGAGGGGGGGGTGAATAGATTCTTGTTCAATTTTAGCCGAAACTCAAAAGACTCTAATTCCTTTTGAATTCAAACAAATCGGTTCTAGATTCACCTATCAATTATCGTATCAATTACCGATTCAATTACCTATTCTATTACTGATTCAATTACCGTATCAATTACTGAGTTGATTATCAATACAGTTACCAAATATACTGCAGAATTTAAACAATGATAATAGCAATATAAGGAAAACTGTAAAGAGGATAAGGAAGAAAATGAGTGCACAGCGATTTATACTGGTTCGGCCAACTGCCTACGTCCAGTCCCAACCCAACAACTGTTGCGATTGGCTTTCCACTATCAAATGATCCCTTTTGTGTTCTTTTACATTCACTCTGCAACAAGCAACACAAAAACGAAATCAAAACACCCAAAACCTGTTCTTCAACCCAAAGAACGAGTTCTTCCCCGACCTTGGCACACCAAGATCAAACCTTTGAGAAAACACTTCTCAAATACACTTACTCTATCGAGAGAGACCTCTCTCCTAGAGTAATAACCCAGAAATTGAAATATAAATAAAGATCAAGTATAGAAAACACCTTGAGTGTAGATTCTGATCACAAATAAACACAATGAAATCCACCCAATCACAGGAATGTATCAAGTTTGCCCTTTCTCTTTGAAAACCTTGATGAACTCTATTTACAGAGCATATGAAAGTGTGAGAGTTTGTTCACAAGCTTAGGTTTTCTCTATTTTCATATGTTTCATCAAGTTTGTATTTATAGAACCAATTTGGAGCAAGAAAACGGGCAAATTGAAGCTTCAACGGTCTAAGTAATCGATTACAATAAGTGGGTAATCGATTAAACTAGCCGTAAAGATTTTCAGGTGATTTTCAAACTTGGTAATCGATTACCAGGGGAAGGTAATCGATTACTCCAGCAAAGAATGCATTTCTGGAGATTTTTGGTCGTGGTAATCGATTACCAAATGTTGGTAATCGATTACTCCAGTGAGTAATGCTCCTGGTTGTGCCTGGGCGCACCTGCTTGAGCACTTTCACCAAAATTGGCATAACTTCTTCTACAGATATCGTTTTGAGCTCTGGTTTTTTGCAAATGAAAGAGGATTGATAGAGCTACAAATCTCATGAAGACATGAAGAGCCAATTCGGAGTGCATCTAGGGTGAAATCAAGCAGCAAGAGGATTCAAAATATTTTCTGCCATGGTAATTGATTACCTAGGGATGTAATCGATTACACCAGAGAAGCACAACGTGGTAATCGATTACCAGGGGAAGGTAATCGATTACACCAGAGAGGGAAACCAATCTTGAGTGATTTTTGAACTTGGTAATCGATTACCATACATGGTAATCGATTACATCACTAAACAAATGGATTTCCAGGTTTTTCAAAACTATTTTTAGATAGGGAAATCAACCATTTGTCAAATGAGTAATCACACACAAGATTCAACCATTCTCTGGGGCATCAAACAAAGAACCAAACACATCCATGCCTAAACTCAACAAACAATACATAGAAAAATTCTAATTACACTTCATCTAAGGAAAACCAAAATTACTTTACATCAAAAGCAAAAACACCAAGAGAGACACTAAAGCATCTTCAAGCTTTAAGTCCAACACAAATTTTGCGGTTGGACAATGGGAAAAAATATGTATGGAAACAATTTCAACAATTTTGTGATGAAGTTGGAATTGAGCATCAATTGACAGCACCTTACACTCCTCAACAAAATGGAGTGAGTGAAAGAAAAAATAGATTAATCATGGAGATGGCTAGGTGTATGCTTCATCAAAAGGAATTACCAAAGAAGTTTTGGGCCGAAACTGCAAATACAGTTGTGTTTATCCATAATAGAATTCCTACAAGAGCTGTACAAAATCAAACTCCCTTTGAAGCATGGTTTGGTTTTAAACCTATTCTGGATTTTCTGAAAATATTTGGCTGCTTGTGCTACTCACATGTACCTCAGGTCAAACGTGACAAGCTCGACAAAAGAGCTGAACCTGGTGTGTTTATTGGTTACATCACTATTTCTAAAGCTTATAAGATTTTTTGGCCTCAAACTAGAAAAATTCTCTATAAAAGATAGAACACAAGAAGGGGGGTTGAATTGTGTTACTTAAAAAAATTTGTTCCTTTCGTATGTGCATTTAAATATGTTCAGACGAAATAATCTTAATCTTCAAAGGTTGATTTTAATGAACAGACGTTATAGTTTGATTATCCCCGTTAGTCAAATACTTAATAAAACAAATACATAAGTATTTTTATACTGGTTCGTCTATGCAGACTACGTCCAGTTACCCAATAACGACTGAGTTTTCACTACAAACCGTGAAAGGGTTACAAGTATTATTTGTGCTCAGCCACTTCTGGCTATAACACGATATTCTTTGAACACAGCCTTCGCAGGCTAAACAACAAGGGTATTCTTTGAACAACCAGCCTCCTCAGGCTAAAACACCACACAAGTGGATTTAGAAGAGTTCTATAAAAAGAAAGTTTCCTCTTCGCAGAGAGGGTTTTACAATGAAGAACAGAAGTAACAGAGAGCGAATTCACAATAAGGTAGAATATTGAAGCGTGTTCGCCAACTGAACTTTGAAGAAGCGAAGTCTTTAAATAGGAAAAATCTTCAGATATCCGTTAGACACAGAAGAAAGTCGTTGAGCGTTTTCCAAGCGAAGTCCAAAAAGGTGTCAGAGAGTACTTGAGTGATTGGTGGCGTGTGCAGCGGATTTAGATAGCGTGCACAGTTCTTTTTCTGACTTGTACAAAGATTTTGACAAAAAGGTGAGGACCTTTTCGAGTTGCATATGTAGGCGTGAATCACCATACTGATCTCAGATGCTTCTAATGAGTACTTCTTAAGATTTGAAATCTTGGCGCGAGTGACTCATACTTTACTTCACTTCTTTGGCAGATGATGAACTTCTTCAGTGTTAAGAGTTTTCGTCTTAGCCTATCGTCTGATGATTTGACTTGAGACAGACGAATGACTTCAACTTTGAGGGGTCATCTTCCGTCTGTGCTCGTTGCGTCTGACTTGATGTTCCGTCTGTAGATGTTTCGTCTGTCTTGTAATAATCAAAACTTCAGAGATGTTAATCATCTTGATCTAACATCCTCGTAAGCAAAGATGTTCACTTCATGGAGGACAAAAAATGGTGCTTGGAGTGATCAAAGAATAATCAAAATGTTGAACTAGAGCTTGGAGATACGATAGATGATCCACCTGTTCGAGGCACAAAGTTGTTGTCCGACATCTATCAAAGAAGCAATGTAGCAGCATGCAATATAGATATCTGTGTGAACCAGTTAGTTTTAAGGAAGAAGCTAGGTGTTTGCAGCCTCCAACGCAAGGAGTGTTGAGAATGTGCCTTTGGATGTTGCAGATTTTGTGGAAGCTTTTATTGTTGTTTTATTTTTATTTTGAATTATCGTTGTTTTTTTTTTTATTTTGAATAACATATTTTACTGAATATGTTATTAGTTGTTAGTGGGTAATCTGTTCCCTAATTTTTAGCGAGAATCATGGGACATGATATTTTCATTTGTTATTTCTAGATGTATTTAAAATCATATTTGCATTCAAATAAAATCATCGTACAAATTATTTCTTCTGTCACCTAAACTCTGTTCTCTTCCCAGTTTTCTATTTCCTTCGTTTCTTAAAACCTACAATATCATTTCTTAAAACCTACAATATCCAAGTTGGGAATGAATGTTACCTACTCATTAACTCGAAGGGGAGTGTCAAAACTGTATTGTATATTTTAAGAGGTTGTTTTATCTTATCTATTAAAGATAAGAACTGATTAGCTTGTTATATCTTATCTTTCTTGTTATATCTTATCTATTAAAGATAAGATTAGTTGATCAGATTGTTATATCTTATTTATTAAAGATCATATTAAATTTTGTAAGGATTATTCAGTTATTTTGTTAACTTATACGTTAAAAGCACACAATTTCTTATCTAATTTGACATATCCTATCATAAAATACCTATGGGAGTTATAATTTTATTCAATTTCGCCTAAAAATTATTCAATTTCGCTTAAAAAGATTATTGTTCAATTATATCCTCAATCTCTCAGTTTTACCATTTTCATTTATCATCATATATTAACATGATAAAAGTACAACACATTATTTGAAATTACGTGCAAAGAGCTCTTGTACTTTTCTCATTCAATTCAACCATTCACTAAATTACGTGCAAAGAGCTCTTGTACTTTTCTCATTCAATTCAACCATTCACTAGGCTGTGGAGACAACCTAATGTGATATGCATCGATCATGTTATGACATTATATCGTGATGAACACATCAACCTCATACACCAACGTCTACCATGGTACCACTTCCATCTAATTATTACACAATCCTAATCAATAATCACTATATACATCCCCTCTCCAACTTGAACGAAATTATGGTGCAGACAAACAGTATCAGAATCTACGGGAAGAAAATGACTGCGTTTGAAGTTCAGAAAAACTTATTAGATATCATGTACATGGAACAAAAGTTAGGTCAATTTATTGTCCTGAAGCTATCTCCGACCCACCCTCGTTAATTGCTAGTAAATCAGACACGTCAATGTTATACGGTAAATTCAAAAAGCGAGAAGACCCAAAAGAAATTCTGGAATGTTGATTGATTTGTAGAACAACTCGAAGTTGGAAGACATGCAAATGTAATGTAGTAAACTAGATTTTGGCAGCCGGAATTTTTCAAAAAGGCCATTAATTTAGGCTAACAAAATATTACAGTAATTATTTTCACAAACAAAAAATAAATATTACAATCAGATTAGCAATGTATTTATCATTCGATTATGTGCACCGCTGATGTGCGGCAGAAATTAGGGGCAATCTAATTAACGTCATCTGATCTCAGCTACCTATGCCGCCAATAAAATTGGCAAGAGAAATTGAAGAGCAAGTTCAAAAAGAAAGCCAGACACCTCGTTCCAGTACCATTGCATTGGCTGATAAAGATCAATCACCTTGTAGACAATATAGCTGACGAATGTTTCCCGAAGCTGCCACAAGATAACACATTATTAGCATTAACATTCAACCCCTCTCTTAAGCTATTGCCTATTAGCAGCTAGCATTGAGAAAATATTCTGCATAAAAATATCTGAAACCTATGTTATGTTATAAACATGAATGTCTGTATGCATATATCAGAGAAACCACCTTCACGACAAGGAACAAAAACATGAAATGTCATGTTACTTGATGCAACATTGACCGTGAATATTTCTCACTCATATGACTAACTGAATATAAGATAATATGGTTGCTTGATTAAACCTTAAAACGGATCATGGTTTACGTGTGTAATGATAAACTGTATCTCATAGAATGCACAGGAAGACACGCCAAAGGGCCAATGCTATATTAATTAAAAAGATGGAAAATTCTGTGGTACCAGTGCCCAATTGCAGTAATATTGACAGTTGTGTGACTATCGAATGAAACTAATTATTTAATTCAGCAGTCATTTAATAAAAGGTATCAGAGAAACCTCCACAAAGCATTTGCCAGAGAATCATAAGCTTGGTAGAGAATTAGTCCAATTTTCAATTCGAGGACATATGTAAAAGAAATTGCTTAAATTGGAAGACGAAGTGTTCATTGTTAAGGTGAAAGTCAAATATGTTAGAATAGAAGCCAATAATAAAAAAGAATGACAGGTACCATATAACCAGTCCTTGAAGTACACATGGAGAGCAGATGACAATTCTCGTCTGCGACTTTCTTCTAAAGATGCTTCTCGTAAGAGTTGCCTTATCTCCCCTAAATTTTTGTGCTGCAGAGAAGATACAATTTCATTCAAATGAAAACATATTTCACTTACAATACAGTTTTTTACAGTTTGATAAAAAAAATATTTAGGAATTCAATCACTAATATATTACTCAATTAACAATGTACTTACATTTTTATGCTGAGATGCCATATAAGCATCTGGTAATGTGAATGGGTTGCCTTTCGTAGACCCAGTAGACTCTCCTCCAAGCCAGCTTGGAATCTGTGCGCCAAGGGCAGGCATAAAAAAAACATAGACTAAGTAATGAAGAGAGAAATATGAATGTTCTTCATCCCATAAAATTTTCAAAATAAGATACCAGCCAATCGTGAATATACTGAAATCCATTAAATATGACTGCATTTAGAAATAAAAATCTTCATTTTGCCTTAATGTCCCTACCACAAAATTACTGAACTGATCAGGGTCGACATGTGTAGCAGACTCAGCTTGAACATCAGAGACCCCTGCTGGATGAGATAATGAATCATGGGGATCAACCATGCCCAATGTTAGAGGTTCATCCCATCGGTTCACTGTGGGCAAGATTCCAACCTCATTCATATGCTCCTCCAATTGGGAGTAAAAAGTGTTATAGGGAGCCACCTGTTAACATTGTGAGGGAGAAAATTCTCATGCAATGAATCCAGATGACAAGATTGAGGACAGAAGAAACTAGTACAGCTAGAAGAAGCAGAACTGTGAAGAGAAAAAGTACACTTTTTGGAGTCCCCGGACCAAATACCTTTTTTTTTTGCATAAACCAAAAACCACATTTTTAGGGATCTAAAATAGTAGTTAAGAAATGTGTCATTACATTTTGAAGAAACTCCAATGCTTACAAAATATACTAATCTTAGAAGACTTTTATGAGCTTATTTATTTGATTACTTAATCATGTAGTTAACATTTTCATCTATTTCTCTGCTTACATTAACTACAACTTATGAATAAACATATAGGTCAAAGATTATGCATTGCCTGAGTTATATAATTTAAAAATTAAAACACTAGTATAAATTATAACTATAATTTCTCAATAACAAAAAATGTAACAGAATTTTTGCTGTGCTTAGTTATATCAAATAAGCCACATATGATTTTGTATTTTCTGCTGGAGCATCCCACCTGAGGACTAAACGCAATTCCAAAAATTTCATAGCTACATTCTCATGTAAGAAACACAGAATGGTAGAGCGCCAGCTTCATAAATCATGCATCAGTGAATGGAGAAGCTCACCTGTAGCTTATGGTTATCGCCAAGAATAAGTGGTTTCTGATTCACTCCCAGATAGAAAACACATTCACGACAATTAGCAATACAAATACGTTTTGCTGCTACAATTACATGAACTCGCTCACAATGTTCTACTCTCACAGCCTGTAAAAAGAAGATGGAGATTAACTTCCTTGCTGTCAATTAAGTGCCAGCTATTCTAACACTCAGGGTAGGCTTAGATCAGTAATATGCTTTTCAGTTAAGGTACGCTAATAGTCTTGCGATCTTGCCCAACATGGACCGTAAATGCACAAGATAAGCAATGATTTTTAATATGATGAGTAAATAATTTCATTATGCCTTTCAAAGTAGATGTTCCATGAAATGCAGGCAAGTGAGTCAGAAGGCACAAAGCTAATCTTTATTACCTTGCCAACTGCTCCTAGAACTATTGTTGCATCTGAACATCCATATATAGTGGCATATCTCAATGGTGCTAAGATGTAGATGGCAGACTCATGGCAATTTAGAACCTGCAATGACCAAACATAGATTTTATTAGCGTACCTATAGTGAAAAAAAATTCAAGATATCCCAGTTTCCAAAATATGTGAAGTAACATTCATAAGCTGCTGACCAAGAGCAGAAAAAAATGTTTAACCTTAAGCACCCAAACAAAGCTTCAAATATCAGCTACCCTGACATCTCTTTTCAAGGAAAATTGTCTTAAAAAAGACTAAGTTGTTATTAGGGATGTTTGAAAGCTAGCTCATCCTGAATAGACAAACTAACCCGATACAAACTTATATTTTTTTTCAAATATGTCTATAACTATATCACCAATATCATTATGCATATATTGGTTTTATAGGCATTTAAGTAGAACAAATGATTGATAATTAAAAAAATACTCCTTTTAAGCTTTCCAGTGTACGCATATTTGACCAACAATCTGACTCAATGATTAAGTTTAAAATAAAGTTGAAAAATTTATTTATCAAAACTCAATTGTAATGATAAATCATTCAATACTTTTTTATAATGCTAAGAACTTGAAAAGAGAAATGAAAATTTGATAGAAACAATGGAAATGAACAATTATATTGAACAACTGAGAATAGGAGACAAGGACCTCCTCCAAGGGTTTTGCATTTCTTACAAACTTTCTACTTCTTTGAATAGCCTCTTCTTCCCTCCTTCTCTTTATTTATCTAATTGATCCCCTCTTACTAACTAACTACCACTAACTGATTTTCCCTTCCCATTCTACTAAATCCTAATAGACATACAATTCCAACTGTAAAACCAATGCAACAGTTATAATACATGGTACAAGTCTTTAATGCATGTTAACAACCATATCCATGCAGGATATGGCAATAATGATGTCCAACACTGGTGGACAATAAATTAAGCACTCTGAATAATGTTAAAATCAAGAACTTAAATCTATACATAATTAGTTCAGACATAAAACAGACTAACTCTAGCAGTTCCAAAATTTAAACTTTATTACATCTATTCATTCAGAAGCAGAAGACTATATGGAATGTGATTGCCCTTATTAGAAGTTTTATAAGAAAAAATAATATTAAGAGTCAAAAGCTTACTTAGGATCAATAACTGCGATGATATAAAGTTAAAATCAAATTGCAAGCAAAATTATACTTGACAAACAAACAAATATGTAGAAAGATGCATACGACAAACCTTAACAGAGGAACCTTTAATGTCAGAAGCATGTTTTGCATATGACGATTTAGAGATCCCTTCAATGAAACTTGCACCTCTATTACTTGTTGAGACCTTAACTGGGACAGTACTTGCATCAGTCATGGCAACATCCTGATCAGAGGCACTAGCTGGGCCATTTTCCTTTGAAGAAGTACGTTCAGAAATATATTCCAAAGCAGAAGTTATATTCTGCAGAAGCCAATCATGAACTTGTGCAGCAGGAACAGGAACAGCAGGCATGTCAGGGTCAGAGTTTGCGAAAAAAGGAGAGCATTGACTAAAAGAATTTCCTTCTGATCCCTTGTCACCAAAGTGAATTAGAAACCCAAGATGCTCAAATCTATCCATGGTTAAAACCTATTAAATAAGCAAAACAATAATAGGACTAAGAAATAAACGAAAAATATATAGAAGTTGCAGAATAGAAAATTAATTGATGAAATGAAACATAAAACATTTAATCCAAGAAAACATAACACACACTAACACATATAATGCAGCTATAAACCAAGTATTTCATTGTTAATATAAGAAATAACAAAATTGCAGTCAAAATCAACAACAACCAATAGATAGCATACAGTAAATTACAAACCAGAGATTCATCGCCATCTCCTTCCACAGGCTCTGCTAGAAGAGACAGAATGTTAGCCAAGTGCTTTTGTAGATATGACAACTGATGTGCCTCTTCATCAGCCTGTGACGGCATAAACCGCCTACTGTTGCTGCGCACAAGCTGCAAGACATTCAACATCAGAATCAACACTTGATAGTATCAAATCAACAATAGAATCACTCAAACCGAAGTGCCCTTTTTCAGTGAGCAGCAGAATAAATTAATTTTGAATGAAATTCAATTTTGTGGTGTTTGGTTTGGCATCGTGCAAGAAGTGTCACACATCGAGATGGAAGCAAACAGTGGCTTCTGCGTTAATTTGGGTTCTGACGTGAAAACATCGAGAAATGAACATATTAAAACAGGGAACCAAACACAATTTATTAAATTAAACTAATTTAATTCAAAATTGATTTTGAAAGAATGTAATATATGTTTAGATATTTTTATTCTAAAAGCAAGTTAACATTAACACAGTATAAAACTTTGACCTAAAATCAACTATGTACTCGAATCGATTCCTCAAAAACCAAACATGCAAACATTTTTTTTTTTTTTATCCACGGGAATGGAACACAACTTTCCAGGGTATACAATAACCCGTGTTCAATTCCTGCAGATCAAAAGAGCAAAATGCAAACATTAACCTAAAATCACATTAGCTGGTGCTAGTATTTCAAAATGAATCAAGAGAATTCAACTTGAAACCAATCATGCACAAAATTCTCAGCAGTATAATACAGAGAATAATCAACTACAAATAGAATCATAACGAACAAAACCAAATACAAGCTAAAAAATAAAAAAACCTAGTCCAAGGGTTTGAATGAGAAATGAATCCAACCCTATAATGGGAAAAAAGCAATGCATTGGTCCAGAAGAATACCTTAAAGCCTAACAGCACCGAATAAAATAACATATCGAGTTGCATCAGAGGAAATGGAAGGATTAAAGGAAACCGGAGAATTCACCTGAAGCGGTGATAGGGCGGACAAGTAGCCGTCGAAGGCGGAGGTGGAAGGCCAGACATCGGCGACGGCGGCGGAGTCCTTGTGCGTGCGGGGGAGGAGCCTCTTGTAGGATTGAATGTAGAGGAACAAAAGCAGATCATGAACATCGACACCAACGGAATCGATTTCGCCGAGTTTAGCGGCGACGAGAGGTTCGGAATCGGAGTGGAAAACAGAGGTGAGGGTATCGAGGACGAGCCTGGCGTGCTCAATGGAGATCTGGAGGGACTCGGAGATGGCGGGAGAGTGGACACGGTGGTTGGAGGATAACTGAAGAAGCTTCTGCTTCAACGGAATTAGGGTTTGAGCGGGGTCGGAGAAGATGAGACGGGGGATTGGCAAGAGACCGTGCTCGAATGGCTCGCGCCTTGGGTGAATAACGGTGGTTGGGTCCCTCGCCAATGAGGATGACGTTGATGGATCCGTAGGTTCCGTCATGGTAACGCAGAGGCCAAAATCATGGGAAAACGAAAGACAGAAAATGTTGCAGATCTTTCATTCCGGAACAAGTAGAGGGGAAGAAGAGACACATGCGGCTGCGTTATGCTGGGGTTCACCGCATGGAAACTCTGCCTACGTGGCGTCTTATGATTGGTTGGCTTTCAACGTTGGTCAATTGGTTAATTTTGTCAGATCGGATTTAAATGCATTGTACTAAAGTATGGTAGTGATTTTCTTGCAACTCTGTTGTGGCACGGAATTTTTCATCCAGGAACTAACTCTCAGACTGACCACCGAAAGGAGAGCCTACTTGCTTGCTGCCGCTGCTAAAGTTTGCATTATTCACTTCTGTGGTATAGGTTTTTTTTTTTTTTTTTTTTTTTTTTTTTTTTTAAAATCTGGTATAGTATATTAGAAGTATTATGTTGTACTTTCTGTTATTTCTTCTTTTCCTGCATGCTTTGGTTCAATAGTAAAATGACTATGATTTGGCCATTTTTTAGTGCAAGGCAAGAAGTGGATCATTAGTTATGTAACTATTAAATCTAGTTTTGCTTGTGCTTTGATCCTGCCAATTTTTTGGCTGAATCAACTGCTTCTGCCTGGAAATTTTCAATGGCTAATATGTGTGTGTGTGTGTGTATGTGTAAGTATGTATGTATGTTCAACACATTATTTATGTTCGGTAGATTTGATCTTAGAGTATGTAACACAAACTCAATTTTTTTAACTACTAAAATAAATAGTTATTTAGCATATGCTTAATAGAATAACTAGGCTAATTCACTAATTTCAATTTGACTTCTTGATAATAAGTGGTGCATTTGACAAGGGGAAGAACAAATTTATGCTCGTTTCATTTTTAATTATAATTTTTCAATAACTAGAACATTTTTAAACTTTGAAAGTGCAGTCTGTTTTAGACAAAAACATATTCGACTTGTATTTCCATGGCTGAGACATGTGGATTTCAATCAATTTTGCATATTAGGATATTAAGAAATTATAATGTTGTTGCCTTATAAAACATTCATATGAAAACATGATTTCGAGGAACTACACAACATCATCAACCAAGATCTGCAATGCTGCCAGGCATTTTAATCCAATCCTAATTCTTAACTAACATTTACATCTTCCCATCATAGCAGTATCCACAGGCAAAAAATGACTGCGTATAAGTTCAGACATTAGCTACATTTCTTTTTTTTAAAACAAAAAAACCTATGGTACATTGACGTACTGAAGCTATCTATAACCTATGCTCGTCCATTACAGGTAAATCAGCCACGTTAATGCACAATGTGAATTCACGATGCGAGAGGACCCAACAGTAATTCTGGGATGTTTAATTAAATGGATCAACTCGAAATTGGAAGACATGCAAATTTAATGCAGTAAACTAGATTTTGGCTGCAGGAATTTTTCACAAAGGCCATTAATTTAGGCTAACAAAACATTACAGTAATTATTTTTACAAACAAAAAATATTACAATCAGATTAGCGACTGTATTTTTCATTCCATTCTGTGCACCGATGACGACAGGGCATAAATAGGTGGGCACTCTAATTCACCACATCTGATCTCAGCTACCTATGCAGCCAATAGAATTGGCGAGAGAAATTGAAGAGCAAGTACAAAAAGGAAACCAGAAACCTCGTTCCTGTACCCATTAACTGTGCCGTTGCATTGTCCGATAAATATCAATCGCCTTGTAGACAATAAAGCTGACGAATATTTCCGGAGGCTGCCAAAACAGAAAACAAAATATTAGCTTGTGTTTCTCTTGACAATAATTACAGCAGCCAGTTCAGATACCAAAATTTTCCTTCTATAATACAACAGATATTACCATATAACCAGTCCTTGAAGTACACATGGAGAGCAGATGATAATTCTCGTTTGCGACTTTCTTCTAAAGGTGCTTCTCGCAAGAGTTGCTTTATCTCTCCTAAATTTTTTTGCTGCAGAAAACATACAATATCATTCACATAAAAACATAATTCACTTAAAACACTGGCTACCAAAAAATTTGGAAATCCAATCATTGGTATACTAATCAATTAACACTATACTTACATTTTTATGCTGAGATGCCAGATAAGCATCTGGTAAAGTGAATGGGTTGCCTTTTGTTGCCCCAGTGGACTCTCCCCCATACCAGTTTGGAATCTGCAGGACAACAAGACGGGCAGAGAAAAAGCATGACTAAATAATGTGGAAAGAAATACACCTTGAATACTGTTCATAATGACGAACTGAATAAAACACGGACACAGGCCACAACACAGACACAGCAAAAACTTAAAAGATTGCACACGAGGTCACAGCATATACACATACACACATACAGAGGAGGGATCCACTTAGTTCAAGAGTAACTTTAAGAGACTTAATCTTCATTTGGACCCTTCATTTTCTCTTAATCTAATGGTAAAAGATGAATCACACATTACAACTAATAGATTAACAGAAAATATAAGGTGGGGATGGAGATTAACTCCTTTAAAGTTACTCTTGCTTGGAGTAAGTGGATCCATTACATACACACACACACATATATGCAGTATCTGCACGTTTGCATCATGTCCAAGTCTCAAAAAAAGAAAAGAAAAGAAAAGAAACAGGGGACAGCGAAATGGTGTGCGACACATGTGCAGGATGTGTCCGACCCATGTCCATGTCAGACACTTGGAAGCAGCACTTAGGAGCTGTGTCTGTGCTTCCAAACACAGAAGATACCATCTAATAGCAAACCTATGAATATCCACTAAATGACTGCGTTTAAAAATAAAAATCCTCACTTTCCTTATAAGTGAGTGTTAAAGAAACATTCATACCACAAAATTAGTGAATAGATCAGGGTCCAGCCGTGTAGCAGACTCAGCCTGCACATCAGAGACGCCTGCAGGATGAGATAATGAATCATGGGGATCAACCATGCCCAATGCTAGATGCTCATCCCATCGGTTAACCATGGGCACAATTCCAACTTCATTCATATGCTCTTCCAATTGGGAATAATAGGTATTATAGGGAGCCACCTGTTAACATTATGAAGGAGAAAGTGCTGAAGCCATGAATCACTGAAAAGAGTGAGATGTGTAAATAAAAGTATACATACTTTGTAACTTTGTAAGACTAAGAAGCTAGTATCAGAGAAGCAAACATGTGATCAGAAAAATAGACCCGTAAAAGATGCCAGAGTCACAGACTAATTTTTTTTTACCTAATATAACAAATACTATATTTGCAGTGATCTAAAAGAATGATTAAGTAATCTCTTACTAGATTTTGAAGACAAATTCAAAAGCTTGTTCTTGCAAAGCACGAAATATATTAATCTTGGATGAGTTAGGGTGTATCCATTTCATCACTTGAAGCTTAATCATGGAGTTGCCCCTTTAGTTTTCTTCTCTACTAATATTTAACTACACATTAATAAGAAATATCTTACAAATAACACAGATCATGCACTACATGTTGGCTTAATATGGTTCCCGAATTTCAAGTGACATTCTCAAATCATGTAACAGTGAATGAAGAAGCTCACCTGCAGTTTATGATTATCACCAAGAATAAGAGGTTGCTGGTTCACTCCCAAAAAGAACACACATTCACGACAATTGGCGATACAAATATGTTTTGCTGCTACAATTACATGTACTCGTTCACAATGTTCCACTCTCACGGCCTGTAAAAGAAAAAATTATGCAAAGATCAACTTCCTTCCTGCCAATTAAATGCCAGATATTCTAATACTAATGGTAGGCAGAAGATCAGTAAAATGCCTCCCAGTTACCAAGTCTTACCCTCAGTAAACAATTTTATTATATCTTTCAAAGTAGATGCAGGAAAGTGAGTCCAGAAGGATGAATCATTATAAACAAAAAATTTAAAATAGAACTGGCACTTAAAAGTACCTTGTTGTAAGGTGTTATATTAAATGGATGACAATTACTTAATGTAAAAATCAACATGAATGGTTTTTAAGCAACAAAGCAATAACAGATTACTGTTACATGCAAAGTGTGGTGATGAAGCAATAATCAATATCTCTCGCACTTCTCATATATCTGGAACAGGTGTTCACAAAGCAGATATCCCTTGAGTTCATTGAGATGAACCCACAGTTATACAAGAAACAATTGCATTCAGACAAGCTTAGGTATCAATTATTACCCCCCAGCTTGGAGAAAGTTAAAGTCTACTTTTGCCAATTCAATTTTTCTGATTGATTGACATCTTTCCATCTCTTCATTTTTCTATTTTCTTTACCATTCTTAAACATGAACTTTGATCTCTGATAAGATCAGAATTTCTGTTACTTCACATGGGAGTGGGACTCACAAACACGAGTCCACGACAAGGATAAGATCCCTACCTTTGAGAAAAATAATAGGATGCACAATTGTGCAAAAAAGAAGATTTGCACGAGGAAGTTCTTATATTCTTCAAGTCACAATGTCCATTTCCCAGTACTGATGAGTATGATTTTGTTAACCAAACCAATCAGCAAGCATGAATAAATAGATGGGGGGAAATTTAATTTCCCAAATTGTGCCATACAATGGTAGCTACACCTTAACTTGAAACACATTTTCATTACAGAAGGAGGTCAAAATCAATTGAAACAAAAAAAAAAAAAAAAGTTGGCAGAAGAGACAGAGGCAGGTTGCCAGAAAATGGGTTGCTGCCAGCTGGAGATGCTGTAATGGCTTCCATAGGTGGAAGAACAAAGACAGAAAATAGGAGTCATGAAACACACTGCAGGATATATCTTACTGCTTTAGATTTTCAAACAATTTTTGGACACGGGTTGTTATAAAATGAAAATGTGTTCAGTCAGTTGAACCCATTTTTGTATGTGGGTGTGCATCTACATGAGTTTTCTGTCATTTCCATTGTCAATGCATCCATACCAAAACAGCTATGCCACAGCCTTTATATGGCAGATTGTCAAATTTTCATCATAATATACTGCCATGGCATCACCATGGCCACAATTTAACAACAATGCATTCTGGTACAAAAACAAATTCCATAATTGTTCCTCGTATGTGTAGACTCATTATGCTCCTTTCGAAAGCAGGACATATAGGCATAGTTATTACCTTGCCAACTGCTCCTAGAACTATTGTTGCATCTGAACATCCATAGACAGTGGCATATCTCAAAGGTGCTAAGACGTATATGGCAGACTCATGGCAATTTAGAACCTGTAATGATCAAACAGAATTTCTATTAGCATACTGTATCAATAATAATCTCAAGTGACCTCTCAATTTCCAAACATGTGATTTAAGATGCACAAGATAGTGATTGACAGTAGAAACCAAATTAAGCCAATACAAACTGATCAGTTGGCATTATTTTATATCATCTTTTCAAATATACCTATAACAACCAAAATATCAATATGCAGATATTGTTTATAAATGCATTACCTCCTAATTCAATCTCCAAAGTCCTTAATTGAATTACATCCAGGAGATTAGATGATTCATAATCTTTTATTCCTCACTTTAAACTTTCAAGTGTAGGCATGTTTGACCTAAAACCTATCTTGCTTAAATAAGTTTGATAGGATGTTGAAAAATTCAATTGTAATAATACATCACTGTTTTATATACACCATCTCAACATTTCTACTGTTATAAAACCAATGGAACAACTAGAATACAAGGTACCAGTCTTTCATGCATACTAGCAACTAGATTTGTAAATATAAGGCAGCAACGATGTCCAACACTGACAGGTAATATATTAGGTAACAGAGTAGCCTCTGGTTCATAGTAGAGTAGAGAGAGAGGGCCAAGGTAGATGGGAGAAATAGTGAAAAATTCTGCTATTTCTAAGAAAAGAACATGAACAAGGAGGCTGTAATGCCACCATACAAGGGTCGCCCCTTACAACTGATATTTTCAGTTACTACAAAATATACTTCTACCACATTTACAACTGTATCCATCTCCCTATTTAAACCCCTGACCCCTAACTGCCAGTTTAACTAACTCCCAACAACCCACAAACTCCTTATTGTCTGTTCCAACTTGTACATACCTCCCAAACCTGACTCTCTAGCTGGGGTCATGCCTAACATAATAATACCTTAAGCATTCTGAATAATTTTCAAATCATAAACCTAAATGTACATGTCCAAAACTTGTTCAGACTTAAAGCTGACCAATTCTAGCCGTTTTAAATTTCAAACTTTCAGACAGAAAACTGCATTTGAACAATACCCAAAAAGCAAGCGTAAATGATTTTATTATATCAAATTGGAATGCTAAAAGCTAAAAAGCAACTTATTTAGAAGCTGGTGCCTATATGGAATGTGTAGGAAATGAAGTGCTTACTGTACTAAATAAATAGTATATTCATTAACTTAGGGAATCGCATATTCATGTACATGACTTGTTTACTCAAGTATCTAGGAAGTTAGCAGCCTTCAATGATATATCAAAAGCCATAATCCAAATAGTGAGCAACCTTATACTTGAAAAGCAAAAAAATATATGGAAAGGTGTGTAACAAACAAACCTTAACAGAGGAACCTTTAATGTCAGGTGCATGCTTCACATATGATGATTTGGAGATCCCTTCAATGAAACTTGCACCTCTAGCACTTGATGAGACCTTATTAACTGGGGTGGTGCATGCATCAATCATAGTGACATCCTGATCAGAGGCACTAGCTGGGCCATTTTCCTTAGAAGAAGTACGTTCAGAAATATATTCCAAAGCAGAAGCTATATTCTGTAGAAGCCAATCGTGAACTTGAGCAGCAGGAACAGGAACAGCAGGCATGTCAGGGTCTGAGTTTGCAAAAAAGGGGGAAGATTGACTCAAAGAATTTCCTTCAGATCCCTTATCACCGAACTGAATTAGAAACCCAAGGTGCTCAAATCTATCCATGGTTAAAACCTATCAATTAAGCAAAGCAATATTAGGACAACAAACTAAAAGTAAAACATAATATTTGATTCAATGGAAAATAAATTGCTGCAATGCAACAATTAACAAAAGAAAATCTAAAAAGGTTCAAATCTTTCCTTTCTGTAACAAACTGTATGATCTTGGGCTACAAAGTCCCTTGGAAGAGAAAAATAGGAATCCACCACTTCCTAAAACAATATACCATGCCCCAGTGAAAAGGCAGCAGTAGTATGTTTAACTATGTGATATTTGAAGCCTCAGCAAGTAAAGAAAAAGTAAATCTTACTATAACTCTAGATTCAAGCATATACTTTCATTATTATGATTACTAATATTAATGAGTAATGACATCCAAACATACAAGGTTATATGCATTACCAGATGCATATAGAGGAAGAATTAATTAACTAGTGTACAGAAGCAAGGGGGCTAGCATTAACATCAAGAAAAGTTGGCCTTTACAACAAAAAGTAGATGGCAGACATCCTAATCAAATTAAAATCAAGGTTGTCACAATATCAAACAAGGACAAAGAAATGGCCAATAACCAGATTGCCTGTTTTTACCCCTCACAAAAGAAATGCTTGAATGTAAAGATTGCGTGCATGACATGTATATAAATCAACCCAGGGCTGGCCAAAGGGTAAAGCAACTAAAGCCCTTGCCTTAAGCCCCAAAAAAAGCACTTAACATTAGGAATTGTAAGGACTGTATTTTCTTGCAAGGCCCATAAAAATTACAAGAGAAAAAATTTAGCTTTATTTTTTGTGAGGCCCATAATTCACTTTAGAACAATAAATATGCTTAAAAAATTAATTTTGACTTAAAAAGGCCTCACTGGAAAATCCGTATTATGCCTGAAAATGTGTGGGCTGGCCCTGATTCAACCAACTCAATTCCACTCATTATTGATAGCAAATACGCACAAAGTATCATGTATAGACTTAAGAGAAAATTGATAGCAATGAGCAAACAATAGAATAATATGATTAAGTAATAAATAAATAACATAATTTTACAGAACCTAATCAACAGTTGGACACATGCAAAACTACTTTCCATGGCATTCAAGATCTCTCTTTTTGATTTGCGTGGGACATCACCCTAAAACCATATACACAAGAGCGCACACACACACATATAATACAGCTATAAACCAAGTATTTTATTGACAATATAAGAATAACGAAAATAAAGCCAAAATCAGCAACAACCAATAGATAGCATACAGTAAATTAACAAACCAGAGATTCATCGCCTTCTCCCTCCACAGGCTCTGCTAGAAGAGACAGAATGTTAGCCAAGTGTTTTTGCAAATATGACAGCTGATGCGCCTCTTCATCAGCCTGGGATGGCATAAACCGCCGACTGTTGCTGCGCACAAGCTGAAAAACATTCAACATCAGAACCAACAACAATTTTTTAGCATCAAATCAACAGAATCACGCAGAACAAAATTGTCAGCAATGTAACACACAAACCAATATACAATCACAACAAAAGAAAAAGAAAAAATAGAAACACCAGTTAGAAAAAGTTAATCCAAGGGTTTGAATCTGAAAGCAAACAGAACAAAATTAATCCAGGACTATAGGAATCAAGGAATGCATTAGTCCAGCGCAAGAACTCAATGCCTAATAGCATCAATAACACATTGAATAGCATCGCTGGATGGAATGAAAACAAAGAATTCACCTTAAGTGGCGATAGGGCAGACAAGTAGCCATCAAAGGAGGAGGTGGAAGGCCAAATTGATTTTGAAAGAATGTAATTCATGTATAGATATTTTTATTCTAAAAGCAAGTTAACATTAACACAGTAAAAAACTTTGACCTAAAATCAACTATGTACTCAAATCGATTCCTCAAGAACCAACCATGCAAACATTTTTTTTATCCACGGGAATGGAACACAACTTTCCAGGGTATACAATAACCCGTGTTCAATTCCTACAAATCAAAAGAAAAAATGCAAACATTTGCCTAAGATCACATTAGCTGGTGCTGGTATTTCAAAATGAATCAAGAGAATTCAATTTGAAACCAATCATGCACAAAATTCTCAGCAGTATAATACAGAAAATAATCAACTACAAATAGAATCATAACGAACAAAAAACCAAACACCAGCTAAAAAACAAATAAAACCTAGTCCAAGGGTTTGAATAAGAAATGAATCCAACCCTATAATAGGAAATAAGCAATGCATTGGTCCAGAAGAATACCTTAAAGCCTAACAGCACCGAATAAAATAACATATCAAGTTGCATCAGAGGGAATGGAAGGATTAAAGGAAACCGGAGAATTCACCTGAAGCGGCGATAAGGCGGACAAGTAACCGTCGAAGGCGGAGGTGGAAGGCCAGACATCGGCGACGGCGGCGGAGTCCTTGTGCGTGCGAGGGAGGAGCCTCTTGTAGGATTGAATGTAGAGGAACAAAAGCAGATCATGAACATCGACACCGACGGAATCGATTTCGCCGAGTTTAGCGGTGACGAGAGGTTCGGAATCGGAGTGGAGAACAGAGGCGAGGGTATCGAGGACAAGCCTGGCGTGCTCAATGGAGATCTGGAGGGACTCGGAGATGGCGGGAGAGTGAACACGGTGGTTGGAGGATAACTGAAGAAGCTTCTGCTTCAACGGAATTAGGGTTTGAGAGGGGTCGGAGAAGATGAGACGGGGGATTGGCAAGAGACCGTGCTCGAATGGCTCGCGCCTTGGGTGAATAACGGTGGTTGGGTCCCTCGCCAATGAGGATGACGTCGATGGATCCGTTGGTTCTGTCATGGTAACGCAGAGGCCAAAATCATGGGAAAATGAAAGACAGAAAATGTTGCAGATCTTTCATTCCTGAACAAGTAGAGGGGGGGAGAAGAGACACACGCGGGCTGCGTTCTGCTGGGGTTCACCGCATGGAAACTCTACCTACGTGGCGTCTCGTGATTGGCTTTCCAACGCTTCTGCCCTTAACTCTGAGATCAGATTAATGCATCTGTACTTTCTTTTTTTTTTTGAAAGGTAAAGTATTTGTACTTGAAAGCATCTTTCTTGATGTTTTTTTTTTTATTATTATTTTATTTTATAGTATAAATATTAAAAACTGTTGCAACAATATTATAATCTAGGATTTTGTCTAAGCTAGCTACTAAATTTTTTTACCATTTGAGTCTTGCCTATTGTGAGATGGAATTCTTTTGCCAAATCGCCAAATTTATATGCTTTTATAATTGAAAAAAAAGTTTTTTTTAATAATCATAGTAATATTACAAAATGTATATTACTGGATCAATGATTAACTAAATTTTCTGAAGACCTTAAATTTATAGGATATAAAAATTTTCCTCTTCATATAATTTATTTTATACTTTGTTATAACCAAATTCTTTTAGACAAAGACAAAAGAAGAACCTCCTTAATCGATTTATTGAAAGCCACGTTTAACTAAAACTCGCATTAAGAAATAGCAATCTAGTTTTCCCAGACAGATAACCTAAAATAAAATGACTTTGGTTTGGCCTTCTTTCACTGCTTGGTGTGGATTATTTAGTTATGTAGATTGTAAATCTAGCTTTGTCTAGTGTTTGACTATTTATGCCACTTTGACGGTGAACCATCTGCTACGCTAGGAGTTTTTAATTCCAAATTAAGGAGCAAGCTATTTTCATAGCAGAATTTTCTATTTCTATATGCACAATGGTCCTCTCGTTGATTTCACCCTCTTTTTTACTTGATTGATTCCATTGTTTTCTGGTTTTAATTAAACAAAATAAAACCATCAAAATTAGCTGTAGTTTTTCATATAAGCAGCTTTTCCTGTTAAGACACAAAAAAAAGTGGATGAATTCTAATAAGAAGTTTTATTATCCTTAAATCTTACTTGAATGGTTTATTTTACGACTGAGTTCTAGAGTTTAATATTATCTAAATCTTAGATATTTCAGAGTAATTTAACAATACTTCATTATTAGAATCAAACTTTCCTATAACATGGGGTTGAATTGAAATATGGATTCTCAATTACAATAAACACGAGCTTTTGGAGGCAGCAACCAATGATTGAGGAAAAGAAAAAGAAATAACGTTATCGTAGTCCTTTGACAGCAACTACAAGTGACAAACAACCAAGGAAATGCCAATAATACACCTGAAAAATAGGTACATAGAATAGTCACACTCTCACCAGCAAGATTAAGAGCACACATCATGAAGTGTGCAATCTTAAAACGCAACAAGCATTCAATCACTGAAATTATGAATAACAAGCAAAAACCACTTGCACTGCATATTATGAAGCTGAGACAAAATAACCTACTTTAAGTTGGATGTGAATCAAACAATGGAAAATAATTGCATAAGCTTGTGAGTTGTGTCGGATGCATATTCAATCTCTTCACTTTCTCTAGCTGACTATACTCAATAGCATGTAGCACGATACCGTATCAGCATTCAGCTTTTTTACTTTAACCCAATGGGGCCTCCAAAGACAAAATTAAAGGATGGAGCGTATTTAACAAAAGAGAAGGAAACTGAAGAACATGAATCAAGAAAAAAGAATCTGTACGTACTTCAAAAAATGTCAGATTGCTTATTTCATACTCTAAAGTCCACAGCACAAACCAGCGAAAAATGAAGAAAAATATTTAGTAGACAACTGGAATACGCAGACAACTAGACGTATATGTATAAAATATGAAGAGAGAGAAATATGTATATATTTTGTGAGTGAACACAATGTGTTTTAGAACACAATTCAACCTCTTCTTATATTTTTATCTTTACATACTTCTCTTAAATTCAATTAATAAGTTTATATGATAATTAATATAAATTGGATATGTTAGAATTATTTGTTAAGTTAACAATGTATAATTTTTTTATTCAAAATAAAATTTGGAGTAAGGTAGTAGTTTAGGAAATTTTATTAGGAATTAATGAAAATACATCTAAGTGCTCATTTTCTCCTATTTTTCCTCTTTTACCCATAAGTCCACAACAACTTAGGTTTTTCTTTTAAAATTTGGAACCCAAAATGTTCGTGTTCCCTCTCCTACAGTCGTCACTCTCTTTGCCTTTTCATCTTCCTTTTTTTCCATTACTTTCTTTTTCTTCTTCTTCTTTCCTTCATTTGCACATTTAATTTTCCTCAAAAACATTATGAGCACTCCTCTTCATTCTCATTTTCACTTTTCCTTTTAGAACTCATCATCTCCTTTAACCTTTTCTCGGTTCAACTTGCTCAAGTCAATCTAAGAGATTCATTTTCTTTTTCCACTAAGGTCGTTTCAAGTTCTTGGAACTGCAGCTGAGGTTTTGGAACCTCTCACCTTCTATAAGCTCAAGTTCTTCCTTTCTTAGCTAATTATTCATCTTCTCTCAAGTAAGGAGTTTTCCATTTGATTTAATGATAATAATAATGTTATATTTTGTGTGGTATATGTCATCTGAGTTGCTTGTTGTTAGCCCTTGTATGCAATGTATATCAATGAGTAAAGGTAGTTCTTGAGTTCAATAATAATACTTATATTTCATTATTTTTAATTGAAATGTGTTACTTAAATTGGTTAATATCTTCTCAGCTGATTTTAATGTGTGGGAGTGCTTAGAATGAATGCTTTGTTGTAAGTTATTGGTGATTGTATGCATTATTGGTGTTGTGGTTGATTGTGGCTTATATGATCTATTTTGGATGTGAGGAAGGGCGAGAGTGGCTTGTTTTAAGATGAAGAATGCTATGTTAAGTATTATATATAGTTGATTATGGGTTGTTATGTATTGAAGAGTCAAAGTAGGAGTAATGGAGTGGTTAGTTTGACTTTTAAGGGTTTGGGTAGTTGGTTTTTAGTTTTAGGAGGAATTGGACCCACATGATCATCTATGTAATTGAGTTAGAGCATTTTAGACTTAGTGGAACTTGTAGCTTGGTCACATGAGTTTTGGATCAAAATTTGAGTCCTTAGAACCCCATAACTTGGTTTTTTAGTGAATTTTGAGATTTAGAGAATTACATTTTGAATTAGACATTTCAGATAGGTTTTGAGCCTTCAAACATTCTTAGGATAGGTTTTTAGACTTGTTAGGATGAGTTTAGCCTTGTTTTGAATCTCATGTTAGTTAGGTGAAAATCCTTGAGTTGGTGTGAGAATAACAGGCATGTGTTATTTTAGATTCATGGGATGAGTTTGAGTGTTTGTGGTGATGTCTTTTAGTATTTTGGTATTGAAACATTTGAACATATAGGGTTCAAGGTATATAACCAAGTCTTAAAAGCTAAATTATGCAATTTTTGCCTTTTTAGGTCTGATAAATTCTCCTAAACACCATTTCTCGCCTAAGAGGATTAGATGCTGCAAGCATTTGGGGCCTAAGTGGCCATGGGGTTTAGGCACCTACAGGGCCTAGGCAACAAAAATGATTTTTAAGTTTTTCATTAGTTGTGTGTTCATGTGTTGAGTCAAAATGACATAGCATTTTAATTTTAATAATTGCAAGACAGACGGATGTATCAACAGACGTAGAGGGAATAATGATCAGACGGATCATTATCAACATAGACGAAAGATGCACCTCAAAACAGAAGATGCAACAGACGAAAGGTTCAAATCATTATGCTTCAAGGCAATCTCATCAGACGAAGAACCTTCATAGACCAGATGGAGAGCTTATCTCAACTTCAAGTCATGTGCTCAAGAGTGAAGATTTGAAGACTGAAGTTGAAGACGAAGGAAGAAGACAGACAAATGAATTCAACACACAACTCATCTATTTGTTCATTCGTCTATCTGTTTAATGAAGTTTAAGACGCTGAGTAACACGTTCATTCGTTTCAAATCAAGCTGTTACTCAAAAGCTTCTAAAGGTGGAAAGAGATTTCAAAATAAACCTCTGCAACACGAAAATCAGTTGTATGTTTTAGTAAAATCTCTGAGCATATCAAGTCAAAGCCCGATCTCACACTAACATCCGCTGACTTTACATTAAATGTTCTGATTGCTCACTTTGCCATATGTGAAAAGTACCCAAGACAATGACTAACAATCACTTCTACATTCTAACGGATACTTCACAGAATGTCTATAAAAGGACTTCATCTCTGCGAGTTCAAGTTAGCGAACTACTCTAATCAAGACTATATTCATCTACTCATTCAAGCTCTCAAAATACAAGTTTGTTCGCCACAAACTTAGAATAGAATTCTCATTGTAAAATCCTTCTCTGCTTAGAGACTATTTTCTATTTGATCTTTATTGTAAACCATTGTTGTGATAATCTATAGTCTGAGGAGGCTAAGTTTTTAAAGAATACCTTAAGTTTAGCCTGAGGAGGCTAAGGTCCAAAGAATACATGTTTTTAGCCAGAGGAGGCTAAGTGTTGAAAGAATATCTTGGTTAGCTTGTGGAGGCTGTGTTCAAAAAATACTTGGGTTTAGCCTACGGAGGCTGAGGTCAAAAAATACCGCTTTAGCCTGAGAAGGCTGTGTTCAAAGAATATCTGTATTTTAGCCAGGAGTGGCTGGGTTCAAAGAATACTCTTAGTGGAACCTCAACAAGTTGTTGGGTAACTAGACGTAGTCTTGAATAGACGAACTAGTATAAAAATATTTTTGCTTTGATTTTTCTTATCTGCATAACTAATTGGGGATAACAACTTAAATTGTACTCTTAATTAAAATCAATCTTTGAAAGATAAGTTTAAGTTTGTGTCTGTTCAAACGTTTTGATACAGACGTAAAACGCATCGTCTAAAAAAGTTTTTATTTAATAAACACAATTCAACCTCCCTTCTTGTGTATTTTTATTTTACATCATGTTTGTTTCTTTATCATTTATCTTCTTTCTTGTACTACTATGAGCATAAATCATGATTGGAAATGATAAGTTAAACAGGTGAGTTGAGTGTATAATGCATTGTTTATGAGGACATATTTGCATACGAAATCATTGGGGATTATGGTGACCATATATTTCTAAATTGATGGAGGTGTATGTCTACTGCCCAGGGGTAGTCTACTCACGTGCGCAATTGGTGACCTTGACACGTGACTGCCAAGTATTCCCTAGTAAGAGTGTAATGAAGACATGTACGGGTAAGTATGAGAGTGATAAGAGTCTAGAGATACTTCCTGAGGGGTATTCCCTTATTTATAGGACATGGAGAAATAATGTATACTCTTGGATAAGAAAGGTAATCATGCTGGCTTATGAGGCCGGCTACGCCAGGAAATGATTACCGGGAAGGAGTTGGTGATATTGCAGGTTTGATGACACGTATGCACCTGTGGTTGGCCGATGTCCCTAATAGTAGGTTGACCTCTGACATAGTGTTGAGTGCAAGTGGTCAACTTGTCACATCATTTCGGCGCGAAACATTGTTCGAGGATTATGACTTAACGTTAGGTGACATGGAAATCATGTCACCTCGACATACTAGGCTTTCCGTGATCATGAATATGTGATTAAATTACAAGAATAAAATCCTTTTAATATTTTTTTCTTTACTCTAAGTAATTTTTTTCTAAAGTTATTTGAGTTTTGCTACTTTTATTTAACTTTTTTACTCTAAAACCAAAACTTAAACCAATTGTATTGATTTATATTTTATTCTCTTCATTTAGAATTGAACAAAATTTTGATTGAAGTAGCAATTGGAGGTACGCAATCTAAGTTGAATGCTTAAATCGAGTTCTCTTAGTTTTAAAGCATGTGTCCAAGTTAGTGAGAGTTTTTACATTTTGTGAAATTGTCTAAATTTTGTCAAATTCCTATATTTATTTGAATTTTGATAACGCTGGTATTGATATGGTATTGATATGTTCTATTTATTATTATTATTATTATTATTATTATTATTATTATTATTATTATTATTATCTAGATATGAATCGAATTATATTTGATTGTATTATGATTTGATAGATTAGATGTGATTGTTATTTAATATAAGTTTATTTTTGAGAAATGTTTAAATTATAGATGAGAGTCTATTCAATTTTTGAGAAAATTTTAAAAGTTAGAAAAATATTTAAATTTTGAAAAGATGTTTGAGTTGAGTTTTCCTTATAAGTTGGTCAATGATTTTGATGTGGTATAATGAGCTGAATGATTGGTGTTGATTATATGATATGGTGATGTGATGAGAAGTGATGATGATAGGTACATGAAAATATCATGACATGATTAAGATATGCATTGATATATTTACATGGGATATATGGACTCAATTGAAGTGTTTTGAAGAATACTCTAACTCTGTGTTTGGATGATGTAATTGGTTGGAGCAATTCATTTATTCTGAGAAATTGAATTACTGTCAATTCAATTGACTTGTTTGGATAAAGCATTTTGAAGAATTTAAAATGATGTCATTTTGAGAAGAAATTTCAAATGAGTAAATTTGGAGAATTTCAAATTTCATGTAAAAGTGAAGCATTTCAATTCATTTTGAGTCATTTCACGATTTTCTCTCAACTCTTCAGTACCTCACACATTTTCTAATAATTTAAAATGATTTCACAATTATCAAATTATGTAATTATTTATTTCTAATAATTTTTAAAATTATTGCGAGACTACGCAATTTAAAATTTTTAATTAAGTTACATTTAATTATTTATTATGTTTTTAATTATTCAATATTAAAAAATTAATTATTAAATATTTTGAAACATTAAAATTCATCATGTAACATTAAAATTATTTTGAATATTTAAGTATTTAAAAATGATTAATATTTATTTTATTCAATATTAAAAATTTAATTTTTAAATAAATATTTAAAAATGAAAATTTGAATTTCTTGGAAATTGAATTGCTTTATCCAAATAAGGAAATTAAAATACAAGAAATTGAACTGATTCATCCAAACAAGATGAATACAGAATAAAAAGGAATTTAAATCATGACAATTAAAATGCTGGGTATTTAAATTTCTTGGAAATTTTGAAATTCTCCATCCAAACACAGCCTATGTGAAGAGTTAAATGAATGTTATTTTATGATGTAAAATAAGTCAATACATGGTGCTTGTATGACATAAGTGAAAACATAAATAGCGTGAACTCGATCTAGTAGGCCTCTTTTGAGTTTTTGGGGCTCTAGGACTAGGAGTTTGTCACTTGGTTTTAATCCTTTACTTATGTTAATCGCATGAGTTAAAGATTGCGTCCTATGCGAGTGACACACGCGCCGAACGTGTGTCAAATAAAACCAAAATCGAGTACTACTTGTAGTAGTAATGGACTTGGATCGTTTTCCACGAATTACTTTATTATTTCTCAAAAGCCGAAAATATAAAACAAAGTTTGGGAGTTTTTATGTTTAGGTAAAATTAAAACAATTAACAAAAATCAATTAAAGTGGTAAATCAACAATTAAACAAGAATCGAATGGTAATTAAAATACTAAAACAGTCAATCAAAGGCATCAATTCAATCTCTATCGGTTCCTAATTTCCCTCACTAGTTCAACAAAATAAGAACACTCATCTATGCAATGTATTGAAACTGAAATCTCTGCATTCTAACACCAAACTAACGCCCTAAAATCTTAGAGAATTTTCATTGAACACTTGGTGGTCTTTAAACTTACTCGCATGAAAGCACACAACTCGGTTTCGAATCACATAATTAGTTCTCTGCATTCTTTATCAATCAACAATGACAAAATAACCACAAATTCAATTTGAAACATCAATCGAATACTTCAAATCAAAATTACAACAACTAAAACAAGTACTCTTGCAATTGAAAACGGAGAACCTAAGAAAATTAAAGATCCTATTGAGATCGAATTGATTGACGAAATTAGCTACGCATACTTGCAATTAAACAAAACGATGAACAGAATTCCGTAACAATCAAAAACGCAAATAAAAGAGGGGAAAACAGAACCCTAGCAAAACAATGGAGAAGAGAAAATAAGAACAAGTGTTGGAAAACAGAAATGCAGAAATTGGAAAACGCAAAAGATTAAGCAAAACGTGAAGAACTAGTAAAGAATGTGCAGAGCAACTGAGAAGAGAAGAGGAGAAGCTAAAACGAAATTCTGGAAATAAATTCCAAGTTAAGTAAATTGTGTATCATATTTGAGTTTTGGCCAATTTAAAGGGTGTCCAAGTCATGTGCTAGTCACATGACTCTTAATGTATCAGAAACCACCCTTCGAATACTACTTAAAACTTTACATGCTTTTTAAATGGCCTAACTAAAATCTTCTCGCTAGAATTTCCTAGCAACAACCAAGCGTCATCTTCAAGCTCATTTTCACCTCAGATGTAGTCTGAATTAGCTCTTGATGTCTCATAAACTTTGTAACTATCTGAATCCTTTTTAAAACGACATATAATGGTACTCAAACAGACTTCTATAGCAATGGTTATGCTTGATTTACTAAACCTGATCAAAACCGAAAATTATAGCGAATTGATACAAAAATATGCACTTTAGGCCCAATTGAGTTCAAAGTTATAAATACACTTAAACATACTAATTGATCATTAATAATTATCTAATATGATGTAATAAATACAGAGAAATTAATTATAATAATAATAATATATCAACGAGATCGATGATCCTAACACGTGACTACTAAGTATTCCTTAGTGAGAGTGTGGAGAAAATATATAACGTAAGTTATTTTTATAGATTTATTAAATGGTTTCATTTTGAGAAAAATTGAAAGATATACATCATATGCATAAAAGTGATTAATAAATGTTGTGAAGTTATTTTCGATGAATGAAATGAATTGCTAGGATGATGAAGAGAACAATAAGGATATATATATATATATATATATATATATATATATATATATATATATATATATATATATATATATATATTTTGTTTATATTTTAAATTTATTATTTTAAATTTTTAAAGAAGCTCACCTTTTCATATTTATATATGTTCGGTAATGATAATAAACATGTGTTCTTGAAAACATAAGAACAACATGAAATATTTAAGAATGTAGTTGAAGGTTTTAAAAATACTTAGAGTCTTTGTGGTTTTTTTAAAAAATCATGTATTGTTTAAGTTCTTTTAATTAAAATGTTAAAATTTAAAGTTTTAAAATATTTGATTCAACTAAACTTATTGACGTGGTTGTAATAATTATATAAAGATTGTGAAATTTGTTTAAATTTTCATAATAAATTAATAATGATTTTATTAAAATAAAAATTTCTGCATTTCTATCGTAACCACAAGGTGGGATATTTAAAAGGAAATCTAAACTTAATAAAACTTCATCTTGTCTATATTTTTCTTTAACATAATCTACATATTAAATATTTAAATTTTTAGTTTGTTAACCAGTACAGTGAATAAATTATTTAGTCGGCTGATTTTAATTATATCATTTTAATGTATTTATATTTTTTAATGAGCAAATTTTGATACCATTTTGTAATATAGTGATATTTCTATTTTGTTCTTTATGATAATCAACTAATATATAAATTACTTTGTTACTTTTTCTGAATATACCTTTTCTTATTTACCCTCCATTAATATCATATGAATGAGTTCTCACGGATAAATCAGACCACACCTAATACATGACTCTAGAAAATTTATTTTTTTTGATGAGCACAACCTTTTTACTTACTTGCGAATTAAATGGATTTGACCTATGGGTCTATAAGGAACTGCGAGTCAATATTTTATATTTTTTTATTTTTATATATTATTAATATTTTTATTATATTTTAATATTTATTGTTGAAAATAAAATTTTCTTTGAATGATATATTAATGATGAATTTAATATTAAGATTTTATTTTTTAAACTTTATTTAAATTGTTATTATAATATTTTAATTTTTATTTGTGGAACTTTATTTATATTTATTCATTTTATATTATGATTTACTTTTTCAATTTTTATTTGGATTATTAATATAACTTTTTTTTTTCACTTTCGATGTTTTAATTGAAGGAATACCATTTTTATTTAAAAAAAATTAAACTATAATTTATTTTAAAATTAGTTTTGATCCACAGACAAAAGCCATTTAATTCATAAGCTTAATCGGCAACATTTAATCTAAATTTTGGCTCGTATAATTTATTTAGATAAGAATGACATGGACAAAGTATAATCGGGTAACTTTTAATTTAAATTTTGGCTCGTATAATTTATTTAGATAAGAATGACATGGACAAAGTATAAGAAGAATAAATCTACCCATTATAAATCTAACCTTACATATGTTACTTTTTTTTTACTTATTTTTGTTTAAAAATACAATGAGCTCTAACATTAATTAAAATAAGGAAACAATAATTTTGATCCAAATTAAGTAAATATTTTGAATGTGATTTTAAAAAAATTAAAAAAATCTTTAAATTAAAACTTTACTAGTTACATTAGTTATTTTGAAGAATTCCAATAACAAAAAATTAACTAAGTCAAAAGGTTGGGTAAAAGACTACCTAATCTCCAAATCACGGACTTTTAATAAAAAATTAATCGAGTCGAAAGGTTGGGTAAAAGATTATCCGAATCTCATATCACGAACTTTGGACAAAAAGTTAACCTAATCAAAATGTTAGGTTAAAGACTACCCAAACCTCATATCACGAACTTTGGACAAAAAATTAATCGAATTAAAAGGTTGGGTCAAAGACTATCCAAACTTCATATCTCGAACTTTGGACAAAATATTATCTGAATCCAAAGGTTAGATCAAGGACTACCCAAACACCATATCATGAACTTTGGACAAAAAATTAACTGAGTTAAAAGGTTGGGTCAAAGACTACCCAAATCTCATATCACGAACTTTGAATAAAAATTTAACCAAGTAAAAAGGTTGAGTCAAAGAATACCCAAATCCCAAATCACGAACTTTGGACAAAAAATTAACCGAGTCAAAAGGTTGGGTCAAAGACTACCCAAACCCCATATCACGAACATTGAACAAAAAATTAACCTAGTTCAAAGGTTGGGTTAAAGACTACCCAAACCTCATTCACAAACTTTGGACAAAAAATTAACCGAGTCAAAAGGTTGAGTCATAGACTACCCAATCCTCAAATTGCGAACTTTGGACAAAAAATTAATCGAGTCAAAAGGTTGTGTCAAAGACTACCATACCTCAAATCACGAACTTTGGACAAAAAAATAATTGAGTCAAAGGGTGGGGTTAAAGACCACCCAAACCCCATATCACAAACTTTGGACAAAAAATTAATCGAGTCAAATGTTGGTCAAAGACTACCCAAATCTCATATCAAGAACTATGGACAAAAAAAAATAAACTAAGTCAAAAGGTAGGATCAAAGACTGCCTAAACACCAAATCACGAACTTTAGACAAAAAATTAACTGAGTCAAAAGTTCAGGTCAAACACTACCCAAACCCCAAATCACGAACTTTAGACAAAAAATTAACAGAGTCAAAAGGTTGGGACAAAGACTACCCAATCCCCACATTATGAACTTTGAACAAAAAAATTAACAAAGTCAAAAGGTTGGGTCAAATACTACCTAAACTCCACATCTCGAACTTTGGACAAAAAAATTATCCATAAGTTAGGTCAAAGACTATCCAAACCCCACATCAAGAATGTTGGATAAAAAATTATTCGAGTCAAAAGGTTGGTTCAAAGACTACACAAACCTCACATCAAGAACTTTGGACAAAAAATTAATCGAGACAAAAAGTTGGGTCAAATACCACCCAAACCCCAGAACACGAACTTTGGACAAAAAATTATCTGAGTCCAAAGATTAGGTTAAAGACTACCTAAATCTCACATCTCGAACTTTGGACAAAAAATTGTCCGAGACAAATGGTTAGGTCAAACACTACCTAAACCGCACATCACAAACTTTAAACAAAAAAAAGTAATCGAGTTAAAAGGTTGGGGTCAAAGACTACCTAAATCCCGTATCACAAACTTTGAATATAAAATTAACCAAGTAAAAAGGTTGGGTCAAAAACTACACAAACCCCAAATCACTAACTTTAGACAAAAAAATAACCCCGAGTCAAAAGTTTGGGTCAAAAACTATCCAAACCCCAAATCACGAACTTTGGACAAAAAATTAACCAAGTCAAAAGGTTGGGTCAAAGACTATCCAAACCCCATATCACGAACTTTGGATAAAAAACTTGTTAGACTTGAAGCTGAAGAAGTCGTCTCTTGTTTTTAGTTTTGATTTACTTGTACTCTTGAATTTAATGATAGATTGTAAATAGGAGCTTAATTGTATTGATTGTTATAGAATAGGCTTTGAATGTGGTTTTTATTCAATTTCACTTCACAGAAAAGTTGAATCTACTCTGAGAATCAAGCTAGAGCAAGTTTGGGAAACCCTATTTTGATTTGACAAGTTGAAAACTGTTTTCTAAATGATTTTAAGCTGAAGTAATCGATTACCATATATCAGTAATCGACTACCAACAGTTTGAGAAATCAGGGAAACCTAAAACTCTCTAGAGTAATCGATTACCACATCCTAGTAATCGATTACCTCGTGCTTGAGATAACAGAGGAGCCTAAAACTCTCTGGAGTAATCGATTACCACATTCTAGTAATCGATTACCCACACCAGAATTCATCTCAAGAAGTTTTTAAACTGCTTTAAATTGAAACCTCTTAGAATTGATTTTAAAACAAGAGAAATCTTTAAGTATTTTCAAGAAGAAAGGAAGAGCGAAAAACTGAGTTTACAAAGAACACAAGTTCTAAGAGTTCTCTTCAAGATTTCAAAAGATTTTCTCTAGAGATGAAGAGTGTGTGAAGGATTGAATACTTGGTTATAATCTTGATCAGATCATACACATCAGCTGTAATCTTTACTGATCTTTATTTTGTTTTGTATTTGTTTTTGTTCAAAACTCTTAAGAAAAAGTTGTTCTCTAGAAGAAGAGTTAAGGATTTGAGAAAGGTGCTCTCAAATGTGATTCTTGAAGGATTCAAGAATTAGAGAGATATGTTCTTAGGAGAAGAACATGTGTTTTGGTTATTTTAATTTTGTTTGTGTTTGTGCAATGTGTTTGTATTAGACACAAGAAATCATTATAGTGGAAACCGATCGCAACAATTGTTGGGTTGGGATTGGACGTAGGCCGAACGCCGAACCAGGATAAATCTCTGTCCAAATTTTCTCTCTACCTTATCTCTTATCTTTATCTGAATCTTATCTTTATCTCAATTTCTTTCTATGTCCGCTGCTATCTCTCTGAACTGTTATTCTTAACATAGATAAAATTGAATCGGGAAAGAATTTGATAAAGGCTAAAATTGAACATAGGGAACTTGAATCTATTCACCCCCTCTCTAGATTCAACATAGGGACCAACATAACTAAGTCAAAAGGTTGGGTCAAAGGCTACCTAATACCCAAATTACGAACATTGGACAAAAAAATAATCAAGTCAAAAGGTTAGGTCAAAGACTACCAAACCCCAAATCACGAACTTTGGACAAAAATTTAACCAAGTCAAAAAGTTTGGTCAAAGATTATCCAAACCCCATATTTCAAACTTTGGACAAAAAATTAACCGAGTCAAAAGATTAGGTCAAAGACTACCTAATCCCCACATCACGAACTTTGAATAAAAATTATCCGGGTAAAAAGATTGGGTCAAAGACTACCCAAACCTTAAATCACGAACTTTGAACAAAAAAATAACCCTGAATCAAATGTTTGGGTCAAAAACTACCCAAACCCCAAATCACGAACTTTGGACAAAAAATTAACCGAGTCAAAAGGTTTGGTCAAACACTATCCAAATCCCATATCGCGAACTTTGGACCAAAAATTAATCGAGTCAAGTGGTTGGGTCAAAGACTACCCAAGTCCCAAATTATGAACTTTGAACAAAAAAAAAAATCAAGTCAAAAGGTTAGGTCAAAGACTACCAAACCCCCAATCACGGACTTCAGACACAAAATTAATCGAGTTAAAAGGTTGGTTAAAGATTACGCAAACCCCATATCACGAACTTTGGACAAAAAATTAACCAAGTCGAAAGGTTAGGCCAAAGACTACCCAAACCCCATATCGCGAACTTTGGACAAAAATTTAATCGAGTCAAAAGGTTGGGTCAAAGACTACCCAATCCCCAAATCACGAACTTTAAACAAAAAATTATTCTAGTCAAAAGGTTGGGTCAAAGTCTGTTGGTCCCTATATGAATCTAGAGGGGGGTGAATAGATTCAAGTTCCCTCACTGACAATTACTTTTTCTCACTTTTTCCCGATTCAATTTTATCTTGAATTACAAAACGTATCAGAGATATGAACAACGGAAAAACAAGGGAAAATTCTAAAGCAAGAAAACAAAGAATTAAAAGGAGATAAGGTAGAGAAGAGAGTTCAAACAGAGATTTATACTGGTTTGGCTTTCGGCCTATATCCAGTCCCAACCCAACAATCTGTTGCAATCGGTTTTCCACTATAATGATTCTGTGTTCAATACAATCACACTGCACAAACACAAAAACAAATCAAATACTCAAAAACCATATGTTCTTCACCTAAGAACATAGATTGATCCTTGATCCCTTCAAGAATCAACCTTTGAGAGTACCTCTCTCAAAAACTTATCAACTCTTTCAAGAGAATACCTTTCTCTATAGAGTTAAAACCAAAAAGATAACAAAAGATAAAGATCAGATAGAATTACACCTGGCGTGTATGCACTGATCAACAAAGTTATCTAAAACAATTCAATCTTTCACATAACTTTCATCTCAAGAGAAATCTTTGAAACTTTGAAGAGAATTCTTGTAAAAACTTAGTGTTTTGCTCTTCCTTTCTTCTTTTAAAACTCAAAAAGATATCTCTCTTCGAAATGATTCAAAGAGGTTTCAATTTAAAGCAGTTTCAAAATCATTTGAGATGAATTCAAGTGTGGTAATCGATTACTGGATAGTGGTAATCGATTACTCCAGAGAAATTTGCCTTCCTTGCTCCTTCAAGCACGAAGTAATCGATTACTATGGAGTGGTAATCGATTACTCCAGAGTAGTTTGGGTTCCCCTGGTTTCTGAAACTGTTGGTAATCGATTACAGCTCGTGGTAATCGATTACTTCAGCTTAAAACCTTCAAAAACTAAGTTTTTTTTATTCCTTTCAAAAAAAATGGGTTCCAAAATTTCTCTAGCTCAAATCACAAGTGAAAAACAAAGTTTCTATGGAACGATTGAAATAAAAACCACACTCAAAGCCTAAACTCAAACAATCAATACATTTAAAACTCCTATATACAATCTATCATAAAGATTAAAAGTACAAGTATATCAAAACTAAAACTAGGGATGGCTTCTTCAGCTTCAAGTCCAACAAAGTCTACCAAACCCCAAATCACGAACTTTGGAAAAAAATTAACCAAGTCAAAAGGTTGGGTTAAAGACTACCCAAATCTCATATCTCGAACTCTAGAAAAAAAAATTAATTGAGTCGAAGGGTTGTGTCAAAGACTACACAAACCACATATCTCGAACTTTGGACAAAAAATTATCTCAATCAAAAGTTTGGGTAAAAGACTACCCAAACCCCACATCACAAACTTTGAACAAAAAATTAACCGAGTCAAATAGGTGGTATCAACGACTACCCAAACCCTAAATCACGAACTCTGGAAAAAAATTAACTGAATCAAAAGATTGGGTCAAAGACTACACAAACCCCACATATCGAACTTTAGACAAAAATTTTCTGAGTCAAAAGGTTGGGTTAAAGACTACCCAAACCTCATCATGAACATTGGACAAATAATTAATCGAGTCAAAGCGTTGGGTCAAAGATTACCCAATTCCCACATCTCGAACTTTGGATCAAAATTTAACCGAGACAAAAGGTTGGGTCAAAGACTACCCAAACCGCACTTCTCGAACTTTGAACAACAAATTATATCAGTCAAAAGGTTGGGTCAAACAATACCCAAACCTCACATCACGAACTTTGGATAAAATATTAACCTAGTAAAAAGTTTGAGTCAAAGACTACCCAAACCCCAAATCATGAACTTTTGACAAAAAATTCATCGAGTCAAAAGGTTGGGTCAAAGACTACCCAAATCCCATATCACGAACTTTGGAAAAAAAAAATTAACTGAGTCAAAAGGTTGGTTCAAAGACTACACAATCCCCACATCACAAACTTTGGACAAAAACTTAATCAAGTCAAAAAGTTGAGTCAAAGATTACCCAAACTTCATATCACGAACTTTTGTCAAAAAATTAACCGAGTAAAAAGGTTGGGTCAAAGACTACCTAAACCTCAAATCACGAACTTTGGACAAAAAATTAACCGTGTGTCAAAAGTTTAGGCCAAAGACTACCCAAACCTCAACACACGAACTTTGCACAAAAAATTAACTATGAGTCAAAAGTTTGGGTCAAAGACTACCCAAACCTCAAATCACGAACTTTGCACAAAAAATTAACCGAGTTAAAAGGTAGGGTCAAAGACTACCCAAATTCCATATCACGAACTTTGGACAAAAAATTAATCGAGTCAAAAGGTTGGGTCAAAGACTACCCAAATCTCATATCACGAACTTTGGATAAAAAATTAACCGAGTAAAAAGTTTGGGTCAAAGACTACCCAAACCCCAATTGAGTGTTGAATAGGACTTTTGTTGAGATTAATTTCACTTGTATTGTCACAAAATACAGGTATATGATTTTCAAACCTGAAATAATCTTCCCGTTGATGTCATACCATGCTCTAGGAGTTTGTTTCAGACCATACAAAGCTTTCTTCAACTTAAAAACATGATTTGACAAAGATGGATGTTCAAAATCAGGAGGTTATTTTATAAATATATCTTCTTCAATAAAACCATTTAAAAAAGCTCATTTTACATCCATTTGATATAAAATAGTGTTTTTATGAGCAGCAAATGCAAGTAGTATACGAATGACTTCTAATCTAGTAACAGGAGCAAAGGTTTCATTAAAATCAATACCTTCTTGTTGATTATACCCTTGAGCTACTAACCTTGCTTTGTTTCGGACAACTTTTCCATCTTCATCCAGCTTGTTTCTGAAGACTTATCTTGTTCCATTGATGCTTTTATCTTTAGGCCTTTCAACCAAAGTCCATACATCATTTCTAGTGAACTGGTTAAGTTCTTCTTCCATGGCAATTATCCAGTCATCTTCTTTAAGTGTTTCCTCAATGTTTTTGGGTTCTATTTCTGAAACAAAAGCATATCCAGAAAGGTCTCTAAAATTTGACTTGGTTTGCACTCCTTGATGCTTGTCTCATATAATCAGATCTTGGGAGTGATTTGAGGCAAATTTCCATGTTCTGATTGGAGGCTGAATATTGTTATGTTAAAGAGTAGACGATGAGGGTTTGTCTCAACCAGTAGATGCAATTTCGTCTGATTTGGCTTCTGCGTATGTTCTGACGATAGCATCACTTGGTTGACTTGATGAGTAGACTTGCAAATTATTAAAAGATGTTTCTAGGTGTGACATTTCTTTGTCAGCCTTTGAATTGTCTTGGAATTTGATATGGATTGATTTTTCCACAACTTGAGTATTAGAGTTGAAAACTCTATAAGCTTTAGATGTATCAGAATATCCGAGAAAAAATCCTTTAAAGATTTTAGAGTTAAATTTTCCAAGATGATTCTTAGTATTAAGGATGAAACATTCACATCCAAAAGGATGGAAATAAGATATGTTGGACTTCCTTCCTCTCCATAATTTATAAGGAGTCTTATTCAATATGGGTCTTATCAAAATTCTGTTTTGTAAATAGTAGGAGGTATTTATTGTTGTTGCCCAAAAATATTTTGGAAGTGAACTTTCATTTAAAAGAGTTCTACCCATCTCTTGAAAAGTCCTATTTTTCCTTTCCACAACTCCATTCTGATGAGGAGTTCTTGGAGATGAAAAATTATGGAATATTCCATTTTCAAAACAAAAGGCTTTAAACTCAGAATTTTCAAATTCAATTCCATGATCACTTCTCACAGACACAATACATGCTCCTTTCTCATTTTGAACATGTTTACAGAAAATTTCAAAGACATTGAATGACTCGTGTTTATGAGTTAGGAAGTATACCCATGTGAATTAAGAGTAGTCATCTACAATGAAAAATCCATATCTCTTTCCACCAAGACTTTGCGTCTGAGTAGGACCAAAGAGATCAATATGAAGCAACTCTAGTGGTCTTGTCGTAGAAACAATATCTTTAGATTTGAAAGATGATTTAAGTTGTTTTCCATGCTGACAAGTTTTACAAAGACGATTAGATTTCCAGGAAATATTTGGCAAGCCTCTTACAAGATTTCTCTTGGATATTTTTGAAATATATTTTAGACTTAAATGTCCAAGCTTCTTATGCCATATTTCCCCCTCATCGTCTTCTAAGAGTAGACAAGTTACATTCTGATCACTAAGGTTAGAAAGACACACTTCATATAGATTGTGCTTTCTTCTACCCTTAAATAGAATGAATTTATCATTGTATCTAACTATACACTCATCAGAGTTAAAGGAAACTTCATATCCGCTATCACAAAATTGATTTATGCTAAGCACATTGAAATTTAATCCTTCAACATAAGACACATTTTGTATGAGTGGGTTGGATGCTTTACCAACAATCTCAATCCCGAGAATCTTACCTTTTCTAGACCCATATGAGACAGACCCTTTACTTGGTCTGAGGTCTTGGAACATAGACAGGTTTTCTGTCATATGTCGCAAGCATCCACTGTCTAGATACCAGCTTGAATTCTTCTTTCTTTCTATTGAGGATATCTGTAACAGGAATAATTTGTGATTTTTGTACCCAAATCTTCTTGGGTCTTGCTTTGTTAGTGGAGGGTTTTCTTATGTTAAAAGTCTTTGGGTGACTTTTATAAACATTTGAAACCCTATCATAATTTGCATGCATGTTCTTACGTACAGACGGAATAGTTGATGACTTTGTTTCGTTTGTACTTGGATCATATCCAAGTCCACTTTTATCAGAGGGAGGTCTTCCATAAGTTAAAATATTTTTGAGTTTGGAAGAACTCGATGTGAACTTGATTAGATCCTTTCTCAAAGAATCATTTTCTTCCTTTAGTCTTTTAATTTCTAAAAAAAGGATGATTCTTTTCAGATTCATCTTGAGATGAAATTTCGTCTGAAGTCCCCTTTTGTGACAAACTTTCATTTATAGCTTTTAGTCTTGTGACTTCTTTCACAACTATTTTTAGCTTGGTTTTGCAAGATTTATATTCTTGAGCTATAAATTGAGAGTTTGCAATAAGAACATCATATGAAATATCTTCTTCTTCTGAATCTGAATCTGATGATGATGAAAGAGATTTGTTCAGAATTTTTACCTCAGATGATGTTGAGTCTCCTGCCATGAGACATATAGTTTCATTTTCTTCTTTCCTAGAGTCATCTTAGCTTTCTGTATCAAGGTCTTCCCACGTAAGGAGGCCTTTCTTCTTGTTATCTCTTTTGGGGTTCCACCTTTTCTTCAATCTTGGACAATCAGGTTTTATATGCCCAGGTTTTCTGCATTCATAGCAGACAACTTCTGATTCTTCTTCTTTGTTAGATGGTTTCTCAGGGAACCGTCTGTCATTTCTCCTGAAGAATCTTTGACCACGACCTTTCTTCATCATCATTCTTTTGAATCTCCTAGCCATCAAAGAGATTTCATCATTTGTTGATTTTTCTGAATCATCAGATTCAGTTGAGTCAGCTTTGAGAATTTTATTTTTCTTTTTATCTTTCTTGTTGAGCTCTTCTTTAGATTTCTCTTCCATCCAAGGAAGAGCGATAGATTCCTGTACTTTGATGTTATCCTCTTACATAGATGAACTTCATGTACTCTTAGAGCACCAACTAATTCATCAAGAGCCAGAGTTTTCATGTCTCTACCAACGGATATGGCAATTGACATGGCTTCCCAAGGAGCAGGAAAACTATCTAGGATTTTCATATTGTTTTGGGCTTTAGAAAAGGTGATGCCCAAAGCAGTTAATCCATTTAGAATGGTTTGGAATCTTCCAAACATTCCATCTATAGATTCTCCTTTCTGCATAGAGAACATCTCATATTCTCGTTGAAGAGTAGCAGCTTTTCTGAGTTTCACATCCTCAGTTCCTTCATGAGATATTTTGAGAGCATCCCAAAGCTCCTTGGCGGTTTTGTAGGCACAAAATCTATTATATTCTGTCCTAGATAAATCACATGTTATAGCGTAACGTGTTTTGCTAATGAACTCCATTATAGCATATTCTTCATTTTCCCATTGTTCTTCTGGTTTAGTTAGGGGAATGTCTCCTTCAGTGATAATCTTCCAAAGCCTGTATGGGTGGACTTAATGTGCATCTCCATTCTATCCGCCCAATATGGATAATCATCTCCAAAGAAGGCTAGAGGTTTGTTCATGGAAGATCCTTCTACTATTAGAATCGTCTTGGAGGTCTTCATCCCGAATCTTTTCCTCTAGCAGTTTACAGGCGCTCAACCCTTAGAGGCTGAGCTTTGATATCAAAATGTAAAATACAAATACACAAGAAAGGGTTTTGAATTGTGTTTATCAATTAAAACTTTTTCAGACGTTGTGTTTTGCGTCTGTATAAAATCGTTTAGATCAGACGCAAACTTAAACTTGTTCTTCAAAGATTGATTTTAATTAAATTTGTTGTTTAAATTATTATCCCCAGTTAGTAAGTAGTTAAAATAATCAAAACAATAATATTTTTATACTGGTTCGTCTATTCAAGACTACGTCCAGTTACCCAGCAATTTGCTGAGGTTCCACTAAGAGTATTCTTTGAACTCAGTCACTCCTGGCTAACAATACAAATATTCTTTGAACACAGCCTTCTCAGGATAAAGCGGTATTCTTTGACCCCAGCCTCCGCAGGCTAAACCAATGTATTCTTTGAACACAACCTCCACATGCTAACCAAGGTATTCTTTCAATACTTAGCCTTTTCAAGCTAAAGAAGGTATTATTTAAACTTCAGCCTCCACAGGCTAGACTCATGGTATTATTTGGACTTTCAGCCTCCACAGGCTAGATTCAAGGTATTCTTTAAACACTTAGCCTCCTCAGGCTACAAAGATACCACAAAAGTGGCTTACAATAAATTCAAAATAGAAAATATCCTCTACGCGGAGAAGGATTTTACAATAAGATTTATATTCTAAGTTTGTGGCGAGCAAACTTATTTTCTTGAGAGCTTGAGCAAGTGTGAATATAGTCTTGATCAGAGTAGTTCGCCAAATTGATCTCGTAGGGATGAAGTCCTTTTATAGGTGAATGCGTGAAGTAACTGTTAGACTATAGATGTTAACGTTAGTCCTTGTCTTGGGTACTTTCGCATCTGGCAGAGTGAGCAATCAGAACATTTAATTGAAAGTCAACGGTTGTCAGCATGAGATCTGTCTTTGACTTGATTCGCTCAGAGATTTCACTAAAACGTACAACTATTTTTCGTATTGCAGAGGTTTATTTTGAAATCCCTTTCCACCTATAGAACATTATGAGTAACGGTTGAATAGAAATGAGTGCACATGTTACTCAGAGTTTTGAACTTCATAAAAGGCTAGACTAATGAATAATTATAAAGAGTTGTGTGTTGAATTCATTCGTCTGTTTTCAATTTTCGTCTCCAACTCTAATATTCAAATCTTCACACTTGAGCACATGACTTGAAGTTGAGACGCGCTCTCCGTCTGATCTTGAAAGTTCTTCGTCTGATGAAAATACTTTGTAGCATGACGACTTAAACTTTGTGTCTCGAACTTCTTATGTTTTGAGGGTGCATCTTTTGTCTATGCAAATAATAATCCGTCTGATCATTGTTCTATCTGCGTTTGTAGATGTTTCTGACTGTCTTGTAATTATCAAAATTAAGATGCTAAGTCATTTTGACTTAACACTATCCAAACCCCAAATCACGAACTTTGGACAAAAAATTCACCGAGTCAAAAGGTTGGGTCAAAGACAACCCAAACCCCATATCAAGAACTTTGGACAAAAAATTAACAGAGTCAAAAGGTTGGGTCAAAGACTACCCAAACTCCATATCACGAACTTTGGACAAAAAATTAACCGAGTCATAAGGTTGGGTCAAAGACTACCCAAATCCCATATCTCGAACTTTGGACAAAAAATTAACCTAGTCTTTGACCCAACGTTTTGTCTCGTCCAAAGTTAGAGATGTGGAATTTGGGTAGTCTTTGACCCAACCTTTGAACTCGTATAATTTTTTGCCCAAAGTTCATGATCATCATATTAATTTGATCGACATACCTCATTAACTATCACTTCATGGATTTAATCATATATTAATTTGTTTTATAATCTTGTTTTATAATTTTATTCCATAAATTTAATCTTATTTTGTATTTTGACTTGTTTACAAATTAAATTAACTAAAAAATATATAAAATAAAATAAAATAAATAGTTATACATAACTAAAATATGAGGTATCAAATATCATATAAAAAGTAACCAATGGATAAAATTTTGAGCGGAAAGTATACGAGTTTTTGAAAGTAAAAGAGCAATATCAACAATCTTGATATTGCTTTTTCTACTTTTTTTAGTAGTTTACCTATATGAAAATATTTATCCATAGATTTTTTATTTTAAGATTCTATAGTATTCTTTAATTAACCAACTAGCCCAGTCTTTTGATTTTTTTTTTTTTATTTTGTTAAGTCAAAATGACTTAGCATCTTAATTTTGATAATTACAAGACAGGCGGAAACATCTACAAACGCAGAGGGAACAATGATTAGACGGATCATTACGCGCATAGACGAAAGATGCACCCTCAACACGTTAGATGTTCTAGACGAAAAGTTCAAGTCGTCATACTCCAATTATTTCTATCTGACGAAGAACTTTGAAGATCAGACAGAGAGTGCGTGCTAACTACAAGTCATGAGCTCAAGTGTGAAGATTTGAAGACTTAAGTTGAAGAAGAAGATTGAAGATAAACGAATGGATTCAACACTAAACTCATTATAATTATTCATTCGTCTACTCTTTATGAAGTCCAAGACTCTAAATAACACGTGCATACATCTCTATTCAAATATTACTCAGAATGTTCTATAGGTGGAAAAAGATTTCAAATTAAACCTTTGCAACACGAAAAATAGTTGTATGTTTTAATGAAATCTTTGAGCGAATCAAGTCAAAGGCAGATCTCACACTGACAACTGCTGACTTTCCATTAAATGTTCTGATTGCTCACTCTGCCAGATGCGAAAGTACCCAAGACAAGGACTAACGTTAACATCTATAGTCTAACGATTACTTCACGCAATCACCTATAAAAGGACTTCATCTTTGCGAGTTCAAATTGGCGAACTACTCTGATCAAGAACATATACATACTCGCTCAAGCTCTCAAGAAAACAAGTTTGCTCGCCAGAAACTTAGAATAGAAACTTCATTGTAAAGTCCCTCCCTGCGTAGAGGATACTTTTCTATTTGAACTTAATTGTAAGCCATTGTTGTGGTAATCTTGTAGCCTGAGGAGGCTAAGTGTTTAAAAAACACCTTGCATCAAGCCTGCGGAGGTTGGTAGTCCAAAAAATATCGTGAGTCTAGCTTGTGGAGGCTGAAGTCCAAATAATACCTTCTTTAGCCTAAGGAGGCTAAGTGTTGAAAAAATACCTTGGTTAGCCTGTGGAGGCTGTGTTCAAAGAATACTTGGATTTAGCTTGCGGAGACTGGGGTCAAAGAATACCGCTTTAGCCTGAGAAGGCTATGTTCGAAGAATATTTGTATTGTTAGCCAGGAGTGGCTGGGTTCGAAGAATACTCTTAGTGGAACCTCAGCAAGTTGTTGGGTAACTGGACGTAGTCTTGAATAAACGAACCAGTATAAAAATATTATTGATTTAATTTTCTTTAACTGCTTACTAACATGGGATAATAACTTAAACTAAAAATTTAATTAAAATCAATATTTAAAGAACAAGTTTAAGTTTGCGTCTGATCTAAACGTTTTTATACAGATGCAAAACGCATCATCTAAAAAAGTTTTAATTAGAAAACACAATTCAACCCCCCTTCTTGTGTATTTGTATTTTACATTGGTATCAGAGCTCAGCCTCTAAGGGTTGAGCGCCTGACAATTGCTAGAGGAAAAGATCCGGGATGGAAACTTCCAAGACGATGCTGATAGCAAAAGAATCTTCTATGAACAAACCTCCAGCTTTCTCTGGAGATGATTATCCATACTGGGCAGATAGAATAAAGATGTACATCAAATCTACCCAATATAGACTCTGGAAGATCATTACTGAAGGAGATATTCCCCTAACTAAACCTGAAGCACAATGGGGAAATGAATTATACGTCATAATGGAATTCAACAACAAAGCTCGTTATGCTATAACATGTGCGTTATCCAAGACAAAATATAACAGATTTTGTGCTTACAAAATCGCTAAGGAACTCTAGGATGCTCTCAAGATATCACATAAAGGAACTAAGGATGTCAAACTCAAAAAAGCTGCTACCCTTCAACGAGAATATGAGATGTTCTCCATGCAGAAAGGAGAATCTATAGATGGAATGTTTGGAAGATTCCAAACCATTCTAAATGGATTAACTACCTTGGGCATCACCTTCTCTAAGGCCCAAAACAACATGAAAATTCTTGATAGTCTTCCTGCTCCATGGGAAGCCATGTCAACTGCTATATCTGTTGGTAGAGACATGAAAACCTTAACTCTAGATGAACTCATTGGTGTTCTAAGAGTACATGAAGTTCACCTAAGTAAGAGGGAGAAAATCAAGGTCAAAGAATCTATTGCTTTGCCCTCTGTTGATGAAGCTCAAAAAGAAGAGTCCAGCAAGAAAGATAAAAAGAAATTTAAAATACTCAAAGCTGACTCAACTGAATTTGATGATTCAGAAAAATCAACAGATGATGAAATCTCCTTGATGGCTAGGAGATTCAAAAGAATGATGATGAAGATAGGTCGTGGTCAAAGATTCTTCAAGAGAAATGACAAACGGTTTCCTGAGAAACCTCTCAACAAAGAAGAAGAATCTGGAGTCGTCTGTTATGAATGCAAAAAACCTGGGCATATAAAAATTAATTGTCCAAGGTTGAAGAAAAGATGGAATCCCAAAAGAGAAAACAAGAAGAAAAGCTTGCTTACGTGGGAAGACCTTGATACAGAAAGCTCAGATGACTTTGAAAGAGAAGAAAATGCAAATATAAGTCTCATGGCAGGAGACTCAACATCATCTGAAGTAAAAATTCTAAAAAAATCTATTCCATCTTCCTCAGATTCAGATTCAGAAGAAAAAGATCTTTCATATGATGTTCTTCTTGCAAACTCTTAGTTTATAGCTCAAGAATATAAATCTTACAAAACCAAGCTGAAAACAGCTATGGAAGAAGTCTCAAGACTAAAAGTTATAAATGAGAATTTATCTCAAAAAGGAACTTCAGATGAAGCATCCTCTGAAGAGGAATCTGAAAAGAATCATCTTCATCTTGAAGTCAAATGATTAAGAGAAGAAAATGATTCTTTGAAAAAGGATCCAATCAAGTTCACATCAAGCTCTTCCAAGCTTAAAAATATTTTAACTTATGGAAGACCTCATTCTGATAAAACTGGACTTGGATATGATCCAAGTACAAACGAAAAAAAAGTCATCAACTAATCTGTATGTACGTAAGAGCATACATGCAAATTATAATAGAGTTCCAAATGTCTATAAAAGTCAGCTAAAGACTTTTAACATGAGAAAACCCTCAACTAACAAAGTAGGACCCAAGGAGATTTGGGTACCAAAATCACAAATTATTTCTGTTGTAGATATCCTCAATAGAAAGAAAGAAAGATTCAAGTTGGTATCTAGACAGTGGATGCTCGTGACATATGACAGGAAGCATGTCTATGTTCCAAGACCTCAGACCGAGTAAAGGGTCTGTCTCATATGGGTATGGAAAAGGTAAGATTCTTGGGATTGAGACTATTGGTAAAGCACCCAACCCACTTATACAAAATGTTTCGTATATTGAAGGATTAAATTTCAATCTGCTTAGCATAAGTCAATTTTGTGATAGCGGATATGAAGTTTCCTTTAACTCCGACGAGTGCATAGTTAGAAACAATGATAAATCCATTCTGTTTAAGGGTAGAAGAAAGCACAATCTATATGAAGTGTGTCTTTCTAATCTTAGTGATCAGAATGTAACTTGCCTACTCTCAACAGACGATGAGAGGGAAATATGACACAAAAAGCTTGGACATTTAAGTCTAAAATATATTTCAAAAATATACAAGAGAAATCTTGTAAGAGGCTTGCCAAATATTTCCTGGAAATCTAATTGTCTTTGTGAAACTTGTCAGCATGGAAAACAACTTAAATCATCTTTTAAATCTAAAGATGTTGTTTCTACGACAAGACCACTAGAGTTATTTCATATTGATCTCTTTGGTCCTACTCAGACGCAAAGTCTTGGTGGAAAGAGATATGGATTTTTCATTGTAGATGACTACTCTTAATTCACATGGGTATACTTCCTAGCTCATAAACACGAGTCATTCAATGTCTTTGAAATTTTCTGTAAACGTGTTCAAAATGAGAAAGGAGCATGTATTGCATCTGTGAGAAGTGATCATGGAACTGAATTTGAAAATTCTGAGTTTAAAGTTTTCTGTTTTAAAAACGGTATATTCCATAATTTTTCGTCTCCAAGAACTCCTCAACAGAATGGAGTTGTGGAAAGGAAAAATAGGACTTCACAAGAGATGGCTAGAAATCTTTTTAATGAAAGTTCACTTCAAAATTATTTTTGGGCAAAAGCAATAAACACCTCCTGTTATTTACAAAACAGAATTTTGATAAGACACATATTGAATAAGACTCCCTATAAATTATGGAGAGGAAGAAAATCCAACATATCTTACTTCCATCCTTTTGGATGTGAATGTTTTATCCTTAACACTAAGGATCATATTGAAAATTTTGACTCTAAAATCTGTAAAGGATTCTTTCTTGGATATTCTGATACATCTAAAGCTTACAGAGTTTTTAACTCTAATACTCAAGTTGTAGAGGAATCAATCCATGTCAAATTTCAAGATAATTCAAAAGCTGACAAAGAAATGTCAGACCTAGAAACATCTTTTGATAATATACAGGTCAATTCATCAAGTCAACCAAATCATGCTATTGTCAGAACAAACGCTGAAGCCAAATCAGATGAAATTACATCTGCTGGTTCAGACGAACCCTCATCGTCTACTCTTCAACCTGACAATATTCAGACTCTAATCAGATCATGGAAATTTGCCTCAAATCACTCCCAATATCTGATTATAGGAGATAAGCATCAAGGAGTGCAAACCAGGTCAAATTTTAGAGACCTTTCTGGACATGCCTTTGTGTCAGAAATTGAACCAAAAAGCATTGAGGAAGCACTTAAAGAAGATGACTAGATAATTGCCATGAAAGAAGAACTCGACCAGTTCACAAGAAATGATGTATGGACTCTGGTTGAAAGGCCCAAAGATAAAAGCATCAATGGAACAAGATGGGTCTTCAAAAACAAGCTAGATGAAGAAGGAAAAGTTGTCCGAAACAAAGCAAGGTTAGTAGCTCAAGGGTATAATCAGCAAGAAGGTATTGATTTCATTGAAACCTTTGCTCTCGTTGCTAGATTAGAAGCCATCCGTATATTACTTGCTTTTGCCGCTCATAAAAATATTGTTTTATACCAAATGGATGTAAAAAGTGCTTTTTTAAATGGTTTTATCAAAGAAGTTTTTGTTAAACAACCTCCTGCTTTTGAACATCTATCTTTGCCAAATCATGTTTTTAAGTTGAAGAAAGCTTTGTATGGTCTGAAACAAGCTCCTAGAGCATGGTGTGACAGACGAAGCTCTTTTCTACTTGAAAATGGTTTTTCAAGAGGAAAAGTTGACACTACCCTTTTTAAGAAAAATCTCTCAAAGGATTTCATTATTGAACAAATATATGTAGATGACATTGTTTTTTGTGCAACTAATGAATCTTTGTGCAAAGACTTCTCTAAGCTTATGTAGAATGATTCCGAGATGAGCATGATGAGAGAGTTAAAGTTTTTCTTAGGTCTGCAAATTAAGTAGACGAAGCAAGACATATATATCCATCAACAGAAATATACAAAAGAACTCTTACAGAAGTTCAAAATGGATAATGCTAAGCCTATGAAAACTCTCATGCATTCATCTCGAGCCAGTTTAAGTAAAGATGAATCTGGTAAGTCTGTTGATCAGATTATATACGTGGTATGATTGGATCTCTACTTTACTTAACTGCTAGTAAACCAGACATTATGTTTAGCGTCTGTCTTTGTGCTAGATTTCAGTCTGACCCAAAAGAATCTCATCTTCAAGCTGTAAAGCGCATATTAAGATATCTTGTTAGATCTTCAATTTGAGTGAGTTTTGTGATGCTGATTATGCTGGTGATAAAGTGGAAAGAAAGAGTACAAGTGGGGATGCCAGTTTATGGGATCATCACTTATTTCTTAGTCTAGCAAGAAATAAAACTCCATATCACTTTCAACAACAGAAGCATAGTATGTTTCTGCTGCTGGATGTTGTTTACAATTATTATGGGTAAAACATCAACTGGAAGATTATTCCAGGTTTGAAAATCATATACTTGTATTTTGTGACAATAATAGTGCAATTAATCTCAGCAAAATCCAATTCAACATTCAAAGGCCAAACATATTGAAATTGGATTTCATTTCATTAGAGATTATGTTCAAAAAGGTGTCTTTGATATGCAATTTGTGCAAATTGATTTTCAATGGGCTGATATTTTTACGAAAGCCTTAGACGAAACTCGCTTTAATTTCATAAAGGAAAATTTGGGAATTGTTCCCTTACTAGAATAAATCTTTTGTCTGCTAAACTTTCAGTCTGATTATTACTTTCGTTTGCACATAATTTCGTCTATAATATTTCGTGTTAAGACGAAACGCTGCTTCTGATTCATAGTTGAATTAGTCCATCTGACTCTTCAACAGACGCAACGTTATATTTTCTATTAATATTTTAATCAAGTATGCATGGTATAGTATTTAATGTAGCATTAAATGTGTCTGACATTTATGGCAAAATTCTTAAAGAAACAAGACACACACAAAATTTGTAGAGTCAAATCAATCATTAAAGAGACAATGATGGGAAACGTCAAATCAGGGACAATTACTTTTCTTTCGTCTACTCCTTAACCTAAAATTGTTTCATCTTCATATATATATAAGAAACTACCCATTCATTTGATTACTTTATACTATCAAAATCTTAACTACTCGACAAATACTCTCATACTCTTTACATTCTCTCACTTTTCAAATTGCAAAAATGGCCGCCAAGAACATGAAGACTACTGAGACCACAGAGATCATCTGTGTTGAAGAAACATTTCTTCCTTGCAAATGGGTCCAAAGAGAAACACTCAAGGATCTTTCTAAAAATATCCTTAAACTGTTGGAAGTTGCTGGATGGATGAACTTCACATAATGGCAAGGAGCATGGTTGTTGGAACCTTACGCTGAATTTTGGAGTGATGCTCAAGACGTAAATGACACTATTTGTGGATTCATATCAGAAAAGGAGTTTCTGATAAATACTGATGTCATTGCTATGGGAGGAAGATGCAAGGTTGAAGAGGTTATCTTTCATTCCAACCGGAATGAAGATTTAGATGAAGAAACCGTTGACAGAGCCTTGTATGGAAGGGCTCGTGTCCTTGAAGACAATAAGTTTCTAAGAGATGGAAACTTACTTCCTGTATGCAGAATCTTGCACAATTTTCTCTTCAACGTTTTCACCCTTAGGACTGGGTCTAGGGACAATGTGAGCTATAGAGACAGATTCTGTCTCTATCATTTGCTGAAGAAGAAGATAAGTCTCCCTCACATTATCTTGGATCACTGGTTGAGTGCTCTAAGAAATAGAAATCTGAAAAGGAACTCAAGTGTTCCATACCCTGCTCTCTTCACAAATATCATTATTAACCTAGGGTTCAAGGTTAACAATGAGAAATGGTATCCTGGTGGCCAAGAAGTCAAACAAAGTACATTCTCCAGGATGCGTCTACCATCAAAATCTTTACACCCTTCTCCATCCAAATAACCCAAAAGAATAAAACTTCCCATTAGAAAAGCTCAAACAGATAAATCAACTCCATCCTCTCCAAAAAGAAAACCACGTCTGTCCATTAAACTCACCAAATTATCTCAAACACAAACTCAAACAGGAGACCTTGTAAATGAATGAATCACTCACTGATCATTTACTAGATTAACCATCAACACCAAAGAAAATTCGATCTATCATTATCAATACAAAACAATCAGATAAAGAAGAAAACAAGAAGAAAAAGAAAATATCAGACGCACACCATAAGCGAAGGGTAAAAAGAAAGATTGATATATTTGAGGCTGCAAAAAATATAGATGAAGCAGACGATGTCATCATGACAGACGCAGTTGAAACTGCTCAACCTTCAGCTGAAACTAAAATTGTTTCATCTGCAACAGTACCTAAACCCAAACGGATTAAGCCAGAAATTGTTGAGTTTGCTCAGATTCTACGAGATAATGAACTATTGTCAAAACAACTATACACTATGTTAGATGATAACTTACACACATTTATGCATTTGGATATTGTTGAAGAAAGAATGGAGAACATACCAGAAACTGAAGCTGAACCCATGTGGTACCTTTTGCGTCTGCTTCACCAAAGATCCATCAAACGGAAGATGTTGTGTCTGCTAATCTTATTCAATCTCAGACGGAAGTATTCGCGTCTGAAGATGTTAAATCTGTACAAATGAATGAAGTTCATTGTGATGTACAGTCTGCATCTACTGATGCATCTTTAGCTGATGTGCCAACAATAACAGAATACATACGAACTGAACCATTATTGTATTCTGAAATTGTTGAGCCTACACCTTCAAGGAAGATGGATTATTCCTTCCTTGATGAATTATACATGAAGAAGCTCTCCTCAACAGAGCATATGGAAGAAGAACCAATCAAGCTAGATTGGATTCTCAATGATAGATCTTCTCAGTCTTCCACTTCTTCCTCATCCGAAAATGCACAATCAACTTTCTTTGAGATTGTTGATCCTTAAATTTATAGAGGAAAACATGGATTTTCTAAGAAAAGGAGTCCAAATCCTTTTCGTTCCTATCATCTTCTTAAGCCAACTCAATTGAACACTGAAGCAATCTATTATGTAAGTCAGCAAAAAAAATGGCTAAAGAATCTTGATTGGGATGGTCTAATAAAGACCAATATCAAAGGTCTGGAAGGAGCATGCGCATACAAAGAATAACTTGAAGATTCTCTAATTGAAGGTCCTGCTCTTGGATATGAGCCCTTCATTAGATCAAGAGAAGCTCGTCCACGGGAAACTCCAAAGAAGCGTGGTTCAACCATCTTCTTTCACTCGCTGTTTGATCCAACCAAATGGAGTCCCTTTGTGCCTAATTGCTGCAAATGGTGGTCATTAGATGTTATTGATGGACTGATAATCCATTTTATATACATTTTCTTTACTTTGTTTTCGGTTCAATTAGCTGTCATATGTGTCATATTTTGGTAGTTTATCGTAGATATTGTGTTGAAGGTATATTTTAGTAGTAGTAGTAAATAATAGTTAAAATTCCATAAGTTCTTATGATTCTATATTGATTCTTGTGCAGTCGCTTTTAGAACTACGAGGAATGAAGAAGGTTCATTGAAGAGAAGATAGAAGCTTTGAATGAAAGCTATGGACATAAGATGAAGATGCCATCAAGAAGAACAAGGATGTAAGCTCAAATCAAGATCAAAGTAAGCCAAATGGTGCATCTTCACCTGTCAAAGCGTGCCAAGGCGCGCCAGGGTGGCGCGCTCATGCATTCCTTGCGGCCAAAACGTGCCAAGGCGCGCCAGGGTGGCGCGCTCATGCCCTCCTCTTCACTCAAAACGCGCCAGGGCGCGTTTCTCTTAAGTGGGTGGCGCATTTTTACTGCTATATATGGCTGTTTGGGCGCGAATCGAAGGGAACTTCTCATAATTCTGTTTTCTAGCTTCTTGTACAAGTTTGAGTTGTGCGATTGCACAATTCTCTCTTCTCTCGTTTCACTCTTCTCTGTTCTCTCTTCTTCTCATGCTTTACTTCTTCACTTTCAATCTTCATGTATTCAATTTCTCTCACAACCGTAGCTACCGCAACAATTTAATTCGATTCTTTGATTTTGATTCTTCTTCAATTCTCGCAATAAATCTCCGGTTCAATTTACATTTACGCTTTATAATTCTGTTCTTGATCGTTTAGGTTTTCACACTTTATGCTACTATGCTTGATTCTTTTTCTGCACTTCTCTTCTGCCTAATGCATTGTTTCAATTAGCTTAATTCACTGTTTTAGTTTACATTTCTCCATTCTATTCTCAATTCCTAATTCTCCTCAAGGTTTACGCTACTGTTCATTTTCTGCATTTATCATTCATTGCTTCAATTTACACTTCGCTGCTCTATGTTTAAATTCTAATTCTATCTTTAGTTCTTCATTCAGTTTTGTATTTTCTATTCCGTTTAGGTTTTGCTGCATTAATTCATGAAAATCCCCCTCCTAATAGTGAGTAATTCCGAATTGAATGTATGTATGTCTTCTGAGAGATGGCCTAGGTTGATTCCTCTATATTACAAGTTTAATTGGGGATAAATCTAGCTTTTGATAGTCATTCGACAGTGGTTATCATGGACATGACCCCATTACTTTCACTATTCACATGAACAAGACTGAGTATCTTGGACTTGGATACTCACTGGGAATTACTCTCCCCTGGACAAGACTACATTGTTCGGGAATTCCTATCACTTAGGAGTTAATTCTTAAGGATCTTGAAACTCCTGAAGACCTTCCACATGCATTGCCCATTGATCATGATCATGCTTTTCACAACATGGCAACTACATATCGCAAGGAAGGAAAAGCTCAAGCTAGCTCTCTCAATCATATCAGATGCAACGCCTTGAAAGAACAACGACTTCTGCCTCAATTTCTTGGCACACAATTCTCTTCAATTTCTTCTCTGTCAACTAAGTTCTTCATTCAACTGGACAGACTTCGTCCTTATAGAATCAAGTTCTTAGCAAAAGGCAAAGAAAAGAAAATTTATTCTGAACCCAAAAAGTTTCTATGGGCACGTCATATACCAAAGCTGTTGTCTTAGTCTGAATATGATCATCTTCTTCAACATGGTCCTTTTGACAATAGGACTATTGCCAAGCTTGATGCTCACAAGGCCATATTGGCTAACTCTTTTGGCAAGAGGCTTGGAATGCAAGACGTTGTTGTTTGTGGAAGTGTCTACCCTGGAAATGGGTTTGTATATGGAAATGGTGAATCTCTTCAAAATCTTCAAGTCTCTATTAAATTGGAGAATTCAATTGGAGATGGAATGAACCTCAGGTTATCACTGTCGTTCTTCCATTCTTAACTATTCACTTTTTGGAAGCTAAAATTCCCATTATTGAAGCCTACAATTCTCTCAAGCAAAAGTGCTATGCTCTTGAACAAGAGAATTTGGAATATAAGTCCACTCAAAATATTCTTGTTAGTAAAATCGAATCTTTAGAGGGATTGATGAAGACAATTCTCGCTAAGCAGAATCTTGGTGCATCGTCTTCATCTGGAACCAAATGATTTTATCATTTTGATGTTTTGATGATTGCAGCTCAAGAGAAGAAAAGAAAAGGGATGAGAAGATAAGAAGAAGGAGTTAGAGAAGATCAGATGGAAAATGAAGAAAAAAGCAAAGAGGATGAGTTGAAAAATAAATATATCAATCTCAGGGGGAGCTAAAAGAATAATGCTAAGTCTGAGGGGGAGCCAGACGAAAAAGAAGTAGATGCTAAAAATGAAGAACAAAATCAGGCTCAGGGGGAGCTATTTTATGTTCTTTTCTGTTTGTATTGAAACTTAGAGCATGTGGCTCTATTATATTTTTTTTCTTTCTTGCTCTGATTATACAAAATTACATCTCTTGGATGTAATAATTCTTTATGAAAGAAAAATGACTACAAACATCATCTCAATGTATCTTTTTGCTTTGATATATTTTATATTGTTTAAGCTAATATGTTTTGTACAGATTTTGATCTGACATCTACACAATATATCAAGAATGATCTATCGTCTGAAGAACTCAAGATCAAGATGTTTCGTCAACTTCGCTCTGATATATCCATGAAATTCTCATCATTAGAAGAAGAAGATGGATTTGCTTGTATGGTCTATAATCATCAAAAAGGGGGAGATTGTTAAGTCAAAATGACTTAGAATCTTAATTTTGATAATTACAAGACAGACGGAAACATCTATCGACACAAAGGGAAAAATGATCAGATGGATCATTACGCGCATAGGCGAAAGATGCACCCTCAAAACGTTAGAAGTTCCAGACACAAAGTTCAAGTTGTCACACTCCAAGTATTTCTATCAGACGAAGAACCTGAGGAGGCTAAGTGTTGAAAGAATACCTTGGTTAACCTGTGGAGGTTGTGTTCAAAGAATACCTAGGTTTAGCCTACGGAGGCTGGGATCAAAGAATACCGCTTTAGCCTGAGAAAGTCGTGTTCAAAGAATATCTATATTGTTAGCCAAGAGTGGTTGGGTTCAAAGAATATTTTTAGTTGAACCTCAGCAAATTACTGGGTAACTGGACTTAATCTTGAATAGACGAACTGTATAAAAATATTATTGTTTTAATTATCTTTAACTGCTTACTAACAGGAGATAATAATTTAAACTGAAAATTTAATTAAAATTAATTTTTAAAGAACAAATTTAAGTTTGCGTTTGATCTAAACGTTTCTATACAGAAGCAAAACGCATCATATAAAAATTTTTAATTAGAAAACAATTATATTCTACAAATTTGAAAACCAAAATCACTATTTATCATGATAAAACATTTGCAGATTTTCAGAAGAAGCCAATCTTAATTAAACTGGATAGCATTCTTATACAAATACATATCAATTATGTAAACGTAATTTGATAGTTAACTTTTAAAAAAATTATGATAAAATAATATATTCCTATATTATAAATTCCCGTATTTATTTATACTTTCTTAATTTATTATTTTTTCCTATATTATAAACGGTGTATTTGATTTCATGTTGAGAATTTATTCACATATTAAAATTAATATTAAAAAAAATCAATCCATATAATTTAATGTTAGATAACAATCTAGAATTAATTATAAATCAAAACAATTTTTATGTTGCACAGATATCTTACATTAAACTTAATATAAATTTTATTTTATATGAAAAATATATAAATATAAATTACATAATTTATTGTTTTCAAAATTAAATTAAAATTTTCAAGTTCTAATAATTTATATTTATTTTAAAATATTATTTTTACAACTATGCTATTATTATTATTACTATATTATATTTTAATTATATTATTATCTTTAAATTTAACTTTAAGTAACTCTTATTATATATTATTTTTTTTATTAAAATATAATCACGTGATTTTATTTTCGAGAACTAAATAATGTATATAAAAATATTTATTTCGTGTATTTGCATAGGTTAAAAATGCTAATAATAATATAATATAGCATAAACATTAGATCTTAAAATAAGAGTTGAAAAAATTTGAGTACTTGGGTGATTCTCTAGAGGTTTCTAGTTGGGGTGAATTTTGAAACAATAAAATCCATAACTAATCAGAAAATAATAATGCAGAAATAAATGTTGAACAAAGTACCCTACTAAATTAGTTGAATGGCTATAGATAGTTCAAAAGAAGTATGATTAGTGGGTCAGAGGGAGCCAATTTTGCTTTATTCAGTCAATATAGAAATGCATAGCTTACCAAATATGCCAGCGTTGTCAATAAATAATCGTCTAAAAAGTGAGCTTCAAATTCCATCTCTATCCTTCTCTCATTCACTTTTCACATTCAAATCCAACCATGTAGACATGGACATTACCCAACTCACTTTTTTTATTTATCCAACAATAAAAGTTATAAAGTATGTTGTTTCTTTCTGGCATAGAATAACTATTTATTTTATATATTAAAACTTATGAAAATAAATATTTTTAATGTGTAATTAAAATTTATTGTAATAAACAATCATATATATATATATATAAATTTATTTTTAATCATAACATTAATGAGAAGTATTTCAATTTTTTTTCACTAATGTACAAAACTTTGTTCATGAGATTTTATTTTATTTTTTCATTTTTACCAAGTTCAACTCATGACTTGACGTGTGTTTAGAAATTTATTAAAACCACGCTTAATATAGATTTTACACGAAAAAATTACGTAAGTGAAGCTTTCAGTTTAATTGTGAATTAAGTCCCATGAAACTCTAGTCAAATGTACCCTTATTTTATTGTTGTATTTTAAATTTATAGTAAGCATTTAAACTATTACAGGTTTATTGAGGAGCCTAATTCTCATCTGGCCATGTAAAATGTATGGTTTTTTTTTTTTTTATGACATGTTATTTAAAAATTATTAAAATTTAAAGTTATAAATAATGCTAAAAGAGAATAGATAAAGTATAACTAATTAAAAATTAAATATATAAATAAAAATAAGGATTAAATATAATTTAGTTCTTAATATTTTTAATATCCGAATAAAATTTTGGCTGGTGTTAATTTCTGAATTTGTATATTTTATTTATTAAACAATATTTTAATTCGTACTAATGTTTTTATTTTTATTGTAATAAATGTTTTTACTATTTGTAATAAATGTAGTTGAGCTTAAATTTATTTATATAATAAATATTCTACAACTAACAAATGTCCAAAAAGTAAGATTAGACAAAATATTATGATTTTTAAAGATATAATAAATAATATATTTATTAATAATTGTATGATATATGCCCAGCTAATGACAGCAGTGACAACACACTAGAATTTATTAAATTTTATTCAAAACTAAAAGTAAAATATAAAAAATATCATAGAATGAGATCAATAAAAAATTTATTTAAATACTAAAAATATAATTAAAAAAAATTAGGAATCAAAAGGATATTCGACTCTAAAAATAAAGAAAGTAATTTAAAGGGTATAATATTTTCTAAATAATCGAGATATTATTATATGAATATAAGAAAATAAAAAAAAATATTAAAAATATTCGGAAAGTTAGAATTATAATAAATATGTAGATTTTAAGTTACAGAGTAGAAATGTAAATGCCATAAATTATGTGATGGGGTCACAGTTACCGAGAAGGGGCATTAAGCAAGCAAGCACGAGTGAGGCACACGTGTGAGTACCGACCAAAGTGGTTCACACGCGTGAGCTGGGTCCACCGCCAGTCCACCACCCTGTACAGCAACAGAGGTCCAGCCACAGCACTGTGCAAAAAAGCAAAGAGGGCACCTTCTCTGTATATTTTGCTTTGATTCATTAGATCCTATCTTAGCCCCACACTCACACCACCACCAACTTAAAGCACACACCCTTCTCCTCCTTCATTCTATATCCTCTTCCCTCCTCCTCCTCCTTCTTCTTCTTCACTCTCATCCTTATCTCTTCCTTCTCACCTCCATTATTTCTCCTTTATCTTCATTAAAAAAAAACAAACCTTTCCCATTTCGGAACAAACCCCTTCTCTCCAGCGTAACAGTAACATCTCAGCATTATAGTTCTCAAACATAAAAACGTCTCCTTTTTCTTTTCGCTCTCATGAGTTGAGTGCCGCTGAGAATTTTTCAGGAAAAAAAAAAAAAAAACCTTTTGTTGATTTTTCAACACCCAATTGGTAAAAAATTATTTTTTTAGTATTTTATTTGTGAAAAAATTCTGGGAAAATCTGATAATTAAAGTGTGTGGTTGTTTTTCTATTTTTTGTAGTTAAAACTTTTTGTGGGTGGGTTAGGTGGTATAGATTGTGCTAAAACCAGCGGAGTAAGTAAACTGAGGCTGATGTCTGTTTCCGGAAAATATGTGAAAACTGGTTGAAGGGTCTTAGAAATGCAGAAAGTGTGAAACTTTGAAGTGGTGTTCCCTCATTTCGTGCTACATTCTGTCGGTGGGTACCTTTTGAATATTCTGGGTTCAGATTATTTTTCTGTACTTTTTTAACGTGTTAATCCTTTGTTTTTTGTCTTGTGATTTTGTGCACTTGAAGATTAGAATCGGATCTAAGCTTTTAAGCTTGCATACTCTTGTGTTATCGTAGATCTATGCTTGCATCTTTGTTTATTTATGCGTTAATTATTATCTTTGAATTTACTTATTATCTTATGTGGTCTGTGTGTTTTAAATGTTTTCCCGAATATTTAGGTGGCTTGAAGCCTGTAACGGCCATTTGACCGTGTTTTTCTGTATTTTAGGCTCCTTGGGACCATTGTGTTGTTTATTTCTTAAAAGCACAACTGTTTCCACGAGTGGTGGAACGTTGAAGGTTTGAACTAGTTGGCAACAGCTTCCATTATTTGGAATAGGGTTTTGTTTTTGATTCTTTGAAGCCACAAGATGCAGAGGCCTCCACCAGAAGATTTTCTGTTGAAGGAGACCAAACCCCACCTTGGAGGGGGAAAGGTCTCTGGTGACAAACTCACCAGCACTTATGACCTTGTTGAGCAAATGCAGTACCTTTATGTGAGGGTTGTGAAGGCCAAGGACTTACCTGCAAAGGATGTCACTGGTAGTTGTGACCCTTATGTTGAAGTAAAGTTGGGGAACTACAAGGGCACCACTCGTCACTTCGAGAAGAAGTCTAACCCTGAATGGAACCAGGTTTTTGCTTTCTCCAAAGACCGCATTCAAGCTTCGATGCTGGAGGTCACTGTGAAGGATAAGGATGTGGTGAAGGATGACTTCATCGGTCGTGTCTTGTTTGACCTCAATGAGATACCAAAGCGTGTTCCTCCGGATAGTCCTCTGGCACCACAGTGGTATAGATTGGAGGACAGAAAGGGTGATAAGGCGAAGGGGGAGCTAATGCTGGCTGTTTGGATGGGTACACAAGCTGATGAAGCATTTCCTGAAGCGTGGCACTCAGATGCTGCAACTGTTAGTGGGACTGATGCCCTTGCCAACATTAGGTCGAAGGTGTATCTATCTCCTAAGCTTTGGTATTTGAGGGTTAATGTGATCGAGGCCCAAGACTTGCAGCCGTCTGACAAGGGTAGATACCCTGAAGTTTTTGTGAAGGCTGCTCTGGGGAATCAGACCTTGAGGACTAGAATCTCTCAGAGCAGGACTATCAATCCTATGTGGAATGAAGATTTAATGTTTGTGGCTGCAGAACCGTTTGAGGAGCCACTGGTTTTGAGTGTGGAAGATAGAGTTGCCCCTAACAAAGAGGAATCACTAGGGAGGTGTGCTATTCCTTTGCAAATGGTGGAACGGAGACTGGATCACAAACCTGTTAATACTAAGTGGTATAATATTGAAAAGCACATTGTTGTTATGGAAGGGGAAAAGAAGAAGGAAATCAAGTTTTCAAGCAAGATTCATATGAGGCTATGTCTTGAAGGCGGTTATCATGTTTTGGACGAATCAACTCACTACAGCAGTGATCTTCGCCCAACTGCGAAACAGCTGTGGAAGTCCAGTATTGGAGTGCTTGAACTGGGGATATTGAATGCTCAGGGTTTGATGCCAATGAAAACAAAAGATGGTAAGGGGACAACAGATGCTTATTGTGTTGCAAAATATGGGCAGAAGTGGGTGCGAACAAGGACCATCATTGATAGCTTTGCGCCCCGGTGGAATGAGCAGTATACTTGGGAGGTTTTTGATCCTTGCACTGTCATTACAATTGGTGTATTTGATAACTGTCATTTGCATGGTGGTGATAAGCCCGGAGGGGCAAAAGATTCCAAAATTGGCAAGGTAAGAATTCGTCTTTCCACACTTGAGACTGACCGAGTATATACACATTCCTATCCACTTCTAGTTCTTCATCCAAATGGGGTGAAGAAAATGGGTGAAATCCACTTGGCTGTAAGATTTACTTGTTCTTCTTTGCTTAACATGATGCACATGTATTCACTACCTTTGTTGCCTAAGATGCATTATATTCACCCACTAACTGTCAGCCAGCTTGACAATCTGAGGCATCAAGCTACTCAGATTGTTTCAATGAGACTGACTCGTGCTGAGCCACCCTTGAGAAAGGAGATAGTAGAATATATGCTTGATGTTGGCTCCCACATGTGGAGTATGAGAAGAAGCAAGGCCAACTTCTTCAGGATTATGGGAGTTTTGAGTGGAATAATTGCTGTAGGAAAATGGTTTGACCAGATTTGCAACTGGAAAAATCCAATTACAACTGTTCTGATCCATATCCTGTTCATAATATTGGTCATGTACCCTGAGCTTATCTTACCAACAATCTTCCTTTACCTCTTCTTGATTGGAGTTTGGTACTATAGATGGAGGCCAAGGCACCCTCCTCACATGGACACTCGGCTCTCTCACGCAGATTCTGCGCACCCTGACGAACTGGATGAAGAGTTTGACACATTCCCAACCACCAGGCCTTCAGACATCGTGAGGATGAGATATGACCGGCTTAGAAGCATTGCTGGGAGGATACAGACCGTCGTTGGCGATTTGGCGACTCAAGGTGAAAGGCTGCAGTCTTTGCTCAGCTGGAGAGATCCAAGAGCCACTGCACTCTTTGTGATTTTCTGTCTTGTTGCTGCTATTGTACTCTATGTTACTCCATTCCAAGTAGTGGCACTTCTCACTGGAATTTATGTGTTGAGACACCCCAGGTTCCGCCACAAGCTTCCCTCGGTGCCACTCAATTTCTTCAGGAGGCTGCCTGCAAGAACTGATTGCATGCTTTGAGTCATGGAAAGTGCACAAACTCTACACATGGATCCTGCTTAGTTGCTTTCATTGTTCAGCACCAGATTTTGTGGATTTGCATTTTCATTATGTCATAGGATTTTCTGTTTTGAACTTCATGGTGGTAGTAGTCCTGGTTAAAATTTGTAATTTTGTAGGCTGTGAGTTGAAATTAACTTATGTTTAATCAACTTGATGTTTAATTAGATGTAGTAAAATTTCTCAATGCAAGATTGAATTTACCACCCCAAAATCTTAAGGTGAGATTCTCTTCCCCTCTAAGCCTTTTGAAGTTGCTGATTGAAAAACAGTACTACTAGTATCTTTTCTTTATTGATAGATATTATTTAGATACTTTGCTTGCTCTGCGGTTTTCTCAACATTTTCTATTATTATGCATGCCTTGGTCCTCAGCAATAATATTACAATTTTGTAATAAAGCTAGATAGATAGGTGGATGCATGTGGGGATAGGTACCTATCACAGGACCGTCACATTAAAATAAAGAAGCTGCATATATTATTATATAATATAATATATACTATATAGTATGCATTGCCCATTTTATTATGCCATATACAGCCTAATTTATTTCTATTTGTCTTCGAAAGACAATATAATACGAGCAGTGGTACAGACATGAATCCTTCCGCAATAATTGGGTATTGTTTTTCTTTTCTTTTGTCGTCAGCAAATATTTGCATTCTTTAACTTTTGCATTGTCACAAATGTTTGCATTGAATGTAAATAGGGATTGAATATCTGTTTATTAATTTATTTATTTTGCTTAATTGCTTACATAGGTAGTAATAAAGAATTGATTATTTTTATTGCGTGGCAAGAAATGATAGCATGGCCGGCTTCTAATTTCAATAAACGTGGGACTACGCGCTGTAAAATGTAAATTACATGGAATTACTCTTCTTTTCTCGAACAAAGGGACACGTAGGTGGCCCTTATGCTCATAGGATTTATCGCTACATCAAAACCATATAGAAATAAAATGTGGTTTTGTATATTATAAAAATAATTGAAGGCAGCGTATTCTATTACTTTTATAACTCAATATATTAACTTAAATGAGTAAATCAATAATTTTTTCTTTTAAATATTACAATACCACAACGTACCTATTAAATGGTAAATTACGTTTGATTGCTTGTAATTTGTAAATTACTTTTGGAAATCGTTAGAACTTTAATATAAAATTTCTTTTTTGACTTTAATTATTTATTATATTGAATTAAATGATTTTGATTTTAATTATAAAAGATAAAATGATATTCCTGAATTTTCTATTGAAATAATAGGAGTGTCAATTTTATTTACTCTAAAATTTATTGTCTAATACTTTAATTAAGATTATTTAAAACAATATATAAAAGATTTGGGAGCTCCAACGGGACTAATACAATTGCCTTATTAACCTCATCAAAGGTGGAGCCAGAAATTTAGGTTGCAAGGGACAGAAATTATTTTTATTTTTATTTTTTTATTTTTTTTATTTCACTTTTTCATTTTAATTTATTATTTTTATATTTTTATTTAATTTCTTTATAAAAATTAAGTTAAAATTATTTTATTTAATTATAATTTTTAGGTAAGGTAATAAAAAATATATCATCAATAGTTAAAAAGTGTTATTCTGATCAAGAATTTCTTAAATAAATATATAATATGATAATAAAATTTTAAAATTAAAGATGAATATTAAAAATTTTAGTTATAATTTTTGGATAAAATAATAAAAATAATATATTATTAATGGTTAAAAAATTGTTATGATTAAGAATTTTTTAAATAAATATATGATATGATAATAAAATTTTAAAATTAAAGATGAATGTTAAAATTTCAAAATTAAAATTATTTATATGAGATTTTAAAACTAAAGATGAATATTAAAAATTTTAAAATTAAAAACATTTAAATAGAGTCTTAAATCTATATATTTTTAAAATTAGATATAAAATTATAAATTAAAAATAGAAAATTATTAAAAAATAAAATTTATTATTATTATATATAATATATATTATTTATATATAATTATTATTTAAAATAATTATTTTAAAAATATTATAATTATTTATTTAAAATTATAAAACTAAAACTATAATTTATTTAAAATTATAACTATTTATTTAAAATAATTATATATATATATATATATATATATATATATATATATAAATGAAAAATGAAAATTTTCGGGGGAGCTATTGCCCCCTAGACGTGGCTCCGCCACTGAACTTCGTGTTAGTCACGATGATGATGAACGATAATTTCTGATTTATTCGGAGTAAAATTGCTAATAATATCCAGTCATTAATCTCACATATAAATTATTATTGTTTTTGTTTAAATTTTCATTTCCACTTATTTTATATAACAATGCAAAGTAAAAAAATTCGTTGACCTTTGATTCCTTGCCAGGTAATACTATCTCTTCACACACACACGGATATATATCATCAAATTTTGTTGTCTAAAATGTAATAAACACATTACATAATAAACATGACCAAATTAAGAAACTTGATAATATTAAATAAGATTAAAAAAAGATAAAAAGGAATAAAAAGGAAAAAATAGAAGAAAAATTTAATTTCATAGACCTAAAATAAATTAATCTAAAAGCTTATATTGGATTGGTTTGGGTAAAAAAGGATAAATTCAAGAGTTGAACTAAAGCATAAGTGTTTTGGTTTTAAAACTAGAGTTAGAATAAGTAAGCTATTTTTATATGTACCTTCTCTTTTTCTTTCTTACCCTAGATTACCCTTACAATGTAAATCATTCTTCCCTTATTTCTTATTTGTAAAAAAATACAAATCTCTCTTTCTCCAAAAAATAAATAAATAAAATTAAAGTATGTTTTATTCCTTCAAAAATTTAATATTAATTCTTCTAAATTTTTTATCTCATTTTAATTCCTCTAATTTAAAATTAAATATTTTAAGGACCAAAATGATATATTTTTGGATAAAATATTCTATCAAAATTAAAACTAAATATTAAATGTTTTAGAGATTAAAAGTTGATCAATCCAAGTATATAAATTTAAATATGATTACTTTAGTTAGTTATTATCATTCAGTAAAATTTGTCATGATTTTTATTTGAGAACATTATTTTTTCAGTATTTTGGAACCGGAGAAGAAAAATGGTAAATTTAAGAAGGAATACTAAAATTTATTTAAATATAAGAATTAATTATTAAGGAGGTGTAGTTCAGTTAGTTGAGAAAGATGGATAAGATACTTGTCTTGATTCCAATTAAATAAAAAAAAATATAGAAATTTATTCTATTATGGTTAATTCCGTTGGTAATAAGGTGAGAAAAACTTTATATTCTATATTTATTTAATTAATTAACACTTAACTTAAAAGTAAGATGCGGCCAATGAAATGATAGAAAATGACTTTTATCCAATATAATATTTCAACTCATTCGTAAAATATATATATATATATATATATATATATATATATATATATATTATTTTTTTCTTTTTACATATTGTGTGGTCTGTATTTCAGTTAACTAGCAAATTTGTTTTTTCCAAACCTTAAGAGTCACTAATTAATGTTTCATTTCATCCGTATTCTAACTCTTGTTTCTACAAAAGTACAAATAGCTGAGGCTTTGCTGGGAAATGTGATTGAAAATGTGAGATCTTTGATTACCGTTCAATTCATTCCAAAACGGTGCAGTTTTATGCTTTATTTGTTTCATGTTTTGGTACCCTACGTGTTTCTCGTACCTATGCTTGGGACATTTCATCGATAACAATAGACTTTGAAAATATAATAGTAAATTTAAGACCTAATATTAAAGTTTCGCTCAATATAATTTTAATAATATTTATTTTATTTTATTTAGTACTTTAATATTTAAATATTAATATTTGTTCATGTTTTTATCGAGTTCAAGCAATGGATCTTTTAAAACGGGCACCGAAGATTTGAGTTGGTCTGTTATTGAATATAATTTGGATGGTGTGACATTAAAGTTGTATTTTTTATTTTTTATTTTTTTTTAAGGATTGTATTTACAATAACTTTCCGACGGTCAAATTAGTATGTAAAAGTCAAAAACACACAAGAAGGAGATTGAATTGTGTAGATTGTTTAAGAAAAATTTCTCTAAAACGATGCGTTTAGGTCTGTTGTTTTCAAAGCTTGATCAGACGCAAGATTGTTTTCTTCTTAAGATTGATTTTATTATCAAACTGTTCAATTTATTATCTCCTATGAGTTAACAGATAAATCAATAAAGAAGACAACAATATTTTTATACTGGTTCGTTTGATCAAGACTACATCCCGTTCCCTAGCAACACGCTAAGGTTCCACTATGAGTATTCTTTGAACTCAACCATTCTTGGCTAAATACAGATATTATTTGGGCACAACCTTCTCAGGCTAAACAGATATTCTTTGAACCCAGCCTCCGCAGGTTAAATAAGGTATTCTTTGAACACAACCTCCACAGGCTAATACAAAGGTATTCATTGAAACATAACCTCCTCAGGTTAAGAGCAACACAACAGTGGATTTAGGAAGATGAAAGAATAAGTTTATCCTCTGCGCAGAGAGGTGTTTTACAATGAGATCTAGTCTAAGTTTAGGGCGAGTGAACTTTGCTTGAGAGATTGAAGCTTGAATATAATTTCTTTATTATGCAGTTCTTCAGCCGCCTTATCTTGAAGTAATGAAGTCTTTTATAGAGAGCTCTATGAAGTATCTGTTAGACTGAAGATTTGAATGTTAGTCCTTTGTCTTGGGGTCTTCAGACGTGTGACAAAGATCAATCAGAATAATTAATGTTTGCACAGACTTTTTCTGACTTGATCAGAGATATCAACAAAAAGCATGGTTGCTTTTTGTGTTGCAGGGGTTTTGCACTGATCTCTATTCTGTCTTTGGAAGCTTATACGAGTAATAGTTAGATTTGAATTGGTGTGCAAATTACTCCGTCCTTCTGAACTTCATTAAACGAGGTAGACGAATGAACAAATAGATGTGTTGAATTCATTCATCTGTCTCCTTCCTTCGTCTTCAACTTCAGTCTTCAAAGTCTTCCTTCTTGAGCACTTGACTTGAAGTTGAAATGAGCTCTCTGTCTTGAGCAATGAAGGTTCTTCATCTGATGTAGTTACTTTGAGGCTTAATGACTTGAACACTTCATGTTATGTGTATGTGCTTGAGGGTGCATCTTGACTATGCTCTTTAATGATCTCTCTGATCATTCTTCCGTCTGTTCATACAATCTGAACATTCAGCCTGACGATTCAGTCTGAGTCTGCTCTTCAGTCTAATCATTCAGTTTGATGCTTCTTCAGTCTGATGTCTCTTCAGTCTGATCATTCTTCAGTCTGCTCTTCAGTCTGTTTTTTCTTCCGTCTACTAGCACAACAGACTGTTCTGTAATTATCAAAACTAAGATGTTATGTTATCTTGACTTAACAATCTCCCCCTTTTTTATGATTACAGACCACACTAGCAAATCCTTGATCTTCTACTTGAGACAGAGCAAAAGGATGTATCAGAGCTAGAGAGATGATCTTTATCAGACTGAACTTGAAAGAGTAACAGATCAGAATATGCATAAAACATGTTAGTTCAAGAACACACAATATTTATCAGATCATACATTTTAATCATATCGAGATGATGTTCTTTGAAATTCTCCTTTCATTGAATTTATTACATCAATGTGATATAAAATTGATCAGAGCACAACATTTTTTAACATAATAAGAGAAAAAAAATAATGAAAGAATAATAATTTAAAGAGCTATTCTAAGCTCCCCTTAACTTGTTCTTCATCCTTTTTTTTTGTTTTTTATTTTGCATCTGAACTTCCTTTCAGACTTAGTACTTGTATTATGCTCCCCTCAACTTCTGATCTTTTCTTTTTATTTTTATTTTGCTCCCCCTCAGCTTTTGCATCTTTCTTTTTCTTCTTCCCCTTGGGTTGCACATATTTTTGTTATTTCTTCAATCCTTTTCTCTTTCATTCTTATTTCTCTCTCATCCTTATTTCTCATCTCTCATCCTTATTTCTCATTTCTCTCCCCCCTTGAGCTGCAATCATCAAAAACACATTTTCTGAAATCTTTTGCATCCTCTGGCTTTTCCATGGACGCTTTCAAGGCCTTCTTATCTCTCATTACCTTCTTTCGTCTGATGAGGTGTATTTAAGGATAACGTGCCTCTTGTTTTAAAAAGCTAGACATATGTAATGCATTAAAGAGCTTTGTCTTGTACACTCAACAGAGATGTTAAAAGATAACATGACGTTACGTCTGTTGAATATTCAAAGAATTAATTCAACTTGATCACATGCAGCGTTTCGTCTTTAGACGATAAGGATAGATGAAAGAAATTTAAACAAATGAAAAAACTTATTCAGATGAAACAATTATTTCTAAGTTTTCAAAAAAATGATTTGTTTAAATTCTTTGTAAGAGAGTATTGACTCATTGAAAAACATTTTGAATAGATTAATATTAACGATACCTTTTGTTGGATGTGTACATGAGCAACTCACCTTGCTTTTCTTTCTTAAAACATTATATCCAGCTCCATTCAGTTGATATTTAAATGCACTTCTTCAATGCACTTGGGTTCAAATTTTTGACACCAATGCATGTTTAGAAGGGTTCTAAAATTCGACCTGTTTGCACTTTTTGAAAATTAAATTTTTGCCTCCATACGGATGAGTGGACGAAAAGGATCCATCTAATCTATTAGATGCACATCCGTCTGATATAGTGAATCTGTCTTCTAAAGACACATAGATGATAGATCTCTTACATGATTTGTTGTTTTGGAACAAGGATATGTTGATGAATATATGTTGCATGTATCCATTGTCCAGATTTTACCATCTTCAAACATTCTCTCTTTTTGTCTGCAACAAAAATTATTTTTGATCTTGGTACCCAAATTTTCTTAGGTCCAACTTTGTTAGTTGTAAGGTTCCGTCTGTCAAAGGTTCTTAAATGACCTTCAGACTGTTTCAAAGACCTCAGATGAAAATCATGCATGCTTCTATATACAGACGAATTAATATTTGGCTTTCTTTAGTCTGTCACATGATTATAACCAAGTTCACTCTTGTTAAGAAGAGATCTTCCATAATTTAAAGTATTTTCGAGCTTGGAAGAACTCAAGGTGAACTTATTTAAATCTTTCTTTAAGAGTTCATTTTCTTCTTTTAAATTTTCAATTCTAAGAGGAAGATGACTCTTTTCAGCATCAGACGAAGAGGATGATTCATCTAATATGTTTTTCTCTGATAACTGGATATTTATAGCTTTCAGATTTTCAATTTCTTCTAAAGCCTTTTTGAGCTTAGATTTGCAACTTATATATTCTTGAGCTATAAAATGTGAGTTAGCAAGAAGAACATCATATAACATGTCCTCATAGTCTGAATCTGAATTTGAAGAAGATGAGGATGAACTAAATATATTTAAAAGATTTACCTCAGATGATAGTATATCTCTTGCCATGAGACAGATATTTGCATTCTTTTCTTCATATGATTCGTCTGAGCTTTCATCATCGAGATCATCCCAAGTGGCTTGTTTCTTCTTTCTTCTAATCTTTTTGGGATCCCTCTTCTTCATCAATCTTTTGAATCTTCTTGCCATCAAGGAGATTTCTTCTTCAGAAGGATCTTCTAAATCTTCTGACTCTCCATTAAGCTCGTCAATGTTGGATAAAGCAATAAACTATTGAATTTTCAACTTCCCCCTTTTACACAAATGAACTTCATGCACTCTCAGCGCTCCAATGAGTTCATCCAGAGTAAGGGTCTTCATATTCCTCCCAACAGATATAGCAGTGGTGCAGGTAAGCTGTCCAAAATCTTCATGCTGATTTGGGCTATTGAATAAGTAATTTCCAATGCAGCTAGCCCATTCAGAATAGTTTGGAATCCTCCAAACATTCCGTCTATAGATTTTTCTCTCTCCATGGAGAACATTTCGTACTTTCTTTGAAGGATAACAACTTTCCTAAGTTTGACATCTTCAGTTCCTTCATAAGAGATCTTCAATGCATCCCAAAGCTCTTTGGCTGTTTTGTAGGCACATAATCTATTATATTTTGTCCTAGAAAGAGCACACGTTATGGCATAACGCGCCTTGTTGTTAAGTTCCGCGATTGTATATTCTTCATTTCCCCACTCTGATTCAGGCTTGGTCAGGGGAATGTCTCCTTTTGTTATGATCTTCCAAAGTCTATATTTTGTAGACTTGATGTACATCTCCATCCAGTCTGCCTAGTAAGGGTAATCATTTCCAGAGAAAGTTGGAGGAGTGTTCATGTAGGAGCCTTCTGCAATAAGCATCGTATGGGAGTTTGTCATCCCGGATCTTTTCCTCTAGCAGTTGTTACGCACTCAACCCTTAGAGGTTAAGCTCTGATACCAAACTGTAAAAGCTAAAAACACACAAGAAGGGAGGTTGAATTGTGTAGACTGTTTAAAAAAAATAATTCTCTAAGACGATGCGTTTGCGTTTGTTATTTTCAAAGCTTGGTCAAATGCAAGATTGTTTTCTTCTTAAGATTGATTTTATTATCAGACTATTCAAGTTATTATCCCATGTTAGTTAACAGATAAATCAATAAAGAAGACAACAATATTTTTATATTGGTTCGTCTGATCAAGACTACATCCAGTTCCCCAGCAACATGTTAAGGTTCCACTATGAGTATTCTTTGAACTCAACCACTCCTGGCTAAATACAAATATTATTTGGGCACAACCTTCTCAGGCTAAACAGGTATTCTTTGAACCCAGCCTCCACAGGCTAAACAAGGTATTCTTTGAACACAGCCTCCACAGGCTAATACAAAGGTATTCTTTGAAACATAGCCTTCTCAGGCTAAGAGCACCACAACAATGGATTTAGGAAGATGAAAGAATAAGTTTATCCTCTACGCAGAGAGGGGTTTTACAATGAGATCTATTCTATGTTCAGGGTGAGTGAACTTTGCTTGAGTGTTTGAAGCTTGAATATAATTTCTTTGTTATGCACTTCGCCAGCCTTCTCTTGAAGTAATGAAGTCCTTTTACAGAGAGCTCTGTGAAGTATCCATTAGACTAAAGATTTGAATGTTAGTCCTTTGGCTTGGGGTCTTCAAACATGTGACAGAGATCAATCAGAATAATTAATGTTTGCACAGGCTTTTTCTGACTTGATCAGAGATATCAACAAAAAGCATGGTTGTTTTTTGTGTTGCAGGGGTTTTGCATAGATCTTTATTTTGTCTTTGGAAGCTTCTACGAGTAACAGTTAGATTTGAATTGGGGCGCGAGTTACTCTGTCCGTCTGAACTTCATTAAACGAGGTAGACGAATGAACAAATAGATGTGTTGAATTCATTCGTCTATCTCCTTCCTTCATCTTCAACTTCAGCATTCAAAGTCTTCCTTCTTGAGCACTTGACTTGAAGTTGAGATGAACTCTCTGTCTTGAGCAATGAAGATTCTTCATCTGATGTCGTTGTTTTGAGACTTGATGACTTGAACACTTCATGTTGTGTGTCTGTGCTTGAGGGTGCATCTTGACTATGCTAATTAATGATCCATCTGATCATTCTTTCGTCTGTTCATACAATCTGATAATTCAATATGATGCTTTAGTCTGAGTCTACTCTTCAGTCTGATCATTCAGTCTGATGCTTCTTCAGTCTGATGCCTCTTCAGTCTGATCATTCTTCAGTCTGCTCTTTCTTCCGTCTACTGGCACAATAGACTATTCTGTAATTATCAAAACTAAGATGTTAAGTCATATTGACTTAACATAGTAAAATGGTAAAGAATGAGAAAGTGCTCTAGAGAGAAGTGAGAGCAAGTGTGAGTGTGCAAATGTTAGAATGTACTCTCTAATAATGAAAGAAGTATTTATAGGTTGAGGAATTAATGTCATATGACCAAGTGGTGTGGCCAAATTGGCACTGAGTCGCATATTGATTAAGTGTCCGGTTAGGATTGGGGCGAATGTGAATTGCCAGACCAACTTGGCCAATTTGCACGTAATGATGGTGCAGAGGAATGGTAATGATTGTGGGTATTGAGACACATTTCTTATCCAAATTCGTTGATCATGATTGAGTAGACTAGCTTGGTTGATTCTGAGGTCGACGATGTGATGTAATGTGTTAGTCTCATGATGAAGGTCATGTCATGACGCGATGATACACAACCCCCCCCCTAAACTCAGGGGTTTGAGTTCGAGAGCTTTCGAGCTTTATTGGTCTTTAATTTCAAGGAGATCGAACTCGTCTGACTTTGCGATAGATTTGAGAGCTCGTTTGTCTTAGGGTCTACCAATTACCACTTGGTCAATAATTGCCTCTAGGTATTGTATCGTCAGGACATTAACAAGGGATGTTTCCATTAATGAGAGATTTTAAAGAGTAATGATTGATTTCCGTCTCAAGTGGTATACGGATCATTGTAATGAAACGACGTGTCGACTCATGGAGCAACAAGACTTTTTGTAATGACACATGGCTTTAGAGGGATGTGTCTTTCCAAAAACTCTTTTATGCTTTGTTTTCCTTATATAAACCTAGCCCTTCTTCTTTCTTTATTTTTAATCCTTGTCGCAAGTTCTTCATTTGTTCTCCGGTGGTCATTGTTTTCCTTGTTTTCGGGTGCTAATGTTTTGCTTTTTTATTGCTCATTTCTAACGTTTCTACCTAGTTTCTTTCTTCATCTAGGTATGTCCTTTATGACTTCTTCTTCGCTTTTTATTTTTGCTTCTTTTGACAAGGAAAATCCTTTGGGTGATAGAGAAGTTATTTTGATTGGGGTGACCCTTCGAATCATTCTGGCGCTTCCTCTTTTGAAGAAGTTGCCACTCCTTTGAGGCATGTAGCTAAGACTACTTTCGCCGCCCTCATCAAGAGGATTTATGTTTCAAGAGTTGATTATCAAGGACATCTTTTCTTCTTCTTATCAAGTTTAAAATGTCATTTAAAACAAATATGTCCACTACTTTTATTCTGTGGTATGTATTTTGAACCCACTAGTAGAACTTTTCTGTTACGTGAATATTGATTTAAAATTGTTGTGTTTTTTTGAATATACCGATAGAATTTTTCCATTGCGTGACACACGCGCCGAACGTGCATCAAATAAAATCAAATTCAGCTACTCTCGGATCGTTTTCCCACGAATTACTTTGTCACTTCTCTGTAGTCAAATATTAAACGCAATTCTGGGGGTTTTTATGCTTAAGGAAAATTAAAAGCAATTTAATAGCAACAAATAAACGATGACAACAATTAATCAACAATTAAAACGCGAGAACAACAACAATTAAAATGCATCAATCCGATCTCTGTCAGATCCTAATTTCCCTCATCGGTTCAACAAGATAAAAACACTCATCTATGCAGTGTATTGGAACCAAAATCTCTGCATTCCAATACTGAACTAATGCTCTAAAATCTTAGACAATTATCACTGAACACTTGGTGGCTTTTAAACTCACACAATCACATGAGAACACACAACTCGGTTTTGAATCACATAATTAGTTCTCTGCATTTGTTATCAATCAACAACGACAGTACATCCATAAATTCAATTCAAAACATCAATCAAATATTCCAAATCAAAATTACAATAACTAAAATGAGTACTCATGTGTAAAATATAAATACACAAGAAGGGGGGTTGAATTATATTTATCAATTAAAACTTTTTCAGTTTTGCGTCTGTATAAAATCGTTTAGTTCAGACGCAAACTTAAACTTGTTCTTCAAAGATTGATTTTAATTAAATTTGCAGTTTAAGTTATTATCCTCAATTAGTAAGCAGTTAAAATAATCAAAGCAGTAATATTTTTATACTGGTTTGTCTATGCAAGATTACGTCCAGTTACCCAGCAACTTGCTGAGGTTCCACTAAGAGTATTCTTTGAACCTAGCCACTCTTGGCTAACAATACAGATATTCTTTGAACACAGCCTTCTCAGGCTAAAACGGTATTCTTTGGCCCCAACCTCCGCAGGCTAAACTCAGGTATTCTTTGAACACAGCCTCCACAGGCTAACCAAGGTATTCTTTCAACACTTAGCCTCCTCAGGCTAAAGAAGGTATTATTTAGACTTCAGCCTCTACAGGCTAGACTCACGATATTATTTGGACCTCAGCCTCCGCAGGCTAGATTCAAGGTATTCTTTAAACACTTAGCCTCCTTAGGCTACAAAGATACCACAACAGTGGCTTACAATTAAGTTCAAAGTACAAAATATCCTTTATGCAGAGAGAGATTTTTCAATAAGAATTATATTCTAAGTTTGTGGCGAGCAAACTAGTTTTCTTGAGAGCTTGAGCGAGTATGTATATGATCTTGATCAGAGTAGTTCGCTAAGTTGAACTCGCAGGGATGAAGTCCTTTTATAGGTGTTTGTGTGAAGTAACCGTTAGACTGTATATGTTAATGTTAGTCTTTGTCTTGGGTACTTTCACATCTGGCAGAGTGAGCAATTAGAACATTTAAGGAAAAGTCAGCGGTTGTCAGCGTGAGATCTGCATTTGACTTGATTCGCTCAGAGATTTCACTAAAATGTACAACTGTTTTTCGTGTTGCAGAGTTTTATTTTGAAATCCCTTTCCACCTATGGAACATTCTAAGTAATGGTTGGATTGAAATGAGTGCACAAGTTACTCAGAGTTTTGAATTTCATAAAAAGCTAGACGAATGAATAATTATAATGGGTTGTGTGTTGAATTCATTCGTCTGTCTTCAAACTTCGTCTTCAACTTTAGTCTTCAAATCTTCACACTTGAGCACATGACTTGAAGTTGAGACGCGCTCTCCGTCTGATCTTTGAAAGTTCTTCGTCTGATAAGAATGCTTTGAAGTATGACGACTTAAACTTTACGTCTGGAACTTCTTATGTTTTGAGGGTGCATCTTTCGTCTATGTGAATAATGAACTGTCTGATCATTGTTCCCTCTACGTCTGTTGATTCATCTGTTTGTCTTGTAATTATCAAAATTAAGATGCTAAGTCATTTTGACTTAACATCATGCAATTGAAAACGGAGAACTTAAGGAAACTAGGGATCTTATTGAGATCGAATTGGTTAATAAAATTAGTTGCGCATAATTGAAATTAAACTAAGCATGAATTGGAATTCCATAACAGTAATTAAAAACGCACAAAGAGAGATCAAAAATGAAATTAAAATGCTAAACAAGAATAAGAACAAATACTGGAAATTGAAAGTGCAGAAACTGGAATTGCGAGATTGGAACTAGAAACGGAATTGAAATCACAAGTGCAAGAGAATGGAATCGAATTGCATAGTAGTTGAATTGAAAGAGAATGAAAATTGAAACCTAAAGCAAACCCTAGCAGAGAAAGAACAAAGAGAAGAAGAAGAGTAAAATACTTGAAAATTGAAACTCGAAATTGCAATGTGTAAAAAGTGTACAAATCTGATGTGTTTCACATATATATAGGCAACTCCAAGTCATGTGCTAGGCACGTGACTTTTAATGAGTCAGGGTGCCTCCATTCGAATCCCTATTACAGCAAAACATTGAATCAATTACATGAAAATTTAATTGGGCCTAAGCTAAATCTTTTTCACTGGAAATTTCCTGACAGCTTTTGTGTGTCACTTTCAAGCCCAATTTCACCCCAGATGTAGTCTGAATTAGTTCTTGATGTCTCATAGTTTTTGTAGCTCTTTGAGTTCTCTTTAATTCGACATATAATGGAGCTCAAATGGAGTTTTGTGCTGAGAGTTATGCCTGTTTTAGTGAACCTAGTTAAAATTGGAAATTATAGCGAATTGGATCAAAAATAAACTCTTAAGCCCCAATTGAGTCCAAACTCATAAATACACTAAATCATACTAATTGATCATTAATAATGTTGTGTTAGGATGTAATAAATGTAAAGAAAGTGATCAAAATAATAATGTATCACTGCGTGAGTAGTAAACCAAAACTAGGTATTTTGCCACGTGTGAACACACTAATAGAACATTTTTTTGTTACGATTTTATTTTGTGTTGCACAGTTTTTTTCGCTTCAAGTTTACATTGGTAATGAGATCTTAATCAATCCTTCACTTTTGTTTCTTGATGAACCAACTCCTAGTTTGGATTCTACAATAGCCTTAAAGATAGTTCAGATGCTACAAGATATAGCAGAGATATTTGTCTTTATTTTTTCTCTTGTTTAGTGGACTAGCATTCTACCACCTCAATTGAACTAATAAATGAAAGTTAAAGTTTCTTTTAAAAACATTATATCAAATGACATTAAACTCGTGACATGGAAAAAATGTCAGTCTAGACTATGGTTTGGTCCAATATGATTTTATTTATTAATATTTACTAGTGTGAACGCTTTGATAATAACACGCTAGATATCTTGATCATCACTTAAACCTTTATCAATAACCTTTTAGTCTTATGCTAGGCTGGTAAAACCGGGATGAGGTCAGAGTATCATGCTATAAAGGGAAATTCCCTTAGAGGAAAAGGCATCTTTGGTATAGAAATATAGAACCTCTAGAGCTTGGGTTTTAAGATAACCAAGTGTAAACTTGAAAAGTCATCATGGTGTAAACAGAAAAAGCTCCACATTTTAAGAATCTTAAACTTGTCTTTGACTCTTATTTATGTTGAGAAATTTTATTGGCATTTAGTGTTTCCTCTGCCAAGGGTAATACACTTTTAAGAGCATTTTCCCAAAATTAATCGAGACTTTTGAGAGTAAAATGCATCCAAATTTGGATAGGTGCATCTTAACTATGCTCGTATGGTTTAGTTTGAAAGTCAAATGTCAAAATATAATTGTAGATATGGAGATAAAACACCCAAGAATGGTAACAGAAATTCTTGCTATTGACGACTTGACTTTTGGAACAACAAACCAACAACAAAATATTTAGATTTTTATTTAAAATAAAAATATACTAATCAATAGGATGAATCTTTTCAGCTCTATTTGTTAGGAATGAATATTAGTGGTTTTTATATTTTAGTAATTCAGTTTTCATATATGTTTTATAAATATATGTTTCACATTTGAATAAAATGAGTGTCTTTTATGCTTAGACTCCTCCATTTATTTTTCCTTTGCACTCTAAAAATCAACAAATTAGTATCAGAGTTCTTGTATCTTTGAGGGATCTGTGAGTTGAGAGAAACACTAATGGAGGGAGAAACACATTACACAACATATCTACCACCAATTTTTGATGGTGAGGAATATGAATTATGGACTACAAGAATGATCAGTCATCTTGAAGCGTTAGATCTCTAGGAGACAGTAGAAGAAAACTATGATATTTCTGAATTACCTGAAATCCAACGGTGGCTCAGATGAAGAATCACAAAGAGAAAAAGATAAAAAAAAAGGCCAAAGCCAAAAATTGTCTTTTTTCACTGTGTCAAAAATTATATTTACAAGAATTATGAATTTCAAGTCTGCCCCAGAGATTTTGGATCATCTTAAATCAAAATATGCTAGCTGTGAAAGAACCAAAGGCATGAAAGCGCTCAACTTGGATAGAGAATTTGAGATGCAGAACATGAAGGAGACAGAAACAATTAAAGGCTATGTTGATCGGTTGTTAAGCATAGCAAATAAAGTGCAGCTTCTTGGGAAAGAGTTTCCTAATGAAAGAATAGTGCAAAAATTCTGGTTACTGTACCTGAAAAGTATGAATCGAAGATATCAGCGTTGGAAGAGTCAAAAGACCTATCAACCATCACCTTGGGATAACTAATAAATGCTTTACAAGTGCAAGAACAGAGAAGAATGATGAGACAGGAGGAGACTATACAAGGTGTTTTTTATACGAAAGCACAAAATTTTAGGAAGAACAAAAAGTCAGAAAGCTTCAACAAGCAACAAGGTGAGACTTTTCCCGTGTCCTCATTGCAAAAAAAAAACAAATCATCCTCAACAAAAATGTTGGTGGAGGCCATATGTTAAGTGCAGAAAATGTGGTGTTCTGGGACATATAGAGCGAATCTGTAAGTCCAAACTAGAGGTGGCAAAGGTGACTGTGGAGGAATAAGAAGAGGAGGAACTCTTTGTTGCAAAATGTTTTGCTACAAGCCACAGTTCCGGTGATTCATGGTTAATAGACAGCGACTGCACAAACTATATGAACAATGATCTGAAACTCTTTAAAGAGTTGGATAAAAACATTGTTTCCAAAGTAAAAATTGGAAATGGTAATTTTATCTCAGTCAAAGGAAAAAGGATTGTTGTTATTAAAAGTTTGACAAGTCTGAAATATATCTCTGACGTTTTATATGTGTCTGATACTGATCAAAATTTGCTTAGTGTTGCACAGCTTGTAGAAAAGGGCTTCAAAGTCATATTTGAAGACAATTAGTGTTTAATCAAAGATGCAAAAGGCGAAAACATATTCAAAGTGAAAATGAGAGCTAAAAGCTATGCTTTAAATCCAATAGAGGAGGAGATTTTAGAATTTAAACTGAAGTATCAACAGTTGTTGGCAGAAAGAGATGCAGCTCTTGCTGTCCGTGATTAGCTTTAGTCACTTTGTAGAGAATTACAATGCCAAAATAAAATGATGATGGAAGAATGCAAACGTGTACCAATTGAAAGGAAAAAGTTAAGGGTGGACTTGTCAACCAAGTTTCATGAGCAAAAGGATGAGTGTCTTTCTGAGAAGAATGACATGTTAAGAAACAAGCCAAAACAGTTTGCAGATTTAAAAATGAAGCAACATGAGAAAAAAATGGTTCAAGAACAATCACAAGAGACATTGTCAAAGAGTAATGAAATTTTTGAAATATTCAAACAAGAAATTAAGAAGAAGGCAAAATCAGTCAAAGAACTCAAGAAGGAGAATCAATTCTTGAAAAGTAAATACGAGAAATCTAATACTTGAGATAAAATCTTGGAGTTTGCATTTCCAAAGTCAAGGAAAAGTGTTGACGATTTGACTTTTGGAACAACAAATCAACAACAAAATATTTAGATTTTTATTTAAAATAAAAATATACTAATTAATAGGATAAATCTTTTCAGCTCTATTTGTTAGGAATAAATATTAATGATTTTTATTTTAACAATTCAATTTTTATATATGTTTTATAAATATATATTTCACATCTGAATAAAATGAGTATCTTTTATACTTAGATTCCTCCATTTATTTTTCCTTTGCACTCCAAAAACCAACACTTGTCCAAGAAAAATTGGGTTAACGTGGTTGGCTTTCTTTCTTGTCCTCCCTTCCATTCACTTGGAGCAAATTCTTATTTCATTTCAGCATTCCACTATACAGAAGACGGGGTTGTAGACGAGGAGAGACAAAACAGAATTTCTAAGATGACCCCGATTGAGGATCTTCAGGCACAAATCCTTATGCACCACTCCGTATCAAGGTCCAAATTTTTCTCGGGAATTAAATGAACAGTGTTTATCGTAGCACTGATATATTTCTGGTGAATAACTTGATATATAAAAGAACAGTGTTTATCATATCACTGATATATTTCTCAGGGACATGGTATGAAAGTATCAAATACACCCCAAACTATATACTTCAACTCAAAATAGCATACATTGAATAACTTTTGGGCTTTTGATATAATAAACAGTTTTCAATAAAAAAAATTTCTTGTTATCTCTTGCCCATGGACATACAACTGAAAAACCCATGTAAAATTTATTAATTAATAATTAATTGTCTTTTTCAATACTATATCTATTAATGTCATGACTTTTATATTTGTTTCTTGATCAGGATCCTCGTGACTAATTTATTCTCAACAAGTTAATGCAGTAAAAACTTTGGATGATTCTAAGCTGGAATGGAGCAAATGACATGCAGTTTGGGTTTCGAGGAAGAAGGGCTCTTTGAGGGCATCAATATATAAAACAAAGGTACAGCATTAGGCTTTTTGACCAAAATAGCGTTTTTAAAAAAATTATTTATGAAAATAGTGTTGGTTATAAACTATTTACGGATTTGGTGTTGTTTTGTGAAATCGTAAACTAGATTGCGATACTGAAACCGCAACCTCAATTGCGACATCACCAGAATGTGACATGTGTCCCTATTTTTCTGAGGTGGCAACAGAAACCGTAACTCTTCTTGCAGTTTCACCAGGAGCAGACACGTATCCAGTTAAGATTAGCGTAAAAGATGACTAGGATTCATATGTGACACGTAAGTGGCGAAACCGCGAAAGAATTTGCGGTTTCAGTGTCGCTTACTTATTTGCGGCAACACTTGTATAAACCCACGGGCAAATAGATTTTTAACACGTGGCGCGTCCTAGTGAAACCGTAAATCCTTTTGCGGTTTCGCCATGTACGTGTCACATATGAATCTTAGTCATCTTTTACGTTAATCTTAACTGTACACGTATCTGTTCTTGGTGAAACCACAAGAAGAGTTGCAGTTTCAATTGTCACCTTAGAAAAATAGGGACACGTGTCACATTCTAGTGATGTCGCAAGTGAGGTTGCGGTTTCAGTATCGCAATCTAGTTTGCGGTTTCACAAAACAACATCAAATCCGTAAATAGTTTATAACTAACACTATTTTGGTAAATAATTTTTTTAATAACGCTACTTTAGTCAAAAAGCCACAGAATTAAGGAATCCTCTTGTTAGTCCTCATGTTGCTCTTAAGGTAATGTATTTGAATAATATAATTCTACATTTAAATAAATATATAAATTTTTTTTAATAATTGACAAGTAAATGCACACGGTTAAATGTTGAATATTTTTCTAAGACGACTTTCTTTTTTCTTTTGTTGCTTTCGTAACAACAAATATTCTCTCCTATTGAAAATATTCTTTTGGTGGCAATTGGATCTTATATTTATTATTGTTGAGAATTCAGTCTATTTCAAAACATAATATAAGGGAAAAAGAAAAAAAGCACACAAAAAAAATTAACGTGGTTTGGTGCCTTAAGATCTGGTCTACGATTTTATTGGGATAAAATTCACTATTTGTAATTTTTGAACGAAAAAATCACAAACCCTCCTCACATGTAATTTTTGCACGAAAAAATCACAAATCCTTCCCCAAGTATAATTTTTGGACGGAAAAAATACAAACCCTCCCAGATGTAATTTTTGGACGGAAAACTACAAATCCTCCCCATATGTAACTTTTGGACGAAAAAACTACAAACTCTCGCCACATATAGTTTTTGGACGGAGAAACTATAAACTCTCTCCCCAAGTGTAATTTTTTAACAGAAAAACTACAAAACCCTCCCCAAGTATAATTTTTGAACGGAAAAATTATAAACTCTCTCCAAAGTGTTTGACACACACTACCTAAAACCTAAAACACACATTATAGATTCTAGGGGATGTGGTGCAAGTGAATAAAACCTAATACTCTACCTTATATAGGTTTTTTACTCATCTCTCTCTTTAATACTTTCCGATGTGGGACTTTGAATTAACACAAGATTCAACAAATCTCTCCTTAATTTAAAGTCCTACACTTTTACAACGATCATTTCTTGCATTAAAAAACTAATAAAACTCTTCTGGAGCAATCTCGTTTTGCAGCAACACAATCTTCTTATTTTTGGAGTAATCTTTCTTTAAAACAGAATCTTCTGACTTTTGGAGCAATCCTCCCTTCCAGCAGAATCTTCTGACTTCTGGAGCAATCCTCCTTTACAGCAAAATCTTCTGACTAGCAAAATTCTTCTTCTCCTTCAAGCTTTGCTTTGTTCTTCTGATGTGAGACTTTGATTGCATCCCAACAATCCTCCCTTCAAACAAAGGACCACTATACTTTCTCTCTCCCCGCAACGGAAGACTTTCGACAAAGGGAATCATCTCAAGATAGGTCTACCTGACCTTCATGGATCCATCTCTCGTCAATTTCATAGATTCATCCCTCGCCAAGTCGAACCATCAACTCTGATACTACTTATTGGGAATTCAACCTGCTTCAAAACATAATATAAGGGAGAAAGAAAAAGAGTACACAAAAAGAGCACACAATAAAGATTAACGTGGTTCGGTGCCTCAAGACCTAGTCCACGATCCCATTGGGATAAAATTCATTATTTGTAATTTTTGAACGGAAAAATCACAAACCCTCCTCACATGTAATTTTTGTACGGAAAAATCACAAACTCTTCCCTAAGTGTAATTTTTGGACGGAAAAAATGCAAACCCTCCTCATATGTAATTTTTGGATGGAAAAACTACAAACCTTCCCTATATGTAATTTTTGGACGAAAAAATTACAAACCTTCGTCACATATAGTTTTGGACAGAAAAACTACAAACCCTCCCTAAGTGTAATTTTTGAACGAAAAACTACAGACCCTCCCCAAGTATAATTTTTGAAAAAAAAATTATAAATCATCCCCAAAGTGTTTGAAACACACCACCTAAAACCTAAAACGCCCATTATAGATTCAAGGATGTGGTGCAAGTGAATAAAACCTAATACTCTACCTTATATAAGTTTTTCACTCATCTCTCTTTAATACTCTTTGATGTGGGACTTTGAATTACAGACTCAACAAATCTCTCCTTAATTTAAAGTTTTACACTTTTACAACGATCCTTCCTTGCATTAAAAAACTAGTAAAACTTTTCTGGAGCAATTTCCTTTTACAGCAACAGAATCTTCTTATTTTTGGAGTAATCTTTATTTAGAATAGAATCTTCTGACTTCTGGAACAATCCTCCCTTGCAGTAGAATCTTCTGACTTCTGAAGCAATCTTCCTTTACAGTAAAATCTTCTAACTAGCAAAATTTTTCTTCTCCTTCAAATTCTGCTTTATTCTTTTAATGAAAGACTTTAATTACATCCCAACAATTATACTGGTAGTGATTCATTGAAAAGTCTTTCTAAATTGTTTATATCGGATGTTTGGTTTACTTGTTAATTAAATTCAGATAAAAAGACAAAAAGATTCCATATCACATATATATTCTAAACTGGAGGTATGCATTCACCCAAAGCCTCTAGTAGTGTTCCTCGCTGCACTAATGTGTTGCTCTAGCTTTTTTATATCATTGGAAGGGTCTTAATTTATTATTTAGATTATTTTTAAATTTAATATATACTAAAAATTTAATAAATAATTATTTAACAAACAATTCAAATATAAAAATAATTAAAATTTAAAAATTACAATCACTTTCAAGCGGTTTAAACCCGCCAGAAAATATTATAAAGTTACATTTTATAACTATTTTCAATCGTGGCAAAATTTATGCTATTTGTGACAACTGTAAAAGTATTGGTTTATTTTAATCGCCAAAAATATTATTTGTGATCGATTTTAACTGTCGTAATTTGAACCATTATACAAAAACAATTTCTTTTAGCAGATATCATTCTTAAATTAAGAGTACAGTGTATTGTTATTCTGTGAACCGGTTATTAATAAATAGGTATAGCTTTTTTATATTTTAACATAATATAAAAATCGTATTTGTAAACCAAATAATGCATAACTTTATTATGATGGGAGCTTAGGAGACCACTTTCTAACTATATAGTGTTTTTTTTTTCTACTTATTTTTTTTTTGGGCTGTTTTAGTTTGTGCTTTGGGGACTTAAGATTTTTTTTGTTTTGGATTGTTAAAGTTTACTTTATTTTGATAGATTTGTATACAATAATAATAATAATAATAATAATAATAATAAATAAATAAATAAATAATGGTAATACATTTTTTAGTATTTAAGAAAATATCTCTATAGATTAACTTTAAGATTTGAGTTATTGAGTATCGTTAACTAAGACTTTTATGAGTCATAAATTTTGAATTTTTATGTTGAAAGCATGTTTTCTTTAATAAAATTGTTTACTTTCATTCAAAGAATCACTCTTGGATAAATAATATAGTAATGAAAAGAAGGAAACTAAAAAAGTTTGCGAGCTAATATTTGCTAATTGGTTAATTGTGTAAATCGGTTTTTCATCATTAATATATCATTAAACTTTTATTATGTTAAGGTAATATTTAATTTTTATGATATTACAAAATATTTTTAAAACTCTTATTATTTTTTATAAAATCTCTCTCTCTCTCTATATATATATATATATATATATATATATATATATTGAAATTACACGAGTAGTTGACTTATCATTATAAGTAGTTTCAAATTAATTTTTTCATCAAAATTAGTAATATTTTATTTTTTAAAATTTGTGCATAAGATTTTTTAAAAAATCCATCCACATTTCATTTTTGAACAAATAAATTTTTAGTGACAAGAAGCGTAGTCCCCATGTATTAATTTTCTCTATCGTTGTAAAGTTGATTCCAATCCAACATGATGAATGGAATTTTTTTGACTGCTTCATGCATTACATAAACTCATTTCAGCATTATTTAACCATAAATTAAATAATATCTTGTTAATCTTTTTTCTCAACAAAGCAATATGAAAAAGAAAAAAAATATACGCTTAAAAGAAAGACTTGTACAATAAAACAAAACAAAAAGTACATAAAAATAGAGAATATAGTTAATAAATAAATGAACAGAAAGTACATAGGATACAAAATTATCACATATTTCAGATATTGACCATTTTAAACTTGACAATATTTAACTATGATTGAATTTTCCTTGAACTTTCAATTTATTGTATTTATTTTCCAGATTTTATGAATTTTATATTATAAATATAAATTTAAACAATTTGAAGAAATTTGTAAAAAAAATCTTAAAAGAAAATTTAATTAATACAAAAAAAAATTCTATTTTGATAACTTGGTATCATATCATCACAGTCTTTAAATTAAATGTATAATTTTACTGTGATTTAAATTTTTAAAAAAAAAATTAATTTTATATCATGCTAATTTTTTTACATTTAAATATAAAGACGAAAATGTTCCCAGCATCACTGGATACGATACTAGTATATCTACAAATAAAACATAATAGCATGTATAATATATAAAAGGATAGAAGCAAGGTCCCTTGATGTACCAAAAATGAAATTAATTACCTGTCTGAAAATGATTTCAATAAAAGAATGAGATCGGTGATATTCTTATTTTTAGACAATAAAATATGTTTATAATGACAAAAATTTATTATTTTTAGTTTAGTAATGTCTAAAAATATATTCTTAATTTAGATTTTCAGAATAAGAAATTGAAAATTTATTGTCAGTGTGTAAACTAATTTTATACTGAGATTCAATTAAATTTATCATAAAAGTTTATTATAAATAAAGTTTTACCATAACTACTTTTGAAGTTATGATAATTGATTGAGAATATAAAATTTGTTTGTTCTATAACATTTTAAATCTTTTAAATTGCAATTATACTGCATAAAAAAAAATTGCAATTATATATGCTATTTCTTTTGTGAATTTTTGCTTATACATAAACATGTATTGTATGTTATTATCACTTTAGTTATCAAAATGTTAAACTCTGGCATTTTAATAGCTGCAAATAATAATATTAAAAAATATTATTGAAAATGAAGTTAATTTTTTACTTTAATCCATAAAGTGTCTGGTCTCATGTAAATCTCTAAAGTATCTATTTATTTGAATTTAGAAATTTGTAATATTTTAATTTCTAATAGTATTTGCTAATTTTTCAAGACCAAAATAATAGTAAATACTTTTGGGGGACTAAAATAGAAAAAAATAAATTATATTAATACTTTTGTTTCTTGAGATGATATTACATACTTCTCCATTTTTCCAAAAAGTTTCATTGTACTTTACTTAATAAAAATTAAATAATTTTTAAAATTTTATAAATAAAATGATAGAACTTCAAATTTTCAGAAAAGAAATCATAATGAGTGTGAAGGACAAAGTTGATGGTTGACCCGTTTCCCTCCCAAGGGCATTCACTTTCAGTTGTGAAATTGGTTAGAGGATGAAGGACATCACCCAAAGATTTGACGTCATTCATGAAGAAAGGTGCAAGTTTGAATTACGTTCTGGTCTCTCAGAAGTAACAGAGGATGCTTTGAAACTAAGCTATGTTAATTTGGAGTTGTCATTATGGAGATGCTTTACATTTTGTGCAAATTTTCCTAAGGGCTCTGATATAGTTAAGGAAAAGCTCATTCATCTTTGGATGGCTGGTAGATTTATTAAATCTGAAGGAAATTGTACCCTATCATATCATGTTTCCAAATGCATGATCTAAACAAGTAAATTTGACAAGTAGAAAGGACTTGAGTGCTAATACCTTTTATGGGGTTGTGATGCAAAATTCAGAAGTGGTAAACTAGCACATTTGAAAAGGCTTATCTGGAAGAAAAAATGTGAAGCACAGAGATATTGAGTCACTGCCAAGTAGCTTTCAAAGCATATCACTTTTATTGAGTCATTACCAAGATGGAGGGGGTCTTTAAAACTATCTTTATGCCCATACAACTTATAGCTACGTCAAAAGCATATAGACATAAAAATGTGTTTTTAACTCTATAAAATTAATTCAGGCCAGTATATTGTGTTACTTTGAGTCAATTTACAGCATCAACACTTTGATAATAACTTAAACGACTAAATCTTCAATTTTTTTTCTTTTAAATATTACAATACCATAACGTATCTTTAAATGGGTTAACTAAGTTTGATACTCAAAAACTTTTTTCATAAACTTAATTATTTATCATATTAAATAATTTAATAAGAAATAAACTATTATTTTTTATGTAAAAAAATTAACTCAGGGAAAGTTATATTCTCATACTTCTCCTATTAAAATATCTTCAAGAAAAGTGAGCTAAAAATGATTACTAGGAATCAATGTTCACAGGAATATTTATAAAAATAATACTTGCATTAATAAAAATATTATATGTATATATATATATATCTTATGAATTCAATGTTTTGAGGTAGCCCAGTCTGGATCTTTGGTTACCTAATATGGGTTAGAGCCCACTTGCTATCTGGGCTCATATTCACCTTCTTTCTGGATTTCCTTGAAGGCCCACTCATTGCTAGTACAAAGACAGAACAAAGAGGATCAACAAGTACAAGAATCCCATCCTCTCTATTTGCCTCAGAGTAACCAATTATACTTTATACATTAAGGAACTATCGAATTACTCATTTTTTGGAAAAATTTCATATAAAATTCTACATAATTACATAAATAAAATTTCTCTCAAAATTAGTTTTAAAAGAATACAAGCAAAAGTCCATAAAATAAAGATACTTAAATAAAGTCAAAATTATACCTAATTTAAGTCAAAACATCAGAAGTGTAATTAAATTTTTAAAATATGATTGTCTGAAAGCCTAGCATAATGTCAATGTCAACAAAATGCAACAAGCATATCTAAAGAAGATCCGCTACTAGACTTATTTTCTAAAGTTTCACATTATCCTAATACTCAGTTACTATATAATAATATTACACGCATAAATCATGCCTAATATATATATATATATATATATATATATATATATATATATATATATATTTGCAAAACGTTATATACATATTTGGTCTGAGCTCAAGTTATTCTTGAAGAAACTATTAATTGCTTATGTGTAATTTGTAATTCCGATTTAACATAATTACAATCCAATAACACTTGTAATTAGTAATTATTGATAAAATATTTGTTACATTTTAAGTACATCCTCTACAAGACTACAACTAGGGGACCCCAAACTAATGAAAAATAGTAATAATGGATTTCAATTTTCAAACAGAGTCAGCTAGAGCACGGAACTATGTTCAGAAGCAGGACAGCCCTCTTAGCTGACTGTATCTCACTATGAAATCGCATATTGTTCAGGTTTCCATAACTTTCTCTTTTTATTTTATTTCAGATTGTTTCTTTTATAATTTGTTTTCACCTCTATCAATATACGAAAAATAAAAAAAATAAAAAAATCATTGCGATGGTTATAGAACACACCTTGGAAATCTTAAGCAATGTCTTAAATTTAAGTCTTAATTTTTTTTCGTAGTTTACTTTTACATAATTATTAAAAAAAAGTGTGGGCAACATATAAAAACAATAAATTTATCATAAAAGTGAGATTATTTTATAAATTTATATTTAAATAAATCACATATTTATTATTATTCTTAAATTGTGTGTAAAACCTTAAAATATCAATTAATTTTTTTTAAAAAAAAAACAGTATGAAAAAAGATTGCCATTGTCATTATTGTGAAGAGAGGTACAAACATGACCGGGTGTGGCAGGCGACGAAGAAGGACAAAATATCCTTGTCTAGTGTCTAGCTAGTGTGTAAAAGGTTGGGTTGAGCAAGACAATTAAAATTAAGTAATTATATATCTTATAAAATTTGTATTAAATAGTTATAGTTAATTTTTATTTGACTTTATAATTATAATATGCATCAACTATAATTTTGTTTAATGTACACAGATAATGTATGTCATAAGAATCTCTCTGAAAATGAAAAGAACAAACCTAATCTCAGGTCAGGCCAACACAGTCTTCAAATTTGATGCGGTTACAAAAGAAACAGAAAGCTTTGGGAAAAGTTCCCCCAACTAGCTGATCAAGATTTACTATATTTGGAAACTAAGAAGGGTGGCTCAAGGCCCACTTTGGACACTTGAGATTTTCAGTTTTGATTTACATGGAAAATTGGAAGCCCCATATTGGACCCATCCTCCCTCAATTTTAGGATCTAGCAAATAAAAGATGGAGCAAAACACCATGCTAAATTTGGCGTTATCTGTTTTTTCTCCATCCCATTCTTATTCCCAATTCCAAATTCCAATTCAAAACTATACTTTTGCACCAATTAAATATTCTGTTTTTTTAATGTTTAAAATTAATTCCATATACTGATATCAACAAAATCCCTTTATTTCTCTAATCATTTAGTATATTAATAAAATTGGTCAAGTGGTTAGTTAAGGAGACCTAAAAATTGTTTTCACTATCAAGAAACTAACAATTAGTATTTGTTGATTGAAAAATAAGTAATTATCATGTTAGTTTAGTTTAATTAGTGCCATTGAATTTGAGTCTTAAATATAAAGTTGTGATGGTTTTATCATGTGTAATAATCTTATATAAGAAAATATTGATATATCACTATACGAGTCTGTGCTTCAAAGGTTCTCTCCATTCCTTGGAAGCGTGACAAGGAGAAGAATAACCATTTAAGTAGCTAGCTTTAATGATTTAAAGTTCTTTAGCGTAACGAATTTCTTCTTATATATAGTAAAATAAGATAATGTACCAAACATGGAAAATGGAGACTTGGTAATCTGCAGAGCTTTGAATGAATTGAAATTGCTTTTTTCCCCCATGGCTTGCTTTTCCCATAAGTAGCTTTTAGCCCAATAAACCCCCAAGAGGCATGGGAATTGGGACACACTTCCGTGGACTTTTGTAATAATTAAGCCCCACCCTAAGAGGATACATAACAATGCTATAATTGGAGGTAATTACCATAAAGATTAACACAAAGAGACAAGTGTTCAACCTATCCTAGTGAGTCCTTATCAAAATTTAGTTGCGTTTGTTTGGGATCAGATTGTTTTTTTAAAAGTAATGTTTTAATTCCTGAGTTTTAGGTATTGTATTTTCTTATGTGGGTTATATAATTTAATTTTTATAAAATGAAAAAGTTTAAATATAATAATTCTTAAAAATATAATATATTTATTATTTTAGTCATCGAAAGTTATTTACTATTATTTTATTCTTGAATTATATTATTTATTATCATTTCATAAATCATGATATAAAATCAAAATTAATGTTTAAGTTTAAGAATTAAAATGATAATAAATAATATGAAGCACCTAATAATAATAATAATAATAATTATTATTATTATTATTATTATTATTATATTGTTTAATTAATAACTAAAACTAGCACAAAAGATTATTAATTTTGAGATTAAATTATTTGACTTACATCACATACATACTAAATTAGCGGTTTACATTATTTTTTTATAATAAATAAATATTTTTTTAACTTTAGTATTTATCATTTTGTATATGGTCTTAAAATAGTTTAGATAGGGTATTATTAAGTTAACAAGAGCTATCTAAATCATTTCGAGGAGCAAACTAAGTAGTAAATATAAAAATAAAAGTTTTACTTATTATTTTTAAACATAAAACATTAAAAAAAATATGGTTCTCAGAATTTAATGATTAAAACGGTACTTTAATCTTATATTTTTAGGATATCTCATTCTAGACTATTTATTCCCAATACCAACTAAAGTCCAGATAGGTTTTAGTTTCTACGAGGTACCAACATGTTTAGGTTTAGGCATTCTTGTCGTATGGATAATGGCTCTGTTCTATCTTTACAATGGAGGAAGTTAAGATTACACGGGAATCATTGACCTTTATATTGAAATGCATGAACATCACTTTTTTCCGGCATGGAAGATTATGCAGACCATGCCTTTAGTTGACATTGCAAAAGGATCTATATTGTAATTATATATGTAAGAAGCCAGTTATTTATTAACTGAATCTTTTAAGATTATTATTTTAGAAGCAACAGGAAAAAAGTTTCATTAGTTTGCGTTAGACAAAATGGAACTATTGCTCTCATCGTGTGAAACCCTTGCCATTTGAAAGCATATATGAATTGTTCAAATGTTTTGTTTTCGAGCAAGAGAAATATTAAGTTTTGCTATTAATTGAAATTCATGTGAAATACTCTTTGAATTAAGACTGCGAGATACTATTTATAAAGAGTGACACCCATCTTATTTAATGAGTTTTACATGAATCTGAATAAAAAAGATATAGATGATGTTAGAAAAATGCGTTAACTTATGTTACTGGCCTTTTCTAAATACTACTTTCACATTATAAAAAATAAATAAAGGCAAATACTATTAAACAATATCATAATAATTTAAGGAATTGAAAATAGAAAATTGTTATTAAAAAATTAATATTTATCGTTAGAAATGCATTAATGCCATGATTTCTAAGAAAGACTTTATATTTGTCAATTTCTGAACTAGTAGCCATTAAGAATTAGTTAGTTATCCAGATTTAAAAGATGAACTTAAAAGAGAAAAATTAGATGTAATATCACAAGTGTTTTCAATATTATTCTATAATCAAAATTAAAATATATATTTCCTTGATAAGTGATACTTACCTAATCAATAATTAATATTCGACATTAGAAGTAATTAAATATAAATTATTGAGGTAAAATTTAAGTTTTATCATAAAACAATCCTAAAAGTACTGTATTAATGCTCTCACTAAAATTTTAGTTTTATTATTATACGTTCAATTAATGCTCTCACTATTTCTACTTATAAACTTCATATTAAGAATACTGGCATTGTCTAATTTGTGTTATCATCATAAAAAGTAAACAGATAGAAAAAAATAAATATAGCAATCATTATTGCATTAGAAATACACAAAAATTTCGATATATTTTTAAATAATTTAATCTAGTATTTAATACTTATAGACACGCGACGAAAAACTAAATAAATAAAATATCCATTTTGTGACAAAGTAACTGGAAATGATAAGGCATTTTCTTAGATATAGTGGCCCAGTGTTTCATATTTTAATTAAGTCAGCTTAAGAGTCTAATTAATTATTTGTAGAGAGAGATCAAAGGGTAATGGATGATAGGTTGTATGAGATGATATTCTAGTCAAATAAATAAAAATGCTAAAATATGTATATAATTCATTCAAAGTTGGATGCATTGAACTTAATCAAAATAAGGGTAACACGTCCAAATCATATATAGTGTAGAAAATGGCAGTGCCATGGGTCAGAGAGTAATTAAGATAATGAGAAGCTACTAGATTCACATATTTAACACTTATTATTATAAGGTAAATGAAGCATGCAAGTATTCAACTTGTTAAATATATGTTTGGACTAAGTTTTTTATTTAGGGTAAAATAATTGTTTATGTACTAAGCAAGTTGAACTACGCAATAGCATCTTTTTCCGTTAGAAGGTAATCACATAGATGCAATTCGGAATTGTAGATGCTTCCCGTTCAACTTTCATGCTCGAGACAATCACTTATTTCAACATCCAAACGCTATAAACGTTTACTTGCACACATCATTTTGTTGTGTAGTTTCTATAATCTCAAATTCTCAATAGGTTTTGCCACGGAAATTAAGTATGTATCAATTGATATGAAATTATTTTACTTTAATTACTAATTTTAATTTGCATTTTAAATATGTAATTTTGTTAGATATTTTTTAAAAAAACTATCGTCTATGATCATTTGACTTAATTTAAATAGAATTATTTTTATAAAATATTTATAATTTTGATAAATAATTCTTAATAGACTTTTGAACAAAGAAGACGAAGATTAGGAGAATAAAGTAAAACTTGTTTTTACTAATATTAAATATGTTTTGATTGAAAAATTAAAAGGAGAAATTTTCTTATAAAAATAAATAAAATTATGTTAGTTAATATTTATTTCACTATCACATGTATTTTGTATATTGAGTATTTTATCTTTAATGAAATTATATTGTTTAATATTTTTTTTTATATTCACATCTAATCTGTATATTAAATATCTTTATCTTTTTAGTTTCTTAACTAATGACCTTGTGACACTTGTCAGTAATGCTCAAACTTTTATTAGAAAGTATAATTTTAATATTATTAATGAAATTTTATTATAATTTTTAAAAACTATTTATTTATTTTAATTATTATTTTTTATAAAATATTTTAAAAAATAAATTTTAAATATTTTTTATTATTTATAAAAAGTATGTAGTTTTAATAAATTTTTATAGAAAAATATTGTTATTATATTAATCAAATTTTGTTACTCTCATTCTATACTAAATAAAATAAGATTGACAAATTTTAATCAATATATTAAAAATATTATATTTCTTTATTTGAGAAGAAAGTATTTATTGCATAAATATATATGTGACCTCTTAAAATTTGAACAAAACTTTCAAAAGGCTCTTGTCAATGGAACGTATTATTTGACAGGGTTACCGAGGTTAAGCAATTGAAAGTACTTTGTCAGAACTTCTAGTTTTTCATGGCAATCCTACATTTTAATGTAGTTACATATTTTCCTTATTTGATTTAGTGACACATGTCTTATAATTTTATTTACTGAAATTATATTTTCTTCTTTAATTAATTATTCAACTAAGGGAGTTTTTAATTTGGTTATTTACTTCAATCAAAATTCTTCAATATGAAGTATATATAGTGAAATTATTAAATAAGTAATATTGATTCGATATGTTAATTAAAATACTTAAAATTTAAACTTAAATTTCTGTAATTTTTTTATTTCCATTTCTAGTTTTTAATATTAGTAAAATATTTTTTATTTTTAAAATTTGAATTTCTATAATTTTATATTTTTCACTTGCATATAAAAAATATACACATTGGTAACTATATATAAAGCTATTTATAAATGCTTAAAAAATACAGCTACATATAATGTCCAATTTTAAAATAATAAAATTATATAACCCAGAGAGATGAAAAGCTTTTTTGCCACTTATGAATAATATGGGGATGGCGGTTATATTATTGGCAAAATTTATTGAATATTATTGACTGAATTTATAAAATAAGAGAAGATAAAAAGTTAATTAATTTTTTATTTGAAATATATAATAATGTATGAATTAGTTGCAGGAATACAATATAGCAACAATTTCTTCTTATTTTCTAAAAAAAGAGAAACATTTTCTTTGGAAGATTGCAATATCGATTCAGTATATATACATCAACTGTTTTCCATTAAGTTAACAAGCAATCTTGAAAAACTTGAGATAGGGTTTCCTTAACTTAGCCTTTGTGTTTTGATGTAATTAAAAAAAAAAAAAAAAAGCGTTTGCGTCACTTTCAGATTGGAAATATAACTTAACCTATGGAGAAGTCGGTGATATGACTCTGATTTTATTTATTATTATTCTTTCACATGTTAGTTTTCATACCTAATCTATTTTACCACCCGTCCATCCCTAAAAAAGTTTATTTAATAGCAATGATTTTACTAATTTCAGTTACATGTAAGTTTTTTTTTTTTTTTTTTTTTTTTTTTTTTTTTTTTTAACTAAATCGCTCTAAATTAAAACTTGTTCGAAAATAAAAAAATGGATGATTAAAAACAAATTTCAATTAAATAAAGAATATTTTAGAAAATAAAATAAAATTAGTTAATATTAATTTATATTTAGGTCTAACATTATTATTTTTTTCTTAATATTTAGATTTGGAGAGTATGAATCTGGATTATCCTGTATATAGTATGCAGGATTAATTATTTTTAGACTAAATTTCAATTTAGACCATCATGTTTCAGTTTTTCTTATTACAAAATATTTGAAAATTTTGATTCTAGTATTTAAAGTTTTGATTAAGAAATTTCATTTTGATAATTTTAAATGAAAATATTTAAATTTTAACGGAATATGTGACATGTCTGATAAAATTTAAAAAATAATTTATTTAATACATTATATTTTAAATAGTTCATTTTTACTCCATTATATTTTTAAAAACATACATAATTTTTAAAAACATACATAATGATATTATAAATTCTCATAATTTATTACTATTTTACTATATAAATATCATCTTACCAGCCGATTTAGTTTTATAGAATTGAATTAGACTCATTACGATTTCGATCCGACACAAATCCATTATGGTATAACTCTAATATGATATAAACATTACATTAATGTTTAATAAAATAAAACAAATTTTTATATTACAAAATGATATTTTTACAAAATTCAAAAACATTATTTTTATAATATTTTTTGCACAATATTTAATAGAGGTATTTTAATTTGCAAACTCACGTCCCCGCATCTTATTGCTGATCGAATTGGTCTTAGACATACTAAAATGGAAGTTGATGTAAATACAAGTGTTGACATGTTTGATTCAAGATAATTCACACAATTAGAAAATTAACAAAATCGACTAGAAGAGAAGATCTTGAAAATCAGTGTTATATATTTGATTTAGTAATAATAATTAATAGTAATAGTATAGGAATATCCATTACGGAAAAATGGGCAGAAAACAAAGATGATAACAAGGTGATTAAGTCTAGAGTATTATTTTAAATATATGCATTTCAATAAAAGAAAATTTCTTCTTTTAACTTTTTAACCGATTTCTTTAAAGTAATTGTTAGCATTTGTCATAGATAAATAAAATGAAATATATAAATGAAATGCAGTTAGAAAAAGTGTTTTTGGCAGAAAATCCAAAAGTTTGGAGTGGTTGGTTTAGTTGAATGCTTGGCAGCTAGGCAGTGCCCGTGAATTTAAAATTTCAGGAAACGTGGGGCGCTCTGCCAGGCTCCCTGTCTCTCGCCTACCAAACCAAACACCTTTTTTTTTTTTTTTTTTTTTTTTTTGAAAATTTAGCTTAAGTGTAGTATTTTAAATTTGAAGATGTCTTTAAATTATAATTATAATTTTTATATTTTTAAAGAATTATATTTTAGTTATTAGAGTAAATTTTTGTTAAAAATTATTATTGTAACATTTATATTTTTAAAATATATCATTCTTTTCACTCTAAAATAAATACTTTTAACTTTAGAAAAAACTCCTTTAAACATTGTATTATTGTATTAAATGAAGAGAATAAGAATACTGATTTGAGTAAGGTAAATACGAAAGAGAATTTAAAATTTTAAAAAATAAGGATTCACTTACAAAATTTGTTAACTAAGGTGAGTCATGATTAAAATATGATCGAAAGGTGTAATTAATGAATAATATATTAATATTTCTAAATTATTTCTGACTAAATTAGTCAGAAAATACTTATCAATTAAATTAAGAACGCAAGATTAAAATTTATCATAATTTTAAAATTTAAATTATAATAATATTAATATAAAAATGAATATCTTTTTTTTGAAAATTTAGTTTAAATGTAGTATTTTAAATTTGAAGATGTCTTTAAATAATAATTTTACTTTTTATATTTTAAAATAATTATATTTTAATTATTAGAGTAATTTTTTATTAAAAAAAATTATTTTAATATTTATTTTAAAATATATCATTCTTTTCACTCTAAATTAAATACTTCCAACTTAGAAAAAAAAATCATTTAAACATTATATTAAACGAGAGCAATAACATTGATTTTAATAATCAAGATAAATACAAAAGAGAATCTAAACTTTAAGAAATATAAAGATTCATCTAAAACGTAGATAAATAATGACCTAAAATATAGTCGAAAGGCATAATTATTGAATAATACATGAATATTTTGTTTGTCTTAGTAGAAAGATACTTATTGGTTAAGAATGCAAGATTAAAAATTATCGTAATTTTAAAATTTTATAATAATATTAATATAAAAATGTTTCTTTAACAGAGAATTATTTAAATAATTAAAATATAATACTTTAAATCATAAAAGATTAAATTAAGATCTTTTTAACTTAAAAAGGAAAAAACCTCTAAATTTAATAGATTAAAACTGACATTCCGAGGAGAAAAAAAATTTGTAGCTGGTATGCATTTTTTCTTGTTCTCTGGGTTTGTTTGAAGTATTTAAAACGAGTGAGTGTGTTCTAAACAATAGAATGTGATTTTAATCTAGAGTGCGTGCTAGATACAGTATCTATAGGCATAGCAGTTAATTAGAATTTATTAAAAATTATTAAATCTGATTAAAGAACCATAAAATAATTGGTGGGACTTACGTGATCACAAGAAATTTTAGCTAAAAGAAATGTATTTACAAATGTTACAGTGTTATTTGCATTTCTCGCTTTAATAATATGTAGGAATTAAGTTTTTTAAAATTATTTAAAGTAAAAATAAAATTAATTAGTGTAATTAATAATTGCAATCAATTATTTTAAAATATATAAAATAATTATATTAATTATATTTATTAATTATTTATCCTTATTTTTATTAATGGTATATTAAAAAATCATTTATAAATAATTTTTCCTTCTCAATCGCTAAAAGAGACGGACGGATTTAGACATCAATTAAAGGGGCAGTTAGAACATTTTTTTAGAACTATTTAAATATTTAATTCTTAATTATAATCACTGTATATATAAATTAAAAAAATTATTTTATTTATGAAAAATTATTTGTGCTTAAGACGCTTTATCCTTTTCACTTGATTTTGGAGCTCAGATTCTCTTGTGTCTTAAAATTTATTTTTGTTATATTCTTTTATCTTTTCCAATTTTTCTCAAGTTTCTTTATTATTTATTTTTTAATTTACTAATAATACTACTATGTTTTAAAATATAATTATTTCAAATTATTTCACCCAAATTCTTTAAGTTTTAAAAGTAATTAAAATTAGTAATAATATACGTATTCTTTTTATCTTTTTCACTAATTCTTTTAAAGTAAACATGATATTTTTTTTTCATATTTATAGTTTAAATATTAATAAAAACTCTTTCTGGATTAGTCTTGATTATTTTAAAGAGAAAATAATTTTTATTGTAATTTTATTATTTAATAAAAATTTTCCTAATAATATTTCTCTAAAGAAATTTCCATTCTAAAAATAAAAAGTACAAAATTTTATGTAAATCTTTTTACTTGTCACAATATTTTGCATTTATCCATTTTAATTACGTAATATAAGTATAACCTGTTGAATATAAGGGATAAATACTAATTATTTAATCAATATTATTTTCATAAAAAAAAGTATTTACTAATTTTATATGTAAAATTAATTTATTTTTGTGTAATCACTCGAAGGAAATCCGACAAAATCTCCTGTTTTTTCATTTTTTCATTTCTCTTTTTTCCTAATATATATATATATATAGAGAGAGGAAGGGAGACGATGTCTTTTAAGTTAACGATGTCTTATTGATTAAGAATATATTTATTCTTTTAAGTAATATCATATCTTATGCTATCATCTTTATTTATTAATCATCTTAATATTTTATATAAAAAATTGAATAAAAAAAATAAATATTAATTGAATAAAATAAATGCATTTAATACATAGATAATAAACAAAGCATATAATACTTTTTACCTAGGTTAATTAAGTGTTTTTTCCTCGACTTACTATTATGTATTAAGTTTTAGTCTCTTTAAGATTTTTTTTTTATTAATTTTTAATTTTTTATTTATTTCTTGTTATTAATTTTGGTCATTATGACTTAATAAAAATGATTAAATACTGACGTAGTTAAAAAGTGATAATGTGATATTTAATTATTTAATTTAATGTTATGAACTAAAGAAAAATATGGATAGAAAATAAATGAAAAACTAAAATTTTCTAAAGAAACTAAAATAAAAATTTAAGTTGGTGGAAGAATTATAAATTTAATTAATTCTCTCTTTTATTTAGTAAGTAAATAATTAATAAAAATATATTACAAGAGAATATCCAAAAAAATTTAATACCCATAATAGGTTTATGCCCAGCTATAGATGGGCAATTTGTATTACTACAAATTTTATATATTCTAAAATGATAATAATAATTTCGAAATTATGGGGGTTGCTATTTCCTATTTTCATTTTTATCAAAAAGAGGAAATAAATAATTTTGGTTGTAATTTTAAAATATTTTTCTTAAAAACATTTTCAAAATAAAAGCTGAATTTTTTTAAAAAAAACATCATTTTACTGTCCTCATGAGATTTAAAAAAAAAAGTGAGAATAATAAAAATGTGAGGCTAGAAGTGTAATTATAATAAAAATAAATATTTTTTTAATTTCTAAAATTTAGAAATAAAAATAATTTTTTTTAAAAAAAATAAAAATATTTACTAAAATTAAACTTGATCCATGCAATATGATTTCTCTTAATATTGGAAGCTGGGAAAAAGAATTATTTGTGCTGCGTCATGATGTATGTATGTCGAAGACTTGCAGTCACACACACACAACATGAGGTGTATTTATATAAACTTAATTTCTTCACCAATGCAAAGTACAAACGAAAATTTCTTTGAGGCAATCGCTGATAAGAAACTAACTGCATTGTTTCCTAAGTACTCACCAATATATAGAATGAGTAGGTGCGTACACACGTTGTTTCTTTCAGAATTGAGATGGGGTTGACGACGGTAAAGGAGTAGCTATATAGCACATCCACTTCTAAAAGTCTATGTCCCACAATTTGAACACCTTAATGAATTTTTTGGGTCAATACACGTGCCCCTACAAACCAATCTCACATTTGTGAAGTTCGAATTAGCAATTCATATTGGCTATGCTTACCAATCAAAACATAGACAAGTTTAATATTTATGCCGGACACGTTGAAGAATCCTTGCCTTCAGCATTTTCAACAATGTTTAAGAATGTTTGAAATAATGACAAAAATATAATTTAGGCAAAACAAGTTTACAGGCATAAGATTTTCAAGAGGTGTTGACTTTGGTAGGGTATATATATACATATAATAATTTTAATAAGTGGAACGATAATAATCATCATTCAAAAAATATTCAGAAAAGCATTTAAATAATTAAATAAATAAATGCTTGATTTGCCTCGCAAGCAACTTGATGGCCTTCACATAGCAAAATATTCCTAAAGTCAATGTTTTCGCTTAGTTAACTAAAATCTTAATTTTCGTACAATTTCAATAGAAACCTTATGAAATGTTTTGTGTTATTTCTCATTAATCTTTGGAAAAACCTTAACTACTGAGAATTTTTTGCTTGAATAATTATTATAACAAATTAGCGTGTTAATGAATTAAGTTTAAATAAATCATTTATACTTTGACAACTTTCAATCTTTGAAAAATTTCAAATGAATTTTATTATTTTTATGTATTGTTGATTTTAATTATTTATTTTTTTCTTGTAACTCCTTTTAGTTAGGATTATATGGTGGGTTTTAGAGGCTAGCTTCGGGCGTGGAGACAGAAGCTTAAAGGTTTAGCAGCTATTTTCTCATGCCTTGAATAGAAACTGTGTTTAGTAATTTTTACGTCGTAATCTCGCTTCATAATTTTATTGTTTTTCCAAAGTCAATTTTGTCTATGTTGAGAATAACTCTATAATAAATTATATATATAGAACCATTTTCAACCATCCACCATTGAGATAACTTGCGTCCGAAAGCTCGCTTCATATGACTGTAAGTATTCAATAGATAAATTCTTCAACGTTGAAAACGATTTATGAGATTCAACCTATGATAAAATCATTTTCAAAATCAAGGAATATCACTGTCTACTATTTCTATAACGACATGATTAATTAAGAAGACATGTGGAAATATAATTTAATATATCTCCTTCGAAATCATTAATGGTGAAGATTACCCCTCCAAGTTGACAAGGGATTTCAAAGGTATAAAAAATTCCCATGTATAGAAATTAATAGTTATTACAATTACCTTTGTTTTATTAGAAATGAGGCTTGAAATAAAATAAAAGGCAAAGGACCATAATACAAAAATTTAATCTTTGTGTCAATAAAAAAAAGTAAATATTTTTTAAAGAAAATATTACCTTAATATTAATATATAATATGAATCGTGTAATATTGGTCGAAAACTTTGATGAGTATTAACTTATTATTGATATAGATTATATATTCTAAAAAATTTAAAAGTTATAGGTTAACCACGTAAAACAGTTTTACATAAATTTAAATATAAATTAATTTTAAATAATTTATAAAAATTATTATTATAGCTAATAAAAATTTATTATTAAAATTAATAAATACGCTAATAATAGATGATAATTGATTAATTGATATGAAATTTTCTCAAGACTAAATTTAAAATATCATAATAAATGATACAAAAGCCAAAATATTAAATAAGCAGCATATCATATTTGATTAGGAAATTAGATCTGAATTTATTATCTAAATGAATATTCTATTCGATTCAAATTAAATAATGTTTTAGAGAAAATTTGTTTCATATTATATGTCACTTTAAAAAATTAATGAAATATTAATTATTTTATTTTAAAAATATCTTTAATTAATATTAAAAATATTAATCTTAATTTTTATAACTTCTCTTTTTAATATGATATATTTATTTATTGATTTTTCCTGTAAATCAAACAGTGAAAGAAATAATAAATATATCTTAAAATTTAATGTAATCTAGAACTAGGAGAGTATTAAATTTGTAGATTTTCAATAAACAAATATAAAATAATGTGTAATAAAAATTGGTGGTGTGCTAATATGTTAAACAGACAGAGCCGCCGCCTGAGGGATCTACGTGTAAGCGTTTGCATGAAAATGTCAATAGTAAAAGTTGAATTCTTGAGAAGACTTTTTGGTCATTTCACGTTACAGAATAAGTAGACCACGCACGGAAGCTAGCCTTTAAGCTGTTTTTTCCATTCCCATCTTTCAATTCAAATTTGGTTTCCTTTTCTCTCTCCAAAAAATCAAAAAATAGAACAAACAGAGCAACAAAGACAGCTTCTCTTGTTCTTCTGTGTTTTTTGGTTTGGGTTGAAGACGATGCTCTGAGAGGACCGCTTTATCTGAAAACAAAAAGTTGAAGATTTGGTTCGCAGAAAGAAAATCATTTACCTGAGAGAGAGAAAGAGGTGTAATAGGAAAAACAAAAGAAAAAAAGTCTTCTTTTTTTGTTTGTTTGTAACTTTGCATTGAATACCATTTTCTCTCTTTCTCTCTCTATTGTTACTCGCTACAAGCTATTCGACTATAACCGCTTCTCCCTTTTTTCCGTGGAAGAGGGAAAATATATTAAGTAGAAGACACAGAAGGCGGTTTCACCATTGATGGGGTTTGCAAGAGCTATTTTAAGAGAGAACAAGAGTAAGAGACAAGAGCAACATCAACAAAAACAAAACTTTTAGGTTGTTCTTCTTTTTTGGTTATGGCTTCTAAGACCACCAACCCAACAACTCACTTGGAACCACTCCCACCACCTCAACACCGTCATCACCCACATCATCATCATCATCCTCCTCAAATTCAAGACCATCAAATTTCTTTTGGAATGATGCAATCCTCTTCTTCATCTTCGTCTATCCCCGGGAACTACCTGTGAGTTATTTATTTATTAAATTTATTTATTCATCTTCATATCTCTTTCATTCTTTTTTTTTTTTTTTTTTAAAATTACATGCCTGAGTGTTTATGTCAGCAGAAACAAGGATTCTGGAGCATATGACTTGGGTGAATTGGATCAAGCATTTTTTCTCTACCTTGATGGACAAGCTGACCCTTCTACTGTTCAAGACCAAAGACGTGAGCTTTCTCATACACACACATTAAAATTTCTTTTTGCTTCCTAATTTTAAAAAGAGGGACCTTTGCCTCTCACTTTTGGTTCGTTTTGGAGATTCTCTTTTTTGGGTCACAAAAGCATGTTTGGTTGATTCGTATCTGCAGCAGCATCGTACTACTACTTCCTTTGACCAGATCCTTGCACAGGGGCAAAAAAATGAAGAGTAGAGATATATTTCCGTTTCTCAAAAAGAAAATTCAGAAAATTAAAAAAATTGATTGCTCATCTTCTCTCTCTACATTTATTCTTTTAATTTGTATTCTTGTTTTTATTGCTTGGAGGTGTGAGACCATGACATGTAACAAACCGGGTGTCATGATCTCCTTCAAACAAAAACACCACTTGTACTCAAAGGGAAACGAGTAGGGTACGGGGGTGCTTCTCCCTTCACTTTTCTTCTCCTTTTTTTCAGTTTAGAAAGGAGAGATAGCTACAAATGCATGATATTATTCCCACACCAATTTCTCTGCCTCACACTCACACCTCTCTTGCCTTTTATAATCTCTCTTTAGTTATTTTCACATTTGGGTCATCTTCTAATCATTCTGTCGTCCCTTGAAAATACATATATACCCTCTTTCCATCTTTCGTTTCTCTTATCATTTTCTCTCTAATCATAAATATACGAATATATATTAACTTGCTTATATATAGTAACAAATTACACACAATTGATGATATTGAATTTTGTGCATGTATGTGTCTCCGCAGAGAACTCATCATCATCAGGAATGAGGCCTCCGACTCTAAACATTTTTCCGTCCAAGCCTATGCACGTAGAGCCATCATCGTCCAAGTCCAAGGTGTAATCATTATCTCACTGTCAACTGTATTAGATACTATATACTATATATATACTATACTGTACTCTTGCTCTATTTCTAGCTGTTATTATTATTCCGTGCTGCATATAGCTTCATAAGTTTGGTCAATATTAATCATATAGTTAATAGTAACCCTATATTAATATTTTTTTTATTTATATTTATCTTTGATATATATAGGCTAATATGGAGCTAGTTTCTCCGCAAACAAGTGGATCAAAGAGGCCATCGGAACCGTCGATGGAGTTGGCCAACCCTCGAAATGAAGCTGCTTCTGTCCCTCAACCACCCAAACCTGTCAAGGTAGTTTACATAATAATATATATCAAAAAAGCATATTCATCTCTTAAATATATACTTCTAAACCGCTGAAATAAGAATCAGTGTTTGGTAGCATCTTTGAACCCTGAGGTTTGGACCTTAGACAAAATTATTATTATTATTATTATTATTATTATTATTATTATTATTATTATTATTATTATTATTATTATTATTATCTAATGTTTCTTAACTCATCACTTATGAATTTACTATGGCAGGGAGAGAGCAATCGCAAAGGTCCAACTTCAAGTTCTGAACAAGAAGGACCGAAAACACCAGATCCTAAGGTCAATTCGTAATTTTTTTTTCTTTCTTCCATGTCTTTTAACCTACTTATTCTTCTTTTTTTACAAAGAAGTAAAAAAAAAAAAAAAACTATGACAATTGAGGCTAAAATATGCTTTTAAAAACGTTTTGCACAGACACTGAGAAGACTTGCTCAGAATAGAGAGGCAGCTAGGAAAAGCAGACTTAGGAAAAAGGTAAGTGATTCCCCAGGAACATGATTTTAACTGATCAACTCTGATGTTTTACACTCTTTCGGTAAGACTTGTCAAAGTCCTCATACTTATCAGTACTCATGTACCATTCTGTTTGTCTTCTGTCTCTCACTCAGGCGTATGTACAACAGCTAGAGTCAAGTAGGATTAGGCTTAACCAGCTGGAGCAAGAGCTACAGCGTGCTAGGACTCAAGTAAGCATCGATAATAAAACAACACATGCCATAACTCACCATCACGTTGCTAAAATTTTCAACTACAAACACTTTCTTTTTTTATTTTACAACTTAATAAAAATTAATGTTTGTTTCTAATTTAGGGCATGTTCTTCAGTGGAGGTGCAGTCATGGGAGGAGAGCAAGGCCTTCCTGTCGCTATGAATACCATCACTTCCGGTCTCTCTTCTCACTAACAACTTTTTTTAAAAAAATATTTCTCTTGCTGATAAAAAAAATCTTATTATTTTTTATTGTTTTTGCTTATGAATGTGTATATAATTAAATTTCAGAGGCTGCGATGTTTGACGTAGAGTATGGTAGATGGTTAGAGGAGCACCATCGTATAGTGTGTGAGCTGAGAGCTGCAGTGCAAGAGCACCTTGCAGAGAACGAACTTAGACTGTTTGTGGATAATTGCTTGGCGCATTATGATCAAGTAATGAATCTCAAGAGCTTAGTGGCCAAAACAGATGTGTTTCATCTTGTTTCTGGCATGTGGAAAACCCCAGCTGAACGTTGCTTCATGTGGATCGGTGGATTCAGACCATCTGAACTCATTAAGGTACACACATAAAATTAATGTAAACCAGTTCTGGTTCAGAAATGTTATCCACATAGAATTATGTGACCACTAGAAGTCAAAAACCACTTAGATAATTAAACTTATATTTTAAATAACAAGTGATCGGTTAGTTGATATATTATATAATAAAAATTTCGGGATGGGGGTGATTTTTTGATAACTTGTATGCGGAGAGCGGGGAGGAAATTGGGGTGCGTTATACACTTTATTTAGCACAACAAGTTGATCTAATAAATGCTTGAATTGGACTCGGTTTTCTCGTTGGGGTCAACAAAGAAAAAACTGAGGGGTATGAATTCAACGTCATCAATGAATGATGAGAGGAATCGTGAAGAATTTCCGGTAATGTGTAGAGTTAGGCTTCAGTCCCATAAAGACATACCTTTTAGTACAATTTATGGTTAAAACTGGAGATTGATTAAGAAATTAGCTAGTAAAGAGAAAGAGAGTGGCACGGGTCTTTATCTCATTTTCTTCTTTTCAACATGTTGTTGATGGGAAATGGGAATAAAGTTCGCGTTTCTATACCCATCTCTTTCTTTGTTCTCTAGTTAATCAATAAGCAACTTCTCACAATCATAGAATTGAGTGATATGATGTTATTATATTCATACGTTAATGATTATGTACATAGTATAGCAATTTGTATGTATGCAAGAAGAATCAATATTTTATAATTATCTTTTTTTTTGGTACATCTAATCTACTATCATTAAATACACGTTGCAATTTTGTTTAATTATATTGGTTTAATTTATGTGTTTTAGATTATTTTGAGTCAAATTGAACCTCTCACGGAGCAACAAATATTGGGTATATGTGGACTACAACAATCTACGCAAGAGACAGAAGATGCTCTCTCCCAGGGTCTCGAGGCTCTAAATCAATCTCTCTCAGACACTATAACATCAGACTCACTGAGCTACCCTCCCAATATGGCTAACTACATGGGACAAATGGCTGTGGCCATGAACAAACTCTCCACTCTTGAAGGTTTCGTAAGACAGGTACATTGCATTACTTTGACTAAACGTGCTTAACACAATTTTTTAAATATGTTGGTATATATATAGTAACGATATTTATTATAATTGAAAATATTCACTACACTTGACTTTTAAATAATTAAAGACTAATATATATTTTCTTGTTATCTAGAATAATGCAATATTTTATGTGTATGTCAATGTCATTACTCATAAAAAAATTGTTGATCATGGACATTGAATTTGGTACCGGTGATTTGGTGAGGGAGTTTCGTGACCGTTTGATCTTTAGATGATTAATTAGTTTTGTGGTCCCCTAGGATATGTTTCAATAACGAATCTCGTGGGGTCAGGTAGGAAGAAGAATATGTTGTTCTTGGGTAGGGAAGTTACCTGCCCCAACCCCATGAACTACTCCTTCCATGCATGTTTCTCTCTCTTGAGGTGGTTACATGGAATCTACAAACAGATTATAAAATCTGCATCCAATTTAGACGTACACTTTGCGGGATAATGTTTGTATCTCGAAAAGGACTCTGGTTCCTTTCTGATCTGTCTGGTACCGCAGGTACTTGGACACGGGCTATAACAAACAAGCACCTTAATTAGGAAAATTACATGCAAACAAATCGAAGGTGTACAGTGTACTAACAATTCTTATAAGTAGTTGGAAAATTATTTTCTGTTTATAGTATTAGTTAAGATTAAATACACAAATTTAGCTTTGTGTATATATTTTTGAAAATCATTTGATATAGTTTAGTACTTATACGCATTAAAGGCGTTGTAAATTACCATAACAGGAACATTAAAACATACAGCTCAAGTAGTGCTGAAAGTTTATATCATTTTGAACATTTCAATGATTTCATGAACATTGAAATGCTAAAGGTTTGTGTGTACTATTTAATCATGTACACGTGACAGTACTACAAGAGATCAGTGGTCCCTCACTGATACCATTCTAATTAAAAGATACTCCTTTAGCCCCATATCTCTCTGATGTCATGGTCATAACCGTTTGACTTGAAGACACATCATAGACCCTTCCCCGTAACTTTCTTTTTGACTACTTCTAACAAATGGACAATGTTTGAGTCTAATATCTGGTTGTGTTTGCGTAGTGGTTTTTTAGTGTGAACCAAGGTGTAGATGATTTTGGAATTTATTAGTTGAATTGAGTTAACAGTATTGGTAAAATGAACCTCAATTTCTTTAGGAAATGTGACATTAGTTAATTAACTTGCACCGGCCATCTTCATTTATGTATGTGTTGTATTCATCTGACCAAAGTTGGTTCACCAACTTATTAGTAATTTCTACAGATGAATAGATGGTTTAATTAATTACAAGGAAATTAAGCAAGAACCCATCCTCATTGAATTATGAGTTGTAACCAATCAAAACACAATGGGAAACGAAAAGCCTGAGGAATCTTTAGGTGGATAGACTAATTATAATGATTATGAGTGCTACGACAAGTAAACCTTTCCCTAATTCATATGTTACCTCATCCAGTGGTAGTTTGACCATTTAGTTCTAGACTTCTTCTGGCAACAATGCTGACTCAAAATTACTCCTACCATGAACCATTCTTTAGTGTGATCATCATTGTTGTCGCCATTTCTGATTCAGAAACCCAATGTTTGAAATTAGTCTCTACATTGAACAATAATAGTCAACCTCTTTGAAAAAAAAATGCATAGACTATACACTAATATAAATATGATAAGGTGTTTAACTTACGGTCCCCTGACAAATCCTCTACTCCCTTCTTCCATATTGAAGTACTTTAAGGTTAAAAGATCCACATTTTGATTAGAGGTTCAAAACTTTGACCACGAAAACTCATCACACAGAGGGAATAAGTGGGTAGAGGTTTCAAATGTTATTCTTGTTTCAAAGTATAGAAAGAGAAAGGTGAACCACTGCTTCTCAGTTTCTCTTCCAACCTCTTTTGTCTATTTCTGACCATTATCATTCATTTTTTTTTTCTTACATGCAAAGGTTGATTTTCTAACCATGTACATATATTGGTAGATACGTACATAAAAAATCAACCACATACATATCTTATTCAAATTCAAAATAATATACAAAATTTAAATGCAATATATTCTTACACGTACTATTATTAATGTTGTGTTTTTTAATTAAAATTAGTGTTTCTTCTCATGAAAAATTTCTCTCTCATTTTCAATAAGACATATAATATTCCTAAAGAATCAAACGGTAAATTGATTTTTATATGATCTATAATCTTTTAGATCAGAAATTATAACTCTTTAATTCTTATATTAATTAAGTGTTGTGTAAAAAAAATAATTAATTAGTTTAAAATTGAAATGACTGAATTGCAGGCAGATAGTCTGAGACAACAAACGATTCACCGTTTGCACCAAATCCTAACAACGCGTCAAGCAGCAAGGTGTTTCCTGGCCATAGCTGAGTACTTTCATCGTCTGAGAGCCCTTAGTTCGTTGTGGTTGGCACGCCCTCGTGCAGAATGAATACAAACTGCTAGTGTGTACAAGTGGCTCACACTCCCTAGCTAGCTATATTTATTTTTATAGTATCTACCTCTCTAGTAGTATGCATGCCCTTAATTTATAGCCTTATTAATTTCCCTTAAATTATATATTAAATGTTCTCTCTCTTTACTCTCTGCTACCACCCCCCTCCCTCCCATGTTGTATAGATATATATAGACAGATAATTAATATAGAATTCAATGTTAACATTTATTAACTACTTTAATATATATAATATAATTTTTATATAGTTTCAGAAAAATAACCGAAGCTGAACCTTGTGTTAAACTCTATTGTCCATTTGGCCTCCAAACGTTGCATGCATAGGCTGTTGTTATGTCATTGTCATTGATGAACCATATACACATTGGTGTAGCCACTTTTTTTTTTTTTTTTTTTTTTTTTTTTTTTTTTTTTTTTTTTAAAAAAAAAAATTATATAATTTGCTATTTTCGATAATCGGTATCCTTTATTTTAATTCATTGCATCCTTGTGAAAGAGTAAATTAGGTGGTCCATTCCTGTAAGGTTTTGGTTGTAACAGTCAATTTCAGATGTCAGGAAGAAAAAAAAAATCCATATAGGAGGAGTTACTTTTAATTCGAAACATTAGTTAGTGTTTTGTTGACTTGTAAATCGCTTTAGCTAACAATTATTAATGACCGTAATAAAAAAATTATAAATAAAAATTTATATTTAAAATTTATGAAATAAGAAATAGTTTAGTAGTGTGTGTGTGTGTGTATGTATATATATATATATATATATATATATATATATATATAATTTGATGAATGTGTTTTTGTTATTCAAGTCTTAAAAGGTGTAAAAATACAAAATAAAAAAAAAATGAGAGAAAAAAGTGCACATGTGCATAGTAGGATGCTTTTAATTTTTTTTTTATTGAAATTGTTAATTGTTTTAATGATAATAAAAGGGCTACATTTATGAAAATAAAAATAAAATAATTAATGATAACAAAAACACACGCGCCATGGTTACATTGGACAATGAATTTGATAGCATTAATTTTTTAAATAAAGAAATAATCTAATAAATTTAATTGTGAAAAATAAAATATTATGTAAAAATAAATATAAAACTGAATTAATTATTAAATTTTTTAAGGGTAATATGACGATAAAAAATTAATATTCAAATATAAAAATGTAACAATTTTATAAATTTAAAAAAGAAAAATTATCTAATAAAAATGAGACTAAAAATAATTACAAAAATGTGGATTCCTTTTATTAATAATTATTATTATAGATATATATCCATCGTCACACCGACGAAGAATTAGTTTAGTTAAATTATAATTAACTTATAGTGCGTGAATTACTCTTAAAATAAAAATAATTACACCCTAATTAGTAACTGTAACTTTTCAACGGAGAGTAACTCATCAAGTGAGTTCGTACTGCTTCAACACTTATATACGTAAATTTTATATTAACATATATAATTTTGTTGCAAAAACCTGTGTACCCGTTGGAAGATTGATCTTTATTTTGTACAATGTATTATTTATGATATGTTTGGGCATGGTGAAAATGATTTTGAAAGGAAGGTTGATCTTTATTTTGAACAGTGTATTTATTATATGTTGGACATGATAAAAATGATTTTGAATTGAATTAATTCTCGTAAAATTGATTGATTAAGCATGTAAAATTTTTGAACAATATTATTTATATTTAAATATTTTTATTTTAAAAGTAAATTAATAGTAAATTTAGTATAAAATTTTATATTCAATGCAAAACTACTTGAAAATTTTAGTTTATGCCGGTCAATTTAATTTGACATAAAACTAAACACATGATATATATATATATATATATATATATATATATATATATATATATTAACGAAAGAAACTTAAATATATAGGAATAATTTGGCTATACCCATCAGGTTGGTATATGTCTCATCTTCAAGCACACAATTAACAGATGTATTATTGAACATGTCTGCAATCTAAAGCAAATCAAAGACTAATTCCATACGGCCTTATAAATTATAATCTTTGCAAATGTTTTTTTGTGAGCTGCAAAAAGTAATTAATTAGCTAACATTTTCTCTAAATCACTTTCAAAAGTAAAATATCAATAACTTAGGGATATATTGAGCACTGTGTTGTGACCGTTGTCCATTATTTGTAACTATATAGTCAATAGTCAATTATTGATATGATCAATAGTTATGACTTTTTCATCCCTATTTATGACTTTTTGTCTAACTATAACTCTTAATAGTTTCATTTTATCTAACTTCAAATATATGTATAGGTGTTTCTAAAATGAGCGTCAAAAGAAAGAAAATAAAGAATTTATTCAGCCTAAGTACTTCTTTTCTAGGGCAAAATCCTTCCTCTTCCTTTTTCTTCAGAATCTTTTACTTGCATTAATTGTTTCGTGCATTACTTTTCTTCTGTTACCTTATGTTTTGATTTTTCTTCTTAAACATATTTGACTCTACTTATGCATAAAATTGTATATTTGACTATAATAACTTCATGATACTGAGAAAGACATGATAACTCCCAAGTGTTGATTTTTTTCAATGATATTGATTTTTTTCCTTCCATTTTTGTCTCCACTTCTTGTCTTTCACGACAACTTAAAAGCTAATTTAGAAGTTCACTACGACAAAATGTATCATTTTTAAGTTTAGTTTCATCAATATCCTGGACTTCATTAATTCCACTAGAAGCTCGTTGTAGTATTTAATCTTTGACTGTGGATCATTGGTAGAGACAATAAACTGCACATGCAACATATTGTGGCCAAAATTGTTCGATACTTTTTTATCCTTCAAGACTCATAACTCCAACATTTCAATTTAAAACGGAGGCTTATTAGATTAGAACAGGTTCTATGAAGTTTAAAACCAACAAAGTATTAAAGCAAATTGTGGGGTAATCATAGAGCCCCAAACATCACACGTGATATATATAACAAGGAAACAAAATGAACATCCTTGAAGAAAAGTATAAATAACGTTGAGAGATCGTAAAAGTAATTTTAATCTCAAAACAGTTTTTTTTTTTTTTTTTTTTTTTTTTTTTTTACTTTGTGTTTATAGAATTTAAATTGTACATGAAAATCCATAAAAATACTTTCAAACTTTAAGACAAACATAGGCATTATACCAAAGAAACAAACTTTGCAACTAAATTACGCTACACAAATGGAGATAGCTGAATTAAGATACACCTTGGTTAAGAGAAAATAATTTATTTCTTTCAGTGCTAATAAAGAATGTTACATAGAACATCTGTGGAGAATATCTTAGGACTAATTTTTCTTCAGATATGCAAATAAACAGAAAAACAAAACTCCTTAAAAACAAATAGGTTTTGAGCCTTCCTCATTTGGGCTGACGGATATGAGTTTCGAAGAATATATATATATATATATACACACACACGTTGAAATCATTGATTATATATAACATATAGCCAATGTAACAGAACCGGTTAATTTGTGTATTAAATTACAAATTGAGAGGAGTCGTGGGTATCGTATAAAAACAGTAAAAAAATTTCAAGACGGAAATTATCCTATAGATGCCGTATTCATGCTTGTTCGAAATGTAAATCATAGTATTTATTCTTATGTAAATCAGAATGAAAAACAAGAGATACTCTTTCTCGAAATATAGACAAATAGAAGTTTAACTCCTAAGGAAGCGCTTTATGAAACCTACCGTAATTATATATATATATATATATATGTATATATATCATCCCCTTGTTTTCTGTACCTCTATGGTCAATTATTAAATATGATTTCTTATAATCATAACGGAATAGCTAATATGTTACTTAAAACCGTTGTTTTAATTTTGCGAATATAATTGTTGTATCTATTTTCACTTGTGTATTTATAATCATGCGTGTCATTTTTATTAACGATAACAACAACGACAATAAAATGATACATTCAGAACGGAGATGGTCATAGTTAATTAATAATAATAATGAATAAATAAGATATTTTAGCACATGATAATTAAGATTTTTAAAGGTTTAACTTTTATTTTAAAATTTTTATTTAGAGATTTATTAGTTATAATAAAGTTTATTAAAATCTTAACTTGATAATATATATATATATATATATATATATATATTTAAATTTAATAACTTAATCATAGAAATAAAAAAAAACGAAATAGGTGAATATAAAACTTATATTTACGTCTTTCAATATATTTTTTTTATAGTTTTAATTTAAATGATTCAATTATATAAATTTTTCTATTTTATTATATATATATATATATATATCATGTAATAATTAATATTATTTAAAATTCTTTAAATCTGTTATATAACAATCAATATATATATATATATATATATATATATATATATATATATATATCATATTGTTCGTTTAATAAAATAGTTGATTAACTTTAAAATAATTATAGAGTTATACTATAATATATCAATGAGTATAACATAATCACTAGATTATACTATATGAATGAGAAAGAGTGTAGCACTGTTCAAGATTTGTCTAGTTACATTGCGTTACATCTGCTGATGAACGGGTCATTCTGTGTAGGATATGTAAACGGACATATACCTTTGTTGTCAGCACCATCAGAGGAGAAGAGTTAAGTCTCATCGTTAGTACTTGCTCGGCCATAGAGAGGTGCGTCTTGACTCCGCCAACACGCAACCGTTTAGCTTGTGTGTGTGTGAGAGAGGGAGCGTGTGTGCGCGCCTGCTTACCAGGCTGTACATTGAATCTTACCCTTGACTCACTTATCTTGCATTATCTCTCAAACACTTCAATCATATACTGACTTGACCGTCGAAGTGTCTTTACAAATACATTTCCCCACTATGAAGAGGTCGGCCCATTGAAGAATATTGCTTGTAAGAAATCTCTTGTCCCTTTCATCCCATCCTTGCCTTGTGGCTCATCATCGCGACACTCATACCGTGTTCATACTAGATCTCGAAACATTTGGCGCCCACTGCGGAGCCCTACATACCATAAGAACAAGACCTTTGTTTTACTCATAGGACGAAACAGGAAATGACCTTATGAACAAAATTGTGCAAAGGCCGAGAAAAAGACCCGTCTCTTCGAGATCTTGCAAACACCGACTTCCTACTTAACCATGAAGTTGGGTTACAAAGTGGTGGATTCGAACACCGACTTCGTGCTTAACCTGGGTAGGAGGACCCCTAGACTAGTGGGTCTCGTAAAGTTAGTGAATGCGTATCCGTTCAAAGATACATATATGACAAGAGCGAGACCCATGACTACCGTGATCACAAAGGGGTTACAGGGGACATCCTCCTCCTCACTAACGAGACCCGCCGCATCACTAGAGACATCTATGATGTCTAAGGTAATGTGAAAGATGGTGTGGGCCTGCGTGGCCAAAGGCACACGTAGTGGCGGCTTAAGAAGAGGAGTTAGAGTTGAAAAAGGAGGGTCGCCTGTGCCTACAGAACCAGCCAATCAACAAGCACAAACAAGTATAAATCACTTTTCTCTTTCCCTCTTTGTATTTTGTGATAAAAGGCCAAGATCCAAGACCGATCTTTTGCTTGTAGCGAAGGTCCAAAAAGACCTATATCTCTCATTGTAAAGTCTAAGACCAATCGTCATCTTTCTTCTTATCAAGTTCCAAATACAACCCCTTTATGATGCAAAAAGTCCAAAAATGACCTCTTTATTATGTAAAAGATCCAGAATAGACCTCAATATTTAGTTGATCTGAAGAAGATCTCAATAAAATTATTTTGTGCGGTCTAAGGACGACCATCACTCGTTCAAGGTGGGGTCAAAGACTACCCAAACCTCCTTCATCAAAACCTCAGATTAACCATTACTTGAGCTTTTTTTTTTTTTTTATACATAATCGGATTAACCATTATCTGAACTCAAGGTTGGGTCAAAGACTACCCAAACCTCCTTCATCGAAACCTAGATTAACCATTATTCAACCTTTCTTTATACATACTTGGATTAACCATTATCTAAACTCAAGGTTGGGTTAAAAGACTACCCAAACCTCCTTCATCGAAACCTCGAATTAACCATTATCTGAGCTTCTTATACATCCTCAGATCAATCATTATCCGAGCTCAAGGTTGGGTCAAAGACTACCTAAACTTCATCTATTGTTGAATCAATGATTGCCCAAGACCAATGCTAGACATAAAATCATCCAAATTTTACTCACATAAAAGGGAACCCAAAATCAAGACTGGTTATCAACCTTTTCTGAGCATCTGAGGCCCTTAAAGGTACTTAACCTTTTTCATCACCTATTTTGAGTACGTATCCTAAAATATTGATTGCCTCAAGCAAGGCCATAGTTGGTGAGCTATTGTATTAAAATGAGTCCAAAACATTGAAAATTGTTCTAGGGCGCGAGCCTAAACAACAAAATGAGATTAATGTCTTAATTTACAACCATAGACCCTAAAGGAACTTATACTTATTTTCTTTTTCATACAAGGACAACCATACTTTACAATCTATTAGTTTAAGAAACTATTTTGAAATGAATCTATCACAACTTACAAACCGACTAGTCGAAAAAAATTAAAAAGGAAACATTTACATTGAAAAGTATGAAATTAAGTATAAGAGGAAGGTGAGATCAGTCATCATTGACTAATTGTCCATTAAAAACTTTCTTATTTACATCAAAAGAAATCTTAAAAGCAGGAAACTGGAGTTGAGCTTGTTGAGTTGCTCAGGAAAAGCTAGCTTCAAATCCCTTAAGTGCGTACTTCGACATCTCTCAAACCTTGGTCCTCAGCCCCTTGGTGACCTCCCCCGACTTCTTGAGTTGCCTTTGAAGGTTATTTTCACAAGCCTTGGACAACTGAAATTCCCATCTGATGGAGGACCATCTCCAAGCATGAGAATTACAAGAGCAATGCAAAGAAGAATAGAATCTCAAGTTGAAGAAGAGTTAACTAAGTCAAAGTCGACAAGTCAAAGTCAAAAGTCAACTTTTCAAAGTCAACAACTTGGCTCATGAAGCATAGTAATTTTCTAAGTATTTTGTAAATAGTTTAGCTTTAATTTTGTAAAGCTTGGAACCTTATTTGCTTGCATGCATTTTCGGCCAAGCTTAGCATTGGACCTTAAGTTGACTTATTAAATTGGTCAAAGCCTTTTATGATGGGCCTAAGTGCTCTTATGATTCAATTAAACAAGTGGATTACACTCTCCTAAAAGAGAGTGAATGGGAAAGGAGAGAGAGTTAGTGGAATTTCTACTAACTTGATTTTAATCTCCACCACTTGATCAATTCATAATCAAGGGTGTAAATTTAAATCAGTCTTCTAGGATTTGATCTCTCATTCAAGAAGGAATTTTAGCCTTAAGATTACTTCTAATCCAAGGCATAAAATTCCATCTTGCTTCTCCCATGATCATCACACTTAAGATGGATTATAAGCTTTTTAATCCCCCTTTTCTAGACCGTTCTTGATTGATCAATTGTGAATGGTGCATTGCTTCATTTAATTGATCAATCAATGATCTAATGGTTGGGAATGAGTCACGACCAAGTGAGGGAGAGAAGGCTTGACACTTTAAGTTGGTCAACATTTTCATTTGTAGACACTTTGGTCAATATTTTGGAAATAGAATTGATACTTGTTCTCTTTGGAAAGGAGAGTGCTCTCCTAGGGTTTTCTTCATAGAAACCTTGAATCTTATCATGGATCCATGCATCCAAGTGGTGGTTCATCATTAAGCTTATTGGATTCACCATTCACGGCGCTCTTATCTTCTTAATCTTCTCTATTTTCTCTTTTCTTCTCCTTTGGTTCATTTTCCGCAAGTTCCTACACTCTTGACCGTGAGTTCCAACTTGATTCCCTTGAGTTCAAGAGTGTCTGAGAATGATTGAAGGTTGGAGAATGAAGATTGGGGCACACTTTGCATAATCCGTGAAGATCACTATAATTGCTTCAAGGGATTGCATCACCATCGCACCTCCTCTAATTCCTTTTCTTCTTGGTGAGTGGCAGTGCAGACTTCCTTTAAGGTCTCCCAGACGGAGTCTAGTTCGTCTGACACAACATCATATCGTTGATCTCGGCTGACTGAAGATTCGAAATCAAGTCGGACTATGTCTTATCCTTAAGCAGCTCATGATTCTCGACCTCGAGGTCCTTAAAAAGAGAGTACTACTCAGCCGCATAACTCCCTTATTATGGCGAAGAGTGACCATGGATCTAATCAACATCATCTCCACCCCTTCTAAGCAATTTGGAGCACCAACAGAGTTCAGTAGGCCAATATCATAGCGACTAAGCACATAACATGATCTCTGTTCAAAATGTGAGGGAGTCATGTGCACGTCCCAAAATGACCCCGAAGAAAGGTCGAAGGTGCTAACTTGATCAACTCGAGCCTCTTTCCCTAAGCGCTAGGAGGAAGAGGTTGTCCTGTCAGAGTAACAATCCGAGGAGGAACATGAACTCCTTGAGGTAAAGGAGCACTCTTAGGAACCAGAGAGGGAGCCTTAGTTTGAAAACGAGAACAACCCTCGGTAGTTAGATGTAAATTTGAATACCTGCACCTAGATGCAAAAATATCAACGTCCTCACAAGACATATTCAAACGTTTATCACAAGTAACAACATTATCATACCTAGTGGAAGAATTTACACCCTTGTTTGAATAGAGAAATCTAGAGGAGTGGAAGAAGAAGAGATGCTAGCCTTAATAAGGAGGCGCTTTTGACTAAAATCCTCACCCATAATACTGTAAAAACGAGACAAACAAGACAAAGAATGAAAATGGCAAAAATTTAAGAGAAGACCCTGAGCCAACATAGAAAAGAAATGAATGTGAAGCTTTTTATAGGCAAGGAAAAATTTGAAGTGTTACTAGGTATAAAGACATGAGTTTGTGAAAAGACATAATGTTCGAAAATCGAAACGCCACAATACCCCTCGAGGGGCGTGGCAATAAAAGCTACGTCTTTTCCAAAGACAAAAATAATAGCTTAGGAAACATCTCATCATGAGCATTTAAGTCCTTTTAATAAACCGCATTAGTTGAAGAGGGATAGCGCTACCCTCAAGGAAAAGGAATTGCCTACTATGGAAAAGGGCCAAAGTCTTGTCAATCTCTTGCGAGCTGATCTCCATAACCAAAGACATAAGACAATTTTCATCTTCAACATTTCCTTGCCTTGCACTAATACTAGTCCAAAGTTGACCCCATGGGGAAGAAGCCCAAAATAAAACCTTAGTTTTTTAGGTCCAAAGACAACCTCAGTTCAATGTTTTTGGAGATCCAAAGATAATCTTTGGAGGTCTAAAAGCAACATCATTCAGTGGTTTAGGAGATCCAAATATGAATTTAGAAAGTCCAAAAGCGAGTTCGACTCAACATTTTAAGAGATCCAAAGATGATCTTGAAAGGTCCGAAAGCCACCTCAGTCAGGCATTTTTGGAGATCCAAAGATGATCTTCGGAGGTCCAAAATCGACCTCAGTTTTATATCTGGGAAGGTCCGAAGACGACTTTAGTTTTATATCTGGGAAGGTTTGAAGATGACCTAGGTTTTATAGATCCAAAGACAATCTGTTTAATCTATATTTTACAAATTTGACTCTAAAAGGTCCAAAGAAGACCTCAGGTTGTTATAACCAGAAATTCAACAGCGCAAACAAAAATTGGAAACAACTATAATCACTGACTAAAAATATATTAACATTCACCAAGAAAAGGAATACAAAGAGAGTGCAAATGGTAATCATCAACTAGCTTACTGTTTACAACATAGCGGCAAAAAGAAAAGATCAAGAAGAAAAATAACTCAGAAGAATTGTCTGAATTTTGTCATCTCTTCAACCATTCAGCTCCTCCAAGAGTCGATGTTTTTCTGTTGTTCAAGGCTTCGAGGTTAGAGTCAGTGCCCAGTGCTCGGCCTCGAAGTACATGGGATGGAACCAAATTCTGTTGCATGAAGATTAAACCTCCCCGCCAATGGAGCATCTAAATTACTAGAGCATGGTTCAAAGCCATAATTGCTAGTTTTGAGGACTTCAGACAGGACCCTCATTTTGTCCTATGGCTTCTGCCCAGCGAACAACCATTATTCAGACCAACGCCATTTTTGCTCGGTTCGAGTACCTTAAAACTCTGGCAGACACCATACTGAGGCAACATAAGACCAAATATCCCCTTGAAATGAGTACAGAAATGATTATAAATAGTAATTTAAGATTTTTAATGATATAGTGAATGAATGAGAGGTTTAGGAACCAAATTTTTTATTACATAATATTCAAAGTTCATTACATATAGGTTGCATAACTTTGTCCTTTTAATATTTTACATAATTTTCTTTCTACTTACTTAGTAAACTTACCCCCAAAACATAGCAAAACATCTTCACAACAAGACAGTAGCAACAATCATTGTAAAACATCCATCTTCTTAATTCTGTAAATTTGTTCCCCCGAACGTTGTTCAAGATCATCACAAGTGTTAAAAACACAAAACGCAAGGGTAAGCTTTCCTTAAACCATGATAAAAAAAAAACAATTGATTGTAATTCTAGGAAAACCTTTGAAACTAAGTGAAAATATTCATAAAAGACCCTTTTCTTTAATCAATCTAGAATATTTTTCAAAATACGATACAAAGCTAAATGAAGATATTCTAAAATAGTTAAAATGTAAAGGAAGATCTCATTCTAGAATAATACTTCCATACTTATCCATGATCATCAAAATATCAATCACAAAGTAATAAACTTCCTACATGCTTCTTCTACTTACTTGTTCCTACTTTGGTTGGAGAGATTTCTTCTTAAGGTGAAGAAAGTATAGAAAGGTTTTTGGAATGAAGATGGCTTGAGAGAATGTAGGAATATTCTTTGAGTTATGTCTTCATTTGACACCCCTAAGTCCTATTTATAGACTTCCCAAGAAAGTTTTAGAGTGTCGAAGATTGTTTCCAAAGAAAATATCTTAATTTCTATAAAAATATCTTAGTTTCCATAAAAATCTTGGTTCCCATCAAAATATCTTAAATGGTAAAAAAAAAATCTAGAATAGTTTAGAAATATCTTTCAAACTAAATGTTCAAAATGAATTAAGGAATTTCTAGAAATAAGTTAGAAAAATAAAAGTTTCTAGAACTAAGTAGAATAATCCAAAATTTTCGAGAAATAAGTAGAATAATCATGAAGTTTCTAGAAATAAATAGAATAAGAAGTTTCTAGAAATAAGTTGAAAAAGAAGTTTATAGTAACATATAGAATAAAAAGTTTCTAGAAATATGTAGAACAAGAAGTTTCTAGAACAAAATAGAATAATTAAGATTTTTCTAGAAATAAGTAGAATAATCAAGAAGTTTCTAGAAATTTCTAGAAATAGGTAGACTAAACAAGATATTTATATAATAAACAAGAAGTTTCTAGAAACATGTAGAATAATCAACAAATTTCTAAAAAAAGTAGAATGAATAAAAAGTTTCTATAATCGACAAGAATTTTCTAGAAATAGATAGAATAAACAAGATGTTTCTAGAATAAACAAGAACATTCTAGAAATATATAGAATAAAAATAAGTTTTTAGAAACATGTAGAATAAAAAAAAAAGTTTATAGAAAAAGTAGAATAAATAAGAAGTTCTTAGAATCAACAAGAATTTTCTAGAAATAGATAGAATAATCAATATGTTTCTAGAATAAAGAAGAATTTTCTAAAAACATGTAGAATAAAAAATAAGTTTCTAGAAACATGTAGAATAAAAAAAACTTTCTAGAAAAAGTATAATAAATAAGAAATTTCTAAAATCAACAAGAATTTTCTAGAAATAGATAGAATAAACAAAATGTTTCTATAATAAACAATAATTTTCTAGAAATATGTAGAATAAAAAGAAGTTTATAGAAAAAGTAGAATAAATAAGTATTTTTCTAGAAATAGTTATAATAAATAAGAAGCTTCTATAATGACCAAGAATTTTATAAAAAGATATAGAATAAACAACAAGTTTTTAAAGTAATTTAAAAGTTTTATATTGAATATGACAACAACAACAACAAAGACAAAGAAAAAAATTCTAATATTAGACACAAACAAAGGCAAGTGACCACAATCAAGAAATTAATCTAGCAAACACAATTAAATCACTTATGTCTTCCCTAAATCATACTTCATATTTTCTTTGTTCTTTACTCTTTGTTATCAAAAACCTTCCTCAAACCATATTTAAATTTTTTTGGATGTTAGAGGCCCATTAGAGAATATTGTTTGCCCTTTCTTTTCATCCTTGCCTTGTGACTCATCACATAGACTTTCACACCATGTTCATACTAGATATCATTTACACGTATTCATACTGGATATTAGAAAGAATAAGTGTAATATTTTTAAAGAATTATATTAATGTAATTTAACATTTCTATTTTCATTATATACTTATAGCTACAAATTTTAAATGCCAAAAATATATAACTAGTAGCTCTATTTTATATAGGTAAAATCATATTATAAGAAGTATTTTATAATAAAAATAATATTTAAGTAGATTTGATAATTTAATTTTATTCATCAAACAATTACTTTATTTTTGAATCCATGTTAGTAAAATATAAAATTGATTTTGGGATAAAAAACAAGGACAATATTACTCTATACTTACTTCACTCTTTAGATTGGCCCTAGCGTGATAATACTCTGATGCTTTACGAAAAGGAGGCACCACAAGTCTTAAATTTTGTCGTTGCCAATCCTTTTTCTGCTATACAAAAAAATTCTAATATTAGACACAAACAAAGGCAAGTAACCACAATCAAGAAATTAATCTAGCAAACACAATTAAATCACTTATGTTTTTCCTAAATCATACTTCATATTTTCTCTATTCTTTGCTCTCTGCTATCAAAAACCTTTCTCAAACCATATTTAAATATTTTGGGATGTTATACTTCCCAAGAAATTTCTATAGTGTCGGAGATTGTTTTCAAAGAAAAAATCTTAGTTTCTATAAAAATATTTTAGTTTCCTTAAAAATCTTGGTTCCCATCAATATATCTTAAAAGGTAAAAAAAATTCTAGAATAGTTTAAAAATATCTTTCAAACTAAATGTTCAAAATGAATTAAAGAATTTCTAGAAATAAGTTAGAAAAATAAAAGTTTCTAGAACTAAGTTCAATAATCCAAAATTTTCTAGAAATAAACAGAATAATCAAGAAGTTTCTAGTAATAAATAGAATAAGAAGTTTCTAGAAATAAGTTGAAAAAGAAGTTTCTAGAAATATATAGACTAAGAAGTTTCTAGGAATATGTAGAATAAGAAATTTCTAGAACAAAATAAAATAATCAAGATTTTTCTAGAAATAAGTAGAATAATCAAGAAGTTTCTAGAATTTTCTAGAAATAAGTAGAATAAATAAGATGTTTCTAGAATCAACAAGAATTTTCTAGAAATAGGTAGAATAAAAAAGATATTTATATAATAAATAAGAATTTTCTAGAAACATGTAGAATAATCAACAAGTTTCTGGAGAAATAAACAGAATAATCAAGAAGTTTCTAGTAATAAATAGAATAAGAAGTTTCTAGAAATAAGTTGAAAAAGAAGTTTCTAGAAATATATAGACTAAGAAGTTTCTAGGAATATGTAGAATAAGAAGTTTCTAGAACAAAATAAAATAATCAAGATTTTTCTAGAAATAAGTAGAATAATCAAGAAGTTTCTAGAATTTTCTAGAAATAAGTAAATAAATAAGATGTTTCTAGAATCAACAAGAATTTTCTAGAAATAGGTAGAATAAAAAAGATATTTATATAATAAATAAGAATTTTCTAGAAACATGTAGAATAATCAACAAGTTTCTGGAAAAAGTAGAATAAATAAGAAGTTTCTAGAATCGACAAGAATCTTTTAGAAATAGATAGAATAAACAAGATGTTTTTAGAATAAAAAAGAATTTTCTGGAAACATGTAGAATAAAAAAGAAGTTTCTAGAAACATGTAGAATAAAAAAAATTTATAGAAAAAGTAGAATAAATAAGAAGTTTCAAGAATCAAGAAGAATTTTCTAGAAATAGATAGAATAAACAAGATGTTTCTAGAATAAATAAGAATTTTATAGAAACATGTAGAATAAAAAGAAGTTTCTAGAAATATGTAGAATAAAAAAACTTTCTAGAAAAAGTAAAATAAATAAGAAATTTCTAAAATCAATAAGAATTTTCTAGAAATAGATAGAATAAACAAGATGTTTCTATAATAAATAAGAATTTTCTAGAAACATGTAGAATAAAAAAGATGTTTATAGAAAAAGTAAAATAAATAAGAATTTTTTGGAAATAGATAGAATAAACAAGATGTTTATAGAATAAACAATAATTTTATAGAAACATGTAAAATAAAAATGAAGTTTATAGAAATATGTAGAATAAAAAAACTTTCTAGAAAAAGTAGAATAAATAAGAAATTTTAGAATCAACAAGAATTTTCTAGAAATAGATAGAATAAACAAGATATTTTTATAATAAACAAGAAATTTCTAGAAACATGTAGAATAAAAAAGAAGTTTCTAGACACATGTAAAATAAAAAAGAAGTTTCTAGAAAAAATAGAATAAATAAGAATTTTCTAAAAATAGTTATAATAAATAAGAAGCTTCTAGAATGACTAAGAATTTTCTAGAAAGGCATAGAATAAACAACAAGTTTCTAAAATAATTTAGAAGTTTTACATTGAATATGACAACAACAACAAAGACAAAGAAAAAAAATTCTAATATTAGACACAAATAAAGGCAAGTAACCACAATCAAGAAATTAATCTAGTAAACACAATTAAGTCACTTATATCTTCCCTAAATTATTCTTCATATTTTGTCTATTCTTTGGTCTCTGTTATAAAAAATCTTCCTCATATTTAAATTTTTTGGGATGTTACAATACTCCCCTCCTTTATAAAAATTTCGTCCTCGAAATTTCCATTCCTGTTACATATCCTATTCTTTTATTTTACTTTTTAATTTCCAACTCCCAAAGTTCCTTTTCTTTCAACTACTTCCTCTTAATATAGTTTTACCTAACTTATGTTATGAAATCTACCAGTTACCCTTAACATTGCTATCCTTATATGCAAGACTAGGATTTCCTCACTTTTCCACTTATAAATCCTCCTCATTTGTTTTCACTAAGATTTCTTTTTTCTCAATTCTTAACATCAACTTCTCTTGATTAGTATATAAGTTCAAACTTTTACTCTTTTTCTTATGGCTCCTATTGGATTCTTAAGGAAAGGATTGATTTCTTGTTTCTATCTTATTTCATTCATAAATTCTTTAGTTATTCTTACGACTCCTAACTTATACTAATAGGGGTAAACTCACATGCAAGATTGAATTCATAAATTTTTCTATTGTATCCATCTCTTGGACCATTAATCTTGACATTGCTATGGTTTCTCTACTTAATGCATCAGCTACTACATTTGCTTTGCCTAGGTGGTACTTAAGATCAAAACCATAATCTTTTAGAAATTCTATCCACCTTCCTTACCTTATGTTTAACACCATTTGGCTAAACAAACACTTAAGGCTTTTGTGATCACTAAATACCTCAAATCTTGTCCTAAAAAGATAGTGTAACATTATTTTAAGTCTAAATACCACTACGGTCAGTTCATGGTTGTGGGTAAGGTAGTTCCTTTTGTGGTTCTTTAATTGTCTTGATGCATAGGCTACCATTTTTCCTCCTTGCATTAGTATTCCTCCTAAACCCATTTTGAAGGCATTACAATAAACTTCAAAAGATTCATTTAGGTTTGGGCAAGTTCAAAACAAGAATAATGGTTAGTTTTTACTTAAGGGTATGAAAACTTTGTTCACATTCATAATTCCATGCAAAATCTTGACCTTTTCTAATTGAGGTTGTGAGAGGTAATGCTATCTTGGAGAACACTTTTATAAGTCTCTTCTATAATATCCAACTAATCCTAGAAAACTCTTTATTTTTTGTCATATGTTTTGGTCTTTCCCATTCTAGAACTACGTCTACCTTATGTGGATCTACTACAAATCCTCCTTGTGATATTACGTGTCCTACGAAACTGACTTTTTCTATCAAAAATTCACATTTGGACCATTTCGCATATAACTGCTAATCTTTCAAGATTTGTAATATCATTTTAAGATGTTTAACATGTTCTTCTTTGTTGGACTTGAAGCTGAAGAAGTCATCCCTAGTTTTAGTTTTGATATACTTGTACTTTTGATCTTTATGATAGATTGTATATAGGAGTTTAAAATGTATTGATTGTTTTAGTTTAAGCTTTGAGTGTGGTTTTTATTCAATCGTTTCATTGAAAATTTGTTTTTACACTTGTGATTTGAGCTATGGAACCCCATTTTGGTTGAAAGGAATCAAAAAACTTTAGTTTTAAAAGGTTTTTAGCTGAAGTAATCGATTACCACGAGCTGTAATCGGTTACCAACAGTTTCAGAAAACAGGGGAATTCAAACTGCTCTGGAGTAATCGATTACCACTCCATAGTAATCGATTACTTCGTGCTTGAAGGAACAAGGGAAGGCAAATTTCTCTGGAGTAATCGATTACCACAATCCAGTAATCGATTACCACACCAGAATTTCATCTCAAATGATTTTGAAACTGCTTTAAATTGAAACCTCTTTGAATTGTTTTCGAAGAGAGAGATCTTTTTGAGTTTTCAAAGAAAGGAAGGAAGAGCAAAACACTAGTTTTTATAAGAAATCTCTTCAAAGTTTCAAAGATTTCTCTTGAGATGAAAGTTGTGTGAAAAGATTGAATTGTTTGGATGATATTGTTGATCAGGGCATACACAACAGGTGTAATCCTATCTGATCTTTATCTTTTGTAATCTTTTTGGTTTTAACTCTAAAGAGAAAGGTATTCTCTTGGAAGAGTTGATGAGTTTTTTGAGAGAGGTACTCTCAAAGGTTGATTCTTGAAGGGATCAAGGATCAAGATATGTTCTTAGGTGAAGAACATATAGTTTTAAGTATTTGATTTGTTTTTGTGTTTGTGCAGTGTGATTGTATTGAACACAGAATCATTATAGTGGAAAACCGATCGCAACAGGTTGTTGGGTTGGGACTGGATGTAGGCCGAAAGCCGAACCAGTATAAATCTCTGTCTAAACTCTCTTCTCTATCTTATCTCTTTTAATTCATTGTTTTCTTGCTTTACAATTTTCCCTTGTTTTTCCGCTGTTTATATCTCTGATACGTTCTTGTAATTCAAGATAAAATTGAATCGGGAAAAAGTGAGAAAAGGTAAAATTGAATAAGGGAACTTGAATCTATTCACCCCCCTCTCTAGATTCATATAGGGACCAACATTCTTTGGTTCTTGAGTATACCAAAATATCATCTATAAACACTACCACAAATTTATCCAAATATGGTTGGAAAATCCTTTTCATGTAATCCATAAATGATATGAGTGCATTAGTTACACCAAAGGGGATAACCATGTACTCATAGTGTCCATATTGGGTACTAAAGGCTGGTTTAAAGATATCTTCAGCCTTTACCCTTATTTGGTTGTATCCGGACCTTATATCAATCTTGATATGCATAAGCTCTTGCCAATTGGTCCATAAGATCATCTATTCTTGATAGAGGTACTTATTCTTAAGGCTTACTTGATTTAGTTGTCTCGAATCCACACATAAACTCATAATTTCCTTTTCCTACTCTACTAGGAGTACGAGTGCTCCATAAGGTGATAAACTAGGTATAATGAATTGTTTCTTCAATAGTTCTTTTATTTGTTTCTTTACCTCTACTAGTTCTAAGGGTGACATCCTTTAGGGTGCAATAGAGATTGCTCCAGTCCCGTGTATCAAGTGTATAGAAAATTCAATTTTCCTTTTTAGGTGCTAGTTGGTTTACCTTTTCAAAGAATACTTCATAGAAATCTTTTACTATGGGTAGATTATCGAAGGCGACCTTTCGTTTTACTTCTAGGTTAGAAAGGATCATGTATACCTAATTATGTTTCTTCATGTCCCATTTCACTTGGTTGGCAGAAATTATCTCAATATCTATTCGAAAAAGATTAAGGCTTTATCAAAACAGTTTATTAGGACATGGTTGGAAGATAACTAGTCCATTCCAAGGATAATATCAATTTGGTTTAGAGGTAGGCAAACCAGGTTAACTAGGAAGGTTTTGTTACTTAGTTCTATAGGACAATCTAAATATATGTGGGTAGTTGTAACAGACTCATAGGTAGATGTAGTAAGTAAATTATTGTTTAGAGAAGATAGTATAAGGTGTAACTTTTTAGCATAGTCAAAACCCTAGCGGAATGTGTGGAACATGTATCTTGTACTAGATTATTGGTATTTGATGCCTTAACTCCATCGAGGGTGAATGTTCTTTCGACAACCTTTGGTTTCCCTAGTTGACTATTGTTGGTGCTTCTTTAAAACTATTGGTCATGCTATACAAAACTTGGTCTTCTCAAGTCAAGGTGGTTAATATTTTATCATTAGGTAATTTTCCTTAGCGTGTCAACTTTAATTACTCCTTAGGTTACTATTTATCCTTTCTTCAACCAAACCTTTTCTTCCATAGAATTACTATTTACTCTTTATATTTCTAATCTTTCTAGCTTCTCTAAGGTTTCTTCATCCATTAAAACGCATCAACCATTATTGTATCATCCTAGTATACCTTTTAAATCTATCTTAGTATTGTCACAAAGGTTTCTCTCAAGATAAGAACTAGGCTAGTACTGATCATTTCCAATAAAGTTATCTTGAGGTATTTTAACTTTTGTGACGTTCTTAGTTTTTTTTTTATTCTAATCCTTAGTACAACTTCTTCTTCGAAGGGATCATTTCCTAAAATTGGCTTTTCCCGAGGTTCACTTTGATCCTCTTTATTTGCTTTGCTACTTTCTAAGGAGAAATTCATATATTGATCTTAGTTCTAAAAATTTCTATCCTTTTCTCTTCTAAGGGAGTTCTCTTTTATTGATGTAAAGAATAAAACACAAAAAGGGGGGTTGAATTGTGATTTTGATAAAATTTTATCCTATTGTTTGTTGTTTTGAAATCAGTACATACGATTCAAACTTATCTTTGAAACGCTTGATTTAAGAGTTTAAGTTATTCTTTAATTATCCCCGTTAGTCACAAGATATAATCCAAAAAACCCAAAGTTTTTATACTGGTTTGTCTATATCAGATTACGTCCAGTTACTCAGCAAAAACTGAGTTTTCACTATCAACCGTGAAAAAGTTACAAGTATTGTTTGAACACAGTCACTTCTGGCTAATACAAGATATTCTTTGATCACAGCCTTCTCAGGCTAACCCACCAAGTATTGTTTGAAACACAGCCTCTTCAGGCTAAAGAAAAGGGTATTCTATGCAAGCACAACCTCCTCAGGCTAAAATACCACAGACGTGGATATGAAAAAGTCTAAAGAAGTTAAACTTTCCTCTTCACAAAGAGGGTTAATACAATGAAGAATAATATCAAGAGCGAATTCAAATAATCAACTTGTAATTGCGTTTTTCGCCAACTTGAAATGGTGAGGTGAAGACCTTTATATAGGCAACAGTCTGAAGAGATCTGTTAGACTCAAGAGATATGACCGTTGTCCTTTTTCTTGAAACTTTCCATTAATGGCAGAGATCAATCAGAATAATTAATTATTCGCAGCGGAGTCAGCGCATGTTCAGCACCTTTTTCTAACTTGATCAGTTTGGATAACGAAAGTGTGATCTACTTTTCGTGTAGCAGAGGTTTTGCACAATATCCAATAGCCTTTTTGGAAACTTTTAAGAGTAACCGCTGAAAATGACATTTTGCACGCGTTACTTCGTTTGTCTTCATTCTACTTCTAGTAGACGATGGGTCTTTAACAGAGCACAAGACGTTCAACTAACACTCTAGATTGATGTCGTCTTCACTCGTGATTGCATCGTCTGTTCTTTGTGATGAGACATCTTTGAGGAAGCATGGAATAAGTCTTATCAGATTGAGGAGTAACCTTTCGTCTGTAGTCCTCACATCGTCTACACTTGCATCGTCTGTTCGTATCGTCTGTCTTGTAATTATCAAAACTTAAGAGTGTTAATTCCCTTGATCTAACAATCTCCCCCTTTTTGATTATTACAGACCATACCAATACACTGGAAAGATGAAGATATCTGCATAAACAAAAGTTAGTGAAATAATACTAGTTATGCCAGATTTACATCAAGACGATGTTTTATGAAGAATGCTTCTTTATAAGTTTGTTACATCACAAAGATGTAATCAATTTCAGAAATAAAATTTACAAAGTAAGCTATAAAAAAATTACAAAGAAAGAAAAAAAAATACAAGACTCTCCCCCTGAGTCTAATACCCATTGTACAAGAGCTCTCCCCAAAGCTCACAATAGACAACGCTCGTCTTCAGATGCTCCCCCTGAGTAGATACTTTTACCTTCTCACCCTTAGGCTGAAATCAACCAAAAAGAATCATGGAGGTGGTTGCTGCTGCTTCAACAAAGCAAATACAAGACCTTGAAGATGTTCAACTTTGACATTAGTGGCCTATTGAAAGTCTTCTAGCTCCTTGTTCTTCTTCTTTAAGTGGTCGTAGTTATCCGCAAGATCATCATACTTCCGCTTCAAAGCATTGTACTTATTAGCAAAATCATCTGATGATCGAGGTGATCGTGGTTCAGACGATGGACCTCCAGCTTCAATCAACAGAGGTTGGCTAGAAGTAGGCATCACTACTTCTTCATCTGAATCAGCCTCTATCACAATAGGGTCTACTTCTGTTGTCTTCAATATTAAGGTGAACAGGGGAAAGTCCATCTTAGAATTGAAGTTTTCTTCCCACTGCCATTTGTAGATTCTGTTGAAGGTTGTCAGTTGATAGTGCTGAGGCATATGAGGTGGAAGAGTGTACGCATAGGCTCCACCAGGGTAAACTCTGCCACATGTGATAGACTCTTTATCAAAAATAGTACCGGAGCAGAATCTAGACGTGTTCTCATGTTCTTCTATCATTCTCTGAATCTTAGGATTGATAGGCCTTGTAGAGTACGTCTGAATGGCTTTCAGATGATCATAGACGACCTGGGGTAGATGCTTGACAATGTGTCTAGCATACTTGAACTCCTTGGGGGAAGGATATTCTTTCTTCTCTTTTCCTTTTGCAAGCATTCTTATAAGGCATGGTCTTGAGCGGTCCATCCTTACAAAGAATCTTGTTTCATTGGTTGCAAGCGTAGAGAATTGAGAGCCCATGAGAAATGGGAGGAAACGATTTTCTTTCTCGGCTCTGTTTTGGATAAGACGGAAGGACTGACTGTAGTCTTTCATTGATCTCATTTTTGTAGGCTATTGACATTGCATTGTATGCCACATCATAATCAATTGGCAAACAATGATAGCACTCTTCAGGAGTTTCATACTCGTTGAAGTTGAGGAAGTAAGTTGGTTGAATGACAGAGCAATGAGGTCTTAGCCATGGAAGCGTTAGGCCAATAGTGTAGCCTAATCCAATGAACTTCGTCTTGTTCATTAGAATGGTGAAGGGTTGGGGATCATGCTTGTCCATTGCGTTTAGATGCTAGTGAGAGAAGCATTCTGGAATAGATATTTAAGACATAAAGTCACCAAATACACAATGATGATGTACAAGTGCTTCTCAGCATGATAACGAATGGATCTTCTAGACTCAGGTCTAGGAATAATGTTGGGTTTATATCCCAACGCAAGTCCTTCTTCAAGCAGACCATCAAGATGGCGCTTGTAATCATCTATACATTCTAAGCCCTTAATCTTCAGATCAGCAAGGGTGTCCCAAGGCAGACGCTTCAACCATTCCTTCTACTTTTCAACATTATATTTTTTTGAGAGATCAAGATTTGCAGGCTTCAATGGTTGGAAGTAGTTGATTGGATTAACGAATCTTCCCAATTGGAACCCTTTCTTCCCTTTGTAATTGTAAGGGTTGTCCAATTCGATGAAATGGAATTCTTGCTCTTCAACAGACGAATCTTCATTGTCTGCACAGTAGCCGTCATAGCTAGACTCAGATCCATCAGAGTCAGAAAGATCAGAGGCTTCCATAGCATGATATGTAATAATCCAATCAGGCTTCTTAGGCCTCTCAGCACACACAATAATATTGTACCTTTGCATAACGAGGTCGTTGAGAAAGGAGTAGTCCATGATGCGTTTGAGTGGTAGGTCTTCTTCATTTAAGACCACTGCTGGAATCTTTAAGTTAGGTGCCACATGTCTTGTAACAAGACATTCTTCGTCGTCCGATGATGATGATTCTACACTGTAGAAGACAGACGAAGGCTGCATAGACGGTAGTCATCTTCTTTCCTCAGACTCAGCACTTATCGTCTGAAGAGGGATGGCATGGATAGGAGACGAAATCAAGACTACAACGTCTTGTCTTGATTCGTCTATTAGAGTTGAAGATTCAAACTCCATAGGAGGCACATCTTCACTGAGAATAGTAGAAAGTTGCTCAGCAAGGATTGCGTTGTCTTTTTGGATCTAGGCGTTTTCTTCAGCGTCTATGCCCTGAACTTGAGAAGTTCCAGACGATCCAATACCTCTGGCGCTATCTCTGAATCTTTGCTCTTTATCAGCTTCAGAGAGAATGGATGATTTTCTTGCTTTTTCTAGTTCCCTTTTCTCATCCAAGATTGCAGAGGCTTCAGCAATTCCTTTTCTTGCAGCATTATCATAAGCTTTGCGCATCTCTTTATCAGCCGTATAGGCATCGTCTAGCTTTGCCTTTTTGCGCTTGTCTGGTTGCTCCCCAGCAGACTTAGCATCCTTAGACGCTTCTTTGGAAGATGGATTGTCTTGGGTAGACGAATCCTTTCTTGGCATTCTCAACTTGATAGACCTTGATTTTCGTCTAACAAGAGGCACTTCTTCAGCTGTCTCAAAAGGAACCTCTGTCACTTGTACAGGAGGTTCAGACAGAGCATGGGGTTTGGATGGAGGAGGGTTAGGTGTTTGGGCTTGTGTTTGAGCTTGAGTGGGTGCATTTCTGGGTCTTTTTATGAGAGTTTTGTGTTTTGGGCGAGTTTGTTGAGGTGCGGGTTGCGGTTGTGAGGTTTGTGTATGGGTCAGTGTTTGAGGTTGAGAGGGTTGAGGTTGAGAAGAGGAGGGTTGAGAACCCTTAGGATTAAGGTACTTCTCATGCATTTCATTTATCGTCCATGGAGCAAGGTCCAGACGCATTCTTGCAAAAGTGCCTTGCTTGATTTTAGGGCCACTTGTGTACCATTCACATCCTCTGATTTCAAACTCTTGGTTTTGGATGATCTTGGCAAACACAGCAGGGTAAGGAACACTTGATTTCTTGCGAAAGTTCCTTCTCCTCAAGCAGTCCATCTAGTGATCCATGATCACGTGGGGGTAAACTAATCTTCTCCTTTTGAAGAAGATAGAAGAGACAAAATCGTTCTCTGTTGCTAACATTATCGCGAGAACCGATTCTTGGTGTGAAGATGTTGAAAAGAAGGTTATGCAATACTCTTCCTTCAGCATTGAGGTTTCTAGCTCTCAGGTACTTGACACGGTCAGATGTTCTGGGCTTCCCGTAGAGCGTCTAATCGATGAATGCTTCATCAATACCTTCATACCATTTGGGAGTGTAGATGATACCCTCATTTTTACACTTCCCAATCGCAGCCACTGCTTCAGCATTGACAAGGTACTCCTTGTCACCGATTGTTCCCATAATGTTGTCATCTACGATTTTGGCCTCGGACCAAAACTCAATATAAGGCTCCATCATCCATGGTCCTTCCCAGGTAGCGAACTTCATCCATCCAGCTTTCTCCAAGAAGTCACAGGTGTGACCGGAGAGATCAGCGAGGGTGATTCTCTTCACCCATTTGCTCGGTAAGAAAAGGTCTTCAAAGAATCCTTCTTCTTTAGGGGTAGTTTGTTGCACTTTCTTGGCGGCCATTATTCTGATTTGACGTTTTCTCCCATGATTGCCCTTTCAATGATTGATTTGACTTCTGTCAGTTACGACGCATGCTCTTGGACTTCCTAGAATAGAGTAATAAATGCCAGACACATTTAAAGCTGCATTTATTGTCTTCCTGCACACTCAACTTTAAATTTATTAAATAAAAACATTGCGTCTGTTGAATGACTTTTTACTTATTCAACTTGATCAGACGCAAGGCTTCGTCTTAACACGAATTAACAGACGATAAATATAGACGATAACTATAAACGATAACTTTAATCTTCTAAAGAAATAATTCCCAAATTTTCTTTAATGAAATTAAAGCGTGTTTCGTCTAAAGCTTTTGTAAAGATGTTTGCCCATTGAAAATCAGTTTTAACAAACTGTATATCGAAAACACCTTTTTGAACATAATCTCTTATAAAATGAAATCTAATTTCAATGTGTTTAGCTTTTGAATGCTGAATAGGTTTTTGCTGAGATTAATTGCACTAGTGTTATCACAGAAAACTGGGATTTGGGTTTCAAACCTGGAGTAATCTTCAAGTTGATGTTTTACCCAAAGAAATTACGAACAACATCCAGTAGCAGCTATGTATTCTGCTTCTGTGGTAGAGATGGCTATAGAGTTTTGTTTCTTGCTAGACCAAGAAATGAGTGACTTGCCAAGAAATTGACATCCACCACTTGTACTTTTTCTCTCCACTTTGTCTTCAGCATAACCAACATCACAATAGCCATTCAAACTAAAATTACTATTTTTCTTATAAAACAAAGAGAGATTAGTGGTTCCAATAAGGTATCTGAAAATACATTTAACAACTTGTAAATGAGATTCTCTAGGATCAGACTGAAAATGTCCACAAAGACAGACGCTAAACATAATGTCTGGTCTACTTGCAGTTAAATAGAGCAGTGAGCCAACCATACCTCGATATACCGTCTGATTAACGGTCTTACCTGATTCGTCTTTGTTGAGACTAGCAGTCTATGCATGAGCGTCTTCATTGGCTTTGCGTTGCCCATCTTGAATTTCTTGAGAAGTTCTTTTTTGTACTTCTATTGATGAATATAGATTTCTTCTTTCGTTTGTTTGACTTGAAGTCCTAGGAAGAATTTTAATTCTCCCATCATACTCATTTCGAATTCATCCTGCATTAACTTAGAAAAATCCTTACACAAGGATTCGTTAGTGGCTCCAAAGACTATATCGTCTACATATATTTGGACAATAATGAAATCTTTTAAAACACTTTTCTTGAAGAGTGTGGTATCAACTTTTCCTCTAGAAAAACCATTTTTAAGAAGAAAGGAACTTAGTCTATCATACCAAGCTCTAGGAGCTTGCTTAAGGCCATAGAGTGCTTTCTTTAATTTGAAAACATGATCTAGTTGAGACCTCTCAAAACCAGGAGGTTGTTTTACGAAAACTTCCTCTTCAATAAAGCCATTTAAAAAAGCACTTTTTACATCCATTTGATATAAGACGATGATCTTATGAGCAGCAAAAGCAAGTAGGATTCTAATAACTTCTAATCTAGCTACAGGAGCAAAGGTGTTAAGTCAAGATGATTTAGCATCTTAGTTTTGATAATTACAGAATAGTCTGTTGTGCCTGTAGACGAAAGAGCTCAGACTGAAGCATCAGACGGAAGAGCTCATACTGAAGCATCAGACGGAAGAGCTCAGACTGAAACATCAGACGAAAGAGCTCAGACTGAAGCATTAGACGGAAGAGCTCAGACTGAAGCATCAGATTGAAGAGCACTGTTGATCAAGAAACAGATGAAGAGGCATCGATGAAGAAGCATCGATCAAGACACAGATCAAGCATCGATCGTAGAAGAACACACAGACCGAAGGAACAGACGAAAGGAGACAGACGAATGAATTCAACTCACAACCCATTTATTTATTCATTCGTCTATCTCGTTTAAATGAAGTTCAGTTGAGTCATTCGCGCCAAGATTTCAAATCTAAAGAAGCAATCATGAGAAACATCCAAGATCAGTATAGAGATTCGAGCTTACACACCAAAGTCAAAAAGGTCTTCACCTTTTGTCACATCTCTGTACAAGTCAGAAATAGTACTGCGCACAACCTAGTCCGCTATATCCGCTGCGACTCTTATCAATCAATCAAGTATAACTGACAACCTTTTTGGAAAGCTCTCAAGAAGATTTCTCAACGACTCTCAACGGTATTCAAATGAGTCTAACGGCTATTTGAAGAAGATGCCTATAAAAGGACTTCACAGCTTCAAGAATCAGTTGGCGAACTGCATAACAAAGAAATTACATACAAGCTTCAAGCTCTCAAGCGAAGTTCACTCGCCCTAAACTTAGAATAGATCTCATTGTAAAACCCCTCTCTGCGTAGAGGATAAACTTATTCTTGTTGGACTTAAAGCTTGAAGATGCTTTAGTGTCTCTCTTGGTGTTTTTGCTTTTGATGTAAAGTAATTTTGGTTTTCCTTAGATGAAATGTAATTAGGAATTATCTATGTATTGTTTGTTGAGTTTAGGCATGGATGTGTTTGGTTCTTTGTTTGATGCCCAGAGAATGGTTGAATCTTGTGTGTGATTACTCATTTGACAAATGGTTGATTTCCCTATCTAAAAATAGTTTTGAAAAACCTGGAAATCTATTTGTTTAGTGATGTAATCGATTACCATGGTATGGTAATCGATTACCAAGTTCAAAAATCACTCAAGATTGGTTTCCCTCTCTGGTGTAATCGATTACCTTCCCCTGGTAATCGATTACCACGTTGTGCTTCTCTGGTGTAATCGATTACATCCCTAGGTAATCGATTACCATGGCAGAAAATATTTTGAATCCTCTTGCTGCTTGATTTCACCCTAGATGCACTCCGAATTGGCTCTTCATGTCTTCATGAGATTTGTAGCTCTATCAATCCTCTTTCATTTGCAAAAAACCAGAGCTCAAAACGATATCTGTAGAAGAAGTTATGCCAATTTTGGTGAAAGTGCTCAAGCAGGTGCGCCCAGGCACAACCAGGAGCATTACTCATTTCAGAGTAATCGATTACCAACATTTGGTAATCGATTACCACGACCAAAAATCTCCAGAAATGCATTCTTTGCTGGAGTAATTGATTACCCTCCCCTGGTAATCGATTACCAAGTTTGAAAATCACCCAGAAATGCTGTAACGGCTAGTGTAATCGATTACCAACCTTTGGGTATCAATTACTTAGACCGTTGAAGCTTCAATTTGCCCGTTTTCTTGCTCCAAATTGGTTCTATAAATACAAACTTGATGAAACATATGAATGAAGAGAAAACCTAAGCTTGTGAACAAACTCTCACACTTTCATATGCTCTGTAAATAGAGTTCATCAAGGTTTTCAAAGAGAAAGGGCAAACTTGATACATTCCTGTGATTGGGTGGATTTCATTGTGTTTATTTGTGATCAGAATCTACACTAAAGGTGTTTTCTATACTGATCTTTATTTATATTTCAGTTTCTGGGTTATTACTCTAGGAGAGAGGTCTCTCTGGATAGAGTAAGTGTATTTGAGAAGTGTTTTCTCAAAGGTTTGATCTTGGGTGTGCCAAGGTCAGGGAAGAACTGTTCTTTGGGTTGAAGAACAGGTTTTGGGTGTTTTGATTTCGTTTTTGTGTTGCTTGTTGCAGAGTGAATGTAAAAGAACACAAAAGGGATCATTTGATAGTGGAAAGCCAATCGCAACAGTTGTTGGGTTGGGACTGGACGTAGGCAGTTGGCCGAACCAGTATAAATCGCTGTGCACTCATTTTCTTCCTTATCCTCTTTACAGTTTTCCTTATATTGCTATTATCATTGTTTAAATTCTGCAGTATATTTGGTAACTGTATTGATAATCAACTCAGTAATTGATACGGTAATTGAATCAGTAATAGAATAGGTAATTTAATCGGTAATTGATACGGTAATTGATAGGTGAATCTAGAACCGATTTGTTTGAATTCAAAAGGAATTAGAGTCTTGCGAGTTTCGGCTAAAATTGAACAAGAATCTATTCACCCCCCCCCCCTCTAGATTCATACATAGGGACCAACAATTCTTTCATCTTCCTAAATCCACTGTTGTGGTGCTCTTATCCTGAGGAGGCTGTGTTTCAAAGAATACCTCTGTTTTAGCCTGAGGAGGCTGTGTTTCAAAGAATACCTCTGTTTTAGCCTGTGGAGGCTGTGTTCAAAGAATACCCTGTTTAGCCTGCAGAGGCTGGGTTCAAAGAATACTGGGTTAGCTTGAGAAGGCTGTGTTCAAATAATATTTGTATTTAGCCAGGAGTGGCTGGGTTCAAAGAATACTCATAGTGGAATCTTAGCGTGTTGCTGGGGAACTGGATGTAGTCTTGATCAGACGAACGAGTATAAAAATATTGTTGTCTTCTTTATTGTTTTATCTGTTAACTAACAGGGGATAATAACTTGAACAGTTTGATAATAAAATCAATCTTAAAGAAGAAAACAATCTTGCGTCTGATCAAGCTTTGAAAACAACAGACGCAAACGCATCGTCTTAGAGAAAAAGTTTTAAAAACAGTCTACACAATTCAACCCCCCTTCTTGTGTGTTTTTATCTTTTACAGGTTGGTATCAGAGCTCAACCTCTAAGGGTTGAACGCTTAACAGCTGCTAGAGGAAAAGATCCGGGATGGCGAACTCCCAAACAATGCTCATTGCAGAAGGCTCCTCCATGAACACTCCTCCAGCTTTCTCTGGAAATGATTACCCTTACTGGGCAGACCGGATGGAGATGTATATCAAGTCTACAAAATATGGACTGTGGAAGATCATAACAGAAGGAGACATTACCCTAACCAAGCCTGAATCAGAGTGGGGAAATGAAGAATATACAATCGCAGAGCTCAACAACAAGGCACGTTATGCCATAACGTGTGCTCTTTCTAGGACAAAATATAACAGATTTTGTACCTACAAAACAGCCAAAGAGCTTTGGGATGCGTTGAAGATCTCTTATGAAGGAACTGAAGATGTCAGACTTAGGAAAGCTGCCACCCTTCAAAGAGAATACGAAATGTTCTCCATGGAAAGAGAAGAATCTATAGACGGAATGTTTGGAAGATTCCAAACTATTCTGAATGGGCTAGCTCCATTGGAAATTACTTTTTCAAGAGCCCAAAACAACATGAAGATTTTGGACAGCTTACCTGCACCATGGGAAGCTATGTCCACTGCTATATCTGTTGGGAGAAATATGAAGACCCTTACTCTGGATGAACTCATTGGAGCGCTGAAAGTGCATGAAGTTCATTTGTGTAAAAGGGGGAAGCTGAATATTCAAGAGCTTATTGCTCTATCCAACATTGATGAGCTTGATGGAGAAGAGTCAAGTATGAAGAAAGCAGAATCAACATACTCTGAAGAAGAAATCTCCTTGATGGCAAGAAGATTCAAAAGATTGATGAAGAAGAAGGATCCCAAAAAGATTAGAAGAAAGAAGAAACAAGCCACTTGGGATGATCTCGATGACGAAAGCTCAGACGAATCATCTCAAGAAAAGAATGCAAATATTTGTCTCATGGCAAGAGACATTCTATCATCTGAGGTAAATCTTTTAAATATATCTAGTTCATCCTCATCTTCTTCAGAGTCAGACTATGAGGACATGTCATATGATGTTCTTCTCGCTAACTCACATTTTATAGCTCAAGAATATATAAATTGCAAATCTAAGCTCAAAAAGGCTTTAGAAGAAATTGAAAATCTGAAAGCTATAAATGTCCAGTTATCTGAGAAAATCATATCAGATGAATCATCCTCTTCGTCTGATACTGAAAAGAGTCATCTTCTTCTTAGATTTGAATATTTAAAAGAAAAAAATGAACTCTTAAAGAAAGATTTAAATAAGTTCACCTTCAGTTCTTCCAAGCTCGAAAATACTTTAAAATATGGAAGATATCCTCTTAACAAGAGTGAACTTGGTTATAATCATGTGACAGACGAAAGAAAATCACAAATTCATTTGTCTGTATGTAGAAGCAATTTTTATAACAGGTCTCTGAAACTGTCTGAAGGTCATTCAAGAACCTATGACAGACGGAACCTTACAACTAACAAAATTGGACCCAAGAAAATTTGGGTACCAAGATCAAAAATGATTTTTGTTGCAGATAGAAAGAGAGAATGTATGAAGATGGTACAATCTGGACAATGGATACATGTAACATGTAATTATCAACATATCCTTGTTCCAAAACAATAGACCATGTAAGAGATCTACCATCCATGTGTCTTGAGAAGACAGATTCACCAATTCAGATGGAAGAAGCAAAATTTTCAAAGAATGCAAACAAGTCGAATTTTAGCGACCTTTCTGAACATGCTTTGGTGTCAAGAAAAATTGAACCCAAATGCATTGAAGAAGTGCATTCAAATATCAATTGAATGGAGCTTGAAATAATGTTTTAAGCAAGGTGAGTTGCTCATGTGTACATCCAATAAAAAAAAAAGGACCTTTGATATTAATTTATTCAAAATGCTTTTCAATGATTTAAACTCTCTTACAAAGAATTTAAACAAATCTTTTTTGAAAACTTAGAAATAATTGTCTTATCTGAATAAGTTTTCTTATCTGTTTAAATTTCTTTTGTCTATCCTTATCGTCTATAGACGAAACGCTGTGTCTGATCATTAGTTGAAATAGTCTATCTGACTCTTCAACAGACGCAACGTCATGTTATCTTCTAACATCTTTGTTGAGTGTACAGGACAAAGGTCTTTAATGTTTTACATCTTTGTTGAGTCACGCTTTTCTTAGATACACCTCATCAGACGAAAGAAGGTAATGAGAGATAAGAAGGCTTTGGAAGCCTCCGTGGAAAACCCAGAGGATGCAAAAGATTTAAGAAAAGATGTTTTTGATGATTGCAGCCCAAGGGGGAGAGAAATGAGAAATAAGGATGAGAGAGAAATAAGAAAAAAAAAATATCAGAAGCTGATGGGGAGCATAATACAAGTGCTCAATCTGAAAGGAAGTTCAGATGCAGAAGAAGAAAAGAGGATGAAGAACAAGTTGAGGGGAGATTTTGATCTGTTACTCTTTCAAGTTCAGTCTGATAAAGATCATCTCTCTAACTCTGATACATCCTTTTTGCTATGTCTCAAGTAGAAGATCAAGGATCTGTTAGTGTGGTCTGTAATCATCAAAAAGGGGGAGATTGTTAAGTCAAGATGATTTAACATCTTAGTTTTGATAATTACAGAAAAGTCTGTTGTGCCTGTAGACGAAAGAGCTCAGACTGAAGCATCAGACGGAAGAGCTCGGGATCAAGCATCGACGGAAGAGCTCGATCAAGCATCGACAAAAGAGCTCGATCGAAGCATCGACGGAAGAGCTCGAGATGAAGCATCGATTGAAGAGCACTGATCGAAGCATCGATCAAGAGCCTGATGAAGCATGGATCAAGAACACACAGACTGAAGGAACAGACGAAAGGAGACAGACGAATGAATTCAACTCACAACCCATTTATTTATTCATTCGTCTACCTCGTTTAAATGAAGTTTAGTTGAGTCATTCGCGCCAAGATTTCAAATCTAAAGAATTAATCATGAGAAGCATCCAAGATCAGTATAGAGATTCGAGCTTACACACCAAAGTCAAAAAGGTCTTCACCTTTTGTCACATCTCTGTACAAGTCAGAAATAGTACTGCGCACAACCTAGTCCGCTATATCCGCTGCGACTCTTATCAATCAATCAAGTATAACTGACAACCTTTTTGGAAAGCTCTCAAGAAGATTTCTCAACGACTCTCAACGGCATTCAAATGAGTCTAACGGCTATTTGAAGAAGATGCCTATAAAAGGACTTCACAGCTTCAAGAATCAGTTGGCGAACTGCATAACAAAGAAATTATATCCAAGCTTCAAGCTCTCAAGCAAAGTTCACTCGCCCTGAACTTAGAATAGATCTCATTGTAAAACCCCTCTCTGCGTAGAGGATAAACTTATTCTTTCATCTTCCTAAATCCACTGTTGTGGTGCTCTTAACCTGAGGAGGCTGTGTTTCAAAGAATACCTCTGTTTTAGCCTGAGAAGGCTGTGTTTCAAAGAATACCTCTGTTTTAGCCTGTGGAGGCTGTGTTCAAAGAATACCCTATTTAGCCTGCAGAGGCTGGGTTCAAAGAATACTGGGTTAGCCTGAGAAGGCTGTGTTCAAATAATATCTGTATTTATCCAGGAGTGGCTGGGTTCAAAGAATACTCATAGTGGAACCTTAGCGTGTTGCTGGGGAACTGGATGTAGTCTTGATCAGACGAACCAGTATAAAAATATTGTTGTCTTCTCTATTGTTTTGTCTGTTAACTAACAGGGGATAATAACTTGAACAATTTGATAATAAAATCAATCTTAAAGAAGAAAACAATCTTGCGTCTGATCAAGCTTTGAAAACAACAGACGCAAACGCATCGTCTTAGAGAAAAAGTTTTAAAAACAGTCTACACAAGTCAACCCCCCTTCTTGTGTGTTTTTATCTTTTACAAAAGGTTTCAGTGAAATCAATATCTTCTTGTTGATTATAACCTTGAGCTACCAACCTCGCTTTATTTCTTACCACTTTTCCAGCTTTGTCTAGTTTGTTTCTGAACACCCATCTTGTTCTGATGATGCTTTTATTCCTTGGTCTTTCTACTAAGGTCCAAACATCATTTCTAGTAAACTGGTTTTGTTCTTCTTCCATAGCTAAAATCCAGTCATTGTCTAGTAGACCTTCTTCAATTTTCTTGGGCTCTATATTTGACACAAGAGCGTACCCAGACGATTCTCTAACCCTTGATCTTGTTTGAACACCTTGATGTCTATCTCCAATGATATGATCTTTTGTGTGGTTTGAGGCAAACTTCCAACTTCTGACAGGAGCTTGAACATCATGGTGATGAGTATTAGACGAAGAGGGTTCGTTTGTACCTCTATCGTCTACTCTTGTGTCTGTACTTGTATCGTCTACTCTTACGTCTGTACTAGAGGGGTTAATCTGCAAATTATCAAACAAATTTTCTAAGTCTGATATTTCCTTATCAGCCTTTGAGTTATATTGAAATTTTACATGAATAGATTCTTCTACAACTTGCGTCTTAGAGTTGAACACTCTATAGGCCTTAGATGTATTAGAGTATCCAAGTAAAAAACCTTTAATCACCTTTGAATCAAACTTTTCAAGTTGATCTCTAGTGTTAAGAATAAAGCACTCACATCCAAAAGGATGAAAGTAGGATATGTTGGGTTTTCTTCCTTTCCATAGTTCATAAGGAGTCTTGTTTAATATGGGTCTTATCAATATTCTGTTTTGAATAAAACAGGAAGTGTTTATTGCTTCTGCCCAATAGTACTTTGGAAGAGAGCTTTCCTGCAACATTGTTCTAGCCATTTCTTTACAACTTCATTTTGTTGGGGAGTTCTTGGAGATGAAAAATTGTGAAAGATACCGTTTTCAAAACAAAAGGCTTTAAACTCAGAGTTTTCAAATTCTGTTCCATGATCGCTTTTCACAGACGCAATACATATTCTTTTTTCTTTTTGAACACGTTTACAGAATATTTCAAAGGTATTAAAAGACTCGTGTTTATGAGCTAGGAAGTATACCCAAGTAAATCTAGTATAGTCGTCTATAATGACAAACTCATATCTCTTTCCTCCAAGACTTTCAGTCTGAGTGGGTCCAAAGAGATCAATATGTAACAATTCCAAGGGTCTTGTCGTGGAAACAACATTTTTTGATTTAAAAGAAGCTTTGAGTTGTTTCCCATGCTGACAAGATTCACACAGACGATTAGACTTCCAAGATATTTTTGGCAAACTTTTTACAAGATCCTTTTTAGAAATTTTTGAAATATACTTGAGACTCAAATGTCCAAGCTTTTTATGCCAAATATCTCGTTCATCGTCTGCTGAAATTAAACATGTTACATTCTGATCACTAAGGTTCCAAAGACAAACTTCATAGAGATTGTTCTTTCTTTTCCCAACAAACAAAACATATTTATCTTTATTTTTTACTATACATTCATCAACATTAAAGGCTACTTCATATCCACTATCAAAAAATTGACTTATGCTAAGTAGATTGAAGTTCAGACCTTTAAAATAAGATACATTTTGAATGAGAGGGTCGGGTGTCTTACCAACAGTCCCAATCCCTAGGATTTTACCTTTCCCTGCACCATAAGACACAGACCCTTTACTTGGTCTTAGGTCTTGGAACATAGACAGGTCTCCCGTCATGTGTCGTGAGCATCCACTGTTCAGGTACCAGCTTGAAGTCTTCTCTCTTCCTATTAAGGATATCTGCAACAGGAATAATGAGTGACTTTGGTACCCAAATTCTTTTGGGTCCTCCTTTGTTAGTAGAAGAAGACTTCTTTTTGTTCAAGGTCTTATAATTATTTTGAACCTTGTTGTAACTTTTGTTCTTCTTCTTAGATGAAACAAAGCTTGTCTTCTTTTCATTTGTCTTCTCAACATAACCTAATCCAATTTTATCTGAAGGGACCCTTCCATATTTTAAAATATTTTCAAGCATAGAGGATCCTTTTGTGAACAGAGTTATATCCTTAAGTAAAGAATCATTTTCTTTCTTTAATCTCTCGATTTCAAGAATTAAAATGTTCTTTTCAGAGTCAGACGATATATCGTCTGATACATTCTTCTTGAGCAACTCTTTTTCAGATTTTAAAGCAATATTTTCTGCCAAAATTTGCTTCAATTTTGCTTTGCAGGTTTTGTATTGCTTAGCGATAAAATGAGAGTTTGCTAGAAGAGTATCGTATGATATTTCTTCTGATTCTGATTCAGACTCAGATGAAGAAGACGAAACAAAAGAATCATTTACCTCAGAGGAAGTGTTGTCTCCAGCCATGAGACATATATTTGCGGTTTCCTCTACCTCTGTGGAATCATCTGAACTGTTGCTGTCAAGGTCTTCCTAAGTCAGCAAACTCTTCTTTCCTTTTTCTCTACGAGGATTCCACCTTTTCTTGAGCTTTGGACATTCAGATCTCATATGCCCAGGCTTTCTGCATTCATAGCAGACGATCTCAGATCCTTCCTCTTTATTTGAAGATTTTTCAGGAAACTTTTTCTCCTTCTTTTTGAAGAATTGTTGACCTCTTCCTTTCTTCATCATCATCTTCTTGAATCGTCTAGCCATGAGAGATATCTCATCTTCAGATGATCCATCAGACGAATCTGATTCAGACGTTTCAGCCTTGAGAATCTTGGTCTTCTTCTTTCTCTCCTTCTTGATAGGTTCTTCTTTTGGAACTTCATCTGTGGACGGAAGAGCTATAGTATCTTGAACTTTTATCTTGTCTCTTTTACATAGGAGTACTTCATGTACCTTAATGCACCTATTAACTCATCAAGAGTTAATGTTTTCATGTCACGTCCCACGGAAATAGCAGTAGACATTGCTTCCCATGGAGTAGGAAGACTATCCAGAATCTTCATGTTATTTTGAGCTTTTGTGAAAGTAATTCCCAGCGAAGTGAGACCATTTAATATTGTTTGAAATCTTCCAAACATCATTTCAATGGATTTACCTTTCTTCATAGAGAACATCTCATATTCTCTTTGCAATGTAGCAGCCTTTCTCATTCTAATGTCTTCAGTTCCTTCATAGGAAATCTTTAGAGCGTCCTAGAGTTCTTTAGCTGTTTTATAGGCACAGAATCTATTGTATTCTGTCCTTGATAGAGCACATGTAAGTGCATACCTAGCTTTGCTGTTCAGTTCCATGAGGGTGTATTCCTCATTTTCCCATTCAGTTTCTGGTTTAACAATGGAAATATCTCCCTGAGTGATAATCTTCCAAAGTCTATATTGAGTAGACTTTATGTACATCTCCATCCTGTCTGCCCAGTAGGGATAGTCATCCCTAGAGAAAGTTGGCGGCTTGTTCATGGAGGAACCTCCGAAAGGAAATGCTGGACCTTGTGACTCCATATTAATCTTTTCCTCTAGCAGTTGTTAAGCGCTCAACCCTTAGAGGCGGAGCTCTGATACCAAACTGTAAAGAATAAAACACAAGAAGGGGGGTTGAATTGTGATTTTGATAAAATTTTATCCTATCGTCTGTTGTTTTGAAATCAGTATAGATGATTCAAACTTATCTTTGAAATGCTTGATTTAAGAGATTAAGTTATTCTTTAATTAATCCAAAAAACCCAAAGTTTTTATATTGGTTCGTCTATATCAGACTACGTCCGTTACCTCAGTAAAAACTAAGTTTTCACTATCAACCGTGAAAAGGTTCCAAGTATTGTTTGAACACAGCCACTTCTGGCAAATACAAGATATTCTTTGATCACAGCCTTCTCAAGCTAACCCACCAAGTATTGTTTGAAACATAGCCTCTTCAGGCTAAAGAAAAGGGTATTCTTTGCAAGCACAGCCTCCTCGGGCTAAAATACCACAGACGTGGATTTGAAAAAGTCTAAAGAAGTTAAACTTTCCTCATCGCAGAGAGGATTAATACAATGAAGAATAATATCAAGAGCGAATTCAAATAATCAACTTGTAATAGCGTTTTTCGCCAACTTGAAATGGTGAGGTGAAGACCTTTATATAGGCAACAGTCTTTAGAGATCCGTTAGACTCAAGAGATATGACCGTTATCCTTTTTCTTGAAACTTTCCATCAATGGCAGAGATCAATAGAATAATTAATTATTCACAGCGGAGTCAACGCATGTTCAGCACCTTTTTCTGACTTGATCAATTTGGATAAAGAAAGTGTGATCTACTTTTCGTGTAGCAGAGGTTTTGCACAGTATCCAATAGCCTTTTTGGAAACTTCTAAGAGTAACGGCTGAAAATGACATTTTGCATGCGTTACTTCGTCTGTCTTCACTTTCTGTGACGTCTGTCTTCATTCTACTTCTAGTAGACGATGGGTATTTAACAGAGCACAAGACGTTCAGCTAACGCTCTAGATTGATGTCGTCTTCACTCGTGATTGCATTGTTTGTTCTTTGTGATGAGACATCTTTGAGGAAGCATGGAATAAGTCTTATCAAATTGAGGAGTCACCTTTCGTCTGTAGTTCTCACATCGTCTACACTTGCATCGTCTGTTCGTATCGTCTGTCTTGTAATTATCAAAACTTAAGAGTGTTAATCCCCTTGATCTAACAATTGAAAATACTCTTAAAAAGGTTTTCTATTATAGGTAAGTTATCTAGGATATCTTTTGATTTTATCTCTAGAGAGGGTCATCTTTATGTCTAATTTTTCCTCCTTAAATCTTGCTAGTCTTAGTTGGTAGAAACTTCCTTTATAAGATCAACAACAACTCCCTTCCCTTAATACTTCGTTATTCTTCTTAGCCTTATCTGGTTCTATTTATCTAAAACTTGGGTAAAAACTCATACGACTTTAGCTATAATTCTATCATTTCTTTCAACCACTACTTTCTATCCCTAATAGAAGGAGAAGTCATAGAGTAAACTACATCATATCCTAAGCTATGTCACTAACCCTGAAACTAATTCTTGATTAATCAAACCAAGAAGTAATCAAGTAAAAAGTAGTTAATCAATTCAATCAATCACTCAAAGCACTCCAAATAACCAAACAAGCACACACAAGTAAACAATCATTCACACAGCAAAAACATAACAAGCACATAACTCACAAGTCGAACTGGTTCGACCTGCTCTGATACCTCTAATGTAACATCCCTCTCTTATTTACTTACTTTACTTATTTATAAATAATAATTTAAGATTGTTAATGATACAGTGAATGAATAAAAGGTTTAGGAACCAAATTTTTTATTACATAATATTCAAAGTTCATTACATCTAGGTTGCATAACTTTGTCCTTTTATTATTCTACATAATTTTCTTTCTACTTAGTTAGTAAATTTACCCCCAAAACATAGCAAAACATCTTCACAACAAGACAGTAGCAACAATCATTGTAAAACATCCGCATCATCTTAATCCCGCAAATTTGCTCCTCCGAACGTTGTTCGAGATCATCACAGGTGTTGAAAACATAAAACGCAAGGGTGAACTTTCCTTAAACCATGATAAAAAAAAACAATTGATTGTAATTCAAGGAAAATCTTTGAAATTAAGTGAAAATATTCATAAAAGACCCATTTCTTTAATCAATCTAGAATATTCTTCAAGGTTTCTTCGAAAATATTATTTTATGGTTTTGAAATATATGTAAAGACAAACCTTTATTTTAAATCTCATTTGAGAGTAACAAATACGATATTTCTTCTTTAAAAACAATCCAAGATAAAATGTATAAATTTTTAGAATCATGTTTTTATAAAACTGAATGAAGATATTCTAAAATAGTTAAAAAGTAAAGGAAGATCTCATTCTAGAATAATACTTCCATACTTATCCATGATCATCAAAATATCAATCACAAAGTAAGGTAACAAAATCAAACAAACCATCAATCACAATCAATGATTTAGGTATGAATTTCAATGAATCATATATGCAATCAGACACACAACCAATATTGTATGCACCTAAGCTTATATGATACATGCACCCTCACTATTCACTCAAAATGCAATGTGACGCCCTCCACTGGAATAGCCTAGGGCATCTAAGTCTCACACTCAACAGACACACCAAAGGTAGACACTCCGTAATTTGTCGAGTTCCCTTAGTGTCCAGTAGGACCTCTCCCGCAACATGTGATCATCATGAGCTGGGCAATTTTCCCACCAAGAGAACCCCCAAGTCCACAACATTCCACTCACTCAGGCGGGAACCCGTTCAAGGACTTACGGACTTGGTCTGCTACTATCCAGTCACCAATGAAACATGTTCTATGACCTTGAATTGCATAATGACCTTCATCATATTTAGGTACAGACCTTTCCACCAGGTCATCTTCATCTCACCTCATTCTAAGTATTGCCCATTCACCAAGCAATCTCAGAATATTGCCTCTCCACTAAGCATTTCCAATCGGCCATTAAACAATTCAAGTCCATCATCAATTTCATGCAACCAAGCATGTCACCACTTACTCACATCCAATTCACCAAGTAATTGTATATCTAGCACAAAACAAGTCATACTTTGATGTATAATCAAACAACCATATTACCACCATCAATATGTGTTCATGACATATATTTAATTATTCAGTATGTTAATATTCAAAAGAGGTTTGATGAAAAGATGAAAGATTAAAGTTGTTTATAAAATTCAAAAACTTAATATAAATAAGAAAGGTTTCCATTTCATTTACTTTTTGTAAAGTAGTCATAGTATTCAAAGAAATAGTTGAAGGAGGAAGAAAACAACTTTAAAATAATCATTCAAAGGATAAAGAAAACATAAACTTAGAAAATTAGAAAGAAGTGTAAGGAAGGAGGAAGAAAAGAAATACCAAGAAATCAAAGAAAGATAATGGAAGTACCAAAAAAACAAAGAATAGAAAAAGAAGGATAAGGAAAGATCCCTTTACTGGTTTTTCCAAACTTCTTACATGTTTCTTCTACTTACTTGTTCCTACTTTGGTTGGAGAGATTTCTTCTTAAGGTGAAGAAAGTATAGAAAGGTTTTTGGAATGAAGATGGCTTGAGAGAACGTAGGAGTATTCTTTGGGTTATGTCTTCATTTGACACCCCTAAGTCCTCTTTATAGACTTTCCAAGAAATTTCTAGAGAATCGGAGATTGTTTCCAAAGAAAAAATCTTAGTTTCTATAAAAATATCTTAGTTTCCATAAAAATCTTGGTTCCGATCAAAATATCTTAAAAGGTAAAAAAAAAAATTCTAGAATAGTTTAGAAATATCTTTCAAATTAAATGTTCAAAATGAATTAAGAAATTTGTAGAAATAAGTTAGAAAAATAAAAGTTTCTAGAACTAAGTAGAATAATCCAGAATTTTCTATAAATAAGTAGAATAATCAAGAAGTTTCTGAAAATAAATAGAATAAGAAGTTTCTAGAAATAAGTTGAAAAAGAAGTTTCTAGAAATATATAGAATAAAAAGTTTCTAGACATATGTAGAATAAGAAGTTTCTAGAACAAAATAGAGTAATCAAGATTTTTCTAGAAATAAGTAGAATAATCAAAAAGTTTCTAGAATTTTCTAGAAATAGATAGAAATAGATAGAATAAACAAGATATTTATATAATAAACAAGAAGTTTCTAGAAACATGTAGAATAATCAACAAATTTATAGAAAAAGTAGAATGAATAAGAAGTTTCTATAATCGACAAGAATTTTCTAGAAATAGATAGAATAAACGATATGTTTCTAGAATAAAAAAGAATTTTCTAGAAATATGTAGAATAAAAATAAGTTTCTAGAAACATGTAGAATAAAAAAAAAGTTTATAGAAAAAGTAGAATAAATAAGAAGTTTCTAGAATCAACAAGAATTCTATAGAAATAGATAGAATAATCAAGATGTTTCTAGAATAAATAAGAATTTTCTAGAAACATGTAGAATAAAAAAGAAGTTTCTAGAAACATGTAGAATAAAAAAAACATTCTAGAAAAAGTATAGTAAATAAGAAGTTTCTAGAATCAATAAGAATTTTCTAGAAATAGATCGAATAAACAAAATGTTTCTATAGTAAACAATAATTTTCTAGAAACATGTAGAATAAAAAAAAAGTTTCTAGAAACATGTAGAATAAAAGAAGTTTCTAGAAACATGTAGAATAAAAAGAAGTTTATAGAAAAAATAGAATAAATAAGTATCTTTTAGAAATAGTTATAACAAATAAGAAGCTTCTAGAATGACCAAGAATTTTCTAAAAAGACATAACAAATAAGAAGCTTCTAGAATGACCAAGAATTTTCTAAAAAGACATAGAATAAACAACAAGTTTCTAAAGTAATGTAGAAGTTTTACATTGAATATGACAACAAGAACAAAGGTAAAGAAAAAAATTCTAATATTAGACACAAACAAAGACAAATGACCACAATCAAGAAATTAATCTAGCAAACACAATTAAATCACTTATGTCTTCCCTAAATCATACTTCGTATTTTCTCTATTATTTGCTCTCTGTTATCAAAAACCTTCCTCAAACCATATTTAAATTTATTGGGATGCTAGAGGCCTATTAGAGAATATTGTTTGCCCTTTCATCCCATCCTGGTCTCGTGACTCATCACATAGACTTTCACACCATGTTCATACTAGATATCATTCACGCTGTATTCGTACTAGATATTAGAAAGAACAACTGTAATACTTTTAAAGATTTATATTAATGTAATTTAACATTTCCATTTTCATTATATACTTATAGATACATATTTTAAATGCCAAAAAAATATAACTAGTAACTCTATTTTATATAGGTAAAATCATATTATAAGAAGTATTTTCTAATAAAAATAATATTTAAGTAGATTTGATAATTTAATTTTATTCATCAAACAATTACTTTATTTTCGAATCAATGTTAGTAAAACATAAAATTGATTTTGGGATAAAGAACAAAGACAATATTGCACTATACTTACTTCACCCTTTGGATTAGCCCTAGCGTGATAATAATCTGAAACTTTACGCAAATGAGGCACCACAAGTCTTTAATTTCGTCGTTGACAATCCTTTTTCTGCTATAAAAAAAAATTCTAATATTAGACACAAACAAAGGCAAGTGACCACAATCAAGAAATTAATCTAGCAAACACAATTAAATCACTTATGTCTTCCCCAAATCATACTTCATATTTTCTCTCTTCTTTGCTCTCTGTTATCAAAACCTTCCTCAAACCATATTTTAATTTTTTGGGATGTTAAAGGCCCATTAGAGAATATTGTTTGCCCTTTCATCCCATCCTTATCTCGTGGCTCATCACATAGACTTTCACACCATGTTCATACTAGATATTATTCACGTGGTATTCGTACTGGACATTAGAAAGAACAAGTGTAATACTTTTAAAGAATTTTATTAATGTAATTTAATATTTCCATTTTCAATATATACTTATAGCTACAAATTTTAAATGCCAAAAAAATATAACTAGTAGCTTTATTTTATATAGGTAAAATCATATTATAAGAAGTATTTTCTAATAAAAATAATATTTAAGTAGATTTGATAATTTAATTTTATTCATTAAACAATTACTTTATTTTCGAATCAATTTTAGTAAAAGATAAAATTGATTTTGGGATAAAGAACAAAGACAGTATACTTACTTCACCCTTTGGATTGGCCCTGACGTGATAATACTCTAAAGCTTTACAAAAAGGAGGCACCACAAGTCTTTAATTTTGTCGTTGACAACCCTTTTTCTTCTATAGAAAAAAATTCTAATATTACACACAAAGGCAAGTGGTCACAATCAAGAAATTAATCTAGCAAAAACAATTAAATCACTTATGTCTTCCCTAAATCATACTTAATATTTTCTCTATTCTTTGCTCTCTGTTATCAAAAACATTCCTCAAACCATATTTAAATTTTTTGGGATGTTAGAGGCCCATTAGAGAATATTGTTTAGCCTTTCATTGCATCCTTGCCTCATCGCTCATCACATAGACTTTCACACCATGTTCATACTAGATATCATTCACATTGTATTCGTACGAGGTATTAGAAAGAACAAGTGTAATACTTTTAAAAAATTATATTAATGTAATTTAATATTTTAATTTTCAATATATATATTTATAGCTACAAATATTAAATGCCAAAAAAATATAACTAGTAGCTCTATTTTATATAGGTAAAATCATATTATAAGAAGTATTTTCTAATAAAATTAACATTTAAGTAGATTTGATAATATAATTCTATTCATCAAACAATTACTTTATGTTTGAATCAATGTTAGTAAAAAATAAAATTGATTTTGGGATAAAGAACAAAGACAATATTACTCTATACTTACTTCACCCTTTGGATTGGCCCTGACGTGATAATACTCTGAAGCTTTACGAAAAGGAGGAACCACAAGTCTTTAATTTTGTCGTTGACAACCATTTTTTTGCTATAGAAAAAAATTCTAATATTAGACAAAAACAAAGGCAAGTGACCACAATCAATAAATTAATATAGCAAACACAATTAAATCACTTATATCTTCCCTAAATCATACTTCATATTTTCTCTATTCTTTGCTCTCTGTTATCAAAAACCTTTCTCAAACTATATTTAAATTTTTTGGGATGTTAGAGGCCCATTAGAGAATATTGTTTGCCCTTTCATCCCATCCTTGCCTCGTGGCTCATCACATAGACTTTCACAATGTGTTCATACTATATATCTTTCACACTGTATTTGTACTGGATATTAGACAGAACAAGTGTAATACTTTAAAAGAATTATATTAATGTAATTTAATATTTCCATTTTCAATATATACTTATAGCTACAAATTTTAAATGCCAAAAAAATATAACTAGTAGCTCTATTTTATATAGGTAAAATCATATTATAAGAAGTATTTTCTAATAAAAATAATATTTAAGTAGATTTGATAATTTAATTTTATTCATCAAACAATTACTTTATTTTCAAATCAATGTTAGTAAAATATAAAATTGATTTTAGGATAAAGAACAAAGACAGTATTACTCTATACTTACTTCACCCTTTAGATTGGCCCTGTCGTGATAATACTCTAAAACTTTACGAAAATGAGGCACCATAAGTCTTTAATTTCGTCGTTGACAATCCTTTTTATGCTATAGAAAAAAATTCTAATATTAGACACAAACAAAGGCAAGTGACCACAATCAAGAAATTAATCTAACAAACACAATTAAATTACTTATGTCTTCTCTAAATCAAACTTCATATTTTCTCTATTTTTTACTCTCTGTTATGAAAAACCTTCCTCAAATCATATTTAAAGTTTTTGGGATGTTAGAGGCCCATTAGAGAATATTGTTTGCCCTTTCTTTTCATCCTTGCCTCGTGGCTTATCACATAGACTTTCACACCATGTTCATACTAGATATCATTCACACCGTATTCATACTGAATATTAGAAAGAACAACTGTAATACTTTTAAAGAATTATATTATTGTAATTTAATATTTTCATTTTCAATATATACTTATAGCTACAAATTTTAAATGCCAAAAAATATAACTAGTAACTCTATTTTATATTGGTAAAATCATATTATAAGAAATATTTTCTAACAAAAATAATATTTAAGTAGATTTGATAATTTAATTTTATTCATCAAATAATTACTTTATTTTCAAATGTTAGTAAAAAATAAAATTAATTTTAAAATAAAGAACAAAGACAATATTACTATATACTTACTTCATCCTAATTAGCATGATAATATTATAAAGTTTTACGAGAAAGAGACACCGTGTCTTTAATTTAATTCTATCGTTGGCAACCCTTTTTCAGTTATAGTCATCTTATAACTCTCTAAATATTTTGAATATAGTTAACCAATTTTACAATATGACAGGCCAATCTTATCCAATTTTCAAAAGATCAGTGAAACTGGTTAAAAAATCGTTGAACATGAATCAAATATCGATTTTGATCGTTTAAGTAAATGAAATTATATTACAGTTTTTTTTTATTAACATGGCTTACGTATTAATATGTGAATAAAAACTTAAGTTAACTACAGAATTACTGGTTAGACTTCAGTTAAATACACATTTCCATAGTGTACAAAACACTTTTTATATTAGATTAGTTAGGCGAGACCTAATCATAGAGGTTATCCCTTATAGGCTGCAACTCGGGCCTAATTATCTTTAGGTATTTGGTATTTGATATCTGAGTAAAACTGATTTATATGTTCGGATGCTTTTATTTTTTTAAAAATACTAGTCTAAAATCGAGTTAATAATAAACTTTAGTATAAATTTTTTATTTAACGTAAAATTTGTTTTAATTCAAAATTCATCTTCATCAATTTTCTAACATATACTCATTTTCGAGATCTGGGTGGGTGAGAAGTTGCAAAGCTTTCCATATACTAAATTATTGGGGATATACTTAATAGTAAATATCTTTTAAGAATTAAATAAAAATATTATAATTTTAAGAATTATTTTATTATTTTTTTAATATTTTAAGGATTAAACTAAATGATTTAAAACGAAAAGAAAAATAAAAATATTGATTTAAAGGCCGCAATGGGTGACTTGAATATTTTGTTTGGGGTTAATCCACAGTCTACAAACTAGTGTTTGGATGACAGACAAAAGGTTTGGTGGCGGAGCGCGGCATTCATTGCGATACAGATAAGATCATTTATCAAGTAAAAGCCCTCTTTTGTACTTGTTTGACCAATCCAGCTAGTGCTCGCCATAGTCAATCAATAATAATTTACTTATTTTAGCTAAGTTTACATTAAAAAAAACAATATATGAATGAGTTGTATTTAGGTGCTTTCGTCAACACAAACATCATATATCAGACATATTATTTTTATATATCCCCACCCACGGGGCACGGGATATGTAATGTAGTAGCAACATGCATGATGCATTCTATAAATTTGAACTCTCTCTCACACCCATCTCACATTCACCAATGATGAAACCCATCTTTGGATTCTGCTTCCTCACGTTCCTACTGTTGTCCCCAGTTGCATTCTCAGAACTATGCAACCCACATGACAAGAAAGTGTTGCTCCAAATCAAGAAAGATTTCAACAACCCTTATCTTCTAGCATCATGGAACCCAGACACCGATTGCTGCAAATGGTATTGTGTCAAGTGCGACCGCAAAACGCACCGTATCAATTCCCTTGTTATATTATCCTCTGTTCCCGACACCAATTTCTCGGGCCAAATACCACCCTCTGTTGGTGACCTTCCTTACTTGGAGACCCTTGAATTCCACAAACTCCCTAAACTAACAGGCCCAATCCAGCCCACCATTGCCAAGCTCACTAAACTCAAGGAGCTTTACATCAGCTGGACCAATGTATCCGGCCCAGTACCCGATTTCTTGGCCCAACTTACAAACCTAGAGTTCTTGGATCTTTCATTTAACAATCTATCGGGCTCGATACCAAGCTCACTTTCGCAGCTGCCAAACTTAGTGTCCTTACGCTTGGACCGGAACAAGCTCACAGGCCCAATCCCTGACTCATTTGGGTCTTTCAAGAAGCCCGGCCCAAGCCTTTGGCTGTCCCACAACGAGCTCTCTGGGCCCATTCCGGCTTCACTGGCCAACATAGATCCACAGAGGATAGACTTTTCAAGGAACAAGCTAGAAGGTGACGCGTCCATGCTTTTCGGGAATAACAAAACGACGCAGATAATTGACGTTTCGAGGAACTCGTTGGCATTTGATTTATCCAAAGTGGAGTTCGCCACGAGCTTGATATCGTTGGATCTGAATCACAATCAGATTACTGGAAGCATTCCCGTGGGATTGACCGCAGTGGATTTCTTACAGGGGTTTAATGTCAGTTATAATCGGTTGTGTGGTGAGATACCACAAGGTGGGACATTGCAAAAATTTGATTTGTATTCTTATTTTCATAACAAGTGCTTGTGTGGGTCACCCCTTCCCAATTGCAAGTGAACTAAAACTAGAATACATGCATTTAATTGAGGAGGTTAAATGAGATTATTCCCGTTCAAATAAAAATAAATCACTCATTTCTATAAATGTTTCTCTTTTTGTAGTCATTGAAAGATAATGTCAAACTTCAAATTCATCCCTGTGTAATGCTACAACAATATTTTATAATGTTGTTACGAAGTTTGACTTGCACACTTGAATAGAATAAATTTAAGCTAAACTCCTTACAACTGCGCATTACAAACTTCAATATTTTAATCTTGTTTTATTAATTCTCACGGGTGTGTAATATTTCTAACATAATGCTTTTGTGGTCATTTAACCAACATACGCTAGTATCATATTTCAAGTTCACCAAACACTAAAAAATAGTGTATTGCTTATCCATATTTTGGACTTAGGATCGGTCAACATAATACACATAAATTAACACACTAACACATGTATAAGATACTAACCCTCCAATATCATTATTACTTATAAAAATGGTCGAGTAATTTATTGTCATACACTTTCTTTTATAGTTGAACATATCAATTTAGGTGTGTCTCAAAACCACTTACCTACTCCACTTAGTCAACTTACCAATTTATAAATATCTCATTCACCTTTAATACTCATATACACCTTTGTCTTTCTCACTTTTAAAAAAAAAATTTCTCACCCTAAATGTACTGACTTAAACATTAGAAGATGATTTATAAGTACTATCCCCTCTGCCTAAGGACAACTTGAACATAAATGTACTGACTTAAATATTTGAGGATGTTTTATAGGTACTATCTCCTCTGCCTAAGGACAACTTGAACAAGTTTCATCTTTACACGAACTCTTCTTCCTAACATAAGGATCCAAAACCATTTTAGTTATGTAGTACTAGACTAATTTTTTTACTAAAAATTTAATATCAACACCAAAAGTTTAAAATTGTTAAATGATCATACATACTAAAATAATGAAATGAAGAAGTAATATTAATATAAATATTAGAACAATCATATACGTTACAATGATTATATATTAATAGTAAATTTGATTTATACTCCAAAATCTCAAACAATGATTTGCCAAGACTTCTTTTTAAACAAAACTACCAATACATAAATTACAAAATCAATTCAAACTCGGTCTAAACTCAAGTCGGTTTTCTAGCTCTAAAGAAGTGTACTTTGTTGAAATTAAAGGAGTGTGTGTAGGGTCTTTTAATGTGTAGGGATAGTTTAGTCTTCGTGAGGAGATAAAGTATTTGTAATGTCTATGCACGTTCAAGGGCTAAAATATACAAGCTACTATAAATTGCTTCAGGCACAAGGGATATACCGGTTGTAACTGCTTATGTATATGCACTTCTCTGGACTGATTGATCCAAAAGAAAATTCAAGTCGGTTCAAACTTAAGTATGTGATATCTACGCATAAAATGCACTAAAAGGACTTATAGATTGTGGCAGTTTAGAAACTAGAATTGGAAGCAAGGATAACTTTTTCTTTTCGGAAATATTGGTTCGAGCCATGCCTTTTTTCTTGCAAAACTGACCAAATACAAACAAGCCATAAATTGAATGTACCATTCTGGAAGAATACGTGAAGCTAGTTTGCCATTTGAATCGGCTTTCAAAATTTGCGAGAAACAATCAAAAGGAAATTTAGCAGAGTACATAACAGATTATTTGTGATGATATCAAAATAAATATATAAGATTCTAGAATATACTAAGACGACATTTCTCAGGTATTCATCAATGTTCACAACCGTAAATCTAAAGAAAAAAACAACCAACTAGGTCCCCCATTCAAAATTTGAAAAATACAGAAAAAGAAAAGAAAACTAGAAAGCATAACATAGTTAAAATTTGGATCAAGATTAAGCATCTGCAATGGTGACCTCAACCTCAACACCAGGTTCAATCGTGATAGAGGTAATTTGCTTCACGACATCCGGAGAACTGTAGAGGTCAATGACTCTCTTGTGCACACGGAGTTCAAATCTGTCCCATGTGTTGGTACCTAAAACAAGAAGCGGTGTCATGAACACAGGGCATACTATAGTACCACCCATTCAACCAGAAACAACATTTAAAAAATCTATACATTGATCACAATACTTGAAAATTCAAGTCAGCAAGCTGAGCAGAATAAGCAACACAACAGTATTCTATAAAACCATTTGAACCACAAGCAATCCATGCCCTTAAGGTGGAAAGGGATTCAGGTGCTCAAAGTAAAGCACAACTTTTCAAGCTTATAGCTCCTATTTGTTACAGATTATTTTGATTCAAGTACCAAACATCATTCAACAAAAATGAGTTACGGAAAATGTAGACATAAACTAAACATTCCAACAAAAGAAGACAAACACGCAATGAAGTAAACCAAATTGCAAAATGAACATCAATCAAAACATCAATATTGTATGTAGCAGAGAATTAAAGGGGCAAATTAACAACACAATAAGCATAACAATAAGTGATAAAAGAGTGAAAATAAAAATACCTTCACCACAAGGGGATTTCCTGGTAGTGATGAGAAGAACCTTAGTGGGCATCCTGACAGGTCCCTTAACCCTCAGTCTCTTATCCTTTGCACCGCGAACCAAGTCAGCACAAACTAACAGTAACAAAAAAGTTTGAGACATAAGCTTAAAGATAGCGAAAACCATAAAAACGAAAACTTGAATGAATGGATTCATACCCTTTTCGAGATTTTTGACGTGCTTGGAGGAAAGGGTGATCCTAATCTTGTGGATCTGTTCCTGGGATTCCTCCAAACCGGGCTTAGTGGGCTTCACCGCAGCGTACGCCATTGTTCACACAGATTGGGAAAGGAACGAAGAATGAGAAGAAGAAGAAGCAGCCGCTGCGAGTGAAGGCAAAAGAGAGGATGAAGTGTATCAAGGATTAAATAAAAAACCTAATTGGGTTGTGATTTTAGGGTAAACAATGTGTACAAGAACCCTCATTCCCAAAGCTTATACCAGTTTTGCAAAATGCCCCCTGTCAGTGCTACTATTTCTTTTCTTGCCCCAGTTACCACAAATGCAATTTTACAGGTCCCTATTAATAAATAAATCAGACTAATTATATGGACTTAAAAATAAATCATCTAACTCATTCATATAATAGTTACCTCATCTTCATCACTAAATTAAGACAACACAAATGGATAGGATGAAGAGACTTAGACTAACTTTTTTAAAATAAATTTATGCCTTCTTATTTTTTCGATCATTTGAATCTAAATAATTTTTTTAGTTTTTCGAATTAAAAAATAATTAGGGAATAAAATTGAGAGAAAAGAAATATCGTATACAACCTAATTTTGAACTTTGAATATTGAAAGTAATTTTTAATTAAGGAAAACTTTTAAAAAAAATTAAATACGAGAAATTAAAAATTGGTCTAACTTGAGGTATAATAAGGTACAGAAATGTATATAACTTTTTATACATAATATGATAAAATAGTTTTTAAAGTAAAGATCAAATATGATATAATATATATTTTTTATTTTACTAGCTAGTTGATTTTTATAGTTTTACAAATTCTATTATTTAGTCCTCGTAATTTATAAGGGCTCTATTCAGTTTTATATTTTATATTTTAATTCTTTTCAATTTTGCTGTAAAATTTTATCTAATGGTGTGATAATATTTTGTTACCTAAATTTTAACAGTTAAAAGGATACGAATTGAAATAAAATTTAAGGATAAAATTTGTGTGAGTACAGAGAGATCAAATGAGAAATTAAAACCTAAAAAATCTAATATATATTTAAATAATAATAATTAGATCCATAAAGGCGAATTTCGTGAGGGAACGAGATTAATATTATTTGGATAAATTTTATAAGTATTAAGAAATGAAAAAATAAGAAAAAAATGATTTTTTAATAATTTAAAACAAAATTTTGCATACCACTCAGACATATAAATTAATTGAAATGAGGTTGTTCTCACGTAACCTGTATTCTCGATTTTGACTCTTTAGGTACAAAAATGTGTTAAATATTTAGAGGGAGAGTTTTGTTGATTTTTTTTTTTCTAAATATATAATTATTGTTGGTGGACATTAATCTTATTTAACTAATTTTTAAGAAAAATATATTGTTGGTCTCTAAAAATATTTGAGAAGTGTGATTTTAATCACTCTAGAAATTTTGTCCATACTTCAAAGTTAAAAATGCATTACTTTTTATTTTTAAAATGGTTTGTATAACACTTTATAGTAGTTATTTTAATTTTCTTTTGTCTTATTTTAGACTTCTAATTTAAAAATAGATCACTTTTAATATTTAAATAGTTTATTAATATTTTATGATAATTATAAAAGTAGTTGTTAAGTCAAAATGACTTAAAATCTTAATTTTTTATTATTATATGACAGACGGATGTATCAACAAACACATAGGGGAGAATGATCATACGATCATTATTAACAACATAAACGAAAGATGCATCCTCAAACAAGAAGGCGTAAAAGATGAGGTGTCAAGTCATCAAGCTTCAAGACAACCACATCAGATAAAAGAACCTTCAAAGTTCAGACGGGAAACTTGCCTTAACTGCAAATCATGCGTTGAAGAGTGAAGTTATGAAGATTGAAGTTGAAGACGAAGGAAGAAGACAGACGAATGAATTTAACACACAACTCATCTATTTGTTCATTTGTCTATTCAGTTAATGAAGTTCAAGATGCTAAGTAACATATGCCTTCATTTCAAATCAAGTTGTTACTCAGAAGCTTCTAAAGGTGGGAAAGGATTTTAAAGTAAACATTTATAACACGAAAAACAGTTACACGTTTATGTGAAATTGAGCAAATCAATTAAAATCCGATTTCTCGCTGACATCCATTGACTTTGCATTAAATGTTTTGATTGCTCACTTTGTCAAATGTTGGAGTACCCATGACAAACGACTAACGTTCAAATCTTCAGTCTAACGGATACTTGAAAAAGTTGTATATAAAAAGACTTCATCACAACAAATTGAAGTTGACGAACTACTCTGATAAATATCATATTCAACTTTTCCTCAAGCTCTCAAGATAAAAGTTCACTCGCTCTGAACTTAAAATAGATTACATTGTAAAATCACTCTCTGCATAGAGGATAAATTCTTTGTGCTTAATTGTTGTAAACCACCATTGTGGTATTTGTAGTGTGAGGATGCTTATTGTTTAAATAATACCTTGTGTTTAACATGATGAGGGTGAGGTCTAAAGAATATCTGTTTTAGTTTGAGGAGACTAAGTGTTGAAAGAATACCTGATTTAGTCTGTGGAGGTTGTGTTCAAAGAATACCTTGTTTAGTCTGTAGAGGGTGAGTCCAAAGAATACTGGTTTAGCCTGAGATTGTGTTCAAAGAATATCTGAAATTAGACAAAAGTGACTGGATTCAAAGAATACTCTTAAGTGGAACGTCAACAGGTTGCTGGGTAACTGGACGTGTAGTCTTAAATAGATGAATCAGTATAAAAAATATTATTGCTTTAATTATTTTTATCTGTCTACCAACTGTGAATAATAACTTAAAACTGATTCTTTCATTAAAATTAATCCTTTTACTTTAGGTCTGATCAAACTATTTTATAACAAGCGCAAGCTGCATCATCTAAAAAAATTTTAATTAATAAACATAATTCAACCCTTTCGTATTTGTATTTCATAGTTGTATTTAGACTAAGAAAGTGTATTTTTAAATTAGAGAAATCAAAACAAAACAATTTGTTTTTTTAAAAAAAAAACTAAAATCAAACTTTTAGGATCTGAGGAAAAGAAGTTATTTTATCTTTAATTTTCCTAATAGAGATAATTTTTAAATACAAAATAAAATAGAACCGTTAAAAAGATATTTTTACCTATTAATCATATTTAAAATGAATAGACACATGGAATATCTATTATAATTTTTAATTGATTGACATGTGACAAGTTTAAAATTAATATTTTTATTATACCGTGGGTGGAATGTGGTGTTACTCCTAGTACGTTAAATGCCTATACAACAAATTTTGTTGATATGACTAACTAATTATTTATTACTTTGCTCACTAACTAATTTTTTAATCATTTATTAGAGAAGTGTTAAAAAAATTAAGTAGTAAAATATTATAATATTAAAGTTAAGAATTCAAAGTTTTTTAATATTTTAGCTAATTTTAATTCTCGAAGTTTTTTAATATTTTATTTTTAATTTTTGATACAATTTTAATTGATTTTAATTCTTAAATTTTTCTTATGTCAATTTTGATAGTCTCTAAATATTTGTTAGGACAAAGATTAAAAATATTGCTGCAGTATAACAAACATTTAGAGGTTAAGACCAGACAAAATTTTATTGATGAACTAAAAATATAACACTGAAAAAGTTCAAAAACTGAAACCAGAAAAATATTTGTACATGAACTAAAAATAGAATATTAAAAAAGTTTATGAATTAAAACCATATTGAACTTTCTTTGACGAGTTTAATCAAACTAAGACAACGTAATTTGTTATTCACAAATTTGCATGCTTTCTTGATAACATTGTAGCCCAAAACACAAAATGAGTATTTGGATACCAATGTATTTTGTTGAAAGTAAAATACTTTCCTTCTAAAATAAATAGTAGTCGGTAAATGAATATCACAAGTAAAACTATAAAGAGAGCTAGAACAGTGAAATTTCCATCCAACAATTTGATCAATTTTTCACAAACTTCTAACCACATTGTTACAAGTTTAATGTACATTTTCTTGATGACAATTTACAACTCTTTCCCTCTTCATTTTGGGATGGAGATCTGAGATCAACTATGCATGTTACATGTTTAGGTGAGCATGAGAAGTTGAAAGGACCATTGTAATTGTATCCGTTAACAGTGTAAAGCATTTTCTTCTTCATGTGCAATAACCGTATCACAACAGAGACTCTTTCCATGGCAATCTATCAAGACCATCTATAATGGCTCTTCGAAACTGATCATTGTGGAGAATGAAGGATGAGACATGCCCACCTGTGACCCATCTCACCTCAGAACCTGGCCAAGCTTTCTGAAGTTCCAAGATTGAGTGTTTTGGAATGTATCCATCATCCTGCAAAACAATGTTGACAATCATTAAAACATCTCAATAAAACATGTTTTTATAAACAGCAAAGTGTCCCTTCATGCTGAGGATTTCAAAAGGCTCGAAACTCAAGTGATATGGATCAACATTTTATGTACTTTTATTTTGTCCTAAAAATACCAGTTTTTAATTTCAACCAAATCTAAGAACAAATTATATCTTGGAATAAAGCCAGGACCAAAACCAAATATATACCAGTGTACATAATTGAAATCCTCTCTTAGTTTTGATAAACTTTGAACTTGTGTTTTGATTGTCACGACAATAGCCAGATTTAGGAACAGGAAGGAAAAAGGCAGAAAAGTTGAGGTGTTTTCAGACTGCTGCATTTTGCATGCAACTCGTAATCTTATAGTTGACACACTTATAACAAGATATCTTAAAAAGAACATAAACAGTCATTGAAATGGAAAAGTAATTTAAATGAATAACTGTTGGATGTAAATTTCTTCCAGTTTTCAACTACACACATTCATGAAGTGATGATGAAATCTGGAACTTACTGTGGCAGCCACAAAGATTACAGCATTGGGATTTTTGGGAATTGGAAAGCGTGTGACATCTGTGAGAGAAAGAACATTTCTCATTCGTTCTCTAACCTCCTCGAGAGTCATTGCAACCTTCTGGGCTGCAAGATCCTCCCTCAGTGCTTCCCAGGCAGTGCCATGCTTTAAAATTCCCTCACAGAAAGCCACAACGGCAGAATGTGGAGATAGAAAAGGGAGTGTTGCAACAGGTGTAGGGTGAAGTGATCCAACCATTGCAGCATGTACTCCTCCTGGAGTACATACAAATATTGAAAAATTCATATAAAAGGACAAGCCAAGAGATTCGAAAAGTTAAAAAAATTGTTTGATTACACCACTCATGAGACAATCATATGTTGTTCCATCTAAAAGGATTCTTAGGTCAAGCAATAAAATTAGTTTCTTTCTCTATAGCTGTGGAGCAAAATAAAACTTTAACAGGACTGTGAACATAAAAACGAATGTGAGCTCCAGCATGGGTTCAGACAAGCCTTACCCATACTAAGTCCACAAACACCCGTCTTGCCAAAACCTGCCTCATAGTCCAACCAGTGTAAGAGACTACGAGCCTCTTCAATGGTTGCTCTTCCTAATAAAAGCAAGTCACTAACACACAAAAGCTTTGCACCACGCTGCAGCACAGGTCGTCTTTGTCCATAAAATGGACTGCATTTGTATAACCACATATACAAAACATATATTAAATGAATAGTTTAAACAAAAAAAGGATGGTGCTTTTCATTTGAAAATAAGACCATGAAAAAGTGACTCTGACCTCTCAAGTACCATGGTTGCAATATTTTCCTTAATTAGTGGTCCACCAAGACGCAATCTTCTCTCAAATGTATGGTCACCGGTTCCTGCACACCATGGGGAAAGATCTCAAAGACATAATCAAAAGTAGAGAGAATTTAATATTCTGGGTTTCAGAGTAAAAAAGTTCTTCTCATTAACATAAAGAACTAATCAAGCTCTTAATATGAATAGTAACACTAACAGAACTTATTGCACCTTCAATGCAAATACCAATCAGATAGGAGTTAAAGATAGAATAGTAAAACTAAAAGAAAATATTTCATTCATGGATTTCTTAAGTATGGTCATTACTATCCTCTCAATTCAACTAGGTAACTCTTTTGAGAAGTGAAATTCTGTAAAACACTACTTTTTCCATACTCATAACTGCTGACCAATTCCATCACATGCACTGTTCACTGAATGGGATCCACTGAGCAATTTATTCAAATACCAAATCAGATTATGCATGTAAAACAGACAATTCTTACAGAATACTTAGCAGAAGGACAAAATCTGAATGGGATCCACTATGCTTGCCTCAAACAATGTTCTCAAACATTTTTTCTAGAGGGAAACAAAAACAGAAGGACTAAAACTAAAGTTACAAATGTAACCACTCTCCAACCACACTTCAGCATTTTTCTTCAGATATAACTTATATGGACAAAATTAAACAACGCATGTTCAGGTCAAACATACAACCCTACAGTTTTATCCTATACGTTTATAAGTAATGGTTCCATTTCCATTCGTATGTATTGCAATTAAGCCAAACAGGCAAAAACACTTCCTTATTTATCCTTTTATCTTTTCATAATATACTTTACATTTACTTCACTTCTCCCATTTGTCTACCTAATCACAAATTGTGTAAGATAATTTTTTCATCTCCCATTTCTCTTTGCAATCAACACTAACATATAGGCTACAATACAATTTTAACAAAGTAGCAATTGATTGGATTTTCTTTTCCAGTTTCCCACATGTATCCTCCTTCAGAGACAATCTGGCCAGACAATATATGCGGGCACTGGGTTTGCCACATTGTAGGGACTAGTCCCTTATGCTAGACCCAACCCTCATTTGTGCAATTGTTAAGATTTTAATCATATCCATATCCCAAACCAGGAAAAATATCATACTAAGCATCCACAAATATCAAAATTTATCCATTCAAATCAAACTTGCTCATCCCTTGATTGCATATAAACAACTTCAAAGCCAGCAACTCAAAGATACAAACCTGCAAGATGAACAACACAGGCCATTCTGTTGGGGGGCACAGACTTTGGCATGAGGAATGCAACCCTTGCAGTGTGGCTCTCAGGGGGCAATGCACCAAGCAGTTGCTCCTCACAAGGGGTTCTAAACACCCCTTCTCTCAAACTAGCCGTTCTCGTTTCCCAAACTGTTCTCCAAATTGGTTCAATCAACGTAGGAGGCCAATTCTGCCCTGCCACTTCAGGGAACAATTGCTTTATCATTCTCTCAAGCATCTCAAGCTTCGTACCACCCCACCCTCGCGAGAAGAATGGAGTACTCATCTTAGTTCGGTGCATGAATGCCCCATATACATGGTCTAACACATAATGAAACAACCCCAGATTCACCGTCACCATTGTTTTTCAATAAAAATCAAAACTTGAGATTCCAATCAACCAAAATAAATGGATGAATCACCACAGTTCAAAAGGAACAACAATAATATGAATAAAACAGGTAAAGGGGTATCAGTTAATTGCTAATGATACAGTATGGACAAGTTAGATCTGAAAGAGCAGATTTTTTGTGAAAAAAAAAAAAACATAGATATCCACGAAAAGAGTGATTTTTATTGATAAAAAAAGGTTATTGGGAGCGAAAGAAAAAATGTGACAGGAGAAGAAGAGAAGAAAGAGTGATTGTGAGATCCAAAGAGAATACTACGGATGAGAGGGAGAAACGCGATCCAACTAAAAACACAGACCAAAACTGTGGGCCGAGAATGACTTGACAACGTGGATGAGGACTACATATGACTTTTTTTCGATTTCTTTCTAGTTTATCTTGTTTGAGTTGTGTCAACTTTCGAATGATTCGTAGGTACTTGGAATCAAATAATAATTGCTAATAAAGAAACATATTGAGATAAAAAATAAAGTGGGATGATAATTATTTATTTGATTTAATATTAGACTAAGCTTTTGATTTGCTTTTCAAGGTTGTACGCGTTAAAAAAATGTTAAATTAGATTTTAGTTTTGTATTTACGTAACTAAAAATTCATAGAACTTAAATAAAAAAGATTAATAGAACTTTTGAAATTTTGTCCGAATTACGCTTTTAGTTGGTTCATATAGTTTAGACGGCGGTTTTGAATCTCCTAATTTTTATCATTCTATAGTTTTCTTCCGTAATTATACTTTAATAAAAAACATAATTTTGGTTCATATTTAATTTTATAATTCTAGTTCTTTTATTTTAGAATTACGTAATTTTAATTTAATTATTAAATATTTTATTTGTTTATCATTAATTATGATAATGCATAATTTAAAATTAATTAATAAATATTACACCATAATCAATTTTAAAATATTAAATCAATAAAAATACATTTAGTTGTTAAATTAAAATTTTGTATTTTTAAAATTGGAGGAATAAGATCGTGAAATTAAAATAGAAAGACTAAAATTAAAATTTTTTAAAATTAGAGGATTAAAAATAGAGACAGTAATTATAAAAAAGATCAAAATGGAAGAATTAAAAGAAGGTTTAAATATACATTTTTATCACTGTAATATAGTATTTTTTATTTTTAGTCTTTATAAGTATTTTTTAAAATAGTCCCTGACATTTCCAAAAGTTTCATTTTTTTTTTCGATCATCTTTTAAGTCACATATAGATTTGGAAATGTTCAGAGACGATAGAGACCATGAAATTCCACAGACAAAATATATTTGAGCTCAAAATAGAAATACCAAAATTGAATTGAAAATTATAAAGTGACAAGAATTGGAATTTAACCAAAAATTTATAAATCTACAATCTCAAAAGATAACATTATATTGTTGGGGAAAAAGCCTAATAATTGTATATACTAATATTAAATTCAGACCAGCTATTAGCTACTAGTTGAAAGTTTAATAGCTCAATCTCGATGAAACTAATACCAATAAAATAAAAATCATTACATAAATATATAAAACAATATTAAGTAAATATAATATAATAATTTAATGATATTAAAGATTTCCAACAAAACGATATTTATTGAAAAGAGCACAATTCAAATAAAATATATTATCATAAGTTAAGTTTTGACATTCCATCAACTATAACCATTACACATGTAGCATAAAAAAAGTGACAAATGTAGTTATGAAACTAGGTTGGTCGACCAGACCAGCTAAGTCATTTTATACAGATAATGGACAACTACTTTCTTATAAAATTTGTGTTCTATACCATCTTTCATCCACTCCCGAATGGAATTAAATGATAATGTTGTCCCCTAACAACTAATTGACTCTGTCTATTTCCAATAAACCACTCTGGTCTAAGCTCAAAAGGGTTCTCCCAGTGATTGGGGTCCCTACCAATAGGTCCAAACATTGATAAATAATCTTGTCTTGGCTGGAATATCATAACCAGAAACTACAACACTTTTTTATGACTCTCTTAGAATCAGTGGAATAGTTGGGTGAATCCTTAACGTTTCTTTAACAATGACTTGCAAGTAAGGAAGGTTGGTAACATTTAATTCTTGTACAATTCTAGACTTCCCAATCACTTCATCTATCTCTTGTCTTGCCTACTCCAATACACGTTGGTTGTTGATTAACTTTGCCACATCCCATTCCATAGTTACAACTGATGTGTCAGTCCCAGCAACAAATATATCCCTCATTTTCATAAACAACATAACATGTTAAACATGAAACTTATGGGTCAAACTTGCATATAGTTACTTAGGTATTTTTAATACTGTTTTTCAATTAAATTTGTTTTTTTAAACTTCAAAATTGATTTTATTATAATAAGAAAAAATGGGAATAGAAAATAAATATTAGTGTAGAGTATTAGAAGTGTTAGATCTACACTAAAAAATATTTCCTTTCCCTCTCCTCTATTTCACCATATCCAATTAATGTTCTCACTGCTCTTCTTTGAAAATGTATTATAAGGAACCAAACCTAAATCCTTTTTCATAAGCTCAATGTATTTTTGTTAACTGCAATACATCTTTTAAAATGTTTTTCGGTGAGTTTGACCTCTGTAATCTTTGTTGAACTTTTATGCAAGCTGTTTATTACGTGAATTACTAAAATGAATAATCTCTGAAAGCAACACAAAACACCGATCTAAATTGGATCCTGAAACTTATCCAAAAATCTGCATTACTTCCTTTTTTGACTCACCAACACGAAGGCCTTAATGTGCTCTTTGTTCAATTTCATTTCAGAATTCTCATCTAATATGTCCAATAAAACATCAAGCATATCCTTAAATTAACATGTTCCACCCGTTTCCTTGTTCTTCCTTCTTTCCTCTTCACGATCCTTTATGATTCTGTCCATCACAGCATCAAATCTGTCCCGAATTTTCTTGAGACTCTTGTTCAAACCCTTCAGATAAAAAATCTTAAAGAACCAAATGAAGTCTGATATATTGAACTTCCCCACAAGCTCTGAGATTTCTGCCATGAGCTTCCTCATCTCTTCAGCTTCGTTCTCATTCTCAGAACTTATCTAACTCAAGGTCATTCTTGACATGATGTTATTCGAAAGTATCATGAACTCTCCTCCAAAATCCACAGCATCACCAGCCACCCCTTTGTGGAGAACACGTTTGATGAACCTCTTAGGCTCTTGCTGCCTCAAGGGAAGGAACTGTTCCAATGTGGAACCACCAAGAAGTTCAGACATGCATAGTTTCTTCGTGAACTTCCAAGGATCCGTAAGGTGCAAACAATAAGTCTTTGAATCATTACGGTAAGCTCTAAATGACAACGGTTTGGGCAGGGCGGTTGGAAAACGAGGTTTCGTGAGTTTTGAGGAACTCATTTGCGGCTTCTGCAGTGGAAGCTACCACACAAGGAACTGAACCAAGGAAGGTGTATGATAGGTCCATAGCGGATTGAGAGTTTGTGAATATCTTGGTGGGTTATTGAGGAGAGAAGGTGGAGTTGTCCAATTATGGGGTGAGCTATAGGACTAGATAGAAGGAGTTTCTTGTTTTGTTTTCTCCATTGTATGAATGCAGAAACGATGGTGGAGACCATACAAATGAACAAGACTAGGAAAACCATACATTAACTACTATCAAGTGCTTTTTTTTGTTGATTATCATTCACCAACATGCTTCAGATATTTACACTAGTCTTGGGACAAGGTTAGAGTAGATTAGGAAACAGATGGAGGGAGAGGAGATTAATAAAAGATAGGACATGAATTTTATGACAGACAGAAATAAAGAGCGGTGAGCACCCTTCATGGAACTCACTACACAGTAGCTGCTCAGTAAAGAGAAAAATTATTGAGTAGATAAAACAGTATTGCTAAATAGAAATTTTATTTCTAGTTCATTTAAAATTATGTCTTATTTTAATTTCTTAATTTATAGATATATCACTTTTGATTCTTAAATTAACATAGATTATACTTTTTTGTAGTTATAAATTACTATCCAAATAATGACAACCATTAAGAAACTAAAACCAAAGTACAAAAATGGGAGGGAATTAAAATCAAACATTTTAAATTTTACGGAAACTGAGAACATATTTTTGTCTGTAATTAGTTATCAAAAAAAACTATGACTCGTAGCGGTTGGTTTAACATTATGTCCCATGATCTTACATCCTTATAAATGAGAAAAAAAAAAAAAAACATAATATTATTCAATTCTTAATTATAAAACTTTGACATGAGTCATGTGCATGGAAAAAATATTATAAAATAAACAAAATGATCACATAGAAGGAAATGGATTAAGCCTTGGAAAAGGGACACAAACTATGAGGTGAGCTCTGGGAAGAGTGATGCCAGATTTCTCTTGCATGTCGACTGTATCATTGCCACCATAAACCGTCCATTGGAAACACTGAATAATAGCAGCTAGATTGACATGCACAACCTGCAACGCTAGAGAAGTACCAGGACAGCTTCTTCTTCCACTCCCAAATGGAATTAGATGATAATGTTGTCCCCTAACATCCAATTGACTCTGTCCATTTCCAATAAACCTCTCTGGCCTGAACTCAAGAGGGTTCTCCCAATGTTTGGGGTCCCTACCAATAGCCCAAACATTGATAAATAATCTTGTCTTGGCTGGAATATTGTAACCACAAACTACAGCACTTGTTGATGACTCTCTAAATATCAATGGACCAGCTGGGTGAAGCCTTAATGTTTCTCTAACAATAGCTTGCAAGTAAGGAAGGTTGACAATATCTGATTCTTGTACTATTCTACTCTTCCCAATCACTGCATCTATCTCTTGCCTTGCCCTCTCCAACACATGTGGGTTGTTGATCAACTCTGCCATAGCCCATTCCATGGTGGCAGCTGACGTGTCAGTCCCAGCAACAAATATGTCCTAATATATTGTCAATAAAATCAACATATTTGCATGATAAATGTAAGCCATGTTTCGTGAATGGAAAATGGTAGATGGAGATCATACAATAGTAACTCAGAAAGAAAGAAGTAGAATAGCCAGAAATTTTGATATAATGAAAAATAATACATTTTTAATTTTAAAGCCTAAAATAAACAACTTTATTTCGAAGTTAACTTCAATACGCAATTAATTAGCTAAATTACTCATAATAAATATATATATATATATATATATATTTCTTTCTTCACATTTTATATATATATTTCTCTTTCGTCACATTTTATAACTAGTAGTTTGATTATTTATATATTTTCAGTTGTGTGTCAAATATTTTTTAAAATAAAAATATATAATTAACAAAAGTTTAAAAATAAAATAAAAATATATAATTAACAAAAGTTCAGGTTATAATAAATAACACAACAATTAACTATATATTTTTACGATATTTATCATCATTATTCTTTTTATTACAAAATCTCTTAATTATTAAAAAACAATAAACACCCATCTAATGTATTTCCGTATTTGGAATGTCAAAATATGATTACTCTTAGCATGAAGTTTATAAAAAGATAAATAAATAAACCTTAAAAGACTTACCAAGATGAAGGCCTTAATTTTCTCTTTGGTCAATTTAATTTCGGAACCCTCATCTTCAAAGATATCTAATAAAACATCAAGCATATCCTTAAACGGACGAGTTGCACCCATTTCCTTGTTCTTCCTTCTTTCATCTTCACGCTGCTTTATGATCTTGTTCATCACAGCATCAAACCTGTGACGAATTTCCTCAAGGCTCTTATTGAATCCCTGCAAATCAAAACGCTTCAAAAACCAAATGAAGTCTGATATATTAAACTTCCCCACGAGTTCTGCAGTATCCGCCACCAGCTTCCTCATCTCGTCTTCTTCGTTCTCGTTCTCAGAACTCATCTGACTCACTGTCATTCTCGACACGATGTGATTACTAAGTGTCATGAACTCTGCTCCAAAATCAACAGCCTCACCAGATTTTTGGTGCACACGTTTGATAAATCTCTTAGTCTCTTGCTGCCTCAGAGGAATGAACTGGTCCAGCATGTGGCCACCGAGAAGTTCAGACATACAGAGTTTCTTCATGAACTTCCAATAGGTTCCGTAAGGTGCAAACAAGAAGTCTTGAAAACCGTAGGTTAAAGCCTCAACGGCAACGGTTTGAGCAGGACGGTTGGAAAACGAGGTTTCGTGAGTTTTAAGGAACTCTTTGGCTGCTTCTGCAGTGGAAGCTACAACGCAAGGGACTGAGCCAAGGAAAAGGTGTATGATGGGTCCATAGCGGATTGAGAGTTTATGAAAATCTTGGTGAGGTATTGGGGAGAGAAGGTGAAGGTGTCCAATTATGGGAAGAGCTATAGGACTCGGTGGAAGGAATTTCTTGTTTCGTTTTCTCCTTAGTATGAATGCAAACACGATGGTTGAGACCAAACAAATGAACAACATTTGAAAATCCATAACTAGTGAGAACTATCAAGTGTTTCCTTATTGAACATGAGGTAGCACGGAGGTGAAAGAAAAAAACTAAGCAAGTGTGATACCAAATAAACATGTTCAGACTCATGTATGTACCATTCATTATTCATATACAACTTGAGACCTTAAATTATTTGTTTGATCTTTTTGACAAGTTGAGGAATTTGAAAAATAGACTTGGTAAGAAGGGTATAGGATATTTATCGCGAGGAAGTTGAATAAGATGGTAAAATATTTAGCATTCATGATGGAAGACAGAGAGCACATGAGTTCGCAGTTGAACTCGGAGTGAACGGCCATATACTGGTCAGTAATGGTTGCTAGCTGGCTCTAGTTGTTGCGACTTTACGTAAGGTCAACTTTGGATTGCGTTATTTAATTGTTTTTATTTCAGCAATAGTTTTTTCTTCCGTTTATTTTGGTTTTCTTTAAGTATATTTATTCAAAGACAATTCTATTGGAAGTAGGGTTGGAGACTGAACACGAACGACTCTCTTAATGAATTCAAATCTTGTTGGTCACGTTGTGATAAATTGGTTCCTTTCCTGGATCTCATTCGTATTAGTTGATTAAAAATTTTTGATAGGTTAATTTAAAATTTGCTCTTGTTAGAATAACTTGGTTCATTACGTTATAAAATATTAGCCCCTTGCTCGTAGTCAGGACCTTATCTAGAGTATTCATTTTAAATTTATTAAATTAAGTTGCCAACATGGCTTCAATTTCTTACTTTGAACCTAAAACAACAAGTTAATCACATTTCCACTTAAAACTTCATTTAAGTTAGCCATCACCAGGACCTGTTTTATAATTAATATAGCTTGTGAAAACGACATTCTCATGATGTTCCATACGCAGGCTATACAGCTTGTGGAACAAGGAAAAAATTTGGATACAATATTTTAAGTGTTTTTAGCGTGCAGACTTAGAATTTCACTTTGATAATTTATATAATAAAAATTTACGTTAAAAGTTAACATAATCAGAGAATAACCCATTCTGAATAACCCATAAAGTTACTTATTAAAGTATGTGAAATAGTCCCGATTCATTGCACGTAAATGTTAATATTCAGATAAATAGATAGAAGTTGAGATGATTGTTGAGATGATTGGTAGAATGATAATAGGCGTGAGATATTGAAGGAGGATTTGAATATGTGAAGTGAGAAATGGTAGAAAGTGACTAGTCGTGTAATTTTTATTTTAAAAATAAAATTTAATAAATTTTTCTATAAAAAAATGATCGGTGATATAATTGCTTCTTTAAGGTAGATGATATACTCCTTTTTAGATTTGTTAGTGTAGGAATATTTTAGATTAATCTCTTTGTTTTTAGTTTTTCTGATATAAGATTTAGTTGCTTTTTTTTTTTTTTCCTTAAAATTTGTACAACTTTCAACACTCTTCTTTATATAAATTTTGGTAACTTTCTCATTATACAAATTTTGGTAACTCCAAGTATATTGTATAGTTGATTAAACTTTACTCTAGGTAGAGCTTTAGTAAAGATGTCTGCAACTTGGTTATCAATTGTGCAATACTTTACCTGAATTTGTTTATTTCTTTTTGCTTCTTTAATAAAATGATAATTGATTGTTATATGTTTAGTTCTCTAATTATCAATTGGATTGTTTGCTATTGATATTGGAGATACGTTATCCCAATAGATAATAGTCAGTCATATTGTTCACCCATTTTTTCAAGAGTTCTTCATAGCCACATTGTTTGACTTGTTGTTTTAGCATTCACTATGTACTTTGCTTATACTATAGATTGTGCCGTAGTAGTTTGCTTCTTTGATCTCCAAGAAAAAAAATCCTAAATCTAGTGAGAGGACATATCTAATGTATTCTTCATGTCGTCTATTAATCTTTCCTAGTGTAACCAATCATCTTTGCATTAGTCATGGTTTTGTATCGTATACCAAACTCCCTTGTGTCTTTTAGATATGTTAAAATTCTTTTTCTTGCTCACAATGAATCTGACTTGGTTTCTGCATGAATCTTGATAGAAGACCGGTGACATACATGATATTCGGTCTTGTTGCCATGAGTTATGGTAGACTCTAATCAAGCTCCTATAGTGTGATACATCAACTTCTGGTGCTCCATCATATTTTTTGAAGTTTTTCATTTGTCACAAATAACGTAGTGATATATTTGCACATGTGCATCTTAAATTTCTTTAATAAAGCTTCAATGCTTTTCTTTGGAGAAATAAATATCCCTTCTTATGTTGTCTTACCTTTATGCCAATGAAGTAATTCATTCGGTCAAGGTCGACCATCTCAAATGACTCTATTGTGTCTTTGAATTTTATCATCATTCTCAAGTTATCTCATGTGTAAACAAGGTCATCTACATACAGGAAAACAATAAGAGTCTCTACCGTGTCTTCTTTGAATTTTATCATTATTCTTAAGTTGTCTCCCGTGTAAACAAGGTCATCTACATATAGAGAAACAATAAAAGTCATATTCTAACCTTGAGTCTTGATGTATAAGATTGGCTCACTCATACTCCTCCCGAATCCTTGATCGATGAATATTGATCAATCCTGCTAAACCATACTCGGGGAGCTTGCTCCAAGCCATATAAGCCTTTGCTTAGTCTGAAGACTTTATCTTCATTGTCTTTACTTACAAAGCCCGATGGTTTCGCCACATAAATCTCTTCTTCAAGAACTCTATTTAAAAAGGTAGATTTGACATCCATTTGGAAGATGTTCCACCATTTTTGCATTGTAAGAGCTATTAAAGCTTTTATTGTATCTAGGCGGGCAACTGGGGCAAATGTTTCATTGCATTCAACTCTAGGTTATTATGAATAACCGTTGCCAACTAGTTCTCTTTGTGCTTTTGTATTGTCCTATTAGGATTAAGCTTTGTCTTGTAGACCCTTTTAACCCCAATGATATCTTTTCCATGTGGGTAGTCTACATATTCCCAAGTTTTATTAATCATCTTTATTTCTTCTTCCATTGCCTTGACCCACATTGGTTGTTTTGATGCCTCATCACAGTAGTGAGTCTCAATCATTGCTATGTTATATATATATATGTATATATATATATATATGTATGTATATATATATATATATATATGTATATATATATATATATATATATATATAGACACACACCAAAGATCTTACTCGTCTTGGAGTAGAATTTGGTGAAGAATTAAGTTCTAGTACAGTTAAAGAAGACGTACCTTGATATTCTTCTACTTCTTGAATTTCTTATTGAGTTTGTTGCATTGGAATATGAAGATACCTCATTCAACTTTTTCTTCTTCCCAATTCCAAGAAGAATTTTCATCAACCTCAACATTTTGCCTGATGGTAAGCTTTTTTGTTTATAAATTGATGATTTTGTAGTCTTTTGATTGTGTACTATGCCCCAAGAAGATTTCACATATAGTCTTTGTAGTTTGTGTCTTCTCCATTATAGAACATGTATATAGCAAATAGAACCAAATAATTTTAGGTGTTGTGCCGATGGTTTTCGCTCGCTCCAAGCTTCAATAGGCATTTTGTCTTCGACTGCCTTAGTTGGACATCTATTTAGTATGTAGACAGTAGTGTAAACTACTTTAACCCAAAATGTGTTAGGCAATCTCTTCTCTTTTAAGCACTGATCTAGCCATCTCCATGACTATCATATTCTTTCTTCTAAACCCACCATATTGTTGTAGAGAATATGCCACTATAAGCTGACGTTCAATGTCTTATTCTTCACAAAACTTATCAAACTCGCGAGAGTTGTATTCTTTTCCTCGATCACTTCTTAGTATTTTTATATGTTTCCTAATTTATTTTTCAACAAAGGTTTTGAACTTCTTAAATATTCCAAGAACATTTGATTTTTATTTTAAAAAGTAAACTATGTCATTCTTAATAAATCATCGATGAAAAGGATGAAGTACCCGTGGTTGTTGAGTGATGATGTCCTCATTGGTTCACAAATATTAGTGTAGATTAACTCCAACTAGTCTTTTCAGTTGAAAATGGTAATCTGTGTTGTTTTTCAAGAAGACATCCTTCACAAGCTTTATTGTCTTCTTTTAGATATGGCATACCTTTCATCATATTCTTCTGAAATAGCAACTTCACGGTTTAGTGGCCAAATCTTTGATGCCATGGCCATGAATCATCAACTTGGACTTTCATGGCAATGTTAGTAGAACATTTGAAGCAGCTTCAATTTCTTTTCTCCATTTTAACTTGAGCTATCTTCCGTCATTATAGATGGTGCATGTGTCTCCTTAAAAGTGTATAAGATAACCTTTTTTTTATCATTTGACCAATGTTTAACAAATTTTCTTTAAGATTGAAAACTAGTACAACATCTTTGATGAGTCACGTACCTTTCTTTATCTTGACCATGACTATGTCTTTTCCTTTTAACTCCACCATGGTGTCATTTCCCAACTGGACTTTTACTTCCACGGTCTCATTAATATCCTTGAAGATGTTTTGATCATTTGCCTTGTGATTATTGCAACCGTTATCTAAGTACTAATTTCCACTTGTTCATTGCTGAAATATCGGGTAGCATAGAAAAGATGTTATTCATTGCCATTCTCATCAACAATATTTGATTGATGTTTCTTTTTATTGCGATAATTCTTTTCCACATGACCAATTCTCTAACAACAGTGGTGTTGCGGTTTTCCATGATGCCAACCATCAATTTTTATATGATTTATCTCTTTACATATGTCACATGGAGGATATTTTTCTTGATTTATTATTGAGAAGTTTCTAGAGTTGTCTTTGTTTCTAAATGTTTCTCCATTTTTTTTTCTTTATATTTTTTATTTTGAAACCATAATTTGAGCATTGATTGAAAGACATTTTCAACAAAATCTTCATTATGTCCTTTTAGTCATTGCTCATATGCTTCAAGAGAATCCATAAATTCTATCACTGATAGAGTAAACAGATAGTTTGATTACTTTATTGCTGTCACAATTGCATCATATCTATGAGGAATATGGCTCAACTCTTTCATTTTTATCAATTCAAAGTCACATATAAGACTATGAGGTTTAATGGCATGTACCTTAAATTGCTTTGAGACTCCTCCTCAATGTACTTCACGCATTTTTTGAACTAGTTACATTTATTATTTTTGGAAAAATTGCATCGTTCATTACTTGTTATAGAATATGTAAACTTTGGAATTTTTTTCCTATTCTCCTTCAACTCCTTCGTATTGAGAGTTGAAATGTCGAAGGGGACAGTGAATCCCTCTTCTACGATATCTCACAAATCTTAGGAGAAAAAATGTTTTTATTTTAATACTCTAGTAATCATAATTTTCTCCATTGAATATAGGGAAGGTAAAGTAATATTGGTCATAGTTTATAGGGAAGAAGATGAGTTTTGTTAGAAAATAGTTGAATGATATTTCAACGCCTAGAAGACCAAACTTAGCTTTAATACCATTGTTAATAATTTAGGCTGATAAATAGAAGTTGGGGTGATATGTAGTGTGATAATAATTGTGAGATGTTAAAAGAGATTTTGAATATGTATAATAAAAAATGGTAGAAAATAACTAACTGTGTTACCGTGACTTTTAAAATAAAACTTGATTTATTTTTTTCTTAATGTATAATTGATGATATAATTGTTTATTTATAGACTTTTCAGGGTAGGTGATATACTCTTTTTTTAATTTATGAGGAATATTCTAAACTTTAGTTCATAAATTAATCTAACTAAGAATATTCGAGACTTTTTAGTGTTTCTAGATTTTTGTTGTATAAGGCTTTTACTTTTTTTCCTTTTAGAAATTTGTAGTACTCTTAACAAGAACAGCAGCAAGGGTCAAGGGTCTGTGATTGATGATGATGAATATTACAGAGAAACAAGAACGAGCCAAATGTAAAATTTCAATTTGATGTTTTCTTTTTATGTGTTTAATCCTTGCTTCAAGCTTGATTTTGTTTTGATCACAATCACATGTGAGGAAAAGGATTAAGCCTAGGCACAGGAACACAGATCAATGGTTGAGCCTTTGAAAGAGTTATGCCCGGTTTCTCTTCCATGTCAGCAGTGCCATTGCCTCCTTCAACCTTCCATTCAAAGCACTGAATCATAGCAGCAAGGTTGGTTTGCACAACCTGCAAAGCAAGTGAGGTTCCAGGACACCCTCTTCTTCCACTCCCAAATGGAATAAGATGAAAATGTTGTCCCCTCACATCTAACTGATTCTTTCCACTTCCCTCTTCACTTATAAACCTCTCTGGTCTGAACTCAAGTGGGTTCTCCCAGTAAAAGGGGTCCCTACCAATAGCCCATATATTAACAAACAACTGAGTCTTTGCTGGAATCTCATAGCCCCATATAGTGCAGCTTTCAGAGGATTCTCTAACAGTTAATGGACCTGTGGGGTGAAGCCTCAACGTTTCCTTCACTACAGCTTGAAGGTAAGTAAGGTTTACAAGGTCTGATTCTTCTACTACTCTACTATTTCCAATCACAGCCTCAATCTCTTGTCTTGTTCTCTCCATCACATGAGGATGGTTGATCAACTCAGCCAGAGCCCATTCGGTTGTTAAGGCTGCAGTGTCTGTTCCTGCCATAAATATATCCTGCAGAATTCACAAAATATATTATTAGCTTTTTATGTTTTAAGTTAACAATTGAGTCTCTTTGAATGAGGATATGCAAAATTGGTTTTGGTTGAAATTGATTTTGAAATGAAGTGATTTATGTTTGAATATTAGCTATTATTCTAATAGTTCGTAATAAAATCCAATATCAATTTTTTTTATGCCTTAAAATTGTTGCAATTTATGATCATAGCAATCACATTCTGTTTCCATGCATCATAGCAATCTGCCTGACTAGAAGTCAATGAAAGGAAAAACAAATTAGTATAGAGATTGACTTACCAAGATGAAGGCCTTTATGTTCTCTTTTGTCAATTTCATTTCAGAGTTCTCATCTTCATGTATGTCCAATAATATATCAAGCAGATCCTTGATGTGACCCTCTCCATTTCCGAGTTCCATTCTTCTTTTCCTTTCCTCTTCATGCTCCTTGATCGCCCTCTCCACTATGGTGTCAAACTTGTCCCGAATTTCCTTGACTCTTTTCCCAAACCCCTGCACATCCCAGTTCTTAAAACCCCAAATGAAGTCCGACACATTAAACTGCCCAGTGAGAAGTACGGTGTCTTGCACCAAGTTCCTCACCTCTTCAGCTTCACTATCATTGTCAGAACATGTTTGGCTCATCATCATCCTCGACACGACGTTATTCGAGAGTTTCAATAGTTCTCTCCCAACATCAACAGCCTCACCTGCCTTCCCTTTCTTGTGAAGAAGTCTCAGAAACCTTAACGTCTCTTGTTTCCTCACAGGAAGAAGCTGATTCAATGTGTGACCCCCCAGAAGCTCAGACATGCATATTTTCTTCATGAATTTCCAATAAGGTCCGTATGGAGCGAAAGAGAAGTCCTGAGAACCATACGTTAGATACTCAACTGTAGAACTTTGAGGGCGGTTGGAGAAGGAGTTTTCATGAGTTTTGAGGAATTCTTTGGCAGCTTCTGGTGTTGAAGCTACAACACAAGGTACAGAACCAAGGAAAAGCTGCATTATAGGTCCATATTTGGTAGAGAGTTTGTGAAGAGCCTGGTGGGGTATTGGACCAAGAAGGTGGAGATGTCCAATGATGGGTAAGGCTAGTGGACTTGGTGGCCTATTAGTCTTGTTCTTTTTTCTGCTTAGTATGGCTCGAACCACGATTGTGGAAACTAGTCCTGTGATGAAAAGTATGATGTAGCCTTGGTAATCAGCCATGTTGTATTTGAATGTTTTCCAAGTAATTGAAAATATGCTGGTTGCTTCGTATATAAGAAGAAGGAAGAGGACTTGTTCCTCCATACTCTAGCACTAACTGCTTAATTTTTAGTTTATGTCTGATATTGTTTTCTGTTTTGGAAACGGACATTTATGTATTGCTGGCCGGCAAGTCACTTTCCAAAATAAGACATTGTGACCAGTTCCAGTCTTTGTTTGCAAGGAAAGCCCATTTGTTGGAAGATCATAGTGGTTCATATTATATTTACACATACTGAAGCTTGACGTACTTATAAGAGGTATCTGATAAAATTTTCTGAGAGTTCTGTATGCCTACGTTTTCTTGCAGGTATTTTTTATCAGGTTGAAATTGAATCACATGAAAAGCATGATAAATTTATTAATATTAATTGTTTTTAATTTGCCGGGAAGTCTGTATGTATATTATATTTACACGACATACTGTTATATGATGTATTAGTATTATTATATTATTGACAGAGTTGAGGTTTTCAGATAATGGTTCTAAATAGAATAGAATAATGGCGAGTGCATCAGAACCAAATCCTATTGAGAAGATTTTATATTGATTAACAGGCTAAATTTTTTTTTAAAACTATGGTAATTTGTGTCTTTTTATTGAGACTAAGTCACACTTAGTTTCTCGCACTCTTTCAAATTTGCAGGGTAGAAACTCAAGTCATTGTCCATTAGTTCAAAGTATATTGTTAATCAAATCACACATGTTAGGGATAACCACGGTTCAAAAAATTAGACCGAACTGATTGATCCAACTAAAAAATCGGTAAATTGAGTAAGTGTTCGACCCACAATCCACAAAATTGATTAGTAGTTAAACGGGTGAAAAAATAATGAAATTGGTCAAAATTATAATAAAATTAGTTCAAATTGGTCATTTTAATTTTTTTAAATTTTTTAAAAATATATTAAAATAAATAAAAAATATATTTAATAACTATTATACATTTATTTAAATTATGTTACAATTATTATTAATGTTATTATCATATAAAATATATAATTTGATCAATTATATCCTAATCTAAAATTTTATATGAATTCTAAATGTCAAGAATATATAAAATAATATTATATTAATTTTCTAGTAATACATAACTATAATATTATTTTACTTAATTTTATTTTATGTATTATTTAATTGTTATTATTTTTTTTATGAACATCAATTCGACGTCAGTTTGATTAATGAATTTTGAACTACTGCATTTTAAAACATTGAGTGCAACAAATACTTTATTTCTTTTTCATTTGTCCTTTTTAGTTGGTTAATGAATTGATTACTTGATTGATTAATTAATTAAGGAGTCTAAATCCTCCTCTTGGTTTTTGTGAGCGGCTTATTCCTTACATTTTGGCATCAGGATATGAATCTCAATACTGAAATTGCTTACCGATAAGAGTTGAGAGCACATCGAGAACCTCCATATCTTCCAGAAATTGTAAATTAGTAACAAAAGTCACATTTAGATGACAATTAATGATTTTTCTTTTTGAAGGAAAACAATTATGTTTTCATGAAACTTTAAATCTGTAGTGGGCAAGGATGACATTGGAGGCTACTAAACAAAAGACCAAAGGTAAAAATGAGTGATATCCTTCACAATAGAAACCAGAGAGTGTGAAATGAACATCTAATAGTGCAAGGTGATTTTCCTAGTACTTTTGATAGTGTTAAGGTAATGCTGAAACATGAAAGCTAAAAAGGATTGAAAAAAATAACAGGGTAGCATACAAGTGGCTTTGCCAATCCTGTAGAAAACGATGAGCCTTCTTCCATACAAACCCTATCACCTCCTTTGACTTTCCAGTCAAAACATTGGATCAAAGCTGCAACTGTGACTTGTATAACAGTTAAGGCAAGGGAAGATCCAGGACAGCCCCTCCTACCAAACCCAAAAGGAACATATCTGAAATCACCACCGTTCACCTCATGACTGCCTTCCAAGAATCTCTCTGGGATAAACTCTTCAGGATTGGGCCACGCTTGTGGGTCCCGCATGATAGCGTAGACATTGATCAGTGTGCGTGTCTCCCCCTGTATATCGTAACCGTTGATTTTGCAGTCCTCTGCTGATTGTCTAAGAGCAATCGGCGCCGTTGGATGGAGTCTTAAAACTTCTTTGACAACAGCTTGGAGGTAACGTAAATTTGGAACGTCCGATTCAGTGACCAACCTGGTTGTCCCCACCACCACTTCAATCTCAGCCCTTAATTTTTTGAACACTACTTGGTTGTTCAGTATCTCCGCCATTGCCCATTGCAACGCTGCTGAAGATGTATCTGTTCCCGCCAGGAAAATATCCTTGCAACATTTCACACAACTAGAATGAGTTTCAGGTTAATTGTTAAAATTGGTTCCAAAATAAGAATACACGATAAATTTTATAAAAAAAAATGAATTTTATTTTATAATAAGTTATTGTAAAAATGGCCTTTCTCACACAGGTGTTAATTTTAAGAGTCAAAACTAATATTTTCCTTGTCAGAATCATCAATTGTCTAGAATGAACAAAATCCAGGGAAAATAAAACAGAATTACCAGGAAAAAGGCCTTGATATCATTCCTTGTTAACCTCAATTCAGCATTGGGATCTTTATAAACTTGCAATAGAATATCCATCATGTCCCCTGTTTCGCTTTCACAAGCTTCATGTTCTTTCAAGATCCGCTCCAAAACCTTATCAAATTTATCAACTATTTTCACAAGCTTCTTCCCATACCCAAAAAGGTCCAACTTTCCCAAGGGCCCCAACACCTCACCCATGCTCAATTTAGCTCCCACGTGCAAAAACTCCCTCACCAACCCAAGAATATCCTCGGCATCGTTAACGTTGTCCAAACAACTTGTGCTCATAGCCATCCGACACAAGATATTATTGGTCAAAGTAGTGAGCTCAAAACTCAAATCTTTGGCCTTACCTTCATTAGAACACACCATAAGAGATTTCAAGAGCTTCTTTAACTCCTCCTCTCTGATGTGCATGAAGCGCCAAAGCTGCGAGCTTGAGAGAAGTTGAGTCACGCTAAGCTTCTTGATGAAGCGCCAATAAGGACCATATGGGGCAGTGATAAAACCGGACCCTTTGTATAAGAAATACTCAGAGGATCCAAACTGGGGTCGGTAACAGAAATTGAGTTCATTTGTTTTCATCACTTCTTTAGCAACTTGAGCGCTGGACACAACCACGCATGTTGAGGCCCCTAAACGAAGCTGAATGAGAGGACCATGGGCACGTGCCAGAACTTGGAATGATTTTGGTATGACTGAGCCTATGAGGTGAAGGTGACCAATTATGGGAAGTGTTGGTGGACTTGGTGGGTGTCTCAGTCTGGTGCTGCTATTTTTGGTTCGTGTGATAAGGGTCTTGAAAAGTAAAGTGGAAATAAGAAATGCTAAGAAGGAGAAGAAGATGTAACACAAAACACTAGCACCATCAGGAGCATCCATAGATTGATTTAGGAACACACTAGTTGATTCTTTTTCTTGGAGCATATCTATCAGCAACAATAAATTTGCAAGCTCAATCTTACTGATATAGTATTAGTAATTCACCAAGTAGAATTCTTTATTTTAAGTTAGTGTCTCGGGTAAGAAATTAATAGTGTTTTTGTTTTTTTAATCTAGTATTAACTACTCAATCAAAGGTCAGTTTATGTTTATTGTTTTATGTGTTGGAAACTCTGGCCGGCAACATATCAGTTTACAGAATAAGACAAGGGTGACCAACATTTTGTCTTGTTTGCAAAGAAATCTACACTTACTAAAAGATGATTAGGAATCTTGTCTAGAGATTCTCCCACTTAATAAAATTAGTCTTTTGAATTGAATGTTTGAACTTAAATCATAACAATAAACAAATACTCTTATTGAACGACTACTTATACTAATTATAAGCTAGATTAACTTACCAACTGACATCCATGCATTAATACAGGACAATTTATTTATTTTTTTCCTTGAAGCAAAGAACTACTACTTATTCTTTCTTAGACCATCTTTGTCGGTGATGCAAAATTTGCAAGTATATATGTGAGTCTTAGTGATACATTTCCGTAAGTACAAATGCTTAACATTAAGTTACTGCCTTTAATCAATGATTTAATAGTTTTTAATCATTAAAATTAGTGTTTAACGGAGATACACTGCATCAATTAATTATTAAAAATCATTAACATAAGATTATGTACGTGCCTCGGTGATTTTCGTTAAACTTCCTTCTATTAAAAGTTTGCCTTAACGTCAATTCGATATACTACGTTTAGCTGTTTTTTAATTTTTTATATTAAATGTTTTAAAAAAATATATTTTAAATTTATAAAGATTTTCATTTCCGTCATTTTAAATAGAAACTTAAAATTTTAATGGAGTTACATGAAAGCTACATTTAAAATTTCAAAAAAGAAATCATTATAATATATTACGCTTTGAAATAATTCAGTTTTAGTATATTATAAATTCATAAAAATATATATAATAGAAATACGAATTCCTGAGAAATATAATTAGTTTATCATATCAAAAAATAAATTTATTATATTAATAAATGGAATACAATAATTTGGGTTTATAGCTATTTTACTTCTCCAACTAATATCAAGAACTACATGCAAGGTTTTATTTTAACAAACAGTAGAGAAAATATAGAAGTGTGATTCTACTTAATCATATTCATTTTTCTTGATATGATTGAATACGACAAATCTTTACATTTCAATCTAATGTAATAATTTTATTTATAAATAAATATATTATAATTTCATAAAAATAAAAACTATATTAAAAAAGTTATCCCGTACGAAGCACGAGTCCACGATCTAATTATTTTTATAAACATATATAACAGTCTTTAATAAAATAAAATATAAAATCAAATTTCTTGTCATGGACTCCCCCGCACTAATTTTTTTTTACATAGAATGACGTCACTGATGGCAATATGTCAACTAAATTGAGATAAAATAATTCGGAAAATCGAAAATAAGGGAAAAGAGACATCGAAAGGTCCAAAACCTCCGCAGCCATGAATAGTGGTCCCCAATGAACCGTAAATAAAGTATTCTTGATCGTACATGGTGCTCCAAATATACAGATCTAATGGTCTAAGTTTAGAAAGTATACATGCACTTAGGGTGAGAGTAAAATTAATTACAGCTGAGATAGTCAAACTGAGAGTGTACAAGGCAAAAATGTTTATTGTAATTTTAACAGATCGTAACACCTTTAATATGGGTTAATGTTAGTTTTTTACAAGGCAATAATGTTGATATTTTAATATTTGTAGGGTCCAACTTGTTCGGAAGGAAAATAGAAGTTAATTCAAATAATAGTTGAATTATGCTACTGTGGAGGAGTTTATTTTATGTAATTGAGCGACATTCTCGCCTTTTAGACCTTGAGAACGAGAATCAAAAGTTGTTATAATACGCTGAATTGGTTTTGGTATTTCAGACTTTTGAGACCAATGAGTATTGAGAGGGACGACTTTAAATGGTCGGGGAAATTTTGGGCAAGAACAGAACTCCCCAAGTCCTTGAAGAAAGTCTCGCTTGAGCTTTGAATGTCTAAGGATTGTGAGACTGCTTTTTCAAGTGGAAGAGATGACAAAAATCGAAGCGACTTTGATGTCCCAAGTTTGGGAAACGACTGGTTATATGTTATGAGAATATCGAGAAGGTTCACCCAAGCTTCTCAATAGGCACTACTTCTCTTGATTTATATTTTGATTTGAGTGAAAAGATTATAAATGGTCAGCTAGTTCATGGTTGCTAGGAATATTTTCTTATATACCTTCATTTTGTAAATATTAATATATGTCGCGCTTCTTGTTTGAAGTATGTTTAATAATAAAATAAGGAGGTCGTCTTTAGATTTTTACAATATCACATTGTCATCTTTGGATTGTTTCCATTAACAAGACTAACATGAGGCCGCCTTCGGACCTTTAATAATTTAGAATATGAGGTTGTCTTTAAACCTTGATATTAACAAGACTAGTTCGATTTTGGACATTTTATAAATCAGATAAGGTCATCTTCGGACCCATAAGAGATGAAACCGAGATTTTTTTGGACCTCTTAAAATAAACGTTAAGATCAACTTTGAATCTTCTAGATCTCTTTAGACCTTTTTAAGATGGAGTTGAGGTCTTCTGTAGACCTGTTAAATGGATAAATTGAGGTCTCTTTGGATCTCTTAAAACAAACTTGAAATCGATGTCTTTTTGGACCTTGCAAAACAAAGAAAAAATATAGGTCTGCTTCAGATCTTGGTTTACGACAAAATATAAAATAGGCATCTTTAGACTTTTTACAAGATAGAACTCAAGGTCTCTTTAAACTTCTTGAAATGAATTGAAACCAAGGTCTCTTTAGACCTCTTGAAATGAATTTAGAACTAAGGTCTCTTTGGACCTTTTGAAAGATGAAGCTGAGGTCTCAATCAAGGTATTTTTGGACCTTTCGAAATGAACTTCATACCAAGGTCTCCTTGGACCTCTTAAAATAACTTTAGAAATATTGGTCTCTTTAGACTTTTACAGGATGAAAGCGAGATTAGCTTTGGATCTTCTTTAAAATAAGATATCTCTCTGGATCTTTTTACACAAAACTGAAGTCTCTTTGTACCTTCGAACTTAAACTAAAGTCATCTTTTGGATCCTTATAAAGTGAAGCTGGGGTAATTTTTGGACCTTTGAAATAAAGATCGCCTTTAAGTCTTTTTACATAGAAACTAGATCTCCTTAGACCCCTTCAAAACATTAAGAATAGGTCTCTTAGGATATCTCGAAATGAACTTGAAGTCGATGTCATCTTTGGACCTCTTAAAATGAGCTTAGAGATATAGGTCTCTTTGGACCTTTGTGAGGTGGAACTGAGGTCTCTTTGGACATTTCTAAAATGAATATCAAAGATCAACTTTGGATCTTTTTACAATATAGACAAAATAAATATAGATAAAATATAGGTCTCTTTGGACCTTTACAAAGTAAGATCGGGGTCTCTTTGGACCTTCGATCTTAAACGTAAAGTTGAGGTCTTTTTGGACCTTTGAAATAAACATAAAATTATGGTTGTCTTCAAATCTTTACAAGATGACACCAAGGTCTCTTTGGACCCTTTACAATGAACACAAGATCAGGTTCGGATCTATTTTTGAAAGTGAGATATCTCTTCGGATCCTTTTTAATAAAAAAAATAAAATATGGGTCTTTTTGGACCTTTATAATAAATACAAGATCGACTTTGGATCTTGGCATTTTAACACAAAATATGAGAGGGAGGGTGGAGGTGTTTATGTTCGTGTTTGCTTGTGTTGGTTCGCCTGTTCTTATGGTTCTTGTAGGAGCCAACTGCCACTCTCTTTTGATTCTAACTTCTTCTTTTGGCATCACCACTTTGTGTGCCTAGGTGGTACGTTGTGTATCTCACGTTGAAATTCCACCACCTTTCACACTAACCGAGACTCCATAAACGTCTCGTATCATGTGGCGGTACCTTCTTGTAGGAAGGAAGACTTCCCTGGTGACTTCTTACAATCGCAGCGGTCATGGGTCTTGCCCTTGTTATACCTACATCCATTGGTAGATACGCATTTGTAAACTTTACAAGACCCGTCAGCCTAAGGGTCCTCGTACCCAGGTTAAGTTCAAAGCTGACACTTGATGTCGCTGCTCTGAGATGCAACCTCGTAGTTAAGTTTGAAGTTGGCGTTTGTTTTGTTGTTATGGTCCTGCAAGGACTGGTCCTTTGCACCAACTTGGGAGTGCCTTTTGTACTAGTGACTTCGTTGGTCACCACTCGCACTCCTCCTTGGTCCTATGGGTAAAACCCAGGCCCGTTCTTGTGGTAAATAGGCCCCAGAATAGGTGTCAAATGTTCTTGTCGGAGTCCAGATGGAATGTTGAGGAGTGGTTTTAGACTATGAATGAATGAAGGGAACACGAGGATCTTCGTGAGTGGTGTGGTATGGAAGGCCGACCCATTCCGAGATGTGGAAGATATACATGCAAAAGGTACTCTAGCAGTCAAATTAGTATGTAACTGCAATGTTATATAAAAACATAAAATGATTATAATCTTAATTAAATCTTGTTAGATTAAGATGATTAATGTCTCAAGTTTTGATTAATTACAAGACAGGCGGAAGCATAGCAAGTCAAAGTCAGACTGAACAAGCAAAGACAGAAGATGACCCCTCAAAGTTGAAGTCATTCGTCTGTCCCAAGGCCAAGTCATCAGACGGAAGCATAAGACGATACTCTTCAGACGAAGTATTCAAAGCAACTCTTAAGACTGAAGAAGCACATCGTAGGAAGTGAAGCTCAGACGGAATAACTTGCGCCAATTTCAAAATCCAAGTGTTACTCTCAAGTGTTTCCAAGATCAGTATGGGGATTTGAGATAACCTCTTCCACACGAAAAGGCAACACCCTTTTTGACAAGATCTTTGTACAAGTCAAAAAAAGGTTCTGAGCGCACCATCAAATCTGTTGTGCAAGCTATCTTTTCATTGATTGCACTCTGACACATTTTGAGGACTTTACTTGGAAAGCTCAACGACATTCTTCATGTCTCTAACGGATCTTTGAAGACTTGACTATAAAAGGACTTCACTCTCTCAAGATCAAGTTGACGAACACGCTATAATTGCTAAGATATTGTGATTTCGCTCATTGTTCTGCTTGAACTTCATCGTATACCCCTCTCTGCGAAGAGGAACTTTTCTTCCTTAGAAAACTCTTTTAAAATCCACTTGTGTGGTGCTTTAGCCTGAGAAGGCTGTGTTTTCAAAGAATACCTTGTATTAGCCTGAGGAGGTTGGATTTCAAAGAATATCTTGTTGTTTAGCCTGAGAAGGCTGTGTTCAAAGAATATCTTGTATTATCCAAAAGTGGCTAGGTTTAAACAATACTTATAACCATTTCACGGTTGGTAGTGAAAACTCAGTAATTGTTGGGTAACTAGACGTAATCTTGAATAGACAAACTAATATAAAAGTAACTGTGTTTATCTTCTTTGAGCTTGTGACTAACGAAAATAATCATATTATAACATCTGTCCTTAAAATCAATCTTTGATAATAAAAACTGTTTCGTCTGACCTTATTTAAAACCAACAAACAAAAAAATTAAAATTTTTAATTAATATAATTCAACTCTTACCTACTCCTTTATGTATATATGGCGTGCGATGCGACATCACATGCGAATGGATTTGACAATACAATTATGGATCAAAAGTCTTATTATATTATATATTATTATTTTTATGATTATATTGATGAATTTATTCTCCGTTAACAAGAGTTATTTAAATATGTATTGTAGATAAAATAAATAGTTATAATCTAGGATTCAAGAAGCTAATTTTTTTTGATATATTCAGTTATATTAATTTTTATGTTGAACTGATATTGATGTATTAAAATAATGATTGTATTAATAACTTCTTGTAACAATTCTGGTTTCGTTTATAAACTTAATATACTTAATGAAGTTAGTTAAAAAACGTATTATGCAAAAATGAAAATATTTTAAAAAATAATATACAACAATGGAATCATTATAATAAATTAAAGGACGTATAAGTAATAAACAGGAACAATGAAACTTAATACGCCTGCCTACACTAACATTTGTTATTAACAAATCTTAAAATATACCAAAATATAATAAATACAAATTTAGGTACCAAATTGAAAATTTTAAAATATTATATATTAAAATATTAAAATGTAATGTAATAAATAAATTATTATAGATATAATAAATATAGTATCATATTATATAAAATATTATCTATTAAATTATTTTATTTTTAATAATAATATTTAAAAAATCAAACTTTATAAAAAAAATATAAAATATCAGACCTTGATAGGATGGATCCAAACACAATCCAAATATATTCTTCAAATATATCAACTCTAATTTAACTTAACCCATCCAAATTCGAGTCGATTATTATTACTCACTAGGATAGATTTTCGTTGCTCATGATATAATATATATATATATATATATATATATATATATATATATATATATATATATATTTGTGTATATGTATATGTATGTATGGTTATCAAGTAAGATCTTTGACCATTAAACGCTTAATTATCGGAGAATCATTAGTGCTAGAAGGAAATCAACAAACGGGAGAGTAGAAACTAATCGAAAGTTGTCATCTAACATGAAAAGTGTTTTGAATTTCCACAAATAGACTATCTAAATATAGTTACATGGAACTTAAAAATATTAGTGATATGACATGTTTAAAATGCAATAATGGTGTGGATCATTAAAAAGAAAAACATATAAAGGTTAAAATAATGAAAAAAAAATCGAAAAAAAAAGGTAATAGAAAATTAAATTTATTATATTTATTGAAAATAGAAACATGTCTAAGCACGTTTTTTTTTTTAAAAAAAATGAGGTTTTCCAGTTTGTTTCCTCATGAAGATGTGAATAGGGATTTGGGCATGTGGAGGAAGTGTAGTGGACAAGTGGACTGTTGAGGTGAGTTTGGTACATAGCGGGTTTTCGGAGATCCGAACTTGAAATATTATTTGCCTTTATTAGTATGCCTCGCGCTACACGCACCTATTAAAAAACTAAAAAAGAAAATCTTGCAAAACGTGTTATATTGTTATGAAAATGCAATTAAGAGACCCATTATAAGAAACACTTGGCCACAATATATAGTATAGTCATAATAGTGATAGATCTGTGTATGCCATTGCCAACTTCAGCTCTCCCATCATGGCAACCTTGATCGGTTGCCAATATTACTATCTCTTGTTCCTTCTTTGGTTTCTCTCAAGCGTAACCTTCTTTGTGGACAGTTGCGTTATGTTTCTACGTGTCAAAATATTCCTATTCGGTAACATTCGCTACTCGGGTGTTAACAGATCGATGTCTACAATATCACTGGCTCGCTGCTGGGATCAATTCACCCCAATTATCCCTCTTGGTCTATACGCAGACATGCCTACAACACACATGTTTGCACTTGCTTTTCATTCCTAATTACTGTCATACAAGGTTCATACGTGTGAAATGTTCTTCGTCGAAATTAAGTAGTGTTTTTTTTTCTTTTTCTAGAACTCGTATGTAGTCTCTGCTTTTGGATTATGCAATTTTATTTTTCTGGGTAGAATTTTTCTAGATTTTGTTTTGTTTTGAATGGCATACCAATTGTAAGATCATATCGAATAATAATGGGAGTTTGTAAATGGAAAAAAAGATGTTCCAAGATATGAGAGAAACCAAATATTGATTACCTTTTTTTATCGTTCATAAATTATCATATACTATATTTTCTTACCGAATCATTTTCAGTTCACTGCTATTAAAAAGGATCTTTAATAGCATTTTAAAAAACTAATAAAAATAAAAATGAAATAGAAAATGAAATTTTATTGATTTTATCTTTCAAAATTTGAATTATCAATATCTTATATTACGTTAATATATTTATTATATTTTATTTAAATTAAACTGTTTGTTTATCTTTATCAAATATTTATATATATATATATATATATATATATATATATATATAAAGATATAACATTTTATCTATTTCACATTAAAAAAATGAATAAAAAAAACATAAATTAAAAAAAACATAATTGATTATAATAATGTATCTTTAATAGCATTTGCAAATAAAGAACTGACTAATATATTAATTTTTCATATATATATATATATATATATATATATATATATATATATATTACTATACTTTTATAAACAGAACTAATAGAAACAAAATGTTATATATGATTATATTTTATACAATATTTTAAGTAGAAAGTATTATATTAAAACTTTAAATAGACAATACTTATACTTAATAAATATTGTCTAATATGTACTATTAAATGTCCATTTTATTACCGTAATTGAACTACAGCTGCTGTGTGATTATGAAATACAAATAACATCTTTGGGTTGTTTTTGAAAATCATGAAATTAAGAATTAGGTACTACTAGTAGTGTTCCAGCTCTCCTAATAATAGCTTCGACCGGATCGGATCTGATGAACTCCAAAGTCTAAAGTCATTTAGCAGAGCAACATTACGTAAACGACAACATGGAAAAGAACAATGGTTGCATCATGGAAAAATGCATGTCGCATATTACCTACCCCCTCAAATACTCTGTGACAATAATAATATTGATCTTTACATTTATTGCTACGGTTCCAGTTCCACATGTCTAGGAAAAGACGTGTGGAATCTTAGCGTGACAAGTTTGTGTGGAGATAGCTTTTTGTGTGAAACTTTGTAGTGGATTCCACATGGACAACGCTACAATACCACTTGAGTGTTCATGTAGCATCAATGGTATATGCTAAATTTAACAAGAAAAATGTCTTTATCGAAGCACCTTTTTTGTTTTCATTTTCTTTTCAAATATATATTTATATTTAAAATTTAATCAAGTTTGAGAGTTCTAATAATCCGCTAACTTTGTGACCAAAATTCCCTCAAACTCATACATAACTATTCCATACATTATACGAGATTTCTTTCAATTTGAAATTTGTTTATCCTCAATATTTTTGTTATAAAAGCCTATCCTAATTAAGGGGATAATTTTTTCATTATTATTTTGCGATAATATAATAAAAGGTAATAAATAAGGGATCTAAAATATTAGTAGTAATTATTATTTGCTTTCTTTTGAGGTATAAATCTAGAAACCTCAATAAATTATATTGTACCACCATATGGGTATTTTTAGGACAATACATTGTTTTGTTTCTAATTTTAGCTGGAACGACAAAAATATATTGTGCATTGATCTACTCAAATATTTCATCATATATTATAGGTTCATTAACTTTATAACAAAATTTATATAAATCATATAAAATTTTATTTATGATTTTCAATTATCACCTTTAAACTCATGTTATTAGCATTTTTCGAGAAAAATTGTATCCCAAAATTTGAATTTTAACATTTGATTCTTTGAATACATTTTTTATATGCTCAATGCGCCGTTCCAGTCCATGGTCCCTACCCGTTGAGAAAGAAATTCATTAGTCTATTCCTACGTTGTTTTAAATTTATTGTGCATTACAATTTTATTGAAAAAGCGAAACAATTATAAACATTTGAAGCGTCTTAAACATCATGTATTAAATACTGCCAGCATAAAAAATTAAAAGTTCGTCAATAGTCTTCATGATAATTGATACAGAATATATCATATTTTATATCGGTCATTCGTAATAATTGATATAAAATACATTATTTTCTATATCACACCTATTTGTCCAATTGATATTAAAAATGACATTTTCCATCTGATTTGTGGGCATCGCATGTATAATATTTCATGTCCTTTACGCATGATGAAGTCATAACCGAACAAATAATCACTTTCTTTATCAATTATTAGCCAAAAACAAAATATTGCGCACCTAATTTTTAGCACGGCCCAGAGATAATAAATTTAATAATTTAATTTTCTTAATAATTTTAAAATTATAATAAATTAAACTGTAAAGAATAGAATATTCTATAGAAATAGAGATGAAGTTGAATTAATTTTAAAATTTTATTAAAAATAATGTAAATATATAACAGTAGATATTTGTGGTTGTAGTTTATAGTACAGTGGAATTTTTAAATCTTTGGAAATCTAGTACAACAACGAGGAAGCAACGAGGCTATCAGGATGAATTTCACCTTGTTGACTCCTAATTTTCCAAAGACAGCCTCCTAATGTTATCGGTTTTTTGACAGTAGCAGAGCTTTTAGGAAAAAATTTTACACGAAACCGCAAAAATATTTGTAAAATTACCAACATTTGTCGCCTGTCCCAAAATATCTGAGTTGACATTGAAACCGTAAAGAAAGTTGTGGTTTCACTACGTCCTGACAATCGTACATGACACGTGGCATTGTTGGACGTTTTTCTGGAAGGAGTTGAAGCCTCAAGACTGCGGTTTCGATTTGAAACCACAAGAAGATTTGCGGTTTAATTGAAACCGCAGACTGTCTCGCGGCTTCAACTCTTTCCAGAAAAATCGCCAAAGGCTCACGTGTCAAAACGTAATGAAACCACAACTTTCTTTGTGGTTTCAATGCCTGCTGGTGATTTCGCAAATATTTCTGCGGTTTCTTTTTTCGCAAACTCGTTTGCAGTTTCTCAAAACAACACTAAAACCGTAAATATTTTCTAACTAACACTGTTTTGGTAAATATTTTTCCTAAAAGCTTTATTACGGTCAAAAAGCCAATGTTATCAGAAGAAAAAAATACTAAAGATTTAACATATGTCACATCTAGTAATAATGAAAATTATTGTTAAATTGCGAATATTTTTAATATTAGTAAATTAATGTTGTTAAATCATTCTAGATACTTCTTCTTTTCTTTTTTTTTTTTGGTAAGCAAATATATATTACTAAGAAGGTATAAGATACCTTAGGCTTACAATATATCATATTTACCACACTTAATCATATATATACCCCTCGACGTAACCTTTTGCATATGCTATGAAAAGTACCCTATGCTCCTGTATTGGAAGGCATATCCTTATGTAACAAAAGCCGGTGAATGCAGACAATTCACGGCAGTAGCAAGCCAAATTTATCCAATAATACAAGCACCAAAATTGATGGACCATTGCATTTCAAATACTTGAAAGATGAGTCTGATGCCCTTGGCCACGACTAACAAGTAAACAGAGTTTGTTGGATTATGTGGTCTGTTAAATGCTTCTTCTGTGTGTGCCACCTATATCTCCACATGTTGTTTGTTCTTGCAAATTCAAAAGGCAATACATGTTGATAGAAATTTTCAGCTAGTCCTGCTGGTAAGACAGCGCACATGAATACAACGGATAAAAAATATTGCAACGTTGTGTGCACACGTCAACAAGAGCAAAGAAAGTGTTGTATGTTCTCCTCAAACTTACAAAATAGCCAAACATTCCTATATCTTAAATAAGTAAAATTCACTTCCCGGGGTTGAAGACTATATAAGTAGCATATCGTGCACTAGCCTCCACAAGTAAGATTCAACTTGTAAATATATAAAAAAAAAAAAATTACAAAAAGGGCGATTGAATTACGTAAATTTAAAATTTTCATAATTAACTTTCTTCAAAGATAAATATTGTCTTTATATCAATTTACTAAACTTTTCTTTATCAAACCTAATAGATAAACATAGAGTTTAAGAGTTCGTCTTATTAAATACTAAGACTTTACTATCTTATATAAAGATATAAATATTATTTAGTTATAGACTCTTCAAGTTACAATATATATTATCTAGACATAGTCTCTTTAAGTTAATATCAAGTATTCTTTGATATGTCTCTTCAAATTAATATCAAGTATTCTCATATATTCATCATGTTTAAGTTATACCTAATTATTAGGGTTTGGGTTTGGATTTATAAAGATTTGTCTAATATTGGAAAGAAAACAACTGCACAGAGACAAATTTACAATAGACAACAGAATAAAAGCTATTAAAGAGAATTTTGAGATTTCAAACTTTAAGAATTTTGGCTGGTTTAGAGTTTTCTCTTATTTAAAACTTTAATCTCTCACCTTTATATACATGATAAATTTGAGGTAGTTGTTAGACTCAACAACTTCAAGTCTTCATTTATCAATTGGAAGTGTGTAGCACGTCCATATGCATTAAAAGTCTATGCATAGAATGTCTTATCAAAATTGGCAACTCTATGCATTAATAGTTGAAGAATGCCAAAAAAGTGCAATATCTTTTCTGCAATAGATATTTAAGTCAAAAACATCCCTTTTTGTTTTGATTTGCCTTGTCTTGTTTTTATAAAAATAAGTAGATACCTTGTACTTGATTTTAGCAAGACAAGTCAACCTCTACAAAACGAATTTTATGGTAAGTTAAGTTCTATTGGACTCCATCTCATGTGTTTATTAATTTGTTCTATATATTGATCCTTTATCTAATATGTCTAATTTTTAACATTAGTCTGTATATTAAATTGATCTTCATCTTATGTATATAAAAATGAATATTTATAAAATATTTATAATATAAGATGAACCTTAATTATCAAAATTAAGGGTCTTAACTTGTCTTTAATTATTTTAGATTTAACAGAACTTTACAGATAATCTAAGATTCCAAATCTATGTATAGACTAACACTAGTCGAATGATGTGCTCGAATATGAACAAGGCTTCATATGTTGACTTAACCGAGAAATAACCAGATAAATCATCAAGCCAAACACAAGAATCATTTACCCCTGTCTTTAATTTTGTAGTAATTTCTATAATGTTGGACCTAAAGCTTGTAGATACAGTTATGACTCTCTTAGTGGTTTTGGTTTTGATAAATGTATTTTCGGTTTTCCATAGATGAAGTGTAATTAGGATTGATCCATGTATTGTTTGTTGAGTTTAGGCATGAATGTGTTGAGTTCTTTGTTTGAGGCCCCAGAGAATGGTTAAAACTTGAGTATGGATGATCATGTGACTAATGTTTGATTTCCCTATGTGAAAAACAGTTTTGAAAAACCTGGAAATCCATTTTTCACTGATGTAATCTATTACAGGGGTGATGTAATCGATTACATTTGTTTTCTCTCTCGGTGTAATCGATTACATGGTGTATGTAATCGATTACATTATTTTTGCTCTCTGGTGTAATCGATTACATGGTTGATGTAATCGATTACATGGCTTGGCCTCACTGATGTAATCGATTACATCTCCAATGTAATCGATTACATGGTTTGAAAATTCAGTTTGTTTGGGTTTCCCTCTTCAATGTAATCGATTACATGCTCGTGGTAATCGATTACATGCCTGAAAAAATCAGTTTGGAGGCTCTAACGGCTAGTGTAATCGATTACATGCATTTGGGATCAATTACATTGACCGTTGTAGCTCAGATTTGCACGTTTTCTTCCTCCAAATTGGTTCTATAAGTATAATCTTGATGAAACATATGAAGTTGCTGAAAACCTAGCTTCTTGAATCAACTCTTACACTTTCATATGCTCTTTACATAGAGTTCATCAAGGTTTTCAAAGACAAAGGGAAACTTGATTCATTCTGTGATTGGGTGGATTTCATAGTGTTCATTTGTGATCGATTCTCGCACTTGAGGTGTATTCTTTACTGATCTTTGTATTTTCCAACTGGGTTGTTGCTCTAGGAGAGAGGTCTCTCTAGATAGAGCATTGTGTTTGAGAAGTGATTCTCAAAGTTTTGATCTTGGAGGTGCCAAGGTCTGGGAAGTTCTGTTCTTCGGGTTGAAGAACAGTTTTGGGTGTTTTGATTTCTGTTTGTATTGCTTGTTGCGAGTGAATGTAAAAGGATACAAAAGGAATCATTTGATAGTGGAAAGCCAATCGCAACAGTTGTTGGGTTGGGGACTGGACGTAGGCGATTGATCGAACCAAGTATACATCATTGTGCACTCATCTTCTTCCTTACTCTCTTTACGTTTTTCACTATATTGTTATTGATCATATTCTCGCTTTGTATTTGGAAACTGCATTGATAATCAACTCATTAATTGGTTTAGGAATAGAATCAGTAATTGAACTTGTAATTGAATCTGTAATTGAAAGGTAATTGATAGGTAATCAAGATTAGCTTTCGGTTGAATTAAAAGGAATTAGAAACACGCGAATTTGGGGTAAAGTTTAACAAGAATCTATTCACCTCCCCTCTAGATTCACACATAGGGACCAACAATTGGTACCAGAGCTTCATCTAGTAAATTACTCTAGAATTTGATCCAATAGTTCCTTAGAATGGCTGGAAATCAATTACCATTTGCTGAAGGTGCCTCTATTAATAGACCTCCTCTGTTTTGTGGAGATAACTATCCCCTTCGGAAAGTTAGAATGAAAATTTTTATGGAGTCTCAGTAAATAGAAACATCGGCAAGTCAGTAATGTGATTACAAGGTTCCAACACACACAGTAGATGGAAATGAGGTTGAAAAACCATTTGAGAAATGGGAACCTGAAGAAATTAGGAGAGCTGAAAATGATGCTAAAGCTTTAAATATAATACATTCCGCATTAAACTCTGATGAATTCTTTAGAATTTCAGCTTGTACAACAGCGAAAGAGGCATGGGATCTTATCATGGTGACTCATGAAGGTACTCCTGAGGTGAGAAGAGCTAGAAAGAACACACTCATCCAAGAGTATGAAATGTTCAGAATGGCACAAGGTGAGTCCATTATGGACATGCAGAAACGATTCACACACATTGTGAATCATCTAAAAGGACTTGGCAAAGTATTCGTTGAAGAAGAAGTCAACGTGAAGGTGCTGAAGTCTTTAAGCAGAAAGTGGCAACCAACAGTCACAGCAATTACTGAATCCAAGGACTTGGCCTTGATAACAAGTGCTGAGTTGTTTGGTAAGTTGAGAGAATACGAGATGGACATGTCTCGAATTGTCGATGAAGAAGCGAGAAAGATAAGAAAGCCAAGAGTTTAGCACTCAAAATGGAGGACACATCTAGTGATAGTGATGCATCATCAAGCTGTGGAAATGAGTCTGAGCAAGAAAACATGAACCTCATGGTAAGAAAATTCAAAAAGTTCATGAGGAAGAACAACAACAAGAAGAGGTTTAATAATGCTAGAAAAGCCTCATCTTCAAAGGTCACATGCTATGAATGTGGCAAGGTTGGACACTACAGATCGGAGTGTCCCAACTTAAAGAAATCAAACAACAGTGATCCTAGAAGAGTGGAGCAAGAAGAAAGACCCAAGAAGGACCGGTTTCGCAAGAAGAAGGCCTACATTGCTTGGGAAGAAAATGACTGCTCATCCTCCAGTGAGAGTGAAAATGAAGAAGCCAACTTGTGTCTTATGGCAAATTCAGATTCTGATAATGAGGTAAGTGATTCTGATTCATCTACTCAAGATTATGATGAACTGTATATCTTGCTTTTTGTGAGCTCTTCAAAGAAGCAGAAAAATTTGAAAAATTGAGTAAGGTTCGAGAAAATTAAAATTTCAGATTTAGAAAATGAAATTTCGGTTTTAAAGAACAATGTTCAAAATCTGAAAAAGGAAAATGATGACTTGAAACTACCCTTTTTAAAGTGTAAATTGTTTATTGCCCCTTTGAAAAAGAATAACAAGAAGTTCTACACATTTAAACAAACCAGTAATAACAGAACTTTCTCATGTAGTTATTGTATGCAACCTGGACATAACAACTATAATTGCATGATTAGAAAGAAAGGTTTAGATAGTGGATTGTTTAAATGGATTAAGAAAGATAGTCATTGTTCTAACATGAAAGGACCCAATAAGATTTGGGTACCAAAAACCAAATGATATCTTTCTCTATGTAGGTGTGCTTGAGAGCCAAACACTCAACATGGTATTTGGATAGTGGCTGCTCAAGACATATGACGGGTGACAAGAGCAACTTTATCTCCTTCAAATCCAAAGAATCTGGTTCAAGTAGTGTATGGAGATAATAACAAAGGTAAAATCTTGGTATTGGTGTTGGAGACAAATCCAACTCGTGATCGAGGATGTCTTGCTTGTGGAAGGTTTGAAGTTCAATCTTCTCGAGTATTAGCCAATTATGTGACAAAGGCTATCAAGTATCATTTGACAAAGATAACTGCAAAATCAATAACAATGATTCGAATGAGGCATTGATGGTTGGTAAGAGACGTAGTAACATCTATATCCTTGAACTTGATCATTCATCATCATATCATGCATGCCTTACGACAAGCGATGATTTGTCATGGCTTTGGCATAGACGTATAGCTCATATTGATGTTCATCAACTAAATAAACTGTCATCTAAGAATCTAGTACAAGGGTTACCCGATTTAAAATTCAAAAGAAGGCCTATGTGATGCATGTCGAGAAAGGCAAGCAATCTAAGCTCCTTCAAATCTAAAAATGTTGTTTCAACTTCTAGACGCTTGAATTGCGCACATGGATCTCTTTGGTCCATCTAGAAGCGCTAGTTTGGGTGGAAACCTATATGGACTAGTTGTAGTAGATGAATACTCTCGTTTTACTTGGGTGGCATTTATACCAAGTAAAGACACCACTTTCAAAGTTTTCAAAATACTTGCTAAAAAGATTCAAAACGAAAAAGATTTGAAAATCAAGTCCATTAGGAGTGATCATGGAGGTGAATTTGAAAATGAGTCTTTTGAAAAGTTTTGCGAAAAATATGGAATCGATCACAACTTTTTCCGCTCCAAGAACTCCACAACAAAATGGGGTTGTTGAGAGGAAAAACAGATCTTTAGTAGAACTAGCAAGAACTATGTTAAATGAAAGTGATTTGCCTAAATATTTTTAGGCGATGCGGTGTCCATCGCTTGCTATGTTCTAAATAGAATTGTGATTCGTCCTATTTTAAAGAAAACCCCTATAAACTCTATAAAGACAAGAAACCCAATATATCTCATTTTCGGGTATTTGGGTGCAAGTGTTTTGTTTTGAATAATAGCAAAGAGCCTCTTGGTAAGTTTGATGCCAAGGTGATGAGAGGTGTGTTTATTGGGTATTCATCATCAAGTAAAGCATATAGAGTATTTAATAAAAGGAGAATGTGCATTGAGGAATCAGTGCATGTTAAGTTTGATGAAACTAATAATCCCCAAAAGGGAAGTGTGTTTGTTGATGATGATGAGCATGTAGGTGAAGAAAGCACTAGCAAAGAAGAAAGCAAGAGCCACCAACCACTTCTCATGATCTTCCAAAAGAATGGAGGAAACCAAGAGATTTATCTCTTGACAACATCATTGGTGACATCCATAAGGGAGTAACTACTAGATCTACTCTTAACATGTTTTGTGATGATTATGCATTTGTATCTCAATTTGAACCTCTTGTATTGATGATGATCTTTGAACGATGAATTTTGGATGATTGCTATGCATGAGGAGTTGAATCAATTTAAAAGGAATAACGTATGGGAGTTAGTACCTTTTAAAAGAGATATGAATGTAATTGGAACAAAATGGGTGTTTAAGAATAAGCTAGATGAGAACGGTGTTGTGGTTAGGAATAAGGCTAGACTAGTAGCTAAGGGTTATAATCAACAAGAAGGAATAGATTTCGGTGAAACATATGCCCTGTTGCTAGACTAGAAGCCGTTAGAGTTTTGCTTGCTTTTGCCTCGTATACATGATTTCAAGTTATTTCAAATGGATGTTAAGAGTGCTTTCTTGAATGGCTATATAAATGAAGAAGTTTTTGTTTCACAACCTCCTGGATTCACCGATTTCGGATACCCGAGCATGTGTACAAACCGAAAAAGGCCCTCTATGGCCTAAAACAAGCCCCTAGACAATGGTATGAAAGGCTGAGTAAGTTTTTGTTGTCAAAAAGGTTCAGCAGAGGTAATGCTGATAAGACTATCTTCATAAGGAGAAAGTCAAACTGTATTTTGTTGGTTCAAGTTTACGTTGATGATATCATTTTTGGATCAACAAACAAATCTCTGTGTGAAGAGTTTGTGAATAGCATGCGGGGAGTTTGACATGTCTATGATGGGAGAACTCAAATTCTTCCTGGATCTGCAAGTCAAACAACGAAAGATGGAATCTTCATACATCAAGCAAAATACATCAAGGAATTCTTGAAGAAATTCGACATGGAGAGTTGTAAGATCTCTACTATCCCTATGTCAACTAATCTCCATTTGGATAATGATGCATTTGGACAAAGTGTAGACCAATCAAGATATAGAGGATCATTGGATCACTCTTGTATCTCACAAACAAGTAGTAACCAGGACATCATGTTCGTGTGTGTGTGTTTGTGCAAGATTTCAATCTGCACCAAAGGAATCACACATGACATTTGTGAAGAAAATCTTGAAGTATCTCAAAGGAACTACGATTTGTGGTTTGTGGTATCCTAAAGGTACGTATCCTACATTGGTTGGTTTTAGTGATCTTGACTTTTCTTGGTTGTAAAACCGATAGGAAAAGTACTAGTGGAGTATGTCACTTGTTTGGAGAAAGCTTAGTCTCTTGGTATAGCAAGAAGCAAGCCTGTGTTGCTCTATCCACACCGAGACAGTAGTCTCGTAGGTGGCTTTGGAAGCTATGTTGTGCCTGGATTAATCGGGTTGAAGCAACAACTTGAAGATTTTGGACTAAAGCTTGATCACATCCCAATCAAGTGTGACAACACAAGTGCAATTAGTATCACGAAGAATCGGTCTTACACTCAAGAACAAAGCACATCGAGGTGCGTCATCACTTCATTAGAGATCATGTTGAGAAAGGAGATTGTGAGGTGGAATTCATTGACACGTAAAATCAACTCGCGGATATCTTCACAAAGCCTCTACCTAAGGAGAGGTTCTTCAAACTTAGAACCAATCTTGGTATACTAAGTGAAGAACATCTCACATAAGTGTTGTAAGTATGATAGTTTAATCATTCATTGTGCTTAAATTTGGTATGAATTCATTGCATTACATGATCTTGACCATTAACATGAAGAATCAAATGTTTTTCAATCATTCTATATGTGAAATCCATGAACATTGCGTACATAGCCTATTTTCAACTTGATTTGTGATTTTCTATAGGATGTAATCGATTACAACATGTATGTAATCGATTACAGGTATTTTGGCTCGATGTAATCGATTACGGGTTCAATGTAATCGATTACAACAGAATGGAGTTTCGGATGTAATCGATTACAGTCCCAATGTAATCGATTACATGGTGGTTGATTTCGGATGTAATCGATTACATCAAATGTGTAATCGATTACATGGGTGCTCTCTTCACAAATACCTTGTTTTTTTCTCGATGTAATCGATTACATCATATATGTAATCGATTACATGCGCTCTGAAAGGGTTTTGAGTTGTTCTTCGTTTCGGGCTTGGTGTTTTTGCATTCTTGGAAGCCCATTCCTAGATTCATTGTTTCTAGTACGCATTGTGAGGCATTTTAGTTGTGTTTTAGGTTTTTGATTTCACTTTCTCATTCATAAACCCTAAAATCTCAAGAGCCCCTATTCTCTCTCTCGTGAACTCGAACCATCTCCTTCCTCATCTTCAACCTTCAATCTTTTCTTCTTCATCACCAACATTCAACCATGGACGGACAAGGAGCAAAGAAAAGGATGAAAGCTAGAGCTAGCCGAGACATCCAAGAGGAAAGACGTACCAAGAAGAGACAAGAAACCTCTTTCAAAAGGAAGGCTTCGAAGAATCTGCATCACAACCCATGGTTCACCACGAAGGAACAAGAAACTCGTTTTTCTTCACCGATTTCGCAAACAGGGGAACTCGTACCCCAAAGATTGTGGACTTAAGATGGCTGGACCATGAAGGATTTACCTTTCACTCCATGCTCCGAGATCGAACTTGGAGAAATTTGTTTGAGGGTTTCATTTACCCCGATTTGGTAAGGGTGTTCTACTCTAATCGAAATATCACCCTAACTCTGGAAGAGTTATGTCGAGAAGTTAAAGGAGTATCCATTGTTCGACTTCGACATATTCTTCAATCTTGGTGGAATAACGAATGAGGGTATAGTCCCTACTATGGAAAATCGGCGAGAGGAAGGCATTGAACTATAGAAGGATGCTTTTTATATGAGCATGTTGAAAAATCCGAGAGGTTTGGGAGGTGAAATGACAGAAGGGAGAGAACGAGGTATGAGGAAGACTTTTGGTATTGGTGGTCTCAACATTGACGACCGTCTTCTTCATTATACAATATCTTTGGGTTTTGGTCGCTAGGGGTACCAATCATGCACGGCTCATGGAAGAAGATATGATTTTGATGGTGCCCTGAAAAATGGAATTGATTGATTGGGGTCATGTTGTCATGGACAACATGACCAAGGTAAAGAAATTTCATGAATTCAAATGTCCATATGGTTTGTTTATCTCACGTGTTCGGAGCAAGTGTCAAGTGGATGTCTCCAATGAGCACGAGAGAATTGGTCGGATATCCATGTTCTTGGTGATATGATCTTTGAAAAAAGATGAGGTTGACCAAGCAATGAAGGCTGGATATCTAGAGAAGAAATTCAACAACAACAACAAGACCAACCCAACAACAACAACAACAACAACAACAAGAACAACCACAACGGAAGAACATCCTCCTTCGATGATGATAGGGATTCAAGCGGTGGGAGTACATCCCTAAGTCTAGATTTGAGTCCATTGTCATTGATAGGCTGGATGAGATGGATAAGCGCCAAGATGATCTGGGAAAGCAGATTAAAGAATTGGAAAGGAATCAAAATCTGCATTTCCTTGACATGAAGTCCTTGATGGAATCCATCATGGAGCGCCTCAACCAAGATGATGATGATGGTGATGATCAGTGACCCCCCTCTCTGTATCTCTCTTTTTGGTTTGATATACCAAATAGGGGGAGAATAGTTAGGTTATCCTAGATAGGGGGAGTTGAGAGTTGAGATTAGCTTTGATAGGCTTCTAGTATTGATTAGTGATTTGAAGTTATGTTTTTACTGTTTTATTGAAAATCTGAACTATGTTATTGCTTTTGGATATTGAATAAAATTTGCTTTGAGATTCTGTTATAATTCATTGGTCTTGATCTATAAAATTGTGATTGAATCATGTCATACATATTTGAATGAATGATTGATTAGTAGTGCATATGCATATTGTATTTTTGGAAAATTCTAACATATGCGGTATGTCAAAGAACAACACATATCCTAAAACTCTAGGAAAACCTCAACTATGATTTGGTACATCAAAACCAAAAGGGGGAGATTGTTGGACCTAAAGCTTGTAGATCTGTTATGACTCTCTTAGTGGTTTTGGTTTTGATAAATGTATTTTCGGTTTTCCATAGATGAAGTGTAATTAGGATTGATCCATGTATTGTTTGTTGAGTTTAGGCATGAATGTGTTGAGTTCTTTGTTTGAGGCCTGAGAGAATGGTTAAAACTTGAGTATGGATGATCATGTGACTAATGTTTGATTTCCCTATGTGAAAAATAGTTTTGAAAAACCTGGAAATCCATTTTTCACTGATGTAATCTATTACAGGGGTGATGTAATCGATTACATTTGTTTTCCTCTCTGGTGTAATCGATTACATGGTGTATGTAATCGATTACATTATTTTTGCTCTCTGGTGTAATCGATTACATGGTTGATGTAATCGATTACAACCTGGTTGATGTAATCGATTACATCTCAATGTAATCGATTACATGGTTTGAAATTCTTGTTTGGGTTTCCCTCTTCAATGTAATCGATTACATGCTCGTGGTAATCGATTACATGCCCTGAAAAAATCAGTTTGGAGGCTCTAACGGCTAGTGTAATCGATTACATGCATTTGGGATCAATTACATTGGACCGTTTGCTCAATTTGCACGTTTTCTTCCTCCAAATTGGTTCTATAAGTATAATCTTGATGAAACATATGAAGTTGCTGAAAACCTAGCTTCTTGAATCAACTCTTACACTTTCATATGCTCTTTACATAGAGTTCATCAAGGTTTTCAAAGACAAAGGAAACTTGATTCATTCTGTGATTGGGTGGATTTCATAGTGTTCATTTGTGATCGGATTTCGCACTTGAGGTGTATTCTTTCTTGATCTTTGTATTTTCCAATTACGGGTTGTTGCTCTAGGAGAGAGGTCTCTCTAGATAGAGCATTGTGTTTGAGAAGTGATTCTCAAAGTTTTGATCTTGGAGGTGCCAAGTGCAGGAAGTTACATTCTTGAGGTTGAAGAACAGTTTTAAAGTGTTTTGATTTTGTTTGTATTGCTTGTTGCAGAGTGAATGTAAAAGGATACAAAAGGAATCATTTGATAGTGGAAAGCAATCAATCGCAGTTGTTGGGTTGGGACGTAGGCAATTGGCGAACAAGTATACATCATTTGTGCACTCATCTTCTTCTTACTTACTCTTTCTGAGTTTTCACTATATTGTTATTGATCATATTCTGCTTTGTATTTGGAAACTGCATTGATAATCAACTCATTAATTGGTTTAGGAATAGAATCAGTAATTGAACTTGTAATTGAATCTGTAATTGAAAGGTAATTGATAGGTAATCAAGATTAGCTTTCGGTTGAATTAAAAGGAATTAGAAACACGCGAATTTGGGGTAAAGTTTAACAAGAATCTATTCACCCCCCCTCTAGATTCACACATAGGGACCAACATATAAATCTTCTTCTAGTAATTTTCCAGCTGAATAGATCCCTCCTTCATAAAATATTATAGACCCAATCTTCCCCTCCTATGAACCCATGATAGTAGCACCTCTTATTTTGTAAGGAAATAAAATACAGCCTTGCGAATAAGTGCATATGAAGTTGGTTTCCAATCCACGCATCCTCCTAAAGTTTAATTTTCTGTCGTCACCCACTTTCCATTCAACTAATTTGCCAAACCACTTATTTTCACATTTATATCCACGAGATATAGATAGATCTTTCCACAACATAGATGCACTATAGCTAGGTTCATTTTCGATATATAAACCCCTTTAACCCCATACTTTGATTTTAACACCTTGTTCCTCTAAGCCTCGGCATTAAAAAATAAATTGCATCACCATTTTGCTAAAAGAGCTTGGTTACACATAAATATACCCCTAATGCCTAGACCACACAGCTCTTTGGCTCATAAATTTTATGTCAATCCACTTATGCTATCTTTCTCTTCCCTTTTTCACACCCTTACAAAAAGCTCTTCTACAAACTCACAATCTTTATAAAAAGAAAGAAGAAATAAAAGGAGTGAAGATAGAACTAAATTTATAAGACATAATCTACTAGCAAAAGATAAGAATTTATGTTTCCATATAGACAATTTCCTTTTGATTTTCTCTATGCACAATGTCCAAGAAGATTCTAACCTAGGATTTACTTCTATTTGAATCCCTAAATACGCAAAAGGCATCTTAAGAAGTTTACCATTCAAAAGCGATGTATACCCTCTCATGACTTCACTTTCCACACCAATCACGCCATAGTTGCTTTTGAAGAAATTTACTTTCAAACTCAACCCAAGCACAGAACACCCTAAGATGCATTTTATAGTAGTTACCTTAGAGAATATTTCCTTCCCCCCAAAAAAATGGTTCCATCTAATATAGGCCTCCATAGAGAAGTCTCCAACAAGCCCTCAAGTTCCCAAATCTAGCTTCTTCAATACAACTTCAATGTAAGCTTCAAAAGAAGCTCTCGACCAAAATGATAATGGAACCAGAAGGAAAGAAAAAATGGAAGAGATTAGAAATGGAAGAAAGAAGTCATGACATAACCAATAAGCCAAGGAAGAACTACCATAATGGTGTAGGAAACCATTGATGACATACAAGAACTCTTCATAAAGAAGACAAGAGAATCATCTCTCAAAAGCTAAAAGTTCTTTTCATTAAAATTCATCAAAAGTTCTCTACAAGTTTTGATTTAGGAGTTTTATAGTTTAAGGAAACTTGGGGAGAAAACTTAACCTAAACTAATGGTGGAAATTAAGATGTAAACGAGAGTCATACATTCTTGTCTCAAGTTACATGTCAACTTCAAGAGTGTTAAGTGTCACTCTCAAGTTTCCATATCATCAATCCTCAACTCCTATCAACCGTTGGATGGATTGATTAATCAAAGGTTAAGGTTCTTTCTTAAATTAGGCATGGATCCTCATCTAAGTAAGAATTCCACTTGAGCTCTAAGTGCTTGGATTTACAAATGAAAATCAAATTCAAGCTAAACTTAAATTTAGTTTTCACTTGTGAATTTTAGTAAGTATATGACTCTTACTTCTTACTCCCGCTAAGTTTTACTCTCCTACCTCGTACACTTGAAAACCCAATAAGTCAAAAATAAAAGTCAACAATTACAAGTGTACTTGGCCGTGAGCTCCTAAGCTCATCACTTGGCCGAAAACATATAATAAATCAATGCTATCAAACATGTTCAAAGGTTTATTACATGATTTGATTCCAAAAACTTTAATTGAACATCCTCCTTTGTATTCTTCTAATAACTCTTCTTATGAATGTTCCTACATCACAATTTTCATATTGGAGTAAGTTCACATCTACTCTTCCATTACCCATTATGTAACTATCACTTATCTTAACAATCCACACAAACCCTCAGACGCAATTATGAAAAGGACTATTGGCGCTAATGGATCACTTTGTCTAAGTCCATTTATGATAATAAATTCATCTGTTGGACTCCCATTAACTAGTATTGACGTCTTCCTACTAACCAAGCATCATATAATCCAACCAATCCACCTTTCATCAAAGCTCATTCTTTGGAGCATATATTGAAGGAAATCTCAATTCACTAAATCACAAACTTTTTCATAGTATACTTTAAATATCAAACACTTATTCCTCTACTTTCTAGTCTTTTCCACCATCTCATTTACTATAGTAGCATTATGTAGCAAATGTCTACCTTCTATAAACATGTTTTGCCTCTCATCAATGACACTCCCCAAAGCCTTTTTTCAACCTTCTAGAAAGAATTTTAGTTAATATCTTATACATGCATTCTACCAATGATATTGGCCTACAGTCTCCAAGTTTTTGTAGTGACTCCACTTTGGGTATAAGTGACTTCACTTGAAGGCCTTGTTTTCGACACTGTTTGCTTTAGCTTGTGTCTCACGAAACTTAGTCATATCGGCTGAACGGTCTTTGGCCCATATCAGGATAACTAGTTTGGTACCAGCCTTGTTGGTCAAGTCGTCTTTAGTCCCTACGGCTAGACTGGGTCGTAAGCCCTTATCTAGTATAACATAGCTAGTTGAATTAATTTTACTAGATTCTGAATAATTGAACTAGTTTAGTGTTGAGCAAAAAAAAATTAATTCTAACTAATTTATTTGTGTATTGAACAACTCATTAGTTTGATGATAATATCAATGTCCAAACTACTATTCCGAAATCCAATCCAAAACTTATAGAAAGGCTTTATAACTTTCTAAAGCCAATACAAATTTCTATTGTACAAAATAATATCGATTATGAGAAAATATTGAAAAAAATCAATTGAAAAAATAAATAATGATTGTACTGTCACATCACATCATGACGTGATTTTCATCATGAGACGGACACATCATGTCACATTGCTAATCCTAGAGTTGGCCAAGGTAACTTACTCAATCATGATCGACGAATCTAGGTAGAGCAAATATCTTACGCAAACACTCATCCTTCCACATCATCATTAACTTCAAAAAATGGTTGAGTTGTCCGACCAAGTCACTTTCGTCCCAATTACAGCCGGACACATCAATCAATGTGTAGCCTAATACCCATTTGGCCACACCACTTCACCAACTGACGTCAACTCCCCCAACTTATAAATATCTCTTCTATTACCATGGAGTACATTTGACTCATTGCATAACTCACACTTGCTCTCACTTTTCTCTACAACACTTTCTTACTCTACGAACTTTTTTACTATTTCATTGACTTCAACGTTAGAGGGTTATTGTTGGTACATTCCCTACTCACCTTAAGGAAGACAAAGTCAATGTTTGAATCATCCGAGCTCCATCCAACATCAGACTAGCCTGGATCCTCAATACCCGGCTTAGAAGACCCTTAGCTCGGACCCGGTCAAAACAATGACAAAAACTGAAACTATTCTGTTTGTGGGTGGTCGATTGCACTTTCTTTCTCTAAGAAGCATTTGCAAACATTTTTACTAAATTTATTTAGAATTAATATATATGTGTGTGTATTTCTTCTTGAAAATTCTTTATATATCAAGAGTCAACATCTTGGTATTAATTAAGAGAAGATAGGGCCAAGCCAAGAGCAAGTCAAGATAAGACTGAGCCGATTGGCTGAACTAAAGAGTTTGTGCAAGTAAGTCACTAAAGTTGCATATTAGTTGAGGTCGACAAAGAGACGTCAAAAGTTGCGCAACATAAAAGGATTAGGATGTTAAGCCTAGTAATTCCGGTGGTAATTACGGTTAATCACATGTAATTAAACTCCAAGTGAGATAACAATGGTAGGTCCCTTCAAAAGGTATAAATAAGGAAGTTAGGGCTATAATCCAAATACTATTTTTCATTTGATACTTGCTATTGCAATTGCTTTTGAATCATTACTTAAGCATCAAATTATTTTTATAGGTACACTGGGCACTTGTGTTGAAGGAGGGATGTGAAGGTTGAAGGTGCTTTGTTAAGAGATACATGACTGAGTCAAATAAGAGCACGACCCTTATACTCAGACCGGACAGAGGGTAATTTGCAGGTACATTGTATACCGAGAGCTAACACCTTAGTATTAATCGAGTGAAGATAGGGCCAAGTCAATACCTTAGCATTAGTCAAACCGAAGATTTTGAGCAAGTAAATTACTGAATTCGCATACATGACGAGGTTAATGAGAGTGACATTGAAAGGTACGCAACACTGGAGAATTAGGACGTTAAGCGTAGGTGGTAATCACGATTAATCACATATGATTTACCTTGAAGTGAGGTAACAATGGTAAACCCGTTTCAAAAGGTACAAACAAAGAAGTGAGACCTATGATCTAGGTACTATTTTTCATTTGACACTTGCTATTATGATTGTTTTGGAACCAATACTCACTTAACCGTTAAAGTGTCTTCACAAGGACACCAAACACTTATGATGAAGAAGGAGCGTGAAGGCCGAAGGTGCTATGTTCAAAGTGTTAGATCAAGATGTTTAACACATCTAAGGTTTTGATTTCTACAAGACAGACGAAACTTTTTCAGACAGAACATCAGCGAGCAAGTCAGACGAAGGAAGCACAGACGAAAGATGACTCCTCAGACTGAAGTCATTCGTCTGTCTCAAGTCAAAGTCATCAGACGATAGGATAAGACGAAACCTCTTGAAGACTGAAGAAGTATATCGTCTGTCCAAGAAGTGAAGCAAAGTTTGAGTCACTCGCGCCAAGATTTCAAATCTTAAGAAGTACTCATTAGAAGCATCCAAGATCAGTATAGGGATTCTGCTTACACATGCAACTCAAAAAGGTCTTCACCTTTTTGTCAAAGTCTCTGTACAAGTCAGAAAAGGTACTGCGCAGGCAATCTAAATCCGCTGTACACGCCATCAATCACTCAAGTACTATCTGACACCTTTTGGAAAGCTCTTAAGAAAATATTCAACGACATTCTCATGTGTCTAACGGTTATCTGAAGATGGTGCCTATTTAATGACTTCACTTCATCAGAGATTAGTTGGCGAAAACGCTTCTATTATTCTATCTTCTGTGATTTCGCTCAATACATCTGATTGTACTTCATTGTAAAACCCTCTCTACGAAGAGGAATCTTTCTGTTCTTTAAAACATCTTTTTAAAATCCACTTGTGTGGTAGTTTAGCCTGAGGAGGCTGGTTGTTCAAAGAATACCTCTGTTGTTTAGCCTGCGAAGGCTGTGGTCAAAGAATATCTTGTTATAGCCAGAAGTGGCTGGGTGCAAATAATACTTGTAACCATTTCACGGTTGGTAGTGAAAACTCAGTGGTTGCTGGGTAACTGGACATAGTCTTGTATAGACGAACCAGTATAAAAATAGTTGTGTACTTATCTTCTTAAGTGTTTGACTAACGGGGATAATTAAGCTATAACGTATCTTACTTAAAAACAATCTTTGAAGATTAAGTAATATTTCGTCTGATCATATTTAAACCCACAGACGAAAAGAAATTTTTTTTATATAAAACACAATTCAACCCCCCTTCTTGTGTTCTACCTTTTACAGTTTGGTATCAGAGCTCGGCCTACAGGGTTGCTAGCGCTTTCTACTGCTAGAGGAAAAGATCCTGGATGGAGTCTCGAGGACCTTCGTTCTTATCTGGAGGGTCATCCATGAACAAGCCACCGGCGTTCTCTGGTGATGACTACCCTTACTGGGCGGATCGGATGGAGATGTACATCAAATCCACACAATACAGACTATGGAACGTCATAACTCAAGGAAACGTCCCTATTGTCAAACCTGAGGTTGAATGGGGAAATGAAGAATTCTCGCTTATGGAACTCAACAGCAAAGCCAAATATGTCATCATGTGTGCATTATCAAGGAATGACAAACAAGATTCTCGTGCATACAAAACAACTAAAGAACCGGGGATGCCCTCAAAATTTCCTATGAAGAAACTGAGGATGTGCGAATGAGGAAAGCTGCTACTCTTCAAAGAGAATATGAGATGTTCTCAATGAAGAAAGGAGAATCTATCGATATGATGTTTGGTAGATTCCAAACGATATTGAATGGACTCACTGCGCTGAATATTACCTTCACCAAAGCTCAAACCAACATGAAGATATTGGATAGTCTTCCTCTTCCATGGGAAGCTATGTCCACTGCCATTTCAGTCAGGCGTGATATGAAGACATTAACTCTTGACGAATTAATAGGAACTTTGAAAGAACATGAGGTACTCTTGTGCAAAAGAGACAAGATCAAGGTTCAAGAACCAATAGCTCTTTCGTCTGTCAATAACACAACAAAGGAGGAAACTCCTAAGAAAGAAAGAAAGAAGAAGCACAGAGTTTTGAAAGCTGACACCACTGAATCTGATTCGTCTAATGAATCGTCTGATGATGAGATTTCTCTCATGGCCAGACGCTTTAAAAAGATGATGATGAAAAAGGGGAGAGGTCAACGCTTCTTTAAGAAGAAGGAAAGAAAGCTCCCTGAAAAATCATCAAGCAAGGAGGAGAGCTCAGAAGTTATCTGCTATGAATGCAGAAAACCTGGACACATGAGATCAGAGTGCCCAAAATTAAAGAAAAGATGGAATCCTCACAAAGACAAGGGTAAGAAAAGTCTAGTGACTTAGGAAGACCTTGATAGCGAAAGCTCAGAGGAATCCACTAAAGAAGAAGAAACTGTAAATATCTGCCTCATGGCTAGAGACACCGTCTCATCAGAGGTAACTGAATCTGAAACTTCTTCTTCCTCCTCATCTGAGTTTGAGTCAGAATCAGAAGAAATTTCATACGATACACTTTTGGCCAACTCACATTTTATTGCTAAGCAATACAAAGTATGCAAAGCCAAGTTAAAACAAACTTTGGAGGAAAATGCTACTTTGAGAACTGAAAATGAGTTATTGTAAAAAGAGGTATCAGTTGAAAAATCATCTGAGTCTGGAAAGGATAATTTTATCTCTGAAATTGAAAGATTGAAGAAAGAAAATGAATCCTTACTCAGAGACTTAACAAAGTTCACTAAGGGATCCTCCATGCTAGAAAATATTTTAAAATATGGGAGATCTCCATCTGACAAGAGTGAACTTGGTTATGTTGAAGAATCAGACAAAATGAAAAATAATTTTGTTCTGTCTGCTCATAAAATGAAGATCAAAAATTATAATAAGGTTTCAAATAATTATAGAAAAGATAAAAAGACCTTAAACAAGAAGAAATCTTCTTTCACTAACAAAGAAGGACCCAAAAAGATTTGGGTACCAAAGTCACTCATTATTCCTGTTGCAGACATCCTTAATAGGAAAAGAGAAGACCTCAAGCTGGTACCTAGACAGTGGGTGCTCACAACACATGACGGGAGACCTGTGTATGTTCCAAGATCTCATACCAAGTAAAGGATCTGTATCATATGGTTCAGGGAAAGGTAAAATCAAAGGTATTGGGACTGTTGGTAAGACACCCAATCCTCTTATCCAAAATGTGTCTTACGTTAAAGGTCTTAACTTCAATCTACTTAGCATAAGTCAATTTTGTGACAGTGGATATGAAGTAGCTTTTAACTCAGATGAATGTATAGTCAAAAATAAAGACAAATCCATTCTATTTATTGGGAAAAGAAGGAATAACCTTTATGAGGTTTGCCTTTCTAACCTTAGTGATCAGAATGTGACATGTTTGATTTCAGCAGATGATGAACGAGATATTTGGCACAAAAAGCTTGGACATTTAAGTCTCAAGTATATTTCGAAAATTTCTAAAAAGGATCTTGTAAAAGGTTTGCCGAAAATATCTTGAAAATCCAATCGTCTGTGTGAATCTTGTCAGCATGGGAAACAACTCAAAGCTTCTTTTAAATCAAAAAATGTTGTTTCCACGACAAGACCGCTAGAACTGTTACATATTGATCTCTTTGGACCTACTCAGACTGAAAGTCTTGGAGGAAAGAGATATGGATTTGTAATTATAGATGATTATACTAGATTCACATGGGTATACTTCCTAGCACATAAACATGAGTCATTCAGTGTTTTTGAAATATTCTGCAAACGTGTTCAAAAAGAAAAGGGAATATGTATTGCGTCTGTTAGGAGCGATCATGGAACAGAATTTGAAAATTCTGAGTTCAATGCCTTTTGTTTTGAAAATGGTATCTTTCACAATTTTTCATCTCCAAGAACTCCTCAGCAAAATGGAGTTGTGGAAAGGAAAAATCGTACCTTACAAGAAATGGCTAGAACTTTATTGCATGAAAGCTCTCTTCCAAAATATTATTGGGCAGAGGCAATTAATACTTCGTGTTATATTCAAAACAGAATATTGATAAGACCAATATTGAATAAGACTCCATATGAACTATGGAAAGGAAGAAGACTCATTTCTTACTTCCATCCTTTTGGATGTGAATGTTTCATCTTAAACACCAAAGATCAACTTGGCAAATTTGATTCAAAGGTGGTGAAGGGATTCTTACTTGGATATTCCAATACGTCTAAGGCCTATAGAGTATTTAACTTTAAGACGCAAGTGGTAGAGGAATCAATTCATGTAAAATTCCAAGATAACTCAAAGGCTGATAAGGAAATATCAGACCTAAAAAATTTATTTGATAATTTGCAGATTAACCATTCTAGTCAAAGTTCAAGTCCAAATGTTCAACCTGAGTCAGACGGAAGAACAGACATAAGAGTAGACGATAGAAGCACAGACAAACCCTCTTCGTCTGATACTCATCAACGTGAAGATCACACCCCTATGAGAACATGGAAGTTTGTATCAAACCACACAGAAGATCTTACCATTGGAGATAGACATCAAGGTGTTCAAACTAGATCCAAACTAAAAGAATCGTTTGGATATGCTCTCGTGTCAAATATAGAGCCCAAGAATATTGAGGAAGCTCTACAAGATAATGACTGGATTTTAGCTATGGAAGAAGAGCTAAACCAGTTTACCAGAAATGATGTTTGGACTTTGGTAGAGAAACCAAGAAGCAAAAGTATCATTAGAACTAAATGGGTATTCAGAAATAAACTTGATGAAGACAGAAAAGTGGTAAGAAATAAAGCAAGATTAGTAGCTCAAGGCTATAATCAACAAGAAGGTATAGATTTCATTGAAACTTTTGCTCCTGTAGCTAGATTGGAAGCAATTAGAATTTTACTTGCCTTTGCAGCTCATAAGAATATCATCCTATATCAAATGGACGTAAAAAGTGATTTTCTAAATGGTTTTATTGAAGAGGAAGTATATGTAAGACAACCTCCTGGATTTGAGAGTTCATCTCAACCAGATCATATTTTTAAACTACAAAAGACAATATATGGTCTTAAACAGGCTCCCCGAGCTTGGTATGAAAGACTGAGTTCCTTTCTTCTTCAAAATGGTTTTTCAAGAGGGAAGGTTGACACTACTCTCTTCAAGAAAAACGTTTCAAAAGACTTTATTATTGTTCAAATATATGTAGATGATATAGTCTTTGGAGCAACTAACGAATCCTTGTGCAAGGATTTCTCTAAGTTAATGCAGGAAGAATTCGAGATGAGCATGATGGGAGAACTGAAGTTTTTCTTAGGACTTCAAATCAAATAGACTAAACAAGGCATATATATTCATCAACAGAAGTATACTAAGGAACTTCTAAAGAAATTCAAAATGGAAAATGCCAAACTAATGAAAACTCCCATGCATTCGTCTGGAGCCAGTCTCAACAAAGATGAATCAGGTAAGACCGTTGATCAGACAGTATACAGAGGTAAGATTGGATCTCTTCTCTATCTCACTGCTAGTAGACCTGACATTATGTTCAGTGTCTGTCTATGTGCACGTTTTCAATCTGATCCTAGAGAATCACATTTACAAGCTGTTAAACGCATTTTAAGATATCTTATTTGAACCACTAATCTCTCTTTCTTTTATAAGAAAAGTAGTGATTTCAATTTAAGTGGTTATTGTGATGCTGATTATGCTGGAGATAAAGTGGAGAGAAAAAGCACAATTTGTGGATGTCAATTTCTTGGTTCATCACTAATCTCTTGGTCAAGCAAGAAGAAAAACTCCATTGCACTCTCAACCACTGAAGCAGAATATATTGCTGCGGCTGGGTGTTGCTCACAACTACTTTGGGTAAAACATCAACTTGAGGATTACTCCAGGTTTGAAACTCAAATACTAGTATTTTGTGATAACACAAGTGCAATAAATCTCAGCAAAAATCCTATTCAACATTCAAAAGTCAAGCATATTGAAATCAAATTTCATTTTATAAGAGATTATGTTCAAAAAGGTATTGTCGATGTACAGTTTGTTCAAACTGATTTTCAATGGGCAGATATCTTTACAAAAAGCTTTAGACGAAACTCGCTTTAATTTCATTAAAGAAAATTTTGGAATTATCTCTTTAATTGATTAAGTTTTCTCTTTCGTCTGAGCATTTCATTTCGTCTGTACCTTCATATATCTTTTCGTGTTAAGAGGAAACATTGCGTCTGATCAAGTTGAATCAGTCTGAGGAAATTCAACAGACGCAAGGATATTATTTAACTATTTTAAAGTTAAATGTGCAGGGACAAATTAAAAGTAGCAATAAATGTGTCTGTCATTTATTGCACTATTCTAGGATTTTGAAAAGCACGCGCTGTGAATTGCAGAAGTCAAATCAGGGGCGGTTTAAAATTCTTTCGTCTGATGAATCACAACCGTTTTAGCTTTGGCTATAAATACTCTTAAAGTTCACATTTTTATTCTTTACTGCATTCACACTTTCTCTGAATATTCTACTCACACAACTTAACTCTTTTTTTTTTCAAACTTAACAATGACCGTCAAGAATATCAAGGCAACCGAAGCAACTTTCTTTGCGCAAGATCTCTTCTTGCCCAGCAAGTGGATATCGAGAGACACCATCGAGAGCATCTCCGACAGAGTAGCAAAGATGCTGGTTCACAATGGATGGATGGAATTCGCAAAGATGAGAGGTCCATGGCTGATGGAGGCCTATGCTGAGTTCTGGAGTGACGCAAAGGAATTTGATGATGGTATTGTAGGTACCATTGACGACAAGGAGTATCTTATCACAATAGACTCCATTGCTGAAGCTGGGAACTGCAAGGCAGAAGGGCGCTTTTACAGCGCTGACTGGATGAGGATCGAGTTTGAAGAACACATGCACAAGATTATCTACGAAAAGAACCGCAACCCTGAAGATCCCAAGTTTTTGAGATCAGGGAATCTTTGTCCCACTGCAAGAATCATCCACAACCTTCTCTACAACATCTTCACACCCAGAACTGGCTCACGAGACAATGTGAGTACTCGAGACAGGTTTTGCATCTTCTACTGTCTGAGGAAAGCAAGGATGAGTCTCCCTCACATCATTCTTGACCATTGGATAAGTGCGTTAAGAAACAGGAACATCCGTAGGAAGAGCAGTATTCCCTACGCCACTCTCTTCTCCAAAATCATCATCAACCAAGGCTTTGATGCCTCTGGCGTTGTTTGGCACAAAGAAGGCAAGGAAGTCAAAGGAAGCACATTTGCCAAGATGCATCAAAACCCTGGCTTCCTTCATCCCACTGCGAGTGAAGAACAAGTTCCCCTTTCACCAATCACCAAAGACCCCCCTCACAGAGCTCGCATTAAACGCGCCAAAACTCAAACACAAGCCCAAACACAATCCCAAACACAATCCCAAACACAAGCTCAAACACAAGACCAAACACAAACCCAAACAACCTTACCTCTTCCACCCGTGGTTATATCTGAAGTTCCTTTCGAAGATGCTCTAGAAGAGCCTCTTAAGAAGAAGAAGAAGACTATCAGAATAAAGCACGTTGCGGCTAAGACGCAAGGAAAGACGATATCCCCAAGTGAAGATGAAGGGGCTAGGCTATCGTCTAAAGGTGTTTCGTCTGTTAGAATCCTTTCAGACGAAGAAAAGCAAAAGAAAGCAGCCGAAGAGAAAGCAAGAGCCAGAGAGGTCGCTCTTCAAAAGGCTGCCAAAGGCAAAGAAAAAATGAAGCAGAAGCTTGCGTCTGTGGTTGTTGGAGAAATAGATGAAGAAAAACAACTAAAAGAGGCTATGAGGGTCTCTATGCTGCTTCAAGCTGAAAGAGAAAGGATTTTTCTTGAAAGCGTTAAGGGCATTGGATCGTCTGAAGGTGCGTCTGCTCCAACAACTTCAGAGGGCATGAACAGTGAAGAAACTGCCCAGATCCAGAAGGATAATGCTCAGTTGGCAGAGGAATTGGAGACCATGCTTAATGATGAAGCTTCAACTATGGAGGTTTCTACATCAACACTCCAAGACGAACATGGGACAAATGTGTCTAATCCTATTGTTGCGTTTTCTCTCAACGCTGCCTTTGTTCAGACGATACCTGCTGCGTCTGAAGAAGCATCCCACCAACAGACGATGGAGATTCCGTCTGAAGAAATACTTATTGAAGACATAAGTTCTTCGTCTGATGAAGAACATATGGATATAATAAAGGTGGATGCATCATGGGTGAGATCTCACACCAATGTCATCAATCCTGAAGATCTACCACCCAAGCACAAGACGGACTATTTGTTCCTCAACGAATTAGTCATGAGACATTTTGCTGAAAGTTCTTATGCTGAAAGACCAGTCAAGCCTGACTGGATTCTTGGAGAGAAGATTGAAGATATCTCTAACGATGGTGAACCATCTGAGTCTGCTAAAGATGGTTACTTGGCAGACGATGAAGACTGCTTTATAAAGGACACTCCTTACATTGAGTTGAGGAATCCCTATCGATACAGAGGCAAAAAGGGATTTCAACTTGGGAGATTTGTCAACCTTATCGTCTATCACAAACCCCTGAAGCCAGTAGATTTTGTTAGATCAAGATTTGTTAGATCAAGAATGTCCCTAAGTTTTGATTAATTACAGCACAGACGAAACCAGCACAGACGAAAGATGGCCCTTCAAAGTTTGAAGTGTTGCGTCTGTCCACAAGCCAAGACATCAGACAGAACGTGCACAGACGGAAGAAGACTGTCAAAGCTAAAGTCTCCGTCTGTCCAAGAGTGAAGCCTTAAGACGAAAGGATGAAACGAAACAACTTCAACTGATTACACATTTCGTCTATCCAAAAGTGAAGTCAAGATTGGAGTCTCGCGCCAAGTTTTCAAATCTGAAGAAGTACTCAAGAGAAGCATCCAAGATCAGTATAGGGATTTGTGCTTACACTCCAAAATCAAAAAGGTCTTCACCTTTGTGTCACATCTCTCGTACAAGTCGAAAAATCATCGCGCGCACAACCTAGTCCGTTATATCCGCTGCGACTCTCATCAATCAATCAAGTACAGCTGACAACCTTTTTGAAAAAGCTCTCTAGAAGATTTCTCAACGACTCTCAACGGCATTCAAATGAGTCAAACGACTATTTGAAGAAGATGCCTATAAAATGACTTCACCACGACCAGAACAAGTTGGCGAATACACTCATCTTCATCTATCTCTTAAGGATTCGCTCAAATCTGTGATTGTGCTTTATTGTAAACACCTCTCTGCGAAGAGGAAAACTCTGTTTTTCTAAACATATTTCAAAGTCCACTTGTGTGGCATTTTAGCCTGAGGAGGCTGTGTTTCAAAGAATACCTTTGTATTAGCCTGTGGAGGCTGGGTTCAAAGAATACCTTGTTGGTTTAGCCTGAGAAGGCTGGGATCAAAGAATATCTGTAATAGCCAGAAGTGGCTGGGTTCAAAGAATACTTGTAAACCTTTTCACGGTTTGTAGTGAAAACTCAGTGGTTGCTGGGTAACTGGACGTAGTCTTGAATAGACGAACCAGTATAAAAATAATTGTGTTTATTTTTGTTTTGTCTGATCAACTAACAGGGGATAATCACACTATAACGTCTGTTCTCTAAAATCAATCTTTCAACATAAATTTTGTTTCGTCTGAACAGCTTTGAAACTCACAGACGAAAGGGATAAAATTTTTTTAATTAACACAATTCAACCCCCCCTTCTTGTGTTTATCTTTTACAGTTTGGTATCAGAGCTCAGCCTCTAAGGGTTGAGCGCCTCACAGCTGCTAGAGGAAAAGATCCAACATGGACTCACAAGGACCGTCGTTCTTATCCGGAGGAGCCTCCATGAACAAACCTCCAGCGTTCTCTGGAGATGATTATCCCTACTGGGCTGACAGGATGGAGATGTACATCAAGTCAACCCAATACAAATTATGGAACATAATCACCACAGGAGATATCCCCATTGTAAAGCCTGAAGGAGAATGGGGAAATGAAGAATACTCTATGATGGAGCTGAACAATAAAGCAAGATATGCTCTTATGTGTGCTCTCTCCAGAACAGAGTACAACAGATTCTGTGCCTACAAAACTGCTAAAGAATTATGGGATGCTCTCAAAATCTCATATGAAGGCACTGAAGACGTGAGAATAAGGAAGGCTGTCACTCTTCAAAGAGAATATGAAATGTTCTCTATGAAGAAAGGAGAGTCAATTGATATGATGTTTGGAAGATTCCAAACCATATTAAATGGACTTAATGCTCTGGATATCACCTTCACAAAGGCCCAGAACAACATGAAGATCCTGGATAGTCTCCCACCTCCTTGGGAAGCTATGTCCACAGCTATCTCAGTTGGAAGAGATATGAAGACATTAACTCTAGATGAGTTAATTGGAGCTTTAAGGGTACATGAAGTGCTCTTATGTAAAAGGGAGAAAATCAAGGTTCAAGAACCTATAGCTCTTCTGTCTGTCAACAACGCTCCTAAAGAAGAATCTGTCAAGAAGGACAGTAAAAAGAAAGCAAAGATTTTGAAGGCTGATTCAACTGAATCAGAATCGTCTGATGGTTCGTCTGAAGACGAAGTCTCTCTCATGGCGAGACGATTCAAAAGAATGATGATGAAGAAGGGAAGAGGCCAACGCTTCTTCAAGAAAAAGGAGAAGAAGCTCCCTGAAAAGTCATCAACCAAAGAAGATAACACAGAGATTGTGTGTTATGAGTGCAGAAAGCCGGGACACATGAGATCAGAATGTCCCGGATTGAAAAAGAGGTGGAGCTCTAGAAAAGATAAAGGAAAGAAGAGCTTACTGACATGGGAAGACCTTGACAGTGAAAGCTCAGAGGAATCCTCTGAAGAAGAAGAAACAGCAAACATATGCCTCATGGCTGGAGATCATGTCTCAACAGAGGTAAATTACAATGAAACTTCTTCATCCTCTTCTTCTGAGTCTGAGTCAGAATCAGAAGAAATATCATATGATACTCTTCTAGCTAACTCTCATTTTATTGCTCAGCAATACAAAACTTGCAAAACCAAGCTAAGACAAGCTTTGGAAGAGAATGCAGTTTTGAAATCTGAAATTGAGTTTCTAGACAAGAAAATATCAAGTGATGTTTCGTCTGAGTCTGAAAAGGACATTTTCATTCTTGAAATCGAAAGATTAAAGAAAGAAAATGAGTCCTTACTCAATGACTTAACCAAGTTTACAAAGGGATCCTCCATTCTTGAAAACATTTTAAAATATGGGAGATCATCAAATGATAAAAGTGGACTTGGTTATGTTAAGCAGACAGACGAAAGGAAAAATAAACCTGTTTCATCTGATAAAAAGAAAAGGAATTACAACAAGGTTCCTAACATCTACAAAAAAGCTCAAAACAAAAAGAAGCCTTTTGTAACTAACAAGAAAGGACCCAAAAAGATTTGGGTACCAAAGTCACTTATTGTTCTGTTGCGAGATATCCTCAATGGGAAGAGACAAGACTTGCCGGTACCGGACGGTGGATGCTCACGACACATGACGGGAGACCTGTCTATGTTCCAAGACCTCAGACCAAGTAAAGGGTCTGTCTCATACGGTTCTGGTAAAGGTAAAATTCTTGGCATTGGGACTGTTAGTAAGACACCCAATACCCTTATCCAGAACGTATCATACGTTAAAGGTCTTAACTTCAATCTACTTAGCATAAGTCAATTTTGTGATAGTGGATATGAAGTAGCTTTTTAACTCGATGAGTGTATAGTGAAGAACAAAGATAAATCCATTCTTTTTGTTGGGAAAAGAAAGAACAACCTTTATGAGGTTTGCCTTTTCGACCTAAGTGATCGAATGTAACATGTTTGATTTACAGACGATGAACGAGATATTTGGCATAAAAAGCTTGGACATTTAAGTCTCAAGTATATTTCAAAAATTTCTAAGAAAGATCTCGTAAAAGGTTTGCCAAAAATATCTTGGAAAACCAATCGTCTGTGTGAATCTTGTCAGCATGGGAAACAACTCAAAGCTTCTTTCAAATCTAAAAATGTTGTTTCCACGACAAGACCATTAGAACTGTTACATATTGATCTCTTTGGACCCACTCGGGATCTGAAAGTCTTGGAGGAAGAGATATGGATTTGTCATTGTAGATGACTATACTAGATTCACATGGGTATACTTCCTAGCTCATAAACATGAGTCATTCAAAGTTTTTGAAATATTTACGCAAACGTGTTCAAAAAGAAAAGGAATATGTATTGCGTCGTAAGGAGTGATCATGGAACAGAATTTGAAAATTCTGAGTTCAAAGCCTTTTGTTTTGAAAACGGTATATTTCACAATTTTTCGTCTCCAAGAACTCCTCAACAAAATGGAGTTGTGGAAAGGAAAAATCGTACTTTACAAGAAATGGCTAGAACTTTGTTGCATGAAAGCTCTCTCCCGAAATTTTATTGGGTAGAAGCAGTCAACACTTCCTGCTATATTCAAAACAGAATATTGATAAGACCAATCTTGAATAAGACTCCATATGAATTATGGAAAGGAGGAAGACCCAACATCTCTTACTTCCAACCTTTTGGATGTGAATGCTTTATCCTTAACACCAAAGATCAACTTGGAAAGTTTGATTCAAAGGTGGTTAAAGGAATCTTTCTTGGATATTCCAACACATCTAAGGCCTATAGAGTATTTAACTCTAAGACGCAAGTTGTAGAAGAATCAATCCATGTAAAGTTCCAAGATAACTCAAAGGCTGATAAAGAAATATCAGACCTGGAAAATTTGTTTGATGATTTGCAGATTAACCCTTCTGGTCAAAATTCAAGACAGACGATACAAGAACAGACGATAGATACACAGACGAACCCTCTTCGTCTGATACTCATCAACAGGGAGATCAAGCCCCTGCAAAAACATGGAAATTTGCATCAAACCATACAGAAGATCTCATCATTGGAGATAGATCTCAAGGTGTTCAAACAAGATCTAAAGTGAAGTATATTTCAAGCTATGCTCTTGTATCAACTTTGGAGCCAAATAACATTGAAGATGCTCTTCAAGATAACGATTGAATTTTAGCTATGGAAGAAGAACTCAATCAGTTCACAAGAAATGATGTATGGAGTCTTGTTGAAAGACCAAAGAACAAAAGCATCATCGGAACCAGATGGGTGTTCAGAAACAAGCTTGATGAAGCTGGAAAAGTGGTAAGAAACAAAGCAAGGTTAGTAGCATAAGGGTACAATCAACAAGAAGGTATTGATTTTACTGAAACCTTTGGACCTGTAGCTAGATTAGAAGTTATTAGAATATTACTTGCTTTTGCTGCTCACAAGAATATCGTTCTATATCAAATGGATGTAAAAAGTGTCTTTTTAAACGATTTTATTGAAGAGGAAGTATATGTAAAACAACCACCTGGCTTTGAAAGTTTGTCTCAGCTAGATCATGTTTTCAAACTCAAGAAAGCATTGTATGGTCTTAAACAAGCTCCTCGAGCTTGGTATGATAGACTCAGTACTTTCCTTCTTAAAAATGGTTTTTCAAGAGGAAAGGTTGATACAACTCTCTTCAAGAAAAGCGTAGCAAAAGACTTTATTATAGTCCAGATTTATGTAGACGATATAGTCTTTAGAGCTACTAACAGCTCTCTTTGCAATGATTTTTCTAAGATAATGCAGGAAGAGTTTGAAATGAGTATGATGGGAGAATTGAAGTTCTTTCTAGGACTTCAAATCAAACAGACGAAAGAAGGAATCTACATCTATCAACAGAAGTACACAAAGGAACTTATCAAGAAGTTCAAGATGGAAAATTCCAAGCCTATGAAGACCCCAATGCATTCGTCTGGAGCAAATCTCAACAAGGATGAGTCAGGTAAGTCTATTGATCAAACGGTATACAGAGGTATGATTGGCTCACTCCTTTATTTAACCGCATGAGCGAGACGACATTATGTTTAGCGTCTATCATGCGCGTTTTCAATCGATCCCAAAGAATCTCATTTACAAGTCAGAAAGAGAATTCTTAGATATCTTGTTGGAACAACTAATCTCTCTCTGTTTTATAAGAGAAATAGTGATTTCAATTTAAGAGGCTTTTGTGATGCTGATTATGCTGGAGATAAAGTGGAGAGAAAAAGCACAAGTGGTGGATGCCAATATCTTGGATCATCACTAATATCTTGGTCAAGCAAGAAACAAAACTCCATTGCACTCTCAACAACTGAAGCAGAATACATTGCTGCGGCAGGGTGTTGTTCACAACTTCTATGGATCAAACATCAACTTGAGGATTATTCTAGGTTTGAGAATCATATACCAGTATTTTGTGATAACACAAGTACAATCAATCTCAGCAAAAATCCTATTCAACATTCAAAAGCTAAACATATTGAAATTCGTTTTCATTTCATAAGATATTATGTCCAAAAAGGTATTTTTCGATATACAGTTTGTTCAAACTGATTTTCAAATGGGATATATTTACAAAAGCTTTAGATGAAACACGATTCAATTTCATTAAAGAAAATCTTGGAATTATTTCTTTGAATGATTGAAAATTGTTTTAATCTCGAGTTATTGATTGAATTTGTTCCGTCGTACATTTTGTTAAAGTCGTACATTACTTCGTATTAAGACGAAACATTGCGTCCTGATCAAGTTGAATAGTTATTGTGTTAAAATTCAACAGACGCAACTGTTACTTTTTAATAAGTTTATCTCAAGTGTGCAGGGACAAATTGAAGAGAGCAATAAATGTGTCTGTCATTTATTGCACTATTCTAGGACAATGATAAGCACGCGCCGTGAATTGCAGAGGTCAAATCAATCATCGAAAAGGCAATGATTTGGATATGTCAAATCAAGGACAGTTTTCAATGGACACGTCATAAAAAGGGGCAGTTTTCAAAATCTCTTTCGTCTGATGAATTGCAATCATTTTTTAACTGTTACCTATAAATACCTTTGAAAGTTCTCTGTTTTACTCTTTACAATATTTCGGTATTGCTATCGTCTGAAGAACTTACAAAACCCTTACTCACAAAACCCTTTCTCTCTCTAGTTTTTCAAACAACAACAATGGCCGCCAAGAACACCAAGGGAACCAAAACCGCTGAAGCAACCTTTTTCGCTCAAGATTTGTTCTTGCCAAGCAAGTGGATATCAAGGGAAACTCTAGAGATAGTTTCAAACAGAGTGGTGAAGATGTTTGACCACACTGGGTGGATGGGCTTTGCTGAGACCAAAGGCCCATGGTTGATGGAGGCATACGCCGAGTTTTGGAGCGATGCCAGAGAGTTTGATGATGGGATTGTCGGTACCATTGACAACAAAGAATACATCATCACTGTGGATACCATCACTGAGGCTGGAAACTGCAAGGCTGAAGGGCGCTTCTACTCCCTAAACTGGATAAAGAACGAGAATGAGGAGCATGTCAACAAATATATCTACGCGAAGATTCCTAAATCTGAAGACCCCAAAGATTTCGTGAGCAGAAATCTATGTACCTCAACACGAATCATCCACAACTTCATTGTTCAATATCTTCACACCAAGGACGGGGGTCTCGTGATAATGTCGTTTTGAGACAAATTCTGCATTTATTATCTTTGCCTAAGGAAGGGAAGAATGAGTCTTCCTCACATTATTCTCGACCACTGGGTGAGTGCGTTGAAGAATCGGAACATTCGTAGGAAGAGTAGCATCCCCTACGCCACTCTCTTCTCCACCATCATCATCAACCAGGGTTTCGATGCCACTGGAGTCACATGGCACCCTGAGGGAAAAGAAGTGAAGGCTAGCAGCACCTTTGCTAAAATGCACCTCACTCCAAGCTTTCTCCTTCGTTCACCAAATGAGGACACCCCACTATCACCCATCACCAAAGAACCACACAGAGCCCGTATCAAGCGCGCTAAACCTCAAACACAAGCCCAAACACCGTCCGAAACACAACCCCAAACACAAACCAAAACCCAAACCCAAACACTTCCGCCTCCTTCTCTTCCATCTCAGAATCGTATCCGAGATGCCTTTTGAGGATGTTCTTGAGGAACCCCTCAAGAAAAAGAAAAAGACTATCAGAATCAAGCACATTGGTGCTAAAACAAAGACACAAACGGTATCCCCAAGTAAAGATGAAAGGGATACTATACCGTCTGAGAAAGTTTCGTCCGTGAAGGTACTAACAGACGAAGAAAAACAAAGGAAAGAAGCAGAAGGAAAAGCTAAAGCTAGGAAGCTTGCGCTTGAGAAAGCTGCTAAGGGCAAGGAGAAGATGAAACAAAAGTTGGCTTCTATCGTTGTTGGAGAGACAGAAGAGGAAAAACAACTCAAAGAGGCTAGAAGAGCCTCCATCTTGCTCGAAGCTGAAAGACAAAGGCTCTTTCAAGAAAGCATTAGGGGCATTGGATCGTCTGAGGGACCACCTGCTCAATCAACCTTAGAGGGCATGGACAGTGAAGAGACTGTCCAGATCCAGAAAGACAACGCCCAACTTGCGGAGGAGTTGGAAACTATGTTAAACGAAGAAGCCTCTACAATCGAGATTCTTCCATCTACAACACTCCCAGACGAACAAATGGCAACTTCTTCTGAGCCACCTGTTGCGTCTCCGCTAAATGCTTGCCCAGCACAGACGTTTCTTGCTGCGTCTGAAGAAGAAGGAGCATTCCACTACCAGAAGAAGGAGGTTCCGTCTGAAGGCATCATACTTGTTGAAGATGCAGGTTCTTCGTCTAATGAAGAAGATTCTAGAGTGGATGCATCAAGGGGAAGAGTACATGCTGAAGTACTTAATCCAGAAGACTTACTCCCAAAGTGCAAGATTGACTATTCGTTCCTAAACGAATTAGTCATGCGAAGATATGAAGAAAGCACTTGCGCTGACAGACCAATCAAACCTGATTGGGTTATTAGAGCGAAGATTGATGAAGTCTCCAATTTTGCTGAATCGTCTGAGCCTGCTCAATTAGCAGAAGACGAAGACCTGTATATAAAGAATACACCATACATAGAGCTGAAGAACCCTTATCAGTACAGAGGAAAGAAGGGATTCCAGCTGGGGAGATTTGTCAACCCCATTATATACAATAAGTCCTTGAAGTTGACTATTTTTTGATGAAAATGTTGTTTATTCTCCAGGAGCAACGCAAGCAGTTGAAGCGTCGCCTGGGACACTCTGGCTAATTTAAATATCAAGGGACTAGAAAACATAAAGGCATATAAGGATCATCTTGCTGCGTCGGAGATTGAAGGACCAGCGCTTGGCCATGAACCCCACATTCCACAAAGAAATAATCCAAAGTGGAGGTTGCGATACGAGATCAATGCACCAGTTTTTCATCACTGTACAAATGGTGATATTGACTCTCTTCGCTATGAGCCGAAGAACTGCAAACACTGGCATCTTGACGCCATAGATCGCCATGATCCAATGTCATTCACAATTCCTCTCAATCAAACAGAGTATGTTGGTTTAGGCCACTCTCTAGGAATTGTGCTCCCGTGGACGAGACCCCATTGTTCTGGGATCAACCCACGCTACTCTCTCCATCTAGATGAGTATGAAGACCCTGAAGATTTTGCTCACTCCCTCCCAGAAGACTACAATCTACCTTTCAAGTTGATGGCTGGTGCATATCGAAGGGAAGCAAAGGAAAGAATCATATCTATCTCCCACGTCGATCGCCAAGCTACGAAGGATAGAAGATATTGTCCCTTCATGATGGGTTCTCAGTTTTCTTCTCTGGTGACGGACGAAACAAAGTACTCTATCGTCTTAGACAGAAAAAGACCATGCTTGATCAGATATCTAGCTAAGGGAAAGGAAAAGAAGGTTTCGTCAGAGACCACCATCGCTCGGAACCATCTTTGATGAAGACTCTTCCGTCATGTGGCGAGTGTTCCCTGGTAGTGCATTTGTATATTCTCGGGGAACAGCCACTGCTTGAAGTATCTATATCAACCAAGTGGTATACTCATCAATGGGACCAGACCTTCTCTGCCTACCTTGTTCTTCCACTGTTCACACTACATCTAAAGAAGAAAAAGTCAGTGCTTATCATTGATGATAGTGAACCTTTTGTGGAACTACCTCAAACACCAATGGTACAACTTGAAGATTTGGTGGAGGTTGCTGAAGCTCATATTGAAGAAGGCGAGGAGTATAAGACTCGAAGCGGAAGTATGATGATTTGGAAGGTGAATGCGAGCACTTGAAGTAAAAGAACGAGAGCTTGAGGAAAACCAAGCTCTCTATCATCATTGAGTTATGCGAGCGGCTCAAGGACATAGTGATGACCTTGCTTCACAAAAAGCCAAAACCTTCCTCTTGATCGAGTTTTGATGATCACGGCCAAGGGGGAGAGAAGGAGAAAGCATAATCCAAGGGGAGCTATCAAGACTATCGTCTGAGGGGGAGTAAACAAAGACTGAAAGCTTCGTCTGAGGAGAAGCAATCAAAAGCAAGGAGCATCGTCTGAGGGGTAGTCACAAATAAAAGGAAGTCATTTTTTTATGTATCAATGTATTGTTTTTACTCTTTTTTAGTATAGAAAATACATTGTAATCTTTTATTGGTTATTCTTTATTAGTTTTTCTGTATGTACCAATGTAATCATGAACAAGTTTACATCGCATTGATGTAACAATATATTAAAGAGGTATTATTGAGAAAAACATCGTCTTGATGTCAATCATTTGTTTAAGATGTTGTTTAAATCTAACCATGTCTTTTTGCAGAATTTCGTGGTATGGTCTGTAATCATCAAAAAGGGGGAGAATGTTAGATCAAGATTTGTTAGATCAAGAATGTCCCTAAGTTTTGATTAATTACAAGCACAGATTTAAACCAAAGACAGACGGAAGATGGCCCTTCAAAGTTTGAAGTGTTGCGTCTGTCCACAAGCCAAGACATCAGACGGAACATGCACAGACGGAAGAAGACTGTCAAAGCTAAAGTCTCCGTCTGTCCAAGAGTGAAGCCTTAAGACGAAAGGATGAAACGAAACAACTTCAACTGATTACACATTTCGTCTATCCAAAAGTGAAGTCAAGATTGGAGTCTCGCCAAGTTTTCAAATCAAGAAGTACTCAAGAGAAGCATCCAAGATCAGTATAGGGATTTGTGCTTACACTCCAAAATCAAAAAGGTCTTCACCTTTGTGTCACATCTCTCGTACAAGTCGGAAAAAATCGCGCGCACAACCTAGTCCGCTATATCCGCCGCGTTGTCATCAATCAATCAAGTACAAAGTGACAACCTTTTTGAAAAAGCTCTCTAGAAGATTTCTCAACGACTCTCAACGGCATTCAAATGAGTCTAACGGCTATTTGAAGAAGATGCCTATAAAAGGACTTCACCACGACCAGAACAAGTTGGCGAATACGCTCATCTTCATCTATCTCTTAAGGATTCGCTCAAATCTGTGATTGTGCTTTATTGTAAATACCTCTCTGCGAAGAGGAAAACTCTGTTTTTCTAAACATCTTTCAAAGTCCACTTGTGTGGCATTTTAGCCTGAGGAGGCTGTGTTTCAAAGAATACCTTTGTATTAACCTGTGGAGGCTGGGTTCAAAGAATACCTTGTTGGTTTAGCCTGAGAAGGCTGGGATCAAAGAATATCTGTAATAGCCAGAAGTGGCTGGGTTCAAAGAATACTTGTAAACCTTTTCACGGTTTGTAGTGAAAACTCAGTGGTTGTTGGGTAACTGGACGTAGTCTTGAATAGACGAACCAGTATAAAATAACTGTGTTTATTTTTGTTTCGTCTGATCAACTAACAGGGGATAATCACACTATAACGTCTGTTCTCTAAAATCAATCTTTCAACATAAATTTTGTTTCGTCTGAACAGCTTTGAAACCCACAGACGAAAGGGATAAAAATTTTTTAATTAACACAATTCAACCCCCCTTCTTGTGTTTATCTTTTACAGATTTCAAAGAAGATTTCATCTACACTCCTGAAGAGTGACACGAATGGCTGATGCGTCTGCCTTGGGATAAACTGGACTCCTTAGACATCAAGGGTTTAGAAGGAATAAAAAGGTACAAGGATCATCTAGCTGAGTCGGTGATTGAAGGACCAGCTCATGGCTATGAACCCCACATCCCCTTCAGAGAAAACATCAAGTGGAAGGTTCAACATGAAATCAATGCTCCGCATTTTCACCACTGCAGATATGGAGATCCTAGCTCCACCATCTATGAGCCAAAGGATTGCTCACACTGGCATCTGGACGTCATTGACCTCATGATCCTGTACCTTTCACAATTCCCATGAATCAAACAGAGTATGTAGGTCTAGGACATACTCTTGGAATTGTTCTTCCCTGGACAAGACCTCTCTGTTCAGGCATCTTCCCCCGCTACTCCATCCTCCTCAACGAATTCGAAGACCCCGAAGAGTTTACTCATGCTCTTCCTGAAGACTACAACATGGCATTCAGACTGATGGCTAGTGCTTATAGAAGGGAAGCAAAAGCTAGATCAACTTCCTTCTATCACATTGAAAGGAGAGCAAAGAAGGAGATGAGAGACTGCCCATTCATGGTAGGATCCCAATTCTCTTCTCTGGTTTCAAACGAAACCAAGTTTTCAATCGTCTTAGACCGAAACTGACCTTGCTTGGTCAAGTTTTTGGCTAAAGGAAAAGAGAAGAAGATTTCGTCTGTCTCCAGATCCTTCAAGTTTGCAAGGCATATCCCCCGGAGACTTCCGTCTGCTGCATACTCGCATCTCAAATCTCTTCAAACCTATGCCTCAAAACCTATCAATCTGAAGATTCAAAGGATGATAGAAGATCATGAAATCACCTCTGCGTTCTGTTCTGGAACTTCATTTGATGAAGATTCCACAATCTGTGGCAGGGTGTATCCTGGAGAAGCCTTTGCTTATACACATCCATCACAGGAGCATCCAGATCTTGAGCTCTCTGTTCCCACTAAGATGTACACTTGGCATGGGAAAGAGACTTCACTGCGTACCTCACTCTTCCACTCTTCACTCTGCGTCTTTAGAGGACTCCAAAAATATTCATCATAGATGACTCTATACCTATCGTGGAAGAGCCTCAAACCCCCCTTGTGGAGATTGATGATAGGGTGAAGGTTACTAAGGATGACGCAAGGGACACTGATGAGTATAATGCTCTAAAACGTAAATATGATGCCTTAGAAGAGAACTGCGAGCATCTGAAGTAAAAGAACAAAGAGCTTGAGGATAATCAAGCCTCTCTTACATCTGAGATGCAGCAGCTGAAGGAGATTGTCATGAGCCTTGTTCAAAAGAGGCCTAAGCCTTCTTCTTGATCATGTTTTTGATGATTCTCAGCCCAAGGGGGAGAGTATATTAGAAAGGAAGAAATTGCTATGCAAAGGGGAAGTCATTCGTCTGAAGGGGGGCGAGCAAAAGTGCATTGTCTGAGGGGGAGCATATTTTTTTTATTGTATTGATTCTTTATTAAGTTGTAAATCACATACATGTTTTTTTTTTTTTTTGAACTTTGGTTTTCTGTATACCTTTGTAACATTGTATAAGGTTTACATCACATTGATGTAACAATTTTTTTTATAAAGAGGTATTATTTCAGAAAACATCGTCTTGATGTAAATCTGACTTGCGTTTTATCTGTGATCACTAACATTATCTTATGCAGATGTCTTCTTGAGAAAAGTTATCAATATGGTCTGTAATCATCAAAAAAGGGGAGATTGTTAGATCAAGATGTTTAACACATCTAAGGTTTTGATTTCTACAAGACAGACGAAACTTTCTCAGACGGAACATCAGCGAGCAAGTCAGACGAAAGAAGCACAAACGAAAGATGACTCCTCAGACTGAAGTCATTCGTCTGTCTCAAGTCAAAGTCATCAGACGATAGGATAAGACGAAAACTCTTAAAGACTGAAGAAGTATATCGTCTGTCCAAGAAGTGAAACAAAGTTTGAGCCACTCGCGCCAAGATTTCAAATCTTAAGAAGTACTCATTAGAAGCATCCAAGATCAGTATAGGGATTCGTGCTTACACATGCAACTCAAAAAGGTCTTCACCTTTTTGTCAAAGTCTCTGTACAAGTCAGAAAAGGTACTGCGCACGCAATCTAAATCGCTGCACACGCCATCAATCACTCAAGTACTATCTGACACCTTTTGGAAAGCTCTCAAGAAAATATTCAACGGCATTCTCATGTGTCTAACGGTTATCTGAAGATGGTGCCTATTTAAAGACTTCACTTCATCAGAGATTAGTTGGCGAAAACGCTTTTATTATTCTATCTTCTGTGATTTCGCTCAATACATCTGATTGTACTTCATTGTAAAACTCTCTCTGCGAAGAGGAATCTTTCTGTTCTTTAAAACATCTTTTTAAAATCTACTTGTGTGGTAGTTTAACCTGAGGAGGCTGGTTGTTCAAAGAATACCTCTGTTGTTTAGCCTGCGAAAGCTGTGGTCAAAGAATATCTTGTTATAGCCAGAAGTGGCTGGGTGCAAATAATACTTGTAACCATTTCACGGTTGGTAGTGAAAACTCAGTGGTTGCTGGGTAACTGGACGTAGTCTTGTATAGACGAACCAATATAAAAATAGTTGTGTACTTATCTTCTTAAGTGTTTGACTAACGGGGATAATTAAGCTATAACGTATCTTACTTAAAAACAATCTTTGAAGATTAAGTAATACTTCGTCTGATCATATTTAAACCCACAGACGAAAAGAAATTTTTTTTATATAAAACACAATTCAACCCCCCTTCTTGTGTTCTACCTTTTACACAAAGATAGGCGACCAACTCAGACAAGAGCATAGCTTGAATACTCCGACCGAACCAAATGTACTTTGTAAGCATATTGTACAATTTATTTCAAATTTTAAGATAAAATTTTAAATAAATTTTTCATGTGATAATATATTATTGAATAAATACTTAATTAGACTTCTAACTCTATTTTCTATTTCTCTATTTCGCGGAGACGAAAGAAATAATTAAACAACACCTTAATTTTGATTTTCTAAAATAAATTCTCAAAGACAGATTAATATAAAAAGTATAAAAAAAAAATATAACAAATATCGGGATGAATATTTTTCATTCAAAATATAAGGAGAAATGCATACTTCATTTATATGATCAAACACATAAATACAAAATATAAAAGATAAATTATTTATTTTGAAAAACAAGGAAAAACAGTTAGGCTTTATTCAAAGGATGAAATTTTTTAATAAGATCTTGTCCAATAATGCTTTCTAAGTATAAATCTATAACCTATCATTATAATTCTAATAACAATAATAATATTATAAACAATGCAAATACTATTTTTCATTTAATACTTGCTATTACAATTGCTTTAGAATCGTTACTTAAGTATTAGAATATTTTCATAAACACATTGGGCGTTTGTGTTGAAGGAGGAATGTGAAGGTTGAAGGTGCTATGCTAAGAGATACACCACTAAGTCAAATAGTAGCACGACCCAAATACTCAAACCAGATCGAGGGTACTTTGCAGGTTCATTGTTTACCGAGAGCTAACTCCTTAGTATTAATCGAGAAAAGATAGGGCCAAGCCAATACCTTAGCACTGGTCGAACCGAAGATTTTGTTCAAGTAAATTATTGAAGTCGCATACATGACGAGGCTGATGAGAGTAACACTGGAGAATTAGGACGTTAAGCATAAGTGGTACTCAAGATTAATCACATGTGACTTACCTTGAAGTGAGGTAACAACGGTGGACCCGTTTTAAAAGGTATAAAGGAAGAAGTGAGACCTATGATCTAGGTACTATTTTTCATTTGACACTTGTTATTATGATTATTTTGGAACCAATACTCACTTATCCATTAAAGTGTCTTCGCAAACACTCGTGATAAAGGAGGGACGTAAAAGTCGAAAGAGTTATGTTGAAAGAGGCGACCAAATTTATGATAGTCACTGCTATTTCTTTATTTCCACCAAATTCTAAAAATATTTTCATAGAATCATTTTTAAAAAATTCAACCAAATAGGTTTCTAACTCTATTTTTTATTTGGCAAAGACAAAAGAAACAATTAAACAACACCTTAATTTTGATTTTCATTTTGAAAAATAAATTCTCAATGACAGATTAATCTCTATAAGTCATTTTAGCTCACTTTTCCAGACAATATTCTCACGACGTGACGAGAGAAGGTAGAAATCTAATTTTATTGAGTAATTTTTCCATTTAGATAAAGAATATCCCATGTAAAATTCTAGTAAATTTTAAAAATTTTTAAGAAATACAATTCCCATAATTCATAGTTACCAAGAAACGTAATTTTTGAAAATGAAAAAACTTATTGGCTATCAAACTCTCCTTTCAGGTTTAATATAAATTTTATTCAGAAAGTTTCATATAATTTAAAATAAATTTTAAAAAATTTTATAAAAATTTATTGAAACTGAGATACCTGTGAATTAGATTAGATCTCATTGAAAGAATCATCGAGTTTTCGAATATCACTTGCGTTCAATATTCTTTGTGAAATTAAACACTATATGTGTGCATGTAATTTAATAATATAGTTAAAATAAAAGATTATGGAAATCCAACTATTAAAAAGGACCCGTTAACTTTTGAAAATGAGAAAACAAAGCAGTTGCAATGTTATTGGACCAAAACTATCAAGTGATACGAGAGTCAGTGCATGCTTCGGTAATATTAAAGTGTCTTCGCAAACACATCAAACGTGATAAAGGAGGGACGTAAAAGTCGAAGGAGTTATGTTGAAAGAGGCGACCAAATTTATGATAGTCACTGCTATTATTTTCGTAGAATCATTTTTAAAAAATTCAACCAAATAGGTTTCTAACTCTATTTTTTATTTGGCAAAGACAAAAGAAACAATTAAACAACACCTTAATTTTGATTTTCATTTTGAAAAATAAATTCTCAATGACAGATTAATCTCTATAAGTCATTTTAGCTCACTTTTCCGGACAATATTCTCATCTCACGACGTGACGAGAGAAGGTAGAAATCTAATTTTATTGAGTAATTTTTCTATTTAGATAAAGAATATCACATGTAAAATTCTAGTAAATTTTAAAAAATTTTAAAAAATACAATTCCCATAATTCATAGTTACCAAGAAACGTAACTTTTGAAAATGAAAAAACTTATTGGCTATCAAACTCTCCTTTCAGGTTTAATATAAATTTTATTCAGAAAGTTTCATATAATTTAAAATAAATTTTAAAAAATTTTATAAAAATTTATTAAAACTGAGATACCTGTAAATTAGATTAGATCTCATTGAAAGAATCATTGAGTTTTCGAATATCACTTGCGTTCAATATTCTTTGTAAAATTAAACACTATTTGTGTGCATGTAATTTAATAATATAGTTAAAATAAAAGATTATGGAAATCCAACTATTAAAAAGGACCCGTTAACTTTTGAAAATGAGAAAACAAAGCAGTTGCAATGTTATTGGACCAAAACTATCAAGTGATACGACAGTGAGTGCATGCTTCAGTAACATTTTTCAAACTCACGTAAGAGTTAAATTTAAATTTGCAAATTGAATTTGGAAAAGCGATATCACTCTTCAAAAGTATTTTCAGCACCCAAAATACTTCTTCAACTGAAAACCAAACACGTTCAGTAGCCATGTAAAGCATGTCAGTAGCCTTTTATCTTATGTGGAACTTTCACCGTGATCGATACCATAATGGTACTCAACCAAGCATGTCAAGAATTGGGTTTGACCATGGATACCACAAAGAACATTTCTAATTTCTGTTAGTGCACGTATTATTTTGTTTCATTTCATCAGTAGTTAGCCATAATTAACACATTGGTTAAGCATGTTTTGTTAGTTTACTGTGACATCCCAAAAAATAAACTAAATCACTTAGAAAACAGGTAAAAAATAGAAAACAGGTAAAAAATAGGTTCAGCTTCTCGTTTACACAAATGAAGGAAAACAGTTAATAGCCAAAAATAAAGCAAAAACAGTATGAGCATTATGCATACTGAGCCAAGCCAAATTAGGAGAGTGATTCATGGTTAGCAGAGATAACATTTTCGTTAGCCGTTTTTACACTTTCATCAGATGTTACCTATGCTAATTCTAATAAGCACATTGATTGAATGATTGTGCTTATTTTGTTCGAGTACAATAATAACATTCCTTAGATTAAAACCATGTACCAAAAAAGTTCCAAACCAAGTTCAGCTTCTCAACCGCACAAAACTAAAGAGCATATTTTGTTATCATTCAGAGACCCTGAGTTATAAGAAACGGTTCCATAAATGACAGAAGCAAAACAATCACAGCAATGAAAGGAAATTGGCACCAAAACAGGATCAATAGTTTTCTTATTGAAGAGTTTAAAAATGGTACACAGATGAAATCCCCAAGCCAAAATATGTGGAAAAATATGTACAGGGGATGGGGATAACAACAACTAGCCCTACAAAACCTACCTAAAACCATCAAAGAATGATGGAAACCAACAAAAGGGCTTTGGTGTCTAACCAAGCAGTTAGACCCACTCTAAACAAAAGATATTTCTATATTGCACCTTAGAGAAAAAGGTGCAAATTAAGCCAGCTGAAAACACTATCTACCAAATCAACCAGTCCAGAAAACTACAATGATACCCTTTCTCTTCCTCTGGTCCTGTTTAATCAAATCAAATTCGCAATCAGTGATCACAATCCGAATCCAAATCTAAAAAAACTTCACCTCATGGACCTCAGAGTGCGCATTCGTTTTTCCCTCTCAGCTTTCTTCGCAGTCGGAGTTCTCTTCAGCTTATTTAACTCTTGGCGCACTGCTTCCTCTACTTGATCGATATTATTCAGAAGCTTCTTCTGTGGTGTGAGGGTCTCCGATTCAGATTCCGGTAGATCCGAAATGTCCAGGTAAATCTTCGGCACTTTGCTCCCAAAAGGTGTTTGGAGTTTAACACCAACGGATTTCGGAGATTTCACTGAAGAATTAGACGCAGAAGCAGAATCCTCAGAACGTTCTAGAACAACTTGATCCGAACCAACAGTGTTTCCAACTCGCTGGCCTTCGTCTTCTTCCCCTAACCTAGCTCTCCTTCTCTCAATAACCTAAACGCAATCGATTCAATTCAATTTCATTATTATAATTATTAATATTATACAATTAAATAGTAAAAGAAAATCAAAGAAGCTAAACGACGAAGCGCTTTCGTTTTATTTTGGCTTACCCTAACGATGGCAGTGATATCTCGCAGCGGAGTTCGTGGATACCAATGAGGTAGCACCGAGCGTGATGGAGTCACACGCGCTCTTCCGCGTCTTGGAGTTGCAACCGGAGGAGTGTTTTCGGAGCCGGGCGCGTGGTGCGGACGCGCGAATCCGCGACCGGTTGCGGCGGTTCTTGGAGGAGTTCGGACAATAGGCGCGTTGTCCGCGTAGATAAACGAATGGCGGCGGCGAGCGAAGATTTGAGCGAGGTCGACAGGGGATATGCGGCGGTCGCGTGATTCGGGCATCGCGGAGGCTAACGGAGGAGGTGGAAGTGAGAGAGAGAGTGAGGATTAGGGTTTTTGTGGTGTGTTTAGAGCTGCATTTGCGAGAGGGAATAATAAGAGAAGAAAAAGGTTTTGGAAGAAAGACCGAAATGGCAAGATTTCAAAATGAAAAATGGCGCACTTATACTAACCTCCCCAAAACTTCGTAACAAATTCGTTTTCTGGAAACTCCACTCTCCTTGTCCAAATTGAAACGGCTCGTTTGAATTTCAAATCCCGCCCATTCCGTTACAAATGTAGATTCACTTTCGCTTTTAATAATACTTTTTTTAATATTTATGTATTTTTTAATATTATAAATATATATATTTAAATTATATATCCAAAAATATTTTTATCTATATATATATATATATATAACTAGATAATCAGATGGATGTTTCACTCATATTTATGTTAATTAAAATAAAAGATTCAATAGATTGTTTTAGTCAAAAAGATAAACCAATTAAAATTATTTTAATCTAGAACTGTTAAGATAGTCATTTAAAAAATATAAGTTCACAGTATAATTTAGAAGTTGATAAGATTTTGGTCAAATTGCACAATCCCGTCAAATAAATTACTTTTTATATGATTTCATTAAAAAAAATTATTTATTTTCATGTGATATATTTTATATGTAATTTTTTATTTTTATAAACTTAGAAACATATATAAATGTAGAAAATAAAATTTACATTTATCAACGAATAGAAAATTGTGAATAGTTTAATTAAATGGGAATATATTAAATATGCAATAGATATTTATTTTCTTAAAAACTGGTTTGGACACTAATTTTTTTATCGAGAACATAATAGGAATTACCTGTATTTAATTTATTTTTGTGAAATTAAATATAATATTAATTAGGTTAAAAGAAATTTAATTTTGATTGGATGATAGCATTTAGTTTAAAAAAAAAAAAAAAAAAAAAAAAAAAAAAAAAAAAAAAAAAAAAAAAAAAAACATTCCCCTTGTTAAGTTCAAATTTTGCTACTAGCTTTCATAAAAAAAATATTTCATACCTAGTCTAGTATAGATTATATATTTTTCAAAATTTAAATAAGTTTCTATTCGTCATTCCATAAAAAATATTTAGCCCTATTTATTATATTTTTTTTTCATACTTTCCACTATAAAAAAATAACATATATAATAAATAATGGAAGTCATAAAACAAAAATGAAATAAAAGTATATTTGAATTAAAAATAACTATCACAATGAATTTAAAAAATATAATTTCACCTTAATAATTTAGAAGTTAATATGATTTCAAGTAAGTTTCTAAATTTAGTGAACTATGACAAAAACTCCATTTTCAATTTATAATAAAAAAAATTATCCTCATGCGTTATATTTTATATATCATTTTCATTTTCATAAATTTCGCACATATAAAACAAATTTTAATTTCTTGACAGAAAAACAAAATTATGAATACTTTATTTTATGATAATTAGTAAAAAAACAAATTTAAAATTCAAATCCAATTAAATATTGAATGTGATAAAGTAATTAATTATAATTATTTCCTGTTGTAGTTTATTATTCTTAATTTTAGTAATCAAATTTAAAATTTAAATATACCTAATTAATACATAATAATATATTTATTATTCTAATTATAATTGTGATGAATAAAAAATTGTCAAAACATGTATCATTCAAACTTAACCCTGTGTTTGGACGAGGGAATTGAATGGAGTAATTCATTTTTTCTGAGAAATTAAATTATTGTCAATTCAATTAAATTACATGTTTAAATTATATAATTGTTTATTTCTAATAATTTTTAAAATTACTTTAAGACTACGCCAATTTTTTAATTAAATTATATTTAATTATGTATTATTTTTTAATTATTTAATATTAAAAAATTAATTATTAAATATTTTGAAGCATTAAAATTCATCATGTAACATTAAAATTATTTTAAATATTTAGGTATTTAAAAATGATTAATATTTATTTTTATTCAATATTAAAAATTTTATTTTAAAATAAATATTTAAAAATAAAAATTTGAATTTCTTGGAAATTGAATTGTTTTATCCAAACAAAGAAATTAAAATACAAGAAATTGAATTGATTCATTCAAACAAGATTGATACAAAATGAAAGGAATTTAAATCAAGGCAATTAAAATGCTAGATATTTAAATTACTTGGAAATTTTGAAGTACTCCATCCAAACACAACCTAAGAGTTTGTTTTGATGTGTTAGTATTCTAAATGTGTTATCATACCCGGATCAACAATTTACAAGTCGCTCGTCGAGTCAATTATATTTCTGATTCTGTTTGATTTAGCAGATTTTAGTTGTGAACTAATAATTCAGCGAGTCAAGATGATTCAATTGAGTTATAATGATTTTTCTTTTAACTTATTTAAGTTTTTGATGTAAAAATATTTATTTTATTTCTTTTTAGTATTTATTTAAGAGTTTGTTTTGTATCAAAATCTATTATTTTATTAATTAGAACTTAATTTAAATGAAATTTGATAACAAGCTTTTATAATTACAGATTGATTATTTATGTTATGGTTGACCTTACGATATTTTGTACAGTGGTTGAGTATATTTTGTACGAATTTTAAGTTATAAAACTTTAGAAGATATAAATTATTTATAATCTTTCAAATTGAACGGGGTGAATACATACGAACTGACTAATAATTTCTTGCATCAACAACTTCTCCACTAATCTATCACAGTTAGTCGCTAATTGGATGGAGTTGGATAATTCTAAACCTATTTCCAAATCTAATCGGAGTGAATTTTTTTATTGTTGTTGTGTCAAGTGTGCATTGTGTGACTAAAGTGATATGGTGTTCACCATTGATGAGCTATGTCAGCGAAGGAGAGTTCAAATTTGAATGAGATTTTACTTTCGAATTTGCCGTAAAAAATTTTCTCTCTATATATGTGGTTACTGGTTGTCACCTTCTCTCTGTCTCTCGAGTTTTTGCTCATTGAAAGTGGTTCCAGATAAGACCATCTCGATGTTGCCACCGGCCACCACAATCTGATGAATGGTTGTTCTTCTTTCCGCTTTTCTTCTTTTTTTCCTTTACCATTTTTTTATATGATTTTGTTTCAATCTTCTATTTGTTTGGTCAAAGTTGGTATTATTTTACAGGCTCATCAATTATGGAAAATTAAGAAGAGTGAAAAAATTAAAAATCTCAACTATGTAAATTTCTGACACTATGTGATGAGCCTGTGGAACACTATGGAAAACTGCCATATAAAGTGTGTTATGGTAAAATGAAATTGCATTGCTTTACACTTCACAGACTTCTGCTAATCTGTTTAAAAAATTACTCTTAGAGAGAGAATTAAAAAACCATGCTGCTGAGGTGTTTCTTCTGTGCGTGAGTTCTGATGTTTTCAAGCCACAAATTACCATTTTCCATGGACTTTGAACTTGTAGATTCAAAGGTTAATTGTGGTAAAAGAGTGTGAAAACTCACCCCAAAGATCCAAGCAGTAATAGATAATATTAGTTCGACGCGGAACGGAATATATATATCAAGCGTAATCAAACACCAAATAGAAATAAAGTAATAGAGACACAAGGATTTACGTAGAAAACCCAAATTAGGAAAAACCACGGGTGGCGGAAGCCGAAAAAACAATTCACTATAATTTGCAATGTTTACAGAATTTGGAGTATAAGAAAGAGAGAAAATATATATATAATGTGTTCTTGTATATATTTTTATGGGTTGTGATGGATCTTATGATCTATTTTTCTTCAGTGTGAGGCTCCCTTTTACAGGGAGGAATGCCAAATTACTATTCATGTGAATAGTACTATTCACATGAATAGTATTCAAAGAAAACTGCACCGGCATTACTATTCATGTGAATAGTATTCAAAGAAAACTGCTTCACGTGAAACGCCAATTTTGACGCAGCCAATTTTGATTTCACTGCAGCCAATTTTGACATGAATAGTATTTCACTATTCATGTTACTATTTTCAACAATCTCCACCTTGAATTCAAAATGCAGCAAGTAACATGCATCTTATCCTCCAAAATTCTCTAAGAACCTGCAATCACCGTATAGGAAAAAATTGTTTCCAAAAAAAAATACTTCCTCCACCACTAGCCTATATGGCTCAACTGGGATCAGAAACACTCATCAAGTCCAAGCACAGTTTGAACTTGGCTATCGGAAGACTCTTAGTGAACATATCAGTAGGATTATAATCTGTATCAATTTTGTCTATGACACAATCACCTTTCTCAATGATATCACGCACAAAATGATAACGAATATTGATGTGCTTTGTTCGGTTGTGAAACATCTGATCTTTGCTCAAGAAGATAGCACTTTGATTATCACAAAAAATTGTGGTAACCTTTATTCTATCATCGAGTTCTTTAAATAATTCTTTCAACCAGATATCTTCCTTTATCGCTTCAGAATCGCCATATACTGCTTCGGTAGAAGAATTAGTAAATCGTAGATCGTGAACCGGGCTTTCCAACTAATAGCACAACCATTTAGAGTAAACACATACCCCGTAATAGATCTTCGTTTATCCAAATCTTTGCCATAATCTGAATCAACATATCCAAACACCCCAGTGTTAGATTTACCATAACGTAGACACATAGAAGACGTACCGCGCAAATAACGAAAGATCCACTGTACTGCTTTCCAATGTTCTTTTCCTGGGTTTGCCATATATCTACTAACCATGCTAACAGCATAAGCCAAATCAGGGCGCGTGCAAATCATAGCATACATCAAAGATCCAACAGCACTAGAGTATGGTACGCGTGCCATATACTCCATATCAGTCTCAGTAGTAGGACTCAAAGTGGATGATAGCTTGAAATGAGCTGCAAAAGGTGTGTTGACAGGTTTTGCTTCATGCATATTGAAGCGTCTTAGGACTTTCTCAATATAACTTTTCTGAGAAAGATGCAAGACCCTAGACTTCCTGTCACGAACAATTTCCATACCTAAAATCTTCTTGGCAACTCCTAAGTCCTTCATTTCGAAGTTTGCTTTCAACTGGTCTTTTAATCTCTGAATCTCCTTCATATCTTTTGCTGCGATCAACATGTCATCCACGTATAAAAGTAAGTAGATCATTGAACCATCGTCACAATTCTTGTAATAAACGCAGCTATCACGGGTGCACCTTTTGAATTCGTGACTGGTCATAAATGAATCAAACCTTTTATACCATTGTCTAGGAGACTGCTTAAGGCCATAAAGAGATTTATTTAGTTTACACACGTAGTTCTCCTTGCCAGGAACTACAAAGCCTTCGGGCTGTTGCATAAAAATCTCTTCCTCAAGCTCACCATTTAAGAAAGTTGTAGTAACATCAAGTTGCTCTAACTCATAATCATTAGAAGCAACCAACCCCAACAGTACACGAATGGAAGTATGTTTGACAACTGGGGAATAAATGTCAGTATAGTCAATGCCAGGAATTTGACTGTAACCTTTAGCGACTAACCGAGCTTTGTATCTTGGTTTCTCAGTTGGGTTGACAGGTTCTTTGAGCTTGTAGACCCACTTGCATTTAACTGGCCTTTTCTCTTTTGGAATAGGAACTAAATCCCAAGTACCATTTCTTTGCAAGGATTCCATCTCATTATGTATAGCAATCATCCAATCACTTGAGTCTTTAGACTTGACAGCCTCATCATAGTTCACAGGCTCCATTGTTGACTCAATATCATCAGCAACAGTAAGAGCATAAGCAATAATATCAGCTTCAGCATACCTCTTCGGAGGAACAATTTTTCTTCTTGGCCTATCTTTTGCAATGCTTGGAGTAGTAGCTTGTGGTTGTGAGGGTGTTAGATCCTCAACAACAACTTGCTCATCTGGCGATGAAGACTCTTGATGCTCAACTGTACTCTGATTAGTAATAGGTGAAGTAGAAAGCTCCACCTCCACTTGAGATTGCTCTTTTCTTGCTTCGGATGATGCATTGGATGTATCTATATCTTTTGAAGAGTTTGAAACTAGTTGAATCATTCTAGATTCATCAAAAGTAACATCTCTTGAGATAATAACTTTCTTTAGATCAAAGCTCCATAACTTGTAACCTTTTACCCCTGGATTATACCCAAGCACTAGTGCAAAAAGGGGATATGACGTCGGTTAAATTTGGCTTTTAACGTCGGTTAAAAACCGACGTTAAAAAGGGGTGACGTTAAAAGTCAAGGTTTTTGACGTCGGTTATTGAACCGACGTCAAAAGTTAACTTTCAACGTCGGTTTTAAAAAGAACCGCCGTAAAAAGTCCACCAGAAATAAAAAAAAAATACTGACATGAAAACATTCTTCTTGTCATCCGGTTTGTCTTCCAGAAAATATTTAGAACTAGTACAAACAAAAGGCTTTTAAACTTGAAGTTGATAATTCACGGTCATACATAAAAAAACAATTACAAATTTGAGGAAGAAAAATAACAAACCGTACACGTATCAGGATATGATAATTCCAATAATATTTGGAGGCTGCTCATAATAGACAAGGTATATATTAAATTCATCAAAACCCTACTAGATTCAACCCTTTTAATAATCATTAAAAAATTATAACATAAAAATTCCCTTTAAATAATTATAATTGTTTAAACATTAAAAAATTCACTTAGGTACACAACACCTGTTCTATATTTCACATGTAGCAAACAAGTACATAACACATGTTCTATATTTCACACGTAGCAAACAAGTGAGTAACTAGTTTATTAACATCTGCTGCAATAAAAGGTACCCAAGTTGAAATTAAACTATTATAAAATGTGTCTGGGTGGTCAAGCCAAGCTCGCTCTCATTTGTATCCAAGGCTTTTTGCTGGTAAATGGTGGCCTAAATAAACAAAGGATAAAAGCAAATTATCATAAACACCAGATCTTAAATCAATCACTGCATATAGACACCACCACACCACTTTGTCAAGACCATGCATATAAAACTATTATCCCTTTTTTCTTTCTTTCATCTCTGCCATGATAGCTTAGAACAAAACAAACAATATTTTCCCCAACTAGTTTGGCTTAAACTAAGTAATAAAAAAATAAAATTATGCATACATATCATAGATTTCAACAATAGCCAAGAGATAGATCTGAACTACTTTTTACCTGGTTAAAATCTCCGGTGTTATAAACAGATAGTTGCTGAATTCCCCTTAATGTTTAATATTAATTGCAGAGGTTTCTCACATTAACTCAAAGTAGAGTCCAATCAAAGGAAAATAACACTTTGAATTCAAAACATACCTAATATAATAACACGAATATTTATAACTAATCAAAGCTTAAAATGTTGTCAATAATGAGGATCCACAAATGTGTACATATGAAGACATAATACAAAATAAGAAACAACGTAAATATTCATGCCTTTGGAATTCCACGCAATGTAGATGGATAGTACTGTTGATAGCATCACTAGCAGCGGATAGGCCTCTAACTGGTAGAGATGTATCAAGATTAAGTCCCTTTTTTGTTTCAATTCAACTGTGAGTAAATAAATGGGTGTTAGGAGTACCTACGGTTTATTTGTACAGTGACATAAAGTGATTATAACTATAAATAAATGCATTTATCCTTGTGTGAGTAAATGATATGAAGTGTTAATTACTGAAAAATTGTGCGTTAATTTAGCTGTATAGTTTGATATTTTTATTTTTTCCTTTCTTATTCATATGTGGGAAAAGAGAAGAGACATTAGGGATGAAGTTATGTTGTATACTAAGAAAAATTAAACCAAATTGTTCTGAACCTCATTCTGTCCTTTGAAACTTGGGTCTAACTGGCACTATCAAGAAAATATTTGGTTCAGTTTACAGGTAATAAAATAATTCACTTTTTAATTGTTTCTCAGCCTAGTATGTTGAATTGATAAAAAAATCAGAGTATATATGATTCTTTCAACTCAATTTTTTGAAGAGAAAAATCAAGAAGTTACAACATTAACCATGATTTAAGTTAAATACATAAACAAATGAGACAAAACATATGATTTAGTAGTATCACATATTTAAAAAAGGAAATATTACACACATTTGGTGGTGAGATTTAATCTGATTTAGTTTCTCAGCATGCTATTTACAGAACTTGGCAGTTACAGGAAATTGTTCAGATTCAAACCAGACAGGGCATATTGATCCGAGTCACTCTCAGTTAAGGACAAGGTCTTAGGAAAACCACTTCCAATCACTCCAATTTCTAAGTCAGCTCAATAATACACATAAAGTATAAACACAATGGCAATAATGACTAATATAGTTGTCAATAGACAATAATTTTTACCTCAACCTCATCAATTGGTTGCTCAATTATTAGCCAGTGTTCACCTTCAATTTCCACCTCAGAGGGCTCCTATCTCTTCTGATGGTTACTGTCACTGATTATTTTGTCTCCACTGGCATCTCTCAACCCAAAGTATCATTCCTTAAAACAGAGGAAAGAAGATTCGAACAGAGAAACAAAATAATAAAATAAAATTAAAAAAAAGTTTCATAAACGAAGATGCATCATACATGGCTAGGGTTTGAAAATCTAACCTCTTTGGCTTTCGAATTGGTAGCCAATTTCAACTACTCCATTCAATGCAAGATTATGATATGGAAAAAACTAATTGAACAATTATGCCTGCAAAAATAACAAATACCCCTTTATCATTAGAGTCCACAAATGATCAAAGGAGATACATAACGCACAAAAAATTTTTTACTTCTCTTAGAGCAAGTTAATTGACACAAAATAGAAACGTTAAAAATAGCTGAAAAAAAACAAGAAGATTAAGGAGAAAAGAAGAATCCATATAGAACATCATAATACTCACCCAAATGCAGCAAAAAATAGTTTGGTTCTCAAAGCACCCCAAAATAATCAGTTTTAGATCTGAAAAATAAAAATACAACCTTTTCTACCGTGTTCGTTCACCTTTGTTACTTCTCATCTTCCTCTTTGTCTCTGACTTTCGATCTTCACCTCTAGTAAGCCGATTATGATTTAGTCTCATTTTACTGGACTTGATCTGGTCCTTCTTAGCAGATCTGGTCATCAATGGAGGGTTTGACAACAAGGTGGATGACAATGAGGGCGAAGGAACACTCGGCGCAGTAGCGAGGCTCTGATGAGAGAAACAGAGCGAGTGAGAAAACGGAGAGAGTAGAAGAAGAAAGTGAATAGCGGAAAACTTAGGGTTGAGGGAAGAGATTTTTATGATTTTTAATGTTTTTGTCGTACGGTTAATTATAAATAACGTCGTTTTATTCATTGAACGACGTTAAAGATAAAACAACGTCGGTCTCTTTAGGAACCAACGTCGAAGTGGAGACGTTGAATGTCCATATTCTACTAGTGAAGAAAAACACATTTGATTGCTCTTGGTTCTAACTTCCCATTGTTAACACACGTGCATACTGGACACCCAAAAGGTTTTAAACCTGTATAATCAGCAGGTTTTCCGGACCATAATTCAAATGGAGTTTTCTTCTCAATTGCTCGTGATGGTGATCGGTTTATAAGATAGCAGGCAGTCGAAGCAGCCTCCGCCCAAAAGGACTTTGGCAATTTGGAATTAGAAAGCATACATCGGACCTTCTCCATAATGGTGCGATTCATCCTTTCGGCTACACCATTTTGTTGAGGCGTATGGACCACCGTTCGGTGTCGAGTGATGCCTTCCTTTTGACAATAGGCATTAAACTCTTCTGAGCAAAACTCGAGTCCATTATCCGTGCAAAGATACTTAACCACCAATCCTGACTGCTTTTCAACCTGAACTTTCCAATTTCTGAAGGTAGAAAACACGTCTCCCTTGTGTTTCAAGAAAAAAGACCATACCTTCCTGGAGAAATCATCAATGATAGTGAGCATATAATTAGCTCCACCTTTCAAGCAACTCTCCCGAGCCTGGTCCCCATAAATCCGAGTGAACATAGTCAAGTGGTCCTTTTGTTGTATGAATACCACTCATAAAACTCACCCGTTTTGCCTTGCCATATACACAGTCTTCACAGAACTCTAAATCAACAACCTTTTGTTCACCAAGTAATCCCCTTCGACTCAATTCGAACATGCCTTGAAAACTCATGGCCGAGTCGAAGATGCCAAAGACGGACCGATCTCGAATCGAAAGAGACTTTGAAACAACAAAGAAGATCACACGAAATTGTTTGCCCGTCAAGAAAATAAAGGTCCGAGGTTTTTCTTTTGGCGCTCGTTTTTCAAAGACCATCTTTGAATACCCCGAGAACTACACCTTTTTTCAAAGAAACTCATATCCCTTTTTATCAAAGGAGCTAAGAGATAACAAATTTCTTCTAAGATCGGGAACATATCTAACATTCTCAATGGTTGATAACTCCGTCAAACATACGGATTTCGATCGAGCCATGTCCAACAACCCTGGACATGTAGTATTGTTGCCCATTAAGACATAACCCCGATTAACCTTTTCAAATGTGTAAAACCAACTTCTCGTTCGGACACATATGAAAAGTACAACCAGTAATCAAGTATCCATTCTTCATGAATCCGCCTTTATCTGAATAAACTGTCAGGAGTTCTCCAATACAACCGTCCTCTGCTACATCTGCTTCTCCCGAAGTGCTAGCTTGTTTGCCATTTGCTGCTGCTTTCTCTTTATTCTTCAACTTGAAACATTCATCGATCATATGTCCTTTCTTGTGACAGTAATTGCAAAACTTTCGTTTGCCTTTAGACTTGGATCTCGTTTTGTTGGAAGATTGAGGGTTTTTACCCCTATCTGTTGTTCTTCCTCTGGCATTTAAACCTTCGGCTTTCACATCACTAGAACCACCACCTGTAATATGCTTCATCTTTTCTTTTGAATCCAAAGTCTGTATAAATTCATCTAAGACAAGAGTGTCACTACTGTAGATGATAGTATCACTAAAAAATGGTCATAGGATTCGGGCAATGATGTCAACAAAAATAAAGCCAAGTCTTCATCTTCGTACTGAACATCCATATTCTCTAAGTTATTGACTAACTCTTTGAATGTGGAGACATGTTCAGCTACAGACCCTCCTTCAATCATTTTGAGATTGAACAACCGCTGCTTTAAATGCAACTTGTTTGGTAAGCTCTTCGTCATCAACAATTGCTCCAACTTTAGCCATAAAGAAGTCAAGTTTCTTTCAAAACATCTTGCAAAACATCGTTTGATAAGTGCAAACGATCTGGGATAGTGCCTTGAGATCTTTCATCTCCTTTTCTTCTTCTGGTCCATGACTTGGGCATCTTTCAACAAGCGCCTTATGTAAATCCATCTGAATTAGAATATCTCTCATCTTTACTTGCCATAGGGAAAACCTGGTGTTTCGATCTAACAACGGAATATCGAACTTCATTGTAGACATGATTTACACTTGATAAAATTATTCCAATGAACTAATATTAAAACCTGGAAGCTCTGATACCAATTGTGGTAAAAGAGTGTGAAAACTCACCCCAAAGATCCAAGCAGTAATAGATAATATTAGTTCGACGCGGAACGGAATATATATATCAAGCGTAATCAAACACCAAATAGAAATAAAGTAATAGAGACACAAGGATTTACGTGGAAAATCCAAATTAGGAAAAACCACGGGTGGCGGAAGCCGAAAAAACAATTCACTATAATTTGCAGTGTTTACAAAATTTGGAGTATAAGAAAGAGAGAAAATATATATACAATGTGTTCTTGTATATATTTTTATGGGTTGTGATGGATCTTATGATCTATTTTTCTTCGGTGTGAGGCTCCCTTTTATAGGGAGGAATGCCAAATTACTATTCATGTGAATAGTACTATTCACATGAATAGTATTCAAAGAAAAGCGTTACTATTCATGTGAATAGTACTATTCACATGAATAGTATTCAAAGAAAACTGTTTCACGTGAAATGCCAATTTTGACGCAGCCAATTTTGATTTCACTGCAGCCAATTTTGACATGAATAGTATTTTACTATTCATGTTACTATTTTCAACATTAATAGCAACATTTTTCATTCTTTTTTATATATCTTCTAATAATCTTGAAAGTAATGTGTATGATTTTGCGTTAAAGGAAGAAAGAAAGATACCGGCCTTGATTGGGATTTCTGTTGGATTCGCACTTCATGTGGTTGGTGTGTATTGGTGCTATCAAAATGATGATATAATGTACCCCTTGATCTTGCTTCCTCCCAAGGATATACCACCGTTCTGGCATAGAATCTTCATTATCATGGTCAGTGGTGTGTTTCTCTTCCAGTCTTCCCCTTATAATTGCATAGGTTGTTTAATGCATGATAATGTTAATAACATGTTATTGAGAGAAAGATAAAATGTATCATACTTTTAAGTTTCCTTTCTAATTATCACTTAGTTATGTGTTCAGAGGTTTGTGCTAGTTACAGTGAGTTATTCTAAGGATGGAGGTAATGGGTTTTAGTTCTGTGACTAATTTGTATCCTTTGTCCATGTTTCTTTTGAAGCATGAATTTTGTTTTGTTTAAATTCATTTTGGTTTGAATATTTTTGAGCTTATGTAACTTGAATTAGCCTGTTAGCACGGATCAGTGGATTTTGGAATTATTGATTTATTCGTTGGTTGAAACTCATTGGGGGATTAACCACATTGCTTTGGAATTGTGTTTTAAAATATCAGATACTTTGGCTTGTTGGGCTGCAAGGGTATTCAAGTGCATCTGAACAATTCATATGACCAAGGATTTAACTCATTAAAAGAATTGCAAGTGGATTTACAACTCAACCAAGGGTAAGAGTTGATTTCTCCAAGGATTCGAACCAAGGGTTAGGCAACTCAACAGAACGAATGACTTGATCTAATAAGGAATCAGAATGATTGTGTCTCTTAGATATGTTGTTGTTTACTTTGGTATTGTTTTCAAATACTCAATGCCTTACTATTGTCATTTGAAACAAAGATTCACATGGGATCTTTTTCTAATATTTGTTTTCCATGAAGATTGTGATTAATTATTATTGATTAATTGTTTACCATGAAGATTGTTTACCTTGCAGTGTTTCATGCAGCTACCTAAACAAAAGTATCACAGATTAGATAGATAAGAGCGGCAGTAGCCCTCACTATTTGGCTTCTGTCATGTGGTTTCAAAAAGAAAGTAACGACGTAACAATTGTGTAGCTTTGTGAGGTACCTTTTCTTTCTTATGGTAACTCATTAGTAATTTTGTCAAATCTTGGAACAGATAGTTAAAGACAAGAACCGGGTGAAAATTTGAGTTTTTATATAATGAAGATTATATAATTGTATATCCAATAATTGACTACTCTACGTGGAAATCACTAAATATAACAAGACATCTTTAAGTGTTCAACTGTTAATTCAATTGAAATTGGTGTAGATAACAGTAGGGTCCAGTTAGTCAGATGAAAATTGAAAACTATTGTAATGAGTGTAATATGTTTTGGTGAGTGTAGACTCAAAACTTTGTGTGCATAGTTACTCGATCGGAGTCATGGGTCAGTGTGGACCACTAGCACTCCACCAAGTGAACTTTCTCATTATGGATGTTTGTTTAGTGCTGAAGAACAAGAGAGAGAACAAACATAGGTCGCTCCTGTTAATAACATACCACAAGATTGGAATGATGGACAAACATTCGACTTAGGGGTACAAGTGGACCAATGGAGAAGCAGCAAATTAAAAATGATTTGTTAATCTGCTATTACCCTGTAATGAAGTAAATAAGTTAATTGTATTATGATCAGTTAATTCACCCTATTCTTATTCCCCTCCAATAATTTCATTTGTCTCCTATGTAGTGAGGATTGAAGAAATTCTATGATCTTAGATTCTTAGTAGACATGTTACTCGTATCACCTTACCACTCCAGTTATTTCACAATTTAAAATATCTCAATCATACACACAAGCATGTTGAAATATCACTTGGTTTCCTAGTAGCTTTGAATTGATGAACAATTTAACCACTGAACTTGTCAATAGATGGATATCAGTATTTTGAGATGGAAATACTCAGAGAAGTAAATGCTCAAAGTTGTATCACTTAGCTTAAAACTGTTTTCATTGTCGTGATATTTAAGAGTGTACATCAAATAAGCTATTATACATCTGCGAATATGATAAAGAAAAATTCAAAATTGCAAACATTTGAATTCAAAGATATAAATAAATTTATTTTAATTTCAATTTACTCGTTATGTCTCTCTTTCAGAGACTTCAATAATTTATTTAATGTTATACTTTTTTAATACAGAAAGTAAAAAACAAAATTGTAATAACTCATGAAACTATAAATAAAAATTTAAGAAATTATAAATAGAGAATACTTGTATAAGATTAAAACTCTTTAAATTCCAATCTTTGTTCAATATTTCATTGTAAATCCTCCTTATATAAAAATTATCTTAAACAAGAAGACAAAACATACATAAGTCTAAATCTTAACTTTGTGTGTAGGAAAATTTGAAAATTTCTAAGAAATTTAAATACATAATATTTTAATAGTCTTGATTTAAATTTCTTTTATTTAGTAAATATTTTTTTGAATGAAATAATTTAATTTCTTGTATTTTAATTTTTTTGTTTGGATAAAGTAATCTAATTTTTAAGAAATTTAAATTTTTATTTTTAAATATTTATTTAAAAATTAAATTTCCAATATTAAATAAAAATAAATATTAATTATTAAAATGCAAAGTGCGATTATGCAGCGAAGAGTTGTGAGGAGAAATTGAAATGTTTATATTTTAGGTGGAATTTTTAATTCTTCAATTTTACAAAATTAAAATTCATTTTTAAAATATATGATTTCAAATTTTTTTAAATAATTTATCCAAATAAAAATTAATAAGATAGTAATTTAAATTTCATAGAATAAAAAAATTTGTCCGTGAAATTGACTCAAACATACGGTAACAACTAGCTGTAACATATACTTAATAAATTAATGGTATTTATTTCCAAGACGTTTGTATAAATAATAATTAAATTGATACTAAAAGAATACTTAAATCTTTATAAAAAAACAGTAAAATTTTAATTATTATTAAGAAATTACGTTGGAACAAAATAATATAAAAATTGTATATTTATCTAATTTATTATAAAATCAAAAGGTATCTTTGCAAACTAAGTCTTGTGATAAGAATTTTTTTAAAATCTGTTTTTGAATAATATTGTTTGTCTTGTGAAAATAATTTGTAAAAGTTTTAATAAACATAATTTAATTTCTCTTCTTACAGTTTTATATTTAAACAGAAGTGTGTTATTGTGATGTGTGAAGGCGTGTCAGTGGAATGCTTTTAAATAATTAGAGATTTGTGTAAAGGTCAAAATATTGGGGATATTTATGTAATTTCACAAAATTTTATCAAATATATATGTAATTTACTCAAAAATATAATATGAGATCAACATTTTATTTATATATATATATAAAGTAAATAAGAATAATTTTACTTAATTCACGTGCATAAATAATTTACTAGAAATCATCTTAATATCTTAACTATTATATAATAAATTTAACTATATCATAATATAAAAAGTATAAAACAAAATATAACATATATGGGGAAGAATATTTTTCATTCAAATATAAGGAGAAATGCATACTTCGATTATACGAGATCAAACACGTAAATACAAAATAGACAAATTATTTATTTTGAAAAACAAGTTAAAACAGTGAGGCTTTATTCACGGGATGAACTTTTTTAATAAAAACTTGTCCAATAATTCTTTTTAAGTATAAATATATAACCTGTCATTATCATTCTAATAACAATAATAATAATAATAATATAAACAATGCATAAATGGTTGTTTTGGATACTTGTTAAGTGGAGAACAATCGACTAAATCTTTTCCATCAAAATTCTTAACAATGGTAGAGAAAAGTTCTACCCTTTTTTAAAGAATAAAAGACAATATACAATCTTTAATGATCATTATACAATAAACAAAGATACATGGATGAAGATGAGGTGGATTTGGTGTATCTTTAATTCTTCACCCTAGTTTTAGTGCAAAGCGGAACATGATCTGATTTAAATTTTTTAAAAGGGAATTTAGAATTTTGAGACTCCATTCTATACTAAGCTTTATGGACGAATACGGAATCTATTTAAAGAGAAACTTACTTATACTTCTTAAATACATTATATACTAATTTATTAATTACATTTTAAATTAAATAATATCTAAAAATAATAAATAATAAAAATTTAATAATAACTTTAAAAATCAAATAATTTTTTGTTTAAATATATTATTTTAAGTATTACTTTATTATTAAAATAATTAATTTACATATATTTATATAGAAAATTGAGTTTAGATACAGGTTCGAGACGAGTAATTATACCTAAACATGTGTCTCACCTCTGACTAAGAAAAGCAAGACAAGTTTGAAGTTGGGTGTAAAAAAATAAAATTTTCTAATTAATGTCAAAACAAGTTCGGGTATATATTCACTTTTTTGAACATTTAAATTCTTCACTTAACTTACAGAGTCTATGTCTCACATCATTTAAAACAATTATTGTATTCTGAGTCTGTTACTGAAGATTAAGTCTCCTGTGGTCAATAAATATGATAGTGATGTTTTTGTGAGTATGTATACAGAACTCTCTCCTTAGATGTTGGATAGTTAGACTCCTCTGAGCATCATTGTTCTACGTTTTTTGAGTTATTTGTTTGGTCATATACTTTTGAATTCTGCTCCTCTTTGAGACTTGCGTGGGAGACCTTGAGTTCTGTTCCTCTCCATCTCCTCACCGCGGCCAGTAGCTGTTTCAACCTCCTAACAACAAGACATGACAACGACACCGTGAACAAGACATACCAATGACACCATGAATTTTTTATCAAATAACCGTGATTTTTACCCTCGACTCGAAATGTCAAGTATAACACGAGTAAAGAAACTACACAATTGAATTGCTCTCAATAAATGACTAAGCGTAGTATATAATTGTTCTCATTTATAATGCATCAATTAAAAGAGAAGAAGCACACATTCCCAGTCCAAAATCTTTCTGATAACAGTGAGGGGAAATGAATAACGCTAAAATTAGTACATTAGAGTTTTCGTATACAAAATTTCAAATTGAACTATTTGATTTATGGTCTGTGTGGTTGAAACCCACTTCAACTTAAAATACACAATGTAATGGACAAGTGTTAAACGCTGGCTTTCAGCATCTTATATTAGCCTTTTTCTTTTGATTTTTCAGCAAGTGAAAATATAAACCTTGGTCCTATGTTTTCATACTTCCTTGTATAAAAGAAACTCAAGCAATTTGATTTGTTTCTGACTTGTGCATGCCTATACATTTGCATTTAGCTCGTCTATCGCTCAGATTCTGCAGAAAGGTATACAAAATGTTATAATGCATGCATGAATCAAGTATGAGTGTAAATAGCTTGTTCCTTTTAGTACCTTAAATTGTTTCTGAAGATTTTTTATGTAGTCTACAGCCAAGTCCAACATCTCTGCTGTGCTGGTTTGCTGCCATAACTCAGTAATGTTAAAATTCTAAACACAAAATACACTATTAAATATTAATTGATGCAAGGGCAAATTAACTTATGTGATAAATCTGACCTTCTCCATATTTGGAACAAGCTCTTGCAATTTTCTTATTCGTTCGCTAATCCGTGTTCTTCTCACCTGAAAACAACAATCTTTTACAAATTAGTCCATCAATTTCATAATAAGCCATCACCTTTTTAAATGGAACACTATAATATTCTGTCTATAAAAGTTTTAGCATATATTGTACTACTACAGAGAATTATAGATAATATATCCTTACCCTTTCGGCAATACTTCGAGGATGAGTAGCAAAGCCTCTCTTTGCTCTGATTTTACAAGGAACAGAATCTGTGAACTGAAGCAAATTATCCATAGCAAACATCTCCGACGTTCTAGGCAAACTCAAATGACGTGAAAGTGTATGAACTTGATTTCCTATCTCTCCATTCTGAGTATCATAAAGTATTGTATTAACAACCAGAAAAGAATTTGGAACGACACAAAAGAAAACAGAAAATCCAATATACCTGAGCATCAGAAAGTAACTCATCATCGTTACTATTTCGCTGTCTTTTATAGTGTGGCGTCTCGTTCCAAGAAGCGTAAGGAAATCCAGGGCCATTATATCGAGCATCACCGTTGCTACCTCCCTGTCCTCCATCTTCAGGGCTAGTTACCCTAACACCCTCAGTGCCCATTTTGGAGGTTGGTGATAACATTCCCAAGGAAGAAGAACTCCTTGATGAGAAGTTAATTTGATTCTTCATTCTTTTCATGGAAAGACTAAGTTGACCGTCATTGCCATCATTAATCCCATCATAGTTTCCAACACCTTTCATAGTATCATACCCTGTAATTCACAAACATAGATCACTTCTCAGTATCAATATAGTAATAAACTGCGTGTATGTCAAAAATTTGTATGTCCACAAACTGAAGTTACTACAACATAAGCATGAAAAAATAGTGTTCCTCACAAATGCCACAGCTTTATAAAGTTAATAATACAACACTTGTTAATATTAAACATTCATTCTAACACTTTTGTCAATGGAATCTAGTTCAATAGGAGGTGTGATATTCGATTCCAATGAATAAAAAAGACCATTAATCTTAAATAATTTTTAATCTAACCGCTTTCAAACCCATCATCGTTGTCCAGTTTCAAAACTAAACATTTATTCAACTCCTCCAAAATCATACCAAAGGCTGCAAATCATAAATAATGTTATATCTAACCACTTTCACCACATCATTACGGTCCAATTTCAAAAGTCAGAACATGTAATTGTAATTGAGTTCATAGATAAATCAAATTTGGAATTTCACAAATCTAATATATGTTGACATTTAACCTAAACACTTATCACACAAATATTTTTGAGGTAAAACTTTAATTTTGATTAATAAATTGTATGTATTATACTCCAATTAAATTTATAATTTTATTTTAATAATATATATAATCATAACTGCCAGATTATTAGACGAAACTCGGATTATACTCAAAAAACAATACATACAATACCGAAGTATCTGTCCCTAAGTTTTGTCCAAAAAAATAATAATAATTGAACAAAAACTGCATAGAGAACAAGTAGGATACCATTGTGAAAGGAGATGTTGTTAGAGAAATGGCCAGCAGGGATGCTACTCTGTCTGAGAAGATTGGAATTAAAGCTTTTGATGGTACTTTGATCCATTCCCATAGAACTCACCATCATATTCATAGCTGAAGTTGCAGTTACACTAGACTCATGACTTGGGTATCGAGAGGGTAACATGGTAGAAGAACAAGTACTATAACCCTGTTGTGAATTCATGCGACTCAGAGATGGAGATGATGATGATTCCTTCACTTCTTTGTTATTACTATTATTATTTGAAGCCTTATTATCCACGAATTCTCGTAAGGTAGGCAACGTCGTATGGTTACTGTCGTCGCTATTGAAGAATCTCAAACCCTCCCATGGGTTACCGTTATTTTCAGCTTGTTTGGAATTCGCAAGAACTAGACTTGGCCCCGAGCGAAAGCGAAGTAACCCTGAATTGAGTTGGTAACGGGAATTCGAATCCATTCTTCACTGTTTCAATTTTCTGATTCACTCAAAAATTAAGTCAAGGTGATATGTTATATGATATGATATGATATGAGAAAACACAGCAAAACCAAAATATGAGAGAGAGCAGAGAAGCTACCCAAATGGGAAGGAAGAGAAAAAGAAAAAACTTGGTTGCACAAAATTCAAGGAGGGATTTAAAGGGAAGGTTGAGGGGTCGGTGTTGTGCAGAAATGGAACAGATAAACACAGAAGCAGTGAAAAAGACAAACAGATATAAATATGCAGGCGTGGAGATAAATAAAAAGTTTGAGTTAGTGCAGTTTAAGAAAATTCATTATTTTGCTTTTTGAATATAAAAGAAGAGCTTGAGCAGCAAGATCTTGTGAATCAGAGGTAGAGAAAAAACTCAATTGAGAAAACAAAGTATAAGTAGAGACAGAGAGAAAGAAGGAACTCAAGGAAGATAGTAATATTCAAGAGAAAACATTGTTATAGAATAATACAGAGAAGTTCTAAACTCGAGATAATAAAAAAAAGAAATAATAATGCTACAATTAGTAATATGTTATAATATTTGGTTTTGAAGTTCTAAACTGAGAGATAGAATAATGCTACAATTAGTAATATGATTATAATATTTAATTTTGTCTTTGCAGTAGGTTATGGCAAATAGGTAGCCAATGAGAGATTAAAGGTGTACATCAACCAGCGTCACAAGACCGGATTCTGTTTGTCTCTTCTTAGATTGCTTGATGATTCCAAACACAGAAAATATTACTTTAATTGACCAGTCATTATAAAATTTCTTTGGTACTACAATTTTAATTTATTTTATGAGTTAAATTAGGGATTTAATAAAATACATAACTCACTAGTTGTACAGCATTGACCTTTGTTAAATTCATTTATCAAACAATAAGCAATTCAGGAACAAATACTCCAGCGCTAATGGTTTATAGTTTACCGGCACACTTTTTTTATTGCTATCTTGTTTAGGTATTTTTATTGCTTAATTATAACATACAAACACTAAAAATTCATTGAAGAGAGTATCAATTGAATATCTTACTTATTATGTACTCTCATAGATGATTTTTTAAAATATTGAAAATTAATAAATAATGTCAAAAATATTTAAAATTGTTTTTTGTATTCTCTTAAATATGTAGTCTATTTTAAATTAGTCTCTCAAAAATATTTATAAATTTATAATATTTTAATATTATTTTAATATTATTTATAAAATTCTATTAATTTAAAGATTAAATTACTAGTAAGAATGTAAAAGACATGGCTAATGAATAAGCCACCACCATGAATGATAACCTCATTTAACCACCACATTAATTGACTTCATTATAAAGTGATCTCAAAAAGGAGGAACTGAACTAGTCAGAATAAAATATTATGTCCTGAATATATTTTAAAGTAAATTATTATAGATATATTATTAATTTAATCAAGTTATTTATTTATTTGGATCCAATTAAAGTTTTTAGTCACAATTAGACAAGACCTACCAAATTGAAAAGTTTTAAAGAGTAATAATAATTCCTTTTAATTTTTAAGAACAAAAGAAAATAAGAAGTACATTAGTGTGTGAAGTATTTTTACATAATTAAACAATCATGATTTAGTATATATAATAAATTTTTTAATATTTATGATAAAAAATTTAAAAATCATGTAAATCTAATTTATAATTGGATAGATTATATAAAAATATTTTATAGTATTAGTATATAAAATTCAAATTTATAAACTTTTTTTAAAAATTATTTTTGGCATGAAAAAAGTAAAAAGAAAGATAAATTATTAGGAGTGGCATGTATATTTATGGAAAGACTGCGCCTGTGAACGTAATCTCTAATCTGGAAGGAGAAATGAAAAGGACGAGAGGCAGTGATGTCACAGTTCATTGAACAAAATTGGTTGGGCACCAGCACCATACTATGGTCACGTAGCTTAATTTCACACCACCCGTTGATCTCATCTGCCACTTCGCTTAGCTAACCCGTACACAAAAAGCGATCTAGTGGAATTCGTTTCATTTGAAATAAACTATATAATAATGTAAATTAAATAGATAATAATATATAAAAATTTAATTTTTTATTAATTAAAAAATATCTAAATAAATAAAAAATTATATAATGTGTAAAATATTCAAAAGATAATCTATTTTTATTTATCTTTTAATTTTAAATTATTTTATTTAAAACTTAATTATTTAAAAATTTATTATCTAATTATTTTAAATTAATATTATCTATTAAGACAAAAAAAAAATCACCATACTATTTATATCTATTTATAATTATAAAATCAATACATCCAATTGAGTAGCTAACGCTCGAATTTAAAAATATAAATATTACATTATTTATTCATACCATCTTCAAATTAAATAAATATTCTTTCGATCTAATTTTTTAAAACTAATTATAACAATTACAACAAGTATTTTTAAACATAACATTTTGAAGTTAATAATTAAACATTAAGTTATAATATTAAAAAGAGAGTTTGTTTAACTATTTTAATGAATTTATGAGTAGATTAAAATTTACAAAAATATGTAATTCTAAGAGGTTTTAGATAATTAAAAAATAAGATTTTAAGAGTTTTGATTTGTTTAAATTATTCCATATTCTAAACCTTTAACTTGACATTTATATACATGAAAAATTTGAAATAATTATTAAACTTAAAAATTTAAATTCATTTTTTCACTAGAATTATGTTAAAGAAAATTTAAAAGTATTAAACGTCTTTGCATTAGATATATCATAAATTTAACTAAATTTTTTACATAGTTGAGAAATGTTCCATTTACAACAAATCTTTTTAACAGGTAAGTTCCTCTTTTGTTGTAATTAGGTTTATATTTTTACGTAGAAGCTGGATAAAAATTTTATAGTTAAAAGTATTCTACTAACTTTTAACTGAAATTTCAAGTAGACAAAATAAATTTATTATTAAACCCTTAACTTAAAGAAATAGTATTAAAAGAAATATTTATCCTAATATATCATTTCAAGTAAGTTTTGTCATCTTTATCTTATAAGAAAAGACTCAATTTCATCTAACGCATATATGTTAACTTCTTCTAATGCACTCAATCTATTAATTTTATCTATCTTCTCGTAAACCTAAATTTGTATGGTAATACAATAAATTTTTTTAACTTTAAGAATATTTAAAAGATAAGACATAATTACAAAAATTAAGAATTTTAATTTAAACCTAATAAATTCTTTTATTTAAAAAGAAACATGATAAAGAAAAAAAAATTGATAATTTAATATTTTTATTTTTCAGTTAACCTTCTAATTAAGAATTTAAGATTATGTAAATTACTAGAAATTGAACTACTTAATATTATAATTTTTTTTATCAACGATATCATGGATTATTTTACACATGACAAAAAACTTTAAAATTCAGTGTATCACTTTCATCTATTATCTTATTCTTCTTTATTTGTTTTTATGTTTTACTAAATTCCATTAGAGATAGACGAAACTTTATTATTAGAGTGTTAGCACGTCTAATTCATTTAAATTTCGGAAGATTATAATTTAAATTAATTGATTTTAATTGGTTCAGAATAAATAAGATTTAAGTAAAAAGAATTACAATTTGAATCAATTTAATGTGATTGTAATCGGGTAATTGTATGTAAATGCAAAAAATATTTCAGCAAATTTTGTAAAAAAAATCTTATTAGTACGAAAACAAAGCGCGACAGCATATAAACAAAGAAAACAAGAAGATACGATGATAATAAAGCCTGAAGAAGGTTGCACTACTGTTAATTCATAAGAGAATTATTAAATTAACATAAATCAAAATCTGGAATAATAAATTAAATCTCAACTATAAGAGAAGAGAGAACTAGAAATATTAGAAAGAGAATGGGTCATCTTATCTATATTAAAAACCTAAAAAATTAATATATAAAAATATTTTAAATAATTTTATATATAATAATGCCAATATAATACCCAGATAATTTTCATTAAATTTTATTTGTTTAGTTTTGGGTTAGTCTCAATTAAAATGAAAAATTTTAAAAATTGGTTTAGGTTGCATGAGATAAACACTACGATCATTTACAATTAAACTCTTTTATATTCTGGACAAACTATTGATGAGTTTGAGTCATCTCATCTTAGTTCTCAATGCTTTTTTTTTTTGTTAACCATGAAATGATTTAATTAAGTTAAGTGCAGAATTTTAATTAGTCGGACATGAAATAAATTGTCATGTCTTTAATATGAGATGATGATGTTGTCCTTAGTTGGATCAAGTAAAATTATACAAGCAGATACTAAAAAGATTTATAAAAACAAATACACAAAAAATAAAATATATTTATTTTAAAAAAATAAAATTAATTTCTTATTACATAGGATCATATATTTTTTAAAAATAAAAAAATAAATTACTGTAACTTAGTCAATAAAAATCTAATTTTAATTTTTAAATAAATAAATCTTATTTTTTTCTCATAAATATGTGCGGAGAAATTCATTCAAAGTAGCCTTAAAAGATTAAGTTCCATAATATAAAAATAATATAAATAATCATAAGTAAATATTAATTTGATTTAAAATATATAGCGCTCAAAAAATTTATTTAATGAAAAGTCAAATGCATATTACATACAATATGCTTTCAAGATATTTTTCTTATTGCGCAATTGAAACAAGATTTTTGAGTGTCATTCCCTTTTCTTTTATATTGGGTAACAATAAAGCAGACCATAGCGCATAGATCCAAATTCAATCACTGTCTATATGAATATTTAGTTATTGACAATCATGTGGAGTCCATTATGGAACAAATTCTCTACCTACAAAAATGGTATACAATGGAAATATGCCTCTGATTCTCTAATGAGGAAAAACTAAGATAATTTAATTCCTTTAAGAAAATACAACAGAATTTCATAGCATTTGGAACCCAGAAAGACAACTCTGAATAGAATCTAATCTTTACTTTATTGCTTTATAATAAATATTATTTCTCTTTTGCTGGATTAGATTTTGTAATTTAAAACTAAGATAAAATAATTTGGTAATTAAAAAGTATCTAAGGACCTAAAATTCACATGAAAGATATGAAAATGTCTGTCTTAAATTAAATTAAAAGATAAAGGGAAGTATTATTTTTTCTATTCACATTATTAATTGTTGTTGTGTGATATTTTTGGAAATAAGTTAGAAAATAGAAATAGTGGTCCTGTTGTCTCTTTCTACCGTGGTACCTCCTGTGATGATAAAGATAAAGAAGAAAAGAAGGGTAGAGAAGAACAGAACAGTGGCACGCATTCAAATCTCGCCAATATTAAAGTGACTTGGAAAGGTACTGTTTTTGTGGAGTAAAACAAAGACACGTGAGCACCATTTTCTTTCATGCCTTTCCACCCTTTATATCTATTTTTCTTTTATTTTTTAACATAAAAAATTAATACTGCATATAAATATTTTTTATTTTTTTTATAAACATATATCTTAAATTTTTTTAAATAAAAAACATAAATTTTTCTTACCTCATTTATATATTAACAGTATAACAATTTCTTATGTAAGTTTATTTGATTTTGATAATAATTAAAAATTATATTAAATTTGATTTATAATTAATTGATCATATAAAATAATTTTATACTTTTCACATATAGTCATTAAATTTTTATTTATTCATCTTTTTTATATTAAAGTTTTTATTGTTTTAAAAATCAAGCTGGCTGTTATTTAAATAATAATTGAAAACAAACCTGTTTAAGAATTTGAATAAGTTTTCTTTTCAAAATAGATGTCATTCACACAAAACTCTACAAATGAAGGTGCATCTTGACATGATTAAATAATAAGATAAAATTAAGTTTATGATATCGTTTAATATTAATTGAATAATTATAATATAGGTTAAAATGGTAGTTATAACATGAAGTTCATAAAAAAGAATAAAAAATGTTCTAAACAGAAGATATCAAATATTCAAATGTGAGTCATGAATAAATTACATAAATGACAGGCCCAAAATTTATAGCAGGCCAGCATATCCAAAGGGAAACTCAAATGGGCAACATGTGATTTGTGTTCTGCACAGTTGTAGGCCCATAAATTTATGCTCACTAAACTATTCATAAATTTATGATCACTTCATGGGATTATACATCACTGTTCAATGGGTTTACTTTTCAGCCTAATCAGAATTGGGCTGATTTTTCTTTTCTCCATAATTTTGCACACAGAAACCATGCCACCTATTAAAGTCTCACTTTTTTTCCTTCCCATGCTTCGTGTGATCAGAATCATCTGGTCAACTTGGTAGGGTGCATCCTCTATCATTGTCTTCAACGTAGAGGCCATTACTCACTATGCCTGTATACTTTCTTCAGTACTATACACTTTGTAGTGTTTCGCATGCAATACTAACTAATCATGATAAGACCGTTGGTTGGAAAGTTAAGTAAAAATAATATAAACAAATTTATTTCAAAAGAGTGTTTAAATTAATCTCATACATATATTTACATTGAAACATGTTTATTAAAAAGTGTGAGCTGATTTCCAAAGCCAAAACAAACAAGGACGCAGTATATGGAGGGAATTGCTACTTGGTATATTATTATCTCGTTTAACATAATTGTAGTATCTATATCGAACTTCAAGCACTAAAACTACCTGGTTAAATTGTGCTTAACTTTCAATGCCTAACCTGCTCGCATTTGTATTTTAACAGCAAGTAAATAGAGTTAAATATACTTTTAGTGTCAGCAAATAAATCATGTTCACTTTTAATCCTAAAATATAATTGTCTTTTTTTATTTCATATTTATGAAAATGTGGAGTATGAGTTATATGATCTCTATCTGCAAAAATAAGGGACAAAAGAAGTTGGAATTTTGTGAAAGACAGACTAAATACTTAACACATTTCTACAAATTAGGAACCCAAAACAAGACAATCCTTTTGGCATCCCATGATTTCATTCACGGATGTAGTTGAAAGGAAACAATTTCAATTGAGATATGGAGGAAAGGGAAACATCTACTTGCCCTTGTGTTACAAAATCAACACTAGAAGAAAACAGTCAGGTAGAAAAACTAAAACTTTACAAGGTTCTCTCTTGTTTTTCACTGTATTTTGATATGATCCAGGTTCTCTGACACGGTTTTCATTCTAGGTCGCAACTCTGGATCAAGTTCAGTGCAATTCAGAGCAATATGGAATGCAGCAATGACTTGCTTCTTAGCATAAACTTCAGGGATAAGTGCTGGATCTATGATATCAGACAATGGTTGCTCCTCCTTGAACGCCTTCCTCACAAAACTCTCTAGTACTTCATCATCATTTTCTGGTCCAAAATCCGGCATCCTACCTGTTAAAAGTTCCAGCAACACTATACCGAAAGAAAATACATCACATTTCTGAGTGAACTTGCCACCAGCCATGCGCACTTCCGGTGCCAAGTAGTAGTTAATGGACGCAGCAGCCTTGGAACTAATTGCAGTGGTTATAGTAGATTGGTTCAAGCTGTGCCGTTTTGGTGCAATTGTAGTAGACTTTGACGGTCCCAAACCAAGCCGAGTAAGTCCAAAACCTGACACATATGGATGAAGCTCATCATCTAGTAAGATTTTTGTTGACTTTAGGTTTCCATGGATGTATTTGCGACCACCGAATTCATGTATATACATCAAGGCCCTAGCTGAGTCTTGAGCAATTTTTAACCTAGTTGCCCATGATAATGGTGGCAATGAATTGGAAGGCCCACCTGCAACCACCAAACACCTATTATGAGCAGAAAATGCTGTAAAACTGGTCCTAATAAGTATAAAGTGGAAACTGAAAGTGACATTAGAACCACCAGAACCAGAATTTTAGTTAAATTCAGCATGTGATCCAAAAAAATGAGAAGCAGACTAGCAGAACATCCATAATCATGTGAGGGTTCATATGTTACGTAGCAAACAATGATACTACGTAAATGACCCAGTCCCAATCGCACTGCAAATGTTAGAGTTACAACAAAACCTTTCAGTTTAGCATCAAATTTGATAGATCGAGACTTCATACTTAAAACTTAGAATGCTCAACACATCACAGAGCAGAACAAAAATCTTTATACTTTGAGGACCACCACACTACATGCAAAGCATAAAGAAATCCAGTGGATGCAGCCAGAATCACTAGAAGACAATGATCACCAGGTGCACTTGAGATTTTCAATCACAAAAATGGGATCAGACAAAAATATACAGTTTTTTTTTGTATTGCAGCTATCACTATCGGCACAAAACTAGAACCGTGCAACTGGATGCATTCGAATGAATGGCCCACTACAAATCCTGGAACTGTAAGCTAATACGAGACATCTTTAAGAGAAATGGCACTAATTAGCAAACCAGACCATACCATACTTTTCCAAGTTATTCTTTTATCATCGGTTAAAATTTATGTTTGACTCATTAAATAGGGAGTAGGACCCATCTTAATAGTGGGTCATGTGTAAGTGTGTTGCCAGCATCGTCACAACTAAGATACCAAATATTCAGCAGCATAAAGCTATAACTCTTGTGATCACGAACAAAAGACATAAAAAGGGGACTTTGGTTCAAGAGCAAAGACATATTTCACAAAAGGACACATTGGCCATGGCCCCTCAAACATGCAGTATAAATGCAAAACACCACTTAAAGTGGCCCCTCAAACATGTAGAGCAAATACAAAATACCACTTAAAGCATAGAAAAAGAAAGAACCACTAGTGAAAGTAGCAAGTAGCGACAGGTAAATGTTTTATCCACTATCTCCTGCATACGTGCCAGTAAAATCATCATGATTCGAATCACATGATCACATAATAGACTCTCAAAAAGTAAAAACAAGAATTTGAACTAAACACATGGTGCCCATCACTAATTCAAAGTCCCCACTCATAACTAGCGCCATGTTTTCACTTTCCTGAAACCAAAAAACCACCCATAGCATTAAACACTACACTAGAAAGACAATTCAACCAAGCATACCAGTCCCATTTTCAATCGCAACATGAAATCCCATAAAATGATGGGATAACAAAGCATACAATACCATCACCATATGATAATTACTTCAAATATTAAACCACCCCAAAATTTAATTTAATAATAAAAGACAAAAATCGATACCGTGCAACGCAGTGTGCAAGCTTCCATTGCGAATGAAATCAGTGATAATCAACTTTTCATCATGTGCATAGTAATAAGCCCTCAATGGAACAACATTGGGGTGACGAACCTTAGCAATACCCTCCACCTCACACTCAAACTCCTTACACCGCCACGTGGTATCCCCTTCACTGAGCCGCCGAACAGCCACCACATTCGCCGTCGCCGAACCTTTACCAACACCGACAACCTTGTACACAATCCCACTCCTACTCTTACCAACAACATACGCAGAAGCCCTCAACAATTCCTCCAACTCCAACTCAAACCCTTCATCCAACACAACAAATTTACCTTCTTGCCCCTCTCCCCCATCCACCTCATTCTCCAATTTCGAAACCCCCAAACCCAATTTACCCTCATCCCCACCCCACCGTCGCCGGAAAATCCACAAAGACAACGAAACCGCCCCAACCGCAACAGAGAGGCCAGAGATAACAAGAACCGCAACAGACCCACCACCACGCTGTTTCAAATTCTCATTTTTACCACCTTCGGGGTGAAGCGCATTGGGGTTTTCAGGGTTACCCTCTTCCGGGTTCGCAAAAATTCCAGACTTTTCACCTTCAAAGCACGCGTTTTGCAACGGGAACCCACAAAGTCCTGTGTTACCAGAAAACGCAGTGGGACCCTGATTTAACAAGGACCCCACCTGAGGAATTTTTCCAGTGAGATTATTACTGCGCAGGTCAAGACTAACGGTGACCGGAAGGTCACCGAGGGTCGCCGGAATCTCGCCGGAGAAGTGGTTAAAGGAGAGGTTTAAGGTCCCAGCAAGGGAGGTGAGTTGGGAGAGGGTGTTGGGGAGGGAACCGTTGAGATTGTTAGAGGATAAGTCTAAGTGGCGAAGGAACTTGAGAGAGTGAAGGTTTTGGGGGAGAGAACCGGAGAGAGAGTTGTGGGAGAGGTCGAGGACAATGAGGGTAGTGGCGTTGAAGAGAGAAGGGGGAATGACTTTGGAGAAGTTGTTGTTTTGGAGAGAGAGTCTTTTCAGAGAGGTTAAGAATCCCAGTTCAGAGGGGATGTAACCGCTCAGGTTTCTGTTAGGAAGAGAGAGTTGCGTGACGTGGTTGTTGTCGGCTGTGCAGGAGACTCCCCGCCAGTGGCATGGGGTGGCGTCGGTTTCCGACCAGGTTGATAGGACACCGGCGGGGTCGGAGTCGACGGCGGCTTTGAGGGCGAGGAGAGAGAGGCCGTCGGAGTTGAGAGACATTGTTGGAGAAGAGAGGAGGAAGATAAGGAGAAGAAGATGAAGAAGAAGATGATGCATTGGCATTGTTGGTTGGTAAGAGTTAAGAAACGACGATGTTTTTTATATCAGTGAAGGTGAAGCATTTGGCAAGTAGTTCTACAGAAGGTAAAGAGAAGAAGAAGAAGAAGGGTGATGTTTTTGAATTTGGTTTACTCTCTCGAGACATGTGCTCTGTTATCTGTGTTGTTTCAAATTTTCTGACTCACTCTGCTTCTACTTTCAGGACTATTGTATTTGTATCCATGGATGCATCCCTCACTAATCATATACGTTGGTAAAATTAATTTTCATCTACCAAAATTGTCATTAACAACATTTTTCGACACATTAATACTTAATGATTATAATTTACTAATAAGGATAAAAATAAATAAATTAAAAATTATTAAAAAAATTATGAAAATTAAAAATCAAATCCTAAAATTTAAAAAGATCTACAACTTAATTAATTCATAATAGAAATCGTGTTTTAAATAAAATTTTGATTAGTTTATATATAAAATAAATATGTTAGGCGAGATTCGAAATAAATAATTTACACTAACATATATGATGATTTTTTATTAAATAACAATATAAATGACTTTTTTTTTCTCAAGACTGATAATTGATATAAATAATAGCTATAAATGTTTTTCATCTAAATAATTTCCATTTAAATATAAAATATCAATATGGTATCCATTTGTGGTCCTTAAAGTTACTTACTCTCCATAATACACATTCTATATTAGTATGATGGTTAAAAAATACTTAAATAGTTTCATTGATGCTTAAAAATAGTTTGTTTGACAGATAGTTAAATATAGGTAAGAGTTAAGAGTTAAGACAAATGAAATTGAAAATATTGGGAGTTGGGATACTTTTATCTTAAGTATGTCTCCAAGGGGTCCAGGTAGTGGAGTCAACTAGTTGGGTCCCCAATTCAGATGCGATGATAGAGTTCATCCAAATAAAAAAAAATAAAATGCAACAATTGTTCTGTGATCGTGTTGCATTGTGGCTTGATAACAATAATATTTTGAAATGAAAATTAAGTGCGTGCTAAAAGTTTGAATAGAAAAATTCTCAAGTTGTATTTGTATTTTTTGGATCAAAAAGTTTGTCCCTATTCATGTGCAACTTTTATCCTAATAAATTATAATATAGAGTTTATTCCAACTGAAAATTATAAATATTGCTATAGATTAGTGACTTCTATTTTTTTAATAAGTGACATGTGGCTAGTGATTTGAAATATGAATTCATATAGTGTAGTATTGTGTTTGTAATTTGGCATGCAATTTGGCGCATATATTGGAGTTTTATGGTGCCAGAAATATCACTCAGCAGTCAGCAGTCAGCAGTCAGCAGCTATGAGTTTTGTAGTTTAGCGTATTTTGGTGTGGTGTCAGAAAATCATATAACAAGGACACCACGCTTGTAAATCTCCTTTTCACTTTTCAGTTGCCACCAAAAATGGGCTTATGTTGGTTACTTGAATAGATCCAGCAAATCCATTCTACGGGATTCAAAATCGACTTCTAATTATGATTTTTTTACTTTTTTTTTTTTTTTGTTTTTTAATGTTGCTCTTAAGTGGTGGGAAGTTTTACCTTTTCATTCTTTAATCTTTTAAATTTGAAAATTTTCAAACAATTTTTTTATGTTTTTAGATTGTTATAATTTAATCTTTTAACAAATTTTTCATTAAAAAATAATTTTATATCTGTATAATTATGATTTAAAGTTTAAAATCACTTATTTAAAATAATAATAATAACTTTTAGTTATTATTACCTATATTCAATAATGAAAAAAATAATATATTTTAAAATATAAAAATTAAAATGATATATTTGTAATGATAAATTATTAAAAATAAAAATGTAACACTTTAAAAATGTATAAAAGATTGAATTAAGATTTTCTTATTTTAAAACACCAAAATAAAATTTTTCAGATCTCGATAAGTAAGAATATGGTGTTTCTTTAGAGTAAGTTAACAAACTATTTACGGTAAGGAGAGTGAAAGTGCACGACAGGTTGATGCCTTCACACTAAAAGCCCATTGATGCCTAAATACTACTTGATAATAATTTCATCTTTTTTAGCTCCACCTATATTCAAGTATTCATTTTCAGGCAAATGAAATAAATCTAAAGGAATCAAAGGATTAAAGTCTTAAACAATTTTAAAAAGAGATATAAAGGTAGAAGAGTGAATAGTCTTGTTATAAGCGAACTCAACAATTGGCAAACACTCCTCCCAACTTTTGAGATTGCTTTTGACAAGAGCATGCAATAGAGTCCCTAAAGTCCGGTTGGTTACTTTAGTTTGTCCATCCGTTTGAGGATGACAAGCTATAGAAAACAATAATTGTGTTCCTAATTTTCTCCAAAGTGTCTTCCAAAAGTAGCTTAGGAACTTGACATCGCAATCAAACATTATGGTTCTTGGAAAGAATCATAGTAGGCGTACTACCTCCTTAAAAAATAAATCAGTCACATGTTTTGCATCATCCGTTCTCCTACAAGGAATAAAATGTGACATTTTGGAAAAACGATCAATAACCACATAAATATTATTCATACCTCTTTGGGTCTTAGGCCTAGAATGAAGTACGTAGAAATGTCAACCCAAGGTGATTGAGGTATAGGCAGTAGTGTATAAAGCTCATTTTGGCTGACTCTTTGATTTTTCTCTTTTGCACTCAATACACCTACCACAATTTTTTTTACATCAAATTTTATTCTAGACCAATAAAAGTATTCTAGCAAAATATTCAATGTTCTAGGAACATCAAAATGACCCATTAAATCACCACAATGTGATTCACGCTCGAGAAATTCTCTCAAAGGACAAAGTGGTACATACATTTTGTTTTCCTTAAACAAAAACTCATAATTTTGGTAAAACTTTTGAAAAACTCCATGTGCACAAGATTGAAATATTATTGAAAATCAATTTTTTTTCATACAACTCTTTTAATGTGCTCAAAACCTATGATTTTTGCATTTAAGGTAACAAGAATTTCATACCTTTGAGAGAAAACATCAACCATAATATTCTTTTTACCTTTCTTATTCCTTTCACAACATACGGGAAAGTCTCAATGAATGCAATCCACTTGACATGCCTCCTAAGCAAATTTTTCTGACCTTTAAAATACTTCAAAGATTCATGGTCAGTGTGGATCACAAACTCTTTAGGCAATAGGTGTAACACCCCCTTATAACACCCCCTCTTATTTACTTACTTATCTTATTTTTAATTAGTAATTTAAGATTGTTAATGATGTAATAAATAAAAAAGAGATTTAGGAAACAACTCTTTTATTACATAATATTCAAAGGTCATTACATCTAGGTTATATAACTTTGTCATTTTATTATTCTACATAATTTTCTCTCTACTTACTTAGCAAATCTACCCCCAAACATAACAAAACATCTTCTCGGCAAGACAGTATCAACAATCATTGGAAACATCCACATCTTCTTAACCCTGCAAATCTGCTCCCCCGAACGTTGTTCGAGATCATCACAGGTGTTAAAAACACAAAGTGCAAGGGTGAGCTTTCCTTAACCATAATTATAAGAAATTGATTGTAGTTCAAGGAAAACCTTTTCTTTTATAAATTTAGAAATTTCATCGAAATTATCATTTTTAGAATAATACTTTCATACATATCCATGATCATCAAAATATCAATCACATAGTAAGGCAACCAACAACCAAATCAAACAAACCATCAATCACAATCAATGATTCAGGCATGAATTCCATTTAATCAAACACACCATTACTAATGTATGCTCCTAAGCCTACATGATGCATGCACCTTCACCATGCATTTTCACTCTTCACTCGAAATGCAATGTGGCGCCCTCCACTGAAAATAGCCTGGGGCATCTGATTCTCACACTCAATCGGACCCACCGAGAGGTAGACACTCGTAATTTGTCGAGTTCCCTCGGTGTCGCAGACCTCCCCCGCAACATGTGATCATCATGAGCAGGGCAATTTCCCCACCAAGAGAACCCCCCAGTCCACGGCATTCCACTCACTCAGACGGGAATCCGTGACTTACGGACTTGGTCTACTACTATCCAGTCATCAATGCAACATGTTCTAGGACCTTGAATTGTATAATGACCTTCATTATATTTCAGATATTGACCTTTCCACCAGGTCATCTTTATCTCACCTCATTCTAAGCATTGCCCATTCACCAAGCAATCTTAGAATATTGCCTCTCCACTAGGCATTTCCAATCGGTCATTAAACAATTCAAGTCCATCACCAATTTCATGCAATCATGCATGTCACTACTTACTCACATCCAACTCAACAAGTGATTGTATATCAAGTACAAAACCAGTCATCAAACAACAATATTACTATAAAGTAGTCATGGTGTTCAGAGAAATAGTTGAAAGAGGAAAACAACTTCAAAATAATCTTTCAAAGGGTAAAGAAAGCGCAAACTTAAAGAATTAGAAGTAGTGTAAGAAAGATGAAGAAAAGAAACACCAAGAAACCAAAGAAAGATACTGAAAGTACCAAGGAAAGAGAGTGGAAGTACTAAGAAAACAAAGAATAGAAAAAGAAGGATAAGGAAAGATCCCCTTACTGCAAGAAACTAAAGAAAGATAATGAAAGTACCAACAAAACAAAGGATAGAAAAGAAGGATAAGGAAAGGTCCCCTTACTACAAGAAACTAAAGAAAGATAATGAAAGTACCAACAAAACAAAGGATAGAAAAGAAAGATAAGGAAAGATCCCCTTACTGGTTTCTCCTAGCTTCCTATATTCTTCCTCTACTTACGTGCTCCTACCTTGGTTGGAGAGATTTCTTCCTAAGGTGGAGAAAGTATAGAAAGGTTTTTTGTAGAGAAGATAGTTTGAGAGAATGTAGGAGTATTCTTTGGGTTGTATCTTCATTTGAAACCTCTAAGTCCTATTTATAACCTTCCTAAGGCGGTGCTACAGTAATTTCGGGCAGCTACAGTAATTTCGGGTTGCTACAGTAATGTCGGCAGCTACAGTATGGCGGTTTGCTACAGTAATGTCGGTCAGCTACAGTAATATCGGCAACTACAGTATGGCGGTTTGCTACAGTAATGGCGGTTGCTACATTAATGGCGGTTGCTATAGTGATTTGCTACAGTAATTTCAAAAATTCATAATTTTTTAATTATTTTTAAATTTCTTGAATGTTACAAGAAAACCTCTCTTAAACTATATTTAAATTTTTGGGATGTTACAATACTCCCCTCCTTTTAAAATATTTCGTCCTCGAAATTTCCATTCTTGTTACATATCCTATTCTTCTATTCTATTTTTCCAACTCCCAAAGTTTCTTTACTTTCAACTGCTTCCTCTTATAATTTTACCTTATGTTTTGAAATCTATCTGTTACCCTCAACCTTACTATCCTTATATGCGGGACTATGATTTCCTCTTTTCCCACTTATAAATACTCCTCATTTATTTTCACTAAGATTTCTCTTTTCTTAATTTTTTAAAATCAACTTCTCTTGGGTGGTATATAAGTTCATACTCTTACTTTTTTTCCTTATGGCTCCTATTAGATTCTTAAGGATTTTATTATTTATTTCATTCATAAATTCTTTAGTTATTCTTAAGGCTACTAACTTCATACTAACAGGAGTAAATTCACACACAAGGTTGAAGTTCCTAAATTACCCTATTAAATCCAACTTTTTGACCATTAAACTTGACATTGCTATGGTCTTCCTACTTAAGGTGCCAACCACTACATTTTCTTTGCACTTAAGATTGAAACCATGATCTCTTAGAAATGTTTTCCACCTTCCTTGCCTCATTTGGCTAAATAAACACTTAAAGACTATTGTGGTTACTAAATACCTCAAATCTTGTTCCAAGATAGGGTCACCATATTTTAAGCGCAAATACTACTGCAGCTAGTTCTAGGTCATGGGTTGGGTAGTTCCTTTCATGGTTTTTCAATTGTCTTGATGCATAGGCTACCACTTTTCCTCCTTGTATTAGTACTCCTCCTAAACCTAGTTTAGAGGCATCACAATAAACCTCAAATGATTTAGTTGGAGTTTGGTAAGGTTAAAACAGGAGTAGTAGTTAGTTTTTTTCTTAAGGGTTTGGAAACTTTGTTCACAGTCGTTATTCCATACAAAAGCTTGGCCTTTTCTAGTTAAGGTTGTGAGAGGCAAAGCTATCTTGGAGAAATCTTTTATAAATCTTTTATAAATCTTCTATAATATCCAGCTAATCCTAGAAAATGCTTTATTTCTGTCACGTCTTTTGGTCTTTCCCATTTTAGAACTACGTTTACCTTATGTGGATCTACTGCAAATCCTCCTTGTGATATTACGTGTCCTAGGAAACTGACTTCTTCTAACCAAAATTCTCATTTGGACAATTTCGCATATAACTGTTGATCTTTCAAGATCTGTAATACCACTCTAAGATGTTTAGCATGATCCTCTTTGGTTCTCGACTATACCAAAATATCATCAATAAACACGACCACAAATTTATCCAAATATAGTTGGAAAATCCTATTCATGTAATCTATAAATACTGCAGGTGCATTAGTTACACCAAAGGGCATAACCATGTACTCATAGTGTCCATATCGGGTACTAAAGGCTGTTTTAGGGATATCTTCAGCTTTTACCCTTGTTTGGTGGTATCCAAACCTTAGATCAATCTTGCTAAATACACAAGCTCCTACTAGTTGGTCCATAAGATCATCTATTCTTGGTAAGGGGTTCTTATTCTTAATGGTTACCTTATTTAGTTGTCTATAATCTACGCAAAGTCTCATAGTTCCATCTTTCTTCTTTACTAAGAGTACGGGTGCTCCCCAAGGTGATACACTAGGTCTAATAAACTGTTTTTTCAATAGTTCTTCTATTTGTTTCTTTAGCTCTGCTAGTTCTAAGGGTGACATCCTATAGGGCGCAATAGAAATTGGTCCAGTCCTGGTTATCAAGTCTATCAAAAATTTGATTTCCCTTGCATATGGTAGTTAGTTTACCTCTTCAGAGAATACTTCAGAGAAATCCTTTACTACGCGTGACCTTTCGTTCTACTTCAAGGTTAGAAAGGATCATATATATCTAATTGTGTTTCTTCATGTCCTATTTCACTTGGTTGGTAGAAATTATCTCCATATCCCTACTTGTTTCAGGATCAGAAAAGATTAAGGTTTTATCGAAGCAGTTTATAAGGACATGGTTGGAAGATAACCAGTCCATTCCAAGAATAATATCAATTTGTTTTAGTGGTAGACAAACCAAGTTGACTAGGAAAGTTTTGTTATTTAGTTCGATTTGACAATCTGAACAGATGTAAGTAGTTGTAACTGACTCATTGGTAGGGGTAGTTATTATTAATTCAATGTTTAGAAGGGATAGTGGAAGTTGTAATCTTTTAGCACAATCAAACGATATAAGGGAATGAGTGGCACTAGAGTCAAATATCTAGATAAAAGAATTCCATGTATGGAGCATGTACCTTATACTAGATTCTTGGTATTGGAGGCCTTAACTCCATCAAGGGTGAATATTCTTCTTTCAACCTTTGATTCCCCTAGTTGATATTGTTGGTGCCTCTTTAAAACTATTGGTCATGCTATATAAAACTTAGTCTTCTCAAGTCAAGGTGGTTAATTCTTTAACATTAGGTAATCTTCCTAAGCGTATCGACTTTAATTCCTCCTTGGGTTACTACTTATTCCTCTTTTAACTAAACTCTTTCTACCTTTAAAATACTAGTTCCTCTCTTGGATTTCGAATCCTTCTAGCTTCTCTAAGGTTTCTTTAACCATCAAAATGCATCAACCATTATTGTATCATCCTAGTATATCTTCTAAATGCATCTTAGTGTTGTCAAAAGGTTTGTATTAGGATAAGAGCTAGGTAGTTACTAATCATTTCCAATAAAGTTATCTTAAGGTCTTTTAACTTTGGTGATATTCTTAGGTTTTTCTAATCCTTAGTACGACTTCTCCTTTGAAGGGATCATTTCCTAAAATTGGCTTCCTTTAGGATTCACTTTCGATCCTCTTTATTTACTTGTTACTTTTTAAGGAGAATTTCATATATTGATTTTGGTTCTAAAATTTTCTATCTTTTTCTCTTCTAAGGGAGTTCTCTTTTATGGAAAATACTCTTAAAAGGGTTTTCTATTATAGGTAAGTTATCTAGGATATCTTTTGATTTTATCTCCAGAGAGGGTTATCTTTATGTCTAATTTTCTCCTTAAATCTTTTTAGTCTTAGTTGGTAGGAACATCCTTTATAAGTTCAACAACAACTCCCTTCCCTAAATTCTTCGTTTTTCTTCTTAGCCTATGCTTATCAAAACTTAGGTAAAAACTTATAGGGCTTTAACTACAATTCTATAACTTCTTTCAACCACTACTTTCTATTCCTAATAGATTAAACTACATCTAATCTTAGGCCATGTCACTAACCCTAAAACTAATTTTACATTGATTGAACCAAGAAGCAATCAAGTAAACACTAATTAATCAATTCACTCATTAAAAGCACACCAAATAATCAAACAAGCACACAAAGCACATAAGCAAACAATCATTCACACAACAAAAACATAGCAGACACATAACTCACAAGTCGAACTGGTTCAACCTGCTCTGATACCACTAATGTAACACCCCCTTATAACACCCCCTCTTATTTACTTACTTATCTTATTTTTAATTAGTAATTTAAGATTGTTAATGATGTAATAAATAAAAGAGCGATTTAGAAAACAACTCTTTTATTACATAATATTCAAAGGTCATTACATCTAGGTTATATAACTTTGTCATTTTATTATTCTACATAATTTTCTCTCTACTTACTTAGCAAATCTACCCCCAAACATAACAAAACATCTTCTCGGCAAGACAGTATCAACAATCATTGGAAACATCCACATCTTCTTAACCCTGCAAATCTGCTCCCCCGAACGTTGTTCGAGATCATCACAGGTGTTAAAAACACAAAGTGCAAGGGTGAGCTTTCCTTAACCATAATTATAAGAAATTGATTGTAGTTCAAGGAAAACCTTTTCTTTTATAAATTTAGAAATTTCATCGAAATTATCATTTTTAGAATAATACTTTCATACATATCCATGATCATCAAAATATCAATCACATAGTAAGGCAACCAACAACCAAATCAAACAAACCATCAATCACAATCAATGATTCAGGCATGAATTCCATTTAATCAAACACACCATTACTAATGTATGCTCCTAAGCCTACATGATGCATGCACCTTCACCATGCATTTTCACTCTTCACTCGAAATGCAATGTGGCGCCCTCCACTGAAAATAGCCTGGGGCATCTGATTCTCACACTCAATCAGACCCACCAGAGGTAGACACTCCGTAATTTGTCGAGTTCCCTCAGTGTCCGGCAGGACCTCCCCCGCAACATGTGATCATCATGAGCAGGGCAATTTCCCCACCAAGAGAACCCCCCAGTCCACGGCATTCCACTCACTCAGACGGGAATCCGTGACTTACGGACTTGGTCTACTACTATCCAGTCATCAATGCAACATGTTCTAGGACCTTGAATTGTATAATGACCTTCATTATATTTCAGATATTGACCTTTCCACCAGGTCATCTTTATCTCACCTCATTCTAAGCATTGCCCATTCACCAAGCAATCTTAGAATATTGCCTCTCCACTAGGCATTTCCAATCGGTCATTAAACAATTCAAGTCCATCACCAATTTCATGCAATCATGCATGTCACTACTTACTCACATCCAACTCAACAAGTGATTGTATATCAAGTACAAAACCAGTCATCAAACAACAATATTACTATAAAGTAGTCATGGTGTTCAGAGAAATAGTTGAAAGAGGAAAACAACTTCAAAATAATCTTTCAAAGGGTAAAGAAAGCGCAAACTTAAAGAATTAGAAGTAGTGTAAGAAAGATGAAGAAAAGAAACACCAAGAAACCAAAGAAAGATACTGAAAGTACCAAGGAAAGAGAGTGGAAGTACTAAGAAAACAAAGAATAGAAAAAGAAGGATAAGGAAAGATCCCCTTACTGCAAGAAACTAAAGAAAGATAATGAAAGTACCAACAAAACAAAGGATAGAAAAGAAGGATAAGGAAAGGTCCCCTTACTGCAAGAAACTAAAGAAAGATAATGAAAGTACCAACAAAACAAAGGATAGAAAAGAAAGATAAGGAAAGATCCTCTTACTGGTTTCTCCTAGCTTCCTATATTCTTCCTCTACTTACGTGCTCCTACCTTGGTTGGAGAGATTTCTTCCTAAGGTGGAGAAAGTATAGAAAGGTTTTTTGTAGAGAAGATAGTTTGAGAGAATGTAGGAGTATTCTTTGGGTTGTATCTTCATTTGAAACCTCTAAGCCCTATTTATAACCTTCCTAAGGCGGTGCTACAGTAATTTCGGGCAGCTACAGTAATTTCGGGCAGCTACAGTAATGTCGGTCAGCTACAATAATGTCGGCAGCTACAGTATGGCGGTTTGCTACAGTAATGGCGGTTGCTACAGTAATGACGGTTGCTATAGTGATTTGCTACAGTAATTTCAAAAATTCATAATTTTTTAATTATTTTTAAATTTCTTGAATGTTACAAGAAAACCTCTCTTAAACTATATTTAAATTTTTGGGATGTTACAATAGGTAGTGTTGTCATTTCTTTAATGCTCTCACTATCACATATATCTCTTTATCATAAGTTGGATAGTCCAAAGTAGCTTCATTCAACTTCTTACTAAAATATGCAATTGATCTTCCTTCTTGAAGGAAAACAACACCTATTCTTACTCTAGAAACATCAAATTCAAGCTCAAAAGTTTTAGAAAAATCAGGTAAAACAAGAAGAGAGGCGTGGGTTAGTTCATGCTTTAAAAGGTCAAAAGCATCTTGTTGAGATTGTCCCCATTCAAACTTAATATTCTTTTTCACCAACTCATTAAGAGGGGCTACCTTTGTAAAAAAATATTTAACAAACCTTTTATAGAAACTAGCTAGTCCGTGGAAAGATCTTACCTCAGTGACACTTGTAGGAATTGACCATTCATTTCTTTATCATAAGTTGGATAGTCCAAAGTAGCTTCATTCAACTTCTTACTAAAATATGCAATTGATCTTCCTTCTTGAAGGAAAATAACACCTATTCTTACTCTAGAAACATCACATTCAAGCTCAAAAGTTTTAGAAAAATCAGGTAAAACAAGAAGAGGGGCGTGGGTTAGTTCATGCTTTAAAAGGTCAAAAGCATCTTGTTGAGATTGTCCCCATTCAAACTTAATATTCTTTTTCACCAACTCATTAAGAGGTGCTACCTTTGTAAAAAAATATTTAACAAACCTTTTATAGAAATTAGCTAGTCCATGGAAAGATCTTACCTCAGTGACACTTGTAGGAATTGACCATTCAGTGATAGCTATGATTTTTGCTTCATCAACCCTTAAACCATTAACACTCACAACAAAACCAAGAAAGATAATTTCTTCAACACAAAAAGTTCATTTGGACATATTAACATATAGCTTTTCTTTACGCAAACTAGTAAGACCAGTTTAAGATGTTCATTCATATTCTTGTTGTAAATCATAATATCATCAAAATAGATAACAACAAACTTTATAATAAAACGTCTCAAAATATGATTCATGAATCTCATAAAAGTGATTGGTGCATTAGTTAAACAAAAAGGCATTATCATCCACTCATAAAGACCAAATTTTGTTTTGAAAGTCATTTTTCATTCATCACCTTCTTTGAGATGATATCCAATTTTCAAATCAATTTTAAAAAACAAAGATGCACCATGCAACTCATCAAGCATATAATCTAATTTAAGGATTGGATGTCGATACTTAATGGTTATAATATTTACAACCCTACAATCAACACACATACACCAACTTCCATCTTTTTTTTGTATAAGAATTACCGGAACGGTGCAAGGGCTAAGAGACTAGCGAATTTATCCTTTGTATAACAAGTTTTCATTTTACCTTTAAAGCTCTTTGGTCTCCTCTGGGTTAGCTCTATAGGCTGGCCTATTTGGGATTGTTGCACCGGGTAGAAAATCAATTTGGTGTTCAATGCCTCTAATTGGAGGCAACCCCTTAGGTAGCTCTTCGGCTAATACATTTGTAAAATCATTGAAAACAACAATAATCTCTATTAACATATTGTTGGTCATTTCATGAGTGAAAAATAAGATTCTTGAAACATTAAAACATAGAGAGGTTTATGACAAGTCACAGCCCTATCTATATCTCTTAAACTTGCATAGAAAGCGCTTTTTTTCTCACTTGCTTTTGACTTTTCTACACTCTTATTTTCACCACTCTCAATCCTTTTCTTTTTTTTCCTCTTTTTCTTTTTTATTTTTGTAGATTTATCTTTTTCACTCTCACACTCAATCATTTATTTCTTTTCTCCACACTCTATAAGCCTTTTTCCCCTCATTATCCTTTGTATTGCATATACTTCTTGAGGTAATAAGGGTACAAAAGTATAAGTTTTATTAAAATGAACAATTTTATACTTGTTAGACCTTCATTCATGGATAGCATCATGATCGAACTGCCATGTTCTTCCAAGTAGAATATGTGTAGCGGCTATTGGCACCACATCACAAAGCATTTCATCTTCATACTTTCCAATTGAAAACCTCACTTTAGCTTGCTTTACAACCTTTGTCTTCCCATGAACATTAAGTCATTACACACGATAAGGATGAAGATATTTAATCATGGGCAGATTCAATTTCTTCACAAGATAAGAACTTACAACATTAGTGCAACTTCCTCCATTAATGATGAACAAACATTTCCCATCTTGCACTTTGCATTTGGTGTGGAAAATATTCTGCCTTTGCACATCTTCATCATCCTTCACTAGCAAATTTAATTTTCTCATAGAAACAAGAATCTCACCACCACTTAATGCATATTGTTCATCTTCCTCTTCATTAGTTGTTTTTGGTTCTTTTTCGCCTTCACTTTGGCTCATGTAGGATCTATCATCAAGCATAATCATGATTTTGAAGTTAGGGCACTTAGAAACATAATGTCCTTTTCCCAAAACACTTTAAGCAAGTGACTTTAGAAGTAGAAGAATTTTTGTTGGTGTTAAGTCAAAATGACTTAGCATCTTAATTTTGATAATTACAAGACAGATGAATGTATCAATAGATATAGAGGAAAAAATGATCAGACAGATCATTATCAACATAGACGAAAGATGGACCATCAAAACAGAAAATGTAATAGTCGAAAGGTTCAAGTCATTATGCTTCAAGGCAATCTCATCAAACGAAGAACCTTCATAGACCAGATGAAGAGCTAATCTCAACTTCAAGTCATGTGCTCAAGTGTGAAGATATGAAGACTGAAGTTGAAGACAATGGAAGAAGACAGACGAATGCATTCAACATATAACTCATCTATTTGTTCATTCGTCTATCTGTTTAATGAAGTTCAAGACGCTGAGTAACACGTGCATCCGTTTCAAATCAAGCCGTTACTCAGAAGCTTCTAAAGGTGGAAAGAGATTACAAAAATAAACATCTGCAACACGAAAAATAGTTGTACGTTTTAGTGAAATCTCTAAGCATATCAAGTCAAAGCCCGATCTCACGCTGACTTTACATTAAATGTTCTGATTGCTCACTCTGCCAGATGTGGAAGTACCCAAGACAAGGACTAGCGTTCACTTCTATAGTCTAACGGATACTTCACAGAAACACTTATAAAAGGACTTCATTGCTGCGAGTTCAAGTTGGCGAACTACTCTGATCAAGAATATATTCATCTACTAGCTCAAAGATCTCAAAGAATTAAAGTTCGCTCGCCACGAACATAGAATAGATTTCATTGTCAAATCCCTCTATGCAAAGAGGATAATTTTCATTTGGTCGTAATTGTAAACCACTATTGTGGTAATCTGTAGCCTGAGGAGGCTAAGTATTTAAAGAATACCTTGAGTTTAGCCTGAGGAGACTAAGGTCCAAAAGAATACATTCTTTAGCTTGAGGAGGCTAAGTGTTGAAAGAATACCTTGGTTAGCCTGAGGAGGCTGGTTTCAAAGAATATCTGGGTTTAGCCTGCAGAGGCTGGGGTCAAAGAATACTAGTTTAGCCTAATAAGGTTGTGTTCAAAGAATATCTATATTTTAGCCAGAAGTGGCTAGGTTCAAAGAATACTCTTAGTGGAACCTCAGCAAGTTGTTGGGTAACTAGACTCAGTCTTGAATAGACGAACCAATATAAAAATATTATTGCTTTAATTATTTTTATTTGCTTACTAACCGGAGATAACAACTTAAACTGAAGTCTTAATTAAAATTAATCTTTAAAAGATAAGTTTAAGTTTGCGTCTGATCAAACGTTTCTATACAGACGCAAAACGCATCGTCTGAAAAAGTTTTAATTAATAAACACAATTCAATCTCCTTTCTTGTGTATTTGTAGTTTACAGTTGGATTCACCTTTAAAGGGTTTATTCCAATCTGATCTTTTTGATTCAAATTTTTTTTCACATCTACATTCTTATTATGGTCAAAATTCTTCCAAGAAGAGGTATTAGAAGAAAACTTACTTAACCCACTTCTTTTCTTTAATTGTTTTTCAACTTTCTCAGCTTTGTGCATTAATTCCTCCAAATCCAGGTATTTGTGTAGCTCTACCACATCAACAATTTCTCTTCTCAAATCACCTAAAAAACGTGTCATAGTAGCCTCAGAATCTTCTTAAATATTGGCTCTTGTCATGGTTGCATCAAATTCTTGGTAGTAGTCTTCTGCACTCCTTAATCCTTGATTGATGTGTTGCAATTTGGTTAGTAAGTCTCTATAGTAATGAGGAGGAACAAATCTTTTCCTCATCACCACTCTCATGTCTTCCCATGTCTCCATAGGTTTCCTCATATTTCTTGTTCTAAAAACAACAAGCCTATCCCACCAGGTTAGAGCATAACCACTAACTTTAAGAGATTCAAGATGTATCTTTCTTTCCCCCGAGTAGTTATGATCAACAAAGATCTTTTCCACCCTGGTATCCAAATCCAAGTATGTCGCATGATCATTCTTTCCAAGAAAAGTTAGAATTTGAATTTCGACATTTTGGAGATCATCACCACCGCGATTCCTCCTCATTCCTCTAGATGAATATGATGACACCTCAGACCTTTGATCTTCATGTCTCATGGAGTCTCGAAACTAGACTCCCCATTGCTCCATTCTTTCCATCATTTGCTCCATCACGATGTTGAATTGACGATTCGTGTACTCCTTCCATGCTATTTGCTCCAAGGTTTCATTTGGTTGTCCTTCCATGTTGTGTCCTGAAAATTCATAGTATAATGAAAGAAAACCTCACACTCTTTACCCTTATCACAATTAATGTCACTCCCCGAGTGTATAAAACTATAAGCTTTTATGATGATTAAGGTATGATCACTTGTTTCTTACCACTCGTTTCGTTATTTACAGAATTTCCTTAATTTGTTGGGGAGTCTTACGCAATTTATGCACCTTGAGTCTACTCAACAAAAATAATCACTAGAATGTGACTAATTAGAAATGACAGTCAAGCAAATAAGATTTGTGTAAGATGAAAATTTAGCACAAGATTAGATAAGAGAGTATAAAAGAAAAAACAACTATGCTAACAATTCAACACCTTTTAACTTTCTAAATTTTTTTCATACTTTTTTTACTCTTTTCTCTCTTTTTTCATTTTTTTTACTCTTTCTTTCGTTTTCTTTTTTTGTAAAAAATGGTGTATAGATAAGAAGATGAAATCAGAATACATGCTGAAAAATAAAATGAAAGATATGATCAATTCAAGAAAGATAGCTTTGAAAAAACACTTGATAACAACCCCGTTACAGAATGTTTGAATTTTGTAAGATCGTTTTCTTGAATGATCTGGATAAGTTGACACCTCTAACCTTGGTGATCACAACAATAATGAGTATATGAAATTCATCACCTTTGTGAGTCAAACCTTAGAAAGATTTATGAAAAGTTCTCAAGATGTCTTGCCCCAACTAAATGAATTGAGCAACAATAAATATATTAAACTTATCACCTCCACAATGTCGAATTTAGAAGAAATATAAAGTCGTTACCCAAACTCTAAGCTAAGGAACCCAACAACAACAAGTATATCAAACTTGTTACCTTTGGATGTCACAAATGGATTCTAAGAGCCCGAGCCAATACACCACTACTAAAGGGGAACACTATAGTAGATGATTGCAAGACTTCTTACTAAAGAGGAATACTAAAGGAAATTGCAAGATTTCTTACTAGTCAAAGAAATTAGCAATATAAGGAATAATCCTTAAAGCGTTTTTTTTTATTCCAATTTTTTTTCACACATTAGAAGCCTTTATTTATAGAGCTAACTGGATGGTTATTCATATATATATATATATATATATATACTTTTTAGCCACTAAATAATCCACTAAGTATTTAGTGCTCCACTAACATTGAAGACACCCACTAAACATTATTTAGATTGTTTTTAGCCACTAAATAGTCCACTAAACATTTATTGTTCCAATAGGAAAACTAAAAGTTTCTAGAACATGTGCACTCAATGGTTGCACGAAAATTAGACCAAAAATACATAATTAAAATAACTACTTCAGTTCTATCTTGATTACTTTGGGTTGGACTTTAATTGGTGTAGTCTATCCTTAGAAACCTCCAAGTAATGCACAAAATTGGGCTTAAATAAATCTGATTTGCATTTCTCCTTGGCCCAACTTGTATAGATCAAATTTGCTAAGGCCTCTTGCATCTTTAAATGCTCTGACCTTGTCATTAGGCTAGCTATACCTTTCAAAGGGTCCTCAATATCACTTAAACCAGATTTGAATTGATTTGAATCACTTGTGTTTGAAAATTCAGATTGATCTTTTTGATTGCTATCATTACACCTTTCCATACAACATGATCATCCAAATAGACTTGAAATAACCTTGACAGATTTGAGATAACCTTGTTACAATGACTAATGTGTATAGTTGTCAGACAAATTGGAAAACAAAAAAGTGAAATAAATATCAATTTAACAAAATATGGTCTAAATTAACATTAAATATAATGATTATTTAAGAAATTGATAGTTTTAAGAAAATTTATTTTTCTCCCAACAATGATGACATCGTCATTTGATGTAATATTATTATGACCATGAAGCCACTTACAAAGAATTTTTTTACAAAAAACCAATTAATATATATTAATTAATATATATTGTATAAATGATAAATTTTAATTAACATAAAAAATTGAAACTTGACATGTTATTAGTTATGTCTTAGTAGTGTCTAATCAAGAAGCTGAGGGGTGACGTGAGGAGTTAAGCAAGTAAATCGCTCTCATGCCCATAACTAAATCAATATAATCATGTTACAAATAGACAAAGAATTAACATTTGTTACATTGCATAGCTCCTAATAATAATAATAAAAAAGGACAATACAACCTAACTTAGGCATAATATTTAGCTTCTTTCAAGTCAACAAAAATTTGTAGATATCTCAATGAAACCTGGCAATTTTTCATGTCCACCAGCCAGCCTACTTCCATTAAGAACAAAACATGCGCTTGTAAATTGCTGCAATAACTTAAGGTATCGTCATCCAAATAATATGCTAGCCAATTTAATTTGATATACGACTCTTTTAATTCTTGATATGTTGACCTGACATCCAAAAAAAAACCTTGACAAGATCTACTCACTTTAACCATATAACACTAATAATAGTGTTTCTATAGACATCCTTTAAAATGATACTATACTCACCACACTACATGTGAAAATTATGGATCTCAAGCATCCATCTCTTTATAAAGACGTACAACAAGCTTTTATCAACCTTCAAGTAAACAACTTACATACTCAAAAAATTCCAACATCATTTAGTTGCTCAATAATAACATCAGAATAACATTCTATCCCATATATGTCAAAATAACTCATTTAATATACTATTCCCATACTTCACAAAAGTTCCAAAGATGCTCCAATATATAATATTTACGCATTCTTAATGCCCTTAATAAATCTCAATTCATTCCCAACAATACTCAAAATAAATGACAAATCTATATCAAATACTGAGATTTAAATTAGAAAATTATTAAATTTTACCAAATAACAAATTATAATACTCACATTTTAAATAAACACGTATTTAAAACAATTATTTGATTTTACTAAGTTAATAATAAATAATTTTACTTAAATAATATTTCAATTATATACATTACTTAACCAATAATAAATAAATTACATAGTTAATTATTTCAAAATAACCTATCCCTAGACTAACAATAGTAAATTAAATAAACACCTATTTAAAATTGGTTTTACTAAATTAACAATAAATACTTTTACTTAAATATTTTTCTAATTATATACATTACTGAACTAATAATAAATAAATTTGCATAACCAATTATTTCAAAATAATCCATCCCTAAACTAATAATACATGAATTAAATAAAAACATATTTAACACAACTAATGGTTTTACTAAACTAATAATAAATAAATTTACTTAATAAAGTTTTCTAATTCATTACATTACTGAACTAACAACAAATAAATTTACTAAACAAATAATTTTAATTACTAATTTTTCTAACAATACATAAATTAATTAAATACATATTTTAAACGCAACTAATTTTTCTAAACTAATAATAAATAAATAAACTAACATTATATTATATTTATAATTATCTCCGACTTGACATTAGGTTACGTTAACATCGATGTCCATTCTTGCAATGACTCGACCAAAACGCCTGTTAGAATACTTGTATTACAGTATTTGTTAAGAAGTTTGATATAATGAATGATTTCTTAAAAATTATAATTAAATGAAATTATTCACTGGACCGCTTATCAGTGTTCATCATCATTCACAACTCACAAGTTGTGAGTTTTTTATTTCTTCCTTACCATTTTTGAATAAAGGCAATTTGAACTCATTTACTAATGGAAAGTTTTTGGGTTGAGCATGGACCCAATTTATTTTGGCCTAACTCGATCTGAAATTGTGATAGGGTTATATAAAGATTATGTTTGTTTAATTATTATTTTCTAAATAAAAGTGTTTTTATTATAAAAATATAATAAAATTTTGAGATGTTTGGATGATTTATTTTTCTAAAATGAATATAAAATCAATTTTCTGTGTTTTCTTCTTTTAATAAATAACTTTATTTCTCTAAAAAATAACTTTTCAAGTATCATATTAAGGAAATTAAAATTTGATCTCTGAACTATTATTCTCTTTCTTAAATAATTCCTAAATATTGAAAATTATATAAATAATTTTCAAATTATTAAAAATATGTTACTTAGTTCTCCTAGTATTAAAAAACCCTTCAATTTACCTTTCAAATATACTAAATTGATGAATTTTCAATACTTTAAAAAGTATTTATACAAATTTATTAGTTTAGGAACTGTTGGGAGACACATATACGCAGCAGAAGATTACACGAAACAATCTGAAAGCGTGTAGTATTTTGTTAATTCAAAGTTTAACATTATTACAAATTCTACAAAATGTGAGACTTTGTTTGAATCCCAACAAACCTCCCCTCAAACAAAGGATTACAAAACATCCTTTCGTACAATCAATGATGAACATTAGAGCTTTCATCGCCGCGACAATTCTTGAGCAACTTCACATTGTCGTTGATATGCCCTAGTTCTTGTACCGCCGTTCTAATAGCTCACATCAACGGAACACGCAGCCTAGCCAAACATGCTAGGGAGACTTTCGACACAAGGGATCCCAAAAAGTAAGTCCACCTGACCACTTAGATCCTCCAATCATTGCACACAAATCTGAGCCGGTCGCTAATTCGAACCATTGGCTCTGATACCACTTGTTGGGAAAGGCACATATACACAACGGAAGATTACACGATTGCGTGTAGTATTTTGTTAATTCAAAGTCCAACATTATTACAAATTCTACAAAATGTGGGACTTTGTTTAAATCCGACCAGGAACTATTTAGAAGAAAAAGTAATAATGAAATTGATGGTTTCTTCAATTAATTTTTTTTAAAAAAAATATGTTTTAAGAGTTAAAAAAGAACTGAATATTTGAACCTGATTTGATCAAAAGTTCAAAACCCAAAATATAAAAAATAAAAAAAAGACTTGATCCATTTTTGATAATTTAATGATATAATAGATCGAAGAGAGATAGACCATTAATCATGACTTGATCCATCTTTAATAGTTTAATAACATAATGAATTCATTAGCTACAATAATCTCACATCCAATCTATTTATTTTTATTTTCTAAAACACGAGCATTTGATAAAATTTAAACATATATAAAATGATTTGTCGGGTATGAATATAAATTATTTTACCACCCTTACCATTACACAATTTTTGTTCGGGAAAACTTTCTTCATCTCTCTAGATTTAACACAAGACATGACTCAACTATATTAGTCTAATTTTCTGAACCTCAGCATGTGCGGGTTCAGCACTTATATTACACATCATGTAAATCCAAAACTGCAACCAGCTGATGCACAAATCGGGCAAGACCCACGTAATGGTACTTGAGTTTGGAAAAAAAATATTCTGTTTAGTTATGAGATGCATCGTGTGAATATGTTGGCATGCCAACAAAATTTCAAGATTCGTCCTAATGTACAACTGAGCTAAACAATCCAATGTTGCACCTATATATGATTGCGCAGGCACAAATATACAGCATATAAATTCGATACTATTGGGACCTAAGATCATATAGGTGTTACACTGTTACTGCTGATTAGCAATTGAGCATTACGCATCAAGATAACAATTGTGGCACTAAGCACATTGTCATGGATATCCCCCCAGATACTAAAAGTAATTATTTGCCATTTATTAACTAGCTATTTCCCACGACAACCAGTTCATTAGATTTGTACGTTCATATCGTTAATAAAAAGCTTTGATATGGTTTGTTATCCATAAATGTCTACCTAAAAATTCATGTAAGAATTAAGATAGGCAATAAATCCTTGTATAGAGTGGCCCCACTAATTTTTATAAGCAAACATTCTAAATGGTATTTAGAATTAAGCTAAATGTTTCTCACTTAATTTTCTCCTAATAAAAAATTTCTATCAAATTAATTGTTGAATATTAATATGAAATATTATTAACACTTTCTTACGTGATTATGTCAGTATTTAATAATTCTAATTTAACTAAAAAATTAAAAATATCAAGAAAAAAGTAAACAAAAAATTATTAAAAAAAATTCAAATACTAAAAATTATAACCCTAAAAACTAGACCCTTGTATAATTATCAGTCATTTTGTTACCTTCTTTATAAATATGTCAAATTAACTCATCCACGTTTAGGGTAATCCTCGATTATTGTCTTAATTAATCACAACTATCATGGCAATTTCCTATTGTCATTGACTCGCTTGGTTCTTATCTGTTCAGCCTATGTTGCCGACTGCATGTGGTTGATCGGTCCACTTTCCTTTCCAATATTGTATAACATATGAAACTATATATTGAATGTAGACTACTCTTTCTATCCCAAAATTTAAGTTTTAGCCTTCTAATGAACATATTAATAATTGTCATTGCTAATGTAAAAGTTAATTAGTTAAAATTAAGATTCAATATGTGATTTTTAAGATGTTTATAATTAAAGTTAAAAATCTATTTTGTATAATAATAATTTATGATAGAATGATAATATCGAAAAATAAATAAATTGATGTACAAACTATCTTCTCATAAAAATGATAGCGGAAGATATTTAATATTGAGAAAACATACTTCAAAATTGAACCGCAGAGATCCAAGGATATTGTTGCAAGTTTTGTGCTTATATTATATGACAGTAATGTTGTTGTGTGTAGTCTAGTTTTGTTAATTATTTTAACATTAATTAATTAACATTATGTTTGATACTATATATATATATATATATATATATATATATATATATATATATATATATATATATATATATATATATATAATCTGCGTAAAATATGACCGTAAATGTTGAATTTTATAATAATACTGCGAAAGTTGCTATCACAAAAATATAATAAGATGAATTGTATTCGAAATGATAAGATATGAAATGGTTAATTATGCATATAAAAAATTGAGGTAACACCAATTGAAGAAATGACAGAGAAGTTAATTAAGTCTTTGCTATTTTTAAAATTTAGACCTCTAACTTTTTTAAAAAATTTCAACAATATTTAGTTTTTTTTTTAAATACTTTTAATTTTTATGTCAAATTAGAATTATTAATCATGTACAAGAAAGTGTCACGTAACATTTTTATATTATATAAATTATTTTTATTAAAAAAATTAAATGAGATCATTTATTGTAAACAAAATTATAAAGATAAAAAGTTAAAACCTTAAAAATGATAGGAATAAATAGCTCATTAGATAATTATTTATTAGTCTTGTTATTTATTTAATTTTTTTATTTAATTCTATTATTATTTAATTTTAACTGAGTCTCAAATTCATAAAATTAGATCAAAGAACCATTCCTTCTAATTGAAAAAAGGCGTTGCTAGGGTTAGCTGTCAACATTATATTAAAATCTTTTTTTTTTAACATAATTTCAATAAAAAATTTCATGAAACATAAAACTTTTAAAAAAAGAAATTTAAAGAAATCCTAACCATCAAAATTAGCATTAGGATCACGTTAAATCAATTTTAAAAATTAGGAATTAAATTGATGCAATTATTATTAGTGGAATAAAATTTTAAAATAAAATAAAATATGAAATCAAATAAGTAATGAAGAAAAAAAAAAGAGGTTTCATTTAAAAAATTATATGATTTTTATTATTATGAAAAAATAAAAAAAAGAAAGAAAGTAAGATTAAAAATGATTTGAAAAAAAGTCATTTAACAGAGATCTCATAACAAATAATATTCTAGAAATGTCAATTTTTAATTTGGGGGGAACAATGTCATATAATCTATATAGCTAATTTTACTTGGTGGGATGAAATACTTTTTTTTAGATTTAATTATTTATTTAGTTTTAACAGTTTTCTAAATTTACTTTTCAGTTTTGAACACAAAACTAACGTGGTCAATGCAACATACAATTACAAATATAACAAATAATTAAAATTCTAGGTCACTTATAATTGTTTTTTTTATTTAATTATGATTTTAAGGTAAACATGCATAGACAAATTTATTTTAGAATTAATTTTTTACCAGGTTATTTTTTTAACAGAATAACAATGTTATACTACATTTTTTTTAGTTTTTTAATTATTATTGCTTAAAAAATTCTAAGTAAACCAAATAGGGAATGTACAACTGTCGAGGGTTGACCACCTTGTCCATTACCAGTGTTCCAACTTCCAACAACTCAAACATTGTCAACTCTTTGTTGAAGCTTCACCACCTTCCACAAATCAATCTATTCTATCTATCTCTTCTTTTTTCGTTAATGGGTTTGGATTTGTTCTTTTGGCTTGTCATTTGTTTCCCCTTCAACGTTGCTTTTTTAGTCTCAACGTTCTACCAGGTATTTGACTCTTTTTTTTCTCCGCTAAAGCTTGTTCTTTTACTCCAATGTGTTTGAATTGTAAAAGAGGATTAACGTTCATGTTGATTTTAGTTTCAGTGAATCTAAAAATCCCATTTTTTTTTTTCTTTTGGGTTGAAGGTTTTGATCTTGTCTGACTTGGAAGCTGATTTTATGAACCCATATGAAGCTTCTTCTCGGATTAATCACTTCATCGTTCCTGAGTTTATTGGGCAAGGATTATTGTGCGCTCTATGTCTTTTCACTGGTCATTGGTTCATGTTTTTGATGACGGTTCCTGTTACATGCTATCATGTGAGGCAGTAAGTACAAAATTTTGCAAACAGCTTAAGTGCATTACATTAGTGAGTCAAACAGCTTGAAGAGATTGAATTAGTCCCTCAAGGATTTTGGTGTCACTTGATATAAGGCTCTCTGGTTGCTAGTTTGAGGATTTAGCTTTTAAAATAGTTAACTTGAACCAAACTTGTATTTGGGATTTTTTAGTTTATCTTTTTTTTTACAGAATTTAGAATCTGGATCTACTTTGTTTGGAGGGTTGGGGGCATAAAGTGGAGAATTAAGGAAAGGATAGTAGTTGAAGTTTTGGTGCTTAGATGCACTCATTTAAATAATAAATAATTGGTTCAAACAAATTTTTGTGTCACTTAGGGAGTACTCTTCATTTTGTTTCCCTTTGGAGAAAGTTACGTGGAACAATTTTCATTTTAGAATATGGCTCAACTCAGCTTCATTTGCAAATATTGCCATACAATTAACATTTAAGCATTGCTAAAAATTTCTAAAACTTTTTAAAACATAGCAGCTATTCTTGTTGTTGATTATCAATTTTATTTCAGCATAGTGATTAAGAGTGGAATAATTTGACTGCCCTGGCCAGCAGCTTTAACTTGCTGTTTTATCCAATTATCCTCTCTATTCCCATCTGGGTATTATGATTGTGTTCTTTTAAACTTTAGGATGGTCTCACATTATATTGAGGGTTATTTTTCTATTAATTGACATCACTAGTTGGTGTTCTAGTGGTTTTAATTTGTTGTATCCTGCATATTGGTTGTGCCAATGAAATGAAATTACAGTGCATCCAACATGCCAAAACTAGTTCCATGTTTGAAAATTTCTGGCTTTTGTTGTGTCTTTACTATTACTGTGAACATTTTTTGGGGCTGAACCACTGTGCACATACTTTGTTCTGTATTCCCATATAAGGCTTAGATTATGAACTTGTATTTCTCCTTTCAGTTCATTATTGTTCCATTTCAATGATTCAGGTACACTAAACGGCGTCACCTCATTGATGTTACTGAAGTGTTTAGGGTACTTAATGCAGAGAAGAAATTTCGGATAGCCAAACTTGCTTATTACTTAACAATACTCATTATAACTGTCTTCAGGTTTGTTTGCGACGCCCTTAAAATAAAATAGCATATGCTTATCTACTGTGTTTTGGGTTTTACATTCTTGCGGTCTAATTTTATGTCTATTTATTTTTCAAAATTAATGTGAAGCATTAGGATTGTGTTTGGCCATCCTAATGACCTGGTTTCTGTTAGCTGAGTGGGTTAGAGTTAGTTGTTGTTGATGAGATACAATTTGAGGTATTCTGCTATTGATGAGAGTGGATAGGTTTAGATAGTGAGAGAAGATTGGAGGTATTCTGTTGGTTTGAGATCGGTTTTTGGAGGGAAAGAAGATCTCGGGTTCTCAAAATCCTAAGAGGAAATTCATGTATTCATTTTTTCTCTTCCTAACATGGGTTTATGACTCATCCAGTGGTAAGGGAGATCTTATCAATAAAATCCTACCTTTTCATTCATTCTTACTCCGATCTCTATACCAGTAATTATCAGATTCATACCGCAGGAGGCGTATTTTTTACCATTCTATGTTTGAAAAATTTGATATTTGGGCCACTTTTCTTGGGTTCAGGTAAAAAAATTTAGGAACTAGAACTTTTGCATAATGTTTTTGGAGGAAGTGACGAAATGTAATTTAAGTCCAGAATGCATTCTGGTGTTTAGTAAGTAATGTTTAATTAAGTTATATCTTGTAATCTATGTGGGAACCTATAGCCTGGCAGTAGATTTTGAAATGAGGGATTCAACTGATTATAGCTCTCATGAAAGAACAGTAACTGCTTGAAGTTAAAGTAATGAAGTTGGAACTTGCTATTAATATTTGCCTATGAAGTGATTCATTTTGTCTTTTTTTCTTATTTCATAAAGACTTAGCACATTCCCATCTTTCCCGTCCTATTTTAGACATATATTTTGATATCTATTCATAGTTGTTAGAGTTGGCAAGATGACTTGCCAAGATCTTTTACTGATTTGGGGACATCCAACTGTCCTTGTGAAGTGCTGTTGTTCATGTGATGTAATGTAATTAGCCATGTGTCTACTAGCCATTAAAACCTTCTAAATTGATACAGTATTGGGGCAAATGTGGTCTATTAAATTTGCCTTTAAGGTTAGACAGGACTTTATTATGGTCTTCTGTGAATTCTCAAATTATGTTCCTTGTGTCAACCCATTAAGAAAATAATTTCCATACTTGTCATCATGAGGCAGAGTTGCATGCAGTTGATGCTTGATGAAGATGGATCCTTGAACAGGTTCCTCAATTTCCTTCCAGAACATTCCAATAGTCAGAGTCTTAAGATTTTAGATAGTCTAGAATGCAAAGACACACCGTTGGCTGCAATGGATTGCACCAAACACAATTGGGAAACTCCTGTTTGGGGTCTTTAAATGCTTGCATTTATTTACTTATAATATAAGAACCTTGATTTTTCCTTCTTTGGATACTAGAAGCATGACATCTGTATTATATGGTGGTGCTTAACTGTTAATATTATGATGGAAAGGCAAGATATCATTTTGAAATGACCAAAACAAGGGAGATTTCATTGGTGCATCCCATTTCCGACCCTAAATTTTAGGATTAACTTAACACCAGAAAGAAAACACAAAAACAGTGTTTTTATCATATTCAATTATGTGCTTCATATATCATTATCTAACTGGAAGTCAAGGATTTTAGCTGCCATACTGATTTGTTCATGGCTAAGGTTCCATTTAGGAAGGTCACGCGAGGGGTGTTACGGTGGTGACAGTGAACATCTCTCTTCTATAAACCATTCCAGACAATAAGATATTGGAATGCAATGCCTTGCCTTGTTGCTTTTCCAAATTTGAGTAGTGTTTCCTTTTCTGTATTGTGATTCTAATAACTTTTCTTTCCACTAGAAAATAAGATGGATGTTTTGCTTTATGTATTTGAACTACTGTACAATATTCTTTTAGGATATGTTTGGGAGTTGGGTTTTGGGGAGAAAAGAAACAAAGGACAAATATTTTATTGGTACTGTTTATGAAAAAAAAACGAGACTAACATATGAAGTTTATGTTAATCTATAATTTTATTTCTCTAATTTGAAAAATATAAAAATTATTTATTAGAACTGGAAAATTTGTCCTCCCATACCCCTCCAAGAGTCAAGGCCAAACCATATATCATTTAGGCAAAGTTTTTTATGAACTGTTGTTTATCATCCCCTTGAGGAAACTAAAGGTCAACTTCTCTACCAACTTTGCATTGCAGGCTTGTATTGATGGGTGTCTACTATTTAGATTCTGAAGATGAATGATGTGGACAAACCTTTGAATACTTACCCACTACTTGTGCAATATGGCATCCCATGTGTAAGGTGCTCCATCTTTTTCTATTTTATTTTTAGCACTTCTTTTTTGAGGGTCTGATTCAGTTCTATATTTTTAGATTTAGAACTTGCAAAGAATCACAGCTCAAAGAAACAGACATCTGTCATTAATTTGTATGAACATTGCCAACACCAGTATACCAGTTGTTTGGCTCCACTCAAGCATCCAACTGAATTTGTTTAGCAATTAATAATAATGGATTTGGAAGATGATATTTGGCAAAGATGATTTGAACTAAAAAATAAATAGCAAACGCTAACCAAAGGACACTAGTTAAGGAATTAAAAAGAGATTTTTATTAGGTTGCCTTAAATTAAGTTGTTCAACAATTTTTTCTTTTTTGTGCATTCATCCACGAGTTACATAATAAATATTTTTTTTTTTAGTTTTTTAACCAGTGCCCTTAAGATACTGGTTAACAAGACCCTAAATAAATAAATAACATACCCTGTGCAAGGGAGGGTCATTGTATGCAATTTTCATTCTTGCATTTGCAAAGAGGTTGTTTCTGAATTTGAGTCCATAACCAACTGATTAATAAGGCACACCTTTACCGTTATGCCCAGCTCGCCCTCACCAAAGGTGATTTGAACATTGTAAATTATTTGGATGTCCATAGCTGGCTTGCAGTGGTAATATGAACATTACTTACACACTACTATCCAAAAATGTTACAATTTGTTTCTTGAAAGTAGCAACATATTAAGTAATTAGCATGAGCTCTAATATAAAAGGGTGAGCTGAAACTATTACATGGTTTTCACTCCCACAATGCTTGTTTTTATAAATTTTTCAGTGAAAAGCTAATATTTCATTTCTAAGGAAAATGTATTGAGTTATTTTGATTACAAAGAGTTGAGTATGAAAACTATGAAGTGTAAGTTGAGATGCCATATTAAATTTCAATTTCATGATCAGGCTGTCTCTAAAGAAACTTTGTGCTAGTGGGCTATGGATGTTTTTTTACACTCAAGTTGTGTTAACGACAGATGACTTAATGTTATGTTCTTTTTCGGGGATCAAGCATCATGTTCTGTGCTGAAAACAGTACAAATTTTAAGGTAGCATGGGGCGAATGCTAGTTTTGGACCTGACATTGACCTGCTATGGCAGAGCCCAAAACATGTGTGTATAGTTATGATGCCAAAACCCCAAACCGTGATAAATATCAGGGCCCATATACACCATTTTTTATTTTTGTTTTTGGTTCAAGATTTTTGAATGTCCATAACCATAATACTAACATAAAAAAATTGCAGGCATTATAGAATCCACTAAAGTCACAAAGATGACTCATTAACTAATTTAATCATGAAAGTTATATATTAACTTTCATAATAACTATTTTATAAATCATACTAGGATTTATATATTGATCTAAATATGTTGTTGGTTCTGATTTATTTGTTCCGTATAAGTTTTTCATTTTAAATGATCTCTAGCATTTCAAATATTTCGTTTTTAGTTTTTTCCGTCACTAATTATTATAAAAATGTTAATGATATTATCATAACGTTACGACGACATCTCCATCATGCCATGCCAATAATAGTGTTACACATTGCTACAGTAAAGGGTTTAAAAATGAAAAATAAATAATTTATAAGGATTTAAAATAAGAAAATAAAAAAAATACAGAGACAAAAAATAATAAAAATAATATACATAACTTAAATATGGCATCATCTTGTTGACATGGTAGCACGAAGACATCATCATTAACATTTTATTATTGGTCATTTTGGGTGTGACCAAAAGTGAAATATTTGAAAATGTAAGGAACTATTTTAGCTAAAAAAAAAATTTACATGGATAAAAAAAGAGATTTTGGACTCTTGGATGTGAAAACGAATTTGTTGCTTCAATTTAAACCAATTTTCTTTTATCTACCTCCAGTTAATTCAGAATTAATTCTGGACTGTTTTCCAATATAAAATTAAATATGTTAAAATTTATCTAAAAATCTTAGAGTGAAGATAATGAAGTGAGAGGCAACATGCAGTGACAAAATATTTTTCCACATCAAGTGGTGTTTGATAGTGTTAAACATGGGAAGGTTGTGTAAGAGCAAAGATAAAGGATAGTAATTGAAAGAGATATTTAGGGGTGGGAGGAAAAGATAGATAGATATGATAAGAGGGTGAGGCTAAGTAGGTTGAGTGATCCTTGAAAATGACTTAAGGGCAATAAGCATCTTGGCAGACCCGACATGCTCTTAGCAGCTTCAAAACATTGTGCCTTTCTTTCCACAACTTTTTCCTTTATCATGTCAACTAAAAGACGCTATAACATTGATTATCATTGGGTCCATTTTTAAGGGATTCATAAATGTCCATTTTCAGTTTTCTCTCCCAAAGTTTATAACCACTTGATGTGTTGACCCTACATTATTGGTCCGTGATGTTAAGCAAAAATGCTCAGTCGTTTTCGTGTCTGTCTGTTTTTCGATGTGGGCCCTTCGCCATCAAGTTCTAGTTTGGGCTTCTCCCATCAGCCAATAGTCCTATTCAGCCCTGTCTACCCATTTACTCTTGATAGCTATGTTTAGGGCTTTAAGGTAAATTCCCCTTTTTCGAGCCCATAATTGAAATTGAAAGATTCCTTAGTTTAAGTTGCTCCAAAACGAAGGAAGAAAAAATTCTGTTGCTCCATGGTCCAGACAAATGAGAAGCAGCTCCTAAGTATGATAAATCTTAGCCAAAAAAAATCACGTCATGCGTGGAGTTTGGTGTTTCATGTTTGTCTTACTTTACGTGGTTACTTCTTACTAGTCTCCACCAACTCTTTATATTGACACTGTTTTAATATCTGCATTTCATTTTAGAAGATAAAATATATAATATCATATATTACTTAGAAAGTATATAATTTTTTAAGAAATTTATTTGTGGATATCCCTCGTGCGATAACGAGAGGTTAATATTTTTTAGAAAGATAGTTAGCAGTTAATTCTAATATACATAAGAATTAGTTATAAAATGTGAAAAAAAGAAAAAAAAATATATTATGAGTGAATTGATTAATTAATTATAAAAAAGTTAATTACAAATTAATTCACGGAAAAATGAGTTTTTATTCTCCCAACATTTTCTCCATACACATTATCAAGAAAAAATAATAGTTGATACTACATACAGGTACGTATCACGATAAATTATAACCATGTTGGGTTTTAAATTGTTGATTGATATTACATACTTTACATGTACTCACTTTATATTAGTCAAATCTCTGCTTATTCCAATTATAATTTTACATTGCACAGTTACACTAGTTTAAGAGTCAAGTAATTTTTATTTTAGTCCTTAATTTTAATTATAAAATGCCAATACATGAGAGAACTTGAACCAATAACAATAGAACATGACTCTGTCGAGCAAGTAAATTGATCAATAACAATAATAAATATGGTGTTTGTTTTGTAGTTTTAGACTTTAGGTGTCAATCAAGAATTTACTAAAAAGTAGTTAAGATCTCAATTTGAATTCTTACATAGGGATGTTTTAACATTAAAATCAAATCAAGCGATAATTATAAAATGCAGCAATAAATTAATAATATTTGTCGCATCAAAGAATGAAATGAACAGATTTAATAAAGTTAGAATGAAATTAAATCATGAGAACAAATTAAGGATGAAATTCATAAACTATTGTAAAAATGAAGAATTAAATTTAAGTTTTTACATTAGGGGATAAATGAATCAGTATATATAATTTCAGAAATTAATTTAACATATTGCTCATGTAGAAGCAAACTTAGACCAACCTTTATAAATCACCAAAAGTCAAAAAAAGAGTCCGAAACTTGAAATTGAGTAAGTTGGGCCCTCCATGCAGCATAGATTGGTGATTCACATCAAGAAACTATCAAAGAAAGAAACGACATCCTGAACCTGACATTGGATAACAGCCATTGCTGAGAAACTCCTCGTTGAAGATATAATTGTTGTGTCACATCACGTAACTTCAACTTGTTCACAAACATGAGAAAAACATCAAAGAAATGGTCGATTCGTTTAATCTGGACCCCAAAAAATTAGTTACCCTTATTTACATTATGAAAAACATCGTTAGTTTCATCCATCATGGATCATATGGTCAACGAATAGCATGTAATTACTTTTTATTTTTTGTTAAGGTAACAGCATGTTTTTAGGTTTGATGCTCAAGTTTCTATTTCAATAATTACTTGCCGATCCTTCCATGTTTATTGGTCATATACTTTTGATATTATCATATTTGATTCTGGTAAATCCGAATCGAGTAAGATAGGTCTATTTAAAACGGGAAAACTGTTTGAATGCTTTTATTTATTTTTAATTTATTTACCAGCTTCAACCTCATATTTTACTTAAGTGAAATGAAATTCCATGATATTTAAAATAACAAAAATTAAATTCTTTATTTCAATGTACGAGTTGTTGTGAATTATGAATCAATCATGGAGCATAAAAGTAAGGTGCACCTAAATGAAACTGTTGTTATCTTATTGAAGAAAAATAAGGTGACTTGTAACTTAAAATATACTCTCTGTTTTTTCTTTTTCATCAGATTGTTAATAATTGTTTAGTTTTTTTTTTTTTTTAGTTTTTAAGTGTCATAGTAAAATTTAATTTTTATTTTTCAAGTGTGTTTTTTATGAAAAGTAATTTTAATCAAGACACAGATAAATACTAAATATAAATGCTTCTTTAGTAAAAATTTAAACTATATTTCACTTCTTTAAATAAACTCTGGTTAATATTTTTGTGAATTAATTTGATATGATCCAAGTAATGAATGAAAATTTACGAATGGGTCTTTAACTCAATTTTAAGGCTTTTTGACCATTACAGTGCTGTTTCAAATTTTTTTTTACCAAAACGGTGTTGGTTAGAAAGTATTTATGAAACTAGTGTTGTTTTGTGAAACGCAAATTAGATTGTGGAACCACAAGAAATAGACACGTGTCGTAAAAAATTTGAGTTGACAATGAAACCACAAAAAGATTTGCGGTTTCTCTACAAGCTGTCACGTGTCCCATTTACGGCTCATGTGGAAGCAGACGTGGAATTGCGCATGACACGTGGCAAAACCGCAAAACCATTTGCGGTTTCACCTAGACTCGCCACTTGTCACTCTTTTGTTGGGCGATTCAAAATTTGAAAGTGAAACCGCAAAAATCCGCATGAAACCGCAAACTCTTTTGCGGTTTCACTTTCAAATTTAAAATAATTGGTAACAAATAAAACAATAACACTTTTCTGTTAATAGAAAAGTGTAGTAGGGAATTATTGGTGCCTGTGGGTAAATTGTAGTTATTTAAAAAATTTTATAATTTGCTAAATTTTAATATTTACTTAATCTGTGGCTAAAGTTTAGTTATTTAACAAATTTTTATTTGCTGAATTTTAATATTTTTTATTGGTAATTTTTGTTTGTTAGTTTATTATTTAATTTAATTTGTTACGTAAGTTTGTATGTTATTGTTTTATTTATTACTCCTTATTTTAAATTTGAAAGTGAAACCGCAAAAGAGTTCGCGGTTTCACTTTTAAATTTTGAATCGCCCAACAAGAGAGTGACAAGTGGCGAGCCCCCATGAAACCGCAAATGGTTTTGCGGTTTTGCCATGTGTCATGCGCAATTCCACGTCTACTTTCACGTGAGCCGTAAATGGAACACGTGACAGCTTGTAGAGAAACCGCAAATTTTTTTGCTGTTTCATTGCCAACTCAGATTTTTTTACGACACGTGTCGATTTCTTGTGGTTCCGCAATGTGATTTGCGGTTTCGATTCCGCAATCTAGTTTGCAGTTTCACAAAACAACACTAGTTTCGTAAATACTTTCTAACCAACACCGTTTTGGTAAAAAAAATTTACAACAACACTGTAATGGTCAAAAGGCCCAATTTTAAGTAACATGAATACTATGTAACATGAACCTATGGGTCACACGCCACGTGTGTTGTGCATGTCCTTCATGCACTCTGAGGCTGACATTCTCTAGTCTTTTGCATGTTTTAGGAGGAACTTTGTTGATCTTGTAAACAGTTCTTTTGATTATGATTTGAAAAGTTAATCTTGATTCTTGACCATGTAATTTCATATAAATACAAATATAATATTTCTTTATTTACAATTATATAATTAATATTTAATAATACTACCTAACTGTAAGAGAATTTATATCATAGTTTTTATTGGTTAACAGTGTGTAAAAATTAACAAAGGCTATAAAAAGATGTTCCATTTGTTTGGTACAAGTAGTGTCATTGCCCCCCGGTTTTCTTGCCGAGCCACTTTCTTTGCATTCTAGGAATGTGATTTTGCTTATCAGAATCTTCATTATCACATGGAAAAAATATGAATAAAAGCATAAGCTGAAGTTGCATTATTGTATGTGGCTAAGTATCTACATTCTGTGAAAGCCAGAAAATTGAGATGGACAAATTGTCAGCATATGTCTAATAAAGCACACAAACAAATTTAAAATTTGGATTCACAGTGGATGAATTTGAAGTTTTGCACAAGATAAAGATACCATCCATCAAACATATCTTGAGATATATAATAATACACTGGAGCTGTGAGTAGACCAGTTACTTTATTATTACTGAAAAGTGGAAACTGAGAATACTCTCTATACCCTTGTGTCGCTTTACACAGTTGGAAAGTCCATAAATAGAGAGGTACGCTTCTAATTGTCATTTCACTGTTGATTCGAACCACAACATCAAGTACAAATGCCAATGTCAATCTGCCAACCTTTGTCTCTCTCTTTGTTTTTTTCTCTCTCTTTCACTCTCTCCCCTGGAGCAATTAGTAATCCTTACAATTACAATTCATTGATGTGTACGTAAACACTTCATTAGATCCATGGCCAGAGGAATCTCCATCACAAGATGGAAAGAGATATCACAAAGTTCTGGCTCCACAATTTGGATTAGCCCTTTTTAAAACTTTTTCTTTTTTTTAACATATCACTAGTAATTTTATAAATGATAATTCTACTCAAACTGATTGAGATGGTTACTGTGTATTCTTTGATTTATATAATCAATGTTATCAATTAACGAAACACACAGTAATAACCATACCACTTGTGATTTTTACAAAAGATAATTCTATTTAAATCAAGTTTCTTTCCAATATTTAATGCAGGTGGAGATTATTGATAATTAATTAAACTAAAATAATTAGTTTAATTGATCAATGTATTAACTGGATAATTGAATTAGGCCCTTTGCTAAGTAAAATTAATATCTAAAGAGCTCCATGGGCCTCTCCATAGAACAAGCCCGACTGGTGTTGTCAGCACATGTCCGGTTGCTGTCTGTCTTGCATCAATCTTACACACAGTACATCTACCTAACCAAACCAGCTCATGTATTGGTTATCCACCAAACTTAATTTACATTTCATGCTCTCATTTAACATAGCTTTTTCTATGTTTTAGCCATCCTTGTATTTTTGTTATTTAATTTGTTTTTTTTTTTTTAAAAAAAAATCCTCTCATCATGCTATAAAACAAATGATGTTCTACCTAAATAAATTGATGTAATAATAACAGATTTGATATAAGTAGTCTTATTAGATTAAAGAATTGAATAATGGAAAGGGTATAATCTCTGACCAATTTTCTGAGAACTGACAACTGTGCATTTGTATGTTGGCCACATTTTCAACAGGGTTGAGGTAGTATTTAATAGCCATGAACAACATATAAAGGTACATGTATATATGGGTCATGGTTGAGTCGTAATCAAGGTCTAAAACAACCAATTACTCCTTGAAACTGAATAGTGTATTGTAAGTGGGTAAGTTTACTTATTTCATCAAACATCAATAGCATTTAATAAAAATGGTGACATTTTTCAATATTTTAAGGTTTAGGACCACATATAACTGAGTGCACTGTTGTTTATGAATAGCATTTGGCTACGTACCTTTTTGCATCTGGAGCCACACAGAGTCCTCCTTCCACTGAATACTGATTCATTGCTAACTTAAACCACGTCGCTGAAATGTGAGGTTACCAGTAAAGTTGAAATGTGTCAAGTCAAACTCATAACCTGTGATAAATTTCAGCCCTCCACAGTCTAAAAAAGTTGGTTTAAACTTACATATCATAAAGAAGAATACGATATTTAGGTTGGTGCACCTCATACCATGCAGTAAATACTTAATAATAACTTATAAATAACACAGAAGATTTACAAATCTATATTGGCCAAAACTCTGCAGTATTGGTTTAATAATATTTAGTTGGGGACGTAAATATATATTTTTTTGTTTTATAACGAAGACAATAAAGTTCGAATCTTAGTGCATACTACTTAAATCTTCATCACTGACCCGATTCTAATAGCTTGAATGTTTAATACAATATTATTTTTTATAGTGTCTATTTTTTTTTTATTATTTAAAAATTCAAACCGAGAACATATAAGGAATTTGAGTTAGTCTGAACCAATGCCATGTTAGTTTTTGGGTTCTGTTTGTTGCAATTCATTTTATTTCACTCTTATTTACCAGTACTCTTTTTCTTCAAGGTAATATATATAGTAAGAGAAAAAAGTTAATTTCATTCTAGAATGACATAGTGAATATAATCTTCATAGAATTCATTATTTATACGTGTGGACCACTTTTTCATACTCTGTTTTTCTTCTTCAGCACAATTTTAAGAGACAAAAAAAAAAGTTGACTTAAAATAAAGAGAGGGAAAAATAGTCTTGTTAATTGTAGAATTGAAGTACTGGATATTCATATAATTTGTTCACTTAGATTGTTTATTCGTGAAGGCCATTTGCAAAGCATATATAGGTGAGCTGAATGCTGAAATTCGGAAAATAACTAATATTCATAAAAAAATTAATTGTACTTTTTCAATATTGTCATAAAAATTAGAAATTTATATTTTTTATATTATTGAATAGGTAGTTTCTTTCCAACTTAGATGTTCAAGATTCAGATCCTCCTTAAAATAGTTATTATTATAAGCAATAATACACACTTCATACTAATCCTGCAATTTAAAAATATTATAGATCTTCCCTTCAAACTTTAATCCTCTTTTTCACAGAGAATAATAACTACTCAGATTTTTTTATTTTTTTTTAAATCTAATACTATACATATGTGTTTAGAAAGGCGAAAAAAAAAAAAATTACACACAAAATTAATCTTTCCCCACTGAGGGAAGAGAAGAGAATTGTAATAATATATGCGGCAGTATAAAATCTCAAGGAGTAGGAAAAATAAAAGTGCAGGAGCAAGAAGAATACAAACAATTTTAATGTGGAAACCCACAATGAGAAGGAGAAAAATCACGGGCCTTAATCCAAAAAAACATCTACTATGAGTCAAAGAGGACAAACAATTTTAACGTAGAATATCTTAAATGAAAGGGACAAAACCCACGGGACTTAGTATAAAAAACATTCACTATGAGTTAAAGAGTACAAAAAATAGCTTCTACAGAAGAACTTATAAAAACGTTCGGAACCTAATAGTGAAAATACACCGGTGGTCACACACTACATATAATCTAAATACAAACATTATAGAAGATATAAGGTGTGGTGCGAGACTAAAATATAACACCTAAACCCTAAATCCTAAACAATTTTAACGTGGAAACTCTCAAATGAGAGGAACAAAAACCACATGACTTAGTACAAAAAACATCCACTATGAATCAAAGAGTACAACAAACAACTTCTACAAAAGAATTTACAAAAATGCTCGGAACCTAATAATAAAAATACACCAGTGATCACACACTACCTATAATCTAAATACAAACATTAAATAAGATATAAGGTGTGGTTCGACACTAAAATATAACATCTCTTATGTAAATATTCTACTCTTCTCAATCTTTGATATATATATATATATATATATATATATATATATATATATATATATATATATATATATATATATATATATATTATCACTTTAATTCGGCCTAACAGCCTGCTCATATGTGACAATATACCTTAATGGCCAGTTGCAGCTGCATACTAAACGTTTCTTTTATATAGTTTCATTTCCAGCATTAAATGGTCTAAACAACCATGCTTTAGTTTCTTTGAGAACCATTATATCTATCAAATTAGCCTTTGAAGTTATAAATTTCAGTTAGTTTAGTTATTGGAATTAGAATAAAAATCATTTTTTCCTAAGGTTATAAAATATATCAATCATCATAGTTTTTGTTTTTATGACTTTTAAAAAATTAATTATAAAAACTAAACCTTTTTTTTTTTAAAAAAATGATGATTAAATTACTCGATATTTGGGATTTTTAGAGGCATATTTAGGATTTTAAACACGAATATATTGTATTACTCACATTTTAACACACTATCCCACTCTATGCATGTCCTAGCCTAATTTGTAAAAAATATAAAAAAAAAACTAATAGATGAATTTATGTCTCAAATTTATCTATACATGGAACCTACCTAAATAAATTAAGGAATTTATAAGATTTATAAACTATTTTGTAAATTCAAATATTTTTGAATGAGAAAATAGTTTATAAAATAAAAGTTTAAAAATATTTTACACATCATTCAATTAAATGTTATCCCATATATAAAATAAATTATTGACTTTTACACAAAAACAAGTGAAAATTCATATAGTCATATACCGGCACGAGCATTAAACTATTTTCTAAATGTTACTAAGTTAAATTGATCAATTAAGTTAATTATGAGTAACTAGTAATCTAGATACTTTTATCTTGAATAAAATAGCTATAGTGTTCAACAGCCTTTTTATATATATCAAAATAAAAATTTAGGTGAGTTAGATCTTTAAATTTATCAAAACTAGATCATAATAAATATCAAGATTTAAAATCTACCTATAAAAGTATTCAGAAATTAATCAGGAGACATTGATGGGAATACATTCATACATTAACTTTTCAATAAAATATAATTACCAAAATCAAATAAAACATCAATTAGTACATGGTACAGTTTGAAACTTTAATGGTGTTTACTACCATACATAACCTTGGGGGTACTAACTACAACTTCTAGTTTCATCCAGTTTCATTTCATGTGAATGTGACTCTTTAGTATCATTGCAGGAGAATGGGAGAATTAATGGTACATTGTCCATTTTCCACAGTGGAACTTGTGAAAGAGTCCTCGATATTTAGTAGATAACAGGTCTATGTTATCTTCATTATTGTACTGCAATATCAATTTTCATTTTTATAATTGTTGAAATGAATTATGATGTATACCAAAGTGCCCCATAAAGAAGAACGAATTCACTTTTATAATGGATCGTTAGACTCATGTGAGGTCAGGGTCTTATGAGAGGATATATAAACCTATTCCTCCCTCTGCAATGCAAACTTGTTAAATGAAACTATATATGAAAGAAGCTTGTTTCCAGTGAATTGAATGTTATATAGCCTTGTAGGTGTACCAGTGTGACTTACAGAGTGAATACGACTTGACTCTGCTTGAAAAGTCTAGCCAATTAAAGACCATTAGATTGGCTGAGTGGTTTCAGAGATTTTAAGTTTCAGTTCCAACAACAGCTATAGTATTACGCTAAATGCTAGTAATCGAGTTTGTACATGTCAGAAGTTGAATGTTGTTCCTCTTGTTTCATTTCTAGATACAAAATTAAATTTAAACATATTTATTTAAAAATGATTTGTGGGATGTATTAAATATAAATTTTAAAAGATTATTTTGACATAAAAAATCTTGTGAACTTAGAAATATTAGATAAGAATATAATAACTTATAAGATTATTTTTAAAAGATTTTTGGATTAAGAATTTATAATTTAAATTTTAATGAATTTATATCATTTAAAAGGACATTATGAATTTTTAATATTTGAAAAAATTTCATAAATTTTTAGAATATATATTTAAACTTCTAATAATTTTTTTCAATTTTATTGACCTTAAAAGAATAATGCATAATTTTTCATATCTATTTTTTTTTTTAAAAATCAAACCCTCATTTAATACAACTAGCTATATTATAAAATTTCTTTTTTATCTTCTACGCATTTTTAATACTTTTTTTTTATTAAACTATAAATAAAAACCAATACAAGACAGGGATACTCAAATACTCACGGCAATTAATTATACTTAGAGGTTAGAGCATAAATTGGACACATTATTTCAACTTTAATATTTCCACTTACCCATATATCTTGGCCCTAATATATAATATATAATGTGTTTTGGTTTTTCTTTTTGGTCTATATTAATCTCTGTTGTGCTCCGATAAATAATAATTATTTATAATTTCCATTCAACAACTGATTAGGGTTTTGGACTATAAAATCGTACGAAGAAATGATTTCATTTCACAGTTAATTAGAAAGAATTATTTTTGTGGTCCTAAATGTTGACTAACAATCTAACATGATTTACAACGTTATTGGTCAATAACAAGGAAAGAAATACATGCACTCTCGCACAGCACACGTTACAGGGAGCCTCTAAATATCTGATATGCTTTGGGCTCGTTCAAGGTTGATTGATGGGTTGACTGGATTCATCTATCTATTTCTTGGAAATTTAATAGGTTGTTTATTGTTTTCGGTATTTCACTGATATGGAATTTAGAAAAAAATGTTTGAGTAACTATCTACAAAATTAATATTAGAGGTTATATATGCCAAAAAAAAAAAACCAGTATCTATATGAAAAAACAGGAGAAGCCCATGAGATTAATATTAAAGGTTAGGTATGTTTAAAAAAGTATTAATATGGAAAAACACTATAAATCTGGTTTTATAAGTTCCGTACAGCCCTTCACAAGATTAATGCTACAAATATCACAATTTGTATGTTAAAGATTTTCTAAATTCCAATATTATGGTATAATGTAACTGCTCACAAAGCATGAGTATGCTAAATTATTAATAAAAAGTTGTTTAAAATCAGTAATATAATATAAAAAAAACATATTAGAAGTTTAAAAATAATTATAAAATTATTATTGTCTACGTAGACCTCGTTTATTTTTACTATCCACACCATTAGAGTCTTGAGAAAGTAAATCAACAATAACTTAATCTCTTTTAACTTCTTTATCTCTATTTATATCAAAAAAATTATCAACATCTTTACTTACTTGACAATGAAAGATTACGTAAAAAAATTTAATATCTATAAATAATAAATTAATAACTAATAAGTTATAAAAATTATCAACTTCAACAAAATTAAAGATCCAATTCAAAACTTTTTGTGTCATTAACTTGTTGGCTCAAATAAATGACATATTTATAATACATAAGAAAAATAAAATTAACAATGATAAGTATTAAATAAATGTGAAATTAAACATGTTAATCAATAATAAATAACAAAAGTACTGTTAGATCAATTAGCTTACATCATATGCATCGATCACTTGCTGATGTAAGAAAGTCATTTGTGTTGGAGGAAAAATTTGAGATTTTAAAGCAAATGACTCACTTAAATTTAGTTTCATGTGATAAACAAACAATTTATACATATTTCTTTTTTAAAACACTAATCTTCTTTTCAAAAGTTAAAGAAAGAAGCTTTGAATAAGAAAATTAATTGAGTCACACTTCATTCTTAGATCAAGAATAGCCCTAATAATAAGAATTACACTATATTTATGTCAATACTTACAAATTTACTCATCTTGTTTCAATGTCATTTTTTTAATGATTGGATGAACACTTTTGGCATTTTCCCACAACAAATGCTCAATCTTTTAAACTTGCATGAGATGATTATTAAAAGTAGGATAAGATGACCTTAAAATCAAATTAGTCATGATAAGTTTCAAGAATTTACACATCCTCTCGTTCCTTTTCCATTCATCATTTGGTGAATAATACACATAGTATCTATTAAGGATAAGCAAATAATTAAAGGCACATTGATACCGAAGTGCACTCTGGTAGAATTCCATCCAATGGAAATATCCATTCTTAATTCTACCTTATATCAATACCTTTAACTTAGAAAATACATTCCTTAAATTTACTTTTTCTTACTTTTGATACTTTCACATATTTGATAGTATCTTCAGTCTTATGCAAAGTCTCACCAACTACTCACAAACCTTCTTGAATAATAAGAATTATCATATGAACATTACACCTTACATGAAAGTAGACACCGTCAAACATCAAACTATTTTACAACATCCATTGTTCTTTCAAAAATTTTACCCATATCTTATTAACATTAGCATTGTCCAAAGTTTAAAAGTGTTCTATTTATTCTCCAATCAAGTAAGAAATCATTTTTTTTTTCAACTCATGACTAATATGTGGAGGGTTATTTTACAAATTGTAATCATCTTACTATTTAACCTCAAACTATCACCAACATAACGAACATTCAAACTAATATACCTTTCTTGAGTTATTGTATTTAATAATTCATATGTTAAACAAATACAACTTTGATACTTAACAGAGTTCTTAAGGAACTTTCAGATAAAAAGAGAAAGAAAAAATAAAACTTGTAAAGAAAAAATAAATTTTATTCATTACAAAAAATCACTCACAATTAATATATGATGAGTTATATATACAAAAAAGAATATGTGATAACTGTTAACAGCCACAATAATTCTAACAAAAGGGAACTAACTTCTCTAATTAACAACAGAATTTTGTTACTCCCTCTCAAGTTGGAAGGTATATATCTAACATTCCTAGCTTGCAAACTAAATCATTGAATAGGGAAATAAGCAAAGGTTTGGTTAGAAGATCTGCAAGTTGATCCACAAATTTCACATGGATGAGTTTGAGGAGTCCAGATGGAACATGTGTGCATAGAAAATGAATATAATGTCAATATGTTTTGTCCTTTCGTGTAGTGGAAGCTTGAACTAGATGCTATGTCCATGGACGAGAAGTTGTCACGCATGAGTTTCACACTATTAATAGTAATTTGGAAGTCTAGTAACAACTTAATAAGCCTTAGAACTTCATTTGTAGCACTAGTCATTGCACGATATTATGCCTCTATAGATAAACGAGCAATGGTGATTTGCTTTTTTGATTTCCATGAAACCAATGAGTCTCCAAGGAACATACAGTAGCCTAAGGTAGATTTCCTTGAATTAGCACAATTTTCCCAATCTAAATCAACATAAACAGAAATCATTAAGGAACTTTTTGCAGAAAAGAAAATTCCTTTTTTGAAAGGTTCATTTTATGTATCTTAACAAATGATGTGAACTAATGAGATGAGAAGTGAAAAGATTAGCTACAAATTGACTTAGCTTATTCATTGTATATGTAATATTCGACCTAGTTATCTGCAAGTAAGACAAATGACCAATCAATCTTCTAGAAATAGTGACATCATCCAATGGTTCTTCATCTGTAGAGATCAGTATGAGGTGATGGTCCATTAGGAGTTTGTTGGGCTTATAGGCTAGAAAACATGTATCATCTAGCAAGGACAAGGCATACTTCCTTTGATTCAAGGTTATCCCTTTAGAGTTCTTGAAACATACAAAGAAGTTGTTGATATTACTCTAGTGAGATTTGGACACCTTCTTTAGTGTTGTTCTCATTGTACATCACATGATTAACCTTTGAACCTTTCTTCTTCTTTCCTATAATCTGGAAACATTTTTCCTTGGAATGGCCTTTACATCAAAAATGGCTGCATATGGGTACCTTGTTAGGATTTGCAAGCTTAGCATTCTTATTGACAATAACTTTTGATGCAGCAAATGCCTTCTACTTTGGGGTGGGACGCCCTTTGCTAATCTGGAATTGTTTTTCTTCTTGAAATAGAATATCATACACCTTTGCTATCAAAGGAATAAGCTCCATCATTAAGATGTTGCCACAGATTTAATGAAAATCCTCATTGAGTCCCGTAAGAAATTGTAACACATATTCATTATCAATGTGATCCATAAAGACTTTGAAACCATAACAAGTGCAAGAAAATTGAGGTCTTTGTTCTTTTACCATATCTCACAACACTTTCAATCTGTAATAGTATTGTGCAAACGAACAGTGTTAAATCAAGATGATTAACGTGTCAAGTTTTGATTAATTACAGAACAGACAGAACTTATCAGATTGAAGCATTGCAAGCCAAAGTCAGACGGAACAAACACAGACAGAAGATGACCCCTCAAAGATCATCTATGTTCAAGTCATTCGTCTGTCTCAAGCCATGTCATCAGACGAAAGCATAAGACGATATGCTTAAGACGAAGTCTTTAGACGAAGCTCACGAAGTCAGTACAAGATGAAGTATTAGACTGAAGCTTGAAGATTGTATCATCTATGAAGTTTGAAGAAGTTCAAGTCTTTTCACTTTAGTAACGCGCGCCAAAACTCAAATGTTTACATTACTCAAGAAGCTTCCAAATTTAGAATGGGGACTCGCGCTTAACTTCTGAAACACGAAAAGTAAATCTACTTTCCGCTGTTATCTCTGCTAAGTCAGAAAAAGGTTCTGATTCCGCTGTGCAACTTGTCAAATCCATGATTATACTTTGACACAGTTAAAGATTTCAAGGAAGGAAAGGACAACAGACAAATTTCTAGGTCTAACGGATCTATCAAATCACTGCCTATATAAAGGACTTCTCTTACAACTTTTCAAGTTGGCGAACACGCTACAATTGCTATACATTTATGATTTCGCTCACTTGCTTTGTACTTAACTTCTATACCCCTCTATGCGAAGAGGAATTTGTTTCTTAGAAACTTATCTTAAATCCACTTTTGTGGTGTCTTAGCCTGAGGAGGTTGTGTTCCAAAGAATACCTTTGTATTAGCCTGGGGAGGCTGCGTTCCAAAGAATACCTAGTGATTTAGCCTGGGAAGGTTGTGGACAAAGAATATCTTGTTTAGCTAGAAGTGGTTGAGTTCAAAGAATACTTGTAACCTTTTCACGGTTTGGTAGTAAAAACTCAATAGTTTCGGGTTAACTGGATGTAGTCTTGAATAGACAAAACAATATAAAAATAATTGTGTTTATTTTTCTTATACTTGTGACTAACGGGGATAATCAAAGTTAAACGTCTGCTATTAAAATCAACTTTTAAAGAAGGACAAAGTTTCGACTGACCGTTTTTAAACCAACTGACGAAAGGACAAAATTTTTAATTAACACAATTCAACTCCCCTTTTTGTGTTTTGTCTTTTACAGTTTGGTATCAAAGCTCAGCCTCTAAGGGTTGAGCGCTTAACAACTGCTAGAGGAAAAGATCCAAGAATGAGTCTCAAGGGCCAACATTTCTTTCCGGCGGTTCTTCTATGAACAAGCCTCCAGTTTTTTCTAGAGATGATTATCCCTACCGAGCTGATCGGATGAGATGTACATAAAGTCTACGCAATATAGACTTTGGATGATCATCACGCAAGGAGATATTCCTATTGTTAAACTCGAAGTTGAATGGGAAACGAGGAGTATTCCGCTATGGAGCTGAACAGTAAAGTTAGATATGCTCTCACTTGCGCGCTCTCAAGGACAGAATACAACAGATTCTGTGCCTACAAAATTGCTAAAGAGCCCTAGGATGCTCTTAAAATCTCATACGAAGGAACAAAAGATGTGAGATTAAGAAAAGTTGCTACTTTTCAGAGAGAATATGAGATGTTCTTTATGAAGAAAAGAGAATCTATTGATATGATGTTTGAAAGATTCCAAACTATATTAAATGGACTTACCTCCTTGGGAACCACGTTCACAAAGGCACAAAATAACATAAAGATTTTGGATAACTTGCCTCCTCCGTGGGAAGCTATGTCTACTGCCATCTCTGTGGGACGTGACATGAAGACATTAACTCTAAATGAGTTAATTGGTGCACTAAGAGTGCATGAGGTACACCTCTGCAAAATGGACAAGATAAAAGTTCAAGAGCCTATTGCTCTTCCGTCTGTTGACGATGTTCACAAAGAAGATTCTAGCAAAAAGGAGAAAAGAAGAATAAGATTCTGAAAGCTGGGACTGTATAATCTGATTCGTCTGAAGATTCATCTGATGATGAAATATCCCTCATGGCTAGACGCTTCAAGAAGATGATGTTGAAGAAAGGAAGAGGTCAACGCTTCTTCAGAAAGAAGGAGAAAAGGTTTCTTGAGAAACCTGTGAACAAAGAAGAAGGAGGAGATATTGTTTGCTATGAATACAGAAAGCCTGGGCACATGAGATCTGAGTGTCCCAAGCTTAAAAGAAGATGGAATCCCCAAAAAGATAAAGGAAAGAAGAGCTTACTGACATGGGAAGATCTTGACAGCGAAAGCTCTGACGATTTTGGAGAAGAACAAACTGCCAACATATGTCTCATGGCTGGAGACAATGTTTCATCTGAGGTAAATGATTCTTCTCTCTCATCTTCTTCGTCTGAGTCTGATTCAGAATCAGAAGATATTTCATATGATACACTTTTGGCAAACTCTCATTTTATTGTTGAGCAATATAAAGCATGCAAAGCCAAGTTAAAGAAAACTTTGGAAGAAAATGCTTCTTTAAGAACTGAAAATGAGTTGCAACAAAAGAAAGTATCAGATGAAACATCATCTGAGTCTGATAAGAATCATCTTCTTCTTGAAATCGAAAGATTAAAGAAAGAAAATGAATCTTTGCTCAAGGACTTAACCAAGTTCACTAAAGGATCCTCCATGCTTGAAAATATTTTAAATCATGGGAGGTCTCCATCTGATAATAGTGGACTAGGTTATGTTGAGAAGACAGACAAAAAGAAAGCTAAATTTGTTTCGTATGCCCATGAGAAGAAGAACAAAAGCTATAACAAGGTTCCAAATTATTATAAGAAAAATACCAGAACCTTAAACAAAAAGAAACCTTCTTCTACTAACAAAGGAGGACCCAAAAAGACTTGTGTACCAAAGTCACTCATTGTTCCTGTTGCAGATATCCTTAATAGGAGAAGATAGGACTTCAAGCTGGTACCTGGACAGTGGGTGCTTGCGACACATGACAGGAAACCTGTCTATGTTCTAAGATCTCAGACCAAGTAAATGATCTGTGTCTTATGGTTCAGGGAAAGGTAAAATCTTAGGGATTGGGACTGTTGGTAAGGCACCCAACCCTCTCATCCAAAATGTGTCTTACGTTAAAGGTCTAAACTTCAATCTAATTAACATAAGTCAATTTTGTGATAGTGGATATGAAGTTGCTTTTAACGCTGGTGAGTGTATAGTCAAGAACAAGGACAAATCCATTCTGTTTATAGGGAAAAGAAAGAATAATCTCTATGAGGTTTGTCTTTCTAACCTTAGTGATCATAATGTAACATGTTTAATTTCAGCAGATGATGAACAAGATATCTGAAACAAAAAGCTTGGACATTTAAGTCTAAAGTATATTTCAAAAATTTCGAAAAGGGATTTTGTTAAAGGTCTGCCAAAGATATCTTGGAAATCCAATCGTCCGTGTGAATCTTGTCAGCATGGGAAACCACTCAAAGCTTCTTTTAAATCTAAGAATGTTGTTTCCACGAGAAGACCATTAGAACTCTCTTTGGACCCACTCAGACTGAAAGTCTTGGAGGAAAGAGATATGGATTCGTAATTGTGGATGACTATACTAGATTTGGGTATACTTCCTAGTCCATAAACATGAGTCATTCAACGTTTTTGAAATATTCTATAAACGTGTTCAAAAAGAAAAAAGAATATGTATTGCGTCTGTAAGGAGCGATCATGGAACCGAATTTGAAAACTCTGGGTTTCAAGCCTTTTGTTTTGAAAGTGATATATTTCACAATTTTTTGTCTCCAAGAACTCCTCAACAAAATGAGGTTGTGGAAAGGAAAAATCGTACTTTGCAAGAAATGGCTAGGACTCTTTTACATGAAAGCTCTCTTGCAAAGTATTATTGGGCAGAAGCAATAAATACTTCTTGTTATATTCAAAACAGAATATCAATAAGAACAATATTGAATAAGACTCCATATGAACTATGGAAAAGGAAGAAGACCTAACATCTCTTACTTTCATCCTTTCGGATGTGAGTGTTTCATCTTAAACCCCAAAGATCAACTTGGAAAGTTCAATTCAAAGGTGGTTAAGGGATTGCATATCTCAGATCAGAGAAATATGAAGTTGAGTTGGATCTTTATCACTTCGTCTTGATCTTTGAAGGTTCTTCATCTAATGTAATTGCTTTGAGGCTTGATGACTTAAAATTTTTGTCTTGAACTTGTGTGTCTATGCTTGATAGTGCATTCTTCGTCTATTCTCACTGAATCATCATTCCGTCTATTTCTGATAATTAATCTGCATGTTCTTTAATTATCAAAACTTAAAATGGTAAGTCATTTTAACTTAATACACAATGACCGCAACTTCCATCACACGACTCTTTGTAGAATAATTCTCTTTTGTTAGAATATGAGATACAAACAATTAGCTTGGTGCAAGAAATGAGAATTGACATGATGATTTAATCATCACGAGGAATCAAAGATGAGAAGAAAAGAGGAAGTAGAAGCTCTAGAAAAATTTAAAAGCTCAAAGAAGTATTAACAAAAGAATACATTTGATACTATAATAGAATTCTTGAAGAACTTGTAAATAAAGAAAAAATAAAATAAAATTTATAACGAAAAAAATGAATTTTATTCATTAAAGAGACTCACCCTAATTAATACACGATGAGTTATATATATAAACAAGAATATGTAATAATAGTTAATAGTTACAACTAATTCTATCATAAAGAAACTAATTTCTCCGACTAACAACAAAATTTGTTAATACTTATGTATTTCAAATTTCAATTTATCTAATCTTCATTTTTACATATGAATTTAGATAAGTATTTTCCTATTCCACTTGTATTCAACAAAATTAAACGATAGTTTATGTTGAATTATAGCTATGAAATCAATTCTTCTACGTGTTAGTCAATTTTCTTATATTTTAATTTTTCTGCATGATCCATTATATTTTCCCCCGTATTTTAATTTATTTCTAATTATATATTTAATAAAAGAATGAAAAGTATAAGTTTCTGTGTGTTGTTCTCCTTGTATATTCCTTTTACATATCATGCTCTTTTACTATACTATCTTCTTAATGATATTATAACTCGTTCTGTGAAAAAGTTTTTAAACTATACACAAATACAATTTAAACTATACACAAATACAATTTCACCCTTTCTTCTTCTTTTTTTTTTCCAGCAAAATGAATTTTATATATTAGAAACCTGGGCAACACACCAGAAATATACAATTTAACCCTTTTGTTTACTTCAGATTTTTGGACAAAGTTCCTCCCATCTTTGCAATAATTTAGAACACTAATTTGAATACAGATGACATACTATTAAAAGAAAACCAAACACAAGCAAAATGGACAGTTTTCAAATGGAGTCGAATCCCACGTCTAGTGTTCATATAAATTAAGGTAAAATATTTAATAATACAAGACTATTTTACACTAACGTAACATTAAAATGAAAATGATTATACCATTGAGTCCCGGAATTAAAAACAAAGCTAAAGTGTTGATTAGACAGCTTTAAGGGTTAACTCTATCGTTATCACTCATGTGAAGCACGCTATTGCGAAAGTAATAAATTACCCAAGAAACGAGATTAAGCAAGACGAGAACTTGAGAAAGAGATGATGAATGAATTAGAGGTGCTTTCAATGAGCCAAATATAGCAAAGAGTGCTTTATAATGTCAATCACTTTCTGATGTATACTTTATTACCATATTAGTATCTCATAACAAGTTAGCACTTTCAAGTCTCAACGGACTGCTCCAACGGGCTTCTTTAGTTATTTTCATCTACACACCCAATTGGTCTACGGAATCTCCGTAATCGTAAAGAGGGGGAAACAAAATTGTGCGTAAAAAGATAATGAAACTCAATCAACGGTGGAGATGGAAGGAAGGCTCTTGAACTGAGATCAATATTTCTGAAAAAAGATATAAATAAATAAAAATAAAGATGGCCCCTCATTGTGCGGTGGTCCCCAACCTTCTCTTTAACCTTACCTAAACGAAACTGTATGGCTAGAACCGTACGCGTATGATTCAACAGTAGTAGAGTAACCGTAGCGTAGCGACGTTGCTTTCGCAGTACTTCAAATGGCTGAGAAGCAATCTCAGAGACAGAATCACATAACCGGAGAGAAACAGAAAGAGAAAGAGAAAGAGAGATAGAGAGAGAAATCGATTGACCGCCATTGAAGCACTACGACACATTTCTTCATTCCTCATTCCTCATTCCTCATTTTCTCCAACTTCCACCAATTACCCGACCCGGTTCAAAACAAATCCAATTTACGGCGCGTCCGGTTCAATTGAATCTTCTATTTCGCGTTTTGTTCGCTCAATGGAGCAAGCTCCTGGAGGATTACGCGGATCCGTGCACCACGCTACCACATTCGAGTCCATTCAATTCAACGAAGAAATTCAGGGAATTATGGCGCCGGCGCCGGCGCCGGAAAACGCCAGCTCCTTCACCGCGCTGCTTGAACTACCACCCACGCAGGCGGTGGAACTTCTTCACTCGCCGGAATCTGACGCCGCCTCCGGTCGGAAACAGCCGAATTGCCACGTCAGCACGAGTCAGGCGCCATTTCTGCTCAACTCGTTCGGTAGCAATTTGACCTTCCCTTCCAACGCCGCCTTAATCGAACGCGCCGCGAAGTTCTCCGTTTTCGCCGGCGAGAACTCTCCGCCGCCGGGAGAAGTGCGCGTGATTCAGGCCTCGTCCGGTTCGAATTTGGATAGGGTGAAGAATGAGCCGCTAGAGACCGATTCGAACCCGTGCTCGACGCAGGGTTGCGTTTCGGATCCCGCGGTCGAGAACAAGAATCAGAGAACCGCAAAGAGAAAGGAGCGAGAGAAGAAGGTGACGATAACGATACCCTATAAATTGCAACAAATTCGAGTGTTAGGGTTTTTGCTTACCGTAAATTTGAATGTTCAAAAAGCGAAATGATAAACGATTATGTGAATTCAGGTGAAAGGATCGTCGAAGAAGAGTAAGGGCGTCGCCGATGAAAACTCCGGTGATGGCGAGAAGCTTCCTTATGTTCACGTTCGAGTTCGTCGAGGTCAAGCCACTGATAGCCATAGCTTGGCAGAAAGAGTAAGCGCTTAATTAATAGCTAATTAATTTGCTTAATTTCGATTACTTTAGTGTGTTTTATAGTCTTACCAAGTTTTAATTTTTTTAATGATGTTTTAATGATAAAATTGAGTTTCTTTGTGTTGTAGGCTAGGAGAGAGAAGATCAATGCTCGAATGAAGCTTTTGCAAGAGCTGGTCCCAGGCTGCGACAAGGTCCGTTTCTCTTCTCTTGTTCTCATATAATCTTAAAACCTTAAACCCTTTTAGTTACTGGATTTAATTAATTAATTAATTGTGTTTTTTATTCGGTTCTTTTGGATTATGCCATCCTTTTCCGTTTAATTTGTCTCCTAAAAGTGTGTTTATGTATCTCGGTTACGGGCATTAACAACGGTTTTGTCATTGTCAACTTTTCAACCTCCCAACAAAATAAAAAAAAAAAAAAAGTGATTGCTTTTACATCAAGAGAGGTGCCTACTGTCACCTCCGAGTGTCAAACATGGCATTTGTGTAATTTCCTTCACCTCTTTGCTTTTGCCTTTTTTGGGGACTTTCTTTGGGTGGTTACATTTTCTTCTCAAGGTTAGTTTAGTTATTTCATATTTCAGCTTTTAAGATTTTCTTTGATTTTAACCTAAATAGTTTTGTTTGGTAAATGATTTTAACCTGAATAGTTTTTGTTCGGTACTGATTTTAACCTAAATAAATAGATGGAGGAAGTAAACGTTCTTTGTGAAATTTGAACAAATTAGTCACTTTCGGATATAACATATTAAATTAGACTATTTTTAAATTTAATTTTTATAATTGGTGTGTAACAATAGAAAGGGACCTCTCTTGTACCATTCAGCTCATTCAAACTTCGAGGTTCATAAACTGAGCTCATAAGCTGAACTCTAAGATAGTATGGTGTATCATTCAACCATAGAGCTTAGTCTACATACTTTCACTACTTTGACCCCAGACCAAAAAAGATGGATAATTTACGGATAAACAAGCCTTAAACATTGCTAATTAATAGCCTCTCGTCATTTTGATCCAACTCCTCTTTAAATTGAGACGTTGAGGGTATCTGTAGTCTCCTATCCTATTCTTATTCGAGTGTAAATCTGATAAACGAATTTGAAAGGAATGAAATAGGACAGAAATATTAATTATTAACTCTTTGATCTAAAAAAATAAGGAGGAAGAACTTTTGTTGGTGAATTCCATATACAGAAAATTTTTCTCCTAGTGGGATTAATTTACATTTTAAATTAAATACTTTTTATGATATAAAAGTTACAAATACTTTTATGTCAAGAAACTAAATCATTTATTAAAATTTTTTACTTTTAATTTAAATTAATCTTTTTAATTAATATAATTTTTATATTATTTATTTTTACTAACTCTTATTTAAATTAGGAAAAATATTTTTTAATATCTATCAATTCAAATAATATGATTTTAATTATACTTTATTTTTCTTTTACTTCTACTCCTTTTTTTTCTTTTATTTATTCCCTCTGTTTTATTTAACAGCCTAAGTGGACAACTCTTAAGGAACAAATTAATGTGTAATCATGTACGAGCCATGTGATTCTGTGAAGTTGGCCCTTTACAAGACTACTAAGCTTGATTGGATAATTGGGACACGTGTTGCCACCCATTAAAGGCATAAAATTAATATACAACCTTTTGATGTGATACAAAAATATCAATGGTTGATTTGCATGAAAAAAGAAACATAAAATAGGGCTTTCACCATGTAGCAAGCAGTACTTAAGAAAAGACTTAATTCCACGTGGCTTCTTACAAAACGGCACTTGTGCTTGTCACCAAGTGCTATCACATGGTGAAGGCCCCAACACTAGCAATTATGTGTATCTTTTTACATGTATAAGGAAAAGTAGAATTGCATGTCCAGAATGTTAAGTGTACTTAGTGAATGAAGGAAAAATGAAAGAAAATGAAGGAATGATAGGCTATGATACGACAGAAAGAGAGAGAAAAAAAAAAGGTGTTGGAGAGATCTTTAAAACAAGAGGCGGTTTATGTATCACCATTTTAAAAAGGATTTTTTAATCTTTCTTAGGAATTTATGGATTTTTTTAATTAAGTTCATCTAAACATACAATTAGAGATGTAAACTAAACTAATATGACCTTTCAAGAGTATACTAACTTAGATGAGCTTTCAATAGTTAGGACTTAGGAAGTGTGAGTAAGCTGCCAAGACTTGGACTTGGATCTCAGTCAATGTCAAAGTGAAGCAAAAGAGAAAAATAAATAAATAATGCATTGATTTACTACATCAGGGCCACTACTGGTCGACATGGGGGAAATTATGTCCGTTACACGGAAAAATAAGATCCTACCAGAAAATTAGTAGTTTTAAAACTACCTCTGTATCTGCTGGGATATTGCTAACCTATGCCAAACAATTGGGTATGCGCTGAAAATATTTTGGTAGTTAGTTTCTTAGGAGCTGTGTGCACTCTCTAAGTCAATGTCAAGTTACACTCTAATGGGCATGATGCTGCCACTAATTGCTGCTGGCTGCTGACTGCTGAGAATCATTGTGAGCGAATCAAGGGCTTTCTCAAACTTAGCCCAATTAGGAAATAAATTTTACCGAAGTATAACTCTGATCCCAAGATTTTCCGCTTATCAATTAAGCTCCACCTAGCCTAAATAGGCAGGCAACAGAACTAGGCGACATCTTCACAGTTTGGTCTTTCATGCTAGGTTTAGTTAGACGGCCCTCACTCTGCCTGAGATCAGGTCTTGGAAGTATTGCGTGAACACTACTATAAGTGTCATAGTTTGGTCAAAAAGCCTTAGCAATGATAATTGCGTTCATCCACATAACAATTTCCTCTAATAATGGTTTAGGACACTCTGCTACTCTTCTGCCTTTTCTATTATTATTTTTTTCTTCTAAAATGTCTTTTGTTAAATAGTTTGACTTAAATATTTTAACAAAATGCAGAAAAAGTTAGTACTCCCAAAAAATTGACAAGTAGAATGTTACATATAATGAGGTGATAATTTTTTGGTGATGAAGTTGAAGGTCATTATTGTTCATTCAATAGCAAAATATATGCATACACAATCACACGTCATGGATTATACACGACAATTTTGGTAGTCCCCTCTGGTTCCTTCCTTCGGCCTTCTGGCTCATGAAATAGACAGAATGGTGGGCGTGTGGGGGCGGAAGAGACAGAGGGGGCAAGAGGTGTGGTTCTACTTGAACTTCAAACTACTAGTGTCCATGGCCATGGGTCCCTTTGGCAAGTGAAATATTAATATTTTAATCCATCGGTTGACGGTGATGGTACCGTTATCTCTAGGAGTTGATATCCATCATTTATGGGATGAAGAAAATGGGCGAGAAAAGAATGCGTACTTTTGGAGTGCAGCTGCCAACCAGCAGCCCTTTCACCTAACTGCCTTGGGTAATTTGTACGATCAAATTAATGTCACCTAAAGACATCTTTTTTTCATATAACAATCATAATGTCACCTTAACATAAACTAAATACATACCTCAAGATTTATCCCAATAACTACAAGGGGTCTACTTCAAATGACAATATAATGTGTGTAAATTATTAAAAAAAAAATTTCTTACTGTAGTTTCACTTTTCTATATGCGTAAAAACAAATTGACTTAAAATATGTTTTTGATTTTTGTACTTTTGTTTATTTTTTTGTCCGTAACATTTTTTATTTGCTAATAGTCCTTTTACTTTTAGGTTTTGCTTTTAATCCTTATTATATTTATATGGCAAACGGTGATACATGTCTATATCTTCACGTGTTCACTTGATTTCATTCATAATTTTAAGATGTTTTATGTCCTAGTATTTTCATTAATTTTTGCTTTTGGTCTCTGGTATTGATTTTTTATTTGCTTTTGATTCACGTAAGTTTATCCTGATTTACTTTAATTCATGTCTAATCTCTTTGTAGATTTGTGCATGATCTCACAATAGTGGTTAATCTTTAAATAAATAATTGTGAAATTCAGAATATGATATGAAAACTCATCTTCTTTACCGCAGTAAACTTACATTCACACTTACACTCTTCTTTGATTCTCTGGCATTCTTTCATAAACTCAACCTTCCAATAAAACATCATTAAATTCAAACAATTTCACAATTATTTTCTTATTATGGTTACACCGATTTCATATTTCACACACATTGAGTACTATCATAAGATTATACCCAAACATATAAAGAGATTAGACATGGACCAAAAGCAAAATGTAGTAGAAGTATAGAGACTAAAAATAAATAAATAAATAAAGGTAAGGGACCAATAGTAAAAATTAAGGAAAGTATAGAGAACAAAACATCTTAAATAAATTACAGTAAACATGTGACAAAATATATGTGGATGATCGTTTGTCATATAAGTATTTTTTTAATAGAGTCAGACAATAAAGAACAAAAATAAAATACAATAAAAGTATGCGGACAAAAGCAAACAAAAAAAATTAGGGGTTAAAAGCAAAATTTGGTGAAAATATGGAGAACAAAAACAAGAAATAAATAAAAAAATTATCCCCAAGAGAGAAAGTTATACTATACGACATGTGGATTGATATGGAAAATTAAATTTTAAGTGTTTTTATCAACATCATTCACTTGACAATATGCAGTCATTGGAATCACATTTATATATATTTATATGCAAATTTCTGTCTACGTGAGTCAGAAAAACTTAAGCAACAAAAACAAGAAAATGTATATTAACAAAAACGAAACAAGAAAATATCAAACTAAAATATGTATATATTTCAAAAGACAACTATTTTAAATTTCAAGAGCAAATTATTTTTTTTTGGCATAAAGTATAAAGAAGATTTTGTTTAGAAAGACAACCCATGCGAGTATGTAATATTTCGGAACATGGGGGAAGAATAATTTGATATAGGTTATTACCAAAAATATATTCTCTCATTCTGGCCTATTTACCATGTACCATTTTCATTACATTTGCACACAGGCTTCAGGCTTGTTTCTAAAATAATTGCTAGTATTCTCAAAATAACTAATGTATGTCAAGTATAGCTGACATGAATTGGTTTACTGTGCAGATATCAGGAACGGCAATGGTTCTGGATGAAATCATCAATCATGTGCAATCTCTACAGCGTCAAGTAGAGGTCAGACTCTCACACTGCAGATATTTTGCATAGATATTTTTATAACGAGCATGCTATGCTTGTTAGTTATTATCAATTTGGTTGTCAATTAATTATAGATTATGCTTCGAAATTTTTGAAAGAAAAGGCTTCGTTTCCTTTCAAAATTCCCAATTCTTTCCGAGTCTTAAAAGACAATATTTTGCTCTCTAAAGTTAGTAGGGTATACTAGAACGATTATGGGGTCATTTGGAACAAATAAAGCATTGATTGCCTATAACTGTAAGCAAGCATTAAGCATTAGCAGTAATGGTCCTACTATTTTGGACTATATGGCTTGTAATCTACATTAAATTTTCTTAATGGGTCCACATACTATTCTCCCCTCATATGGTGGACTTGAGGCATTGAAATTGGGTACTCCTAGTATAGTTCATGTTTGTTTATTGAATATGCTCAAAATTACAACGTTGTAGTAATATTTTGTCCACTTTAATTTCAACAATATGATTTTGGTCGCACGGATTTATGCTTTTGTTGTAGATCTTATCGATGAAACTGGCAGCAGTTAACCCAAGAATTGATTTCAGCCTCGACAGCTTATTGGCTACTGATGTAAGTGATAAATTAATCTAACTTACTTAATGCATGATGTAGGTAAAATGTGATTGATAAAAAATTCAAAACGCTGTTAGGGTCCTCCTATTTTGTTGTCTTTGCTTAATTGCTTAATTAGCAAGTGTCTGAAAATTGAAATGGTACATGTGGGACACTGAAAGAGATGCTTATAGACAATTACTGTGATTTATGCTATTCTGTTAGATGTCATGCCAGAGCAACAAAGAAACGGTATGAACATTATGTTAAGTAGCGAGTGCATGTCAGAAAATGCTTGCACTTGATTGCTGAAATCCAACCTAATCATTAATTACAAATCCTCTGGCATATTTTTGAATTAAAGTCACTGAATGTTTTACCCGCATGGTTTATAGAATTGAAAATGACTGTTTGAATGTCTTCAGCTAGGTGGAGTTGGACATGTGTGATTTTTATGAAGTGTAATGCTTTATATAGCCAGTTCAACCTTTTCCGTTAATGTCAAGAACTGCTGATAAAATCTCCTTTGTAACTTACAGGGGACATCTCTAATGGACAGTAGCTTACCTAGCATGGTAACACCCCTCATGTGGCCAGAAATCCCACTCAATGGCAACCGACAGCATAATCAGCAACAGTGGCAACAATTGGATGCATTCCACCAACCGTCATGGGAGAGGGAAGAAGTGAACCATAACTTTATGACTCCGGAACACTCACTTTTGAGTTACGACTCGTCGGCAAACTCAGGTATGTCTGAATTTTAGCCTCCATTGTCTACCTCACAAGCCATGTTTAACAAAAAAATTCTGACTCCATGGCATCATGGTTCCTACTGCCATTGGCCATAGACTTCATAAATACATAGCAATTGCAATTGTTTTCTGTCCTTTGATGGGATATTCTGATAGTGAAAATCATATGGGGATCATGGAAGGATGCTCGTTGCTCATAAATAATAAATGGGGCTTTCCACTTGCTTAATTTAAGTTACAAATTGTTGAGGATGAGTTAATTCAGATACGAAATTGAAAACTACAGAGTGTTTTAAAGTTTTTTTATTTCTGAACATGTTAAATGTATTTTAATTGCAGCGTCTCTGCACTCAAATCAATTGAAGATGGAGCTCTGAAAGCGTACAGAAGTCGTACCAGTAGTTATTAGCTTAGTATTGTATTGTGTATATATCAAATATAGTATTCGCAGTTAGCAGTGATTTGAGCGGTCTCAACATTCATCAGGGTTTCCATGTCTTCTATTTGTCAGAGGCGGTTGGAAACCTCGATTTTCTTTGGCCAGAAAGGAAGATGATGCTATTCTTATATATTATTATTATTATTATTACTATTACTATGTATACTAACTATAGGGGTTATTCAATCCATGAGGTGATTGATTCAATATTGTAAAATCATAGAACGGACTGTTACTCAACTATCATGGGAGTGAGTTGCTTTCTTCATTAAATACTACTTAGATGATTGGCTCTTTTTGAGGATATTCCTGAACTAGCTGGCTACTTTAATTCTAAATTACTTGAGATTTTTTCTTTCTTTTACATTTTTTCTTTTCCCGTTAAAATCACAAAGCATTAAGTCGTTTAGTTATTGTTGATTCCAGTAGCAGTGCAATTTATACTGTTGTCTTACACTCGGATTCCCTCCATTCTGCTGAGACTTTTCATTTGCTTTATTCGTTAAACTAGAGATGTTTAATTACAAAATTTACGGGGTTGATGAGGCATTGAAGGTTGAATTTCATTTAGGAGCTTAAGTGCCGTGAAGAACACTTGTTACAATGACCTCGAGAGAGACATACAAGACCCCCAAGGTTGTGTATGTATAAAATTACTAAAAAGAGAAGTAATTGCCAATTTCATTGATAATCCATAACTACAAAATAAAAATGAATTACTGTACCAATCATTGATTTTAGAAAAGATTATTACTTAAAAGCAATAGTTATTGAAAGGAAAATTTTCATAAAAAAATTCCTCTCGGGAATAACTTCTCTCTATATATAATATAATGTCTCACCAATTTCAATATTGTTAGAGAATCATTATTTTACCTGTATTAATTTCAAAGTGATGTGGCTTAGTGACTTACTTCTTGTCATGGATGAGTTGGTCATTCTCCAATAACTACCCACCACAAAGGGCGTGGTTGAGAGCTAAGGTAGGCCAACAACAACTGATTATGTCTTTAGTTATACATGAGATTTACAATCAGATGCACGTCAATATTAAATAAATTAGTTCTTAAACTTATCACCCATTCTCTTGATTAACTTTAAAAGTATTAAAAATTATAGGTGCAGAAAGTGAAACACTAGATCATGGAATTAATCCCACTCTCATTTTTTAATGCACAGAGCAAATGCTCCTCCCTTCTTTTTGAACTTTTCCCCATTCCCATGATGGTTCAGCAGCCTGTGTACAAAAGTTAACAATTTGATTAGCTATTTTGTATACAAACCAGAATTAAAATCAAGGAAAGAGACGTTATTCACAGTAGATGGCTTGAATTCTAAAGGGTTATTCCGCTGCTCTAGTTGATTGTTTGACCATCTCATTTCAACATTTTTAACCTCAAGACCTTCAATGTGCTCCACCATCATGCCTGCAGTTTGGTGAACCTTCTGTAAGTGATATTCATATTGATGAATCTCAAATTTCTTAATGTTCTCGCTGGATTCTAAGGTGCCCGAGCTCAGCTCGACCCTGAGAAATCCGGCGGCGTGAAGGGTTGGAACCCTCGTTGATTTGTATGAGTAGTTTAAATTTTATTTCGTGTGTCAGTTTTGAGTCCTCTATCAGTATTTATAGGGATCATAATTAGGGTTTCATATTCGTGGATTTCGTGGGGAAGGTTGCTTCAGGCCCAAGAATCCCGATATATCATGGAAAAGATATTGCCCAGATTTATTCAGATTTGTTCTGTTTATGTTCAGCTCGACCCAGTCGGTGAGGTGAGTCCGGCGTCATTGGGGATGAGCTCGGTGCTCATCCTCAGCCCGGTACATCAGCCCCCCAAGCTCAGGCCAAACGACTAATTGGCGTGAGTTTAAGTCATGAACTCGGTCTTCGATGTCAAATTGCGGGAAACCGTCGCAGCAGTTGGTATTCCCCAATTTATTATTTTTTAATTTTTCATTTAAATTTTATGTTAAATGCGATTAATGGGTCGTTAAGGGGCTTTGCGGTTACCACTTTTGTTAACTGCCCCTATAACGACTCTTTTTCGGTTTTCAATATATATGCGTATCCCACTTGATTTTTTCACTTTACCCTCTCATTTGCTCTTTCATCCTCTTCTTGCTATCGTTTCCTTTTTTCTCCAGGGTTTCTTCTCTCGTTTTCAGAGTCCACTCTCGCCCCTCTCTCGTCCGTTGTTTGTTCTCTAGTGCTTGGTTTGGGCGAAACATTGTCCTTTCGTTGTCTCTCGCTCGCCATTCTCGCTCGCTCGTTGTTTCTTCCGTTCTCTCATTTTAGGTATGTTTTCTTCGCATTCTTCTGCTACCCATAGTGTAGAGAGTTTGATTCCCCCTTCTGTTTCGGGCTCCGAGCCCGAATCAATGGAGGCTTCTTCCCCCTCCCTTGAAGTGTTTACAGCGGAGGCCGATCCTGGGTCTGGACCCGCCTCTGCTATGACCGAGGTCTCCCCTGCTGGGGCCGAGGTCAGCTCTGTTGAAGGTGTCGTGGAGGCACCCGGCGGTGGAGGTGCTACCGAGGTTTCCCCAGTTGGGGCCGAGGTAAGGTGTGTTGACGTGGCCGTGGAGGCATCCGGTGGCGGGGATGCCCTTCCTGGCTTGGCCGAGGAGAGGATAGCGAGGGAGCCTGAGGAGGCCGACCTCCATGTCCCCGTCCCCGCCGAGGAGCCCGACTTCTCATGGCTCCTAAGAGAGGTATCAAGCCGAGTGTCCTCTTACGACAATGTAGAGAGAGTTCAAGCCCTCCTTGATAGGTACGAGGTCTTGAGGGAGGGGTATGATGATGTGGTTAGATTCCGTACTTGTAGGCGTAATCATAGGGTACATGCTCGTACCCTCGTATCTGGTCGGTACGCCATAACCGTGTACGAATATATGATCAAAGAGTACGACTTAGTTTTCCCCTTGAGTCGCTGTGAGACCGAAGTCCTGTCCTGGCCTTTCTCAATGTGACTCCTAGTCAGCTCCACCCCAATAGTTAGGGTTTCCTCCGCGCCTTTCAAGTCCTATGTAAGATGCTCGGTGTTAGCCGAAGCTTTCGTGTTTTCCTCTATCATTACCAGCTCAAGCACGACCCTAAGGTGGGTTGGGCTTCCCTTAGTAGTGCCCGGGCTGGGGGGCTTACTCATCCCCTATGCACAATCATATAAGAAATTTAAGGAGCGTTACTTCAAGCTGTCCCCATCAATAATAAGGCCGTTAAGGCCCTTTTTCTGAAGGATGACCTGGAGCCGAGGTACCCTCTACATTGGTGCCTTCCCCGGAAGTACACTAAGTTTACTGAGGATATGTTGACCCCGGGTGACAAAAACGTTATCCAAGTCCTTCACGATCTCCCTCTGCCTATAAGTAGCCCGGTCGCCAGCCGAGGCCAACCTGCCCTGAAGCTCCTCTTCTTCAGCCTTGGCGGTGACAAGTTCCTGCCCCACGGCGGGAGCCAAATGTTCTCGCTGGATTCTAAGGTGGCTCGAGCTCAGCTCGGCTCTGAGAAATCTGGCGACGTGAGGGGTTGGAACCCTTGTTGATCTGTATGAGTAGTTTAGGTTTTATTTCGTGTGTCAGTTTTAAGTCCTCTATCAGTATTTATAAGGATCATAATTAGGGTTCCATATTCGTGGATTTCGTGGGGAAGGCTGCTTCAGGCCCAAGAATCCCGATATATCAGGGAAAAGATATTGTCCAGATTTGTTCTGTTTATGTTCAGCTCGACCCGGTCGGTGAGGTGAGCCCGGCGTCATTGGGGATGAGCTCGGTGCTCATCCTCAGCTCGGTACACTTAATATTCCTATGTGAAGATGCCCCAAGACTGAAAGAATACGAGACTCGTGACCAGGAGTAGGCTTCAAACGAAGAAATTGTTAACATTTATAGCTTGCTTGGAGAATTAGGAGGCCAAGTTATAACCATAAGCTTAGACTGTTTTAGTTAACCATTTAGACAATTTAACATTTCTTACAAAATAGGCATTTTAATTTATTTTTATTTACTTCTAAATGAGGTAAACCTAATTTGTATTAAACCTATTACATTGAAAAAAGAAGACAGATCATTCCGTCTAATATTTTGTAAGTTTAAACTCTGCTAGGATTTTTCCTTGCATCCTCAATCTTATAAAAAATTCTTCAGTTCTTGTATGACAATCATTCTAAGCTTATCAAACAAATTTGTTTGTGACATCTTCCTTTTCATATTTATTTTATTCTATTATTATTATGTATTTTATTATATTAAAATTCTCAATTCTCTTCTTCTGATTCCAAATCTTAATTCTCAAATCTTAAATATTCTCTTAATTCTAGGTTAGATTCGTATCAATGCCACTTTCTGAATTTGCAGTGATGTTAATGAAAAGTACATTTGAAGTTGAAACCTCCTTTGAGGATGAGTTTCGCGGGCAACTTGTGACATAGATAGGCTCTGCTTTTCCCCAACATAATGAGTCATAGTATCTTGTGGTGATATTCATGTTAGAGAATACAACATCACTTACATTTCCCGAACCAAGAAATTGAAAGCATTTCAAACCGGTATTTTAAAGCTAGATCTTTATAAGCACAAGCTAAGATAATAAGCATACTAAAAAAAATGAGGCTTACTAGGCCAAGCACAAACTAAAAACATGTTCAAGAGAATTGCTAGTAATAAACACTATGAAAATTTCTTTTCAACACTTATTATATCAATTGAAATTTACGAGAGGCCTACTAAATTGATAATGGGAACAATTAAATAAGATGTGAGATCCACATAACTTTTCAACCAACCATATAAAACGATTCCTGAATTGTTCGTTTACAAATTCATTTTACAATGAACCAAGTTAGTGTTTTAGATAATAAAGCATTCACATAACAAAACAAAAGTTTGTGATGCAATCATTCATCTGGAAGAGAAGTGAGAAAAAACATGTTACCTTCATCACAGATCTGGAATCCAATCCCTCTATAAGAATCAACAATAGCAATATTGTCAAACACAAAATGCTTCATATCAAACCAACTAGCACTGCCAAGTTTAATTGCAGAAGATTTAGATCGAATCCATCAGTTGGAGGCTGTAAGGTTGTAAATAGGACCTCCGGATGACTTAGTACAGATTGCATCATCCCTTGTATCAATGTGGCATCGACTGATTACTGTGTTATTGGAGTCCTCAATGTCAATCCCATCATTGTTGGCATATTGAAGTCTCCATAAATTCCAATATGGTGATTCAATATTTTGCACTTCGCACCAAGTGTAAGTTCCTAGTTTGTATATAATCTGCTTGTTAAGTTATGGAATGTACTTCATTCAAGAAGTTATAGTAAATTTCGTTGGGACACAACAACATTCTCGCATTGGAACAAGAAATATAGATATATAAACACAAATAATTCATTTGTTAGAGGTAAGATGACTTCACGGTAATAACCAAGTGCAAATCTCCTGTAACCGTTTTCTAGTTAATCTATCTTATATACAAGGGTAGAAAACACAAACAACAATTTTTGACAAATCATTCTACACCTCAGACATGGTTAATTTTGATTACAAATTTTAGTTTCAATTTTAATTTTTCTTTTAATTATAATAATAGATAACATGCATAAATTTTTTTTAACATACAGTGGATATAATTTCATGCTAGAGAATTTAATGATACAGTCCAAGTAATGAACAGCTGAATTGAAAAAGCTTTGTCTTTCTATTAATGAGTTCTCAAGTAAGGAAGAAGAAAAAATTAGAAAGTATAAAATACTATGATTGAAACAGACGTCACAAAATTAGATACGATTATTTAATGCGAAAACGCTACAATTAAATTAAAATTAGGATTTACTCAAAATTAATCTATCAACTTTACTTTATTAATAACGGTAATACGCGATTAACTAGTCAATTTTTTCACATAATATATATGTATTTTTCTCTTCATATTTTATACATATATTACATATATGTATTTCTCTCTCTTCATGTTGTCTAATTATCTACGTATTTCAATTATTTACCAAATCATTTCCTTAATCTATTATCTAAATATATTAAATCATTCCCTTAATCTATTATCCAAACATGATAATTAAATGACTCACTGGAATTTAATTAAAATCTAAATAGCTAATTAAAATTAATAATATATATATATATATATATATTATAGTAAGAACCTTCATTTATAAGATGATTATTAATTATAATAATTAAAAATAGTTATAATTATAATTCTTATTAACAAAATACACTTAACTCTTAAATCATTGATTTTATTCTTCTCTTAATTATTTTACTTTCTTATTTTATTTTTTAAATTATATATTCTATTCTCAACATTAACATTACAATTGCGCGTTAGTGTGACTATCATATCTATATTATTACTATCATAATCTATTATTACTTATCACTAAAGTAATTATAATTATATTATTGTGACTATCATTATTATTATTACTTGTGAAATAAATTATTTTTATAATTATTATAATAATGGGTTGACATTGGTCAAAGTAGTTATCGTAAAAAAAATTTACACTAGCGCTTGATGCGATTATAATAATTATGATAAAACACGTGAATTGAAAAAATAAAATAAGAAATTTAGATAATTAAAACGGTTATAAATAATAAAAATAGTAATATGATTTAGAATGTAAAAAAAATTCAAATCATAAGAGCATAAGATAATTAAAGAAATTATAGATAATAAATATATAATCTAATTTGAAAAAAAAATTCAATAATTTAGGATTATGTATATTTTTTATAATTGAGATTGTAAACATAACTATTAAATTTATTAGGAATTACAAGTGTTATATATATATATATATATATATATATATATATATATATATATATATATATATTTCCTTTGTTCAACTAAATTCTAAAATTTGTTTGAGCTTGGGAAAATTTTAAATTTTTCAAATAAAAAATTCTAGTAGTTCGCAGGCAAGTTTCACTACCGTAAAAAAAAAAAAAAAAAATACCTTGACTCAAGCGAATTTCTCGTATTAGCTTGAGCCAATTTTTGTAATTTATGTAAAACAAAATTATTGATTTGAGCTAATTTCTAAGCGAAAAATTGAAGCATGCTAAATACCTATATTTGTGGAGGTTCCAATTAGTCCTTCTTCAAGCTTAAGCAACTAGATCATTGCTTTTCACCATTTATTCTTCAAGATATCATTTCTCTCTTCTTGGAAGACATTTGTCCTCAAATTTAAGAGTAATGCTCCACCTTGGCATGCATCAGCAGACAAATATAATTTTCTCTATAAACCATAATAGAGTAATTTTATCTAAAGTGGAAATGGTTTACAATTATTAAAAAAAAAAAATCATTTTACAATTGCGATCTCTGTCTTTGCTAAACACAGGACTATGATACACGCTCATTTTGTGTAAGACACAGTTAGGTGAAAAAGAACTTTAGTTTATTATTTTAGTTGATGCGAACAACACGTTAATTCTTATTGAATCTCATAAAAATGTCAACTTTTTATAGTTTTTCCGTCCATATTTTGCCACCATTGAAACAAAAACAACATAAAACTTGAAGAACATTTTATAGATTCGTGAACGGGAAGATGTGAAAACAATTTTTTTTTTTTTGTTTTCAGAATTTAGATGGGTATAGTATAATTATAATATTAAGAAACACTCTCTTGAAAGTCATGATAAGTATTTTGTATAGTAGAATTTGATGAGATTTACATGTTATAATAATTGAGACACCAGGTTTGGAGAGCAATTCTTAACAAGAATAGTACAAACTTTTATTTTACTTGTGATAACATATAATTTCACATTCATATAATTTCATTCATTCCATCAAACATAATTAGGTTTACAAAACACCACCAATAAGCAGGTTGGTTAAGAGTAATACCAGAGACTTGAACACTGTTGCAACCTGAGCGTTCACCACTCCCCTGCCGCGAATTCCGACGTCCGTCGCGTTCTCTCTCTCATCACACAGGATTAACACTGGAGTATACAAGTTAGTCTCTTATCTCTCTTGGTTCTCTTGTTAATTTAACTTGGTCAAGTTTATGTCGCTCCTTGTATGTTTGTGTGTATATATTGTTAGATTTTGCTTGTGTTCGTGTCTCTACTGAATTTATAACACGCCCCCAACACAAATTTGAAGCCAATGAGAGAATCAACCATGGTGAGTACTAACTGTTCGACGAAATACCCAACCGTCTATTACCCTACAGCACCTTTCCCATTTGTTGATTTCTCTCTCTGTTTTCCTCACCCAATGAAGACGATACGTTAACAATAAATCATTAATTGAGTCCTGGATTATTATCTTCACTCTCAATTATTCCTTAAATTAATAAAATTATATAAATAATTATTAAAGTATTGAAAATTCATAATTTAATCCCTAAGTTACAAGTTATAACATTGAGAAATTATATAACATGAGAAATTGTTAAAGAAAAATAGTAATGGAGTTGGGACCAAATTCAAGATATGCTCTTTTATAAATGGAGTGTCCAAATTGTTTATTTTTAACATGCTTGCACACTTGTAATCTGAAATAACGAAAATGTAGGCGATGATGCTTATGAAAATGCTACCCAAAATCCAATCAAGATCATACATATTGCTATTGACTTTAATTGTTTACCTGACGGTTGCATAGGTTAGTAGTGACTAGTAAGTGTACAAAGTTTGCTCTTGTTTATAGCTAGTGAGTTCGGCAAGCGAATGGGGTGCATCTTTTTCACATGCATTCTGGTGATTTTTTGGTGGGGACATGACTCTTGTCCTCTTTTTCTTGCAAAAAAAATTCCTATCCTCTGTCATTGCCTTTTTTTATTGAGCTTTGTTAATCAGTGTTGGACTTGGATTTAACTCATCTGTTTACTCATTTTGGAAGTTCAAATGGCACCAAGATGGAAAGGAAAAGATGCAAAATCTAAAAAGGAGGCTGAAGCTGAAGCACTCGAGGAACCCATGTCAAAGATTGTATCTCAACTTCAGTCTTCTCTAGTTCAGTCAGATACTTGTGGATTTCTCTCTGATAACAGTGTACACTTAGCAGTGGGAGCAGAACAACTTGTTCTGCTTGATAAAGCATGCTTTGGTCGACCTGTGAGGACTGTTGAAAATGAAAAACAGTGGTTTCAATTAAGCTTCGAGGAGGCATTCTACCTTTGCTATTCCTTGAAATGCCTTAAGATCAAGGCCAGTGATACTGATCCCCAAAATGATGAAGAGTTGTGGCAATACATGAAGTCCCAGAAAGAAACATTCCCTTGTTTCTACAAGGCATATTCCCACCTTCGAATGAAAAATTGGGTAGTGAGATCAGGAGCTCAGTATGGTGTAGACTTCATTGTCTATCGTCATCATCCAGTTCGGGTTCATTCCGAGTATGGTGTGCTTGTTTTATCAGATGGGGATGATAAAGATCTAAATGGAAGACTGAGAGTATGGTCTGATGTTCATTGCACAATTCGACTTCTTGGAAGTGTTGCAAAAACCTTATTGATTTTATATGTCAATAAAAATGGCAGTAGCAATGAATCTCCATTATGGTTGGAAAACTACACAATTGAAGAGCGCACAATGACCAGATGGAGTCCAGAACAGTGCCGTGAAAAAGATGTAGTTCATGCTAATGCTGATAATAGAAAAGGGTAATATTCCATCAAATTGACGCAGCAAATTATGTTCAATATGATTGTCTCTGTCCAAAGATTAATATTCATCACATGGACGCACAAGTATTTTTTTGGTTGTTTTTGTCCAAAAATATTTTTGTAATCCAAGCATAGCAATTTTCTTAGAACATTTAAGCATTTGTAATGTTCTTTATATTCTGATTCCTTTTCCTGATAAAGGCATTCCCATTTCATTCTTCATCTTTTAATTAAGGTTCTCTAGTAGTGCTACAAAACTACTATTCATTTGTTCTTGTTTTCTTTTATGAATATAAATTAATAAAATATCATACCTCATTTGCATTCATTATCAAAAGAAACTTCCATACCATAAATTTTATTTAAACAATTGAAAAAAATATACAGATTAAGTGTGAATTAATATATGTGTATTAATATATATTTCTTTCATCCATCTAGATAATGAAGCCCAAAAGAAGAATCGAGTTTAATACTTAATAAATATTTATAAAATTATTTGACTTGTGATTAAATGATTGAGTGAAGATATTTTGATGAAATATGTTAGGTGTGATGATGTGAACATATAAATGGCGTAGAGGGAGAGTTCGGCGAAAATCCATTGAATCCCAGAAATGGGTAAGTCACCACTACTCTTCCTCTTAAAATTATTCATTCTCATCCAATCCCTTCATGCCACGTCATTACATCCTTTAAACCCAATCACTACCACGTTCTCCGTCTCCGATTTCGGCGCCGCCGGCGATGGCCTCCGCTACGACACCGCCGCAATTCAGTCCGCCATCGACTCCTGTCCGGACGGTGGTCCCTGCCAAGTCACCTTCCCGGCGCCAGGAAAGTACCTGACGGCCACCGTGTTCCTGAAATCTGGCGTGGTGTTGAACGTGGAGGCCGGCGCCACCATTCTCGGCGGCACGAGGCTCGGGGACTATCCCGAGGACTCGTCGCGGTGGTACGTGGTCGTGGCGGAGAACGCGACGGACGTCGGAATCAGCGGCGGCGGAGTGGTGGACGGTCAGGCTGCGAAATTCGTGGTGAGGGAAAATCCGCGGAAGAACGTGATGGTTAGTTGGAATCAAACAGGGGCTTGTTTGGGAGATGAATGCAGACCTAGACTCATCGGTTTTGTTGATTGCAACAATGTTCATGTTTCTGATATTACTCTTAACCAACCTGCTTATTGGTGGTGCGTATTATTAACTAATACATTTTTTTTATTTAATCCAATAAATTTATTTGTTTTGTTAATCATCCTTTTTCTCTTGTTAATCATCTGTTTCTTACAAAAACGAGGATAGATGTTGTGTTCTTATGGTTGGCACAGTTGTTGTTTTCATGTTTTTGAACTTTGCTTTATGTGCACGCTAAGACAACATGAGTTTTGGATACTCATATGAAGGGGAGTGGGGTTCCATAAGCAACCCATGCTGGTACTAATAATTAGAAAGCTGTTCTACGAGCTAATAATGTTTTTGTGTGACCTACAACCTTGTTGTCAGTATATAATGCATTTAGATTAGTTATAAATTTTAATCATCACATTATGTTAAATTTTAAACGGATAAGGGATGAAAAGGGTAGAAGGGGTTGAAAGTATCAATGTTTCACTTGGTAAAAATTTAGTCTGTTCATTACACAGCTTAACAAACAGTTTATACACTAACTTGAAGCTTACACTTGGTGCGGAGTAACAACATATCCATTCACGATATTGGAATTTATGGAGACTTCAATATACCAAACAATGATGGGATTGACATTGAGGACTCCAATAATACAGTAATCACCCGATGCCACATTGATACAGGGGATGATGCAATCTGTCCTAAGTCATACACAGGTCCTGTTTACAACCTTACAGTCACTAACTGTTGGATTCGATCCAAATCTTCTGCAATTAAACTTGGCAGTGCTAGTTGGTTTGATATGAAGCATTTTGTGTTTGATAATATCACTATTGTTGATTCTCACAGAGGGATTGGATTCCAGATCCGTGATGGAGGTAACATGTTTATTCCATGCTTCTCTTCCGGATGAATGATTGTGTCACAAACTAATGCTTTGTTATGTGAATGTTTTTCTTTCCTACCTCAAAATTTTGAATGCAAAGCATGTATTTAAAACACTAACTTGGTTCATTATGAATCAATTTCTACTGATGTAAATAAATGTCTCTTCTAACATATTCTTTATTTGTAACTGAACATTTGAGGAATGATAGCGACACATTCTTTAACATATTTTTTTTTCTGTTCTGACATACTTTTTGTTATTGACTGAAATTTACGTAAATCTCACGTTCTATTAATGGTTCTTACTCAAATGTTAGTAGGTCTCACCGTATATTTCAACAAATAATTAAGTGTTGGAAACAATGTGTCACGGTGTATATTTTATCTGGAACATTTTTGTGATTGTGCTTGGCTTATTATCCTAGCTTGTGCAGTTGTGCTTATAAAGATCTAGCCTTAAAATGCAGATTTGAAATGCTTTTAACTTCCTGGTGCAGGAAATGTAAGTGACATTGTATTCTCAAACATAAATATCAGCACAAGATACTATGATCCATTATGGTGGGGGAGAGCTGAGCCTATCTATGTGACGAGTTGTCCCAGGAACTCAAACTCAAATGAGGCTTCAATTTCAAATATAGTTTTCATTAACATTACTGCAAATTCTGAAAATGGCATCTTCTTGTCTGGTTCAAAGAGGGGACTGTTAAGAAATTTGAGATTCATCAATATGAATATCACTTACAGAAGGTTCACCAGTTATGATGGTGGGTTGTTGGACTATAGGCCAGGGTGCCAACAGTTGGTTAAACACAGAACTGCAGGCATGATGATGGAGCACATTGAAGGTCTTGAGGTTAAAAATGTTGACATGAGATGGTCAAACAATCAGCTAGAGCAGTGGAATAACCCTCTAGAGTTCATGCCATCTACTGTGAATAACATCTCTTTCCTTGATTTTAATTCTGGTTTGTATACAAAATAGCTAATCAAGTTATTAACTTTTGTCTGCAAAGGGACAACAAAATGTCCAAACTCCAAAGCACATAGGCTGCTTAACAATCAAGGGAATGGGGGAAAATCAAAAGAAGTGAGGAGCATTCGCTCTGTGCATTAAAAAAATGAGAGAGTGAGATCAATCCCACGATCTAGTGTTTCACTTTCTGCACCTGTAATTCGGATTGATGGTTTCAGTGAAATTTGGATTGATTTAATGGAGAATAAAAGTTATTTGCCTTAATAGACCCTTTCATAGTTTCATATACTTTACGAAATAAATATAATTGTTATAGTGAACTACCAAATTATTTTTCAGTGAAAACTTCTTTGATTACTTATAAATGTTAGGTTTTTTTTTTTTTTTTTAGAAAATAATGTGAAACCATTGCACTTTTATTTTTCGTAAAAAAAATTATTGAGATAAAAGACTTAATAACAGTTTACGATTAATTTCAATGCTCATACTCATCATTCATCAGAAAATAAGGTTTATGTTATTCATATTTTTATATTTAAAAAGTAGTAATAAACTAAATTAAAATTCACTATATTAATTTATTTATTTTTTTTAAAAAAAAAGGATGATGGGTGATGCCAGAAGTGCACTTTCAGGGGTTAATTTGCCAAATGGTGTGAGCAAAGCTTAATTATTAGACAACTTGATCATGCAAGCCCAACACTAGTCACCGTTGTCATACTTGGTGTGGGCCTTTTACGAAAGCCCAATTTCAACATCGAGATCAAAAAGCCCTTGATCAACATCCTGTGCAAATTATTTGGAAATGAGACTGTTAATTTAGTAAAAAAATAAAAAAAAAAAAAGAAGTTCAAAAGCATATTGTCAGAAATTAAAGTTAGGCTCCGTTTGAATTTTAATGATTTTTTAAAAAATAATGTTAAAAGGATTGAAAGATCACTTTTAAAGATTTGATTTTAAAAGTGATTGTATTTAAATAACATTCCGAGATCACTTTTAAAATGTAAATAAGTATATCAACAACAAAAAAATGTAAATAAGTATGCTTTAATAAGTTTGATAAACCTTACTTTTATAATAGAAAATTGTACTCAATGTAAAAGCTTAAACCTTTTCATCTTACAAAATCAATTACACTGATTACATAATAAATCTTGAAAATCCTAAAAATTCAAATACTCATTAATATTAGGCGGTCAAATTTTTAGCAACGCAAACTTAAATTTTTGAGCCAACCAAAAAGGTTCAAAGAATAGATTTTAGAGAAATGTAGTAACATGTATTTTTATTATGAAACTAAATGTTGATTCTTTGAAATAACTTGAGTCTGTTCTTTATTAATAGTACTAATATAAAATTTATTTTTTTAAAAAAAAGAATTTTACTGAAAAGTAACATCTTTATTGTTTTCCTCAATATAACTCTACAGTGTATCCTACTCATATCACTATAGTCAATACATTACTCAACCTAATCTATTTAACCTAGTCAAGAGTGAATTATGAAGTGGATCCCCTCCTATGACATGTGACTGTTTGGTCAAGCAACTTGAAATGAAATATATGAACAACTTCATTTATTTATACTTTTTCTGACATCTCATTGGTGCTAGAAGTGTTTTGAGTAGAAAAAGTATTTTTATAAAATGATAGCATATTATATATAGTTGATGAGATCTAAACGCGCATTGCCCACATGTTAATGCTGACACTTCTCCCAACACAAACACCATGATCTTCTTTCTGATTTTCTATTCTCTGTTTCAAATGGCATATATACTTGTCGGTGCCATTTTCCATCCTTTCTTTTTGCGCCTCACAGCTTTGGTCCACTCTTCCTGTTCCCACCACACCCTGCATGCATCTCATTTCACTACTCATGCCTCATATGATCCCATCACACTACTTCTTTCTCATTTCTATCACCTTCTTATTAAATGGATAATATTATATCCTTGTAAATTTGTTAATTGTTAATCATTATATATAATTTCTAATATTTGAAAAAAAATCAAATTCTTAGAAACTTAACTATAAAATTAAAACAAGTGCCAAATAAATGACATCATGACAAATACTTTCCTTTATCATCAGATGTAATATAAAATATATTAAATTTGTTAATCAATGTTACCTAGTTTGTGCTGGGTTGGCAGTATGAATGAGAGATGTATTTAGGTAAGTCAATTATGTTTGCATGTGTAATTCTCGTTAGGGCGGAGGAGTGAATATGCATAAGAGACTTTGATATTAAAATAAGTATTTGATCAAGACGTTAAAATAGAAAATAAAATAATAAAAAGAAAAAGACAAGTTAGAAAGTGTAAAAGATAAAAATATTAAAGATATATTAACTGATAATATATAAGTGGAGGAAAACTTCTTAAGAATCTTATTATTTTCTGTGTCACGTAATTAACTTCTAGCAAGAACATGCTGACGTACTGTATCGTGATGATCCTTATAATTTTTATGTTTTAGAATGCTCTCAGAACATGTGTGCTTACCATCAAAGTAAAAAAAGTTTACTTGATCCTTTCCTACACAAGACAAATATTTTACAGTCCAGATGTTATATAGTACCATTATAAATATAAATTTAATTTATAGTTATATGATTTTGTAAAGTTGGATTCCGTTATATTTTTTAAATTGAAATACAAATTAATAAATTTTATACTCATCATTATGATACTATTAATTAAAAAAAAATCATTATTGAGAGAAGCCTCATTATGGGAGTTTAATTTTTTTTTATATTTGTTAGTAGATATATTATTTTTCTTTTAATAATATAAATAATAAATCTTGACAATATAATTAATATATAAATAATTATAATTAAAACTATTCACATTCTGAAAATGGAATTCAATTTTTATGTACTATGTGGTCTTTTAAAGTATTCTTCTTTTAAATTGTACACTAAATTCATAACATACTAATATATTTTAACACACAAATCACATTTAAACTGATTCAAGATATTGACTAGTGCCGTGATATTTAGGCAAGCTTTTGAGTGACTTCTTACCACACAACAAACAACAAAATTCCATAATATCGTCAATTAGCTTCTAAGTACTTAGTTATAATTCAATTTGTTATTTTCGTTCAATTATTTATTATTATACTACATTTCTTTCCCTATTGACCTTTAATTTCATGCTCAAATTAATTCCCACCAGATTTGAAAGTTAAGTCAGAAATATCTCCAACACGCAAACAATTGATGTCGTGTCTCCTATATATACTTGATTCAATCTGCATCTGCCTATGAAGATCTCTTCATCTTTAGATACTAGTTAAAGTAACTACAATATTATTGGACATATCTCCCATTCCACCACATTTGAATGTAAAAAAAAATAGATAAAAAAATGTATATATTAATTTAAACTGTATGATAATCCTCAAATATGATTAATAATTTTCAATTAGAATTAGAGTAACCAATTTTTTTTACCTTGATTATAGTTTCTGTGGATTAATTCATGATTTTCCACTACTGAATTGGATAATCAGCTAATTTAACCAAAAGAATTTTATGTGATTTATAATTAAATTACATTGCAAAAAATGTCATCATCTTATGATTTTGTTGATATAAATTTTAATTGCTATATGCATTTTTTTTTATCATATTTAGAGAAAGATTTTCAAAATAATAACCATATGTGATGCTAGTAAATCCGATGAACGACACGGAATTAATTAGAACAAATTATTTTTTCCTTAACATATTTAGAGAAAAAATTTCAAAATAATTATAGAATAACCAAATGTGATGCTAATGTTTGTTTTTTTTTCCTGTCAATAATTATGTTAGTGTGTTACATAATCGTCACTTGTGAGTAATTAGCAATTATTTGAAAGAAACAGACATGAGAGTAGTTTGGTGATTGAACCATAAATATGTTTTAAATTGAATTTAAATATTTCTATTTTACTTTATTTTTTCTTACTATTTTTCTGTTTCTCAAATGTGAATGAGATCCTTCACAACATTTTCACCTGTCAGGAAATTGATTACACCAACTCCGCCACCACATTTTCGGTGTCCACGTGTACTGTGCTCTCACTCAACCTATCCATTCTTATTGCAGAGACCCTTTCACTTTTTCTTTTTTTTTTTTTCTTTTTAATAATGTATGATGCTCTTGTTATTTTAAACAGTACAATACATTTCTAATTTTTATAAATAAATTTGAATTTATCTTTATTTTATTAGTTTTGATATATTTTTCTCTTATTATTTAGAACAGCACAATACATTTGTATTCTTTATAAATATATTTTATGTTACTTTTTATTAATTTTGATTATCATAAATTATTATTATTTATTTTTAATATGACATATATATATATATATATATGTATATATATATATATATATATTGCATGAAAATATATTTAAGTCATAATTTCTGACATGACATGATTTTCATAATTTAATATTTCAAGTCACCACTAAAAAAATAATAAAACAATTTACAGTTTTTAAAATTTAAAATTTAAATAAATAATTTTCTAAGATATTCAAGCACATTTATTTTATTAAAAATACTGGGGCAATTTTTTAATTGGTTTCTTTTATTAATTTTTTATTAATATGTTTGATCCTTTATCCGAATAATAGTTAAACGTTATGAATTATTTGAGATAATTTAAATCTTTATAATCTTTATTTGTAAAACACATAGATAAAGTGACCTTTTTATATTTTAAGATGTTAAAGAAAACTACTGCAAAAGAAAAAAAAAATTTACAATAAAAATATATAGAGCATATTATATTGGTTATCTTAAGTTTTTTTAATTCTAGAAAACATCTCACCATTTTTCAATTTATACATTAGTTAGATAGTTTAGAAAAATGTTGATGATAATTAAAGTGTTTTTATAATAAATTAAAAAATATATAATTTTATTATTTTGTTTCAAAAATAAATAATAAAAAAAATTATAAATTAAATCACTTTATATTATCTGTATTAATAATTTTAAAATTTTTATTATTGATAAATTAATATGTTCTAAAAATTAAGATAAGAGAAAGTTTATTTTTTAACGTATCAAAAGAAAATACAAAAAACAACTCTAGTCAATGATTATGCTTTCACAAATAAATGAAAGAAAACAAATTATAAATTCGTAGAAGATGAAATATTTTTATGGGCCAATACATTTATAGAAGATGAGTAAACTTCAATTTTATTAATTACACGTAAAATTAAAAAAATTACATGAATATAAATTATAAATTTTTAATAATTATTTTATGTTAAATAATTACGTGAAAATCATATGAAAGTCAATCTATAAATGATCATTTCAATATTGAATTTGATGATGTTTGATATTGAAGAAAAATGTCATAACGCCCTCTTCATTAATCTAGGAACTTGAATCGTATCATGCTATGAAACTTTGTAATACATATTTTTTTTATAAATATTATTGTATATTTTCTAAGTTTATTTGTATATTAAGTAGATAATTTAAAATTTTATAATCATTATTTGAAAATTTTATTTATAAAGATGCATAGATAAAATGATTGTAAAACATAAAATATAAGGGGATTAAATTGTGTTAATAAAAAATTTAATTCCTTTCGTCTGTTGGTTTAAAAGGAATCAGACGAAATAATTCTTATCTTCAAAATGTTTATTTTAACAAATAGATATTATAAGTTGATTATTCTCGTTAGTCACAAACTCAAGAAGAATAAACACAAATATTTTTATATTAGTTCGTCTATTCAAGACTACGTCCAGTTATCCAGCAACTACTGAGTTTTCACTACAAACCGTGAAATGGTTACAAGTATTGTTTGAACCCAACCCACTTCGACTATTACAAGATATTCTTTGAATATAGCCTTCTTAGGCTAAACAACCAGGTATTCTTTGAACACACAGTCTCCTCAGGCTAAAGCACCACACAAATGGATTTGAAAGAGTTTTCTAGAAAGAAAAGTTCCTTTTCGCATAGAGGGTTATACAATAAAGTTCAAGAGTAGAAGTGAACGAAATCACAATAGCTTAGAAATTTGAAGCGTGTTCGCCAACTGAAACTTGAAGGAGTAAAGTCCTTTTATAGGCAGAGTCTTCAGATATCCGTTAGAAACAGAAGAATGTCGTTGAGCTTTTTCCAAGTGCAGTCCAAAAAGGTGTCAGAGTGCAATCAAGTGATAGATAGCGTGTGCAACATATTCGATGGCATACTCAGTCCTTTTTCTGACTTGTACAGAGATTTCCTAGGAAAAGGGCGAAACCTTTTCATGTTGCATATGAAAGCTCGAATCTCCATACTTATCTTGGAAGCTCTCATGAGTAACTTAAAAGATTTGAACTTGGCGCGAGTTACTCAGACTTTACTTCACTTCCTTGACAGACGGTGTGAATCTTCAGTCTTAAGGTTGACTTGTAAGCTTCATCTGAAGAATATCGTCCATCCTTTCCTCTGATGTCTTGGCTTTGAGACAGATGAATGACTTCAACTTTGAGGGGTCATCTTCCGTCTGTGCTTGTTCCGTCTGACTTTGCTTGCAATGCTTTGTCTGAGAAGTTCCATCTGTCTTGTAATAAAAACTTAGAGACGTTAATCATCTTGATCTAACAATCTCCCCCTTTTTTATGATTACAGACCATACAAGCAACCTTCTCATAAGAGCATCTGCATAAGACAAAGTTAGCTAAAAACACATATATAACAAGTAGCCAGAATTACATCAAGACGATGTTCTCTGAATATACCTCTTTATAAGAATTATTACATCAATGTGATGTAATCCATTTACACATTTACAGGATTCAGAAAAACAATTACAAATAATCAGAGCACTATAAGTGTATAAGATCAAAGCTATACAAATTAAACATAAAGAATCAGAGCAATCAAACCAACAAAAATAAAGAATGATGCATATACATCATACAAAGTCTTCATCCTTCATTTGTCTTGGTCTCCCCCTCAGACGATGCTCTTCATAGCTCTAAGACTTACCATGCTCCCCCTTAGCATAACCTTCTCCTCAAAATATTCTCCCCCTTGGTCTGAGAATCATCAAAAAAATCAAGATGGTGGAGGTTGTGGTTGATGTTGTACAAGACTCATCACAATATTTCGTAGCTGTTGCATCTCAGTGGATATAAAAACTTGATTTTCTTCAAGCTCCTTGTTCTTTTTCTTCAAGTGCTCACAGTTTTCCTCAAGAGCATCATATTTGTGCTTCAAAGCATTATACTTATCAGTAGAATCTTCAGGAGATTGAGGTTCCTCATCAGTCACTGCTTCCAATACAATAGGTTCTGTATCATCTTCAATAGGTTCAACTATAGTCTCCTTCAGACGCAAAGTGAACAATGGAAGCTCTAGACGAGAACTACAATTATTTTCCCATTGCTAATAATATGTTTAGTTGAAGGTAGTGAGTTGAAGATACTAAGGTTCATGAGGAGGAAGAGTGTAGGCGAAAGCTTCTCCAGGGTAGACTTTGCCGCAGGTGACAGACTCTCCATCAAAAGAAGTCCCTGAGCAAAAAGCCGAGGTAGCTTCATGTTCCTTTATCATTCTTTGGATCTTAAGATTGATAGGCTTTGAGACTTGAGCTTGAATAGCCTTGAGATGATTGTAAGCAGCAGACGGAAGTCTCTTGGCAATGTGTCTTGTAAACTTGAATTGCTTCGGGGCAAACGGTGTCTTCTTCTCCTTCCCTTTGGCCAAAAAGTTAACTAAGCATGGTCTTGGGCGATCCGTGATAATGAAAAACTTGGTTTCGTTAGTGACTAAAGATGAGAACTGGGATCCTATCATGAAGGGATAGGGCTTGAGTTCCTTCCTTACTCTTCTTTGGATTTGATGAAAGGAGGCTAACCTACCTTTCTCTTCTCTTCTATAAGCATTGGTCATCATTCTGAAGGCAATGTTATAGTCTTCAGGTAGAGCGTGAGCGAAGTCTTCAGGGTCTTCACATTCATCGATGAGGAGGGAATAGTGCGGACGAATCCCTGGACAATGTGGTCTTGTCCATGGAAGGACAATCCCTAAAGTATGGCCTAGTCCCACATACTCTGTTTGATTCATAGGGATTGTGAAGGTGAATGGATCATGACTATCAATGGCATCCAAGTGCCAATGATCACAGTCTCTTGGCTCATAAACTTTGGAGGTTGGATCTTGTAAAGTACAAAAACACACAAGAAGGGGGTTGAATTGTGTAGACTATTTTAAAACTTTTTCTCTAAGACGATGTGTTTATGTCTGTTGTTTTCAAAGCTTGATCAGACACAAAATTATTTTCTTCTTAAGATTGATTTTATTATCAGACGGTTCAAGTTATTATCCCATGTTAGTTAACAGATAAATCAATAAAGAAGACAACAATATTTTTATATTGATTCATCTGATCAAGACTACATCTAGTTCCCCAACAACACGCTAAGGTTCTACTATGAGTATTCTTTGAACCCAACCACTTCTGGCTAAATACATATATTATTTGGGCACAGCCTTCCCAGGCTAAACAGGTATTCTTTGAACCCAGCCTCCACAGGCTAAACAAGGTATTCTTTGAACACAGCCTCCACAGGTTAATACAAAGGTATTCTTTGAAACACAGCCTCTCAAGCTAAGAGCACCACAACAGTGGATTTAGGAAGATGAAAGAATAAGTTTATCCTCTACGCAGAGAGGGGTTTTACAATGAGATCTATTCTAAGTTTAGGGCTAGTGAACTTTGCTTGAGAGCTTGAAGCTTGAATATAATTTCTTTGTTGTGCAGTTTGCCAGCCTTGTCTTGAAGTAATGAAGTCCTTTTATAGAGAGCTATGTGAAGTATCCATTAAAATGAAGATTTGAACGTTACTCCTTTGTCTTTGGGTCTTTAAACGTGTGACAGAGATCAATCAGAATAATTAATGTTTGCACATGCTTTTTCTTACTTAATTAGAGACATCAACAAAAAGCATGGTTGCTTTTCGTGTTGCAAAAGGTTTTGCATAGATCTCTATTCTGTCTTTGGAAGCTTCTACGAGTAACAGCTAGATTTGAATTAGGGCACGAGTTACTCTGTCTGAACTTAATTAAACGAGGTAGACGAATGAACAAATAGATAAGTTGTGTGTTGAATTCATTCGTCTATCTCCTTTCTTCATCTTCAACTTCAGTCTTCAAAGTCTTCCTTCTTGAGCGCTTGACTTGAAGTTAAGATGAGCTCTCTGTTTTCAACAATGAAGGTTCTTCGTCTGATGTAGTTGCTTCGAGGCTTGATGACTTGAACACTTCATCTTGTGCGTCTGTGCTTGAGGGTTCATCTTGACTATGTTCATTAATGATTTGTCAGATCATTCTTCCGTCTGTTCATTCAGTCTGCTCTTTAGTCTGATGCTTTTTTAGTCTGATGCCTCTTCAATCTGTCCATCAGTCTGATTCTTCTTCAGTCTGATGCCTCTTCAGTCTATTAGCACAATAGACTGTTCTGTAATTATCAAAATTAGGGTGCTAAATCATCTTGACTTAACAATCTCCCCTTTTTTGATGATTACAGACCACACTAACAAATCCTTAATCTTCTACTTGAGACAGAGGAAAATGATATATCAGAGTTAGAGAGATGATCTTTATCATACTGAACTTGAAAGAGTAACAGATCAAAATCTGCATAAAACATGTTAGTTCAAGAACGCACAGTATTTATCAGATCATATATTTTAATCACATCGAGATGATATTCTTTGAAAAACTTCTTTCATTGAATTTATTACATCAGTGTGATATAAAATTGATCAGAGAACAACATTTCTTAACATAATAAGAGAAAGAAAAAAATAATGAAGAATAATAATTTAAAGAGCTATTCTAAACTCCCCTCAACTTGTTCTTCATCCTCTTCTCTTCTTTTGTATCTGAACTTCCTTTCAGACTGAGCACCAGTATTATGCTCCCCCTCAGCTTCTAATCTTTTCTGATCTTTTCTTTTCATTTTTTTTATTTTGCTCCCCCTCAGCTTTTGCACCTTTCTATTTCTTCTTCCCATTGGGTTGTAGACATACTTTTATTTCTTCAATCCTTTTCTCTTCCATTCTTATTTCTCTCTCATCCTTATTTCTCATTTCTCTCCCCATTGGACTGCAATCATCAAAAACATCTTTTCTTAAATTTTTTGCATCCTCGGGTTTTCCCACAGAGGCTTCCAAGGTCTTTTTATCTCTCATTACCTTCTTTCATTTGATGAAGTGCATTTAAGGATAACGTGTCTCTTGCTTTAAAAAGCTAGACATATGTAATGCATTAAAGAGCTTTGTCTTGTATACTCAACAAAGATGTTAGAAGATAAGATGACATTGCGTCTGTTGAAAAGTCAGATAGACTATTTCAACTAAAGATCAGATGCAACATTTCGTCTTTAGACGATAAGGATAAACGAAAGAATTTTAAACAAACGAGAAAACTAATTCAGATGAAACAATTATTTCTAAGTTTTCAAAATAAGATTTGTTTAAATTCTTTATAAGAGAGTATTGACTTATTGAAAAACATTTTGAATAGATTAATATCAAAGATACCTTTTTATTGGATGTATGCATGAGCAGCTAACCTTGCTTTTTTTTTTTTTCTTGATACCTTATTTCCAGCTCCATTCAGTTGATATTTGAATGCATTTATTCAATGCACTTGGGTTCAATTTTTGACACCAATGCATGTTCAGAAAAGTCTTTAAAATTCGACCTATTTGCACTCTTTGAAAATTTTGCTTCTTCTGTTTGGATAAGTGGACGAAGAGGATGAGTGGACGAAGAGGATTCGTTTGATCTATTAGATGCACTTCTGTCTGATATGGTGAATCTGTCTTATCAAGACACATAGATGGTAGATCTCTTACATGATCTATTGTTTTGGAACAAGGACATGTTGATGATCACATGTTACATGTATCCATTGTCCAGAGTGTACCATCTTCAGACATTCTCTCTTTTTGTCTGCAACAAAAATTATTTTTGATCTTGGTACCCAAATTTTCTTGGGTCTAAATTTATTAGTTTTAAGGTTCCGTCTGTCATATGTTCTTACATGACCTTCAGACTGTTTCAGAGACCTCAAATATGCATGCTTCTATATACAGACAAATTAATATTTGGCTTTCTTTCGTGTGTCACTAGATTATAACCAAGTTCATTTGTTAAGAGGAGATCTTCCATATTTTAAAGTATTTTCGAGCTTGGAAGAACTCAAGGTGAACTTGCTTAAATCTTTCTTTAAGAGTTCATTTTCTTCTTTTAAATTTTCAATTCTAAGAAGAAGATGACTCTTTTCAGTATCAGACAAAGAGGATGATTCATCTGATATGTTTTTCTCAGATAACTAGACATTTATAGCTTTCAGATTTTCAATTTCTTCTAAAACCTTTTTGAGCTTAGATCAACTTATATGTTCTTGAGCTATAAAATGTGAGTTAGTAAGAAGAACATCATATGACACGTACTTAGTCTGAATCTGAATCTGAAGAAGATGAGGATGAACTAGATATATTTAAAATATTTACCTCAGATGATAGTATATCTCTTGCCATGAGACAGATATTTGCATTCTTTTCTTCAGACGATTCGTCTGAGCTTTCATCATCGAGATCATCCCAAGTGACTTGTTTCTTCTTTCTTCTAATCCTTTTCGGATCCTTCTTCTTCATCAATCTTTTGAATCTTCTTGCCATCAAGGAGATTTCTTTTTCAGAAGGATCTTCTAAATCTTCTGACTCTCCATCAAGCTCGTCAATGTTGGATAGAGCAATAAGCTCTTGAATTTTCAGCTTCCCCCTTTTACATAAATGAACTTCATGCACTCTCAGTGCTCTAATGAGTTCATCCAAAGTAAGGGTCTTCATATTTCTCCCAACAGATATAGCAGTGGACATAGCTTCCCATGGTGCAGGTAAGCTGTTTAAAATCTTCATGTTGTTTTGGGCTCTTGAAAAAGTAATTTTCAATGCAGCTAGCCCATTCAGAATAGTTTGGAATCTTTCAAATATTCCGCCTATAGATTCTTCTCACTCCATAGAGAACATTTCGTACTCTCTTTGAAGGGTGGCAACTTTCCTAAGTCTGACATCTTCAGTTCCTTCATAAGAGATCTTCAACGCATCCCAAACCTCTTTGGCTATTTTGTAGGCACAGAATCTGTTATACTCTGTCCTAGAAAGAGCACAAGTTATGGCATAATGCGCCTTGTTGTTGAGCTCCGCAATTGTATATTCTTCATTTCCCCACTCTGATTCAGGCTTGGTCAGGGGAATGTCTCCTTTTGTAATAATCTTCCAAAGTCTATATTTTGTAGACTTAATGTACATCTCCATCCGGTCTGCCCAATAAGGGTAATCATTTCCAGAGAAAGCTGGAGGAGTGTTCATGGATGAGCCTTCTGCAATGAGCATCGTCTGTGAGTTCGTCATCCCGAATCTTTTCCTCTAGCAGCTGTTAAGCGCTCAACCCTTAGAGGTTGAGCTCTGATACCAAACTGTAAAGTACAAAAACACACAAGAAGGGAGGGTTGAATTGTGTAGACTATTTTAAAACTTTTTCTCTAAGACGATGTGTTTGCGTCTGTTGTTCTCAAAGCTTGATCAGAAGCAAGATTGTTTTCTTCTTAAGATTGATTTTATTATCAGAATGTTCAAGTTATTATCCCCTGTTAGTTAACAAATAAATCAATAAAGAAGACAACAATATTTTTATACTGGTTCGTCTGATCAAGACTACATCCAGTTCTCCAGTAACACGCTAAGGTTCCACTATGAGTATTCTTTGAACTCAGCCACTTCTGGCTAAATACAAATATTATTTTGGCACAACTTTCTCAGGCTAACCAGGTATTCTTTGAACCCAGCTTCCACAGGCTAAATAAGGTATTCTTTGAACACAGCCTCCATAGGCTAATACAAAGGTATTCTTTGAAACACAGCCTCCTCAGGCTAAAAGCACCACAACAGTGAATTTAGAAAGATGAAAGAATAAGCTTATCCTCTACGTAGAGAGGGGTTTTAAATGAGATCTATTCTAAGTTCAGGGCGAGTGAACTTTGCTTGAGAGCTTGAAGCTTGAATATAATTTCTTTTTTGTGCAGTTCGTCAGCCTTCTCTTGAAGTAATGAAGTCCTTTTATAGAGAGCTCTGTGAAGTATCCGTTAGATTGAAGATTTGAACGTTACTCCTTTGTCTTGGGGTCTTCAAACGTGTGACAGAGATCAATCAGAATAATTAATGTTTGTACATGCTTTTTCTAACTTGATCAGGGACATCAACAAAAAGCATGGTTGCTTTTTGTGTTGTAGAGGTTTTGCACAGATCTCTATTCTGTCTTTGGAAGCTTCTACGAGTAACGGCTAGATTTGAATTGAGGCGCGAGTTACTCCTTCTGAACTTAATTAAATGAGGTAGACGAATGAACAAATAGATGAGTTGTATATTGAATTCATTCGTCTGTCTCCTTTCTTCATCTTTAACTTCGGTCTTCAAAGTCTTCCTTCTTGAGCGCTTGACTTGAAGTTGAGATGAGCTCTCTGTTTTGAGCAATGAAGGTTCTTCGTCTGATGTAGTTGCTTCGAGGCTTGATGACTTGAACACTTCATCTTGTGCGTATGTGTTTAAGGATGCATCTTGACTATGCTCATTAATGATTCGTCTAGTCATTCTTCCGTCTATTCATTCGATCGCTCTTGATTTGATACTCTCTTGATCTGTCCATCGATCGATTCTTCTTGATCTGATGCCTCTTTATCGATGCCTCTTGATCGTCCATCGATCTGATGTTTCTTCAATCTGATGCCTCTTCAGCCTGTCCATCAGTCTGATGCTTCTTCAGTTTAATGCCTATTCATTCTGATCATTCTTCAGTCTATTAATACAACAGACTGTTCTGTAATTATCAAAACTAGGATGCTAAATCATCTTGACTTAACAAATCTCCATATCTGCAGTGGTGAAACGCAGGTGTATTAACTTCATGTTGAACCTTCCATTTGATGTACTCTCTTGATGGAATATATGGTTCATATCCAAGTGTTGGTCCTTCAATCAACAGCCCAACAAGATGATACTTATATGCAGCAATGTTTTCCAAACCCTTGATGTTCAGATGTGCTAACTCATCCCAGGGCAGACGCTTCAGTCAATCCCGTTGCTCTTTAGCGGAATATCTTACATCATCTTTGAAGTCCACTGGCTTCAAGGGTTGGTAATAAAAGATGGGATTGACAAATCTCCCAAGTTGGAATCCTTTCTTCCCTCTGTAACGGTAAGGGTTCTTCAACTCAATATAGAGAGTGTCTTTTATAAAGCAGTCTTTATCGTCTGCACAAAATCTAACAATTGCAGACTCAGACGTTTCTCCATGAGAGACATTTTCAGTCAGATCTTTCAGCAACCAATCTGGCTTGATTGGCCTCTCTGCACAAGAGCTTTCAGCAAACCTCTTCATGACTAATTCGTTGAGGAATGAATAGTCTGTCTTGTGCTACTTTGAGAGATCTTCAGGATTCAGCAGCTCAGCATGGAACCTCACCGCAGGTACCACTTGCTTATAAATGGTGACACATTCTTCATCAGACGAAGAACATGTGTCAACGTCAATAATTTCAACACACGGAATTTCAATCGTCTGTGAGCAAGGGGCTTCTTCAGATGTAACTTCTACCATCTGAAGACAAGTTACTTCCTCAGACGTAGCAGGTATCGTCTGCTCATAGGCAACATTCAGAGAAGACGCAATAATAGGATCAATGCTAACACTCCTATGTTCGTTTTGAAGAGAAGGTTCAGATATCTCCATGGTTGGAGCCTCTTCATTTAGCATAGTCTCCAATTCCTCTGCTAATTGTGCATTATCTTTCTGGATCTGGACAGTTTCTTCACTGTTCATGCCCTCTAAAGTTGCTGGAGTAAGAGCAGTTTCAGACGATCTAATACCTTTAACGTTTTCTTGAAACAAGCGTTCTCTTTCAGCTTCGAGCAGCATAGAGACTCTTCTAGCCTCTTTCATTTGCTTAGCTTCGTATGTCTCTCCAACAATGACAGACGCAAGCCTATGCTTCTGCTTCATCTTCATTTTGCCTTTGGCAGCTTTCTGTAGAGCAATCTCCCTTGCTCTAGCCTTTTCTTCAGCCAGCTTCCTTTGTTTTTCTTCGTCTGTCATGATTCTAACAGATGGTGCATCCTCAGATGCTTTTATTACCCCTTCATCTTCACTAGGGGAGACTTCCTTTTCTTGCGTCTTATACGCAGCATGTTTTATTCTGATGTTCCTTTTTCTTTTTCTGAGGGGTTCAACAACAACATCCTCAAAAGTAACAATAACAGGCGGAGGGGGTGAAGAGATTGGTGTTTGGGTTTGTGTTTGGGCTTGTGCTTGGGTTTGTGTTTGGATTTCAGAGTCGCTTGGTCTTGCACGCTTGATGCGAGCTTTGTGAGGGGGATCTTGAGTCATAGGAGAGAGGGGTTCTTCTTCTCCACTCCTAACATGAAGGAAGCTTGGGGGTAGACGCATCTTCGCAAAGGTGCTCCCTTTAACTTCTTTTCCTTCATTGTGCCATACAACTCCAGTGGCATCAAAACCTTGATTAATAATGATTTGGGAGAAGAAAGTAGCGTAGGGAATGCTGCTCTTCCTTCGAATATTTCTATTCTTCAAGGCGCTCACCAAATGATCAAGAATAATATGAGGAAGACTCATCTTCACCTTTCTAAGACAATAGAATATGCATAAGCGATCTCGAAGACTCACATTGTCTCTTGAGCCAGTCGAGGAGTGAAGATATTGTAGAGAAGATTATGAAGCACTCTACATGATGGGAAGAGATTTTCAGATCTCAGAAACTTGGGGTCATCAGGATTGCGAGCCTTTCCATAGAGCATGTTGTCAACATCCTCTTCAGACTCAATCTTCATCCAGTTTGCACTGTAGAAGCGACCTTCAGCCTTACACTTCCCTGCTTCAGCAATGGTTTTAGCAGTGATGATGTACTCTTTGCTATCAATGGTATCCACAATACCATCATCGAATTCTCTAGCGTCACACCAGAACTCAGCGTACGCCTCCATTAGCCATGGACCTCTCCATTCAGCGAAGTTCATCCACCATTGAAAGTTAGCATCCTCACCACTCGATTTGATACTCCTTCAAGAGTGGATTTGACAACCCACTTGCTAGGCAAGAAGAGATCTTGCGCGAAGAAGGTCTCTTCAGAAGACTTGGATTTCTTGGCGGTCATTTTCTAGATTTGAAAAGAAAAGAGAATGTGTGAGTATAAGATTCTTAGAGAAGTTAAGATTCAGAGAATATTGAATACTGTAAAGAGTAAAAGAGTGAAATTTTGAGTATTTATAGTTAAAGGATAAAATGGTTATAATTCATCAGATGAAAGAATTGGAACCGCCCCTGATTTGACATTGCCTCATGATTGCCTTTTTAATGATTGATTTAACCTCTACAATTTACTGTGCGTGTTTCTCAATGTCCTAGAATAGTGCAACAAATGACAGACACATTTAATGCTGCATTTATTGTGTCTCTGCACACTTAACATTAAATTAATTAAATAATAACATTGCGTCTGTTGAATTTTCTCAGACTAATTCAACTTGATCAGACACAATGTTCCATCTTAATACGAATATAATCAGACGAAATGAATAGACAAAAGGTATAGACGAAATAACTTAATCAATTAAAGAAACAACTCCCAAATTTTCTTTAATAAAATTAAAGCGAGTTTCGTCTAAAGCCTTTGTGAAAATATCTGCCCATTGAAAATCAGTTTGAACAAATTATATATCGAAAGTACCTTTTTGAATATAATCTCTTATAAAATGAAATTTGATTTCAATATGTTTGGCTTTTGAATGTTGAATAGGGTTTTTGCTGAGATTGATTGCACTTGTATTATCACAAAATACTGGTATTTGGGTCTCAAACCTGGAGTAATCCTCAAGTTGATGTTTTACCCAAAGAAGTTGTGAACAACATCCAGCTGCAGCGATATACTCCGCTTCAGTGGTTGAGAGTGAAATGGAGTTTTGCTTCTTGCTTGACCAAGAAATGAGTGATGTACCAAGGAATTGACCGTCACCACTGGTGCTTTTCCTCTCCACTTTATCTACAGCATAATCAGCATCACAATAGTCACTAAGATTGAAATCATTGTTTTTCTTATAGAACAAAGAGAGATTAGTGGTTCCAATAAGATATCTTAAAATACGCTTTACAACTTGTAAATGAGATTCTCTAGGGTCAGATTGAAAATGTGTACATAGACAGACACTAAACATGATGTCAGGTCTACTTGCAGTAAGATAGAGTAGAGAACCAATCATACTTCTGTATACCGTCTGATCAACGGTCTTATCTAACTCATCTTTGTTGAGGCTAGCACCAGACGAATGCATTGGTGTCTTCATGGGCTTAGCATTTTTCATTTTGAACTTCTTGAGAAGCTCCTTGGTGTACTTCTGTTGGTGAATACAGATACCTTGTTTCGTCTGTTTGATTTGAAGTCCTAGGAAGAACTTTAATTCTCCCATCATACTCATCTCAAACTCATCCTGCATTAACTTAGAGAAATCCTTGCACAAGGATTCATTAGTTGCTCCAAAGACTATATCGTCTACATAAATTTGAACAATGATAAAGTCTTTCAAAACATTTTTCTTGAAGAGAGTTGTATCAACCTTTCCTCTTGAAAAACCATTTTTAAGAAGAAAAGAACTCAGTCTGTCATACCAAGCTCTAGGGGCTTGTTTAAGACCATAAAGTGCTTTCTTCAATTTGAAAACATGATCTGGTTGAGATTGACTCTCAAAATCAGGAGGTTGTTTAACATACACTTCTTCTTCAATAAAACCATTTAGAAAGACATTTTTCACATCCATTTGATATAAGACGATATTTTTGTGAGCAGGAAAAGCAAGTAAAATTCTAATAGCTTCTAATCTAGCTACAAGTGCAAAGGTTTCAGTGAAGTCAATACCTTCTTGTTGGTTATAGCCTTGAGCTACTAACCTGGCCTTGTTCCTTACCACTTTTCCAGCTTCATCAAGTTTGTTTTTGAACACCCATCTTGTTCCAATGATGTTTTTGTTCCTTGGTCTTTCTACTAGCGTCCATACGTCATTCCTTGTGAATTGGTTCAGCTCTTCTTCCATAGCTAAAATCCAGTCATTTTCTTGTAGAGCTTCTCCAATATCTTTAGGCTCTATATCAGACACAAGAGCATATCCAAAAACATCTCTCTGCTTTTATCTTGTTTGAACTCCTTGATGTCTATCTCCAATGATCAGATCTTCAGTGTGGTTTGAGGAAAACCTCCAAGTTCTGACGGGAGCATGATCATCATGGTGTTGAGGGGCAGACGAAGAGGGTTCGTCTGTGTTGGGAGATGTCCTTTCGTCTGTGCTTGTGTCTGGATAAGGTTGAACAGACGAAACAACTTCTTGACCCGAGAGAGTTATTTGTAAATTATCAAACAGTTTTTCCAGGTCTGATATTTCTTTATCAGCCTTTGAGTTATATTAGAATTTCACATGAATAGATTGCTCTACAGCTTGCATTTTAGAGTTAAAAACTCTATAAGCTTTGAAAGTATTAGACTATCCAAGTAAAAATCCCTTCACCACCTTTGAATCAAATTTGCCAAGTTGATCCTTAGTGTTCAAAATAAAACATTCACATCCAAAAGGATGGAAGTAAGAAATGTTGAGTCTTCTTCCTTTCCATAGTTCATATGGAGTCTTATTCAATATTGGTCTTATTAATATTCTGTTTTGAATATAACAAGAAGTATTAATTGCTTTTGCCCAATAATATTTTGGAAGAGAGCTTTCATGCAACAAAGTTCTAACCATTTCTTGTAAGGTACGATTTTTCCTTTCCACAATCCCATTTTGTTGAGGAGTTCTTGGAGACGAAAAATTGTGAAAGATACTATTTTCAAAACAGAAGGCATTGAACTCAAAATTTTCAAATTCTGTTCCATGATCACTCCTAACAGACGCAATACATATTCCTTTTTCTTTTTGAACACGTTTGCAGAATATTTCAAAGACACTGAATGACTCATGTTTATGGGCTAGGAAGTATACCCATGTGAATCTAGTATAGTAATCCACAATTACAGATCCATATCTCTTCCCTCCAAGACTTTCAGTCTGAGTAGGTCCAAAGAGATCAATATGTAACAATTCTAAGGGTCTTGTCGTGGAAACAACATTTTTGGATTTAAAAGAAGCTTTGAGTTGTTTCCCATGCTGACAATATTCACACAGATGATTGGATTTCCAAGATATTTTTGGTAAACCTTTCACAAGATCCTTTTTATAAATTTTTGAAATATACTTGAGACTTAAATGTCCAAGCTTTTTGTGTCAAATATCTCATTCATCGTCTGCTGAAATCAAACATGTTACATTTTGATCACTAAGGTCAGAAAGGAAAACCTCATAGAGATTGTTCTTTCTTTTCCCAACAAACAGAATGGATTTGTCTTTGTTCTTGACTATACATTCATCAGCGTTAAAAGCTACTTCATATCCACTGTCACAAAATTGACTTATGCTAAGTAGATTGAAGTTGAGGCCTTTAACATAAGACACATTTTGGATAAGAGGATTGGGTGTCTTACCAACAGTCCCAATACCTAGGATTTTACCTTTCCCTAAACCATAAGATACAGACCCTTTACTTGGTCTGAGATCTTGGAACATAAACAGGTCTCCCGTCATGTGTCATAAGCACCCACTGTCCAGGTACCAGCTTGAAGTCTTCTCTCTTCCTATTAAGGATATCTGCAACAGGAATAATGAGTGACTTTGGTACCCAAATCTTTTTGGGTCCTCCTTTGTTAGTAGAAGAAGGTTTCTTTTTATTTAAGGTTCTTGTGTTCTTTCTATAATCATTAGGAACCTTATTGTAACTTTTTTTCTTCTTCTGAGAAGACGAAACAAATTTGTTTTTCTTTTCGTCTGACTCTTCAACATAACCAAGTCCACTTTTATCAGATGGAGACCTCCCATATTTTAAAATATTTTCAAGCATGGAGGATCCTTTAGTGAACTTTGCTATGTCTTTGAGTAGAGATTCATTTTCTTTCTTTAATCTTTCGATTTCGAGAGTGAAAATGTTCTTTTCAGACTCAGATGATACTTCATCTGATACTTTCTTTTAGAGCAACTCTTTTTTAGTTTTCAAAACAGCATTTTCTTCCAACGCATGTTTCAGCTTGGTTTTGCATATTTTGTATTGCTCGGCAATAAAATGTGAGTTTGCCAAAAGTGTATCATATGATATTTCTTCTGATTCTGACTCAGACTCAGACAAAGAAGATGAAGAAGTTTGAGTTTCAGTTACCTCAGACGAAACTGCGTCTCCAGCCATGAGACAAATATTTGTTGTTTCTTCTTCTTCTGTGAATTCTTTTGAGCTTTCACTGTCAAGGTCTTCCCAAGTCAGCAAGCTCTTCTTACCCTTGTCTTTGCGAGGGTTCCACCTCTTCTTCAACCTTGGACATTCTGATCTCATGTGTCCAGGTTTTCTGCATTCATAACAGACAATTTCTGAGCTTTCCTCCTTACTTGAGGGCTTTTCAGGGAACTTCCTCTCATTCTTCTTCAAGAAGTGTTGACCTTTTCCCTTCTTCATCATCATCTTCTTGAAGCATCTAGCCATGAGAAAGATCTCATTATCAGACGATTCAAATTCAGTAGTGTCAGCCTTTAAAATCTTGTTTTTCTTCTTTCCTTCTTGGCAGATTCCTCCTTTGGAACAATGTTGACAAACGGAAGAGTTATGGGCTCTTGAACCTTAATTTTGTCTCTTTTGCAGAGAAGTACCTTATGTACTCTCAAAGCACCAATTAACTCATCAAGAGTTAATGTCTTCATGTCACGTCTAACAGAAATAGCAGTGGACATAGCTTCCCATGGAGAAGACAAACTATCCAGTACTTTCATATTGTTTCAGGCTTTGGTGAATGTGATTCCCAAAGAGGTAAGTCCATTTAATATGATTTGGAATCTTCCAAACATCATATCAATAGATTCTCCTTTCTTCACCGAGAACATCTCATATTCTCTTTGAAGGGTGGCGGCTTTCCTCATACTGACATCCACAGTTCCTTCATAAGAAATCTTGAGGGCATCCTAGAGCTCCTTTGCAGATTTGTAGGCACATAATCTGTTGTATTTTGTCCTTGAGAGAGCGCACATAAGAGCATATCTGGCTTTGCTGTTGAGGTCCATAAAGGAATATTCTTCATTTCCCCATTCAGTCCCAAGTTTAACAATGGGAATATCTCCTTGAGTAATAATATTTCACAATCTGTACTGGGTAGACTTGATGTACATCTCCATCCGGTCAGCCCAGTAAGGGTAGTCATCTCCAGAGAACGTCGGCGGCTTGTTCATGGATGACCCACCGGATAAGAACGAGGGTCCTTGCGACTCCATCTTGGATCTTTTCCTCTAGCAGCTGTTAAGCGCTCAACCCTTAGAGGCTGAGCTTTGATACCAAACTGTAAAAGATAAAACACAAGAAGGGGGGTTGAATTGTGTTAATCAAAAATTTAATTCCTTTCGTCTGTTGGTTTAAAAGGATTGACGCGAAACAGTTCTTATCTTCAAATGTTTATTTTAACGAACAGATGTTACAAGTTGATTATCCTCGTTAGTCACAAACTCAGGAAGATTAAACACAGATATTTTTATATTGGTTCATCTATTCAAGACTACGTCCAGTTACCCAGCAACTACTGAGTTTTCACTACAAACCGTGAAATGGTTACAAGTATTGTTTAAACCCAGCCACTTCTGGCTATTACAAGATATTCTTTGAACATAGTCTTCTCAGGCTAAACAACCAGGTATTCTTTGAACACATAACCTCCTCAGGCTAAAGCACCACACAAGTGGATTTGAAAGAGTTTTCTAGAAAGAAAAGTTCATCTTCGCAGAGAGGGTTATACAATAAAGTGCAAGAGTAACAGTAAGCGAAATCACAATAGCTTAGAAATTTGAAGCGTATTTGCAAACTGAAACTTGAAGGAGTGAAGTCCTTTTATAGGCAGAGTCTTCAGATGTCCGTTAGAAACAGAAGAATGTCGTTGAGCTTTTTCCAAGTGCAGTCCAAAAAGGTGTCAGAGTGCAATCAAGTGATAGATAGCGTGTGCAGCGGATTTGATGGCGTGCTCAGTCCTTTTTCTGACTTGTACAGAGATTTCTTAGGAAAAGGGCGAAACCTTTTCATGTTGCATATGAAAACTCGAATCCCCATACTGATCTTGGAAGCTCTCATGAGTAACTTAAAAGATTTGAACTTGACACGAGTTACTAGCTTTACTTCACTTCCTTCCAGACAGTGTGAATCTTCAGTCTTAAGGTTGACTTGTAAGTTTCGTCTGAAGAATATCGTCCATCCTTCTGTCTGATGTCTTGGCTTTGAGACAGACGAATGACTTTAACTTTGAGGGGTCATCTTCCGACTGTGTTTGTTCCGTCTGACTTTACTTGCAATGCTTTGTCTGAGAAGTTTTGTCTATCTTGTAATAAATCAAAATTTAGAGACATTAATCATCTTGATCTAACAGTGACCTTTTTATGTTTTAAAAACATGAGAGGAAACTACTATAAAAGGAAAAATAAGATTACAATGAAAGATGTAGACCAAATTATGTTGATTCTCTCAAGGTCGAAAATATTGTTTGCTTGGTATTTTATTGATAATTTTTTTAACAAAAAAAAGTATTATTATGTTATTTTCTAGATTATAAATTTTTTCAAATACGTAATTTCACTATTATTAAATAATTATTGTAGAAATAATGGTTTTTTTTTAATTGTAATACTCTTCCGCCAGTTATGTTGGATTTTGACCGTCATTATAACTAATTACTTGAAAAGTAATTAAATGAAAGTAAAAAATAAATAAAGGAAAAAATTAAAAATTAAAGTAGAAAATATCACTAACCTATTAATTTTGCTCAAATATATTTTAAAAATTTGAAATAATACTGTAAACTATTGTTTCATCATTTTATTATTCCATTCAATTTGGTGTGACATACATATCAATACCTACATCACATTACTAATTATTACTCCTCTGTTTTTTAAATTATTGAAAATTTGAAGATTTTTTATCCGTCTTTTACAAAATTTAACATTATATTAAATATGCTTTTATTAATTAAATTTTTATTTTTCTTCTTATTTTTAATTAATTCATAATAAAAAATTATTTTATATTTATTAGTTTCTATAAAACAACCTTAAAAACAGATAAAAAGAAATGGAGGTAATAAGAAAAAAGCAGTAATGAGTGGGTTCTTTAAATGAAGAAATAAAGAGAGTAAATTGACCCTTCAGCTGTTAAACTAATACTTCGTAGTTTGTTGTGAGAACGATCATGCAACCATAAACAATCAATTAACCTTTTAATATCATTTTAAGGATATTATCACCGAAAAAATGCCCTACCATTTTTGTTGAATTTTTTTTTTAAAATATTTGATATCATTTTAATAGGTGTAATATATATTTTAGTTTATATTGTGATTAATGCGTAGCGTGCAATTTTAATTGGTTTTTTTATCTATGAAATTAATTGTCATACATGGTATCATGTAATTTGTAATAATTAATTTATCTTATTCTAATTAATAGAGTTAAATTCTCTTGATGTAATTTTAATTCTTTGATAAAATTTTACTCAATGTTTTTAGTTAAGCTGTTTTATAAATTTTTATCAAACCTAAACTTTTGAAATTCTTTGATTTTATTATAAAATCATTGTAAATTCACCCCTTTACCTTATTCTACTTCTTTTAAAAATTTATAAATTAATATAAACATTAAGAAGAATTTTTAACATCTCTTTTTTAGAGTTCCAACAGAATAACTAATAGATAATCTTACTCATTAATCTTATATTTTATATCTAATCTTAAAAAAAGTTGTTATTAAAAAACTTTCTTTTAATCTCTATTGCTGTGACCTAGTCTTCTCCATTCTGCAATAATACTTAATCATAAATTCTTAAAAAAATAAGTTTAACCCTGTTTTTTAGATTTTGTAAAAAATATTATAAATAAATATTAGCGAGCCCATTGAAAAGGTCGTATAAAGTAGTTTAGCATTAAAATATAAAATCTTTTATTAAAGAAAAATAAAAAATCTTAAAATTACTACTGTAAGAAAAAAAAACGAAAATCATTCCACGGAAGATTTGAAATTGTGTAAAATATCACTTCCCAACGTTCAAAAGCATTTCATATTCCAAATCAATCACAAACTACAAATAAACGAGAACGGATGAAGAAATTTTATTGTATCAAACTTAAAAACACAAATTTAAAATTTAACAATAAATATGAAGAGATCAAAATTATTATTATCTATTACAGATGAATTGTAAATACAGTTGATCCTTCTTAACATGGAATATAAATAAAACGTGGTTAGTTTTACTGTCACGTTGAAATGTCTGGGCCATAATTATTAAAAGGATTAGGATATTTATAAGAGAAAAATGAAAATAAAATAAAATTTAATATAAAATTTTCATTAATTAATTTATAGGAAGTTTTATGTTTTTTAAATAATTTAATTTTTTAAAATTAATTAATAATTTTTTAAAAAATTGATTAATAATTTTTTTAAAATTGATTTTACATTTTTAAGAATAAATTCTTCTCTTTATTTTCTTCTAACAGTCCTTCCGAAAATGACAATAAACAAAAAATAAATAAAAATTAAAACAATAATGTCCAATGTATTATGGGGTGTTAGGAAACAGGGACCCACAAGGTTGACTATAATAACCGGGAATAACCGGTAACATTAGCGCACCGACACCGTTTTACCGGTTACCGTCACCACTCCCCCGTCTTCCATTTCAAAAAACGTGCACGTTCCCGCACTCACTGTCTCCCTTCTCATCTTCTGTTGTCTCACTCTGTAACGAAACACAAACCAAGGACATTGCTAATCCCAATGCCCTTTTGTCTCCTATCATTTTTGCGTACGTACCACTTCAACTGAACCGTGTCTTCTCTTTACTTTCTAACTTATAACTTCCAATGTTCTTTATTATTTCTACGGTTACATCTTTTTACCATTTTACTCTACTCTACTCTACTCTGTTTCTATATGCTTTTTCTCTTTTTATATTTTTCTCTGTCCGTTTCACGTGAGTTAACATATGATAACCTCACGAACTCAAAACTCCCCAATTCACTACATACCCATCTCTTTCGTTTTCCATTGTCTCCTCTCTCTTTGCTACATCTTGTTCGTTTCTTCTCTCTACTCATTTACTCAATTTGCATCTTCTATTTTTCTGATTTTCCTGTTTTTACTATTTCTCTTATTGTCCATATCTGTATGTTCTATATTTGGCCTTATGCATTCTTCATTTCTTTTCTGCTTTTCTTTTATTTTTGCTTCTGCTTATTAAATAGTGACTATCGTGTAACTTCTTTTTCCTTGTGTTGTAGTTTTGTGTGTTCTGTTTTTTTTTTTTTTTTTTTGGAAATCAAGGAAATGTTGTAGTTGAATGCCAAAGCTTTTACTCTTTGCTTGATGGGTTGGGTTGGTCAAAGTTAATGTTGAAAAAAGACAACATTTTTAGATTGATTAGTGACAGTTGTTAAATGGGGTCTTCAAATTATTGGAATATAGCCAGCTAGCATGTTTAATATGATGTTGATGATGACGTTGGTCATGGAGGATATTTCTTCACCCTCTACTTCTAGGTCTCTGCTATGGTCATTTTAAATCGATTCACAGATTCCTTTATATATTTGTATTTTTATTTTTACTCTAAAATGGTGGCCGCTTTTGGTGGCTATTCCTTTGTTTTGTTTTTGTTAAGAATATTTCCATGGTACCATTATGTCCCTTTCACTCCATTCTGATTTCACTTGGTACAAATAAGTGGTTTTTGTTTTTTATTTTTATTTTGGCTGTAAACACGCATGGCTTGTTGCTTCTGCAGAGAGTAAAACAGACAAGTAATGATATCATATGTTTGCTCAATTTTAGGGACTTCAATTTCACTAGTGTGGACAAGATCTATATGGATGCAGAATTTTTATCTGTTTAATTCGTATTTATTTATTATCATACCTAAATATATGTTCACATTTTGATTCCTGCTCTGCCTACCCTTGTGAGTCATAGTTATTACTAGTTGCTTTCTAAATGAGGTCTTCAAATGAAATTGAACTTCAGGTCTTCATTAATTTTATGCATAATTTTGTGTGGCCTGAAATTGAACTTGGTCCCCCTTCAATTATTGCAAATTATGTGCTATATGAATGAACTTTCTACATTTGTCATCTTCCTTGGTTTTCCATTTTGTGCTTGCGCAGCTGTGTTTGCTGGTACATTCATAGCGGACTAGATGTTTTGATACTCATTGGGATGAATGTTTATTGGTTTCATTTTTCTATTTTTTCCTGTTATTCTTTGAGAATCTAGCCACTTATTTTATCATTACTTTTGCAGGTAGAAACTAGTTTTTGAGCCCTTGGAGAGAAACGTAGAGGTTCTGTACACACTTCTCTGGTGGTGGAAGCTGAAGCACTATTCTTGGGAGTAGGTATTGTTAGTGGTTACAAACAGACTTTAGGATTTGAGAAGTAGCGCTTAAAGAGCTCGATAAGGTTAGTTACTGCTATCATTTCCCCCCCTTGTCACAGCATCTTCATTTGATTGATATTTAAAGGAATTTGAAAGCATGAAAGAAACTGAGAGGAGAAAAGCTTCAAGGAATAGTCAAGCAAAAGGTTCAAGAAGAACCGAAAGGAGAGAGAATAAATCCCATCAAGATAATTCTTCCAAAACATTGAATGAAAAAGGAACTGAATCTAAGACACCCCAGGACAGTAGACCAACTGCAAATAATGTTATAAGTGATTCAAACACTGCCTCAGAGAATTCAGAAACTTATGAAAATGTGGTTATACATTATGTGGATGATGTCAACAGGTCTGAGGAGACACTTGCTGAGATGAAAGTTAATGAAATGGTGGCTAATGAAAACAAAAATGAAGTGGCTGATGATAGTTCCAGTGATTTGGAGAAAGACCAAAAGGAAGGGAATGAAGAAGTATCAGATACTGATACAGTAAAGGATTCAGTATCTTCCCAAGGTGATTCAGTAACAAATGAGGATGAGAAGGCAGAAAAGGCTTCAAAAGATCCTAAAAGTAAGGTTAAAGTGAATCCTTCAGAAAGCAATCGTGGATCAAGGGAAATATCTGATAAAAAACGAAATAAATTGCAACCAAAGGTACTGCATAGAAACCAAAAGAAACCTGTGAACTCAATTAAAGGCCCCTCCAAAGTTACAAACAAAAATACTTCCTCAACCAATTCTAAGACTGTTAAAGTTCCAGTTAGTGTTTCATCAGAATCTTCTGAGGGTGTTGATGAAAAACATGTTCAAGAGGTCAAAGAAGTTGATATTGTGGATGGATCCTCCAATGGTGCTCAGAGCATAGGAAGTGAAGATGAAAGTCATGAAACAGTTATTGCTGAAGAAAATGGTGAGCATGAGGATAATGCAGCTGCGGAATTAAAAATTGAAGAAATGGAATTAAGAATTGAAAAGCTGGAAGAAGAACTCAGAGAAGTTGCTCTACTTGAAGTATCACTTTATTCTATTGTACCAGAGCATGGTAGCTCAGCACACAAGGTGCACACTCCTGCTCGGCGCCTTTCCAGGCTCTATATACACGCTTGTAAGCATTGGACCCAAAAAGGGCGAGCATCGGTTGCCAAGAATACTGTTTCTGGCCTTATTTTGGTTGCTAAGTCCTGTGGTAATGATGTTTCAAGGTATGTACATGTGCTTCATTGAAATCCTGTCATTTACTGATTTTGAATATCAACAACAAATATTCTCTTCTTGATTTGTGATTTAGGTTAACTTTCTGGTTGTCAAATACCGTGGTGCTGAGAGAGATAATTTCACAAGCTTTTGGGAATTCATGTCAAGCTAGTCTCCTTAAAAGGTTGGCTGAGTCAAATGGAGCTGGCAAGAGAAATGATGGGAAATCTATGTCACTGAAATGGAAAGGTAGCTCTAATGGTAAACCAGGAAATGGTTTTATGCCTCTTGTTGAAGATTGGCAAGAGACAGGAACCTTTACATTTGCTTTGGAAAGAGTAGAATCATGGATCTTTTCTCGGATAGTGGAGTCAGTGTGGTGGCAGGTAGATGTTGTTTCATGTTATAGTTGATGCTTCTTGATATGTTGTAAAATTGAAATATTATATAAGTACACAGGATGGTTCATAAAATTTAGGCGTTTAGGATGCTATTGACACAAACTGGTATCATTTTTTGAAGTTTGTTTAATAAGTTGAGAAACATGTTATTTTTTCAGGCTTTGACTCCCTATATGCAGTCTTCAGTTGGGGACTCTTCAAATAAATCCATTGGGAGGCTGATGGGACCTGCCCTGGGCGATCACAACCAAGGAAACTTCTCCATTAATCTGTGGAGAAATGCTTTCCAAGATGCTTATCAACGACTCTGTCCTGTTCGAGCAGGAGGGCACGAGTGTGGTTGTTTGCCTGTATTGGCTAGAATGGTGTGCTTTTTTATTATTAATGATATCCTTCCATTCCTGCAGACGTTTATAATTTCCCTTTCTTTGGCTAAGGACTAAGTAGAGTTGAATTCTTTTTACAGGTCATGGAACAGTGCATAGCTAGACTAGATGTTGCTATGTTCAATGCTATTCTTCGGGAGTCAGCCCTTGAGATCCCAACTGATCCTATATCAGATCCTATTGTTGATTCAAAAGTTTTGCCAATTCCAGCTGGAGATTTAAGCTTTGGGTCTGGTGCACAGCTAAAAAATTCTGTATGTATTTTTTGCCCTTGTTATTGCTTGGTGGTCACATATTGTCTAAAAGTTGGATTTGAGTATTTGAATTCCTAATCTGGCAGTAGTAAAAGTTCATCTTCTATGCACATCAATTTCTTGTAGAGACAGTTCCTGATAGGATCTTTTGAAAATAATTGTCTATAAAATTAAGAGAACTACAAAGAGCTTTTATCTGCTGAGAATGTTTAGATTGTATAACTTGGACTACCTGCTTGAGTTGAAGCTAAAGCTTGTAGTGTATAAGAAAATTTGTTTCTCATGAATACTTTTTTGGTTTACCTTTTCTACGGATCTAACTAGCATTACCTGATTACTTTGATGTTTCCTTTCTTTGGAAGAAAACACATCATATTCGGTATATTGAGCCTTCTTAATTTTCCAACTTCATAGTTCGTTCACGATCTTAAAAGATAACCTGCTTAGATAATGTCATGTTTGCATTTGTCATTTTATACATGAGATTCTTCAGATGTCCTCCAGTATTGATCTTGTTCTTGTTGTAATGTCCAAACTCCAAAGCCACTATAAGTGGTAAACTTGAAGAGAATGATAACAAGTTAACATAATTTGGGGTTTTTATTGCTTAGTTTATATAAATCATATGACTCATTTGCAGTATCAAGGATTCATCATATAGGAATATTTGTAGATGTTTATGCTTATGCAATTGCTACTTGAACTGCAGGTTGGCAATTGGTCTAGATTGCTTACTGACATGTTTGGCATCGATGCTGAAGACTGTATGCAAGAATATCAGGAGAACAGTGAGAATGATGAAAGGCAGAGTGGAGATGGTGAACCTAAATCTTTTGTTCTCCTTAATGACTTGAGTGACCTTCTGATGCTACCTAAAGACATGCTTATAGATAGAAATATCAGACAGGAGGTTAGTTTCATGAATTTAATGCCATTTTTCTTCTGTTGCATATCAATTTCACTCTTTGTTGGTTTGTCATTGTCTTCATTCCATATCTTTTATTGTTGTACAGGTTTGTCCATCCATCAGTCTTTCATTGATTATACGGGTTCTCTGTAACTTCACTCCGGATGAGTTCTGTCCTGATCCTGTTCCAGGAACTGTCTTGGAAGCCCTAAATGCGGAGGTAAACTATACATAACTTCCACTTTTAATCTGTTCACGAGTAAACATCAGTTTGTTGCTAGATTTAACATCTTAGAAGAATTTAAGAGTTGCTCCAAAAAAAAAAGTAAAATTGAGTGAACATTAAATTTTTTTTATTTGATGGTATGTTATGACTTATGAACACCGACCTGGTTATTAAATTTTGGATTCTCACATCTTACCTACCAAACTTTAATAACCAAATTGCATTAGCAAGGAAAGAATAGATAGATTATTTATTTATATTCTGAAATTGATAATGACATTAATTCAATGTAATTTCATGCTGTACTTATTTGTAACTTTCTGCTCTATTTTAATAGCACAGTAATTATGAAAACTAGTTTATTGAATTTTATTTACTTCATATTCAGACTATTATAGAGCGAAGATTGTCAACAGAATCTGCAAGAAGCTTCCCCTATGTGGCTGCTCCTATTGTGTATATGGCTCCTTCCTGTGCTAATGTGGCAGAGAAAGTTGCAGAAGCTGGAGGAAAGTCTCACTTGGCAAGGAATGTATCAGCTGTTCAGAGAAGAGGATACACTAGTGATGAAGAGCTAGATGAACTTGATTCTCCTTTTACATCCATCATTGATAAGCTTCCTTCATCTCCAACAGTCACTGAAAATGGAAAAGGTAATCACAAAGAGCAAGAGGGCCACCCCACCACAAATTCTAGATATCAACTCCTACGTGAAGTTTGGTCCATGTGAACCTTGTCAGTTTCACATGTCTGTCTACCTACCAAGGGAAAAATTAATGAATATGTTGGAGATTTAGCAGCAAGGAATTGTGAATTGAGAAAATTGAAACGAAATGGAATAGAAAGGTTTTAGATACTTTTTGAGAATTTTCATCAATAGCAGAGTCTATATCTGCACTTTTACTTTTTGTATAGAAAAAAATAAGTCATTATAGCGTAGAATTAAAAAGAATTTGTTCTGTTCAGTGTTTAGTCCTCTTGTCTATTTTATAATTTGCATGCAAGATATATTTGTAATAGACATTTTAATATTTATTTGTCGTAAGAGTATAGAAAATCTTTTACAATTTGCAAAGCTTATGCATCAGAATATGAAAACAGTTGTTTAACTTGAAATTGCTTGGGTGTATGCTTTTCACGGTTTTGTTGTGGTTATGAACTCAACTTGAGCACTTTTTGTGTTAAAGGCACCACATTGCTTGTTTCTACGTCCAGAATCTTCTACTCTTTTGCCGGTTAGATTTGGTAACTTAAATGCAGTTCTGTATCACATGTAAAAATAGCATGTAAAGTTGTATTTATGTTTGAAAATTATTGAAAGACAAAAAGTTAATTTTAATTAAAAATTATTAAGTTAATTTATTGAAAGACAAGTATTTGGTGAATTGATGGTTGAATTATTTCAGAAATGTTTGGAAAAAAGATGGAATGTTTTATGAAAAGTTAAAGCTTAAATAGTATAATATCTAAAGAGGAATTTTGTTAAAATAGGTAATAATAAAACCATGGAACATTGTTGAGGTATGATAGAGTAAGAGAAAGAAAATAAAGTTATAAAATAATGCAAAGTCTGAAATGAAATCCAATTATGTGTCTCATCATACATCACTTGTATTTGTTGCCAGACCCTTTGTCAACATAGAGAAATAGAATAAAAACCTACAATTTTAATGAATATATAAATAAATAAATTTTAATGTATATATAAGACATCAAAGAACTTGATACTGAAAATCTGAAATTAGTGTTGTATCATTTCAACCTTATCCTTGAACATCAAAAGCCCAAAACAATTAGCTCACGGCATTTTTTTTTTTTTTTGGGAAAATTATTTACTAGAGAATTTTACGCAGAATTAATCAAAAAATCTGGAATAAACTAATTCATTATCGAAAGAGAAAATTATTTACCAGATATTTCTATGTTTTTTTTTTCTTATAGTTTAAAAAACTATCTAATTAATTCTTACGATTTAAACGTGGTTATTTTGACTCTTATCTTTACATTTTTATCCTCTTTGATCTCTGTTGATAAAAGTTTGATAGTACCATTAACAATATTATGAAAATTTTAACTTACAAGGACCAAAATAAATTAAAATGTAAATTGTAGGAACTAAATAACTACTTTTAATATTTATGATTATTTTGTTAAATATATATTAACTTTTAATTATTTTTTATTTCTTATAATTTTAAAAATTTCTCCTTTCGTTCTTATAATTTATCAGCAGTGATTTTAGTCTATCTATTTTATATTTTGATTAATTTTGATCCTTACTATTAAAATTTTGATAATCCTGTTAACAGGGTTATCAAAATTTTAATGATAAATACCCAAATAATTAAAAATGTCAATTTTAAGGACCACTTTTATATATATATATATATATATATATATATATATATATTAAAGACAAAAGTTTATGAAAATGTAAGAAAGAAATAATTAAATCTATACTTTTATTTTCTCAATAATAAACATGATGAGAATTCTTTGTTATAAGGGCCAGAAGTTGTACAGTTTACTAAAAAGTGCATTATAGAAGGGATACATACTTTTAATAGTTACTTTAATTATACCAATAAAAAATGTCAGCAAATGTATTAACAAATTAAATTTAAAACTAATTAAATTATATATAATGTGTTACATGTTTCTCGTCATATATTATGCATGTTATATGAATTTGGACTTCAAATCATTATTTTTTTTAATGTATTATTTAAGGTGATGATTTATCTTTTATAATAATGTGTTTAATTAAGTTTTTCAATTTATATTAAATATAATATAATATAATATAATATTAGATAATATATGTTTTAAAATTTCATAATATTTTAAAATATTAATTTTAGTCCCTATATGAATACATGTTTTTAGTCTGCAATGAAAAATTAAAACCACGTCACTGAATTTCAAAATAACGAAACTTATTTGATTATATATATATAATTTTGAATAAATGTATACTTTCACACACGTAACTTAAAGCATGCAAACACCAGGTGCACATGCTAGGAGCATCACTGGGTTCAAATTCAACCTAACTACGGAATATTCTTCTTAAATAGCTTAATGAAATCACTCGAATCGAACTTGAATAATGAAAAACATGGTTTTGAAAACAACAAACTGAAATGTTCAAACCAACATAAAAAAGAGCATGCATGCATGCATGCAAGCTCTCACTGGGTCTCGCACCACTATGGTGCTATTAGTGTTCAACTTCAACCAACGGAAAATAAATTGCAATTGACAGGGAAATTAACCTGTTCATGATCAACATATTGAAATAAAGATTGGTCTCTAATCCAGAGAATTAGCCTTAATTCTGAGAGCTTTCTCCAACGTTATTTTCCCTTCTTAATGAATTTTGCAAAAGGATTGTTCTTAGCACGCTTAAAACTCGGGGCTGAGCTTCCCTGACCACTTTCCTCACTACGAGAGTTCACAGATGGCCTTTCAATTTGTGGTGATGCCAACGCAGCCACATTTGGAATCATGTTTGAACTGTTTTCTGATATTGGCATTCCAAATTGATGATATTGGTCTGTAGCATGGAACATTGTTGAGGTTCCTTGGCTAATAATGTTCTGAAGCCCTTCATTTGACTGATGTATTATTACTTTATCAACATCATTATGCCCACGCATAATGGCCTGAACGTCATAAGATTGGAGACCGAAATTAGTAACTGCATTGAGCCCATTCAACCTTATGCTTTCAATATCATAAACCTTTGCTGCTTCCACCTCTGTGTCTGTTTAGTGTTTACATATAATTAAAATATCAGAAACTAATCAACCATTTCACATAGCTTAAAATGAATATTTTAAAAATATTATAATATATTACACACATATCTCTCGCTCTTGTCCTCAGGAAGTAAAACTAATGTTAATAAATCATTTTCTTGAAAAAAGAATGCAAAATTCTATACATCATATATGACTAATAAAGTGAGAAGAAACGGAAGAATTTGATTTGTTGATATCATCTATTTAACCCACTTGATTTCCATGAAATAAAAAAAAAATTGCTTATTGCTTCAAAAAATAAAACATACGAAGTCTCAATGTAACTTATTAAAAATACTACTAGCAGCTATATAGAATATGTCAATTAATTAAACATATATAGGTAAATGGACTTAACCGAATAATCCAAGGAAGGATCTCTGATCATTGCCTTCAGTTGCAATACTTGCTTCCCATTTCCCAGTAGATAAATCTCTGCTTAAAAATTAAGTAAAAATGTGACATATACACACACGCGCGCACGTATATATATATATATATATATATATATATATATATATATATATATATATATATATATTGCTAGAAATTAAGAGAGACACATATTTTTGTGTATATTATATATACCTGGTGACTCCACGATACGTGGATAAGTACTTCGTAAAACTGAAACTTAACCTATATATAGATGGGATAGCAAATGATTAATTTGGTCTCATTCATATGCATTCTTTAGTAGAAAAAAAAAGTATATTTGAAAATGAAAATAGATTAACTAATCGAGTTAGAAGTACCAAGGAAACTAGTAATATTAAGAGTGGTTCAATGATGAGAGTTTTTCTGATATTACCTTCTGACAGTATCCACAACTTCGGTTCGTGCCATACCAGTCATAGCATCAAGTGATTGCTTGTATTGACTTGCCTGGAACAACAAAGGTATATTATGTACAGTACAGGACAACATATTGATACATAAAAATCAGGTCTTTTCTCTAGAATTACAAAACCTAGTATATCTTGATGTCTAGCTTATTCAAAGGTACGTAGCAGAATTATCAATTAGAAATATCCAAGTTTGAGAGGCAAGACTCACACTCTTGAGAGGCAAGACTCACACTCTTTGTATATTAATTCTAAATTTCTAATCAGATCACATTGTCGAGCTAATGTTTCCATCTTAAAGGATAACAAGTGCTGAAATCTTTTAAGAAATTACTAGAAGTTAAAAGAGTTAGCTTACACCCGACTTATCTATTAACTAGACACTTCTATGTAGAATTCTCTAAAATATTGGACTAAATTAGTTTATCTATCAAAGAAAAATTGATATGCTTTAACAAGAGAGAGAGAGAGAGTTATAAAGAAAAACCATGAACATGTAATTGTCAGTATATATATCTAGAAATATGTTCTAAGACGAAGGACATATACAATATATATTAGTCATGTGTGATAGTGCATTTTTAGCCCACCAACGACCTGTTAGGAAAATAGAGGGTAGACTATTGAAAATAAAAGAGATTCTATTCCTATGACACATACTAGTTATCTAGGTTGATCATACTCAATTTATCGCAAAGTAACCATAATTATTCACATGCTTTTTCATCAACACAAATGAACATAAAATTCATAATCCTTCAAATACTTAGTGTACATTTAGTTATTCGTTAAAACTACATGTTGAATAGAGATTTTGTATATTCCAACATATAAACGAAAAGATGAAAAGATACGTGAGTGTTACGTCTCTTCACGAGAAACAAGATCAAGCCACTGATTGTCATCTCTCAACTCACCAAGTGTTTCTCTCAATTCCTTTGTAACCAAAGCTTTGATGCCATTTGTTAGAATATTAGACGGGAGACTAAAGAAAATTGAGACTCTATTGCTTTAACTCACTAGTTACATGAGTTGATATATATACAGTAGAGTAACCCATAACTATTACATGATTTTTCGATTAATACAGTAATGCATATATCAATTAACTCACAACCCTTAATCTTTTCACCCTTTATTTTCTAATTATTATTTCTAACACAGTACTCTACCTCATAACCAACCAATGTTGAGTGTACCTCCAACCAATTTGTGTTATGATAAAAGTTATAGTCTTGTAACAATGTCATTCTATTTTCTAAACATTTTATCTGTCCAATCATCTCCACTCCTCCTGAATTCCAACAAGTTTTTCTTATTACGAAAATACTAGAGATCAATGATCAAACACTTCTAAAATGAACTTCACTTTCTCTATCAACTTTTTAATATTGTTTTCTTCATTTTAGCTTTAACATTTAGTAGCTTTATATTTTAAAATTTAGATTCATTTGAGATTAACATCTTTGTAATTTACCCAACCTCAAAGGAGGTTTGTGGAATTTGCTTTACTGGTTCTTTTTCTTGTATTATAGTTATGTATGCATGCATATGAGATATGGCGTGTAAATATAGTAAAAGTGTAGCATACTGGAAAATTTGTTTTTGCAGTGGATCCATGAAGTTTCAGAGCCACCATGTCATGAGCTCTTGCTGCATTCGCGGCCTTGTCAAATTTACCTGCTCAAATATATCATCCACCATAAGTATTTATCACAATGACCAAATCTGAAGGAAAAATATTTTTGTATCAGTCAATACATATAGCAATAAAAATCATTAATTAGGAGATAATAAAATAACAAAATTACTCTTTTTTCACCATACAAAAAATGTTTTCTTAGTGGGGGCAATATATAAATATGTTTTCATCTAATTGCACTTTTTTGAAATGTTCCGATTCAAAAAACCACAGGTCAAGTTATAAGAGTTGAATTAATTATTGATCTTCCCCTTTTGAAATCATCAAATGCACTTGAGCGTGTTGCTTCACTCACCAAGATATACTGCAAGATACACAGTAAACATGACATTAGAATATTGAACCTATATATCAAGTATGTGGTGAATTAATAAAGTGTGTATATAAAAAATTGTGTATAGTATAGTAGTACACATAGAATGGAAATTAATTCTGAGTTAATGCACGTAAAACATTACTTAATTGCTCGTTCTTGGTTGCATCACCCTCATTCGCACGTACTTGACCTATATAGACTGGTTTATTCGTGACTCTGAATTCACATAATTAAACCCATATTAGCCGATTTCATAGACATATCCATAAAGAATAACTAATAAATGCCGCATACATATGCAAATATATCAATTTTAGGTTGTAATCTGTGTGTATATAAACAAATATAATACTTTTGTACTCCCAGATATGTATGAGACTCTTCCTTATCACCCTTCTGGTGACCAAAATTTGAGGTTCCTTCGGAAGCTGCAGCGATATTATTAGGATACTTGAATGGATACATCTTTTTCTTCCTTTCTTGTTGACAACGATTTGAATCCTAAAGAGATAAAACAAAATTACTCTCAGTAAACTAACAATTGATTTTAATAAGCAGCAACTTATAAAAACAAAATGATTTGAAAAAAGAAAGAAAGAAAGAATTTTTAAAACTAGGGATTTTCAGAACATACACAGCGATTTTCAGACCCTGAAAAGAGAAAATGATACTTCCGACCCTACGCCGAATTATATGATATGTATTACAGCAAAGAATCTCATAGTATGTGTGTTTAGTTCATTGTTTGCACTCATCCCAAGTCAGTTGAACGGAAAACATGTGAGTGTAAGCGTTTCAAATCATGTATATTTGATAAGCATTAATTCTTGAGTCATGTCCAACTCATATGTTTGATAAATATTGTTAAATTGATGCTACTTAAATTAAAAACGTAAAGTTTTCTAATAAAAAAACTAACTTTATTTTTTGACAGGCAAGTAATAAAAAAAACACTTGAATAAAAGCATTGAGTTTAACTTTAATTTTCATATTTTTTTTATTTTTAATTATGTATATTTTTTTAGTCACCTCCATTTCAAATCTTTCGTCAAATTCTCAAATGAGTCCCACTAATAGTTCATATCTTTGATCATATCTTTAAAAAATGTAAAATTTTCTATATATTATTAAATAAAAAATTACTTTTTACTTTTAAATAAATAACTAATAAAAAACATATGAGTAAAAGGATAGTGTTGAGTCCGTATCTAATATGTTTACTTTTTTTTATTATTAACTATGCACATTTTCTTTAAATCATCTCTAACTCAGAATTTTGGTCACGTTCTTTAATGACTTGAACATTTAACTTAAATCTTTGGCCATGTTCTTGAAAAATGTAAAATTTTCTATAAATTAATTTATAAAAATTAATTATACTTTTAGAATAGATATTAAAAAAATTATACAAATGGAAAGATGGAATTTAACGATAATTTTGAAAATTTCTAATAATCTATGCTTTATTATTTTAAATCAATGTATATTTTCTTTGAGTCATTTGAAGGATAAAAAGTGTTTAAAAATACATATTGTGTAATAAAAGGATCTAACATTGAGGATAAAAGGTGTTTAAAAACAAATTATGTATACCTGTTTGATTGCCGAGTTCTTAAACAAAAAAATTTCTCTAGTAATAAAAAGACTCTATGAGTATCCACCACACTGTTAACCTGTATTTGTCAGTATGCATCCTAAAACTAAAACTGTATTTATAGCAAACCGAATGGACTAAATCTTTTATCAAATCAAAATTATTATTCATAAAAAATATATTGTTTCCTATTACCTTTTATTACTAACCAATTAACAATTCATTGAAATAATTGACTGAGGTCAAGAGATAAAAATTTTATTATCATATCAAAATCATTATCGGTAGAAAATATATCATTTCCAAGTTATCTTTTATTATTAACTTATTAGCATTTCAAAATTAAAATAATAATTGACCTTTAAAAAAATAATTAACCAAATTAAAAGATAACAAATTTCTTATGAAAATAAAATTATTATTGATAGAAAATATATTATTTCATGATATCTTTTATTGTTAATCAATTAGTATTTTTTTAGTCTAAATTCTAAATAGAAAATCCTTCATTTTTTGTTTTATTCATTCATTAGGATATAATTTTATTCATATAGCTCATTGTCATGATTTGATAAATCACATCCTGATTAATCATTAATTATACAAGTATTTAATCATATCTAATATTCATTCAACAATTGCTCTAAAGCACCAGGTATAAGGAAACAAAATACAATAAATAACTTATTAATTACTATGATCATATCAGGTCAAATAAAACTATTTAACTTCTTCTCAAAAATTTTCTATTGATAATTTGTGATAAATTTTAACCATTAACAAATTTCAATTGAGGCAATTTAATTTTCAGATCAAAATGTGACTCGTCTAAACTAATATATGAAATATATTGGCATTTATTTAATAAATACTATCACTTATTTATTTATATATATATATATATATATATATATATATATATTAATCCATCCATATTGATGTCCTCAATAATCCTATATCAAGAATGATTTAGATTAAAATTAAAATAAACTTATTTCTCATTATCATATTCTCTATTTTAATTACAAAGTCTTTAATTTTAAACAAAGAAATTATTAAATAAACTATTTAATTAAAATAAATTATTTAATCAAATAATAATAAAATAATACTTTCTTATTAAAATTAAAATTAATTTCGTATTAACTTGCATCATGGACATACAAATTTATTCTTAATATCATCCGTCTTTAACTTATTCTTAAATGAATCGCACTTATAGTTAAGATCTTCGATAATAGTTTAAAAACGAATTATTTAAAGTAGTATTTGATGTGAGTGTTCTTTTTTCATTTGTATTGAAAATAGAATTTAGAGGTGAAAACATTTTTGATTGGTTTTTTTAAAATACTTTCATAAAAATAAGAAACATTATAACTCCGTTTCCAATTTTAAAAAATAAAAATAAAAACTAAAAACAATTCATTGAATTAAACACTAACCAAAAACACTAACGGCCCAGTCCATTGCAACACGGACAATGATGGATTGGCCCAAATCTTCATAAACAAAATATAATATATATCACTTACTTTGGCACTATATAGGTCAAGAAATTAATTAATTTACAAAGCTGACACATCAATGCAAATTTTTTTAAAAAAAATATTGAACTGATTTTATGAAAGGAGTTTTTAAATATTTACTATTTAAGCACAATAATCTGAACATTTTATGATATATGCATTGTCTTGTTAATAATGTATATGCCTCCTGTGTAAAATATAATCCCTAAAATATTGATATTCATTTAAGAGATTTATCATATAAAATTATTTATAATAGATTATATATATTATTATTTTTTAAAACAATAGCATGCGCTTAAATAAGAAGAAAATTATTCAATTCAATTTAATTTAGAGAAATAATAATTATTTTGTAACCTTTTTAGGGAATTTCAAAATTCATTATTTTCAAATTTTAATCCAGAGTAAATTACTTGGATTAAATTTTTTTTGACTAATTGAGAATTTGATTTTGAATTACATGATAAATCAATCAAACATTTGGTTTTTTAGTCCTCTGACACGTTATTGACTATGGGTATTTGAGCAAAATTTTAAGAGAAAGATTGAATTGAAAGCATATGGAATAAAAGCTTGAATGACATTAAAAGCAAATGATAATAATACCTTTATTTTTATGTAGCACATTTTTTTTATTTATATAAATCATTTGAATGTTATTTTAAAACAAATAAAAATATTATAAAAAGATACTTGCACTAAAGTGTTTTATAGAATTAATCACATGTTATTAAGTACAGTAAATTTGTTATTTTTAATAATAAAATTTTTATAAATCATATAAAATTTATTAATGATTAAATAAAACATTTTTACCTCGTAACTTTTAAACTCTAAATAATATTATAAAGCATTTCCGTCAAGAGTCATACCGAGAATATGAACTTAAAACTACAAATTTCGTTATAAAACAATTTCACAATCAACTGAACCACGTGTTTTCATTGGTAGCAATGAAGTACTTATTTGTATATTAGATTAACAAGAATAAATGAATAATGATGCCATTAAAGATTTGAGTGTTCGTATTAGTGAATAAAATGACAAATACTCAAAGTATGTTAAAAATGAAGTTTAGAACTATCATTTAATAAACTACATCATTATAGAATGATATATCTTTGATATTTTCTTCTTTGAATTATAACTTCAATTCACAACAAAAGCTTTCAATTCACATGATTTAGTTTTTAAATAGATGAACAAGAAAATGTTCCTATTTAAGTAGTACTTTTTCACTAACAGAGGAAAAAAAAAAAAAAAAAAGCAATGACATCTACCCTTAATTCGCGAAAAGAAATAATAAATTCAGAGCTACTCTAATTCGTTCGAGCTTTTCCAAATTAAACTCAAGTTCACAAAACTCATAAAAACAACCATTCTCAAATTTCAAATTTATCAATATGCAAAACAAATTATCCAAAGAGGACAACAAACACAGGTGATAGAAATCATCTGCGTTTGGGAAACTTGACTTAAAAATAAATCTAAAAAACACATTCACGAACTCAAAACACATTGTTTGAGCCTGCAAATGCTTTGAATGACTAAAGATAATTAACTAACCAGTTCTTAATTTAAAAACTAAACTTGCAATTTCCAGCAACAGCACTAGAGACCTTGTCTATCACCATTCATGGCTGAAAGAAGTCAAAATCACTGTCGAAAACATTGTCTTCCATGAAAGACCTGTTGAGAGAATCGATCATGATCAAATCATTTCCAATTCCAGAGGCATGATTTTGGGGACCAGTGTTGTTTGGTTGAGAAGAAGAACCAGGATTCTGAAAACCTTCAAAGAAGGAGTTTAAGTTCTCATCTAGATTCTGGAGATAAGTATTGGCTTGGAAGTTACCGGGCTCATAGCTTTGGTTCAGTTCAGGTAACTGTGGCTGTGCTGCTCCAATTTGTTGATTAGGTGGTGGCACTTGTTGGACATATGGCCCTGATGAAGAAGCACCACCTGTTGCTTCTGTGCTTTTATTCACCTCGCCAGTGGTTAGGGCAGCTAATTGTTCATACATGGCAGCAGGAGTGCTTGGAGATCCAAATTCCTTGTCTCCACCTAGTAAAAACTTTCCAAAATCCAATGCAAAATTTGGCAATCGGTCTGAGTTGTCTATCTCAAAATTTTGAATGAAATTACCACGCAAAGGAGGGTTAGAACTCTCAGGCAGAAAGTGGTTGTTGTTGTTGAGCAGGTAATGACTGTAAAAATTGTTGGCATTCACTTGGTCTTGAATCAGAAGTGAATGCTGCAATGTAGCATTTTGATTTGGAAACACTCCTTCAAGGTTAGCAATTGAATTGCCACTATTTCCAATACCAATAGTAAATCCACCAAGAGTATTGTGTTCGCCCAGTGAGCTGCCTTGAGGATATGCCTGAGATTCATAATTGATTGGAATAACACTAGGGTTTTGGAAGCCATGAGAAAAGGATGAGGTGGTCAGTTGTTGAGAATTGTGTTGCCATGTGAAATTGGTCCCAGGATATGCTTGAATTCCAAGGTTGCTTGGAATGAGGTTAGGGTTTTGGAAGCCATGAGAAGAGGATGAGTTGTTCAGGAGTTGGGAAATGCTTTGGCCTAAGGAGCTTTGACGATAAGCTTGAATTCCAAGGTCGCCTGAAATTGTATTAGGGTTTGAGAGGCCACGAACCAGGGATGAGTTTCTCAGTTGTTGAGGACTGCGTTGGCCTATTAAGGAGCTTTGAGCATATGCTTGAGTTCGAGGGCTGCTTGGAATGAGATTAGGGTTTTGATTGCCATGAGAGAGAGATGAATCGCTCAGCTGTTGACGATTGTCTTGGACAGGAGAACTCCTTTGAGGATTTGCTTCATTTTTTTCTGCCGGCCTCAGAATAATAGTTCCATCCTCTTTTTGTGTTATTACACTATCCACAATGCGCTTCACATTATAGCATGCTATATCAAAGTTGGTAATTGCTTCCCATCCCTTGAGTTTTATTGATATAATATCATAAGCTCTGGCTGCATTATCTGCTAAGTCTGAATTTAACAAACATATGTATTAGCTAGGCTAAACATAGACCAATATATTTAATAGAATGTGAAAACATATTCTATTATCATGTATAAGAACAAATTTTAACTAATTGAATGTGTGTTACGAGTGCGTGGAAGAGTATGATACTAACACTCTCTTATGTGCACTAATAACTAATTTATATATAGATATTGATGCTTAAGAACTCACATTGTGCCATAAATTACAAAATGAATTGGAAGAGTTAGGAAATGAACTTACTATAAGCTCCCAAGATCACAGTTGGCAACCCCCTACGACCAAGCCTTGCTTCCCATTTCCCATTCTCCAGGTTCCTGTTTGTGATAAGAATATGAGAGATAGAAAAGAGAGGCAAAACCTAATTAAAGAGAGGATGCATGCAAACCTGTAAACTCCACGGAAAGGGCAGTCAATAGTGTTGTCATCCCCGCTCCTGAAATTTTGTTAATTAGTTTTCATGCAATCATGACTTCATCTTAATTATGAACTCAAACCAATACATGGTTGAAGATTTTCAATGAATTTTACAGAACTGATTTGGAAAATAAGAAATGCATTCAATAATTTTGAACACGAAATTAGAACAATCTTAATACTGTAACTTATCAATGATGTTACATAAATTTGTTATATATAATTTTCATATGACCCATATGAATCTATATACACATCACTTTTTATTATATACAACTTTTTCTTAAACTATATGACTCACCAAATAAGTCATATTGATAATTGTTTTTTACCAAGTAGATCTCTCACATCACACTATATCCATTTTTTAAGTATTACATGCAACTAACACATGCACACATCCACGTTGAGTACGTACTCAACACGATTTTGAATTTATTTTTATTTTAGTTCAACAATACTGATATCATTGTCTATAAAACTGCATGTCTTCATCTATATATAACAATAATTTTATCATATCATATTATTTTTAATATATATAAGGAGATGTTATTTTCTTTTTTCATATTATGAGTTCATCACTGTGATTGCAAAAACAACCTCTTATCTTATTAATTTACTTGTTTGTTAAATAAAACAATAAAATTGTTAATATTTAAAAGATGTTAAATATGATTTTGTTTGAATAAATTTCTACATAGGCACTTATTGAAAAAATAATAAAATAAAATAAATTGAGTTTCTCTCATAAATTTAAATCATCTTATTACTTTTGAAGAAGTTTGGGGAAATAACTTCTGTAAAAAATTAAGCATACAGGTAAATTTTATATTACATATAGAAAAAATTTCATTCTTTTTTTTCTTCCTAAAAATATTTATAAAGAAATTTATCCATACATAAATTATATTTATTTTTATTCAATAATTTTTTTTACAAACTATTATAAAATATTAAAGAGGGATACTATAAGATAGAAAATATAAACACAATTCATATCTTACACTCTAATGTTTTCAACAAATTCCTTTTTGTTCAATGTTCTTGCATATTCAGCTTCCCTCAAATAGCTCCTCCCCTGCAAATAACAGTATACTTATGAGATGGAATTCAGCTAATCACTAGTAATTAAACTAAAATCTAGGACAATTATATTTTCAATGAAATTCATGAATCTATATGATAACACTTACAGGGAAATTTAGTAATCTCTCCAAGCACCCAATCTTAAGTGACACCATATCATGTGCTCTGGCAGCGTCAATTTCATTCACATAAGCACCTGCCAAGTCCAAATTTCAATATTAAATTTTAGGTAATTCAATTTTCTTTAATCCATGTAATTTATATTTTTTTCAAATTTCAATTTCATTTTATCTTTTTAATCCATGTAATTTATATTTTTTCTCATAATAATTATTATAAATTTATATGTTTTAATTTTAGTCAATATAAAAAAAATAATCATAAGAACTGAATATGGAAAAGAAATTGGTAAAAATTAAATCTAAAACTAAAAGTTCCTTTTTCTAGTAGAGTGAGGGGAGAGAAGAGAAGGGAAGGGAGAGAGAAAGATATTCGAGAAAATTTAGAAGAACAAAAGTAAATAATAGATCACTAGTAAGTTTTAATTTTAATCAATTGAATAACTAAGATTTTGAGTCAGAGAATTAAAAAAAATTAGTATACAGTTGAATATTAGTGAAATTATTATCATTAATGATTTTATGCCTTGACAAAAAAAACATGAGAACCAATAAAGAGACAGAAAGAGAGAATAGAAAGCAAGAGAGACACGTGTGTGAAAAGGGAGAGAGAGAGAGGAGAATGGGAAGAAAGAGAAAAGAGAGAAAGAAAGAGAGTATTTAAAATTCTTTAAAAAAAATAGATTATTTCTTTGAAATTCTTGTCCAAATAAATAGGCAAATGTGTTAGAAAATTCCAAGAATTTATATAAGCAATGTTTCGTATAGGAAAAACACGTGCACTTACCGATATAAACTGAATAGTTGAAGAAGAATCCGGCATGTGTACAAATAATAAAAATGAAGTCAAGTTAGTGAAGTGTTTGGATTAGCAAAAATAAATGGAAAATTGATAAACTTTATATTTTAAAGGCAATAATTTCAACCGATGCCTCCTTTCTCCACACTGTAATCCCAAGCAAACGCTTCGAAACGCCTTTCGTAGCACCTATGTCAAAATTAATTTTTCATTTCACTAAGGTCACGAAGAATTTGAACTCAAACATAAGCCATTGCTTATTTTAATTCAAAAAAAAAAAAAAAAAAAAAAAAAAAAAAAAAAAAACACAAAATACTTGATTACTCCCCGAAATGCTGAGCTCATGCTACCGATTGTTCTCCTATGCCATCCATAGTTTCTTTGACTAGTCTCTCCACCATCATTTTCTTCCCTGTCGTTCATGTTACAATTATATATAACGTTAAGAAAAAATAAAATTGTGTGTGTTGTTATAGTAAAAAAAATAATTATGGCATGGATGAGATTTACCTAGCATGGTGTCCAAGTTTTTCCGCCATAAAATTGGCTATCATTTTCCTTTCTTGGAATTCACTATGATCCAGTACTGCCTCTAGTAGAGAAAAGAGATCAGCTTGTGAGGCTTGAGAAGGGGTTCCAATTGGGGTGGATTCCATGGTGTTTTTTTTCACTTTCAAGAAAGAGAGGAAACTAAAATTCTTCAATGGTTGAGGTTGTACCTATGGGGCTCAAATGCTTGGTCTATATAGTGGTCAAGTGAGAATCTTAAATTATTAATTTGGGTATTTGCACACAGCGCAGAAATACAATCATGATAGAGAGCCAGCCAATATGACCGTTTGATTTAGACTTTGATCAAGCTCAGATTGTGTTCATTGGGACTAAGTAACTTCCATGCCAGTATTTGACCATCATTATTTCTTCTTCAATTTCAGTGTTGAATAATGATTTGTCAGTTTATGTGTGAGAGAGAATGAGTGTGTTTACAATCACTCATTCAACACATATAATTAATTTCACAAAATGATTAAAACAACTGTTAATTGAACAGTTGTTTCTACCTTAGCATCATTAGTGAATTTGTCATTAATAAAATCCACTAATTTGTATACAAAACTCATTTACAATTAATGATCCAGATTCTGTGCACAAAAAAACTCGCCCCACAAGTAATTTTATAGTAAAATTATTACATCAGAATTAGTTGATGATATACAATTAATTTATTTCGTGTTTGTATACTCAATAGATTAAAATAATTTTTCTTAATTATAAGATTGATATATTAATTTTAAAATTAAAAAATATAAAATTAACTTATTTCAAATTTGATGAATAAAAAAATATTAAAAAATAAAAACTGATAGACTATTTTATTTCATTATACAAACTGTAATTACTAGTATATTAATTTAAATTATTTGAATAAGCTATAATTAATTCTATGCAAAAGTTTAAATTTATATATATTAATTGTACTTCTTTTTAAAGTTTGAATTTTTATAATTATTAAATATTAATTTCATTTTTCTTTTATCAAAGTATAACCTTTCTTGTTTTACTTTTGTTTAATCCAGACCATTCTAAACTGGCAAATCAAAAGAAAAAACTGGCAAATCAAAATAAAAAACTGGCAAATCAAAATTAAATGAAATTAAGTAACTGTTTGGTCAATGGGAAGTTTTTCCACTCCGAAGAACGGACTAATCATGTCTCCTGATATTAATGAATCATGGTAATTATGATTTTGAAGGATATTTAAAATATATTTGATTAATTATAAAAAACAAATTGAGAACTTTTTAAAATTTTACCTGTAAATTTAAATATTTATCACAATATTAGTTAGTATAAAGCAAAATAATATTATTTACTTGAATAAATAAAATTATCCCAAAAATTGGATTGTTTTCAGGAAAAAAAAAAAAGGAGTTAGCTGGAAATGATTTCTGGGAATTAATATTTTGTACGAATCTTAATTTTTAATATGGAAATTAAATATAGGAAATTAGCATTCTCGATCTAAGGTTTTAAGGGAAAATATTAGTTTAAAGAACACATTTAAATGCTAACCAATACTATAAGAATAATGATTAAGGCATAAAAAAAATTATTGAAATGTATTAGAAGAAAAAAATTCGTACTAACAGTATGCACATTAAATATTGTCATAAGGGCCCTAACCCAAATTTATATTGTATCCCATCCAAATCCTTTGAATGTAAAAATGGTGATTAATAAATATCTAGTCATCAATTAATAATTTATTTTGATTTATAATAAAATAATAGTTTTTATTTAATATATTTTTAATTATTTCCCTAATAATAATCTAATATTTTAGTTTGTACATACTACAAAAAAATACTCTTATATAATTAAAATAATAATAGATGAATATTCTAATGCATAAAATTTAATATTTAAAACGAATAATTTTGAATTATAATATAAAATTACTTTCAACCATCAGTATTTCAAAAACAAAATACAAATTTTGTTCAGATGAAGAGAACCATTGAGCACTAATTAATCAAGAAGATTAAGGATTCATTTGCATAAATAATTTAATAAAAATTTTATTATATAAAAGCTTTTGTTATAAATACTTCAAGTAAGATATTTATGTTTGGATATAATTATTGAAAAGTGTTAACCCATTCTTATATAAGCAAGTGTAGTGTTTCAAATGCACATCTAAAAATAAGAATGTCAGGAAGTGGATAGTGTTCAAATTCAGATCAATGTCGAAAAAATAAAAAATCAATCTGAATAATTAAAAAAGAAAAAAAGAATCAAAATTATTTGAATCTATTCAATTTAAATTTTTAGTTAATTGATGAATTCCATTTAATTTTCATTTAGAACTTCTAAATTATTCCACAACGAACCTAAATAACGTATACTTGATTTGATTTTGTTAATAAAGTATATCCATATTTTAAATAATTTTTTTTAATATATAGCTAAACTTTGGGTTTATACCTTTAATCAATACCTATTTATTATTACGACATTGAATTAGCTTTGTAATGTGATGTGATGGTGGTGGTGTTATTCTTTTATGGGCAATTTAACTTATATAGGGTCATTTTTATTTTCATTTTATAGAAACAACGTCGTTTCAAAACTGTAATATAATTACAGTTTTAAATTGTTTGGGCCGATCCAGTAAGTTCAATAATAAGTCTATATTAAATAAGTCCAATATCAAATCTATGTTAAATTTAGAGTGTTTTTAATGAGATTGCGTCACATATCATCATCTTGTACCAGATGTTTAATACTGTAGCAGGTTCAGGACACGCTATACTCTACAGTAGAACGTATTGAATGTTGTTCAAGGTTTAGCGGGATCAGTTGGGAATTACCACAACCTTATTCCCTTTCACGATTTTACTCCTTCTTTCCTTTCTTCTACAATTCAATTTTTTTCTTTTTTAAATTGGTCCCTCACTTATATACTTTAGTCCCTACTTGCATATATTTTGGTCTTCACTTGTTTTAGTTCGATTAATCTTAGTTATATGGTTTCTAAAACTTAACTCGAATAAAATTTTAATATTATTATAATTTTTGTATATAGTATTAGTTTAGGTATTTAGTATAAAATTAATAAATAATATTTATTTAGAAATTTAGGTAGTTAGTTACAAAAATCATAGGTGGTTAGAAAATCTATGGTAGAAGTAAAAATAGAATTTTAGAAGACTTTCTTGGTATAAGAAAAAGTGTTTAGATTTTTAATCATGTTTAGTATTTATTTTTTTGTTGTGTATAATCATTTATTTTTTTTTTTACGTCATATTCACTAATTAAATTTAAATATATTTTTACGTAATAATTATTATAGTTAATTTATATTTTACATACTACGCAAAGCTTTTTTTATTTTTATATAATGTTTATTATTTAATATTAATTTTATTTGGATGTAATAGTTATAGTTAATTTATATTTTACATATTGTGTAAAGTTTTTTTTATGTAATATTTATTATTTAATATTAATTTTATTCATATGTAATAGTTATAGTTAATTCTTTTTTACATAATGGTAATGGTTATAGTTAAATATGTATTTTTACATAATATGGATTATATAATTTTAATTTTACTTTTACGTCATACTTATAGTTAATTTGATTATTACTTAATACTTATATGTAATAATTTTTATGTAATGGTTATTGTTAATTTTTTTAAGTAATATTTATAATTAATTTATTATTTTTACATTTTTTATATTTATGTAATATTTATTATTTAATTTTAATATTATTTTTACGTAATATTTATAGTTAAATTAATTATTTTTTAATGTTATGGTTATCATTTAATTTATTTAAAGCACCTTATTAATGTTTAATATTTGACTTTTTGTTTACCTAATTAATTTTATGAATTTAAATAGTTAGATTGTTGGCATTTAATATTTTTTATGTACATATATCATGTATACGATGGCTTATTCATCTTCTGCTAGTGAGATTAGGATTGGGTCAAATCCCATTTTGAGTAACGTTGAATGGATGCAGCCTTATTATGTCTCTAAGTATATATGGAATACAAGAGATAACCGAGAGGTTAAATTCAGACATGTGGTGCTTATGTATCAGGGGCATATGGCTATTGTTGAGTACTTGTATGAGGCAGGTTTTACTGGGCTTGCAAGATGGGTTATATGAAGCTTGATGCTGCATTGATTAATGCACTGATAGAGAGGTGGCGACCTGAAACCCACACTTTCCACATTGATTAATGCTACCAATGTTGATGTCATTTCATTTAGGGGATGTCGATGGTTATACAGTTACGGGCATGAGAGAGATTTACATGTTTAGCACCATCGGTCATGACCACCCATGATCAGGGTACACCGTTTGATCATAGGTATAACAAGCTTTGCAATATTTTTATTTTCTATCTACTTTAAAATAATTTAAATAGTTAAACTAATTATTTAATATATTTTTTCTGCAGATGCTTTCGGTTCAACAAAGGATTTCTATCGAACATGACATTACTGATGTTCGACGTAGGCTGGACTTGTTGAGAACTGATGAAGTACATATAATGATTGCATTTATGATTTTAAATTAAGAAGTTTTTTATTTGTTAACTAAATTTAACAATACACTATTATTTGTGTGTAGTTTGTGTGGCAGCCATATGCTGATCCAATTTTTAGTCTATTACTAGCGATTTCATTGGTTGGCCATGAGATCTAGCAAGGTGTGATGCACAGATATACTTCCACATTATTGAGTGGCATCAGCCTCACAGAGTTATGAGGCAGTTTGGTATGCGATAATTTGTGTCATCTTTACCATCTCAGCTTAAGACTTTACATAATTTAACTTTGAGAGGTAAGGAGAACAACAATTGTTTGCAACTACTACAACTTGTTTTGGTGCATTGGGAGAACTGTTTACAGCTAAAGATTCGAGGAGAACCACATACTACTCCTTTGAGCTATAATGACGAGTACTTAGTGTGGTACCGAAGGAAATCAAAGTTGTTCATTGACAAGAAGAACGCGATCGAGGGTGGCTTTATAAGATAATTTTCTTGAATATCTATTTCATATAAAATTATTAATTATGACCTTATTGTTTCAGAGTGATATAATTGATATGATGATGTACCTGGGTACGCTTGAGGGATATCCACATATGGCATCAGATGTCATGACCAACCTCGCAAAGAGGTTGGTAGTTCTGACATGTCAGACAGATCATGTTACTCAGCCGGTAACCAGCCCACCTCCTAGAGAGCATTTGGAGGATCCTTACCACCCATGACAGAACAACGACACGAGATGTATTACACTCCCAAGTATTTCACACAGTCACCCACCCAAATGTCACTTATGTATAGTTATCCATCTGGTGGCAGTTCGTCACAGCCAGCTCACAACGATTTTGCGTCCCATTCGCAGAATTGGATATATGATCATTTATTTGGCGTGTCACCTGCGCCTAGAGAGACTGCTGATCTTACCACCTCAGGCACACTTATAGATCCACCATGGATTATTCTAGATGATGTTATACAGATGGACAGTTTATTAGGTATGGATCTACATATACAATTTGATGAGGTGATCATTAGTCGACAGAGGGGTCCATGTTGGAACCCTAATAGACATGCACGTCGGTGGACAAGCCATGTGAGACTGGTGGTAGACATTCTTCTTGTCATCTTCACCATTAATGTATTATGTTACATTTTTAGTTATTTATTTATTTATTTGGATTAGTTTAGTTTAGGATATTAGTTTGTGTATGTATGTAAATATTTATTTATCTTTATCAGTTACTTTATTTTTTTTTTGTTAGTATATTGTGTTATTTAATATTTGTTTTGTTTTTAACATTTGTCATTTCACATATAAACAAATTTTAATTTATAAAAAACATAATAAAAAACAATGAGTACGAAAACATGTCAAATAAAATTGTAAATTTCTAGACGGTCAATATATTTGTGAGTTACATAGACAATTACATTGATTATGACCGTTTTGACCACATCTACTACATTTGAGCCTCCTTTAAGATGATTCGGACCAATTTATTTCGTTTCGAATCCTTATCATCCTATCATTGATATATGCAACAATTATAATTACAGAAGTCATTTCTTCACCATATATCTATAACAAAACAATTACAAAATATTAATATTTAATATTAATCAACATAATAAATAATTCAAATTATTATTTCAAATAAAATTTTCTTCACAAATTTACATTATCTTCACCTTTTTTTCAAAAATAACTTTATCAAATATTCCTACAAAAAAATATAATTTAAAAATTAACATTAAAATAAATAATTCAATAAAAACTTAAAAAAATATTTAAAACCTTACCTCGTTGGGTTTTGAATGGAAAGAAGGGGTGTATATAGCAGGTTGGTCCCGCTAGGTACTGCACCACATTGGCTCAAAGAGGTCAGACCTACTAAGCTTGAACACGCTAGGCAGTTGAGCGTGTGCCGTTATTGCCCAATCAGAATAGGTTCCGCTACACGTATGATTAGATCCTTTATTTTTGTAAGGCTCAATCACGTTTAATGCTACTATTGGACTGAGCGGGTCCAATTTCGTATTGGACTTACTAAGCAATTTAGCAGGTCCTTTACTGGAGACTCTCTGAGCTTTAACGGATCCACTCAAAACATCCTTTAACGGATCCACTCAAAACATCCCATGGTGGTAAATATTTTCAACATGGACCCAAATAAGTATATAGAAAAAAACCGCTAATGGGAAAAAAGCCTTCTTTACGCTGTTGAAGTGTTGTACTATTAATAGTTGCACTCTGAAATTTAATCCAATAGAGTATTTTTTTTTTCTTTGAACTTTGGAGTATTAAATTTAAAAATGGAATATTAAAGTTTATATTATATTTATTATGAGTATTTCAAGTTTAAGAAATAATTTTAAAACTGCATAATTCAAACCCGATCCAACCTATATTTCATCTCATCAGATTTTTTTTAATAAAATCAAATCTCAAGATTTTGAATATTTAAATAAGATTGTTCTTTTTTTTTTTTTTTCATTCAAAACCCATCCAAACTTATTTGAACCCACTGCCCCACATTTTAACACTAAGCACAAAACTACCGGTTTAGTAATGAGCATGACAAATATAATAAGTTTACATACATTTTTACTTCTCATTAATGAGCGAATTTTAATTTTGGTTTTAATATCTAAAATTTGAAACATTTGTTTTAATCCTTGTGAAATATGCAAATTTTGGTTTTAGTCCCAAAAAAGTATTTTTCTTTGATTTTCATCCTTCAAAATCTAAAATCACTATTTCTCATCCCAGATAAAAAATATTTGTTTTTAAAAACTAAATAGTATAATTAGAAACTAAAATAATATTTTTTTCATATTTTAATACCATTATGGCCAGATTTTTTCCTTTATGCATAATATAGTTTGCAAGAAGCATGCCATTTATCTTCAATGGTGTGTTTCCTGAAGTTGGTATTGTCCACTTCAACATTGAGCCTACATCACAAAAGTATGTGGCTAACATGATGGTACTCCTGTGTACCATTAACACTTGGAATCCAATGCCAAACAGAGAATGTATCATGCTTAAACCATTCCTATATCTCAAATCATGAGATTGAAGAAAAAAACCAAAAATGATGTGAAATACAAAACTTAAAATTTACATACAAAGACTCAACAAAAAACAAGGCAGTCTTCGAGTCGGAACTTGAAAGAATTCAGACTGGAACGGAGGGTTCCTCATTTGGTTCATGCAAAGTTGTAATGCAAGTTCTTGACTCAAGGGATTGAAGGCCTCTAACAACTTCTAACATGGATGGCCTTTTCTCAGGCACCACAGAAGTGCAACGAAGTGCAATATCTAATGCTCCAATCATTTCTTTGTGACAAGTGTGTGATAGTTTAGGGTCAAGAACTTGATGCACCCCATTAGTGATGTTCACTTTCCTTCTAACCCACTTCACAATGTCAAGTGTATCACTTGACTCTGTTGGCTCTGCTTGCCTGCCACTCACTAGCTCCAACAATACCACACCAAAGCTGTATATGTCCAATTGTTCAGTTGCTTTCTTACTGTAACCATTTTCTGCATTGCAACAATACAATTATTTAGTACGTCAATATTTATAATTGAGTAACTAATACAACAAGCACAGTTAAAGATTTGTTGGCAGCATGCATATTGAATATTGATGAATCGTGAATGATAATCTAGGCAGTGTTTTCTATCAATATTTCACAATATGGACTCAAATCCATTTACTGAAATTCTTGTGAAAATATATTACACAATTTGGGCAGCTATAGTATGACAAGTACTCGATGATACAACTCAAAATTGAAATCTACTGAAGTCCTGTGGAATTTATCAGTTAACAAGCCAGAAACGCCAATTCTAATGCAAAATTCGGGGAGAAGTAGCTACCAATCGAAAGCCAAGGTTAAGAAATACCAAACTCAGAACCTAAAAAATGAAGCAATTTCGTGAAAAAGAGAACATCCAAGCACGCAAGTCTTAACTTGTATCAAAAGGAAACTCCAAGATTGCATGAATTTATTAAATTATGAGGGAATGCAGTTAAGTGAGTGCTTTAAGTGATAGAGAGATTCACAGTACAACTAATACCTGGTGCAATGTAACATGTTGATGCTGACTCAGAGTTCAAAATTGAGTGAAATGCAGCTTCTCCCACAACTCTATCAAGTGCAAAATCTGTGAGTTTTGGCTCAAAGTTTGCATCCAACAAAATGTTACTTGACTTCACATTTCTATGAAGCAGGTGAGGGACATAATCCTTGTGAAGATATGCTAGTCCTTGAGCAACTCCAATGGCAATTTTTAATCTAACTCCCCACTGCAACTGAAAATTCTGACCAGAAATCAAATCCCCTAGGCTCCCTCCATGCAAGTACTCATATATGAGAAACACTGACTCGTCAGAGTGGCAGAAACCCAGAATTTTAACAACATTCTTGTGCCTAATTTTAGCCAAAGTCTTGACCTCAGCTTTCAAACTTTTTGAGGATTGATTTCCAAAATTAACCAACTTCTTCACAGCTACAAGTTCACCACTAGGCAAACTCACAGCATAAACTTTGCCAAAAACCCCTTCATTTCCAATTGAGCTTTTCTCATTCATCCCTACAAGCAAATCATGCTCAGTAATTCTGAGAGGATAGAAGAACACTGAGCGCCAAACCCCTACTTCATTCCTCTTGCAAGATCTCCTATATAGAATAAACCCACCAACAACAATGACAGTTCCAGCAACAGAGGCCAAAGAGATAAGGGCACATGCTAAGGTTGTAAGGCTACCAAATTGGTGTTTTGGCATTTCATCAGAACACGAGTGAGGCAATCCAGGGCCACAAAGACCAGGGTTTCCTTCCAAAAATGATGCAGGTAAACCTGAAATCAAGGAGTATGGTACTTTACCTGATAGTTCATTGAAGGACACATTGAAAAGTGCAAGCTTCAAGTTTTGAAGCCCTTGTGGAATTGAACCGGTGAGATTGTTATCTGAAAGATCAAGGTAAGTAAGCACAGGTAGCTCAGCAAGAGAAAGAGGCATTTCTCCTGTTAAACTGTTATCAGCCAAAGACAATGAAACTAGTTTCCTGCATTTCTTCAGTTCTGGAATTTTACCAGAAAGAGAGTTATGGGAGAGATTCACTATGCTCATAACAGGAGAGTCACAAAAGTTTGGAGGAAGTTCACCATAGAAACGGTTTAGAGAAGCAGAAAATCTGTATAAGGTCTTAACAAAGCCAAGACCTTGAGGAATTTTACCAACAAAACTGTTGTTGTCAAGCTGAACTTGCTCCAACTGAACAGCTCCTGAAACTGACTCAGGAATCTGTCCTGAGAATCTGTTGTTTTCAGCTCTAATGAGCTTAACTTTGGGTAGTGACCACAATGCAACGGGGAAATCACCAGAGAAACCATTGTTCTGGACTTGGAATCTCTCAAGACTCTTGCACTCACCAATAGAGTTTGGTATTGAACCGGTGAAGGCATTTGTGTGGAGACTAAGGTCTGTAAGGCTTTGTCCATTGCAAATGCCGCTTGGAAATGGACCCAAGAGCTTGTTTTGTGAGACATCCAACGAAACAAGATTCTTGAGAGAAGATGGTAAAGCTTTAGGAACCCCACCTGTTAGGTTATTCTCAGAGAGATCTAAATGAGTCAAACTAACCAGGCCCACAAGAGAATCTGGAATTCCACCTTGAAAAGAAGAACTTTGCAACAGAAGTTGCTTGAGATTTCCAAGTTCACCAATATCCTCAGGAATCTCACTTACTAAGTAAGGATTCTGAGACAAATCAAGAACCTCAAGCTTAGTTAGATTCCCAAAGACATCAGGTACACTACCTGAAAGCAGGTTACTCCCCAAGTTGAGAACTTTAAGATTCTTCAAGGAGCCTAAGGTTTCAGGGATGTTTCCTTCTACGTGGTTTTTGCTCAAATCAAGCACTCCCAAGGAAGAAAACTGAGAAATTTGAGATGGGATAGTGCCCCATATGAGGTTGGTACTGAGATTCAAAGTCTGCAAGGAACTACACTGAGAAAGATGAAGAGGGATGGGTTGGTTAAAGATGTTATCAGCAAGGTTGAGATAAGACAAGTTTGGAAGGTCACATATGGAAGAAGAAATGTCCCCAGAAAGGTTTAAACTTTGAAGATTAATAGAAGTTACTGAGAGTGAAGGTGTGGTGGAACATGTTATTCCAATCCAGTTACAGTGGTGGTTTGATGAAGTGTTGGACCAGCTAGATAAGGCATTCTTGGAATCTTCAATGGAGGCTTTGAAGGACAGAAGGGTGTCACTCTCTGATGAAGATGAAGTGAGATTGAAGATTGAAAGTGAAACAGAGAGAAGAAGGAATAGGTATGTACAGCTTGTAGGAATAGCCATTGTCTCTGCAATAGAGATTGCTTTGAGTTTTTGTTTTCAACAAATGTTTCTATAATATATCAGTGTGAAGTTTGGGAATGTTATTGGAGCTTGATGTGCTGGAAAGAAAAAAAAAATTGCATTTTTACGTGCAAAATCTCATCATGACCATTGAGAAATTTGTTGATGAAACCACAAAAGTCTCTCTCTCTTTTTCTGACTTTTTTTTTTCTTCGTTACATTGATTTGTGCTCGAGAGGAATTGTATTTGGACATGGAAATGGTACAATAATTTCCACGGTAATGAAAGAGAAATGAAGAGATAAAAAGTAATGCCAAATGTGTTGAAAAGATAGAAAAACAGATAACTTTGCAAAATACAAGATTAAATATGGTTTTGGTTTTGCTGATTTTGTTTTTATTCCTTAAATAGTTTATCATTTTAAAAAAGTCTCACTTGTGACTCTTTTTTTATATACAAAATTAGTATTTAATAAAGTTCAAAAACCACGTAAATCAATCTAGTGGTAAAAGATTTAGATAATAAATACTCAAGGAAGTTGAAGAACCACGTAAATCAATTTACGGTAAAAAAGTTTAGGTAATATGTATGAAATTTTAAGTTTAATTATTATATTGTGATTATATGTACAAAATATTAATAAAATTTATCATTTATGAAAATGTCTCATTAGTGATTACTATTTTTGCATTCAAGTACAACTGCAAAATTTGATAACCTTAGTATCTTACTCCCAATTCTTTGTCATTAGGCAATTTTTATATACAAGTAATAAAATAAAACAAGACAAGTTTTCACTTTGCGAAACATTTTCAAAAATAAATAAACAAAAGGAAACGGTCTTTTACATAGACCAAAGTATTTTATATATTTACAAATGTTCATTAATATTCTTAAGATATTGATTAAAAAATAAAATAAAAAACTATTTAATGTGTAAATTATAAGTATGTCAAAAAAAAATTGACAATGTAATTTCTTTTTTTAATTTATTATTCAATATTCTAAGAATACTTGTTTTATTAAAAATACGTTTAGCTTCAAAATATTACCGGATTAAATAACATGTTTAATTTCAACTTTTATATCTTTTTATTTATTTTTATGTATTAATATATCATGAAAGATAATTATTATCTCTGAGAAGTAATTCTGCTCGTAGCATATGTTAAATATAATGATTGACAAATTCTCTTTAAATAATCATTTATTTAAAGCTTAAATTTAAAAACAATAATAATTAAGTTAAGAACATACTAACTTATTCACGTATTTATCAATTGGGAAAAATAGCTTTTAGTCCATGTATAATTCAAAATATTTAGTTTTAATCTTTCTAAAGTATTTTATGTTGTTTTAATTGCTTTAAAATATTTTATTATATATTAGTCTTTATAATTCAAACTTGCATTACTTTTATTCCTTAAAATAGTTTAGATAATAATTTGTTACTTATTGTAAAATATTATATAATTCACTTTAAGAACTAATGATATATACCTGATCAGAGAGAGTAAAATAAGATATAAAAAAAATTAGAAAGGAGTAAAAACAAATTCAAAAACTTATTTTACTACTAGTAGCAAATTTGTCCTAAACATAGTAAAAGAGTGTGAGGTCAGAAGTAAGCAGGCTTTGCCCCCAAAATAGTTGTTACTGTTACAGAGCAGCATGGTAGGTAGGAACTGAGTAATATGAGGGAAAAAAACGAGTTATTTCAACGTTGCAAATAGAATCCAAAGCAACTTAGGATTTGACCTTGGAACACCCAAACGTTATTTATTTAGGATTAAGATTACCGTGGCAACGAATTCGATGCATGTAATGTTGTAGTACCTCATTACATTCAAGACGTTTTCGCACGGTCACCCTGTCACATGCTCACTTTGTCCTTTTCTGTTCCTATCTGGGGTCCCTTATTGACCCTCAGACTTCACGAGTCAGAGGACTTTAATAACTCTATTATTCTCTATATTTTGTAAAATTAATTCTCTTAGAAATTATAAGATTAATTTTGTAAAATTGTAATTCTCTTATTTATAAAATTGTTTTATCTGTATAAACAATCTAGGACAATGTTTAGTTATTTATAATAGGATGGAGCGAGTAATTCCAAACTTGGAATGTACTAGGAGCACGAAATGTTTAGTCCAAATTAGATTTCAACTTTTTACATGAAATATGAAAATCGAGTTCAATCGATAAAAAAAAAAAAAATGGGTCAATTTTTTTAATATAAATTAGACATCTAAAAAATTAATGATAGATATTTACCAGGTATTATAATATATGTGCAAGAACCAAGAAGTTAAAAAATGAAAGAGGGTGAGATTATTATATGTTGAAAGGTAGAAGGGGTGGTGCAATTGTGAAAGAAAAAAGTGTGTGAATATGAGGACGAAAAAAGAGGCATGGAAGAAAGGGTTCTCGTGAGTGACAGGGTTGAAAAGAGACAAAGGTCCCCATGGCACGTTTCAGAGTCGTTTGGAATTACATGAACTCCAAATAAAATAAAATAACACTAAGGTCAAGATCATGTTCCGATAAGTATTGCTGCACTCTTCATATATTATTTCTACAATATTTTATTTCTCTTGATTAATTTATTTAGACCATCTTTTCCAAATAAAATAATCACAGTTAATTGTTTATATTTATTATTCATAATTTACAATAATCGTTGCAGCTTCTCTTTTATTATATGCATGGGATCCACAATCTAGAGTGGGTGCTATTATTTGATTTGAGGAAGAGGAATATTATTGCATTTCACCGAACGAAATGAAAACAAGTGTATCTGACATTAACTGGAGTGCAGGATTACACCATTAATGAATCTAGCTACTGCACTAAGGGAATTATTTATTTTAAAGTATAACTTCAAATAATGTTTAATTGTTTACAATATTTATCGTTGAAACTTAAATAATGATTAACGTGTATAAATTTTGATTAATTATAAGTCAGATGAAACACATCAGACGGAAGTATTGTCAGTAAAGTCGGACTTAATAAGTATAGACAGAAGATGACCCCTTAAGGTTGAAGTCATTCGTTTGTCTCAAAGTTAAGTTATCAGATGAAAAATTAGACGATACTCTTCAGATGAAGCTTTCAAGCTAATTCTTAAGACTGAAGATATACATTATCTGTCAAGGAAGTGAAGATCAGACAGAGTAACTCGCGTCAAGTTCAAAATCCTAAGTTACTCTCAAGTGTTTCCAAGATCTGTACAGGGATTCGAGATAACCTCTTCAACACGAAAAGATCACACCCTTTTTGAGAAGACAAATCAGAAAAAGGTTCTGAGCACACCATCAAATCTGTTGTGCACGTCATCTTTTCAATTGATTGCACTCTGACACCTTTTTGAGAACTTCACTTGGAAAGCTCAACGACATTTTTCTTGTCTCTAACGGATCTATGAAGACTTGCCTATAAAAGGACTTCACTCCCTCCGAGTTTCAGTTGGCGAACACGCTTCAATTTCTAAGTATTTGTGATTTCGCTTACTGCTACATTTGAACATAATTGTATATTCCTCTCTGCGAAGAGAAACTTTTCTTTTTAAGAAAACTCTTTAAATTCATTTGTGTGGTGTTTTAGCCCGAGGAGACTGGTTGTTCAAAGAATACCTTTATTTAGCCCTGAGGATGCTGGGTTACAAAGAATACATTGTTATTTAGCCTAGGAAGATTGTGTTCAAAGAATATCTTATATTAGCTAGAAGTGGTTGGGTTCAAACAATACCTGTAACTATTTCACGATTTGTAGTGAAAACTTAGTAGTTGCTAGACAAGTGGACCTAGTTTTAAATAGACGAAACAAGTATAAAAATAATGTGTTTATTTTCCTTGAGCTTACGACTAACAAGGATAACTAAAATACAATGTCTGTCCGTAAAATCAATCTTTAAAAATAAGAACTGTTTCGTCTGATATGTTTAAACCAACAGACGAAAGGACTAAAATTTTAATTAACACAGTTCAACTCCTTCTTATGTTTTATCTTTTACGATCTCTCTTTATTTAATAATAATTTTATTTTATAATATATATATATATATATATATATATATATATATATATATAATTCTTCACTTTATTGTTTAGCATAATTTTCAGTTAATGTTGATTAAATTCACGGTCAATTTACAAGCCTTTCATCTTCATTCTAATAACATATATGTTTCTTTTAAATGCATGAATCATTCTAATAATTTGTTTTCAAGTATGTACTACCAACCATCTTACCTCCTTTTATTGGGACATTGAAGTTGTTTATGTGATAGAATACGTGAATTATATTGATTATAATTATTTGATTAAATTTAATAATTATTATTATGATTTTTATAATAAAATACATGTGATTTTTTTTTCATGATAATAGTCATGATAAAATAACAATAATAGTCATGATAATAGAAAAAATAATAAAATTTTAATGATGACCAAACAATAGACGTAAGGTCTATTCTATACTTAAATTCAAATCACTGGACCCTTAAATTAAAAAAGTTATACTTTTTTATTATTTCGTAGAATTTTTATGATATACTTAAATACTTTTAAAATTATTTACTTGTTAATCTTTAATAAAATTAAATTATTGAAAGAAAATAATTTTAATCTGTAAGTTCTTGAACATTAAAAAAGTATAAATAAAGTAATATTTTATTATTGTAAAAAATGAAGTATTTTGATATATTTTTAATAAAAATATGATTATTTATTAATAGAAATTATTAATATTATTTTTATATATTTTAATATAAATTTTAGTTTGTATAAAAAATTTCACTTTCTTAAAAAAGTTAAGAAGAAAATTTTTAATTTCTTTTAATTCAAAAACAAATGATTTTAATGTATAAAAACTAAGAAAAGAACATGTATATTAAGAAAGTAGAAAAATACGTTTTTCATAATTTTAAATGAAAAATATTATTTTGGTAGTCATGATTAAAAACAATTATATTATATTATCAACTAAGAATCATAGTTAAATTATAAATAATTTATATAATTGTAGTGACTCTTGACCCTCCAAACTTTTATTATAAGATCTGCCATTGGGTATGTCATACTATTTGTTTTTATTAGTCACTTTATACTGTTCCAGTATAATTATCTCTACAAGTAACCGAAAATGTTATTATTTAATAGAAATAATAATAATAACATGCAATTATATATTTTAGTGGGCAATGTACAAACAATTATATGTAGTCATAAATATATTATCCTTTTTTTATTGAATGTCATAAATATTATCTAACCAATAAGAATAAGGAGTATGATATTAACATCCTAAAAAAAAGAGTGATCAATAATACCTTAAGCTGAGGTGTTCTCTCATCTCTGTGAGTTTTTAAAAAAGTAGAAAGGGAATAAAAAAAGGTCCATTTTTTCTGACAAGAGTGGACGAAATCCAAAAAGTTCCAAACAGTATCAAAACGGAAAAGATTCTTAACTTTTCTATGATTTCTATCTATCAACGCAACAGGGCAACTATCATACTTTCTCTTTCTCTATGAATTCAAAACTCTTAAACGTTCTGACATCTTTCAATTCTTTTTCTTTTTTTTTTTTATTCTTAGATAATCTTCTAGTTGACAGGATAAATTATAAAAATGTCAATATAATATGTAGAAATATCGTTGTAATATAATTCATTTGATTCTATATTATACGAGCTTGATAAAATAAATTGAAGGATCAAAGCAATCAAGTGTATAATATATAAATTAAATATAATATTTTTTCTCATGGGTAATTTTGAACATTCAATTATATAATTTTAGTAATATTTGAAAAATGTTACAGAAATGTTAAAAAAATGTTACTTATTTGATTTAGTAATATTTTTAGCAGATATTATATTTGAATCATATCACAAAATATTATTGATATTAATAATATTTCTTTATAAGTAAAATAATATGATAAAATTTTATAAAATATTAATAAATAGATGATATTTAATAGTAACTCATAAATTAGATAAATCTTTTTGAATGGTGTTTACTTTGATGTCATTTTTTATTAATAACTTGTGTCATTTTAATTTTTTAATTATATTTTAATTATTTTAAAATATTAAAATATAAAATATTATTAATTATGATTATTAATTAATTAATATAATAACCACTGTGCCCGGAACAATTTACCTATTTAAAAAATTTACCTTTCACTGTTTCACATTATCATCAGTTTGTACATACTAATTATTATATTTCAGTGTCCTTCTCATCAACTATTTGCTTTGTTCTAAACCGCTGATAATAGATAATAGAATCGCCATTTTAATTTTTTAAATAAATTAAAAATATATATCATATTAAATTATGAAGAATAAATTTTTTAATTATAAAATTAAATTAATTCATAAATTTTATTACAGATAATGTAATAAAAAATAATTTAAATATAAAAATGCAATAACTAATTTTAAAATTTAAAAGGTTAAAATTATCTAATAATTATAGATTTTATAAAATTAAATATTTTAAAATTAAGTTTAAAACTAATAAACATTGAATAAGGCATATCAACCTCACACAAACTAACACGTATTTTGAAGTATTGTATATGGTTTTAAAATATATTTTATTAAAAAATAAAGTTTTGCATCACATTCTAAGTAATGATATTGAAGACGTTTTCTTTCGGTTACTAAAATTCAAATTATATTAAAATTTTGACTTTTTTTTTTTTTTTACTTTCCATTTGACCTTTGTTGTTTTGAAGAGTATAAATACTTCTAATTAGACAAGGCTTATTTAATCTAAATGTAGGTCAATTTTCAAGAATTGTCATGGGCTTCACGTATAAAAGTGTCAGATTGAGTAAAAAAATTTAAATTTACATGACTTAACTCCATTAAATAAATGAAAATATTTAATAATTAATTATAATACAAGCCAATTAATCAATTATCTCAATAAATATATATATATATATTAACTTTAATATGTAAAAGTTAAACGCCATCAGACTTCTAATGAAATATCGAAAATTCCATTTGTAAACATGAAAAATAAGAGAATAAGAAATTCCATATAAAGAAATTTATCTACACAAACTTGTACTCACCAATTGCGTTTGTGCAGGACAATAATCTAACCCTGAATACCCAAATCATCGAGACATCGAATGTGACATTAATAAAATTAAAGCATGTTACCTAATTTTGTTAATTAGTGTGAAAATTACCTGCATTAGTGTGAAAAGAAATTAGAAAATGAATTATTTTTTAAATAAATATTTTATGATTAAGTGTAAAAAAATATCTACAATTTCATATATTAATTAAATTCATTATTTTAAAATTATATATTTTTTATGACATAATTAAATTTTTTTGGTTATTCATATACTCGAGTGCATGCATGTAGCATTTTTCTAGGATATTTCTTTATAGTTGACCACTTGACTTTAATTTGATTTTACTAATAATATGAGTAGCATTATTAATTGATGGAGCTTAAGCTTTGGGTGTGAAAGTGTCCAAGTGTGTGAAGTACAAGGATAGCGAAAATTGCAGAACGTTGCAGTGACCTGCGAAAAGTGATAAAAGGATGGAACTGGAAAGAAGAAAAATCCAAAGAGAAAGTGAGAAGGTCCTGTTGCCAAAATACAATGAGAAGTGAAAGCCCACTGCAACAGAAACCCTTTAGATTCTTCGAATAGAGAGTACTGTAGCCCCCTGCACCAACTATCCAAACATGAATAAGAAGAAAGAGGCAATGAACCGAAACCAAAAGACAAACGAAAGAGTTTCACAATTTTTGGTATAAATTAGTACAATAATTATTATGTGCCAGTGACAAGTGTCCAATCAACTCCTTTGACTTTTCTGTGCCTCCTACCAAACCCTTCTCTCTCATTAGCTATGTTAATTATTTTCAATCACTGAGGACTACAATGTTGAGTTTAAGAAGAGCCATGAAAGAAAACCAAGAAAGTGAGACTAAGTTTTTCTCTTTTATCTTTAGACATCATCATGTTTGATTACCAATTAATAAAGTCAATCATGTATTAATATTATATATATATATATATATATATAAATAAATATAATGTAGTGCTAATGAAGATTGTAAGAATAATTAAAAATGGGGTACAAGAGAATAATTGTTTAGGTGGGAAATCAGAGGGCAGTATTTGTTAGGCTCATGATCATAGCAGTCAAAAGCATCAAAGTTATGCGTGCCCTCTGGAATCATGATTTCCATTGATACCTACTTTTATCTGTAAAATTAAGATAGCTTTGTTATAAATTGAGAGAGGAATCACTCTTATATACAATAATTTAAGAACTATTTTAGATTTTTTTTAAAGTAGAATTTTATTTATGTTTATTTACAATCATGAAAGTTATTAAAAACCAGCTTTAATTTTAATCAGATTAAAAAAAAATACGTAAGAATTGAAGACAATAATATATGGGTCCTAAAAGAGCTATTTGGATTTAATGACAAAAATTGAAGTAATAAAAATTCAATTTTTTCTAGATTTCTGTGGTTAAAAGCTCCATGTTATAGATTTTAATTTAAAGCTAATTAACATTGAACTTAATTAAAAATTAAACACGCCCGATCTTAATGTAGTCATCATGAAAAAGCTCAAGTCTTATGTTTGTAGCCTCTTCCATTTGGCTAACTAGATTGTAAAGTAAATGCACAATGCTATCAACCACATTCCATTTTCGGTGACTCCTAGTAGATGTACTTAGTATTAGTAATTAAATGTAGGGAAATTGGGGTGTAAATAATGCACATGTTAATTCGTCCCACACATTCTATCATTTTTTTAATTAATAAAATATCAAAGACTAATTTAAGCATCAAAAGGAAGAAATTACTTGTAATATAAAATCCTTGTATGTACTACCATCTGTCTATTTGATTTAAAGTTCAGTTTAATATCAACCAACTGTTAAATAAAAATCATAATTTAAAATTTTATATTAAACCATATAATTTTTTATTGGACATAATTTTAACTCTAGTTCAGACATGTAACTGAATTATATGTGTTAAGACCATGATTTGATAGATATAGAATAAAGATATGGACATGGGTGTGAGGGGAAAGGCAAGTTTGTTATCAAAATCCACTTATTGCGTTGAAGAAAGCCATGAGGTATAATAATTAATACGCATTCCATAGCTTACCCTCTCATATTACCAATATGAGGGGCTTAAGGTGGGGACATTTATTTGATTTTTCTGTCCATGTTACATCAAAGTTATGAATAGTGCAGTAGATTTACAAACTACCACTTTTGCAATTCATGTTCTTTATTTTATGAAGAGGTAATTTTAGTTGTTAATGAACATATCAATAGATATTATCAAAGTGAGGATTAGTGCAATAGATTTTTTTCATTAATAATTGAGATTATTTGCTTTGCTTTTAAGGTATGCTTAGTTTAGCAAAGAAAAGAAAGTGGAATGGAAAAACAAAAGGCAGAAAGTGATATAAATTTTTTTTACCTGTGTGGTAAAAAGGTAAAGAAAATAAATGCAGATAATATGACTTAAAAACATTTTTTTCCTCCGTATAGAAAAATACATTCTTTTTTTTCTTTTCTGTCTAGTTGACAATTTGCATGGTTTACGTAGGTACATGTATTTCTTTTGTATTGAATTTTTTTAACGTGAAATTAGACAAATAAAGGTGCTCCACTATTCTTCATGATTTATTTAAACAGTTAGAAATATCATGTTATATAGAAGTACGACCAATTACTTTGTGAGTTGAGTCATGCACTTTAATTTATATTTTTAATGTGATATTAGAAATATATAAAATTTATTTGTTGTTATTATTGACCTTATCGTATCACTTGCTAGGTTGATATCAGACCATTCGTGAGAAAAATATGTTAGAGATTCTATATCACTTAAAATATGACTTGTTAAGTATATATAAATGGGAGACAACTCTTACCTTGTAAATCGATTTTGTAAGATTGAGTTAAGTCATTTGATATACGTTAAGTTAATCTAACTCACTTATCTTTTATCTTTTAATAAGTCTATATAATTTTAACATGGTCTGACTTTTTACTGATTAACAAGTTAAACAAGTTAACCAAATACTCATTGAAAATAGTTAATGATTAATATGTCAAAATGATAAGTGTTAAAATAAACTAATAAGTTGAATTTTAATTATTCTTGAAAAAAAGAAGTTTTAAAATTTCAATGTCTATTAATAATATAAACTTCCATATGTTTATTTTTAATATAAACAAAAAAAATAAAATTATAAAATTAGTCTAAAATTTCAACATCAATTACCAATGATCAATAATATTATTAGTGATATAAACTAACTAGAATAAAATTATAAGAAATATTCAATTAATCCCGTCTCATCCGGATTGGGTTAATTTTTTAGGTTAATCATAGCAAATATTGGGTTAATTTTTTAGGCTAATCATAGCAAATAATTTTTTGTTCAAACCAGCCCAAACTCTTAATGGGCCAAACTAACCCGTGAATTTGAACCTATTTGGATAACCCTGGCTCTAATCGAAACACACTCACTGAGTTGAAATCTAAAGTAAATAAAAACTACACCTCAAAGTTATTAAAATAAGAGAAAATTGTTCATCTCCCTTGAGATCTTCTCAGATGTCACTCACACCTTTTGGTTTTTAAACAAACGTCTACCTTTTTAATAACCGAGTGATACGAACAATCTTCTGTTTGATGAAAAGTGATACATCATATACCAAATGTTAATGTCTTAACGGAAAATACTCATCAAATTTCTTTCACAACTCTGTACCCTACGATTCTTGTGAAGGTAAACTCATTTGTTAGAAACAAATACTTAACATACTTCTTTTTAATACATTCTTTAGTATCGGCTAAAAATTATCAGAAAATATATAAAATTATGTGTTACGATCTCTAAAGGTTTTCATTAAATTTTAACTACTAACAAGGATGTCATCAAAGTTATGCGTATAGGAGTATTCATAACATTTTTTTTTATTTTGTAGAGGCAAAGCTATAATTTGAGTTCTCATATTCTCCACAATTTTGTTGTGCATTATTAGTAAAGTGCTCTTTCATTTTCCTTCTCATTGCAATATTTTTAAAAAATATTTGGGAGATACATTTTTTGTCATATTTAGATAAATTAGGGATAGTAAAATTTTGAAGGGATGTTATCTGATGTTATTCAAGGAGAAATTTTTATTTCTTTTACAAACTAAAGAGAATGTGGATATTACTTAAAAAAACTTAAAGAAAAGTTAACACAATTTTTATTGAAAAAATATCAATTCACACAATTTTATTCCTAGGTTATCAAACAAAGCCTAGGCACGTAGGCATAGAACCTGGATAACACCCGTGATTCACTATTCTGAAAAGTCTGCAATGTCATCATCCAATTCCATTGAGAAGCCTGCCTTTGACATCAATTTATTTACTTCACACCAACTAGTGGAGCAACAATTTGAGTGAACTGAAAGACTTTGTGTGCAAGATGATATCCCAATTATCTAGAGTAACAGTTACCTACACTCTACAAAAAGCTTTAAAAAGGTTTTCTTAATACAAAAAAAATATTTAATGCAAGGCACAGGAACACCTTATTACAAAATAAATATTTAATGCCAGGTACAGGAACACCTTATGTTCACATCCTACAAGAGTGAGGCATTCACAGAATGATCTTTCAGTCTTTTCGTCCAGTTAACTTACAATCGTGATTATAATATTGTAAGATCAAATTTTTCATTTTGATGACTATGTTGTTTCAGGTGTTAAGTAAATTATTATTTACCTAAATAAATTAACAACTACTAAGTTTCAAGATTTGAAGAATATATATCATTACAATCTTATTATCAGCAATAAATTAAGTTTGGATCTCAAATTATAATATCACAGGAAATTTATATATCTTTCTCCTTTTCTTTTCCCTTTAATTTTTTTTTCTCTACCAAATATACCCTAAGTTTGATTAGAAATTGTTATCGTAGTGCATGAACATACAATATTCCATTTGTTGATGAGGTGATGGTTATAATAGTGGCCATTTGGATAATTTGAAACGGTAGATTATAGTTTGGGGTAATTGTCCTTGCTAGGAAAATTACAAAAATAATTTATATAAATGGGTAAGTTAAAAATTATATGCTGACGTGAATTGATGAAAAATTATATGCTGACGTAAGTTGATATCTGGGCTTAATATGACACATGGCGAAGTTGTAGGTCTTGTTGCGACTTCACCAAAGACTGCCACATGTCACATTGTGGTTGGTATTGACGTGGCCTAATGACGAATCGCAAATCCTGTTGCGACTTCACCGTAGACCACCACGTGTTACATTGTGGTTGACATTGGTATGCTGACATGGCTTGGTTGCAAGGGAATCTGCTCTGCTCCCCTGCTGGAATTCAATCTGTTTAAAAACATAGTATAAAGAAGAAAGAAAAAGAGTTTGGTGCCTATTTGTCCACGATCCCACTAGGATAAAATTTACTATTTATAATTTTTAAACGGAAAAATTACAACCTTCGCCATCACATATAGTTTTTGAATGGAAAAACTATAAACCCTATGTTTGACACACACTACCTAAAATTTAAAACACCCAATTATAGAATCAAGGATGTGATGCAAATGAATAAAACCTAATACTTTAACTTATATAGGTTTTTTCACTATCTATCTTTCTACTGCTCAACGATGTGGGACTTTGAATTAACAAATCTCCCCTTAATTCTTCAAAGTCGTACACTTCTATAATAATTTTTCTTTACATCAAAACTAAAAAAATTCTTCTAAAACAGTCTCCTCTTGCAATTGCAACAGTTCAATCTTCTGACTTCTGACTTTTAGAGTAATTTTCCCCTACAAAAAATCTTTTAACTAATAAAATTCTTCTTTTCCTTTAAGTTTTATCTTCTAATGTGTGGAACTTTAAGTGAATATGCTTCCCTAATAATAAGAAAATTTGTGATTTCCTTTTAAAATCCTCATAAATGAATAATTCAAGAGCGTATCATCATCATGGAAACATGTACTAATACTCCCATCAAATGGCAGTATTGGCAGACTAATTAGCTATACTATACTTCAAAACTCATCTCATTTGATAATTTCCATTTCATTTTATATAACATTTTGATGAGGTGCACGATGAACGGCTTCCTTAACCGTTAGTATAATATGCAATATTTATTTATGTCACTTCTTTTCTCTGTTTCTTTTTTTAAAAAAATTACCATTATAATACTTAAGAATCAAAAGTGTAATTAAACTAAATATTTGTATTGGGAGCATATATTTAACTATTTTAATTTATATAGATAGATGATTAATATTTTAAATTTCATAAAAAAATATTATATAACTATATAAAATATATAGTTATATATATATATATATATATTATTTTTATATTAATTAACTTCTCTCATCTATATTCTGTAATAAAAAGCTTCGTTAATTTTGTGACATGATCAATTAATATAAAATAATTTTTTTTATCAAAATGTTATGAAATGACAAAATTATAAAATGAGATGTGTTATAAACATAGTATAGCTAATTTTTCGGCCAATAATGCCATTGATGGAAGATTTAATATATATTTACATGATAAGTACAAATCCAGCTCTTAATAAGGATTTTAAAAGGAAGTTGTAGATTTCTTTACAATTAGAGGAGTCGTAGATCTATGACGATGATACAAGTACAAATCCAGCTCTTAAATTATTTATTTATGAAGATTTTAAAAAGAAGTGACAGATTTTCTTACAATTAGAAGAGTCATAGATCTACGGTAAAGTCCCAACAGGTCCTATAACTTTGTCAGCATATCACACAAATACAGAATACCACATGTCATAGATCTACGGTAAAGTCCCAACAGGTCCTATAACTTTGTCAGCATATCACACCATTGTAGAATTCAGACCTAACCATTAATCGAGAAGCAGGTCCTATAACTTTATCAGCATATCACACAAATACAGAATACCACGTGTCATTCCCACGTGAAATCATAGAGGATGTTGCGACACAAATACAAAACACCATGCGTCACTGAAATCATAGATGGTGTTGCGACTTATTTCCACATTATCTTGCTAACAATACATTTTTGCCACGCAATTTCTGTGTCGGAATCCTTTGACCCATCTCAAAATAGTTTATAACTAACCCCTTTTAGGTAAATAGTTTTTGTGATTTCCCTAGTCAGAAAAATTACCATATAGTTTTGAGATGCAATAGTCCGTTATAAAACATTTAAAACGTGTTTTAAACAATCATCGTAGTTATGCAACTATTTAAAAAAAAAAAAAAAACTCAAAGAATAGTATTCTAGTTCTAGTACCTTTTGCTAAAAAGTATACCGTCATCAACTGAAAAATTCAAATTCAAATATCACTTTAAAAAAATAAAAATAAAATAAAATTCGTGTGATGTGAGTGTTAACAACGAAAAGTTGAATCACACGTTTTGAAGTTAGGATGAAGACCCAACTGAGATTACAAGCTGTTATTCTATTAGGAAGCGAACTTTTCTATTTGACCATTTTCAATCTTTCTCACATGTATTATCTTACCGGTACTTATTTCCAATAAATTACTATAATGTGTAATGGTACCTTCAGGTTCTAAGGATGCATGTTAGATGTTACCCATAAAAATTGCTCCTAAGATCGTTCAACACAGATAATTATGCTCCCTTGCACCAAATTTAAGAGTGGAATGTAATCATCAATCATGAGAACCACCACAAATAATTTTAAACAAATACTCTCAACATTCAACCCAGTCAATGATGTGATTTACCAACTCAACTTAAATGGCACAGATAATGGGGAGGGAAATGCTTTCCCCAATAACAAATAACTTTTAACTTCCCAAAACAAACAACATTAAAATCGCTGAATTTTTAATTAAAATAAAGCCATCATTAAGGCCTAAACATAAAATATCCAACGTTAATGTGCACACATACTTAACTAGATGGAATGAGCTGACAACTCATCATTTGTTGCACACACTTAAAATAATATACGTCCAATGGTCAGAATAGATGAATAGATGAACCATCCATCACCAGTAAATAAGGTACAACTAAAAATTGGATCAACATATTCGTGAAGAAGCAATATGCAGTGGAATGAGTTTAACTAAAATCTAAAACAAATGGAAACTGAGATCTCTTCCTGAATCACATAATATATATAATGCTGTGTAAACAATCTTTACTCATAAGTCATATACATTTCTGCACCATTAAATTCCAGGGCTCTGGATTCTATGCAGTGTCACATGAAAACTACTGACAAATCTGCATTCAATCTGATTATTCAACACAATTGTACCTCTTGTTCATATAGGATTATTTTCTAATAACAATAATAAATTGAGCATTAAAAATTAAACATTACTATAACAACATATCAAAGGCAAAAGCAAATACAAGACTATGCACGAAATTCTTTTCATGAAATGAGGAAGAAAAAAATGCATACCAAGCAGGGAATCAAATTACAAAATAAGCCAAAGTGTTCATCAAACCAGCACAAACACACTGGAACTAACAAGTGAATCTCCCAATCAACTATCAATGTTTTATGTTTTTCCTAGTGATGCCCTTGTCATCTTGACATGGATCATTGTAATCACTAAAGGACACCTACACAACCAGGCAGACAACATATATGAAGACTTACAGATAGGCGAGGTTTCAAGGTTCATGCACTTAGCTTCGGTCTAGATTTTGTCAAGCTTATCGGCCTTAATTATGGGGTTGGCTTTAGCTATGGCATCTTGACCAACAGTCCTGTAGTCAAAAGGGCAATTGTGTTTATCAGAATAGCGATGCATTGCACAGAAGAGGTTGCCACATTTGCAGCTGAAACCAGTTAACCCAACACGTTTCCGGCATGTAGCACATTTACTGGGACCAGTCTTGGCTTTCATCTCCAAACTCTCACCAGAGGACAAATCGGTAGAACTTTGAGCAGAGACAGTCTTGATCTCCACAGTTCCAACTTGTACATCAACCGCACCTGTGGTCACAGCCTGCTTTCCATTGCTATTGGAACTGGCGTTCACAATGTTTTCAACTGACGATGCTGCAAGTTTGTCCTGCTCCTGCTTCAACAGCTTGTCCTTGTAACACTTGGAGCACATATTCATGGTTGCTGCTCTTCCAAAAAAGCCACAATTATTAATGCAAAGAATGGGACGTTCAGGAGCCTGGCATCCAGTCTCATCGTGAGACTCCATTTTTGTGACCACCTGCAAGCAAAGCGCCTCAGTCTCTCAGAAAAGATATATACAAATAGTAATCAAAAAACTTCTTTCCAGAAAAAAGATAAAAAAGTATAAGCATCATGCTTCACTTGCAAATTTATGATACAAATGATTGCAGGGAAATTACCCTTGCAGGTTCACACCAGTAGGGCACACATCTAAATCATGTTAAACATAACAAAATCAATTCTACCAGAATCAAATACGTTGACACAATCAAGAACAATGGTCAAATAGCCAGTATCATCAAACACAAGGCTTTCAGATACCCTCCGTGGTCACAATTTCGATCATAACATCAGGGTTTTAGACTTGGAGTCTCCACAAAAGCAATTGTGGCCGCATTTGACCACAAATTTTCCGCAACACAGCAACACCAAGGATTGTGATCAAACCATGGCCACAGTTTGAAACCTTTTGATCAAGCCATTTAGACAATCATGACAATTCTCCCTCAGATACTAACAGTCCAATAAATTGCTACCACCAACAAGGAAAAGAAGAACACCAACTCAACAAGAATCCTCTACATGATCATCGAACAAAAACATGTGGACACTAAATTCCAACCAATGCACCAGTACAAAATCAAAGTTCAATAACCCAAGCATGCAAACAACGCCCAACAAACCCACAAGAAAACTTCGACACAACAGTTAACACTGCCAATGTATATAACAAACCCCCACCAAATGAACAATTAACAACAACATCTAATCCGCAAGGAGCGCAAGAAAAATCACAACTTTCAACACCCCCACCAACCGAATCATGCTACTTCAACACAAAACACAACCTATCCAAAACCCCACCAAGGAAAACCCAAAAAAAAAATAATTTTTATCAAACTTTAGAAACAGGGGACGAATAATAAACCACCGAATCGCCCCACCGATGATAACCCAGTTAAACCTTGTTGAAATCGAACAAACAAAAAAACAAAATAGGAACACGCAATAGAGACACCTAACCTGTGCAGTTGGGCTTACCGATCCTAACACTCTTATACTGTTCCCTGTAAGAAGAGGAAGACGATGATTGTGATAAAGTACAATAAAATAAACAAAAAAAATGAATATGTTGATAAAAGAGAAAAGAGTTGTGACCTCAAATCGAAGAGAGAACAGTGTATGAGAATTAGAAGAATCGAGAAAATGAAAAGATAGTAAGATATTAAAACGCAGGTAGGGAAGCAGAGGAGAGAAAGAGGGTTTGATTCGGTCGTATCGTGTTGGAAAATGCTCTGTAATTCTCTCTCTCTCTCTGTTTCTCTTTCTCTCTCTATCTCTCTGAACGTTTATATCAGCCAACATACGCTTTTTGCAGAGTCGGTTGTGTTCGGCTTTACTAATATGCCCCTTCATCTTCTCATAATTTCAAATTTCCCCTCCAAACTGCACCGTCACTTTCAAATTATTTTACAAAAACATTACTTAATCGTTTATATTACTTATTTTGCAAATAACCTGAACATTCATTTTGCCAATAGTTTGGCAATATTTACGTTTTAGTTCTATAATTAAAAAGTGATAATTTTAATAATTATGTTTCATATTTTAATTATTTCCATCCATGTTGTTAAAATATCTAAAATATTATTTACATTTGTTATACAGTTATTGACATAGGTTGGGTTTGTTTAAATATACTAAGATATTATATAGGATAAATTTTCTTGTTTTCTGTTTACCTTTAAAAAATATTATGTAAGATCAAACTCAATTTATTTTATTAGTTAAAAAATTATGTAACATATTAAATATTTAAAAAATACACATATTCATATTTTTTTAATTTTAAATTATTTTATTTAAATTTAATTATTTACTATTTATAAAAATTATATTATATAATTATTTTGCATTATTATCTATTAACTGCAATATTGTTTTACTATATAATATTAAGTTATTATTATTTATATACTAACTTATTCATACATATTCTGAATATTGATCTAACATATAATAATATTATAAATTATATAAAAATAATTAATAATTAATAAATTTATATTATTTATTTACTATCTATTAAATAGTAAATATGATAAAAAATTATTATGTAATTTAAATATTTATTCAATGTTATTTTCTTTATTCTATTTAATCCCATGACTTTTAACAATTCAAACAAAATTTAAATGAATTGTTAAAATTGTATTTTTTTAATCTTTAATAATGTTTTTCATGTTTTGAAGATGGCAGGGAATTAAAATATAAAATATAAATATATAGATTAAAAATATTATTTTTAAACTATAAAGTTGAAAGATAAAATTCTTAAGAAGGATTAAATAATTAAACATTAGTAAGAAGATAATTTATATAATTATTAGCATATTGAATTGGCTCAACAAACAATAGAATAGATTAATAAAAATTTATAAAAAAAATAATAAGTTTAAATAAATTTCAAAAAATTATTTATCTTATTTCCATTTATTATACTATAAACAAAACTATATATAAATGAAAACAGTTATTTAAGGTGTTCTTTGTCTTTATTTAACTAAGATATAAACTAATTAAATAAATTTAATTTTTCTTCCAAGTTTTATACATATTAAATTATTTTCTCTTCTTACGTTAATATATACATAAATATATATATATATATATATATATATATATATATTTATATTCTCTTTTCTTTTGTTAAAATATTTATTTTCCTCTCATTTATGTTAAAATATATATTTTTTCCTATGATGTATTTTAATTTGAGATGCTTTATTTACTTTATGAAAAAATTGTAAAATTATCGTTTACATGACTATTTATAACAAATACAACTGTTACGATATTATTTTTCTTACGCTAAAATATATCTCTTTTTTTTGCCGTCTGATATAAATATTATACATTTTATTTTATTTAGAATTTTAGTTAAAATAATTTTACAACTAAAATACGGTTTACATTGTTGTATCATAGCATATTTAAATATTATATTTCAATTTCAAACATATGCATATTCATTTATTTTTTAATCTTAAATTATTTCATCAAAATTTTAATTATCAATTGATTATTGACCCATTTCTTCGTCATATGGCTGCTAATGTCCATAGATAGTTAATGTCGTATTAGTATCATAATAACTATTTATTGAAAGTGCAAATCACCTCTCATTAGAAGTTGACAAGTAAAAATTAATATAAATTTAGTGACACCTTCACTAAAAGTTGACATGACAGATATATGTAGAAAATGTAAAATTTATAATATCTTCAACCTCCTTCTTTTATTATGTGGTGGGTATGTGTAGTAAGCGGTATTGTTCAGAAAATTTTTAATTGACTAAAAAACCAAATTAAGTCCATTACGTAAACTTTTTTTATACTAACCGTTTTCTATAATAAAATTTCTATTTTTCTAACAATTTACTATAGAAAATTGTTAGTATTGATTTTTTTTTTATTTTTTTCCGTTATATTAGAAAGAATAAAATATGAATTTAGAAAAATAATTTTGTTAAGTTAAGATCAAATTTGTTGTATAAATTGTTATGTTAGGAATAAATTTTTTATAAGAGAAATTGTATTACGTAAAAAAAATCAGTATAGAAAATTGTTAGTATTTGAAATTTTATATAAAATTTAAAATATAAAAATTAATTTTTTTACACGATACTACTTTCTACAAGTACCCGCCACATAACAACAGGAAATTGGATGCACCACAAGTTTTGCATTTCCTGCACATGTCTATCATGTGTCAACTCCTGGTGAGACGCGCCACCAGATTTGCACTTTCAACATATAGTTGTCACGTGTCAGCTTCTAGTGAGGCAACACCCGGTGAGAGGAGCCACCAAATTTATACTTTTAACATATGATTGTCACGTGGCAGCATAACGTTGTAGAATACGCCGCCTACGCTGGTGCCTTCGACCAACCCCAATTAGGGAGATGGTTTCGCTAACGAAACCATTTCCGTCAATCTGTCATCAATGACCTTCACTAGCAGATAATTGCAGTGTGATCAAAGTTGAGATCAGTCATTTTGCACTAGACTTATTTCCTACCCCATTGAATAGTATATCCCCGAGAGCATTTGGACCACACGTGACAATTTCTCTAGGTATCAGTTCGCGTGAGTTGGCCTTGCTTGAATAACATGTTTGCTCTCTTGAACCTTAACTCGTGTGACTTACTAACGAGCTCGCACGAGTTAGGTTCGCGAAAATCCCAAGTCCGTAAAAAAGACTATATATTAACTTTTCACTATCAGCAAATCATCTTTTTCCACCTAGGAATTAGAATCACTCTCGGTTCAGGCGACATTAAAATTCAACCCCAAGTCTAAGTAAGGAGACGCAAGGTTCATTCGGTTTCTTTAGAATTTGATCACCTATGTACTCTCTTTCTTATTATTCTTGTGTTGTTCCCCCTATTAGCATGAACTAACTTTCTCTTTGATTGGAAGAGCAATGTAACCCTAATTATTCCCAATATAATTCTCAATGTTATTTAGTATATGATTGGATGCTTATTTTTTCTATGTTTAATGTTATTTGTTAACTGGTCATTAATAAATTGATCATAAACCTAAGGGAACTTTGAGAAAAGAAATTTCAATAAAACTGGAGAAATAGTCATTACTAAGCTAGAGTCCTGAAGATAGAAGTAGACAGAGATGTGGACATAACTTAACAGTTATCACTGGATTCACAGAAATAAAACCTTAATTAACTTAGTTTAATTTAAGAAATTAATTAATCGGGTTAATCTAGATGACATAGGTGATCCTGAGAGGGACGGTTACGAGGGTAAGAATTCGATCCAACCAAAGATTATAATTTGAGAGAGGAGAATATTAGGGTAATTAGTGGTGAAATCAGAATCTCAATCATTTTCTCTATTTACTAAATTATCTTTTATATTTAATTGAAATTTTATTTTTGTAACAATTTCCTAAAAAACCTTCAAAATAGTAAAATTAAATATAATAAATCCAAATTTCTTATCCTTGTGGGATCGGCAACCCCTGTTCTGAAATACTTATTACTTGACGGTTGTAGTATACTTGCCATAGTTAGCAGGGTGCAGGAAGTATAAATTATCACTCGCATCCCGCGGGCATCAAATACTTTCATTCCATAACACTTAGTCATATACTACACTTCTTGGAGACTTTGTTCCTATCACCTTTTCACTTCTCTAGAAAGGTGAAATATTCGCACCTCAAATTTAGAGTTGTATGTCTATCAAAGGCAACATAAGTTACATGTAATTGTCTCCAATTTGAGTTCCCTTTGTCAAGTTTCCTTAATTAGAACCATTGTGGCCCTTTTAACTACATTCACTTTCTAGAATACGTTACCCATCATAATTCTTCAAATCCACAAATCATATTAAATATCTCAACGCCACATCTCCACCAGTTCCACAATCATCACCCTATTCTCAATTCATTATGAAATCTTCACTCACTCATAGACTCCTCAATAATTCGCTTATTACATATTACATATATACTTATACAATTGTGAATTCATTACTTACTATTATAAAACACATATCCAAATCAAGCCAACTAAACATAAAATGGAACTAAGTATACTTAATAAAGTTTCAGTTCGACATTCAAAATTATGAAACCAAACTTTTAACATAAAATGACATGAAACCAAAAGGATTTTATAGCTATCACAACCTAGTTTTATGTTACAAAATTGCAGCTTCAAACTCTTAGCATAAAAGTCTTAGTTTTAACTTAAAACTGACAACTAATTTTAGAAATTCTATAGATTTCAATAACATGGCAGTTGTCTTAGAAAATCACCAAAACTTGCACACAATTTAAAATGACACAAAACCAACAAAATTTTAAAGCTAACACAACCTAATTTCATGTCATAAATTACACTTTTAAACTCTAAGCACAAAAAACCTAGTTATAATTTAAAATCAGGAACCAATTTCAACAATTCTGCATAATTCTGTGAAGGGATAACCATTTTCAAAACATTACCAACAATCATAGAAACCAAAATGACATTGTTAGATCAAGGAGATTAACGTCTCTAAGTTTTGATTAATTACAAGACAGACAGAACATCTCAGACAAAACATTACAAGCAAAGTCAGACGGAACAAGAACAGACGGAAGATGACCCCTCAAAATTGAAGTCATTCGTCTGTCTCAAAGCCAAGTCTTCAAACGAAAGGATAGACGAAACTCTTCAAACGATCTTAAGACTGAAGATTTACATCGTCTATCATGAGAGTGAAGTATAGTCTGAGTAACTCACGCCAATTTCAAATCTGTTAAAGTACTCATCAGAGCTTCCAAGATCAGTATGGGGATTCGAGCTTACATATGCAACACGAAAATGTTTCTCCTTTTTCAAGAAAATCTTTGTACAAGTCAGAAAAAGGACTGAGCATGTCATCAAATCCGCTGCGGACGCTATCTATCACTTGATTGCACTTTTACACCTTTTTGGACTGTACTTGGAGAAAGCTCAACGACATTATTCTGTCTCTAACGAATATCTGAAGACTCTGCCTATAATAGGACCTTACTCTCCCAAGTTTCAGTTGGCGAACACGCTTATATTGGTAAGACTTTGTGCTTTCGCTCACTGCTACTGTTGAACTTCATTGTATACCCCTCTCTGCGAAGAGAAACTTTTCTTTCTTAGAAAACTTTGTAAATCCACTTGTATGGTATTTTAGCCTGAGGAGGCTGTGTGTTCAAATAATACCTGGTTGTTTTAGCCTAAGGAGGCTGTGTGTTCAAAGAATACCTGGTTGTTTAGCCTGAGAAGGCCGCGTTCAAAGAATATCTTGTATTAGCCAGAAGTGGCTGGGTTTAAACAATACTTGTAACTATTTTACAGTTTGTTGTGAAAACTCAGTTGTTGCTGGGTAACTGGACGTAGTCTTGAATAGACGAACCAGTATAAAAATACTTGTGTTTATCTTTTTTAAGTTTGCAACTAACGAGGATAATCAACATATAATGCCTGTTCATTAAAATCAATCTTTTAATGATAAGAACTGTTTCATCTGAGCCTGTTTAAACCAACAGACGAAAGGGCCAAATTTTTTTTGTAACACAAATTCAACCTCCTTCTTATGTTTTATCTTTTACAGTTTGGTATCAGAGCTCAGCTGTAACGCCCCGCTATTTTTCATTACTAAAATTTTATCTATTTATTATTATTATTAATTGAAAATGTTTCCCTTGTTTTATATTTCTTTGAATAAAATCTTAAAATAGTTTCCTTGCTAAAAAAAAAACGTCACCAAAAAAAAAACATCACATAGATCACATCATAACCATACATCAAAAGTTGTTTACAAAACGTCACATAGATACGTAATATTGTGACAATTATAATATATACATTATTCTATTACATTCTCGTGTTAGCTAACATTCCTTGACATCTCCACACGTGGTTACTGAATCTACCTGTCAATCTGCTCCTCCGAATAAAATTCAGGATCATCACAGGTGTCAAACCACAGACACAAACATGCAAGGGTAAGTTCCAATATTTTAATAAAAATACATATCATATAAAAATATCAATACAACACATATCATATAAAAATATCAATATGATACATATCATAATCAAATAAATAAATAATAAATTGTGACTTAAATGAAATTTCTATATGATGCATGCTCCAACCTCAACTCCAAAAATATGTAATGTGGTACCATCTCGGATAATACGACATCATCATCGTAAAACTTACCGACCAGTTGGGATTCCATGGTGCCGAGAATCTCATAAATAAACATGTGATCATCATGAATTAAATGAATTCTCACCGTTGGAAATCCCCAAGTCCGGCATCCCACCAAGACGCACGGATTAAGTTATTATCTGCACCTCAAACCGAGGCCACCTCTTTTGAGGCATGTATGCATGAATGAAAATTTTACCTCCCTTTCTAGAATATCATTTTTAATCAGTCATATTTTGATATACCATCAAATACCAAGAATACCAATAAACATCATGAAACCAGGAAATCAAGAAACACCAAGAAAACACCCATCAAAAGTAACGTATACGTGAACAGTACCGTATACGTGAATAGTAACGTATAAGTGAATAGTAACGTATACGTGAATAGTAACGTATAAGTGAACAGTACCGTATACGTGAATAGTAACGTATAAGTGACCGTAGTCCGTGAATAGTACACCAGGTAAGTTCCCAGGAAAGAGAGGTGGGTCACTAATGGACACACTTAAGTACCAAGTCTTTCCTTAGCGAGAACTTTCCTAGACATGCACTTCCACACTACCACCCTTTTCCTAACAACAAGAATAATAATTGTTCGATGTGGAAGATCGGACAAAATCGCAACCACGAGCATACTAAGAATTTTCTTAGCACCTTAGTATCAGATAAAATAAAGATAATCACAACAAAGAATAGTAAGATAAGGATAGCTCCCCTTACTTGTTTCTCTCAGCTTCCTATACTCTTCCTCTACTTACTTGTTCCTCTTTTAGAGATATTTCTTCCTAAGAGAGAGCTTGAGAGAATATAGAAATGTTCTTTTGTTTGTTTCCTCATCTGAAATTCCTAGGCCCTATTTATAGAATTCCCAAGGTCTTATTTATTCTGAGAATATTCTACTGAATATAGAATATTTCTAGAATATTCCAGAATATTCCTGAGAATATTCCACAAAATATTCCACTACAGTAATTTTACTATTTACCTCAGTGATTTTATTATTTACTACAGTAATTTTACTATTTACCACATTAATTTTATTATTTATCACAGTAAATTTACTATTTACCATAGTAATTTTACTATTTACCACTGATAATTTTATTATTTGTACAGTAATTTACTATTTTGAAAGAATTTACTATTTGCACTGATAATTAACTATTTGCACAGTAATTTATTATTTGCACATTTTTATAGAATTTTTAGTAAATGTTTTAACTACGTATGAAAATAAATTTTTGAGGATGTTACAATTCTCCCCCCCTAAAAAGAAATTTCGTCCTCGAAATTTACCTCATTGAAATAATGTAGGATAGCTTTTCTGCATCTCACTTTCCAATTCCCATGTCGCATCATCCGTTTTCCGGATAACCTTTACTAAAGAAATATCTTTTCCTCTTAAGGTTTTGATTCTTCTATCCTCAATTCTCATTGGTAATGCTTCATAGGTTAGATTATCCTTTATTTGTATATCATCTAACTCAATTACATGTGATGAATCAGGAATGTATTTACGAAGTTGTGAAACATGAAAGACATTATGAAGATTAGAAAGAATTGGAGGTAAAGCAATTTGGTAAGCCACGGGGCCTACTCTTTTTATTATTTGGAAGGGACCAATGAAACGAGGTGAAAGTTTTCGGGATTTTAAAACTCTTCCAATACCAGTCCATGGATTTACCCTTAAGAATACGTGATCACCAACATCAAATTCCAAATCTTTTCTTCTTTTGTCATGATAACTTTTCTCGCCTACTTTGTGCCATTTTCATTTTTTCTGAATTAACTTAATCTTTTCGAGGTTTGTTGTACAATATCAGGTCCTAAAATTAAACTTTCTCCGATTGAGTCCAACACAAAGGAGTTCTACATTTTCTTCCATATAAAGCTTCAAACGGTGCCATACCAATGGAAGAATGAAAACTATTATTGTAGGTAAATTCTATCAAAGGCAAAAAGTCTACCCAACAACCCTTATGTTCTAGAACACAAGCTCTCAATAAATCTTCTAAAGATTGGATTGTTCTTTCGTTTGTCCATCGGTTTGGGGATGATAGGCGAGAACTTAATTTTAATTTGGTGCCTAAAGCTTTATGTAGACTCTCCCAAAATCTTGAAGTAAATCTAGGGTCTCTATCTCGATACAATACTAGATGGTACACCATGTAATCTTACAATCTCACCTATGTACAAATTAGTTAATTTCTCTAAAGAATACCTAATATTAATAGGAATAAAATGTGCGAGACTTAGTTAAACGATCTACTATAACCCAAATTGAATCAAATCCCCTAGGGTTTCTTGGCAAAGCTACCACAAAATCCATAGATATGCTATCCCATTTCCATTGTGGTATTTCTAAAGGTTGCAATAAACCTCGAGGGTTTCGATGTTCAATTTTAGCCTTTTGACAAATTAAACAAGAATACACATATTCACAAATTTCTTTCTTCATTCGAGGCCACCGAACATGGTTTTCAAATCTTTGTACATTTTAGTGGCACCAGGATGAATACTTAATTTGCTTTTATGTGCTTCCTCCAAAATTGTTTTTCTAACTTCGTTATATTAGGAATACAAATTCTATCTTGAAACCTCAAAATACCATCCATTCCAATCTTAAACTTACTACTTTTTCCTTGATTCAAAATTTCCATTTGAGTTTTGAGAAAAGGATCAAATTCTTGCTTACATCTAATTTCTTCCAAAAATGTGTTAGAAATTTGTAAAGCTCCTAATCTAATACTCGTATTAGTAGTTTCACACACTAAACTAAGATCTCGAAATTGTTCTAATAAATCCATTTCTCTAATCATCGGTGAAGACATAATCAAAGACTTCCTACTTAAAGCATCTGCTACAACATTAGCCTTTAGGGATGGTAATTAAGTTCAAAATCATAGTCCTTTAAAAATTCCATCCATCTTCTTTGTCTCATGTTTAATTCTTTTTGACTAAATAAATATTTAAGGCTTTTGTGATCGCTAAATACTTCAAACCTAGTTCCATACAAATAGTGTCTCCATATTTTAAGTGTGAATACTACAGCCGCTAATTCTAGATCATGGGTTGGATAATTTTTCTCATGAATCTTAAGTTGTCTAGAAGCGTATGCTACAACTTTTGAATCTTGCATCAATACTCCCCTAAACCCATTTTGGATGCATCACAATACACTACAAAAGGTTCTTTGGGATCAGGTAGAGTTAATCTTTTGGAGCGAGTGGTCAATCTTTCCTTTAGAGTTTGAAAACTATCCTCACATTGAGTTGTCCAAATAAATGCCCGATTCTTTTTAGTCAAGGTAGTCAAAGGCAAAGCTATTTTAGAAAAATCTTTAATAAATCTCCTATAATATCCTCGCTAATCCTAGAAAACTCCTAATCTCTCGTTACACTTTTAGGTCTCTCCCATTCCAAAACAGATTGTACCTTACATGGATCTGAGATATTCCTCCCCGACATATCACATGTCCTAAAAATTTCATTTTCTCCATCCAAAATTCACACTTAGATAATTTAGCAAAAAGTTTTTTCTGTCCTTTAAAAGTCTGTAATACTATATTTAAGTGTTTGGCATGATCCTCCCTAGTTTTACTATACACTAATATGTCATCAATGAATACAATTACAAAATGGTCAAGATAAGGGTGAAAAATTCGGTTCATGTAATCCATAAATACTGCTGGAGCATTAGTCACTCCAAAAGGCATAACTAAATACTCATAGTGCCCATAACGGTCCGAAAGCGATTTTTGGAATATCCTCGGATTTTACCCTAATCGATGATATCGATCTTAAATCAATCTTACTAAAAATACAGGCTCCTTTTAATTGATCCATAAGATCATCAATCCTAGGCAGTGGATATTTATTCTTAATGGTTACTCTATTCAATTGTCTATAATCTATACACATTCTCATGGTTCCATCCTTCTTCTTAACTAACAAAACTGGAGCTCCCCAGGGTGATACACTAGGTCTTACAAACTGTTTACTTAACAATTCTTCAATTTGTTTCTTGACTTTCATTAATTCTACGGAGACATTCTATATGGTGCTATGGAAATTGGTCTGTTCTGGAACTAAATCAATGGAAAACTCTATTTCTCTTTCAGGAGGTAATTGATCCACTTCTTGAAATATCTCTGTAAAATCTTTTACTATTGGCACACTACTCACCTCATTTTCAGATTTAGTTTCATTAGCGGTGATCATGTATACTTGGGTATTGTTTTCCTTTAAAGATTTTAAGACTTTATTTATGGAAACAATTTCAATATCCCTACTCACCTCCGGGTCTCGAAAAATAATTGTTTTGTCAAAGCAATTCAACAAAACATGATTAGTGGACAACCAATCCATACCTAAAACAACTTCAATTTGTTGAAGAGGTAAACAAATCAAATTGACACAGAAAGTTTTATCACCAATTTTTATTTTACAGTCTAGACAGATATCTCGAGGTTAAAGCGAAGTCCCGGTTGGAGTATTTACTTCTAATTTAAAGTTTAATGAAGACACGGGAGTTTCAATTTTTGTACACAAGAATATGACACAAAAGAATGAGTAGCACCAGAGTCAAATAACACAGTTAAAGGAGTTTCATTTATGAACCATTTACCTCGAATCAAAGGTTCTGAAGTCTCAGTTCCATTAATAGAAAAAATTCTTCCTTGAGCCTTCGGTTTTTCAGACGGATTTTCTGACATGCTTCTCTTTCCTGGACAATCTTTTGCTAGATGTCCCTTTATGTTACATTTGTAGCACCAGATGCATGATGAAGCATAATGTCCAAATTCTCCACACTTAAAACACTTGACATTAACAGGATTAGATTCACGATTTCTCATAGGAGTTTTAGAAAAATTTCCAGCAGAACGTTCCTTAAATCCTTGAGAAGTTTGGTATGGTTTCCCTTTATTTTCGAACCCAAATCTTTTATTTTTAATGGGTCCTCCAACATTTTTATTTTTATAATATACAGCCCTAGCACGAGAATCCTCATCATATATTCTACACATATTTATAAGCATTGGAAATTGGTGAATACCTTGATAATTTATAGCCTGTTTTATTTCAGGACGCAGGCCATTTAAAAATTTAACACATTTTGACCTTTCACCTTCTTTTCCATGGTAGTATGTAGAATATCTGACTAGATCTTCAAACTTAACCGCATACTCAACTACTGTTAAGTTCCCTTGTTTTAATTCTAAAAAATCCATTTCTTTTTTATTCCTTATATCTTCAGGAAAATATTTTTCTAAAAACAATTCCTTAAATCCTCCCCATTTTATTGTTTCTCCTTCCTTCGCTTCATCTTGGTAAGTATTTTCCCACCGATGATTCGCCTCATCCACCAACATATGAGTTGCGAAAATTACCTTTTTATCCTCGAACATCCCATTACCCGAAAGATTTTCTCAATTTCCCTTACCCATCGTTGAGCACCTTGAGGGGTCATATCCACCTTCAAAAGTAGGCGGATTATTCCTCAAAAACGCTACAGGCCACGATATTCGTTATGTTCGTTGTTGTTCCTACTTTGACTTCCAATTGCTTGAGCAAGTTTTTCGAGTGCCTCAAAGAATTGCCTTATATCATTTCCTCCAGCCATCTATTTCGAGAAAATAAAATCTCAAAGCACATCAACTAACAATCAAACAAGAATATAGAACACATAAACAAACAATCATTCACACAACCTTATTGCTTCTAAGCTCACTACTTAATCACAACAAAAACATGGTTAGCTCAAAATTCACAAGTCCAAGAAAACATCCGCTTCGATACCAACAGTAACGCCCGCATTATTTTTCATTACTAAAATTTTATCTATTTATTATTATTATTAATTGAAAATGTTTCCCTTGTTTTATATTTCTTTGAATAAAATCTTAAAATAGTTTCCTTGCTAAAAAAAAAACGTCACCAAAAAAAAACATCACATAGATCACATCATAACCATACATCAAAAGTTGTTTACAAAACGTCACATAGATACGTAATATTGTGACAATTATAATATATACATTATTCTATTACATTCTCGTGTTAGCTAACATTCCTTGACATCTCCACACGTGGTTTGAATCTACTGTCAATCTGCTCCTCGAATAAAATTAGGGATCATCACAGTGTCAAACCACAGAACACAAACATGCAAAGGGTAAGTTCCAATATTTTAATAAAAATACATATCATATAAAAATATCAATACAACACATATCATATAAAAATATCAATATGATACATATCATAATCAAATAAATAAATAATAAATTGTGACTTAAATGAAATTTCTATATGATGCATGCTCCAACCTCAACTCCAAAAATATGTAATGTGGTACCATCTCGGATAATACGACATCATCATCGTAAAACTTACCGACCGGTTGGGATTCCACGGTGGTGCGAGAATCTCATAAATAAACATGTGATCATCATGAATTAAATGAATTCTCACTTTGTTGGAAATCCCCAAGTCGGCATCCCACCAAGACGCACGGATTAAGTTATTATCCGCACCTCAAACCGAGGCCACCTCTTTTGAGGCATGTATGCATGAATGAAAATTTTACCTCCTTTCTAGAATATCATTTTTAATCATTCATATTTTGATATACCATCAAATACCAAGAATATCAATAAACATCATGAAACCAGGAAATCAAGAAACACCAAGAAAACACCCATCAAAAAAACGTATATCGTGAAATCGATCGTATCGTGAATAGTAACGTATAAGTGAATAGTAAGCATTATCGTGAATAGTAACGTATAAGTGAACGATCGTATCGTGAATAGTAACGTATAAGTGACCGTAGTCAAGTGAATAGTACACCAGGTAAGTTCCCAGGAAAGAGAGGTGGGTCACTAATGGACACACTTAAGTACCAAGTCTTTCCTTAGCGAACTTTCCTAGACATGCACTTCCACACTACCACCCTTTTCCTAACAACAAGAATAATTCGTTCGATGTGGAAGATCGGACAAAACCGCAACCACGAGCATACTAAGAATTTTCTTAGCACCTTAGTATCAGATAAAATAAAGATAATCACAACAAAGAATAGTAAGATAAGGATAGCTCCCCTTACTTGTTTCTCTCAGCTTCCTATACTCTTCCTCTACTTACTTGTTCCTCTTTTAGAGATATTTCTTCCTAAGAGAGAGCTTGAGAGAATATAGAAATGTTCTTTTGTTTGTTTCCTCATCTGAAATTCCTAGGCCCTATTTATAGAATTCCCAAAGTCTTATTTGCTTCTGAGAATATTCTACGATATATAGAATATTCCATGAGAATATTCTACGAGAATATTCCACGAGAATATTCCACTACGTTAATTTTACTATTTACCTCGGTGATTTTATTATTTACTACGAGTAATTTTACTATTTACCACGGTAATTTTATTATTTATCACGGTAAATTTACTATTTACCATAGTAATTTTACTATTTACCACAGTAATTTTATTATTTGTACAGTAATTTACTATTTGCACAGTAATTTACTATTTGCACAGTAATTAACTATTTGCACAGTAATTTATTATTTGCACATTTTTATAGAATTTTTAGTAAATGTTTTAACTACGTATGAAAATAAATTTTTGAGGATGTTACATTAGCCTCTAAGGGTTGAGCGCTTAACAGCTGCTAGAGGAAAAGATCCAAGATGGAGTCACAAGGACCCTCGTTCTTGTCTGGTGGGTCATCTATGAACAAGCCGCCGGCGTTCTCTGGTGATGACTACCCTTACTGGGTCGACAGGATGGAGATGTACATCAAGTCTACCCAGTACAGACTGTGGAACATCATTACCCAAGGAGATATCCCTATTGTTAAACCTGAGGTTGAATGGGGAAGTGAAGAATATTCACTTATGGAGCTCAACAACAAAGCTAGATATGCTCTTATGTGCGCTCTCTCGAGGACAGAATAAAATAAATTCTGTGCCTACAAAACCGCAAAGGGGCTCTGGGACGCCGTCAAGATTTCCTATGAAGGAACTGAGGATGTCAGAATGAGGAAAGCTGCCACTCTTCAAAGAGAATATGAGATGTTCTCTATGAAGAAAGGAGAATCTATTGATATGATGTTTGGAAGATTCCAAACCATATTAAATGGACTTACTGTGTTGGGAATCACGTTCACCAAAGCCTAGAACAACATGAAGATTCTGAATAATCTTCCTCCCCCATGGGAAGCTATGTCCACTGCTATCTCAGTTGGGCGTGACATGAAGACATTAACTCTTGATGAATTAATCGGTGTCTTGAGAGTACATGAGGTACTTCTCTGTAAAAGAGACAAAATCAAGGTTCAAGAGGCCATAGCTCTTCCGTCTGTCAACACAGTTCCAAAGGAGGAGACTATTAAGAAAGAAAGAAAAAAGAAACATAAAGTTTTGAAAGCTGACACTACCGAGTCTGATTCGTTTGATAGATCGTCTGACGATGAAATTTCTCTCATGGCTAGACGTTTCAAGAAGATGATGATGAAGAAGGGAAGAGGTCAACGCATCTTTAAGAAGAAGGAAAAGAAGTTCCCTGAGAAGCCCTCAAGCAAGGAGGAAAGCTCAGAGATTGTCTGTTATGAATGTAGAAAACCTGGACATATGAGATCTGAATATCCAAGGATGAAGAAGAGATGGAACCCTCCCAAAGACAAGGGTAAGAAGAACTTGCTGACTTGGGAAGACCTTGACAGTGAAAGCTTAGAGGAATCCACAGAAGAAGAAGAAACAACAAACATTTGTCTCATGGCTGGAGATGCTGTTTCATCTGAGGTAATTGAGACTCAAACTTCCTCATCATCTTCATCTGAATCTGAGTCAGAAACAGAAGATGTTAGATCAAGGATGATTAACGTCTCAAGATTTTGATTAATTACAAGACAGACGAAACCAAGCTACCCAAGACTTGCTAAGACGAAACTAGCACAGACGGAACATGACCCTTCAAAGAAGAAATTCTGCGTCTGTCCAAAAGCCAAGTCATCAGACGATACATGCATAGACGAAAGAGGACTACTCAAGCTTAAGTTCTTCGTCTATCCAAAGAGTGAAGTCTAAGACGATAGGATGAGACGAAACAACAACAACTGAAGACTGAAGAATCATATCGTCTATCCAAAAGCTGAAGTCAAGAGGAGTCATTCGCGCCAAGATTTCAAATCTAAAGAAGTACTCATGAGAAGCATCCAAGATCAGTATAGGGATTCAAGCTTACACACCAAAGTCAAAAAGGTCTTCACCTTTTGTCACATCTCTGTACAAGTCAGAAATAGTACTGCGCACAACCTAGTCCGCTATATCCGCTGCGACTCTACATCAATCAATCAAGTACAACTGACAACCTTTTTGGAAAGCTCTTTAGAAGATCTCTCAATGACTCTCAACGACATTCAAATGAATCTAACGGTTATTTGAAGAAGATGCCTATAAAAGGACTTCACTGCTTCAAGAATCAGTTGGCGAATACGCTTATCTCTATCCTTCATCTAAGAATTCGCTCAAGTCTGATATTAGAACTTCATTAAGAGGAAAAAATTTGTTTTTAAAACATCTTTCAAAGTCCACTTGTGTGGCATTTTAGCCTGAGGAGGCTGTGCTCCAAAGAATACCTTTTGTATTAGCTTTGTGGAATTTGGGTTCAAAGAATACCTTGGTAGTTTATTTGAGAAAAATTTGGGAGCAAAGAATATCTTGTAATAGCCAGAAGTGTTTGGATTCAAACAATACTTGTAAACCTTTTCACGGTTTGTAGTGAAAACTCGTGGTTCTTTGGGTAAGCGGACGTAGTCTTGAATAAACGAACCAGTATAAAAACACTCGTGTTTATTTGTTTCGTCTATTTAACTAACTGGGGATAATCATACTTTAACGTTTGCATATTAAAATCAATTCTTCAATATAAACATTGTTTCGTCTGAACCCATTTGAAACCCACAGACGAAAGTAATAAAATTTTTAATTAACACAATTCAACCCTACTTCTTGTGTTTATCTTTCACAGTTTGGTATCAGAGCTCAGCCTCTAAGGGTTGAGCGCTTAACAGCTGCTAGAGGACAAGATCCAGCAATGATTCACAACGACCGTCATTCCTATCCGGAGGAGCCTCGATGAACAAACCTCCAGCTTTCTCTGGAGATGATTATCCCTACTGGGCTGACAGGATGGAGATGTACATCAAGTTAACCCAATACATATTATGGAACATAATCGCCACAGGAGATATCCCCATTGTAAAGCCTGAAGGAGAATGGGGAAACGAAGAATACTCTATGATGGAGCTGAACAATAAAGCAAGATATGCTCTTATGTGTGCTCTCTCTAGAACAGAGTACAACAGATTCTGTGCTTAAAAAACTGCTAAAGAATTATGGGATGCTCTCAAAATCTCATATGAAGACACTGAAGATGTGAGAATGAGGAAGGCTGCCACTCTTCAAAGAGAATATGAAATGTTCTCTATGAAGAAAGGAGAGTCAATAGATGTGATGTTTGGAAGATTCCAAACAATATTGAATAGACTCACTGCTCTGGGAATCACCTTCACAAAGGCCCAGAATAACATGAAGATCTTGGACAGTCTCCCACCTCCTTGGGAAGCCATGTCCACAGCTATCTCTGTTGGAAGAGATATGAAGACATTAACTCTAGACGAGTTAATTGGAGCTCTAAGGGTACATGAGGTACTCTTATGCAAAAGAGACAAAATTAAAATTCAATAGCCTATAGCTCTTCCGTCTGTGAACACCACACCTAAAGAAGACTCTGTCAAGAAGGACAGTGAAAAGAAAATGAAGATTCTGAAGGCAGATTCAACCGAATCTGAATCGTCTGATGATTCGTCTGAAGACGAAGTCTCTCTCATGGCCAGACGATTTAAAAGGATGATGATGAAGAAAGGCAGAGGCCAACGCTTCTTCAAGAAAAAGGAGAAGAAGTTCCCTGAGAAGTCATCAACCAAAGAAGAAAGCACAGAGATAGTGTGCTATGAATGTAGAAAACTGAGACATATGAGGTCAGAATGTCCCAGACTGAGAAAGAGGTGGAGCTTTAGAAAAGACAAAAGGAAAAAGAGCTTACTGACTTGGGAAGACCTTGACAGTGAAAGTTCAGAGGAATCCTCTGAAGAAGAAGAAACAATAAACATCTGCCTCATGGCTGAAGACTATGTATCAACAGAGGTAAATCTCAATGAAACTTCTTCATACTCTTCTTTTTCTGAATCTGAGTCAGAATCAGAAGAAATATCATATGATACTCTTCTAGCTCACTCTCATTTTATTGCTAAGCAATACAAAACTTGCAAAACCAAGTTGAGACAAGCTTTGGAAGAAAATGCAATTTTGAAAACTGAAATAGAGTTTCTAGATAAGAAAGTATCAAGTAATGTTTCGTCTAAGTCTGAAAAGGACATTTTCATTCTTGAAATCGAAAGATTAAAGAAAGAAAATGAGTCCATTCTCAATGATCTAACCAAGTTTACAAAGGGATCCTCCATTCTTGAAAATATTTTAAAATATAGGAGATCACCCAATGATAAAAATGGACTTGGTTATGTTAAGGAGACAGACAAAAATAAAAACAAACTTGTTTCGTCTGATAAAAAGAAGAGGAATTACAACAAGGTTCCTAATAACTAAAAAAAGGCTAAAAACAAAAAGAAGCCTTTTGTAACTAACAAGAAAGGACCCAAAAAGATTTGGGTACCAAAGTCACTTATTGTTCCTGTTGCAGATATCCTTAATGGGAAGAGACAAGACTTCAAGCTGGTACCTGGACAGTGGTTGCTCACGACATATGACGGGAGACCTGTCTATGTTCCAAGACCTTAGACCAAGTAAAGGGTCTGTCTCATACGGTTCTGGAAAAGGTAAAATTCTTGGCATTGGGACTGTTGGTAAGACACCCAATACTCTTATCCAGAACGTATCATATGTTAAAGGTCTTAACTTCAATCTACTTATCATAAGTCAATTTTGTGATAGTGGGTATGAAGTAGCCTTTAACTCTGATGAGTGTATAGTCAGAAACAAAGATAAATCCATTCTTTTTATTGGGAAAAGAAAGAATAACCTTTATGAGGTTTGCCTTTCTGACCTGAGTGATCAGAATGTAACATGTTTGATTTCAGCAGACGATGAACGAGATATTTGGCACAAAAAGCTTGGACATTTAAGTCTCAAGTATATTTCAAAAATTTCTAAAAAGGATCTCGTAAAAGGTTTGCCAAAAATATCTTGGAAAACCAATCGTTTGTTTGAATCTTGTCAGCATGGGAAACAACTTAAAGCTTCTTTCAAATCAAAAAATGTTGTTTCCACGACAAGACCGTTAGAACTGTTACACGTTGATCTCTTTGGACCCACTCAGACTGAAAGCCTTGGAGGAAAGAGATATGGATTTGTCATTGTAGATGACTATACTAGATTTACATGGGTATACTTCTTAGCCCATAAACATGAGTCATTCAAGGTCTTTGAAATATTCTGCAAACGTGTTCAAAAAGAAAAAGGAATATGTATTGCGTCTGTTAGGAGTGATCATGGAACAGAATTTGAAAATTCTGAGTTCAAAGCCTTTTGTTTTGAAAATGTCATATTTCACAATTTTTCGTCTCCAAGAACTCCTCAACAAAATGGAGTTGTGGAAAGGAAAAATCGTACTCTACAAGAAATGGCTAGAACAATGTTGCATGAAAGCTCTCTCTCTAAATATTATCAAGCGTAGTTAATACTTCCTGTTATATTCAAAACAGAATATTGATAAGACCAATATTGAATAAGACTCCATATGAACTATGGAAAGGAAGAAGACCCAACATTTCTTATTTCCATCCTTTTGGATGTGAATGCTTTATCTTAAACACCAAAGATCAACTTGGCAAGTTTGATTCAAAGGTGGTAAAATGAATCTTTCTTGGATATTCTGACACATCTAAGGCTTATAGAGTTTTTAACTCTAAGACGCAAGTTTTAGAGGAATCAATTCATGTAAAGTTCCAAGATAACTCAAAGGTTGATAAAGAAATATCAGACCTAGAAAACTTGTTTATAAATTTGCAGGTTAACCCTTCTGGTCAAAATGATAAACAAGGGTCAGACGAAACAAGAACAGACGATAGACGCACAGACGGACCCTCTTCATCTGAGACTCATCAACAAAGTGATGAAGCACCTACAAGATCATGGAAGTTTGCATCTAACCACACTGAAGATCTCATCATTGGAGATAGGAATTGTAACGCCCCGCTGTTTTTCATTGCTTAAATATTTTTCTTTTTATCTATTTATTATTATTATTTGAAAATGTTTCCCTTCATTTAGATTTCTTTAAATAAAATTTTAAAATAATTTCCCTTGCTAACAAAAATGTCACCAAAATAAAACACATCACATAGATCACATCGTAATCATACATCAAAAGTTATTTACAAAATGTCACATAGTACGTAATATTGTGATAATTATAATATACACATTATCCACAAAAATCCTCATGTTTGCTTATTCTTCGTTCACATCTCCAATAGATTTATCCTGTTAATCTGCTCCCCAATTAAAATTTAGGATCATCACAAGTGTCAAACCACAGACACAAACACGCAAGGGTAAGTTCCAAAAATCTTAATAAAAATACATATCATATAAAATTTTCAATATAATACACATCATAATCAAATAAATAAAGAATGAATTATGACTTAAATGAAATTTCTATATGATGCATGCTCCATCCTCAACTCCAAAAATATGCAATGTGGTACCATCTCAGATAATACGACATTATCATCGTAAAACTTACCGACTAGTTGGGATTTCACAGTGGTGCACAGAATCTCATAAACAATCATGTGATCATCATGAATTAAATGAATTCTCACTATAAAAATCCCCCAAGTCTGGCATCCCACCTAGACGCACGGATTAAGTTATTATCTGCACCTCTAACCGAGGCCACCTCTTTTTAGGCATGCATGATGAATGAAAACTTATCTCCCTTTCTAAAAATCTCATTTAAAACAACACCAATCTTGTTGATATTACAAGTCCATTCCATCATTATATTTTATATTATGGGTTAATAATTTATAGTATAATAATCATAGTTTTCATCACAATCTTCAACGTGCATAGCATAGGTAATTAATCACAGTCTCAATCATCAACCAAATTCAAGAAAAAGGTAAACATACACAATCCAAGTCATTATCCAAATATATGTCAAAAGTCATTCACATTCAAATCAAATTTTCCAATTACTCTTTAAAATTGTTAAAAATCTTCATAAAATTACGTATTATATAAATAACTTAAAGTTATGAAATCAGTAAAGTAAAGGTGGCAGAGCCTCCTAGTTAGATCTCATAATTTTAAGATCTCAAATTATCATTTCATGAAATTAAATATTATATAAATATCTTAAAGTTATGAAATCAGTAAAGGTGGCAGAGCCTCCTAGTTGGATCTCATAATTTTAAGATCTCAAATTATTATTTCATAAAATTAAATATTATATAAATAACTTAAAATTATGAAATCAGTAAAGGTGGCAGAGCCTCCTAGTTAGATCTCATAATTTTAAGATCACAAATTATCATATGAAATATAAACAAATGAAAGCGGAAATATTTAAATATAAAGATATAAATATGCGGTATTATAAATGAAATTCGTACTAGCTTAGTTGGTTAAGACATGACTAGAAACACTAAGGTCTTGGGTTCAAGTCATGCTTACTTCATTTTTAGTTACATATATATATATATATATATTTATTTTTATTTTTATTGTTATTTTTTTTATATTTGAAAATTTAAGTAAATTGCAACTTCTCTTACAATTCTTATTACTTTAAAACTTCAATAATAATTATAAGTTCATAAATTTTAGAACACAAATATTTTGAGATTATTCTAGAATTTTTAGAAAATTGAAAACTTAATTAAATTGAAAACTTAAAATAATTTAGAAACTTCCCTCACCTTGATTTCTTTTGGCTACTCTTTTGGAAGACTTTGAGAAAGCTTTTGAAGGTTGAAAGAAGGTTGATTCTACTCTCAAAGTTAAATGAAATAGGTTTTTGGTGAATTTAGAAAAATTTGGAATTTTAGCAAAATAAGCTTATGGTTTTGGGAAAATTGGAAAAACTAAGATTTTGGTGTTTTGGTGCAAATGAATTCATGGCTGAAGTGTTCTCAAATGGTTTCTATTTATAGATGAAATAAAATTTAAAATATTATTAGTGGTAAAATTTAATATACTTAGTGGTTTTACCATAAAAATTTAATTATAATTCTTTTTCTTTTTAGTGCACCACTAATCAGATTGATGCTAATACCACTAATTTAGTGCATCCTTCCATCACTCCTTACATATTGCACTTGTCATAATTTTCACAATTTTTCTTGTTCACATTTTCTCTCGTACTCATTATATACATTATATTTTTATAAAAATATTAGATAGGTCTATTAGCTCAGTTGGTTAAAGCATTTTGCTACTAACTTGAAGGTTGCAGGTTCGAGTCTTGCATGTGACATTTTAATTTTAAAATTTTTTAAAAAAATATCAAACAGGTTCGAATCTTGCATGGGTCATTCTAAGTTTATATTTTTTATTTATTTTTATTTTTTTTTTTATTTTTTTTTTTTTTTATTTTTTATTTTTTTTTTAATTCTTACAATATTTCTCAAATCAAATATAAAATAAGATTTCTTAATAATAATATAATTAAAACAATAAACTTTCAGTAATTCGAAATATAAAATAATATTTGAAACATCAAATAGTAATAAAAATGTCAAACAACAAATTTATTTTTTTATTACATTTTTATTTAGAAATGTAATCATAATTTTCTCAAATTACGTAATAATATTGCTACCCTATTTATGAAAATTAATTTTGAGGGTGTTACAACTCTCCCCCCCTAAAAAGAAATTTCGTCCTCGAAATTTACCTCATTGAAATAATGTAGGATAACTTTTTTGCATCTCACTTTCCAATTCCCATGTTGCATCATCTGTTCTCCAGATAACCTTTACTAAAGGAATATCTTTTCCCCTTAAGGTTTTGATTCTTCTATCCTCAATTCTTATTGGTAATGCTTCATAGGTTAGATTATCCTTTATTTGTATGTCATCTAACTCAATTATATGTGATGAATCAGGAATGTATTTACAAAGTTGTGAAACATGAAAGACATTATGAAGATTAGAAAGAATTGGGGGTAAAACAATTTCGTAAGCCACAAAACCTATTCTATTTATTATTTGGAAGGGACCAATGAAACGCGGTGAAAGTTTTCGGGATTTTAAAACTCTCCCAATACCAGTCCATGGATTTACCCTCAAAAATACGTGATCACCAACATCAAATTCCAAATCTTTTCTTCTTTTGTCATGATAACTTTTCTGCCTACTTTGTGCCGTTCTCATCTTTTTCTGAATTAACTTAATCTTTTCTAAGGTTTGTTGTACAATATCAGGTCCTAAAATTAAATTTTCTCCTGATTCAGTCCAACACAAAAGAGTTCTACATTTTCTTCCATATAAAGCTTCAAAAGGTGTCATACCAATGGAAGAATGAAAACTATTATTGTAGGTAAATTCTATCAAAGGCAAAAAGTCTACCCAACAACCCTTATGTTCTAAAGCACAAGCTTTCAATAAATCCTCTAAAGATTGGATTGTTCTTTCAGTTTGTCCATCAGTTTGGGGATGATAGGCTGAACTTAATTTTAATTTGGTGCCTAAAGCTTTATGTAAACTCTCCCAAAATCTTGAAGTAAATCTAGGGTCTCTGTCTGATACAATACTAGATGGTACACCATGTAATCTTACAATCTCACCTATGTACAAATTAGTTAATTTCTCTAAAGAATACCTAATATTAATAGGAATAAAATGTGCAGACTTAGTTAAACGATCTACTATAACCCAAATTGAATCAAATCCCCTAGGGCTTCTTGGCAAAGCTACCACAAAATCCATAGATATGCTATCCCATTTCCATTGTGGTATTTCTAAAGGTTGCAATAAACCTGAGGGTTTCTGATGTTCAATTTTAGCCTTTTGACAAATTAAACAAGAATACACATATTCACAAATTTCTTTCTTCATTCGAGGCCACCAAAACATGGTTTTCAAATCTTTGTACATCTTAGTGGCACCAGGATGAATACTTAATTTGCTTTTATGTGCTTCCTCCAAAATTGTTTTTCTAACTTCTATTATATTAGGAATACAAATTCTATCTTGAAATCTCAAAATACCATCCATTCCAATCTTAAACTCACTACTTTTTCCTTGATTCAAAATTTCCATTTGAGTTTTCAGAAAAGGATCAAATTCTTGCTTCTGTCTAATTTCTTCCAAAAATGTGTTAGAAATTTGTAAAGCTCCTAATCTAATACTCGTATTAGTAGTTTCACACACTAAACTAAGATCTCGAAATTGTTCTAATAAATCCATTTCTCTAATCATCAGTGAAGACATAATCAAAGACTTCCTACTTAAAGCATCTGCTACCACATTAGCCTTTTCGGGATGGTAATTAAGTTCAAAATCATAATCCTTTAAAAATTCCATCCATCTTCTTTGTCTCATGTTTAATTCTTTTTGACTAAATAAATATTTAAGGCTTTTGTGATCGCTAAATACTTCAAATCTAGTTCCATACAAATAGTGTCTCCACATCTTAAGTGTGAATACTACAGCCGCTAATTCTAGATCATGGGTTGGATAATTTTTCTCATGAATCTTAAGTTGTCTAGAAGCATATGCTACCACTTTACCATCTTGCATCAATACTCCTCCTAAACCCATTTTAGATGCATCACAATACACTACAAAAGGTTCTTTGGGATCAGGTAGAGTTAATACTGGAGCAGTGGTCAATCTTTCCTTTAGAGTTTGAAAACTATCCTCACATTGAGTTGTCCAAATAAATGCCTGATTCTTTTTAGTCAAGGTAGTCAAAGGCAAAGCTATTTTAGAAAAATCTTCAATAAATCTCCTATAATATCCTGCTAATCCTAGAAAACTCCTAATCTCTGTTACACTTTTAGGTCTCTCCCATTCCAAAACAGATTGTACCTTACATGGATCTACAGATATTCCTCCCTGACATATCACATGACCTAAAAATTTCATTTTCTCCATCCAAAATTCACACTTAGATAATTTAGCAAAAAGTTTTCTGTCCTTTAAAATCTGTAATACTATATTTAAGTGTTTGGCATGATCCTCCCTAGTTTTACTATACACTAATATGTCATCAATGAATACAATTACAAAATGGTCAAGATAAGGGTGAAAAATTCGGTTCATGTAATCCATAAATACTGCTGGAGCATTAGTCACTCCAAAAGGCATAACTAAATACTCATAGTGCCCATAACGGGTACTGAAAGCAGTTTTTGGAATATCCTCGGATTTTACCCTAATTTGATGATATCCTGATCTTAAATCAATCTTACTAAAAATACAGGCTCCTTTTAATTGATCCATAAGATCATCAATCCTATTCAGTGGATATTTATTCTTAATGGTTACTCTATTCAATTGTCTATAATCTATGCACATTCTCATGGTTCCATCCTTTTTCTTAACTAACAAAACTGGAGCTCCCCAGGGTGATACACTAGGCCTTACAAACTGTTTACTTAACAATTCTTCAATTTGTTTCTTGACTTCGCTAATTCTACAGAGACATTCTATATGGTGCTATGGAAATTGGTCCTGTTCTCGGAACTAAATCAATGGAAAACTCTATTTCTCTTTCGGGAGGTAATTGATCCACTTCTTGAAATATCTCTGTAAAATCTTTTACTATTGGCACACTACTCACCTCATTTTCGATTTAGTTTCATTAGCGGTGATCATGTATACTTGGGTATTGTTTTCCTTTAAAGATTTTAAGACTTTATTTATGGAAACAATTTCAATATCCCTACTCACCTCCGAGTCTCGAAAAATAATTGTTTTGTCAAAGCAATTCAACAAAACATGATTAGTGGACAACCAATCCATACCTAAAACAACTTCAATTTGTTGAAGGGGTAAACAAATCAAATTGACACAGAAAGTTTTATCACCAATTTTTATTTTACTGATCTAGGACAGATATCTCGAGGTTAAAACCGAAGTCCCGGTTGGAGTATTTACTTCTAATTTAAAGTTTAATGAAGACACAGGGAGTTTCAATTTTTGTACACAAGAATATGACACAAAAGAATGAGTAGCACCAGAGTCAAATAACACAGTTAAAGGAATTTCATTTATGAAGCATTTACCTCGAATCAAAGGTTCTGAAGTCTCAGTTCCATTAAGAGAAAAAATTCTTCCTTGAGCCTTCGGTTTTTCAGACGGATTTTCGGACATGCTTCCTTTTCCTCGACAATATTTTGCTAGATGTCCCTTTGTGTTACATTTGTAGCACCAGTTGCACGATGAAGCATAGTGTCCAAATTCTCCACACTTAAAACACTTGACATTAACAGGATTAGATTCACGATTTCTCATAGGAGCTTTAGAAAAATTCCCAGCAGAACGTTCCTTAAATCCTTGAGAAGCTTGGTATGGTTTCCCTTTATTTTCGAACCCAAATCTTTTATTTTTAATGGGTCCACCAATATTTTTATTTTTATAATATACAGCTCTAGCACGAGAATCCTCATCATATATTCTACACATATTTACAAGCACTGGAAATTGGTGAATACCTTGATAATTTATAGCCTTGTTTTATTTCAGACGTTGCCATTTAAAAATTTAACACATTTTGACCTTTCACCATCTTTTCCATGGTAGTGTGTAGAATATCCGACTAGATCCTCAAACCTAACCGCATACTCAGCTACTGTTAAGTTCCCTTGTTTTAATTCCAAAAACTCCATTTCTTTTTTATTCCTTATATCTTCAGGAAAATATTTTTCTAAAAACAATTCCTTAAATTCTCCCCATTTTATTGTTTCTCCTTCCTTCGCTTCATACTGGTAAGCATTTTCCCACCAATATTCTCGCCTCATCCACCAACATATGAGTTGCGAAAATTACCTTTTTATCCTCGAACATCCCATTACCCGAAAGATTTTCTCAATTTCCTTACCCATCGTTGAGCACTTTCGGGTCATATCCACCTCCAAAAGTAGGCGGATTATTCCTCTGAAAACGCTCCAGACCACGATATTCATTATGTTCGTTGTTGTTCCTATTTTGACTTCCAATTGCTTGGGCAAGTTTTTCGAGTGCCTCAGCAATTGCCTTATCATTTCCTCCAGCCATCTATTATTATTACAGAAAATAAAATCACAAAGCACATCAACTAACAATCACACAAGAATATAGAGCACATAAACAAACAATCATATACTCCATCTTATAACTTCTACCAATCATTTAATCACAACAAAAACATGGTTAGCTCAAAATTCACAAGTCCAAGAAAACATCGCTTTTTAATACCAACTGTAACGCCCCGCTGTTTTTCATTGCTTAAATATTTTTCTTTTTATCTATTTATTATTATTATTTGAAAATGTTTCCCTTCATTTAGATTTCTTTAATTAAAATTTTAAAATAATTTCCTTTGCTAACAAAAATGTCACCAAAATAAAACACATCACATAGATCACATCGTAATCATACATCAAAAGTTATTTACAAAATGTTACATAGTACGTAATATTGTGATAATTATAATATACACATTATTCACAAAAATCCTCATGTTTGCTTATCCTTCGTTCACATCTCCAATAGATTTATCCTGTTAATCTGCTCCCCCAATTAAAATTTAGGATCATCACAGGTGTCAAACCACAGACACAAACACGCAAGGGTAAGTTCCAAAAATCTTAATAAAAATACATATCATATAAAATTTTCAATATAATACACATCATAATCAAATAAATAAAGAATGAATTATGACTTAAATGAAATTTCTATATGATGCATGCTCCATCCTCAACTCCAAAAATATGCAATGTGGTACCATCTCAGATAATACGACATTATCATCGTAAAACTTACCGACTAGTTGGGATTTCACAGTGGTGCACAGAATCTCATAAACAATCATGTGATCATCATGAATTAAATGAATTCTCACTATAAAAATCCCCCAAGTCTGGCATCCCACCTAGACGCACGGATTAAGTTATTATCTGCACCTCTAACCGAGGCCACCTCTTTTGAGGCATGCATGAATGAATGAAAACTTATCTCCCTTTCTAAAAATCTCATTTAAAACAACACCAATCTTGTTGATATTACAAGTCCATTCCATCATTATATTTTATATTATGGGTTAATAATTTATAGTATAATAATCATAGTTTTCATCACAATCTTCAACGTGCATAGCATAGGTAATTAATCACAGTCTCAATCATCAACCAAATTCAAGAAAAAGGTAAACATACACAATCCAAGTCATTATCCAAATATATGTCAAAAGTCATTCACATTCAAATCAAATTTTCCAATTACTCTTTAAAATTGTTAAAAATCTTCATAAAATTACGTATTATATAAATAACTTAAAGTTATGAAATCAGTAAAGGTGGCAGAGCCTCCTAGTTAGATCTCATAATTTTAAGATCTCAAATTATCATTTCATAAAATTAAATATTATATAAATATCTTAAAGTTATGAAATCAGTAAAGGTGGCAGAGCCTCCTAGTTGGATCTCATAATTTTAAGATATCAAATTATTATTTCATAAAATTAAATATTATATAAATAACTTAAAATTATGAAATCAGTAAAGGTGGCAGAGCCTCCTAGTTAGATCTCATAATTTTAAGATCACAAATTATCATATGAAATATAAACAAATGAAAGCGGAAATATTTAAATATAAAGATATAAATATGCGGTATTATAAATGAAATTTGTACTAGCTTAGTTGGTTAAGACATGACTAGAAACACCAAGGTCTTGGGTTCAAGTCATGCTTACTTCATTTTTAGTTACATATATATATATATATATATTTATTTTTATTTTTATTGTTATTTTTTTTATATTTGAAAATTTAAGTAAATTGCAACTTCTCTTACAATTCTTATTACTTTAAAACTTCAATAATAATTATAAGTTCATAAATTTTAGAACACAAATATTTTGAGATTATTCTAGAATTTTTAGAAAATTGAAAACTTAATTAAATTGAAAACTTAAAATAATTTAGAAACTTCCCTCACCTTGATTTCTTTTGGCTACTCTTTTGGAAGACTTTGAGAAAGCTTTTGAAGGTTGAAAGAAGGTTGATTCTACTCTCAAAGTTAAATGAAATAGGTTTTTGGTGAATTTAGAAAAATTTGGAATTTTAGCAAAATAAGCTTATGGTTTTGGGAAAATTGGAAAAACTAAGATTTTGGTGTTTTGGTGCAAATGAATTCATGGCTAAAGTGTTCTCAAATGGTTTCTATTTATAGATGAAATAAAATTTAAAATATTATTAGTGGTAAAATTTAATATACTTAGTGGTTTTACCATAAAAATTTAATTATAATTCTTTTTCTTTTTAGTGCACCACTAATCAGATTGATGCTAATACCACTAATTTAGTGCATCCTTCCATCACTCCTTACATATTGCACTTGTCATAATTTTCACAATTTTTCTTGTTCACATTTTCTCTCGTACTCATTATATACATTATATTTTTATAAAAATATCAGATAGGTCTATTAGCTCAGTTGGTTAAAGCATTCTACTACTAACCTGATGGTTGCAGGTTCGAGTCCTGCATGTGACATTTTAATTTTAAAATTTTTTTAACAATAAACTAGTACTTAATATATATCTTATATTTTATAAAAATATTAAACAAATGTAGTAGCTTAGTTGGTTAAAGTGGTGGCTTAATAACTTGCAGTTTGTAGGTTGGAATCCTGCATGGGTCATTCTAAGTTTATATTTTTTATTTTTTTTTTATTTTTTTATTTTTTTTAATTCTTAAAATATTTCTCAAATCAAATATAAAATAAGATTTCTTAATAATAATATAATTAAAACAATAAATTTTCAGTAATTCGAAATATAAAATAATATTTGAAACATCAAATAGTATTAAAAATGTCAAACAACAAATTTATTTTTTTATTACATTTTTATTTAGAAATGTAATCATAATTTTCTCAAATTACGTAATAATATTGCTACCCAATGATAAATTATTTTTGAATTACATTTTCTGTCTAATCAAATTATAACAGTAAATAGTTAATATGCACATTTTTATAGAATTTTTAGTAAATGTTTTAACTACGAAATTATTTATGAAAATTAATTTTGAGGGTGTTACAGGAATCAAGGTGTTGTAACTAGATCAAGGCTAAAGGAATCGTCTGGATATGCTCTTGTATCAGGCATAGAGCCAAAGAATGTTGAAGATGCTCTTCAAGACAACGATTGGATCTTGGCTATGGAAGAAGAACTTAATCAGTTCACAAGAAATGATGTATGGACCCTAGTTGAAAGACCAAAGAACAAAAGCATCATTGGGACCAGATGGGTGTTCAGAAATAAGCTTGATGAAGCTAGAAAAGTGGTAAGAAACAAAGCAAGGTTAGTAGCACAAGGGTATAATCAACAAGAAGGTATTGATTTTACAGAAACCTTTGCTCCTGTAGCTAGATTAGAAGTTATTAGAATATTACTTGCTTTTGCTTCTCACAAGAATATCGTCCTATATCAAATGGATGTAAAAAGTGTTTTTCTAAATGGTTTTATTGAAGAAGAAGTGTATGTAAAACAACCTCCTGGTTTTGAAAGTTTGTCTCAACCAGATCATGTTTTTAAACTCAAGAAAGCACTGTATGGTCTTAAACAAGCTCCAGAGCTTGGTACGATAGATCAGCTTCTTTTCTTCTTAAAAATGGTTTTTCAAGAGGAAAGGTTGATATAACTCTCTTCAAGAAAAGTGTTTCAAAAGACTTTATTATAGTCCAGATTTATGTAGACGATATAGTCTTTGGAGCTACTAATAATTCTTTGTGCATGGATTTTTCAAAGATAATGCAGGATGAGTTTGAAATGAGCATGATGGGAGAATTGAAGTTCTTTCTAGGACTTCAAATCAAGCAGACGAAAGAAGAAATCTACATCCATCAATAGAAATATACAAAGGAACTTATTAAGAAGTTCAAGATGGAGAATGCCAAGCCTTTGAAGACCCCAATGCATTCGTCTGGAGCAAATCTCAACAAGGATGAGTCAGGTAAGTCTGTTGATCAGACGGTATACAGAGGTATGATCGGCTCACTCTTTTATTTAACTGTGAGCAGACCTGACATTATGTTTAGTGTCTGTCTATGTGCTAGATTTCAATCTGACCCTAAAAAATCTCACTTACAAGCTATAAAGAGAATTCTTAGATATCTTGTTGGAACAACTGATCTCTCTTTGTTTTATAAGAAAAATAATGATTTTAGTTTGAGAGGCTTTTGTGATGCGGATTATGCTGGAGACAAGGTAGAGAGAAAAAGCACAAGTGGTGGATGCCAATTCCTTGGATCATCACTAATTTCTTGGTCAAGCAAGAAGCAGAACTCCATTGCACTCTCAACAACTGAAGTAGAGTATATTGCTGCGGCAGGGTGTTGCTCAAAATGACTGTGGATAAAACATCAACTTGAAGATTACTCCAGGTTTGAAAATCATATACCAGTATTTTATGATAACACCAATGCAATCAATCTTAGCAAAAATCCTATTCAACATTCAAAAGCTAAACATATTGAAATTCGTTTTCATTTTATAAGAGACTATGTACAAAAAGGTATTTTCGATATGCAGTTTGTACAAACTGATTTTCAATGGGCAGATATATTTACTAAAGCATTAGACGAAACACGTTTCAATTTCATTAAGGAAAATCTTGGAATTATTTCTTTAAATGATTGAAAATTGTTCCGTCTGAGCGTTTTGTTCCGTCTGTACATTATTTCGTGTTAAGACGAAACATTGCGTCTGATCAAGTTGATAGTTACTGTGGTAAAATTCAACAGACGCAACTGTTACTATTTAACAAATTTATCTCAAGTGTGCAGGGACAAATTAAAAGGAGCAATAAATGTGTCTGTCATTTATTGCACTATTTTAGGACATTGATAGGCACGCGCTGTGAATTGCAGAGGTCAAATCAATCATTGAAAAGACAATGATGTGGACATGTCAAATCAGGGGCGGTTTTCGAAATCTGTTTCGTCTGATGAATCACAACCGTTTTTATCTTTGCCTATAAATACTCTTGAAAGTTCACTCTTTTATTCTTTACCGCAATTTGCTATCTTTTGAACTTTCCAAACCTAAATACTCACTAAGTTCTTATTCTCTCATTTTCAAATATCAACAATGGCCGCCAAGAACACCAAAGCTACCAAAGCTGCTGAAGCCACTTTCTTTGCTCAAGACTTGTTCTTGCCGCGCAAGTGGATATCAAGGGAAACTGTTGAAGGCATCTCTGAAAGAATAACGAAGGTCTTTAACCACTCTGGATGGATGGGGTTCGTTGAGATGAGAGGCCCATGGCTGATGGAGGCCTATGCTGAATTCTGGGGAGCGACGAAGGAGTTCGACGATGGTATTGTGGGTACCATTGATAACAAAAAGTACATAATCACGGTGGACTCTATTGCTGAGGCTGGCAATTGCAAGGCCGAGGGGCGTTTCTATAGCCCTGACTGGATGAAGAACGAATCTGAGGAGCACGTAGACAAGTCGATCTACGAGATGAAGAAACACAACTCTGAAGACTCCAAGTTCTTCAGATCTGGAAACCTCTGTCCATCTGCCAGAGTCATTCACAACTTGCTCTACAACATCTTCACTCCTCGTACAGGCTCTCGCGACAATGTGAGCTCCCGAGACAGATTCTGTATCTTCTACCTTCTAAGGAAAGCCAGGATGAGCCTTCCGCACATTATCCTTGATCACTGGATAAGTGCACTGAAGAATCGCAACATCTGTAGGAAGAACAGCATTCCCTATGCCACCCTCTTCACAAAGATCATCATCAACCAAGGGTTTGATACTACTGGCGTAGTTTATCACCCTGAAGGAAAGGAAGTGAAAGTCAGCACCTTTGCAAAGATGCATTTGACGCCAGGCTACCTCCTTCATTCACATAAAGAGGATGTACCTCTCTCACCCATCACCAAAGACCCTCCACACAGTGCTCGCATCAAGCGTGCTAAGCCACAAACACAAGCCCAAACATCGTCCGAAACACAAGCCAAAACACAACCTCAAACACAAGCCGAAACACAATCCCAAACAGAACCCCAAACACAAGCCCAAACACTAAACCAACCTCAACCTCTTCCTCCAGTGATCATCTCTGAGGTTCCTTTTGAGGATGTTCTTGAAGAACCCCTCAAGAAGAAGAAAAGGACCATCAGAATCAAGCACATTGGTGCTAAGACAAAAGGACACACGATATCCCCTAGTGAAGATGAAGGGGTCAATATATCGTCTGAACCTGTTCCGTCTGTGAAGATACTCACAGACGAAGAAAAAGAGAAGAAAGAAGTAGAAGAAAAAGCAAGAGCCAGAAAGATTGCTCTTGAAAAGGCTGCTAAGGGCAAAGAGAAGATGAAGCAAAAACTTGCGTCTGTGATTATTGGTGAGACAGACGAAGAGAAAGCGCTGAAAGAGGCTAAAAGGGTCTCTATTTTGCTTCACGCTGAAAGAGAAAGGAACTTTCTTGAAAGCTTAAAGGGCATTGGATCGTCTGAAGGAGCATCTGCTCAAGCTACTTCAGAGGGCATGAACAGTGAAGAAACTGCCCAGATTCAAAAAGACAATGCCCAACTTGCAGAGGAGTTGGAGACAATGTTAGTGAAGAAGTCTCAACTATGGAGATGTCATCATCAAATCTCTAAAACCAACATAGGACTACTGCGTTTGAGCCTATTGTTGCGTCTCCTCTGAATGCTGCCTTAGCACAGACGTTACCTGCTGCGTCTGAGGAAGCATCCCATCGCCAGACGAAGGAAATTCCGTCTGAAGATTTTGTACTTATTGAAGAAGTTGATTCTTCGTCTGATGAAGAACAACTTGAAATAATCAAGGTGGATGCTACATGGGGAAGGTTACATGCTGAAGTGATCAATCCAGAAGACTTACCCCCAAAGCACAAGGTGGACTATTCATTCCTAAATGAATTAGTCATGAGGCGATTTGCTGAGAGTACCTGTGCTGAAAGACCAATCAAACTTGATTGGATCATTGGAGAGAAGTATGAAGAATTCTCCACTGATGGTGAATCGTCTGAGTCTGCTCAAAATGATATCTTAGCTGACAATGAAGACCGCTATATCAAGGACACTCCCTACATTGAATTGAAGAACCCATACGAGTACAGAGGCAAGAAGAGTTTTCAATTAGGGAGATTTGTCAATCCCATCATCTTCAACAAATCCTTGAAGCCAGTGAACTTTAATGAAGACACTATCTACACCTCAGAGGAGCAACGCGATTGGCTGAAGTGTCTGCCCTGGGATACGCTGGCCAACCTAGACATCAAGGGATTAGAAGATATTCAAGCCTACAAGGATCATATTGTTGCGTCGGTGATTGAAGGACCAGCACTTGGCTATGAACCTCACATTCCACATAGAGAAAATCCAAGATGGAAGGTTCGGTATGAGGTGAATGCGCCTGTCTTCCACCATTGTAGATATGGAGATGCACACTCTACCATCTATGAGCCGAAAGAATGCACTCATTGGCATCTTGACGCCATAGATCGTCATGATCCTATGCCATTCACAATTCCTCTCAACAAAACAGAGTATGTCGGTCTAGGACATTCTCTTGGAATTGTACTCCCCTGGACAAGACCACATTGCTCTGGAGTCAACCCCCGCTACTCCATCCTCCTCAACTAATATGAAGACCTTGAGGAGTTCGCTCACTCTCTACCAGAAGACTACAACTTGACTTTCAAGTTGATAGCTGATGCCTACAGAAGGGAAGTTAAGGGAAGAGAAGCCTCTTTCTTCCATATTGATCGGCATGCTAAGAAGGATAAGAGATACTGCCCCTTAATGGTGGGTTCACAGTTCTCTTCACTAGTGTCTGACGAAACAAAGTACACAATAGTCTTAGACCAAAAAAGACCATGCCTGGTCAAGTTTTTGGCTAAGGGAAAAGAAAAGAAAGTACCGTCTGTACCCAGGACCTTCAAATTCGCAAGACATATCTCCAAACTCCTTCCGTCTGCTGCCTATGCGCACCTCAAAGCAATCCAAGCTCAAGCCTCAAGCCCTATCAATCCAAAGATACAACGGATGATAGAAGATCATGAAGGCACTTCACAGTTTTGCTCTGAAACTTCATTTGATGAAGATTCTACCGTCTGTGGTAGGGTGTTTCCTGGTGAAGCTTTTGCATACACTCACCCATCCCAGGAGCATCCGGATCTGGAAGTCTCTGTTCCAACAAAGCACTACACATGGCAATGGGAACAGAACTTCACGGCTGACCTTGTCCTTCCACTCTTCACATTGCGTCTGAAGAAGACTCCAATAGTGCTCATCATTGATGACACTACTCCTATAGTGGAAGAACCTCAAACACCAATAGTACACTTTGATGATATGGTGGAGGTTGATGACAAAGTTGAGGGTGCTGAGGCTGATATTCAAGAAGCTGAGGAGTATAAGACTCTGAAGCGTAAGTATGATGCTTTGGAAGAGGATTGCTGGCACTTGAAAGCAAAGAACAGAGAACTTGAAGAAAATCAAGCTTCTCTATCGTCTGAAGTGCAGCAGCTAAAAGACATTGTGATGACCCTGCTCAACAAGAAGCCAAAGCCTTCTTCTTGATCATCTTTTGATGATTTACAGCCCAAAGGGGAGAATAGAAGAGCCCAAGGGAAAGAAGATAGGTACAAGGGGAAAACAACGTCTAAGGGGGAGCGAGCAGAGAATAAGAAAAAGCTTCGTCTGAGGGGGAGCGAGCATTCAAAGAGCAAGCATCGTCTGAGGGGGAGTCATGTATTTTTTACTTATATCATGTATTATTTTTTTATGTATAGCTTATACTTGTAATTCTTTAGTATAGCTTACAATTGTAATTCTTTATTGGTTTTCTGTTTATACCAATGTAATAATGTACAAAGATTACATCGCATTGATGTAACAATCTTTTATAAATAGGTATTATTCAGAAAACATCGTCTTGATGTCAATTTGGCTTTTTAAGACTGTTTGTTTCTGTCTAACCATGTCTTGTGCAGATTTTCGTGGTATGGTCTGTAATCATCAAAAAGGGGGAGATTGTTAGATCAAGGATGATTAACGTCTCAAGATTTTGATTAATTACAAGACAGACGAAACCAAGCTACCCAAGACTTGCTAAGACGAAACCAGCACAGACGGAACATGACCCTTCAAAGAAGAAATTCTGCGTCTATCCAAAAGCCAAGTCATCAGACGATACATGCACAGACGAAAGAGGACTACTCAAGCTTAAGTTCTTCGTCTATCCAAAGAGTGAAGTCTAAGACGATAGGATGAGACGAAACAACAACAACTGAAGACTGAAGAATCATATCGTCTATCCAAAAGCTGAAGTCAAGAGGAGTCATTCGCGCCAAGATTTCAAATCTAAAGAAGTACTCATGAGAAGCATCCAAGATCAGTATAGGGATTCAAGCTTACACACCAAAGTCAAAAAGGTCTTCACCTTTTGTCACATCTCTGTACAAGTTAGAAATAGTACTGCGCACAACCTAGTCCGCTATATCCGCTGCGACTCTGCATCAATCAATCAAGTACAACTGACAACCTTTTTGGAAAGCTCTCTAGAAGATCTCTCAACGACTCTCAACGACATTCAAATGAATCTAACGATTATTTGAAGAAGATGCCTATAAAAGGACTTCACTGCTTCAAGAATCAGTTGGCGAATACGCTTATCTCTATTCTTCATCTAAGAATTCGCTCAAGTATGATATTAGAACTTCATTAAGAGGAAAAACTTTGTTTTTAAAACATCTTTCAAAGTCCACTTGTGTGGCATTTTAGCCTGAGGAGGCTGTGCTCCAAAGAATACCTTTTGTATTAGCCTGTGGAGGCTGGGTTCAAAGAATACCTTTTGTATTAGCCTGTGGAGGCTGGGTTCAAAGAATACCTTGGTAGTTTAGGCTGAGAAGGCTGGGAGCAAAGAATATCTTGTAATAGCCAGAAGTGGCTGGGTTCAAACAATACTTGTAAACCTTTTCACGGTTTGTAGTGAAAACTCAGTGGTTGCTGGGTAACTGGACGTAGTCTTGAATAGACGAACCAGTATAAAAACACTCGTGTTTATTTGTTTCGTCTGTTTAACTAACTGGGGATAATCATACTTTAACGTTTGCATATTAAAATCAATTCTTCAATATAAACATTGTTTCGTCTGAACCCATTTGAAACCCACAGACGAAAGTAATAAAATTTTTAATTAACACAATTCAACCCCCCTTCTTGTGTTTATCTTTTACAGAAGAGATATCGCATGATACACTTTTGGCAAACTCACATTTTATTGCTGAGCAATATAAAGTATGCAAAGCAAAGTTAAAACAAACTTTGGAAGAAAATGCTACTTTGAAATCTGAAAAGGGGTTGCTTCAAAAGAAAGTATTAGATGAAGTATCATCTGAATCTGAGAAGAACATTTTCATTCTTGAAATCGAGAGATTAAAGAAAGAAAATGAATATTTACTCAAAGATTTAACAAAGTTCACTAAAGGATCCTCCATGCTTGAAAATATTTTAAAATATGGGAGGTCTCCGTCTGACAAAAGTGACTTGGTTATGTTGAAGAGTCAGACGAAAAGAAAAACAAATTTGTTTCGTCTGCCCATAAGAAGAAGAACAAAAGCTACAATAAGGTTCCTAATGATTATAGAAAGAACACAAGAACCTTAAACAAAAAGAAACCTTCTTCAACTAACAAAGGAGGACCCAAAAAGATTTGTGTACCAAAGTTACTCATTATTCCTGTTGCGGATGTCCTTAATAGGAAAAGAGAAGACTTTAAGTTGGTACCTGGACAGTGGGTGCTCACGACACATGATGGGAGACCTGTCTATGTTCCAAGATTTCAGACCAAGTAAATGGTCTGTATCATATGCTTCAGGGAAAGGTAGAATTCTTGGTATTGAGACTGTTGGTAAGACATCCAATCCTCTCATTCAAAATGTGTCTTATGTTAAAGGTCTCAACTTCAATCTACTTAGCATAAGTCAATTTTGTGACAGTGGATATGAAGTAGCTTTTAACTCTGATGAGTGTATAGTCAAGAACAAAGACAAATCTATTATGTTTGTTGGAAAAAGAAAGAACAATCTCTATGAGGTTTTCCTTTCTGACCTTAGTGATAAGAATGTAACATGTTTGATTTCAGCAGACGATGAACGAGATATTTGGCACAAAAAGCTTGGACATCTAAGCCTCAAGTACATTTCAAAAATTTCTAAAAAGGATCTTGTAAAAGGTTTGCCAAAAATATCTTGGAAATCCAATCGTCTGTGTGAATCTTGTCAGCATGGGAAACAACTTAAAGCTTCTTTTAAATATAAAAATGTTGTTTCCACTACAAGACCCTTATAACTGTTACATATTGATCTCTTCGGACCTACTCAGACTGAAAGTCTTGGAGGAAAGAGATATGGATTTGTAATTGTGGATGATTATACTAGATTCACATGGGTATACTTCCTAGCCCATAAACATGAGTAATTCAGTGTCCTTGAAATATTTTGCAAACGTGTTCAAAAAGAAAAAGGAATTTGTATTGCGTTTGTTAAGAGTGACCATGGAACAGAATTTGAAAATTCTGAGTTCAATGTCTTCTGTTTTGAAAATGGTATCTTTCAAAAATTTTCGTCTCCAAGAACTCCTCAACAAAATGGGGTTGTGGAAAGGAAAAATTGTACCTTACAAGAAATGGCTAGAAGACCCAACATTTCATACTTCCATCCTTTTGGATGTGAATGTTTTATTTTGAATACTGAGGATCAACTTGGCAAGTTTGATTCAAAGGTTGTGAAGGGATTTTTACTTGGATACTCTAATACTTCTAAAGCTTATAGAGTTTTTAACTCTAAAACGCAAGTTGTGGAGGAATCTATTCATGTAAAATTCCAAGATAACTCAAAGGCTGATAAAGAAATATCAGACCTAGAAAACTTATTTGATAACTTGCAGATAACTTCCTCTGGTCAAGAAGCTGATCTGTCTGTCCAACCTTGCTTAGACACAAGCACAGACGAAAGGACATCTCCCAGCACAGACAAACCCTCTTCGTCTGCTCCTCAACACCAAGATGATCATGCTCCTATCAGAACTTGGAAGTTTGTCTCAAACCACACCGAAGATCTGATCATTGGAGATAGACATCAAGGGGTTCAAACTAGATCTAGACTGAGAGATGTTTCTAGATACGCTCTTGTGTCTGATATATAGCCCAAAGATATTGGAGAAGCTCTACAAGATAATGACTAGATCTTAGCTATGGAAGAAGAGGTGAACCAGTTCACAAGGAATGATGTATGGACTTTAATGGAAAGACCAAGGAATAAAAGCATCATTGGAACGAGATGGGTATTCATAAATAAGCTTGATAAAGCTGGAAAAGTTGTAAGAAACAAGGTCAGGTTAGTAGCTCAAGGCTATAACCAATAATAAGGTATTGATTTTACTGAAACATTTGCACCTGTAGCTAGATTAGAAGCAATTAGAATTTTACTTGCTTTTGTTGCTCGCAAGAATATCGTTCTATATCAAATGGATGTGAAAAGTGTCTTTCTAAACGGTTTTATAGAAGAAGAAGTGTATGTTAAACAACCTCCTGGTTTTGAGAGTCAATCTCAACCAGATCATGTTTTCAAATTGAAGAAAACACTTTATGGTCTTAAACAAACTCCTAGAGCTTGGTATGAAAGACTGAGTTCTATTCTTCTTAAAAATGGTTTTTCAAGAGGAAAGGTTGATACAACTCTCTTCAAGAAAAATGTTTCTAAGGAATTTATCATTGTTCAAATTTATGTAGACGATATAGTCTTTGGAGCAACTAACGAACTCTCGTGCAAGGAATTCTCTAAGATAATGCAGGATGAGTTTGAAATGAGTATGATGGTAGAATTAAAGTTCTTCCTAGGACTTCAAATCAAACAAACGAAACAAGGTATCTACATTCATCAACAGAAGTACACCAAGGAGCTTCTAAAGAAGTTCAAAATGGAGAATGCTAAGCCTACGAAGACACCAATGCATTCGTCTGGTGCAAGTCTCAACAAAGATGAGTCAGGTAAGATCGTAGATCAGACGGTATACAGAGGTATGATTGGCTCTCTACTCTATCTTACTGCTAGTAGACCTGACATTATGTTTAGTGTCTGTCTATGTGCACTTTTTAGGGAGTCTCATTTGCAAGCTGTAAAACATATCTTGAGATATCTTATTGGAACTACTAATCTCTCTTTGTTTTATAAGAAAAACAGTGATTTCAATCTTAGTGACTATTGCGATGCTGATTATGCTGGAGATAAAGTGGAAAGGAAAAACACAAGTGGTGGATGTCAATTTCTTGGCACATCACTCATCTCTTGGTCAAGCAAGAAGCAAAACTCCATTGCACTCTCAACCACTAAAGCGGAGTATATTGTTGTAGCTGGGTGTTGCTCACAATTACTTTGGGTAAAACATCAACTTGAGGATTACTCCAGCTTTGAGACCCAAATACCAGTATTTTGTGATAATACAAGTGCAATTAATCTCAGCAAAAACCTTATTCAACATTCAAAAGCTAAACATATTGAAATCAAATTTCATTTTATAAGAGATTATGTTCAAAAAGGTATTTTTGATATACAGTTTGTTCAAACTGACTTTCAATGGGTAGATATTTTCACGAAAGCTTTAGACGAAACTCGTTTTAACTTCATTAAAGAAAATTTGGGAATTGTTTCTTTAATTGACTAAGTTATTTCGTCTGTGTCTTTTAACTGTTTATTTCGTCTGTCTAATTTATTCGTATTAAGACGAAACATTGCGTCTGATCAAGTTGAATTAGTCTGAGAAAATTCAACAAACACAAAGTTATTATTTAATTAATTTAAAGTTAAGTGTGCAGGGACAAAATAAATGCAGCATTAAATGTGTCTGTCATTTATTACACTATTCTAGGACGTTGAGAAGCACGCGCAGTGAATTGCACATGTCAAATCAATCATTAAAAAGGCAATCATGAGGCCACGTCAAATCAGGGGCAGTTTCAACTCCCTTCGTCTGATGAATTATAACCGTTTTAATTCTTGATTATAAATACTGCAAAGTTTACTCTCTTTTAACTCTTTACAGTATCCTATATTCTCTGAAACTTTATCTTCTCTAAAAAATCTCATACTCACAAAAATCTTTCTTTTTTAAACCTAGAAAATGACCGCCAAGAAAATAAAGACTTCAGAAGAGACTTTCTTCACAAAAGATCTTTTCTTGCCAAGCAAGTGGGTTGCCAAATCCACACTCGAAGGTGTATTAAATCGAGTGTGAAGAATGTTGTCTTTTAATGGATGGATGGACTTCGCTGAATGGAAGGGTCCGTGGCTAATGGAGACTTATGCTAAGTTTTGGAGCGATGCCAAAAAGTTTGATGATGGTATCGCTGGTACCATTGACAGTAAAGAGTACATTATTGCTGTTAATACCGTTGCTGAGGCTGGGAAGTGCAAGGCTAAAGGTCGCTTCTACAGCGCTAATTGGATGATGATTGAGACTGAAGTGCATGTTGACAACATGCTCTATGGTAAGGCTCGTGACCCTGAAGATCCCAAATTTTTGAGATTTGGGAACCTCCTCCTAACATTCAGAGTCATCCACAACCTCCTCTACAACGTCTTCACGCCGCGAACAGGCTCAAAGGACAATGTGAGCTATCGAGATCGCTTCAGCATGTTCTACTGTCTTAGGAAGGTGAAGATGAGTCTTCCTCACCTGATTCTCGATCACTGGGTAAGCGCCTTAAAGAACAGAAACATTAGAAGGAAGAGCAGCATTCCTTACACTACTCTCTTCTCTCAAATCATTATCAATCAAGGTTTTGATGTCACGGGAGTAGTATGACACAATGAAGGGAAAGAAGTTAAAGGGAGCACCTTTACAAAGATGAGTCTGGCCCCTAGCTTCCTTCATTATAAAAATGGAGAAGAAGAACATCTCTCTCCTATGACCCAAGAACACCCTCACAAATCTCACATAAAGCGTACTAGACCAAGCGGCTCTGAAGCCCAACCACAAGCCCAAACACCAATCTCATCGTCTCAACCGCCTGTCACCATAACAAAAGTTCCTTTTGAGGATGTTGTTGTTGAACCTCTCAGAAGAAATAGGAACATAATAATCAAACATGCTGCGTCCAAGATGCAAGCAAAAGAAGTTTCCCCAAGTGAAGATGAAGGGGTAACTAAAGCATTTAAGGATGCATCGTCTGTTAGAATCCTGACAGACGAAGAAAAACAAAGGAAGGCAGCTGAAGAAAAAGCTAGAGCAAGTGAGATTGCTCTACAAAAGGCTGCAAAAGGTAAGGAAAAGATGAAGCAAAAGCAAATGCTTGCGTCTGTGATTGTTGGAGAAACTGAAGAAGCTAAGCAATTAAAAGAGGCTAGAAAAGTCTTTATGTTGCTTGAGGCTGAAAGGTAACGTCTGTTCCAAGAAAACATCAGAGGCATTGGATCGTCTGAAGCTGCTCCTGCACCAGCAACTTCAGAGGGCATGAATAGTGAAGAAACTGCCTAGATTCAGAAGGACAATGCTCAACTAGCAGAGGAATTGGAAACCATGTTGAATGAAGAGGCTCCAACCATGGAGGTTTCAGAATCTCTACTCCAAGACGAACATAGGAGTGTTAACACTGATCCTATTGTTGCGTCTCCTCTCATTGTTGCCTTTAATCAGACGATACCTGCTGCATCTGAGGAAGTGTGTTGCCATCAGATGATAGAAGTTGCGTATGAAGACACATGTTCTTTGTCTGATGAGGAACATGTAGAAATAAAGAGGCTAGTTTTGCCTTTGGTGAGATCACATGCTGAGTTGCTAAATCCAGAAGATCTCCCAATGAAGCACAAGACAAACTATTCGTTTCTCAATGAATTAGTCATGAAGAGATTTGTTAAAAGATCAGGTTGAAGATGTCTCTGATCTTAGTGATTGAGAACCGTCTGAATCTACAACTGATGGTTATTTTGCGGATAATGAAGACTGCTTTATTAAAGACACTCCCTACATCGAGTTGAAGAACCCTTATTGCTACAGAGGAAAGAAGAGATTCCAACTTAGGAGATCTGTCAATTCCATCATATATCACCAACCCTTGAAGCCAAAAGACTTCAAAGATGATGTAAAATATTCCCCTGATGAGCAACGCGATTGACTGAAGCGTCTTCCTTAGGATGAGTTGGCACAACTGAACATCAAGGGTTTGGAAAATATTGCTGTATACAAGGATCATCTTGCTGGGCTGTTGATTGAAGGAGCAATACTTGGCTATGAACCACACATTCCATACAGAGAAAACATGAAATGGAAGGTTCAACATGAGCTTGACGCACTTGCTTTTCACCATTGCAGATATGGAGACGCTATCTCCAAAGTATATGAGCCAAGAGACTGCAATCATTGGCACTTGAATGCCATTGATAGTCATGATTCGTTCACCTTTACAATCCCTATGAACCAAATAGAGTATGTGGGACTAGGCCATACTCTAGGGATTGTTCTTCCATGGACAAGACCACATTGTCTAGGGATTCGTCCACGTTACTCTCTCCTCATTGATGAATGTGAAGACCTTGAAGACTTTGCTCACTCTCTACCGGAAGACTATAACATTGCCTTCAGAATGATGGCTAATGCTTATAGAAGAGAAGAAAAAGGAAGGTTAGCCTCCTTTTCTCATATACAAAGAAGAGCAAGGAAGGAACTCAGGCCTTATCCCTTCATGATGGGATCTCAGTTCTCATCTTTAGTCACAAACGAAACCAAGTATTTCATTGTCATGGATCGCTCAAGACCATGCTTGGTTAAGTTTTTTGCCAAAGGAAAGGAGAAAAAGACACCGTCTGTCCCCAAGCAATTCAAGTTTGCAAGGCACATTGTCAAGCGACTCTCGTCTGTTGTCTATGATCATCTCAAGGCTATTCAAGCTCATGCCTTAAAGCCTATCAATCCCAAGATTCAAAGGATGATAGAGGATCATGAAGCTACCTCAGCTTTCTGCTCAGGAACTTCATTTGATGAAGAGTCTGTCACATGCGGCAAAGTCTACCCAGGAGGAGCTTTCGCCTACATTCTTCCTCCTCATGAACCTCAGTACCTTCAACTCACTACCTTCAACAAATCATATTCGTGGCAATGGGAGCACAACTTTAGCACTCGCATGGAACTTCCTTTATTCTCCTTGCGTCTGAAGGGAACTCCAGTGGTAGTCATTGAAGATGACTTAGAGCCAATTGTTGAGGAACCAGTAACTGATGAGGAGTCTCAATCACTAGTAATAACTGATGAGGATCCCGCTGACAAATATAATGCTTTGAAGCGCAAATATGATGCTCTTGAGGAGAACTGTGAGCACTTGAAGAAAAAGAACAAGGAGCTTGAAGAAAATCAAGTTTCTATTTCTACTGAGATGTAGCAGCTACGCAGTATTGTGATGAGTCTCGTACAACATCAACCACAGCCTCCACCATCTTGATTTTGATGATTCTCAGCCCAAGAGAGAGAATAATTTGAGGTAAAGGTTATGCTAAGGGGGAGCATGGTAAGTTTTTTGAGCAATGAAGAGCATTCGTCTGAGGGGGAGACAAAGACGAAGAAAGGATGAAGACTTTTTATTTGCTTTACTCTTATTACTTATTTGCACAGTTCTGAACTTATAATTCTTTCATTTGTTTTGATCTGATTATTTTGTTTTTGTTCTTCTGAATCTTGTAGCCTGTAAATGGATTACATCACATTGATGTAACAATTTTTATAAAGAGGTATATTCAGAGAACATTGATGTTATTTTTTTTTTGTTTTAGCTAACTTTGTCTTGTGCAGATGCTCTTTTGAGATAGTTGCTAGTATGGTCTGTAATCATCAAAAAGGGAGAAATTGTTAGATCAAGGAGATTAACGTCTCTAAGTTTTGGTTAATTACAGACATTGATGTTAGTTTTTTATTTTGTTTTAGCTAACTTTGTCTTGTGCAGATGCTCTTTTGAGATAGTTGCTAGTATGGTCTATAATCATCAAAAAGGGGGAGATTGTTAGATCAAGAAGATTAACGTCTCTAAGTTTCGATTAATTACAAGACAGACGGAACATCTTACACAAAGCATTACAAGCAAAGTCAGACGGAACAAGCACAGACGAAAGATGACCCCTCAAAACTGAAGTCACTCGTCTGTCTCAAAGTCAAGTCTTCAAACGAAAGGATAGACGAAACTCTTCAGACGAAGCTTACAAGTCAATCTTAAGACTGAAGATTTACATCGTCTGTCATAAGAGTGAACTACAGTCTGAGTAACTCGCACCGATTTCAAATCTGTTAAAGTACTCATCAGAGCTTCCAAGATCAGTATGAGGATTCGAGCTTACATATGCAACACGAAAAGGTTTCTCCTTTTTCAAGAAAATCTCTGTACAAGTCAGAAAAAGGACTGAGCATGTCATCAAATCCGCTGCGGACGCTATCTATCACTTGATTGCACTCTGACACCTTTTTGGACTACACTTGGAGAAAGCTCAACGACATTTTTCTGTCTCTAACGGATATCTGAAGACTCTACCTTTAAAAGGACCTCACTCTTCCAAGTTTTAGTTGGCGAACACGTTTATATTGCTAAAACTTTGTGCTTTCGCTCACTGCTACTGTTGAACTTCATTGTATACCCCTCTCTGCGAAGAGGAACTTGAAAACTTTGTAAATCCACTTATGTGGTGTTTTAGCCTAAGGAGGCTGTGTGTTAAAAGAATACCTGGTTGTTTTAGCTTAAAGAGGCTGTGTGTTCAAAGAATACCTGGTTGTTTAGCCTGAGAAGGCTGCGTTCAAAGAATATCTTGTATTAGCCAGAAGTGGCTGGGTTTAAACAATACTTGTAACCATTTTATGTTTTGTTGTGAAAACTCAGTTGTTGCTGGGTAACTGGACGTAGTCTTGAATAGACGAACCAGTATAAAAATACTTGTGTTTATCTTTTTAAAGTTTGCAACTAACGGGGATAATCAATTTATAATGTCTGTTCATTAAAATCAATCTTTTAAAGATAAGAACTGTTTCGTCTGAGCCTGTTTAAACCAACAGACGAAAGGGCCAAAATTTTTTTATAACACAATTCAACCCCCTTCTTATGTTTTATCTTTTACAGACCTGAAACCAAAAAGATATTCAAGCTAATCCAGTCTAATTTCATATCTCCAACTTTCACATACAACTTTAAGTTACACTTTCAACATTTACTACTAATAATCTAATTTTATTTTATCTCTTTCCACGAGGAACAACACAATCCAATCATGTTTACATTAATTTTATACTTAATCAAGATCACTTACAACCCCACACATCATTCCATCCCAACTTATGCGCATGAGCCAAAATCAAATTTCAACAATTATAAATTTTTCCGATACAAGAATATTATGTCTTACTCTTAATTATCAATTTTTACATGAATTCATTGAAAATATGACAATTCCTTCACCAATTTTACATAATAAACACATTTAAATCCTATACCATCAAACCCATTACCTAACTTATTGCTAAACTTAGTAACAATTTCTCATTGTGAGCCCTAATTACCTGCCAAACCCAAATTCATCAAAACTTCTAATTCTTATATCTTTGATTTAGAACTCCACACCTGATTCATCATTGATAAAGCGTGAACAAAAGGGTGATTAAGATTTTGTTCAGTTCAAAATGATGAAAATAAAGAGTAAGTTAGTGTAATCAATTTGAAATTTTGATTCAGGGTCAGAAAGCAATTAATTTTGTCAAAGTTGACTTAAGTCAAAAATATATTTAGAGAAGAAAATAAATATCAAAGGGTGATCATTTTCAAAATCTAGCCAATATTCATGATTAGGACAATATTATGATCACTTAAATATAGTTAGTTTTTTAAATAGACAACTTTTCCAATAATCTTTAATTCAAAAATTGGTCCATTTCAACAATTTAAAAGTAAAAACAATAATGAAAACTTACTTGATTGATAATACAGGACTTGTTCTAGTAAAAAAGGTTAAATAAGTGTGTTCAAGTGAGAAAAAATGTAAGACTTTACTAAGGTTCAAAATGCACGAATTAATAATCCCTTTAATTTTATTTATAGCTAAGTTGTCTCACACAAATAAGTAATATTGGTGCCTTCTTTTTTAGACAAGAAAATCCTTTACCTGAGGGAGAGAACAAATTTCAAATTATACACAAATGAATTTTAAAGTTTACTAACCTTAAAATATAAGTTGTACACTTGTCAAGATATAGTAAAAGAGAATTTTAAGTTGAAATATTACGACGTTCCCGTCCAAGATGGTTGTGTATATTAAAGAAGAAGGGAAAAATGAAATTGTTATTGTTGCCCAATTGTAAAAATGAAATTGTTATTGTTGCCCAATTAGAAAAATGAAATTGTTATTGATGCTATTGTTTTACACTTGAAGCCTTTGAGAGAGGAAGAAGCAATTGACGACATGCATAGAGTAGCTAAGTGACTCATTATCGTTGCAAGGTAATTTTTTTCCCCTTTTTCTTTTAACTACGGTTGAAGTTTAATTCAAGGGTACACGTGGTGCACCCATTTCCTTTCCTTTTATACCTTAACTACTAAAAAAATCATAATTCGATCCAATGAATATAAATTAATACTCCTTACATTAAGTGAGTCAAATTTCAAAGTTGAATCACTTAAATTGTCAATCAAATTAGTTTTCATGAAGTCTAAAATTACCTTATTAAATAAATCTAATTTATAATTTAAACTTATAAATTATGTTCCATTTAATTTCATTCGAAAGAAAATACAATTAGGAAAACTATTACATCTAAAATTATATAAATTAATTAAAATTTCAGTAATGGAAATTTGAGGATAATATATTTATATTCAATTAATTATTATTTACTAACTAACTTATTCATACATATTTTGAATATTGAGCTAATATAGAATAAAATTATAAATTACCAGAAAAAACACCCGTCAAAAGATAATAATAAAAGCAAAGAAAGAAAGAAAATGATGACTAAAAATGATAAGAGAAGAAAAATACTGTGAATTCGTTCCACAAATTTGTATTACAAAAAATGATAATTTGAGACATTTTTTTTTAAAATAGGAAGTAACAAACAATTACCCGAAAATGGTTTCATTCGACTTGATCTAAAGAGTCCAAAAACAATACTTTGTTCGTTTTTAAAAGCACGGGAATTCTGAAATAATCAAACTAGTTTTTTTCTCCTCTTCACCGTCATTCCTAAAATCTATTCTAAAATAATTTAATTTTCAAAAAATAAAATTAAACCAAAAAATATTCTAGACATTATCTTCTAATAATATTTAAAATCTTGAAACTTTTTAAATAAATTTTTAATTATTTTCGAAAAACACAGACAAACGGGCCCGAAAATAAAGCCTCGTGCCCACAGATGAAATTCCTCATTGGGCCCACAGTGACAAACAAAAGCAGCACAGTACTATGTAGCCAGACCAAAAAAAAAAAAATACTGATTGCGATGCATTGATACAAGAATTTTCCTTCCACCAAGATTTTTAAAAATACTTTCTTAAAAACATTTGTAAGGAAATCAACTAAACAATTTGTTTTATTTAAAATCTTCTGATAGTATTCAAGATTTTGAAAATATTTTCAAATGAAATTAAATGAATTGTGTTAATGTAGCTAATAACTACAATGTTTCTTCATTTTCACTTAATTTTAAAAAAATTAAAAAGAACACATTTTAACATATATTTTCCATTGAAAATGAAAACACAACCAAATACCAAGTACTGTGTTTCTTTATTTTCTCCTCATTTTAAAAATATTTGAAAAAAATAATAAAGAGACACGTTTTTAAGACACAAAATTGTTGGAAGTGAATTTTCATGAGAAGAGTGCATATTCATCTGTTAGCATGTGAACATAACCGCGGGAAAAAAGAGTAAACGCAAAACCACATGGCGGGAACGACCCACCTTTTTTCAAAATCCAAAAGAAAAGAAAAAGGTATAATTTAAAACGCAAACTTTGATTTAAAAGAAGCATGAAGTGCAAGCAAACCCATCAAGCGAGTATTGGAATCACTTTGTTTTGTGCGTAACCAAAATGGCGCAGAAGAAGAAACCTAGGTTTTCCGACGACGAAGAAATGGAACCCCAGCTTGATCAAACCACCCTCTATCAGGTACCCTAGAAAAACTTCACCTTTTTATTTCCCTCTCCTTTGATTATTATCCATCAATTCAGTTGTAATTGAATGTGAATCCTTTTGTTGTAGGTTCTTGGCGTGGATAGAACAGCGTCTCAGCAGGAGATTAAGAAGGCATACTACAAGTTGGCGTTGCGCCTTCATCCTGATAAGAACCCTGGCGATGAGGTAATTCTTTAAGCTTCACATGCTTGCCATTTTTTGTTTTATTTTATTTTATTTGGTTTTTAGTAGCTTTGAGGTGTTGGGAGTTTTAATTTTACTGTGTTTGTTGCAGGAAGCTAAGGAGAAATTTCAGCAACTGCAAAAGGTGATCTCGATTCTTGGGGATGAAGAGAAGCGGGCACTCTATGATCAGACCGGTTTTGTTGATGATGCTGTGAGTACTATTTTATTTTTCATGTGCTTGTGTTGATTAATTGGGCTCTATTTGGAAAAATTTGTCATTGAATGTGCTTAGAAAAAGAAAATAAGAAGTTAGATTGAATTTCTTTCATTCAAATTTAACTTATATGTTTAATGTTTTGGAAAAGATAGATGAAAGAGTTTCTAAAAATTTGAAGTGTACAAGTTTTATTAACTTATGGGACAAGCTGAATTTATTTTTACTTCTTATTTTTTTTTTTTTTCTCTTTGAAGTGTTTATAGAAAATAGGACATAATAGTGTTGTGTAATTTATGTATTTGATCTTATTTAGTAGGACAAGACCATTGCTCTTGTTGATGGATCAACCAAGCATGATATATTGAATTCATATTTGGCAATGTAAAGATACAATGTTAATCCTTGCAAAAATGGTTCTTCCACGCTCAACTGGGGTGTATAATATACACCTTAGAGGGAGGGGTGAAATAAGAAAGGAAGAGAGAGAAAGTGAAGTATAATCAGGAAGAAAAATAGAGATTGAGATGAGTGCAGGGTGAGTTTAAAAATTTAGGGATGAAAAAATTTGAGTTGGATTCTTTGTGTTCTATTAACTGTTATCGGAAGAAAGTATCCTCTTATAATATTTTTGGGTTGTACTTGGGAGTTTTTTAAAGATGCCATATTAACAATGCATCCAAAAAAAGATACTGGTTGACAAACATTTGGTTTTCTCTACTAAATGCCTATAATTACTTTAAAAATGGTAAATTCTGGAAGGGTTCCAATCAGAATACTTTAGCCATGTCCTTGGCATCTATAACTTGTTTTTATTTATTTATTTATTTATTTTAAATTAGGACCTTGCTGGAGACGTTCAGAATCTTCAAGAGTTCTTCAGAACAATGTACAAGAAGGTGTTTGTTTAATATACGGAATTCTGTTTTTCATTGCATTATGGTATATTGGTATTTATTTCTGTGGTGCTTAAAAATGAAATGAAGTACAGGTCACGGAAGCTGATATTGAGGAGTTTGAAGCAAACTACAGGGGATCAGACTCGGAGAAAAATGATTTGATTGATTTGTACAAGAAGTGCAAGGGTAATATGAATAGGTAAGAAAGCATTGTGAGTTTGTGATGTGTATGAGTTGTTATAAGAAAGGTTTAGTTTGATATCAGGAGTAAACTTCCTTTGCAGGCTTTTTTGTTCAATGCTTTGTTCAGATCCTAAACACGATTCACATCGATTCAAGGATATTCTTGAAGAGGCTATAGCAGCTGGTAAGATTATTAACTTGATTTTGTTAACCGAGGTTTCAGTCAGACATATATTTAGACTTAAGTTTCTTTGCAGGAAATATATACTGGGTATTAATTGTCAGTCTGGGAATTCAAATCAATAAAATCTGGATTGCAAAGTCCGTTATATTTAAGCATACTATGAATTAGCATGTTAATATGAGTAGTCGTGGCAGAGCCTGTTACATTCTGTTAGGCATGAGCTAGTAAAGACTTTAAAAGTGTACTATAGAAAAAGGGGTAAAAGCAAGAATTAAATGCTTTTTACCTTTGACTAGTTTTCTTTAGTGATCAGGGAAATTATGTGCCTAAATAGGACCTTTGTGTTTGAGGAGATCATCTCGACTTTTGTTAGTAGTAACTGGACAAATTCCAGTGTGAAAGGAGTAGACTCCTTTGTGTAGTTTTCCTTTCCAGTTTATCAATAAATTCAGGGATGAATAAAACCCTTTCTCTACCTTCAATTTTTGAATTCTTAACACATTCTTGGGTTGCAAAACTTTTTCCTTGATGATGATTATATTTTCTTTTCTCCATATTATGTAGGAGAAGTAAAGGCAACAAAAGCCTATCAGAAATGGGCTAAGGAAGTATCTGAAACCAATCGGCCCACAAGTCCTTTGAGGAGCAGGGAAAAGTAAGTTGAAGAAGCAGGGTTTTGCTTATACTTATACATTTATGCTGTAATTTAGGAATGATCCATTTATTCCATTGTTTTCTACAGGTCAAACAAGCAGTCAGAAACAGATCTGTCTGCAATCATAGCACAACGCCGAAATGAGAGGAAAGGCCAGTTTGATTCAATGTTCTCATCTCTAGTTTCAAAATATGGTGGAGGTGATATGCCAGAACCCTCTGAGGAGGAGTTCGAAGCTGCACGGAGAAAGCTGGAGACGGGTAAATCTTCTAAAAAATCAAAGCAATCAAAGCGGAAGTAAAAATCATATAATTAAGTGTATAGTTAATTTGTTTCTGTGAGGTGATGTTTGCTTCTGTTTTTTAGTTATCAAATGTTGTGTATTTAGCAGAACTACTGGGTTGTTGTTTTCAATTTGTAAGTTGATGTGACTGGTTATTTTAAAAACGGAGATCGTGAGACCGAACCAATTCTATTTCTTTGCTGTGACTGCAAGTGATTGATAACCTTTTACCAAATTTTTTATATGGATTTTTATTGTTTATTCAGTAAAATTGATTTTGATAATTTGACTTGTTTGTGATTATAATTAATTTTTTATCTCATTTAAATTTTGCATTGAAATGTGTCATGATGTGTGTAATTGACAATGGAAGTTTGAATAGGCTTGAAAACGAATGCTGGCAGAAATTGTTTTTTGGCATTAGCAAATTTTATTGAAGTCTGCATTATGTTCTAACAATGCATTCATTTTTCAGTTTCAAAGTATTAGGTTTAGACTTAAGACCTAACTGTGTTTGAAATTAACTTAAGGATGGATAAAGACGCTTTATAGGGCGAACAAGTCTATCAAATGGTTCATGAGTGAACCATCTTTATTAGCCTTAGATTTAATATTAAAATGTTTGATGATTAAGATTAAAATTAGATAATTATATAATAAGTCAAAAAAATAAAAATGAATTGACAATCTTGTCTCTGTTTCTTTCATCTAATTCACGATTCACGCTACCCTTGATATCATCAGTAACTGGGATAAAATTGAAGGATACCAATAAAACTTTGTCATCTAGATTGTACAAAAATAAGAAGTCCAATCATGTTCACTTTCATCCGTTGGAAGGAGAAAAAACATGAAGGATCCCACTTCAGGAGGCCAAATCTAAACATATCAAATATATAAAAGAAGTTCAATTTTTACAACAAGAAGATGTTGGAGAATGAAGTAGATTGAATCTAAATATAAAAATCCAGTTTTCACAGTGACAAGATTTTATAGCATATAAATTAATTTGACTCTTTTAAATGATAACAATTTTGTTATTAATGTCTTCATATACATCTTTCTTTGAATAGATTGACTCGTCGTGGGTTGAATCGGATCGTCTTAATCCATTGCTGAAAGATGCAATGTGAAGTTTCCATGGCCTTTATTATTAGGCCTTAGTTTTAATATGTAATATAGGGTTGTTTAATTAATTAACTAACAATCCAATTAAGATAGTTATTTAACAGCTAAACCTAAAGGTGGTTAAGCTTGTCAGAGAGTTAGTTTTGTTTGTTATGCAGAATTGTGCTTATCTTCATATATAAGGAAACTTGTGTAACAAGAAAAGTTGAGAATTTGTAATTCATTACACTATTCAATACAAACAGAGTTCTATTCATTCGGTATCTGCATCTCAACCATACAATTTCACATCCTTATCCAAACCCTTGCCTCTAAATACAAGTCTGTTCTTGAGATTTACCGTTGCCATCTTAAAGAATACAACAGCTATCGTCTTCATGGGCCTCCTGCCGTTGTCATATCGCTGGTGTGAGCAACTTAATTCCACAAGTTAAGCCATAAATGAAATCAGAAACAATGTCTGAAAATCAAGGACAAATCATTTCTCAATCTCTACTGTCAGATTCCCTCTTAGGTTACATTGAAGATAAAAAAGTAATTTTCAAAAATTTAAAAATAGTACAATATAATAAATTTTAATAGTTTATTCGGGAATCATATATGTTCATGATCACATTAGAAATAATCATGATATAAATGATCATGAGAAGGGTTTTTCAAACTTACTATAAGTAAAAATGAGGGTAAACAATCTGATCAAAGAAAATTGGTATAATAAATAAATAAAATTAATTATCTTATGTACAATTGTACTTAATTATCTTAAATTGAGTTATTTAACCTCATTTTTATTTAAAACAAGTAACACGTGTCTTTTATAAAATGTTTTTAATTTATAGTTATTTTATATAGTATTTAGTATTTTCCAGACCTTCTGTAACAATTTATCACATTCATTTATTTCATCTTACTTTTTTAGTTTGCTCACTTCATAAGCCTATATTTTCATTGATCTACACAGATGATCCTTTTGTTATGTTCTCTCTATGTTTTAAAAAGTTATTTTTCTACTTTTAACGCAGCTTTACTTTGCAATCAACCGGTCAAGTATTTATCAATTAGTTGTCTGATTGTTGAAGTTGTTTATCAAGTATTTTTCTTTAACTAGGGCTTTTTGTCCTATATGGACTTTTAAGGGAAACTAAATCTCGAAATGAGTTTGGTTAGAAACATATTACTAGAATGGGCAAGTCGCAACAGCATTATGACCACATGTCGATATCTCATTGGGTCGCATGCTAACCTGCGACTAGATAATCACAAATGTTATTGCGACTTGTCCATTCCGATAATATATTTTCAACCGAACCCATTTCAAAATTTTGTTTCTTAAAAGTCTATGTAGGATAAAAACCGTTCAACTGATTAATGAACATAGCCATTTAAGTGATGTAACAGGCGAACTGCTTAAACACATCATGAACTAGTTTTTAAGTATTTTAACAAACCCTTACAAAGTCATTCAGAAACTGGAAGACAAAGTTATATAATAGTTACCAGTCAAAACTTAGTTTGAAAAATAAACCCCGTGCGGGCCTTTGCCTTGTAGTTTGTATCTTCGTCTACATATAACTACAATTTCATCTAGCACAATAACTGTTCTTTATAGTCTTCAACTGTGAAACACAGACTATTTAAAACAGGAATAGCCAAATATGTGACTCCCTAATCCCTATGTGCTGTCTTTGTCACTGTCTACGCCTAGTTGATAGCACACTATTGTTTTCATATCACCTATCTCCGTTATATCGTAACTAGATTGACGATCAAATCAAAAGTTTAGAGGTTTTTGAATGAAACTTAGGAGTTCTTGGTCAGTTATATAAAAGCAAAGACAAGGAAATGATTGCTGCCGACACTACATGGTTGCTTCTTCGGGGACAATGATTATTGTAATATTCGGAGCATCACATGAGAGAACAACGGTTGGTGTCGACATAAATACTTCACAAGTACTGACTAACTATTCTCACGAGTAACTGCTGCCTCTCCCTAGCAACTTTATTAATTTCTTATTCTTACCCTCTCCGAAAGGATTTCATGGGAATCAAAGGATTTAGCTTGGAATGGAAAAAAAAGAAGCAATCATTGGAAGTTTAGAGTAGATACACCTTTAATTTGTTTTCTTAAATTTTTATTGATTTCTGAAAAGATAGCACTTAATAGGTAATCAATGTTCCAGCTTGATAGATATTCAATGTAAATTTTTATTATGTAATACAATGAGTAAAATTTTAATTTTAACCCTTCACTAAAGTCTCACTATTATTATTATTATTATTATTATTATTATTATTATTATTATTATTATTAAACTGTTGTAAAACCTATATATTGTGACAGACTATCTCTGTTCTACTATAATTATTTTTATATATATATATATATATATATATATATAGCAACAATAAGATTTAATTTTAAGATTTTTGTGTATATTACTTAACTTTCAACTACTAAACGAATTCTAATGATTATGTCTATTGAGATAATGACATTATACTTCGTTCTCTTATAACTTGATTAAACTTACTAACTAGGCTTTTGATTTGACACCATAATCACCAAATTAACGGTTGAAGTTTCAATTGTTAGATGTTAATCACATGTTTAGAAATGATTATTACATTTCTTACAGCTAAATAAACCCAATTAGCACCTACTTTGTGAAAAATATGTAACATAATTTCAACAAATTGTTGCTGACCTATCATATTAACATAAATTAACATGTTTATCACTCATCACTATTACTTAAATTAATGTTGAACATATCATTATATCCGACATTAACCAACACAAAAAAATTCTTCCCCTCTAAGAATGGTGGAAGTCTTAAATTAAACCATGATTATGGCTCTGGACCAGAAGGGTGGTTGGCCAGCTCATTATATAGTAGTAGCACAAACCCACGCAACTTATTTTTTATTCTATTATTTTTTGTTATTACTTTTTGTAGCATGTATATACCTATTGGCTCAAGTATAAAATTTGATGATTTTGTTTATTAAGGTACACGGAGTGTGACATCACAACAGTGATGAGCTAGGAACATTCCTTGTTTTGAATGATATATCTTCTATGAATCTGTAAATGCAAGCAAGACTTTTCCTTTTTCTTTAGTTTTCCATACCTGTCTACCTTTAAGTTCTGTCCTCCATGCACTTTCTCTTAACCCTTTTTCTTTTACTCATTGGGTGGGGTTGTAGCCATCATACACTCACCACTGCCACATTTGTATCAACATAAAAAAAGTATTTACCAATTAAGATCAGTCCACTTAGCAAGGACACAACTCATATCTTATTAAGACATAAATTTAGCAAATAATAATCTCTACTTATAAATACTCTTTGAATTGAGAGACTTGTCCTCCTTCCGGTAAATTCTCTTTCTTAATTCTTTTAAACTTCTATTTGTAAAAGTCAAATTATCAATTATGTTATTGAAAATTTGGTTTTTTGAGTATTACCTTTTCTTTTATATAATTTTAAATAATAAAATTTTTAGAAACCTAATAATTTAGTGTAACATTAAAAGATTAATTTAAAAAATACCATAAGAATTATTAAATATAGAAAATAATAACTTAAATTTTTTAATAATTATAATATTAGTTCGAATTGTATATTAGAAATGTCAATAAAATGAACTAATTTGAATATAACATGTGATTCAATCTAACAATTAAATTATTATGTTTAATTCATGATTAAACGAGTTGAACTTAAATTATATAATTAGATTAGTTTATGAAATAGTCTAATAATATTAAATAATATATTTTATATTATTAAATCTATATAATTAATTTTATATCAAATAAATAAATAATTAAAATATATAAATTAATTATCAATTAAAATCAAATTGAATTCACTGAATTTTGATTATATCAAATTCGAACGTATATATCATTAGAAATCAGAAACAGTGACTTATTTGATTCTTCAAAAGAAGACATCCACAGATACACTTGTGCCTAACAATTTAGCCACTAAATTGATGATTTAGTCTGAAAAGGAAAAAACATAAGAAAAGTATATATAAATGTGAGATCATGTCATTGGTATATAGCCTTTACTTGACCTTGTTGTTTTGCCTCCACACTCTCTATACACTTTCTTTTGGGTAAGTCATCAACACTTGAAATTTTCTTGGTGCTGATATATTCTACTACTTTCTATGAGTCTACTCTTTTCTTTTCCTTTTTTTTTTTTTTTTTTTTTCTCCTCTTTCTCTCTCTAATGCTGTCATGAGAGGAGGTAGTTTTGTGTCATAATTGTGGAATGTAGCTTTACTCATCTTTCATGTGAAGCCCCTGCATATGGTTGCTGCACCCCATTCAATACTCCTCAAACTCATTCTCTTAGGACACATTTACTTTCCCCAATTAATGCCCTTCAGCCTAGAGTTTCTCTTCAATCACAACATTTGGATGTAGAAAACAGGGTAGAGAGGGTTGGTAGTAGAATTCACACTCACACGTACTTTGCCATAAAGATTAATCTTTTCTCTCTCTTTTCTCTTTCTTTTTCTTTCCTAAATTCCTTGTGTAGCAAATCAGGATCTGCTGCTTCAGTGCTTCTTCACCCTTTGTCTTCTAGCTTGTGGAGTTTCCCATGGAGACAGAAAACGGCGACACCAAGTCCAAAAAGATGGAAGAGTATGAAGTGATTGAACAAATTGGAAGAGGAGCTTTTGGCTCTGCTTTCCTAGTTCTCCACAAGTCCGAGAAAAAGAGGTAACTCAATCACACCGTTAACTATGCAATATAAACGGTTCAAGATCCATTTGTTTTTTCAGTTAGAAAAAGAACAACCCCATGAAGAAAAATTCAATTTTTTTCTAGATTTTTGTGGTTAATTGTTGGAGTTGATGCCTGAAAAGTTTGATGGCTGCTACTTAAAATATTGATTTTTTAGTTATATGATGGACAACCCGAGATAGAAAGTTTGAAAATTTTTGTTTTTTCTGTGTTTTGAGATGTTTGGAGTTGAAAATCCAGCCAATTCATTGAGTAAAGTTAGCTTGTCAATTTGGATTGATACTCATTCTCATAATTTCATATCTTCGGTAGGTATGTGCTGAAAAAGATTAGGTTGGCCAAGCAGACAGAGAAGTTCAAACGTACAGCACACCAAGAGGTTGGTGTAACAAATCCTTCCACCTGAGGAATCCTAAATGTCCATCGTGCAATTATTTGTTTATACTTTGTTTTAATATATTTTATTTTTTTTGCATGGATCAGCCCAACTTAACTGTTTGCTTGTGCTTTTCAACATCTTTTATGTTTCCTTTCCATGATGATCAATGAATATGCCATTTTTGGTTATGCTTCTCTTACTACAAATAAACCTGGATAACTAGTTAAGACTTTGTTTGAATAAGGTGAAAAAGTTAAGAAGATGAAATGAAATGAAATTCTCTTATAAGCTATAATCAACTTATGCACTAAACTTTTACAGAAGTTCTCTCATCTAACTTCTGTAAAAGTTGAGGTGGATAAGTTGATTTTAACTTATGAGAGAAACTCAACTCATTTTACCTTCTTATTTTCCCCCCCTCTTATCAGCGGTTATGGGGAAGTTTATCCCAACAGAGCCTAATCAATAATTGCATACCTCAAATTCTTAGTAAACTCTTACTGAATTAACTTCATTGATGAAATTTAGTACGCGCTATTCTGATCATTATTGCTGTCTAAAGTGCTGATCAAACTTCCAGACAAGAGGATATTTGCTTTGTGAATGTTATTACGCTCACAAATTGGTTTAAACACCATATGACATATCATTTTCGTTTTTGAGCCAAGTTCCTTCTTGGTATTGGTTTTCTGTGGAGTAATAAGGTTGGTCTAGAAACTGGGGAAGGGGAGAGGGAAAAATTGCGGGTTTAAGCCCACCCGCTAACAAAAACTAACAATTAATACCATCTAATATTTGCCAATAAAAAAAAAATATTGGTTTTCTGTAGATACAAGATGGTATTCTTAATAATGATTTCATGGACTTTCAGCCCTAAGAGGTTGTGTGTTGCTGATTTTAAATAAAAGTGACACATTTCCACTTTCTATTACAGATGAACCTGATTGCAAAACTCCATAACCCATATATTGTGGAGTACAAAGATGCTTGGGTGGAGAAGGTAGGGACATCTTCTTTTGATTTTGAATTTAATTTTTTGGTCATACATTTGTATAGAGATGAAAAATTAAGTTTGAAGATTTGTAGATATATCAGCTTATTCTGATGTTTATTACACTTCATGTTTCTGTATTTTATGTTTTGTAGGAGGACCACATATGCATTATTACTGGCTATTGTGAAGGAGGTGACATGTAAGTAAAGTAATATCTGTTAGTAACAGTGGTTCATTCCTGCATAAATTAAGGATCCGAGCTTATTATTTTTCAATTTATTTTTTCAATTAAGGATAAATGATGATTTTCATAACTCAACATGTTACTTAGGTGAAGACCTACTGGACTTGTAATTTGGGCATCATAAAAGTTTCTATTCTTGGACTGAAACTACACTGAACTTAATACTAATTTTTAATTATAAGACGGGGAATGACAAATATGATATTGATTTTGGACTGGAGACAATATGATATTGATGTCGTGTTAACCAGATCCTTGTCCAAAAAAATTAAGGTGCTAGAAAAGGCCCAAGAACCTTTTTTCTTTTTTGAAACTCTGGCATAAACATGTTTTGTAATTGATACAAATTGTGGAGATCTGGAGGGAGTCCTTGTTGATTGAGGTTGAATTTTCACAATGTCCATAGTATCCATTCCATGCAGAAGTTTGATAGACAGATACATATGTAATTGTATTTGTATGTTGACATCAGTGTTCTCAGTTGCACTCTATTTTGAAATGAAATACACATACAATAATTGGGATTCTGTGGGTCTTGTATTTTATACAAGATAATCTACATGCATGCTTTTATAGCCTACATAGGAGTAATATAAACAGTGGCATGGTTTCCTAATGATGGAACTCTGCATTCTCTGTGGAGCAGGGCCGAGAACATAAAGAAAGCCCGAGGGTCATGTTTTCCTGAGGAGGTAATTAGTCCATTTAATCTCCCCTTCCTTAATAATTCCTCATATGAATATTCCTTATTTTGGATTGCTGATCGCTCCTGCAGAAGGTTTGCAAATGGCTGACCCAGTTGTTGATAGCCGTGGACTACTTGCACTCTAACCGTGTTATCCACAGAGATCTTAAGGTATTACATATTCATTTATCCCGCTCAAGAAATCCTTTCTGATATTTATATTGATGCAACTTCATGTAATTCCAGTGTTCCAACATATTCCTCACCAAAGACAGCAACATTCGGCTTGGTATGTAGAATTATTCCTTGAAAGCTAAAATATTTTGGCTTTCATAAACTGTTATCTGAAGAAATTTATTTATTGCATGAACCATACAGGTGACTTTGGTCTTGCAAAGCGACTTAATGCAGAAGACCTTGCTTCCTCGGTATGGATACATGTGTGCTATGTTAGCTTTTATCTAATGTCTCCTTCTAAAATGTTACCTGTATTTTATCACCTGGTGGTGGACTGTCATGTCAAGCAATTGATGCTTCTCAGCTGACAATAGATACGCCTATATTAAATGGATCTCAGTACAACAATGGATTAGTCTCTAGCTCTTGGGTGGGATATACCTTGTTTCAGAAAAATAAATTTCTGCCTATCTTTTTCTTGCTTTGAACTTCTTAGTACTAAAGTTAATAATACTTAACTAGCTGATTCCTGTTTATTATTTGCATGCTTCTTATATCTTATGTAGGTTGTTGGAACTCCAAATTACATGTGTCCTGAGCTCCTCGCTGATATTCCTTATGGTTATAAATCTGATATGTGGTCTCTTGGTAAGCCTTGTTCTAATTGACAAAGCCATATGATATCTAACCTTGTGTAAGAATGACATTTCTTTGTGTTTAAAGGTTGCTGCATGTTTGAGATTGCTGCCCATCAACCAGCATTTCGCGCTCCAGTAAGAATTTTAACCATCTGCAGGAATTTAGCTTTATCAATGGAAAATTAGTCTCTAATCTTCAATATATTTTCACACATACATGAATGAATAAAAACAGGACATGACTGGACTTATCAATAAAATAAACAGATCCTGCATTTCTCCACTGCCAATTGTTTATTCTTCCACACTGTAAGTAACTTCCTCAAACCATCCCCAGTCACCCTACGGTCATGATATATTTTTGGCCTTTGCTTTTAGTGATTCAAGTATTTTTCCTCAAAGTGAATACAAATGTATTGAAGCCAAACAAAATTCACCAGTAAAAAATTTTACACTTGCGATTGTATAATTTCCTCCCTTTCTTTCCATGTTTTGTATTTCAATTATAATGATGATAGAACTAAAATATGACATATGCAACAGGAAACAACTTATCAAGAGCATGCTTAGGAAAAACCCAGAACATAGGCCAACTGTGAGTTCAACTGAGTTTGTCTTGTGTAATTAATTTGGATGGAACTGTGGATTCTAATTCTGCTTCTCTTCGTTGACAGGCAGCTGAGTTATTAAGGCATCCACTTTTACAACCTTATGTTCTTCGGTGTCAAAATGCATCATCTAATTTTCTTCCAGTATATCCCATAGTTAATTCAAAGGATAAAACAAGAAGATCTAATAAATTTAGTGGCAGTAAGGACCTTAAAGACAAAGAGGCAGGCTTAGAAAATCGTCTGGAACGGGTTCATCCAATTGAGGGAAATGGAGATATACGGATGAACAATCTTTCAAATGATGCGGTAACAATCTCAACCAGTGCAGAAGACAATCTTGAGACAAGGACGGTTGATCTTACCAGCTACATAGTGGAATCTTCTACAAGTATCAGTGGCTCAAAGGATGGGTCAACAACATCAGAATCAACTATTTGCAGTGTGTGCAAAGAGGACTATAAAAGCAGACCTGGAAGGGAAGCAGTTAACAATGAGATCTGTTCAAAGAGTACACAAGATTCTCTGCATGAAGAACAAGGATTTGCTGCTAAACATTCTCATAAATTAGAAGATGACATTAGTGCGGTAACCAGAGAAGTTGAAGATGCTTCTTGCAATGAAGGTTTGAATAATGCTGAAGCACAGAGGGAAGATATGAACCTCGAGGACTCCAGTAAATCAACAATATCCAGTGCTGGCAGTAGCATCACTGGTAAAGATAAGTCCATCAATGAGGAAAGGTCATCAGCAATCGTGTATCCTATTAGGAATGAAAACGACAGTGAATCTGGAAACTTCTCAAAGAAAAGTGAAATTGCTGATGTATTTACAGAAGGTTCACATATGAACTGCTTGACATCTGTTAGTAATGATGCACTTCCAGTTAAGGATGATGACACAGCAAACAAACACATTCTTTGCTCCACGCATAAAGATGATAATGGCAATGCAGTGGAGGTTGATCAGACACTCAATAGTGTTTCATTGAGTGTAATAACTGATGTAGGTGATGATGAAACAATCAAGACTGTGTTGGATAGTCCTTGCCAGCAAAGAGCTGATGCCCTGGAATCTCTGCTTGAGTTATGTGCTCAGCTACTTAAGCAAGATAAACTTGAAGAACTTGCTGGGGTGCTAAGACCATTTGGAAAAGAAGCTGTCTCATCCAGAGAAACAGCAATATGGCTGGCAAAAAGCCTCATATCTGCCCAAAAATTTAATCCTGAAACCTAGTTATAAGTGGTCCTTCCCATAAAATTATACGTAATTGTAAGAAATGTGTATTTCAAATGTCACGAGTTTGTTCCTTTTGAGATTGTTGCTTGGTTGAAGATTGGAGACTGGAGATAGCATGCAACATGTTCGTTCTTGGTTGTGGTAAATGATTATAATAAATGAATTAAATTATTTTTCTTAGGCTGGATATTCATTTGCGCATGTTTTCCAGCAGTCTGCGAGCCATTGATTGTGTAAATTTTTCCAAACTAAAAAATAACTATTCATTTGGAGCTTGGTGGTTTGTTTATTTGTTAGAGGACATCTTCTTGATCATATCAACGTTAATTTCTGGTCAACATTTGCAGTTAATTGGTATCATGCAGCAATCAGTCCTTATTAACATAGAATCTGTTTCCATTATCTGATACCATTTTGATGATGTAAAAATGAGCTTGTAATTTCTCTCTTCCTGCTATGAAAGATCACTCATTTAGAACAAAATTCTGTTTCATAAAGAGATCAATCATCCAAGTACAATTAAGGAACAATGAGCGACCCCCCTTTTCTAATTTGTTTTATTTCTTTCAAAATTGTTTTAGCTGTGATTTTTAAAATATAAATCATAGGTTATATTTTAGGGTGAAAATATCTTTCTGCCATGATTATTTATGCACAAGACTGGACTTCTTTTCCTGCATATTTCTTTCTGAATCTTAGGCCGCAACACTATCTGCTAAGTTCTAGGGTATTGAACTATATGTAAGAATGCATGAAGAAAGGCAAACAACGCACAAGAAAAGAATATAAAGTGAAATAAAATCATAAAAAATTAATATTTCATTAAAGAATCATCATTACATCAATACATAATAAATATACATTCTATATCAACTTTCATGACTAATTATTCCTTGCAGCATCCTTTATTCCATATACTAGTATATAAACTATCCTTCAAAGTCATCTATTGCCATGTGATGCTTACTGGAACAAGGCAAAGAAAGACAAGACTGAGGCACCAACCAAGGAGCCAACAAGGGGCAAGGCAGCTGAGGCTCCACTGCTGGGGCCGGGGGCCGGGGCAGGGACCTCGATGCCTGCCCCGGTGTCAGCCACCGCAGCGCTCATGGAGGCAGCGGCGGCGATGAGAATGGCGCAAGTGACCTTCTTCATGTTCATGATGAGTAAAATGTGATTTGTTTTGGAGACCCGCGGGTTTGCTGATGAAATAAGTGTGTTGTTGTGTTCTCTTGTCTTTGCTTGCAGGTCTGAGGCTACAAAGGGTGTTCTTGCATGGCCTTTAAAAGATGGGGGTGTTAGTTATATTGGGGAAACAACACTTTTTTTAGCTTGTGAAATGATCGTGAGTGCATGGTCTTGCATGGTTTCAGGGTTTGCTTTATAGGTTTTGGCTCATATACATTGTACATGTGTTGTGTTAGGGTACAAACTAAGGTTTGTCAACAGCATGTTATATGATTGGAAATGTTGTCTTGAACTAGAGCCATTCAAATGCCCACACAAATTAAGGGTATTCTTAATGTAACTAGTACTAGTCCGTTGAAGAATTTGGTCCATCTTTTATTGTAACTACACAAATTAAGGGTATTCTTAATGTACAAGATTTAAATTTGAGACTTCATTTAATGGATCCGAACAATTTCAATTAAAGTTGATATTTTATTAATTAAAATTATCTACATTAAATAAAATAAAGAATTATGAATTAAAATGACCATTTTATTTTACGGTTTTGTTACTAGTTTACTTTGTATTAAGTAAAAATTAGTACGAAGTTTTCCTTTTAAATCTTTAATATATTTTTATAAGTATTGTTATGATTTAGGACAAACCTATTCATATTTGATTTATTCCAAATTATCTGTAAACTAATTTTAACTTATCCACGTGAAACTAATATTCATTTCTTATTTCCCGTGTCAAAACAGATTTGGAGTCATTTTTTATTTCTCATGTGAAAATAGATTTGGAGTAGAAACTAATTTTTGAACAATTGGAAAGTCCATTTTTTAAATAAAATGTCTATCTCGAACACATATTTTAAAGTTTTTTTTTCCAGTATTTAATATGAATAAAATAGTATTTGTTAATCTTAAAATTATGTTATTATTTTTTAATTTTTTTTATCAAATAATTTAATTTTTTTTTAAATTTTACTTATTTTCTTTCCTTCACACTACGCAAATACATACATATTTTATGAATGGATATTTAGATTCTCTAAACTTCAAATAAAAAACTTCAAGCTTTAGCACTCATTAGTTTTGTGTTTTTATTCATTAATATAAAATATATGCTAAGTATACTAAATAAAATGAGGATCATCGTAATCACCTATATAAAAAATGTAAGATTAAAAAAAAGTCAAACTTTTTATTATAAAATATGAAGACAAGAACGTGTTGATCCAATGATCATTAATTTTTTTATTAAAAATGGTATATTTAACTTCAGTTATTTTTATATTATTGTTTTAAAACTGGTTTTAAAATATAAATTAGTTTTAATAACAATAATTTTAAGAAATCCAAATTATTTTTAAAAAAATTAGACATAAACTTTAAATATGAATGTACAAATTAGAAATATACTTCAAATATAATACGTGGATAGGAATTTCAAAAATCTAATTCATCCTCACCCTTGACTACCTGCAGAATTATATTTTACCCGAAAGGGGGAAAGGTAACACATCCACTTTTCAACATCAAAACAATGTCTCTCTGTCCGATTAATCTATTTGGTTAACCAATTAACAAAACAAATTACATTCTAACATAAATAGCTGAATTTACTCTTCACCGAATTATATTTTTTAATTGGATTTATTGTTGACTCTAATGTTGCATGACATGTATTGTCTAAAATGATCTAAATTTAACTGTGTCCTATTTATATGCTTATTACATCTTTAAAATATAAGAAATTATTAGATGGTTATGGATAGTCACGTACGCATGATCCTAACCCATCTTTATATGACAAAATGTTATTAATTTTTCTTGTAAATTGAAAAAGTTTAATATATGTCATGTAGAGATTATTAGAACTATGATCTAAGTGATGGCCCCTAAACCGTAACATCCAATCATTTCTCCTAAAGTAGCTGAACATGAACATGGGGTACTAAGAGTCAATAGAAAATAATCATGATGGGTAGGATGATATATTTCACCATTCTATTCTATTCTATCCACCTCAATCGCCTAATGAAGCTAGAATTCTACATTATTTTCCTTATGAAGCAACAAAGACATCATATTTGCACCATAGATTTGTCCTCTCTGAAATTCTCGGCACTGTTGCTATGTCAATGGCACTTCAGCTGGCCCGAAAGTGATTTCCCAACAGCTATAATGAATTAAATAATAGCCTGCTAGGTAATTAGTATTAACACCTTCGGGATTTTTAATAGAGCAATGCATAACATGAAAATATAAAGATATTATATGCACCATTGATCTAAAATGAATCAAATTTACGAGATGATTTAATACAAATCTAGCTAAATAAAACTTGTGCTTTAATCGTCTTTTCTGGAATCATACTCTGAGGAAAGAGTTTAAGAATCCAATTCTAGAGATTACTGGAACCAATTCAAGTACATTATAATTTCATAAATGGTTGGTACCATATTTTTCCACTAACTATAACGTAAGAAGCTCATTGAGGACACAATACCACCTTGCATAGACTAACTTTAATTACTCTAGTGGTCTCAAAAGCCTTAATCTAAAAGGCATAGTAATTGAGAATGGTTAATGTTTAATATGTACCACTTACCAACTTGATAAGGATGGCCAATATTGAACATGTAATACCTATCCCTAACAAGTTCTATATAAACTCAACTCTTGACTGTAAGTGTCATTGAACAATTCAATTAATTCCAGACCAATTCAATCTTTTCAGCCATCTCTTTAATTGGTCACATTTTCACAATAACATATTCTGTGGAAATATGGCAACATTTGGTGGCAATGCAGTACAACTTTTTATGGCAGTAATGGTTTTGGGCTTGTTTTACGTGACCAAAAGTGTTGCACAAGAATCAGAGATCGCACCTACATCACAATTGGAGACTGGAGCAGGGTTTGCTTTGTCTGTTTCTGGGGTAATCTTATGTGCTCATGTGTTGGCTTCTGTTGTGGCATTCATGATGCAGTGAATTAGAAGGCATTGGAGTTGAAAATTTTCACTTGATGAGGGTATTCACTCATGTTTGATTTGTTTTATGGGTTAAAATTATATACATGGTGTTTTTTATAATGAATTTAAAGGGTTGTTTTTATTTCTTTTACTTGCCTGCTTCTTGAACAGGATGCTGTTGGTTTTGGCATTGTAACATTGTATTAGCTTTATGATGAGTTGCAGTTTGTGATTTGCGCCACTACTTAATTGGTGTGAATAGATATATGTTGTAACTATTGATTCCATTAAGTATCTAAAGAAAATAATCATGTTTTTCTTTGGGTAAACTCTCTAATTTTGTAAAATACTTTCATGTTACTTTTTTATATTAAAAAAAATAGAAAATAAATCTTTCATTTTAATCTCCCTAATCTCATCATCTAAAATGATAATAAAACTTAAAGGTTAAGAAGAACTGCAATAAAAATAAATTTGTATATGTTAAAGATAAAAATGATAATAAACTATAAAAATTAAAGATTATAATGAAAGTTAGAGACTTAATATTATATATTTGAATGTTAGAGACTAACACTATCGTGTTCCATAAATTTAAACCCAAATTCAATATTTTATTATATTTTTTCTTTATTAAATTCTTGAATTTAGGGACTAAGTATCATTAAAAAATATGTTTAACTCCAAAGTACATTTAACCTTACTTTTATGCTTATTTTATTTTTAACCATTGAATTTAGATTTAAAGACACAAGATTTTTAGCTGAAATCCAAAGATGCAAACCATTCTAGTTGATGTAGCTGTGCTGCATTAAAGAATAATGTCCAACACTTGTAACTAAATATTAGTTTGCATTGAAAGGGAAGTGCATGGTAATTATACCTATGAGGGAAGAAGGACCGAAATGATTGATGAATGTGAATTATTTGAATGAAAGCATGCTATTATTGGTCATAGAACGAACCATTTGCTTTGCTACAATTTCATTCAAAATGATATATATTTGATGATGCTTTTACAACTCAAGTGCTTCTTCACTCATGAAAGGATGCGATTTTCTTATCCTATGTTAGAATGTTTAGTTGCTCTAATGTTGTTTTCCTCATATTTTCTTCTCATTGTTTAGACCTGACCTTTAGATTTGACTAACGTCCACATACAGAAGAATGGGACTTTTTTTTAAGAAAAAAATATTATTTTTGTCTCTAGAGAATGAGATGTTGAATGGGTAAAAAATGTCTTGGGATTGGCCTAGGGTCCAATACTCTTTTTTTTTTTTGCTGGTTGGGCTCAATACTATTGTAACTTTTTTTTCACCACTTAGTTTCTTTTTTAATAATACCATTTCGTATTTGTTAACTTTATTTTAAAATTTCTCCTTTCAACCTCAAAAGTGACTTCTAAGCTACTTTTTAGAAATTTAATTTAAGAATATATTAAATTCAATTTTGGAAATTTAATTTAAGAAGTGATTTTGGAACTGAATTTCTAAAAGAGAGTTTACAATTTACTTTCAAACTTAAAATTTCCGAAGAGCTAATTTAAGAATACACATTAAAAAAGGAACAGATCCCCAAAAAAAATCCCAAAAAAAAAAGAGTGGCACGAATAAACAACTAAGTAGAATAATTTTTTGTCAAAGTCAAAAATTTAGTTCGTAAAAGATAAATAATACTAATTTTTTCAAAAGTGTAATATATCTATTATTTTAGTTGGTAAAAATGACTATTATCATTTTAATTTTTAAAATTTTATTATTTACTATCAATAATTATAAATCAAAATAATAATAAATAACTAAATCTAAAGACAACTACATGCTTTTATTACATTATTGCAGGATGAATGCATCTGCTGATGGATGATACAGTGGGTCTTTCTTTGGCGCATAGATATCCTATGTAGTTCATCTGGGCTTTATCTCTTCAATACCCAAAAAAATAAGTAATTAATCTTAATTATTAGTGAAAAATTTAATGTTGATATTTTAACATATTTATATTTTATTACGCACACTAACATTAACTATTGAATTTTTCATTAATAACTTGGATTATATAGTTTACCATTTTAATTGAGTTGCTCACTTTAAATAGCTGGATTCAAATTCAAAAATATTGTTTATCATTTTCCAAGAAAACAATGAGTAGATTTTTTTTACTTTTCCATAAATATTTTTTATTTTTATTCCATTTTCAATTTTACCTCCATAGACAGCCAGTAACTGTACCTCACATACTTTTTTTTCCTTCTTTGTTAAATTGGTCAACATCCTTAAAGTACTAGTCATCATAAAAATTTAACATAAATATATATTTTTTATTAATCAGTGCTATAAAAACACTCATTAACAAGTCTCTTGCTTTAATTAATTATCAAATGGATCACCTCACATACAATTTTTTTCACATTCTATTACAATTAAAAGAACAGATTTCTTCCTTCAGCCCACCTACATTTGGGTCCAGCCCAATATATGCTAATAATATCTCTGCAATGTTGGTCTTCAAAATACCCATGGTTTTTTTCCTTGCACCCTAAAAATTTAACATACTTTTTTTTTTACCTTGTGGAATTAACTTTCCAAAAGGTAAACTTGAGGTTGTAGGAAGAATTAATTGAACCTCTAGAGAAAATAACACAGCCCAACCACATGAAACAATGCAAGCCCATTCGGATATTACCACGACACAAGCATCAAAGTGGGGACATATGTTTTCCATGAGGAACAAAGGGAATAATCCTAGTAGAGGATATCTCAATTCACTTTCAAAAAAAACATAAAATGTTCCCAATGACTTTACACTCCCAAAAATGAATTAATTCAGCATGCACGTGACACTCGGGGCTCACATGCACACATTGGATTTGGCCATAGTCCATGTGCCTCCTTATACATGTCAATTAATACAACTGAAATCTATGAGAAAATGGTTATGATACGTGACTCATGTGACCAACAAATAGACTCCAATTGCAATGGAAGTGATGCCACACACTCCCAATGCCAAGTCAATTGAGGTAAAAAATCCTCCATTTCCTAAATTTGCATTTATGATTCTCATTAAAGGTGTCACATAAATTCCCTAGACACCCCACTGAAAATCAGTTAATGTCACGGATGGTGATTGAAACAAGAACAAGAACAACAAAAACTACTAGTACTAGTAATGTATAATTACTATCCATGATCCATATGCATGCGTGGTTTCCAAAGAGAATGTCATAAGTTTAAATGGGTTTGGGATTACAATGTGTCAAAAATTAATGTCTAGTAAATATCATAAACTTGTGGAAGTCATTGAATTGGGAGTAAAGGTGCATCTATGTTAAATCCACTTTCCCTGATAAGGAGAAAAAAAAAAGGAGAGGCTTTGATTGGTGCTCAAGGATCTATTGATAGGGCATGGAAAAGAGGGAGATAAAGACACCTTCAGTTACGGAGCAAGTGAAAGCAAAAGACAGGGAAAAAAGGGGGTGCATCCACTCAACAACACAGAGCATTGGACAGAGCGGCAAAGAAACAAAATCAAGCAAAGTTTGTTGTACCTCTGTTATCGTATCTAGCATAGCAATATCTTGTTAACAAAAGGAATAGATCCTTGTATAAAGCACATGCAGTATATGAGAGAGTACGATGGTACTCAACACACACTTTGTTGCTGCATAATCATGTCATATACCCCAGGTTGCCTCCCCTTTGGCAATATTCAATATAACCATTGAGGATGTATTATCAAAAAGAAAGTTTAAAGTATGCATAGTTATTAATAAAGAATCAACATCATAAATTTAACAATTTCAATGTTAATTTTCATATATAGTTAATACAGAAAAGCATATATAGTTAACCAATAAGAAGCGAATGTTGGTATAACTTTTAAGATAATTATTATAAAAATTAATAAACTTATTAAGCAAGACAATTAGATGATATATAAAAATATAGTATATAAATTAATAAACTTATTAAGCATAGTTATTCTCATTTCTCACATAGATATTGTTCTATGCAAGTAGAAAAAAATTGAATTTCTATCATATGGTTAAAAGTCCAAACTACGTACTAACCACTTGTGTCACGCCTTGTAGATCACATGTATGTATTTTCTTTTACCATATCAAAACCTTACCCACATAATATATAATTCTGTATGCTAATGTCTAAAGTATACTGTTTGCTTTTGCAGAGTTAAATTGTTAGCACAAGGCAACCACATATTGATCAAACCAAAAGAAATAAAATTAAATGGAAATGATGGCAATGTGATATTTTCAGTTTATTGGGAACAGAAAGAACTCTCTAGCAAGTCTACCCAGTTGATAAATACTTATAACTAACCTAATCAAAGTGTTGGATCTGAATGCTCAGAATTGACATCAAGAGGTTAGAGGGGTATCTGAAAATCACCCGACATAACACTGACCGAGTGAGGAATAACATGAGGAAGATTGAATTGAGGAGTGATGGTTGGATAGGTATGGGTATGGTGCTGAAAATGTTAAGAAATTGAGGTCCCAACTAGCTCAAATTTCAAAGAAAAAGACAAGGTGGTAGATAGATATAGATACTTTGTGCACTAGAATTTCTTTCTTACATATGTGGTACGAAGGCTGGCTTTCCCTAAACGATGACATGAAAAACATCCCATGTACATACGGCACACCACTTTTGGCCAATGTACAACACTTGATCTCTTATCCCTCTTGCTTTGTGCTACTCAAGGGACTCACTCTCTTTCTAGTCCGTCACTTCAATAAAGAAAAATTCCATCATATTCTAACTTTGTTTATTTATACCTTTGGGTCCCCAACATATTATGTTTTCAATTAACTGTATAATCATTTTAGATCAACCATTTATGTAAGGGGGAAAAATTTGTGTTCCATTTTTACTTTGTTAAAAAACTTGTTAGATCAACAACGGTCATATTACCTTAAATGAGATTAGTTTCTGATCTACTGGATGGAGATATATAATGTCAATGACAAAAAATATATCATTGTTCTTTATGCATAAATGTTTTAAATTTTTCATGTGGGCCTTTCATTTCTAGCCCATAAATACACTAATTCTACAAATATCCATACCTTCACAAGTGCTCGTGAGCTTCTACTTGTAACTCCATATTTAGACTTATTTCGTAACATGAAATACTTATATAAATATCTACGGAGAGCTCATGAAAACTTAATTATGATTTGTTGATAAGTTGTTTTGAACCTACACAAAAATATAAGCTTATGAAAGTCATTGTTATTTAAAGGAAAAAAAATTCCATTTTAGTTTCTCTTCAATTATGAAAAAGTCATATATAAGCAATCATCTAGTCGAGTTATTTTCTCTCCTATAAAAAACTAAATTAAGTTATTTACTTAAATAAAGCTTTTTTATTTTAACCATAATATTGAGTCAAAGTGTATATCACCAACAGCAATAACAATCTTTTTCGACAATCTTAAACACAAATAATGTATATATTTCTCTTTTAAGAATTTTTATTATTTTATTGCTATTATTTATGTTAATGTACGTTGGTCAATTTATTATTAATCATGATACTGACATAGAGGGATTGCCAACATATGTTGGTCAAGCCTTTAAATAAATGCCCTAAATTAATACATGTCGTTATTAATAAGTCAACCATAGACAATGTGCGAAAAACTAAAAAAAAAAAAAAAAAACCTAATAATTTTAAAAGATTAAAATTGAATGTAAGCATTTTTGTAAAGAAATATTTTACCTTATAATTTTTATCATTTGACAACATTTGATCTTTCTTAATCTTTCGTACTTATATTTTATTTTCGCCACCTCAGTATACAGAAAATAAACTTGCTAAAATATGTGTATCAAAGTTTCTTTTTATTGGTTACGTAATAATGAACATGTTGGTTGTCGTGTCGAAATGCACTCTTGATCGTACAGATTACTTTCGCGTACCAATCATTATTTAGATTCGTATATTTGTTGAAAATAAAGCCGTTAGTGGTGATTTGTACGTATTAATTAATTAAGAATGTTTGGTTCTATATATCATTATGATTATCACATAAATTTGACGTATGTTTAGAATATATTACTTGATCAGTAAGGTAGCAGGCTTTAGTTCTTTCTTTCGTAAGTTAAATATCATGACAGTGTGGTTCAAAAAGTAAGACATTCATACAAGGAAACTAAAGGAACATTGTTTGAAGATAAATAATAAATACTTAAGCTCATCATCAATAGATAAAAGATTATCGATTTTTGTCTATTTTACTCTCCCATTTTATTATTAGAATTTTAGATATATATGCAAGATGTATGCTTTATATCAAGTATTTAAAGGATGTATTTTAAGACAATCATTCGCATAAAAAACTGTAGAATGTTTGAATTAATAATGAACTAAGTAAAGTTAAACACAGTATTCCTTTAAAAAAAAAAAAAAATCAAAACCTGCCAAGATATATAAAATATTTTTTAAAAAAATTAAATCGGGGCATTTTATGTTACAACGTACGACGAAAGGGATCCGAGCATTTTCTGAATGAACATTTTGCAGCAAAGAAAGTTACTCATCTAGAAAATTATTTCTATAATTTTATATCAACTATTCAATCTCAATATCGATGTAAAGTCATACATAAAAAAGAAGAATAACAATGTTTGTAGTTTTTGTTAGGGTTCTACATCTAGGAAAATTAATATTGTAGTCTTTGAAATATATCTCTAATAAAGTTTTCTAACATGAAACTCCAGCTCTAGGTGAAAAACTATTAAAAACAACACGGATTATATTTTTTTTTTAAAAAAAATGTGTTTAAAATTTATCTCCTTTAAATGATTTTAGAGAAAACTAACGAGTTAGCGAAAAAAAAAATGATTGAAGAACCCAAATTGAGTTCTACCACCGTAACAAAATTTCCCAACAACGATTGATTCTCCATTTGGTACTAAATCTCACCTAAATTGATTAGAGAACCAAAATTTTGTATAAAGATGCTCTTAAAGGGTGTATACTGAAAAGTAGAGCGTTTAAAAAGTAAAAGTAATACAAGTCATGTATAGTAAATCAAGAGCTTATAAAAGAGGGGTGTAAGGTGACCTAGAAATTGCAATATAAAAATATTGAAGTTACTTATATCATAACACACAAACACACATGACAAAAATATTTATGTTTAGGTGGTGATTCTAGAGAGGAATAATATATATATACACATTCATGATTGTGTATATAGAGTTATTATTTGAGGGGCAATACTTTTGCTGGAAAAGGGGCAACAGGGTGGGGGAATGAGTAGAGGAAATTACTAAAAATAGAAAATGTGTCATTAATAATTAGGAAATTGATAGCTGACTAATGTGCTAAGACATTAAGTTTGGTTCAGTGATGGAAGACTTGTGGGATATTGTCCTTTTTGCCAACTAAGAGAAACTTAATGAAATGAAGAAGTTGTGGCTATTGGTTTAACCAGATGAGAGAAGCACAGTGTGACGCCACTTTGTTGTTGCCTACTCTTATTTTGTTCCCTCATTTATGATCCTATGTTTTTGTAGCTTCCTGTAACTAGCCATGTGTTTCTGCCCGGCCCTCTGCTCAATCTCTACACTAACCATATACGTACATTCATTTTATCACTGCATTATGTTTCCATGTTAATTAATAACGTTCCAACGTACTTCATGTATTTTTTCCTTTTGAAAATACGCTTATATATATTCGATTTCCTTATTGGACTCGTGACAACTAGATAAAGTTTAATAGTCTATGTATTATAAAAGAAATCAATACTTTAGAAAAAATCCGGCCTTAACATATAAAATAATTTGTTTTACCTTTTTTAAAATATGAGACTTTTTATAAATTTATCAGTGAAAGTTTTATTTTAATTTTAAGAGAAATAAATTTCATTTATTTCTTTTAGAGGAAAAACATCAGAGCTTACTCTAAATATAGATTCCAACATATATTTAAAACTTGATTTCTTACATTATTTGAGACTAATTTCTTTTTACTTAGTTAACTCATTGGTTTTTCTGAGTACGCTAATCCTATATCAAAATTCTCATCATGCAGACAAAATCAGCTGGGTGTGGGGACTCCCTTTGTCAGCTTGAGACTGTGGCGTTTATTCTATTTGTCTGGAATATCGATTGAAAGAGTTAACAAAAGAACCAAATCAGAGAAGATATATAGTTACTGTGAAATTTATGTGTAAATATATATATGTACGTACACAAGACCTGTATTTTCATTGGAATATTAGTTATTGATAAAAAAGAACATAGAAACGTCTCTTGATTGATTAAAATGAAAGTGAAGTTATACATGGATCTCCTTTTTATTTGAAAAGACAGCATAATGCATAAAATATCATGAGAAAGAGTACATACACATCAGTCACCAATAACCACTGAATCACCAAGAGGAACTGTATTTCAGTTTAAAGATGTTTAATGTGTTCGCACGTTTTTCTCAAACATTAGTCATTTTCAATATACAAGATGGTGCACCTTTCCCTTACACTTTAGGAGAGTCACGATACTGTATCTACCCAAGAATTTTGGCCATTACAAATAATTTTTTTCTTTTTAGAATACACGCGTGTATCTAATTAATAAAATAAAAAGAAAAAAAATATGAAACGTGATGACAATCAATTTGATATTGACAAATTCTTCACCCCATCAATTACTAAAGACCATACCTTCATCAACGGGGATAATTACTACATTTAGATCATTTATGCAATTCTAAATTTGTACCCAATTACATTGTTTTCTTTTACAGATTGCGTAGTAATTGCATGGTTAGTCAACTCTTACATATGGATTGTTGGGAAAATAGTATTAAAATTTAATAAGGTAAAGCTAGCATTTTCTTCAAACTGTCCAAAGCTGAAGTAATAATGCTGCCTAACATTGCCTGGTTGGCATGATGAGTCCCATGCCTTTTTTTCCACCTCAGAACACATCATTGTTCAAGTAACTAAAAACCAAAGATACACATAAACTTGTAGTGGTGTAAAAGAGGGAGCTATAATAAGTAATCTGACGCGTATAATCGTGTAGCAACCTAGGAGGAAAACCAAACAGACCAAAAACTAAACAACCAATTAACACACCAAATATGCCCCATTAGTCATTACATTTCATGAGGCTATACCCTAGCTAGATTATGTCACTACATTGAGAAAATTTTTCTTAGCTATGAAATTAGATCTGTTGAGTGATTAGTTCAAAGACCTAATTAATTGGTTTTTGGCATGGGTACGTGCTATAATCCAGCCTTGTATGTCTTTCCAAACCATAGTTTCCACACCATAAATGTTTCATTGAGATAAAGAAAATGTATTCATTGAAATAAATATCATCAGGCCCACCGACTGAACCACCATAATTGAATTCCGACAATATTCTTTGAGGAGACAAGATGATCACATGATCTCTGAAAATTTGTGTGTTTTTGGACATAGGGTTTCAAGATCTATATCTAGAGTCCAGAAGTATAGTCAAGATGAAAATTAATATATTAGCTAGATTTGTCATCACAAAAATTAAATTAGTTTGAGGCTAAGTCAGATAACAATTACAATCAGGAAGAAAAAAAAGGATCCAGCAGGACCAGCACTATATCTCCAAATTGCAAACCACAGGAAGCTAACCCATTAAAAATCTGCAATCCTACAGAGAAGGTGATATGCCAAAAAACCTTAAAAACCTGGAGCAAAGAAAACAAAGAGATGTGTGTGTCAATATTTCCCTTAGTTAACTAATTAAACATTTATGAATTAAAAAAAGAAGCTTATTAAACATTCAGGAATAATTCAATATTAATATTTGAATAGACCTTAACACTACTAAAACTGAATTAATCTCAATTCTAAAAACTAGTTCAAAGGCCTAATTCAGTGGTTACCTTTTTTAGTTTAAATTAATATTAGCTACCATGAATGTAAATTTACTGTTTTTGGAAAGTAGCATTTAGCTATTCCTTATATAAACACAGTGAGAGGGAAAATTTAAGGTTTGAATCTACTCCATTTCACTTACGCAACTTGTCCAAACTCTAAACATCTAATTTGTCCCAACTTTCCAAGTACATTTTGAAGTAGCTACTATTGTTTGTGGAACACATATGTACAGAATAACATTTACTTCTAATTTAATAGCACTTTTTAATATAAATTTTCACATTAGAAAAATTGATTTTGTATAATAAATTGACAATAACGATAAACATATTTTGAAGAACACTAAAAAAGTTTAAATAAATATGATTGGAATATTAATTAAACAAATTAATCAATTCAAACCATGTTATTTTTATAGTTTTTTTTAATCTTGAACATTCTCCTTATCAAGAAATGTCCCTTAGTAGTAAAAGAAAACACTTGAATATTTTTTAAAAATTAATAACACTGATTATTGAGGTGGGTCGGCGGTAAAAGGGTCAGTCTTAATTTAGTATTCAACCCACACACATTACCATTATTAGATTGTATTAGTCGTCTATAGTTAAATTCCAGAATTATTATTTATCTTAAATTTCTAAAATAATTTAATTATAAAATAATTTTTTTGATTTTCAAAATATATGTAGATGTGAAATATAACCCTTAAAAAAATATAACACTTAATAATAAATAGTTGAATAACCCTTAAAAAAAATTTACATGACAAAATTTATATAGTTTTTAAATATAAAATGATAGTAAATAACTCATTATTAATTTAACTTGCGCAGGTTATATTATAACTGTGTATGCACAAGCACTTCATTGCAAATGGAGATGGACGAGAAATTGTTAATTAATGTTATATGCAAATATATTAGATTATTAATATTTAAAATTTTTATTTATTAACATTAAAAAATGTTATTTTATTTAACTTTATTAATATTTATTTAACGAAAAATGTCAATAAAAATAACATTTTATGATACAATTTAAATATAATATTTGTTAAAATGTTATTAAACTCAAAGAAATATCTTTTAAAATAATATATATATATATATATATATATATGGGAATATTTTTTAATAACATCTGTTTCAAATCATATTTTGTTGTATTTTGTGTGAGACGGTAATACATTTTACCTGGAGACGATAATAAATTTATACGGTGTCTTGTTTATATTTACCAAAAATATTATTTCAATACTATTTGTTTCTCTCACTGAAGCTGATTGCCTTTTTCATACTCTCTAACATATAACATAAGAAATTTAAGGTCTAATAAATAAGAGGATTTGACATTTCTTTTCCATGTATGACATAATGAACCCACCTCCTTGAGTATATTATTCTGGTGTGAAGCTTTACATTGAATTTTATTGATTAATGATTAAATTAGAATGTCGATAAAAATAAAACCTAATTTATCATCACATTTTCTCTACAAAATTAATATTCTCAAAACACATCCATTTTTTCTCCAAAGAATGGTCATATATAGTAGTTGCAAATTAGAAGACATTCTATATAACAAAATAATGATTTTCCGTTTGTCGAGAAGATTCCTAATAAATTTGAAGGGGGAAGATAAATGAAGAATGAGACAGGACATGCAACAGAAAAGAATTGAAATACATATTCATATCTCACTTCTTTTTTTTTCTGTAAAAATATTATCTAACTGTTTAATGAACTGAATTGAATAAATTTGACAATGTCGTGTTCAAGGATGTGAAACGGGTATGGGTCTAACACATGCTTGGCCTGTTATCCTGATTCAAGTATGGGTATGGACGAAAAAAGTTGCACTAAGTGAATGAGTGCAATGATGAAGGAAGCATTCTAATAAAGCATAAGCACAAGGTAAATAAAATTGATAAGGAATTTCTAAAATATTTTTAATGAATTTGGTACCTTTAATTTTTTAAATAAATTAAAAGACTGTCTATAAAAATACTTATAAAAGTGAATTAATTCTTAAATTTTCTTAAAAATAATAAGAGAAGAAAATAATGATTCAAATATAGGAATATAAAATAAATTTATAAATTTAAAAGAGTAAAATTATCTAATAAAAATAGAAAAAATATAATTAAAGAAGAAATTATCGATAGTCATAGATATCACACTAAGTATTAATTTATAGGTCTTGATTTTCGTAATATAATTTTTCAGATAATTTCTTTTTAATCCGGAAGATCAGGGTGATTAGACATTGGTGTCTCCTTTTATTTACCTTTTTCTTTTGTCAAAAACAAGTGTCGCAAATTTCTCTTTCTAATTGAATGGAGATTTTTAAAAGAGAAATTCAAATTTAAAAAGATTTTAAAATACTAAAATTGTATGTGTGCTTGATTTTTTTTTATTTTTTTTTAATAAAAGTGTGTTGATATCAAACCAACGACAATTCAATTATAATAATTTTTTTACGTAACGTGAAGACATTTCAAATAATACATTAAAATAAAGTTTTCTAAAATACAATTAAAATTTAAACCCAAAAGGTTTTGTTTTTTTGACAGAAAATCCAATGAGTAAATTGCGGATGTTTTGTGAATTGGTGTGTTGACTAAACAAAAACGAAGTTGTTAAATTTGGGGTTATTTAGGGTTTCAAATAACATTAAAATTATGCTTTCCAAAATTCAATTAAAATTTGAATCAAATAAGTTAAAGGAGGATATATGTAATTGTATTAATTAATTACCATCTATATGTTTTTTCTTCATTTTTTGGTTCGTAGTTTTATACAAGAACATGGTTCGAATAATTTTGAATTATAATCCTCAACTTTAAGCTATGATAAAACGTGAGCTGGTGGAGTAACTTGTAATATTATGTATGTAAATCACAAAAGAAAAGATACTTTTGTTTTACATTCAGCAGTGCTATGTTTACCTTTCGTTTTTCAATTTGTTCTTCTTTCTTTTTATTTTTCGTTTCAGGTAAACATCTAAGGATAGGATCCTTCTCGGAAGCTGGTGAAAGTTCTCTTTTTGAAAGGAAAAGTTTTCCCTTTAAATTTTCTTGTTTTATTTCTGAGAAAGATATAATGAATACTATGCATTTTCAGTTTTTTAAGAATGAGACTTACCCCACCAAACCAGAGCATTCATCCAACAAATCAACGCAATTAATTAATGAGTCAAAACTTGATCATATCCAAAGCCCTAATCATAGTTATCATGGTTTCTTTTTAATTAACTATGTGTCCACACCACATAGACCAATATATCAAGTGATGGAATAACACTTAATTTTTGTACTGATCATCAATATAAAATATAAATAGATGTGAATAATTTATTTTATGTTTTTACATGTATTTTCATAAAAAGAAGACATTTTTATGAAATACAGTAGAATATTAACCATGAATTTTTTGAAGAATTATATTTAAGTCTTGTTTATCATGTAGTGAAGAATTTTGATTTGACAAAAAGAAAGCAGAGTGAAGAGCAAGATATTTATTACTTTAATAACATGAGTGTTTTATCAACCGAGTGACATGTGTCGATCGTTAGAAGAAAACATATATAGTAGTGAATGATATTATAGAAAGATATTATGGAAGCTTTTTACACAATAACACATCACACTATTGAATTAAAAATGTGAATTAATTTAACGTCATATTATTTTATTTTAATTTTTAATTAATTTTGAAATCGAGTTTTAAGTATTTAAGTAGGTTGAGTATTTAGGAATATCTTTTTATTGTATAAAAATAAAAATTTATTTACATTTTATTTTACCTCTAACTTTATTGTTTATTTTAAATTATGTCACTAAAATTTTATATGTGTACTTTTTATCAACCAATTATTTTATTGTTAATTTATTGTTAAACATTAAAAATTTTGCAAATTTTATCAGTGGAATTCCAATATTTTGTAGATTTTATGACTAATGAAATAGAAAATTTTGAAAATTGAGTAACAAAACTTGTAAATAAAATAATCGGCCATGATAAGATTTATAAAATTGCGAAGTTTAATGACAAAAATTATAAAATAGTTGGATAATAAAATTTGTAAAATCATAAAAATTGAGTGAAAAAAATATAATAGTCTAATATAGTATTATCTAACTTAAACAAAATTAATTTCAGTAGATTATATTTATAGTTTCTAAAAAACCATAATGACACATATCCTGCAACAATTTCTCTTTTGTGTCTGAGTATCTGTACAAAAAATAGCTACTAATTAAAGTAAGTTACCCAAGCCAAAGAGGAAGGAAAATTCTAAATAACTGGGTGGAAATTTTACGAAACATTAAATGATGATGCCAACTGGTTTGGACTTCAACAACCTTATATTATTATCAGCTGAGGCCATTGACATAAACGTGATACATACACATGTCATTCCAAAGTTTAATGAGGTGTGAAACGAACAAGCTACTTACCCATTAAGTATAGTCATATCAAGATAGAGACACATAATGTAATGCATAACATTCTCACTTACATTTTATATCTATCTCGCTACAGAATCACTTAACTACTGTGTATAGTAGAGTTTGATTATTTCTTTTACAAGCTTTGATTATTATTATTACTATTATTTATGTTTTTGTCTTTTGAAATTAATCATATCAATAAAAATAAAACTAAGATATAGTTTCTTTGATAATATTTTTGTTGTTTTGTATAATTTTAATTATGTGGATCATTGAGATAAAGTTATAATTTTATCTAAAAAACTAAATGATTCAGTTAATAATTTGGGTAAATTTAAGATTTTAGTGGCAAACTGAAAAACTGATGGAAACATAAGAATAAGGATGTGTATGATGCTTTTCAAGTTTGGAAGTACTTTTGAAAGGTTGTTTTGTTCGTGTGGGTTGTGCTCATGAGTGCCCTTGCCTGCGGCTTTCTTTAACTTTAGTTTGTTTATTTCAAATAGGATCTTCAACAAGTAGACCTATTTGATCACACCCACGTCCCAAATATATAAAATAAATAAAAGATTAGATTTATATTATACCTATCATATTCGATGGTGATGAACGTCAAACGCAACCTTTAATCACTCTTCACCTCGAGAGAAAAAGATAAAGGAACCTCCTCAAAAACCTTTCTCACTCATACATATGGTTGTAACTACTTGTGTATGTGTTTTGTCCAAGCATGGTCTCTTACTTCTGCTTGAAGTTTTTTCTCTATATTCTCCAAACAAAAAAATGCCCTATATATACCCACAACTTGGAGAATAGCCAAGCATTAAAGTGAAGAGAAAATGATCAAAGCAAACAAGCATATGTCATTTGGATAACGATGATTCAGAATATATATATATATATATATATATATATATATATATATATATATATATATATATATATATATAACAAAGAATGGAAATAAAAGGAAATTAATTAGTTCTCTTGGGTAAAATCCAAAGAAGGATTTTTTGAGTTCCCTTTTGCTTTGTATATATTTAAAAAAATGCATTTATTTATTTATTTTTATATATTGTACATATGTAAATTTTTTTTCGATCCTTTGAAAGTTATCGTGATTATGGGTCAAAATTATTTTTTCCTTTTCCCCTTTTCCTTTTATTGATTGGGGCCTCACTAACAAAGTTGTCTCATCTACTTTGAGGAGGATCAAAAGTACCTCAAATGAGCCTTCTTAGAGTGGTCCATTTATTTAAAGGATCATATATTTTGTTCCTACCCGAAGGCATGGTAATCATTTCATTTAAAAACAAATATAATTCACAAAACATGCAGATATAATTTTTGTGGATTATGACGTTCATACATTACCTTTTGATCTCATTCTGATTGGCTGCATATCTGAAGGAATCAATAAGGTAAAGTTACTTAATCAGTCTTTCATTTTATATTTTATATTTTACAAAAAGAATTCATTGATGTAGCAATACGCATTTTTCATACGTTAACCCCAAGTTTTTCCATCTCTATTGTCATGTCTGATTTAGAAAGAATTTCCAAAGACTTTTTTATAATTAGTTATTTTGAGATTATTTAAATAGATAAATCTATTGACAAATCTATATATTATATAAATTCTCGTATAAATAATGAATAAGCATTTAGTTGAATTTTTTATCCCATGCCATCCCGCCTTTATATACATTGTATGTGCAAATTTTCATTAATGGAGTTGTCTAATTTATGCTATAAGTAAAAATGAGATTTCTATGATTAGTTTAATTATTATATACTTCAAAATGGTTATAACATTTTTACTTAATATAACTTTTGTAGCTACTCATTTATGGGTTAATACTCTAAAGTCTACCCTTCTACATATCGCTAATAAGAACCATCGTTAATTAAATATTGTATATAAACAAGAAGATCAACACCGGTATGAAAAAAAAGAAGAAGAAGTTAATTCCATATATCTTTCCAGAAAACCAATTGCATGCTAAATATCATGAAATGAACAGTAATATTTCTTAGCTAAATCTAAGTTCCCATGTTAGAAATAATGATCTGTACAACTAATAAACCGGACGAACTGTAGAAGTTCCAAAACAAACATATAAATGTCATTTATATGAATCAATAAATAAAACATTTCTCCATAAATTGAATTACTTATAATTTTACTTTTTATTTGAATGAAGGATAGTTTATGTAGAGATGCTTTACCGTACTATAATAATTTATTTATCTCAAACTGGATTATCTCTTGAAATATACTTATATATTTTATACAAGGAGAGATTGTTCTTTTTGGAAACATCATTCTAAGGTAAGTGCAAAATTCTAAAGGAATATTGTTAATTAATAAAATCTCATTGTTAGCAACACATTCTATCTCATAAACTATACGAGATATAATTAGATGAAATTTCTTAAAAATTCACATTCTTTTGTCTAATTTGTTTTTTAAATAATTTTATTTTTTGATTTTGTAATTTTCATAAGAGTAAATAATCATTTTAGTCTTTCAACTAATTAAAAATTTTTACTTTTGTTTTCCAAATGAAAAAGTTGCATAAATTTCTTTGAATTGAAATTTTGATAATCATGTCAATTTTTTTATAAATATTTTTTGCATAATTGTATCAGTTTAAGTGATACAACTTGTCATTAAATGCTGCTAATCATGTATTAAATATTTATTTTTTAATTTAATTTTGTACAATTTTTTATTACTTTGATTTGGTTTCACGGAAGACTAGATACATTAACATACACTCTTATCTTAGCCAAATTTACATAGTTAGGAAAAGATACAAATAGAAAGAATAAAGTGACTAGTAGAATTTTATTGAAAGACCAAATTTTTTTAATAACCAAAGTGAAAGTAATTACCTAATTCAGAGAACAAAATAATTATTTACTTTTTTAATAAATTCTAATAAGTTAAAAAATGAATGTAACACACTCACATATATAAAGAAGAAGGGATACACTTATTTAAGAGTATATTTAACAGATTTAATCTTCATTTTATCCTTTTGTTTTCTTTTATTAGTTACAATAGGTGATTTATCTTTCCCTATTAAATTAAGAGAAAATCATGAGATAAGATGAAAATTAAATTTCTTATTCAACTTAGAGTAAATATTTCGCTCCTCTCTTCTCTCTTTCTCTACATGTATATATAGGGTACGTAATCTTATTTTTTTTCTAAAATTTGGATATCCAAAACAAAAAAATATAAACAACCCACCAATCCCCTATTTTTTTACTATATTTCTTCTTATCATATTACATCACTCGTCTCATCAATCACTTATTTCTCGTATTTTCCTTGTCTCTCATTGGGTGTAGGTGATGTTCAACCATAATTTTCCTATTGTTAACGGCGCCATGTACGCCTCTCATTCTAAAGCTTGAATTACTCAGTAGTACCATGCATATATATATATATATATGTACTAGATCCATCTGTTGCTCTTCTAATGTCGTTTTTTTTAACGCTCTTATAAAAGGAAAATTCCGCGTCTCCATTATAATTTGAGCAAGGTTATGTAACACACACACACACACACACACATATATATATATATATATATATATATATATAAATAAATAAATAAATAAAATAAAGAACTAGTTATTCGAGCCAAGGGAGACAAAGATGTCCCTACTGTATTGGAATATGAATGCAAAAGGAGAATACATCACATAACATATTCTTGCGTGTTGGGTTGTTTGGTCTCCTTTACATATGGTCATGGCACGTTATATCATGGAGCTGCTAAACTAGCTCCCAACACTGTTCACATTAAATCAATTATTATTTTTAATATTTTATTGGTAGAAGAGATGCAGTTAACAATTTTGATATTTTCATAAGTTGAGGTTTTCTGATTTCCCTCAAATAAAAATAGGATTAAATAATTTAAACAAAGATCATTGATTCAATAAATACAAAACCAATCATTTTAAAGTAGAGAAGATTATCTTTGATCCAGTTATTTAACCTCATTTTTGGTTGAAGTAAATTAAACAATCTATTTTTTCCCATTCTCTCTGTTTTTTATTATTCTTCAGTCCCCTCTTTATCTTTCCTTACAGTTTATCATATCACTCAAATAGGTGTAAAAAATATTTTTTTCCTAATTATTTCATCAAACTTAAAATTATTCTTCTTTAATGTTAATGCATGCAAAATAAAGTATTCAATTAATGTAACATATTATCATCCCTCAACTAAAATATCCTTATTGAGAGAAAGAAGAACTATATACTAATAAAAGAGAAAGATGATGATAAGTGAAAAAGAGAGGTGACAGGGGACATATAATTATTGAGAATATGGTTGGCATACAAAAATTGACTAATTAAATTCAAATTTCTAAATATTAAAGTTTAAAACAGAAAAGAAAGTCTGAAGCTATAATAATTCTAAGAAATAGAAAGAGAAACAAAAGAAAATTACTATTATAGATATATGGGTCACATATAGTGCGTTTAAATTAAACATAATTAAATGTCCAATAGTGATTTTTTAGGGTCATAAAAGGTCAAGTGTTGTTGATTGGTGTTATCTCAAATATTAAGTGATGCATGTACATGCATGGATTTATACATACGTTACGTACTTGTTATCTTTTCAGTCCTTTTTTAGTTTTATTATTAACATTTAAATTATTCTACGTTCTTTTGAAAAACAAAATGAAGCGATGATTATTATCGATCGCTCGTTTGTGACCTTGTTTCGTAATCACACTGTAGGGCATATTGGGGGGTATGGGTGGTTTTAGGATAGGGACTTTCCATAAAAGCACAAATGCCACACAAAAAAGATGATGGTGAGAGACACACACATCACACTCTATAGAGAGGGAGAGTATGATGCATCTGATGGAGCTATGAAGAGAGTCTCAAGAGGTCAATATAGTGGTAGGGTTGGTCTCCACAACAAAAGGGTGGGATATTGATGGTCAATAAATGCTTTAATTACAGTTTGCTGTTCACTTCATCTATTCACTGCATTTCTTACCCTCACAAAACAGTGGGTTAGTTTTGAGAAATGATTATTTCAATTTACGAAGAAAGTATACTCACCAAAACAAAAGGGTACATATCCACTTATCTCATAAATATATTGATAATTATTAATAAGGAGAAATTTTCTTCTTTGATTTTTATTTTTATTGAATAATTTTATCTTTAAAATTTATAAATTTTTTTTATATTTTTATATTTGAATTACTATTTTTTTCTCCATATTATCTTTAATAAATTTAAGAATTAATTTATTTTCAGGACTATTTTTATGAAATATCTTATTATACACAGCTCAATTTTTTTATAATTTTTTTAATTTATTAAAAAAATTAAAACTATCAAATTCATTAGATTTTACTAGTTGTTATAAATAAAATGCACTTAACTAAATACACAATTTTTTTTTAACAAAAATGATAACAAAAGTTGATTTTAAGATTAAGACCTTAATTAGACAAGATCAGTACAGTACAATAACAATTTTTCTCATATTATAATTAGTATTTCATCCCATTAATTATTATACATTTTATTACAATATATATATTTTGATTAAGACAAGTTTTGACCCGCTCAAGGATCAAAACAAACTTGAATAGAAAAATGAACATGAGAAAACCTTGCATGAAAGAGGTAGTGGTTAATAAATAGTTTTGTTAGAAAGAGAATGACAAAATTAATATCATCTTAATTAACCGTACGACCTAATAATTATATTTTTCTTCTCATATTTAATTCTCTTTAATATAACCATGTCCTGTTTGTCAAGCAAAGGGAAGATCCGAATCGAACGAAGTTAAGGCAGTTGTTGTGAAGACAGAAGGCAATTTTTTTAATAAAAAAAAAAAGACTCACATTTTTAGTGATTTGTTGTTACTTAAAAAAATTGGAACGTGATTTTACTTGGACTAACTTTGTATCAGGAAGGGTAATATAAGAAGGAAGCATGCAGCAGAAGAGATGTTTGATTTGTTTTTGGGAGTGAAATGTACAAGTCACGTATACACGTACATATGGATTGAAGAGTGCACCACAATTGGAGCAGAAAAAAGAGGTCAAAAATTGCTGAAAGGTCGTTTCAGTCTACAGTTTATTCATCAGATGGAAGAGAGTTTTGTGTATGCACTGTAGGAAGCATCAGTATATGTTACCAATCACCCCAACCAACACAAATCGGGCTCCACAAACTCTTCCAATCTTATTTTAGATCTAGTCTTGCTACATTAATAACTGAAACATGCAGTCAATCAGTCACCCTACTTATAGAATATGTACTTTTCTTTCTTTACACTTTATAAATATACATATTTCTCTCTCTTCATATTTTATAATTGGTTATCTGTTTATATGTATATTACAATTGTCTACCAAACATTTTTCTTTCGGTTATTATGTTTATAAAGTAAATTTTATTTTTTTAATTTAAATAAAAATCTTATATTATGAGTTTTTTTCTTCTTTGAGAAGTAAACTTTTATAGATTATAAACAATAAAAAAAATAACAAATAATATTTCTATTATTAAAGTATTAGTTTTTATGACTCACTCATCATTATGTCCATAGATTTATTAGTTTCTATAATAAAATTCTTAAAATTTACATAAAATTTAATTTATAAATGAATAATTATGTAAATCAGTTTTACAATATGAACTCATAATATATATATATATATATTATATTAACATTATAATTAATTACATGATAAAATAATTTTTTCATTCATAAAGTTTTTTATCTAGAAAATTTAAAAGTGAAATAATATTGAAAGAATTGAAACAGAGTTTGACGTAGATGAATTATTTTCTTAGTGTTTCTCTCTCTGGCGAAAGCTGCAGACAAGATCCACTTGAATGCAGTAGTACACTACCCTCATACCTTACAAACTTGAGACTGGGACCATTATGATATCACTGATCCTACCTATATATCTTTTGATATCCTCCTTTATAATATGTATTTTCTCCTAAAAAGCTAATCATTTGCTTTGAATTTTTCAAGCAAGGGTGAATCTGAAATGGTATATGTTCCATCTATCAACAAACACAACAACACATCGATCTTCTCCACTACCCAAAGCAAATAAAAGGGCATCATATGCACCACCCCAAAAAAAAGCTGACGTATATTTCGGTTTCACAGCATGAAAACGCTATCTAATCGCGTAATACAATTAGCCATAATATACTTTTACATTGTTTCCTTGGGACAAATACTTAAACCCTCACCCTAGCTTTTGATTAATTGCCATCACTTTTATCTCTCTTTTCCGCAGTCAAATTGTGGAGTAATTAATTATATTCGTGGATAATACATATACACACCATCACCACCATGTTGAGAGAAGAAAGCAAGTTATCAATAATATCTATGAAATGCCCCACAGGTATATTTTGCTCATGCACATGCTTCGTGTCCCCCAAAGTTAACTTGTAGAGCCTTATATATTTGAGAGAGGGAAAAAGGAAAAGTTTTTCTTCATCTTGACTACTTTTCCAATGGATTACGGTTATGGTGATGGTTCGGTTCTCATTATGAAAAAAATAAAAATAAATTAAAAAACAAGTAAATGTTACCAATGCAATCTAATTGGCATATGATTTTTGATATTTAAAAAATGCAATTGGAAAAACTAGTGTATATATCACAATTTAAAACCATATACAATCCATAATGAATTGATAAAAAAATACTTTTCATAAAACTCAAAAAGAGGTAATAAATAGTTTATAACAACAACTCATGCAATTAAAACCGCTTTGACAAAAAAAAGTATAGATATACAAGATTGTACCTTGTGTATCTAGCCAAAAAAAACATATAGATAGACGACACGATATAAATTTGAAGCATATGGTTACATATGTGATAAAATATACGTATATCTAGTGCCTCTAGCTGTTGATATATATATATATATATACACATATATCGGCCAAATGAACCCACACTCTATAATTAAAGAAAAATTTGAATACATTAATTTAAATACAGCTGGATAAGGTGCTACTTTACCATTAAGCACTAATCAATTGGACTAATGCTTTTGCTTAGGCAAGAAATCAATTACGAAGAAACACTAATTCATCTTCAATTAATGTCTTAAGCATCTTAACAGGAGAAGAGAAAAATGTCTTGTACACGAGAACAAATTCAAAGAAGTTGGATAAATATCTAGCTTTAACTATACCACAATGTGTTTTCTATCCAGTCTCTCCTAGCTAATTATATTACCAACAGAAGAAAGACAAAGAAATTAAAGAAAAGATTAATTGGATTTCCATTTAAACTTAATTAATGCTTATATATAGTTCTTGAAATAGGAAGCCAAGGCTTTATATATATTCATTCATCTCCAATTATTTCACAAAATAACTAGGATAATTCACATATATAAACCCATCATTCATGAGTAGTCTCATTAATTAATCACTGGGTGGAATCATTATCTTGCTCTACTTCAGATGCTGGTTCATCTTCTTCTTCAAATCCATCAATCCCATAAGCTGCATGGCCACTCCCAAAAGCCTTAATATGATCTTTAAGAGACCTCTTGTGCTTGAAATCGGAGCCACAAATACAGTACCAAAGTTTTCCACAGTTCTTCTCATGAGTTCTCCAATCTCCTCTCACAGCAAAAGCCTTGCCACATTTCCTGCACATGAAGGGCTTAATACCATGCTTCCTCTTGTAATGTGTTTGGAGTGTTCTAAAGTCTTTGAGAGGCTTTGCTCTAGGATGATCAATGTTGTTTCTGCACCCTGGTGCACAACAATAGCATGGAAGCCTCAACATCCCTGTTGGTTGTGTTCCCCTCAGAGATTCAGGTCCTTTTCTGTATTGTGATCCATGCCCCCACATATGCATCTGAACCACCCACCCCCAGAAAAAAAGAAGAAAAATCAAATCAAATTATGAACACCCTAGAAATAAAGAAAACTAATTAAGATATTGTACACAAAATTTAATGTTGATGTGCCGGTGATTATGTAAGATTATTTAAGATTATAATTAATTATAAATTAAATTTTTTTAAAAATTAAAGTAATTATTATTAAAATCATTAAATTTATCATCATAATAATTATAATTGATTGACAATGCATATACTTTTTTTCTCTTAATATAGAAGTTTGAAAAGAATTTGTAGCATAATATTACGATGAGGTGCTAAGATATAATTTGAAGTGGAATATTATTTTTAAAAAAATTAAAGAGTACATTTAAGAATCATGAAGAGTTCTGCTGATGATGATACATAGACTGAAAAAGGCTATCTTTGTAAACAGAAATTTTGATAAAATTTAGAATAGTGTTTTGTTCTTTCATGATTTTGTTCGCAATGGAAAAAATAAGTCCTTCAAACTTAAAAGGTAAAGAGAACCAAAGGGTGGAAGAGTTGAAGTAAGCTAGTTATGTGCCATGTATGGAGGCTTTGAGAACCAAATGACCACAAAGAGAAACGAAATTGGTGTAATTATCTGAGCGATCTAGAAGAAACTCTGCAAGATTTTCAGTTCAACAAAAATATATAAAGAGAGCACAGACTTCAATGTACTGAAGACATAAGGAACTTAGCTTGAGTTGTTTAATCAATGAAAAGGAAAGGTGGTAAGGTACTGATTTCAGTCATTCTGAATCAGGAAACCAATCGTTCATTATTTAACCAAATTAATGTATCAACCCGCTACACCAGGCAAAAACAACCCAAATTAAACACCTTTAAGAAAAAAAATCAAAGAAGAATATCATAATTAAATCCATAATTTATAGCCCTGGAAAAAAGGGGTAAAATAAATTATAAATAGAAAAAGAAATGGAAAAGAAAAGCAGAAGACAAGTAGTAGCATAGATTACTAGCCAAGCTTTTCCTCTTTCCATCGAAGCATCAACGAACCGTTAACGGTTCAAATCAAGGAAGAAAGTTATAGACAGAAAGGATATGTAGAAGCAAAGGAAAATTTCTTTTATTTTATTTTTTGAGACCTTAAATTAGAAAGAAACTAGTGAAGAAAACTTATATATATTAAAAAAAAAATAAACTAGTAGAAGAAGAAAGGAATAGAATAATTAGAGAGAAAAACTAGTATGTGGTAAATTCTAAAAAACAGTCGACAACAATTTTAGCTGCAACATCAAGATTTTTTTTCGTATATGTGACTGCAACATAATTGTAATTTTTTTATCAGCAAATATTAATTTATTAGTTTTTGTTAGAAAGGTTACTGATTCCATCAATTTTAAGTTCTTATAATATTAAGGAATGTGAAAGAACTTGATATGTATGGTATACCTGCATGTTGTTGTATCTGTTGAAGGTTTTGCAGCAAACAGGGCAAGAGAACTGAGTAGGACCAATGAGAATCTGGGAAGGGGTAGGGATCCAGTACTGTCCCTTGTTGAGTCTGAAACCTGCAGAAGAATCCTCAGCAGAAGCAGAAGCAGAAGCATCTCCATGTTCTTTGTCAGTTATCTCTGATGAAGAAGAGAGAACAGAAGCCATCTCAGCAGCACTAGGGCTTGGCAACCCTATGTGGAGTGCAACAGTAACTGTTGCAGCATCTTCATCATCTTCTTCTTCCTCTTTAGGGTGATGGATTTGGATCCTATCTTCAACATCCATGCCTGTGAAAGAAAGGTTCTCTTCTTCTTCCTCTTGTTCTTGTTTTGTGGGACTGAGTCTCAAGAGGGGTAGTTCTTCTCTCAGAGGAGGAGAAGAAGGAGGTAAAGAAGAAGAAGAAAAGGTTTGGTAGTGGAAGAAAGAGGTTGTTGTTGTTGTTGTGTCGTTGGCCTTTGTGTGGTTGATGAAGTTGTGGTGGTGAACATAGGGAGAGTGTTGTTGAGAAGGGTTTGAAGATGGAAAATGGTGGTTGAAACGGAAGAAGTTTGAGGAAGAGAAGAAATTGGAGTAAGGGTCAGCCATGGTGAAAAAAAAAAAAAGTGAAGTTTTTGTGTGAAAGAGAGAGAAAGAGAGAGTGTGGGAACAGTTTATGGCAAGTTGGCTTTGCTTTTATAGAGAGATAGAGAGAGTACAAGATGGCTGAAGGAAGTGGACGGTGGAGAGAGAAAGAAAGAAAGAGAGAGAAAGTGTGTGACATTAGAAAGAAAGAAGGAAAGTGGTGATGAAGAGGAAAATATTAATGAATAATTTGTGAAAGAAAACACTGTGTCACTTTAATTAAACTTTGGATTTCATAAAAAGGATTTATTAATCAGTGAAAAGTATGCATGAAGGAATCTTTTCAAAAAAAAAAAAAAAACATAAAAAATAAAATACTGAATACGTAAATTTTTGTAGAACACTGTTACCGGCAGTTTACGGTTAAAAGCTTACCTTACTGTAAATATAAATTGGATTTCATTTTCATTTAATTTGTTTAACTTCCAAAATGTCAGCGATCTACCTCACCATACTAGCGTTTGATACGCAACCGAATCGAATCACTTATTCAATGAACTTCTTTTAGTATATTAAAAAATTAGTATCATATATTTATAAAAAAAAATATTGTACGATATAACAATAGTTTTTTAATGAAAAAAAAATTCATGGAGAATTATGTCGTTTTGTTTGGATGAAGTTATTAATTAATAAATTATTCATATTTATCTTATATCTTTGGAGTTTAGGAGAATTTTTTTAAAAAAATTTTACAATAATTTATAAGATATTTATAACTTATTTCAATAAATTATGAAAATATAACTTATTCATAAGAATTTGTACAGATAAAAATTTATTAAATAAGTTATAGATGATGAGAAGTTGCTATAGATGATGTTACAGTCAAAATCTTATAAACGATGTTAGAGTCAAAATCTTCAGGCTAGCTACGAACCTATGAATTATTATTTCAATGGTGAGAAAAGTGAATTCTTAATATGTTCCAAAATTGTTTTACGTGATAATATAGTAAATTTTAATTTAATGTCATCATTCAACCGTGAAAGTGTATATTTATATAATTAAATAAAAGTTTAAAAAGTTATATATTAATAATATAAAACTTTATCAATAATTATAAATAAAATTTTATAAAATTTTAAAATTTATTATTGAAATTAACAAATATATTATGACTAAGAAATTTCTGAACATTTTTCTCATTTAACAATCATGTACATTTGTATCATTGCAAAAATCTAATTAATTACGTTCATGTTATGATGACATACATATAGAGGGAAATTAATGGTAGCATAATTTTAAATCAAAATATAATTAAAATAAAGCTATAACGTCTTTCAAGGGATTTGAGGATACATATTTCAGTAGCTATAGGATTAGTTCTGATTAAAAAGTTTAAATTATTAAACAAAACATTTATTTATAAAAATAAAAAAAAAATCAAAATTTTATGGTGATATTAATTGTAGGTGCAAAATATTTACCCATATGATTGTTCAATTAAAAAAACTGGCTACCCACTTTTAATAGAAGAAAAAATCCAATCACATTCTTTCTATCCACAACTTATGCCGAATTATTATTGCTAATTCGTTTGATAATCCTATTAGCGATGTCTAATACTCTATTTTTATTGTTGTCTTAAGAATTATTATTGTCAATTTGTTTCTACTAACCAAAATAGTAACAGTTTATATGCGTCGAAGTTTTATATGATACATTTTAATTTAAAATAATAATTCACTTTACAACCACTCTGTGCCTATACGCTGCTACTATATTAGTTTAATAATAATAATAATAATAATAATAATAATAAAAGATATCTAGTTTTCACTTTGACTATCTCAAACAAAACTAGTCGAAAATATAGTTAAAAGTTGAAAAAGCTAAGTAGTTGAAAAATTAATTTGTTAAATTACAATTGTTTGATAAAATTATATTTAAAGTATTTAATGATTATAAAATAATAAAAATGAACACATTTAAATGATTTTTATGAAAAAAAATGTTTCATTTTATTAATAAAAATATATTTTGAATTATTTATAATTTAAATTTCTATATGAATTAATCTTAAATTCTTGTAATTTTTATTTATAAAACAATATTTTGAGGTTAAATTACTCTGTTGGTTCTTAAACTATTAGAAAATTTTTAGTTAGATCTTTGAACTATTTTTTCATTATGTCTTTAAACTTATATTTGTTTTTTAGTAAGGCCCTTTTGTTTAATTATCGTTATAGAAAAATAATTGCCTGAGTTAATTGTGTGAATTTGCAATAAGATTATTATAAGGTAAAGCTGCAGAGATTTATGAAAGAATATCTCAATTGATTGAACATACAGATAAAAATACCATGACGTCCCAAGTTTATATCTAACTTGTAGAAGTGAGAATGCCAACCTAAAAAGGTGAAAATATTGATTTGAAGAGATGAAAATGCTCAATAAAACCTAGAGGTATGATACTAAATATTTTGCATCATTTTTCAATTATATTATTTATTTTCAATTATTTTTTATATTCTATATTTTCATTAAGCTGATTATTTTAATCTTCAAAAATATCTTAAAATTGTAATGATAAAAATAAATAGTGTAATATAAAAATATTAAAAAATAAAATAAACATGTCATATATCAGTATCTTAAAGTATAGTGATAAAACAAGAAAATAAATATTATAAATAGTATACTGATTAGAAATAAATAAAATAAAAATGTATCTTATTTAAATATTTAAAGAATATCAATAAAATATTAATAATAAAAAAGTGTTAAAAATAGTATAATGATTAGAAATCAAAATTAAAATTCTATCTCATTAGAAAATGATATAAAGGAAATTTAATTTATACTAGAGAGAGAAGAGAGGAGTGAGCAACTTAAGATTAGTTTTCAAAAGGTAATTTTTTCATTCTTTCCTTTATATTTTTTTTATTTTAATAGATTTAACGAGTAATATATTTATCATCGTCAAATTAAAACTAAATAAAAGAAAAATAACTCTCCTAAAGTTATTTTTAGAATAAGTGGAAATCTCTTTTAAAATACAGGCTGAGTCTATTTCAATCATTTTACAAGTTAATTTTAATAGATTGAGTTAGAACATACGACTCTAAATATAGTTAAAATATAGTTAATACATGAAAAACATTCCTCGCATTATACATTATTTTTATTAAATTAAATTACACTCATAATTAATATTTTGTATGGCCCGTAGGCCCATAAGGTGTCATTATTGAACCACCATAGATATTTAGTCATGCAAATTTTATGTTTAAAATGTCCTATTCTTGCATAGTTCTTTGTCTCCTATTTCACTTTCTTTATTTTGGCATAAAATGCCCAATTAATTTGTTATTTCATTTTTGTAGATGACACGTTAGAGACGATGAAGAAATACCCTAATGCAAAATGTGCAAGAAAACATAGAGTAAAATGCAGTGTCTAACATCTCATTAACTCTATAAGTTAATGGCAGCGATAACAATGTTTCATTTTTAAAACTTTAGAATGCATGATATCTTTAAATTCACCGTTAAGAGTCATAAAACATTAAGTTGGATAGAAATTAAGATTGTTGGTGCTAAAAAATTTCAATTAAAAAGTGTAGAGAAAAGTGTAAGCCAGAAAATTGTAATTGGTAGAGGACTAGTGTACAACATATGATTCTAAATTTACATAAAAGAGGTTTTAATATATAGAGAGAGAGGGGACAAAGAAAGAGAGTTTGTCTTATCAAGAATTGAAACATGGGTGAGCATGCCTTATTATAGAATCTCAGTGTGAAATGATATGATTGTTCATGAAGGATTTATCCAGCAATCAAGTACAGGTCCTCTTCATAAGAAAAGCATCTCGTTTCATAATCAATTACACCTCCAAACACCTTGTTTCATTTTAACTGATCAAACACAAGTGGGCCGCAATACCTTAATACTAATAATAATAAAAATGAGAATGACAAGATTGTTTACCTAATCTTCACACTTCTGAACATAAATGTTTCTTTATATACTTCTAACTCATTTTTACATCTTCAATCTCCTCCCAATTCAATATTTCTCTCATCATATTGTATTCTTTGGATATTCATGTATATGTACACTATCATAATATTATCACTATAGAGAATAAGTGAAAATATGTACAAAACTGGCAAACCAGAAAAGAAAAAATTACAGATTAGTCACTATCTGATCCAAGTTTGTGTTTTTCTCTTATTTTTGTGATGCATTTATTGAGTGATAGGTGTAAGAAACTAAGAATGTAACATTCCGGCCCCTACCCGGGCCTTTCCTTTTTGTTCTGATGCAATTTGTTACTGCCAACAGTTTCTTTTTCTCTTTCAATTATGTATGTTAACTGCACCTGTTGACCTGCACTCCTAAATGCAGTCGTTGGAGATTTAAAAGTACTGCTTATAATTTGGATAAATATTAATCAATGTCTTACTAATTAAAAAATAAATAATTTATTAGAATATGTAAAATTATAACTGTTCATAATTTTTTTACATTTTTTCTACAATTTACACGATAAATAAAACTTCTTTTAGAGTTATTTAATTGATTCCAAATAAAAATAAGATTAACTAATACAATAAATGATCAATTTAATTAATACACATAGTCGATCATTAAAAATAAATTAAACTAACTACATTTTGTTAAGTTATTCAATCTTATTTTTAATTGGAATAAATTACCTTAAAAAAAAATTCTTATGAATTTATAACTAGTGCTTTTGGCGATTTGTAGTGAGACTGAAAAACGGATTTTTCTTCTCGAAATTGTCATGTGATAAAATTTAATATTAGTTAACTAATCATCACAATAAACAGTTGTACATTTTTTAAAGGGGGTTGGATAATTTTTTTAAGTATTGTATATTTTTCAATGATTATTATATATATATTTTTAAAGATTGCTATACCTAAATGTATAGGTATTAAAATTAATTACACCGGCTTTACCATTTTCTTTTTCACGTGGTTCTTACTGTTACAATTATCTGTTTTGTCAACAAGAGCATAATATTGGAACAATTTAAGTTGATGATGAAAATATTGTATACATTTGATAGAACACGGTGGTCAACACAAGAGTTAAGAGTTTAAAGGATTTCACCAACCAAAACGTAGGATGTAAAATAAAGGGCATGCTAGCTAGCTTGTATGTATTTCAACGGAAATGTGAGTCTGGCCACCGAGTTAGCTTAATGGTCCCAAAACTCTGACTAGACCGCGTCAACAAAATATTGTTTCCTGCCACCTTAGTTAACATTATCTTTACATTTTTTTTAAATATGTTTTTAAATTTTCAATATTCTTTAAACTATAAAATAGTATTTATATTTATATGCAATTAATTGATTTACGTAATAATCACATGCTCTTGTCTATTCATTGATGAATCTACAGAATTTATTAAAATAATAAGATAAACATTATCACGGTATGAATCAAAACGAATTAGTGGGTTAAAATAGATTAATCATATTTATTTATTTTCTGAAATTTTAAAAAGTTAAAATAGACTTATTGGGCATCTTAATATGTTAATTTAATGAGATCTATGAGCCAAAATGTCAAGTCCAAACAAAGAAAATATAATTAATTTAAAAAATAGGTCGATGCAACCCATTTTGATCGCTTGGATAAATGCTGGCTTAACCTGATTTATTTCATGATCTTATACTTAAGTGGATCAATTTATCATTAATTGATACCGGTATTTATTATTATAAAAAGAATGTTGACATTAATTTCTGAAATAAAAATTATTAAGTAGTTTTAGAACATCATAATCCTGATTAATCTTTATATGACAAGTGTTGAAGGGTAATTAATTTTTTCAAGTTAAGATCATAATTCATATATTAGTCTTGATTTATTCAATGTTTTTTCTTCTCTAACACTCTTTCCATCATTTCACTGAAATTTATTAAGAATCACTATGTCTTAAATCTAAATTAGGGAAGAGTGATCGAAATGTGTGATATTTGATAAATTTAAACAATTCAGAAGAAAAAGGAAAGAAAAAAAAAATTTCTTTCCTTATCATTGGAGTGATAATATACATAAATAAGGTCATGCATGTACGTCATGTGAACTGTGAATCATAGTGGACTTCAAATTAATGAAATAAAATTTTAAGTTTAAAGAGAAGAATATGGTTTCGTAATTAACTATTGATTAGATTAAATTAAGATATTGCACGCATCCCATTAGTTGGAACCAAGTACCAACACAAGAAGAACATGAAGAATTAAAGATAGAATTTGTTTCAAAAGAGATGACAGAGATCAGATGAGCACATGATACAAAATTGTGAAGTTGTAAGGATAAATGCAGAGACAAGAGACAATTCCATTATGCGCCCCAACATTTCCATTGATGTGCGCACACTTATGGTCGCCTAAGTCACCTATGAACTCATACCCCTTTGCCTCATTATAATTGTATATCAAATATTTTGAATTTTTAATACTGTGTAATTTATAGGGAGTAATTAAGAATTTAGAGGTCAAAATTAAATCAATTATTTGATTTAATATAACTAAAATATTTATATGTTTATTTTTTTAACAATTTATTATCCCTAGGCCAGTCAATAAATTTATAATAAAACAGTAGAATCTCCTCTAACTTGTAAGAGTTTAATTTCTATGTACTCATCATTACTGCTATTAATCAATCTATTTGTAATGACTAATGACTTTAGTTAAGGTATTTGTTATAAAAATTAACGAAACAAATCGTGTAATGTAATTTATAATTAAATGATTATGTGGAATTGTTTTATATTATGTATACATAATTTATTTTCTTAAATATTAAATTGGTTTTTACAATATGAGTGTAGTTATTCTTAATTTTGACGGGTTAAGACATAATTATTATATACAATTAAATTAAATAAAATGTAAATATCCATATACTTACTTTAAAAGAGTTTTATTTATAAATTTCAAATGAAACTAAAGAATGAAAAGTAATTTACTATTGATGTTTCTATTAGTTTGTCGGTGAGCTAGCCAGCTCATGTAATAACAGAAAAATAAATTTGAAAGATAATAGACACAAGTATGTATAGGCATATATAGGCTGGCATATTGTGAATTTAGGTTGGGGAGAAATTTCCACTATTTATTACATCCTTATATGTATTAATTTATTTATTAACAGAATATTAGCATATATTATTTTTAGTAATATTTATATAATAAAAATGTTACTTAAAAGATAAAAAAATATTATTTATTTATAACACTTTATAACATAATTTAAATACAAAATTTACTAAAAATATGACTAAAATTAATAGACAATATATTTTTATATTTTTACAATATTTTTCAAATTTGACCAAAAAGACATCTTTGCAGTAATGTTTGTGTTATAAACAATTTAACATGAATGTAATAGGAGGGAAAATACATATAACAGGGTATGTTTGAGTAAATTTTTTCAGAATAACTTCTAGTAAAAAAATATATATTTTAAGAAAATTGAAATTAACCTTTCATTAATTAATTTTTATTAAATTTTCTAAAAAATATGAGAGTTTTTATAAATTAGTCAATGAAAAGTTAATTCTAACTTTAATAAATTCTTCTAAAGAAACACCTAATCATACTGGTACACACCTCACAGTTGTGTAAGCTGTATCTTTTGTACGTGTATAACTAATTTATTGAATGTTGTCATGACAGTTTAGCAGTCTCCACAGGTGTTTGCTGTAAATACATGTGTAGCAGAGAGTAAAAGTAGATCTGCTTCTGAAAGAGAATGGTCATTCCATTGCAGCTAAGACATATCGTGTGACATTATTGGTACTTTAATTTTCTCTTAGCTGTGTATATTTTGACTTGTAATGGATTGAGAAGAAGGAAAAAAGAGGCATTATGGTGTAACTTATGTTAATGTTAATTAGTTTCATATAATTATATTTCTTTGCATTTAGCTATTTTTACATTCATATTTTAGATAATAAAGTAGGAGGAATATTAATGTATTTCGCAATACATTTTCTGAGCATGGAATAGTTATTTTCAATCAAACATTGTTATATTTGTAAAAACATGTTTGACTATTTGCTAAGGCATAGAGTGCTAAAATTGTTGCTCATTAATTATGTGGCAGATGTACTAATAGTAGGAATAGTGCAGCATTAATAACTCAGAATGCTTACCAAACAGAAGTACTTAATCACCTACAACTAATGCATTGATATATAAATCGGAGTATAATTGTACAATCTTCGCATTAAGTTCTGTAAATATGCCTGCATTCAATGTATATCACGATTTATTAAAAATGGGAATCTTTGAATAGAGTATATGTATATGATATCCGATGTTTAAATTCTGACTATTTGATACAATTATTAAACTTAAATTTTAAAAAAACTTATTTATTTAAATAGGTTAAGCTTGAGTTTATAAAAAATTTGGTTAAATCTAGTAGGTTATCCTATTTATATATTAAAAAGATACGTTGTATATCAATGGAAAAATATGATAGGACCAAGAGATGAATTGAATGATTAATAGTTTATTTTGTTTTCTAATGAATTTGATCGGATGTATTAAAAATATGTTATTTTAACTTATTTTTCACAAGGTTAATGTATAATAGGAATTTGTATAAGAAAATTAATAATAGAAAATTAAAAAAAAAAACTTATTTTTTAAATAGGTTAAGCTTAAGTTTAGAAACAGTTGGTTAAATTTAGTAGGTTAGCCTATTTATATATTAAAAAAATATGTTGTATGTTAATGAAAAAATATAATATAATGGTTAATATTTTATTTTGTTTTTCAATGAATGAATTGAACTTTTTTTTTTATAAGGTTTATGTATAATAGGAATATGTACAGGGGAATTAATAAGAGAAATTTTTTTAAAAAAAATTTATTAATAAAGTCACTTGATTTATTTTACGTGACATTTATGTGAATTTTCAAATACTCTACTACAAAGTAGATTTTAAACAAGTTAACAATTAAGTTAAACTTTTACAAATGTCAAAAACTGAAAGAAAAAAAAAACCTATAATAGACTAAAAGATCATATTATACCTTAATTTCATAAAATAAACCGAACATTTTTATACAAAATCTAATCCAGCTTAACCGATTTATATTCCTATTATTTATTAATATATTGATTATTCGAACATGTTTTCTTTTCAGTACTGCTTCCATTCTCAACATCTCGTCTCATATACTATGTCCTCAGTATTCATTCTTCACATGTTTTATATAAATTATTATATAATTTTTTAATATTTTTCTATCTTCCATATTAGTTGGATCGTCCCGACTTATTTATAATTTTTTTTTTATATTTTCTCACTGCATACTAAATAGTTAAGAACATGTATTAAAATTATATTTAATAATTTCTTAATTTTGTAAAACCAGAAGCAATTTAGAACAAAATTAAGTTTTTGTTAAAATATCAAATAAAATAGGTCTGAAAGAGTAATTAAGAAGGTGGGAGAGGAAGCTAGAGGCTTCACGATACTCAAAGTTGGGCTCTTGAAAATCTTTTCAGAATGTGAAAACATGTAGCAGTTTTTTGAGCAAATACATCACGTTAGCACAAATTCGTTGGTAGAGAACATGGAGTGGGGGAAGCACTATATGCATAGGTTTCTCATTCCATCAAATAAAACAATGCAAATGTTGTTAATAATATCAATCAACATTATGGACTCTAGGGTTATTTAAATATCACCCACTATAATATTATTTTGAATTAGCTTGAAGAAATTTAATGAGTTATGGAGTGTAGTGTGGTAAAGATAGATTTAACAAGAAAGAGGTAAAATTTGTGGGGGTAAAAGGGAACACAATCAAACAATTTAAACACAAAAAGAGTATGTGTTGACCAGATCGAGATCCCATGCTTAATTCATCCTTTACATTTCCAAGATAGCTCGAGTGAGTTTGCATTGTAAAATGAGCATTGGTATAATTAACTACTCCATCATTCTTTGTTTCCATGTCCATGTCTTCTGAAAATCTTCCACATATATCTATACCTGCAATTGCCAATCCCTATAATCACCACCTTGAAGAATATAATCAAGACTTCATATTTAATTTTAAAATGTAAGAGATTAATTATTAAGCCTTCCAAACCTAAATAAAATCAACAAAGAAAATAGTTTTTTATTCTATCCTATTTAATAATAGGATTCCTTAAATATACTTCTTTTAATCGATATTATATTTCAATTATTTTTTTTTATTCTTGATATAAATTTTAATAAAGGGTAGTTTAGAAAATAAATTTATTTAGAATTGAAATTAACAAAACTAATTTTTTGACCCGCCGGTTACATGGAGTATCTAATATATATGTGAGATTTTTTTATTTCCATTCCTATGTAGATTCATAATGTAATTAATAAAAATATAATATAATAAATACAGTTAACAATAATTTTTATAAAATACTTATTAAAACATATGTTTTTTAATTTTAAACATATATTACTTTATATATTAATTAATTTTCTTGAAAATAAGAAACAATAGAATTATAGTATCATTCTTAAGATAAACATTAAGTTAAATTACAAAATATTATATATATATATATATATATAAACATTAATTAATCAAGTAATTTTTTAAAACAAAGAAAATCATATTTTTGGAGTTTAAAACATATTGATACTAATAATTTATTTTCAAAATATAAGAACAAGGTTACATTGATAAACTCTAAAAAATTCCGTGATATTTTAAAAACACTCTTATTTTTTCATATTTATTAATTTAAAAAATATTAACACTATCGCTCCTTTACATGATACAGAAACCTCTCTTTAATTCTAAAAATAATTATACTATGACCTATATAACAGATAAAAGTAATAGAGAAATTGAGAACTATGAGATGTAAATTAAAAATAATATATGGAGTTTTACGTACAAGTTTCTTTCAATATAATTATTTTAACGAATTTTACTAAAATATTCAACGAATTTTACTTCTATATAAATATAAAGATAACAATAGAAATATATTATCTATTAAAATAATTTTTTTGTGTTAATTACCTATGAGTTGGTTATTAATTTACTTAAAAATAAGATGAAATGCAATTATAATTTTACACTTGAAATGAAGGGGATAAATAAGATTTACTAAAATATTCAACCACTTCTACTTATATATATATATATATATATATATATATATATATATATATATCAATAAAAATAACCTTTTTGAGTGTCAATTATCTATAAATTGGTTAATTAATTTTCTTAGAAACAGGAAGAAATGCAATTATGTTTTTAGCCTTAAGGGTGGAAAAATAAGATTTACTAAAATACCCAACCATTTCTACTTTTATATGTATAACAATCATTTATCTAAAAATATAAAGGATTAAAAATATTCTTTCTCTAGTGTTAATTGTAATATATAATTGAATTACCTGCACCACGATTCCAGCCAATTACACATTACTTTTCATTTTTTTTTTATTCGTTTTGAACATTTATATAGTCTATTTTACTATTTAATGCATACTAGGCCTACCCAAAAGTATTCCTATTTAATGCACTTTTTAAAAGTAAAATATAAGTAAAAATATTATACTGTTTTTTATTATTCTTGATAAAAATTAGTTTCTCCCCATTCTTTTAAAGCTCTACTGACCTGATTAATAGGATAATCCCTGCATAACCACTGCCTACATGTAGAGTTAATTAGACAAAAACTTCTAGAGCTTTTTTTTTCTTCTTTAATAAAGCTTAGACAAATTTCATTTATAGTGTCAAGGTTTCAAATTCTTTAGTTATTTTACTCTTGGGAGGAAATTGTGTAAGCACTGTATAAATATACCCTTCGGCTCATGTAAGTGTTAGTTTCAACTAATGCATGTGAAGATACTCGGCCAAAAAAATAAAATTAGAGATTAGCTAAAAGTTATGTGCCCCATCCAAGTTTAATGATGATTTCTTAACATAAAATAGAAAGTTCTAGATGGTAAAATAATATGGGTGTTGGAAATTTTACAAATTAAAAGTACGGAGTATGTAGGAATAAACAGTAAAGTGTGATGAATAATAAGATATTATATCTCCTTAATGATTTCATTTGTGTATAGAATGCTCTATTTTAATTTTAAAACAAAGGCTTTTTCTTGCAATGATAGCGTTGTCCAATAATACTCATCTGACTTGTAACTGGTATTAATCATTAGTCTGACACAAAACTATATATTATACATCAAATGAAAGAATAAATAAAGCAACGAAAGAAGCTACTCAATACTAATGTACCGTCTGAAGAATCTAAATTAGGACAGTTGTTGACACTTAATTTTGGAAGGGAGACGGCAGTTAAATGTTGCAAGTATGATGATTGAGACTCACTGTTGTACAAAGTTGTGACATCATTTTCACTCTCTCTAAGTTTAAATGAATTCACTGTGCATGATGGTGAAAGAATAAAGATGAATATTCATAAGACATGCATCTCACAACTAAAGAAACCGAATAAATACATAGGACCAGTTTCAAGATTATTTGAACATCAACCTCTGCATTTTTCTCTACACAACATTATTGTTACTTTTTGTCCATGCTAGATGAATGGATTAACACTGAATTGATGTTGGGTCAAGTTGACAATAAAATCCAAATTAGTCTCTATTAATAATGATTTCCATTCCACCCCACAAGAAGTCCTTACTTGTTTATAAAATTAATTGAAATGTACGTAAAAACGTCAAATATCAAATCATAATTATGTATCTTTGGGTGAATTTATTTTTCAGAATAGTAAAATTTAAAACACTTCCACTTCCATTAAAATTAATTTCACTTATGATCGAAACTTCTTATAATCTTTTAGTATATATTCCAATGCAAAATTCTTAAAAATTTGAAATTGTAATTTTATCTAAAAATTAATTCACATTAAGCTCAACCACACACTTGATATTTAAAAAAAAAAACTATGATAAAATTAGTTTCTCGGGGGAAGGGTGGAGATAACATGGATTTTGATTTTAGAGTCATCAATGACCCCTCCAAAAAGTCCAAAAATGATGTCACTTTCATCAGTTGCTTTGAGCTTTTGACAGAGACCACAAACTGTAAACCCATTCTGAGATCATAATTGAGATGTTGTCACTTTGTGTTGTGTCCTTTAAGTATTTGGCAGCTAAAACATTCACATAAAGCTGAATTTAAATGTACTCACTTTCCTATGCTGATTTGGAGAGTGATAAGAATGAGTTGGATAAGGACTAAGTTGCTGACCAGTGGGCCTGAGGTCCAATCTTTATATGGGTCTTCAACAACTTTCTGAATCATCTCTTTACGGCGCAAAACAATAACAAAGACGCAAGAGAATACACTGCCCTAATGCAATTTCTTGTTTAGCAGTGGAATCATACAAACACTTCTTTAGTTTCTGATTTCCAAGTACCATATTCTAGTGTCTTAAGTGCCCATGATTAGTAGATAATCCCTGTAAATAGACGTTAGTCGTCACGGTATTGATTTCAGTTACCTGGTCCCTTCAACAAATTTAACTATGTAATCATTATATTAGATTTAACAGTAGGATGATGATGACACATTAATTGCATCCTATTTCAAGTTGTAGTTTTCACTACTTATTGGTGTCAACATATCAAGGTGGTTATCCATTTTATAAAATCAAGACTAATTGTTATCATTTATCATTTTATACTTCTCATGGTGAGCGGCATATATCCTCTAAACATTCTAAAAATTAAAAATATTTATGATTAATTTAAAGTTTTAAATATTTTCTGTATTTTGAAGACGCTACTTACTAGTATTTTCGATTAAAAATGTATTATCAATTCCTTAATCTGAAGATAAATTTTAACAAAACTAACATCATAAAAATTACAATTATAGTTACGGAAAATAATGGTAAAACTACATTTTCCAGTTTTTGCCTCAAAACAAGGGACCATGTTACGGGAATGTTACAAGTGCATGAATAGCCTAAGGCAAACTAAAAGATGTAGAATTTTTCTTGAGCATCCTAGATCCTCGACACAAAAAGTTGTCATAATTAATTTTAAAACAATGAATCGTTAAGCATACATAATGCTCATATATAGAGTAGAAACATACCAAGGCATGATTTTGAAAGCAAAATAATGAACATTACGTGAGTCACTCATCACACATAAATGCAACTTCATGTTTACCAAAATATGATCGAAGATGAAGTCCCTATCTATGCATGGAAATTTTTTTGGGGCAACAACCAACAAGTGGGTAATCTAGTGTTGTTTATCATTCCTAGCCTCTAGTTGTTCCCCCTTGTTTTTTGACTTGGCAGGGGCGATCTTGGCAGGGTTTGAACGCTCTGACTGTGAGAATTGAATCAGAATTTGCATAAGTGCAGTAACAACTGCCAAACCAAAAGCTGAAAATGCAACACCCTTCCATGAAGAGAGTAGCGTAGACCATTGTAGAAACTTTACAACCCCCGCCACAACCAGACAAACCCAAGACATAAATACCTGCTCCCAACAACATCAAATTGAGGGTTCTTTAGGAAAACATCCATAGGATTAACCGAAAAGAATGGAAAACATCCATAGGCAAAGGATAGTAGAGGATTAGACATGTTGAGGAAGTATCTCACCAGAAGAGACTTTATTGGTCGACCAGTATCCTGCAGCTCTTTATCACTAAAAGTATCCTCAGCTAAGTGTTTGTCTAACAAAGCATCCTAGTTTTCCAGCGGATAAAAAAAGAATAAAGTGAGTGATATAGAGAAATCAACAGGGCATGTAAGCACATTGAGCACAATTTTTCAAAATCTACCATTAATCATAGTTCTACATAGAAAGAACAAACAATTTGACCACATTCACAAATAGGTGGACCCTGTGAGGGGAAAAAAAAGAAAATAATAAAACGGTAAAAAGTTCTTCCAACAAACACCTTTGCCACAAATATATCTCGACACCATTGGGCAACTGCCTCATCTGTTTCTGGCAATTCCTTCATCAAATGCCGCTTGATATGAACATGCACCTGTGGAGGGAATATTATCAATCCTCTTCATGAAGTCAACCAAATTAAAGAAAATACAAACATGAAAGAGCCATTTAAAATCATTCAGAAACCACGTATCTAAACAGAAAACTAGATCTTTAAAAGAACTAGTTTTCTTCAAACTAATGCACCAGGGCACCAAGTCATATCTCTTAATTCTTGCAACAACATTGCCTCAAAAATCGCTAGAAATACTGTGGTTTACAATAAAAATCAAAGAACAGAAAACCTATTCCTAATTCTTCTGATAGAACTGGATCATAATAGAATTAAAAAATTATATATATCTTATTGTAAAAACCACTCTGATCAAGTATGTGTAATACGTCTCATAGAAAACCAATAATTCAGAATGATACAATGGGAACTCTCTCCCTCTATCTTAACTCCCCGGAGTTCAAGAGAATCCATTCACTTCCTTCCAATTTCCTTCTCACAACTCTCAACTGACTTTAACTAAATCCCCAATCTACTGTCTTTACCAAATACTAGTTATTCTGTTAGCAATAGAATTGGGTCTGAAACCCCCTAATACTTATTTTACCTTAACCTAGAGTCCTAAGCCCTTTTAAATCAGAGGTCTACTAGCACCCTCCTATTTTCCCTGAAACCTAGACTCCTTGTCTTGACTTGCTTTTCATGGCTTGCATTTACCCAAAACAATTAGAGAAATACCTAAAGTATAAACACTAGTGTCAAAATCAACTTAAACTTGTACTAAATAATAAGCACAAATAAAGACATTGGGCAAGGAAATCATTCATTTCATCCAATCTAAAATTCCTATTTCTAATCCCTTCAGTGTTAATTTCAGCAGTTACATTCTCTGTCTATGGATTACTTAATAAGAGAATAGAATAACACAATAAACATACTGAAAACTAAAGTACTGACACAACTGAGCTACTGAGTTTAAGAAAGGGAAAGTCAATCATATCCCAAACATGTTATTTGTTGATACAGGAAAAAAAAACAACAGTTGGAAAACCACAATTCTGCCTGATGTATAGGAAAATAGGTCAAAATAACTACAATTGTTGAAGGATAGGGGTTCTTTCGGTAGCAATAAGTTAAGTTTGTTTTATCATTATGTTTCTGCTGTTTATACTTAGGATTAGGACGTATTTATCATTATGTTCTGTTTGCTATCTGAGGAGTTTAGATAAGTTTGGAGAAAATTTATCTCCTGTTTTTCCTCCCTCCTCTCTGTCTATATATTTTGTGATATGCTTCTGCTGAACTAATAAGAAATAATATCATTATTCTCCCTACTTTCAATTATAATATTCAAAGAAATTTTCATTCACACTATAGGCATAGAAAAAATTAACCAAGGCTTTAGATGGAGTTATTTTTAAATCTTGATTTCGATTGGATTACCACTGAAGGTTGTCCTTTGAAGAGTCTTAGCATTGTAGGAGCAGGGGAACTCTTAGGGATAGCCACCGTTACATCATAAATGGCAGGAACAAATGAGCGCATATGACTTACTGCAGAAACAAACCCCTGAAAGAAACAGCACAGTTAATATTACAGAGTAAACCACATAGATGAACACAGAAAAAAATGCGAAAGTAAAGAATATGGAGACAGTGAAATACTTTTAAAACACAAAAACAGATACAGCAGAGAAATAAAACAAGGGAAAGCTGCCCAACTAATATGCTCATAAAAAAATGGCAATTTCCTCCAAACCTAAAGAGGAAAATCAAAGGTAGGAATTTAAGACCATAAACACAATACTGTTCCAAAATCCAAACAAGTTTAGTGGCCTAAAGACGCCCTTAAAGGTATGAGCTTGCTGCTCCATCCAAATCGCAAAGGATTGCATACCCATACCAGTTAGAATCATATCAACCTAATCTACTAGAGTAATATTTCATCAGCTATACTGCTAAGTCTTCCAAGCCTATAATAGCTGTTAACATAATTAAAACTGATAGCTAGACTTGATTAGGAAAAGCATGGGAAGGAACAAGAAAAATATTTTATATTTCACCTTAGTTCTTGGAATCAAAACGTTCCTAGGAACAGGCAATCCAGTGGAAGTTGCATATTCTTGAGCAGCTAATAGTTTTGCCTGTGTAAACCGTGTTCCTTCTACAAAGAGAGCCAACCAAAAGGGAAGAGGATAGTCACTCAGTTGTTGGATGCCCAACTGCAGATATGATAAAAAAAGACATTAAAATCAGATTCCCAAATGAAATCAAACATCTATTGAACCAAGAGAGAAAAATTTACAACTTTGAGAAAAAGAAATGCAAGGAACACTCTAAAATACTCTTTTGAACACACCCTTTCTTATTGGCTAAATTTTATTGGAAATGTCAAAAATTTTGTGGTTCCTACACCTTATTTAATGATTCTTTCTCCTGATTTTGTAATTTTTCATAAACTTTAACTGATTAGAGAGAGTGTGTGCTCCTAGCATTCCTCTTATAGCTATTGCATATATGTATGTTTTGTGGGATCCCTATAAAACCAGCTTGTTAGGTGAGAATTGCCCCCACCTATATACACTAAATAGGTCATATATCTCTAGGCGATGTGGGAACTCCAACACACCCCCTTGTGCTGAGGACTGAACATCAAGCATGGAGACTAAACAACGGTGGTTCGGTAACAACCTGATAGCAGGTGACACGATAGTCCCAACAACAATAACAACAAATAATCCTAGGATAAACTTTGATACCATCTTAAAAATGTGGGTTATAGGCCTAACTCAACCCTAAAAAGTCGGCTTGTAAGGTGAGAGTTGTCCCCCACTTATATACACTAAACAAGCCATATCTCTAGGCAATGTGCAATCTCCAACATATGTATTTCCACACAAGTAAGAAGACATCAATTTGACAAACATAAACATGTATTTTTTTTAGCATAAAACACATTAAATAATTATATTTTAGCCTGTCGTACCTTTAATGTGCTTTCATCCTTGGCCCAACTTCTCTCCAGAAAAAGATACTCAGAAAACCACATTGACCATCCAATGACCTGCATATGTAGAACTTAGTATTTATCCCACTTTCTCATTTAGTGGAACATATAAAAGAGAATTAGGTGTCACTATTTCCACAAATAAAAATCCTCTAAATTCATATTGACTGAATTTCATTTTGAAAGTAAAAGTCATGGTTAAGAATATACTGGCAAAAACTTTGATGATTTCTTCATCACAGCTAGAGTGCTGCCAAGGCAACCTGAGCGCTGTTGAATAGTGTTAAATAAACAATCAGCATTGGAAGCAAAAAAACAAATAAATGTCACGAAAAATAGAAAATGGCAAATCAAAGAGTAACATATTTTGTTACATAATAACACATGCATAAGTAATCTTAAATGTGACCTTTGTCCTAGTATAGCATAATATTAAACTACCCAAACTAATGAATAAAATAAGTTACTTGTATTAACACACCAAGTGAATTTGTGTTAATTTTCATTTATTGAAGATGTTGAAAAGATTAGACCAAAAAAGACAATAATCACCTGAGCTGTAACCCATCCAACAAGCCAATCAATATCACTTTTGTGATTGCTTATCAGAAGTGCATGCTCTTTACCTGATAGTACAAGACAGAACAAAATTATACGTAAGCAAATGTTGTCCCAGGAAGCTCTCCCTTTTCCTTTCTAGAAGATAAGAATACATGTGCAACACATGAAGAAAGAATGAGGGAGTAAAAATGCCCAGAGTTAAATGCATAGGCTAACAAAAGACTTACCCATTAAACGAAAGGTTTCATGATCTGTGAATATTTGAACCTAGAGTCGGAAAGTTCCAAATGTAAGAATACGTTATACAAAATGCAACAGAACTAACTATTAAATTACAGTTCATAAATTATGATTTTCAAATAACCAATTTTCTTTCTCTGATGACATCAGGCTTTCTGAAAATATTAGACAACTAATCTCGAGAGAGTCTTGAATTCCATGTGTCATGGAATAGACAAAATGGACATAATTTTGATATTTGATTCACTCTGAGTACTGCAAAGTAAAAACAATGAATGAAGTTTCATTTCCCACTAAAACAGCCTTCGTGGAAATATTATGGACTAATTACGCAACATGCCCACAAGGCCATACCATATTGTTCCTTGTAAGTCATACATGCACTAGCCAGATAGCCCAGATTTATTTTACCACACCTCTCATCCGAGGAAAGGAAAGAGATGATCATGCCCAACAGCTATTTATTTCTTACAGCTCCGTTAGGAAGAAACACACTATGAAAATAATGTAACGACCAAAATCCATTTCTACTAGAACACCATATAGAGAAAGAAAATTGCAAAATAAAATACACAGTGGTGGATAACTAACTAAATTTTGAAGACAAAAACACCTGTTTAGACAAAACTTCTCAATCAGCATTTATAGAAAAAAAAAAAAAAATAAGAATGTCATACTAACTATTTTTCACCATTAGTCACAATTGCTTATGAAGATATTAAAATCAGCTTATTGAGAAGCTAAGTGAGAGAGTTTCTATAAATTAGCTAAAACATAACCGAAATTTAACTTATGAGAAAAACTTAAAGATCTGTTAGGTGAACTTCTCAATAAGCACTCAAATTTAAAATTCTGCATAGACTAGAATGAGCTTATGCATAAATTAAAAATTAGCTTTTGAAGAAGCTAACATGAGAAAGCTTCTACAGTTAGCTTATGCGTTACAGAGAAGCTTATTTTATTTTTTGCTCTTATTTCCTTTTCCTGCAAGTACTGATGGAAAATTTACCCAAACAAACCCAGACTCATTTTACCTTGGTATTTTCTTCTACTATAGGTGCTTATTGGAAGTTAATCAAAACATGGACAAAGAAAATGAGAAAAAAGATGGATCCAGTTGAATACCTTAACCCGTGCCCACCAATCAATAAGCCATACAAGTTCCAGCCACAAAAGCTCTGCTACTACCCTGTTGATCCGTCTATACAAACTCTTGGACACTGGCCTTACAACTACATAGCATATAGCCTGATACAACAAAATCAAGAGCTCAAACAAATTAACTAAACCAACTCATTTGAACCACATTTCATTTGCGCCTAATTTCATGACAAGAAAAAAACACACACAACTTATTTCGCACTATATCAGTAGAAACCAGTTGGTACATTACGAGTAAATGGAACAGTATGAATGAAGAAACAATGGTGGAAGTTGTGCATGTTTAACAAGGACGCATCGAAGAAAGAAACCTGAATGAGATTAACGAGGAGACCGGAGGCGAAGAAGAGCAAGCCCAATGGCACCACCACAGCCGCAGCTACAAACGCCATGCCCAGCCCGGCCCGGCCCGACCCGGCCCAACCAAGCCCGCTCTCTTTTTATTTCCGAATAAGGAAAATGAACAGAGCAGAGAAGAGCAGAATGCAAGACGCACAGAGAAAGATAAAATGATTTTATTTTATTTGTGAAGTGAGACACAGAGTGTGTGACTGTTCTTGCTTCCCATTTGCAACTAATTTATTTATTATTTCTAACTGTTGCTTCACCTCATTTTTTTAAAATTAATAATTTAAATTATTTCATGAATCAGAGTGGATACGAAATTATAAATGACGATTTAATTTATCAATTTTTATCAACCAGGAATTAAAATAATAATATTATTTCTAAAAATTAAAGACCAAAAATAAATAATATTTCATTCTTTTACGTCATTATTGATGAGTTAATTTCATTGGGAAATTTGTAGGGACTGTTCTTAAATATTTCAGAAAGGCTTTCTTTTGTTAACCGAGAATTTATAAGGCTTTGATTACGAAATTAAATATAAAAACATATAGTTATCATATAAATTATGAAAGAGTACAAATGTTTGTAAGTAATTGCTGGAGAGGATAATCTTGTAAAGGAAAGTAGTGACATATTTTTAAAATTAAAACAGGGTATTGATAAAGTTTTTTAAGTGTTTTTGAATTTCAAATTAATAATATGTATAGTTAAAATTTTACTATACAATTATTAAATAAAACTTTAATTTTAATAAAAAAATAACACGTAAAGAATTATACTCAAGTTTGTTTTTGGTTTAAAACATTAATTACTTTGATCATTCTGAACCCTAAGATAAATTTTAAAAACAGTTTAGCAGATTAAAAAGAATTTGTCACTAGTCTCTATTATTAGGCGACACAACACTTTTAAAAATGTATTAGAATAATAATCTTCCAGAGTCAAAGATAAGAGGCAAGAGTGACCTAAACCCTTTTTTTCCAGTGTCAATGTCTAACATCAATTTTCTTATGTTTACGTGTTAAAAACATTTTTAGAAATTACAAGCAATTATATAAAAGTATTTGATTTTTTTTTTTTAAATCAATTTCCAAACCAAACCAAACACACCCGTGGCAATTATAGGTAGCTAAACGTGTTAAATTGTAAGTAGCTGGCAGTCATTTTAAATGCTCTTTCAATTCTTCTAGAATAAATGAATTAAAAGTATTTAAATTGGTTGGCCAACTAATTGTTTTTTCTTTTAAAAATTTATTTGAAGGTGAGGGATTCGAAAAATCTATCACTCAAGTAGAGGAAGTAAATGCCAACAACATCCACCCACCCTTTCATTTATTCATTGATGGATGAAACCTCCATTGACTTTTATGATTTTTCTTTAAAATCAAATTAAGAGAAGAAACAATAATGGTGCTATTTGCAAGAAGAAACTTCTTAACACTCACGTCAATCTTAATTGATTATTGATATGGTCATAAGAGTCTAAAAAGAAATTAGAAAATTTTTCCATTGTTTTCTATGCATCATAAGCATCCAATGGATTCAAAACTGAGAAGGGGTTAAATTTTTTTTAATAGTTATATTTAATTTTATTACATAATATTTTTATCAACAATATGTATTAGTTTTACTTATAAAATTAATTTTATGTATAAAATAATATTTTTGTTTTCCTAATTTAGAAACTCTCAACTTTTGGTCCGTGAACTATTAAAATTAAAAATATTTGATAATTAACTCCGATGTAAATTAGTCCATCAATCGCCTAAGAAATTTTTTTAAAAATAAATTATATTAATAGACTAATTGTCTCGTATTAAAATTAGTTACCAAATATTTTCTATTTAGAAATAGTAACAACACGATGAGTTGTGTGTACAATTTCCAAAACTATAAAACAATTTAGCTAAATGTATGTACCGTCTTTAAAAACGTTACGGATTGTATTTCCTAAAATATGCAACACGTCAAAGATAATATATTCAAGCCTGATCAGCACAAAAAAATATTATACAATTTTAAAAATGCATAATGCAACAATTATTGCGCAAAAAATCATTCACACATAAGATAAATAAATATGTCTATAAAATTCACTTGTGCAAGCGTCACTTATATGTTACATGCAAAAATATATACTATTCATTGATTTGCCTAAAAAGAAAAGTTTAACAAATATCATTTTCCACGTGGTGCAAAGCAGAGTAATTTAATTATAGGGATAATTACACAAGATTTTATAATAAACATGCATGAATATCAGATTTGTTATTCTAAAAATATTGTAACATCTTAAAAATAATTATCAATAGCTATTTTTATTTGACACTAATCGATGATACTATATTTCAAGTAAAATTTTGGGTCCTATGTTTAAAGAAAAAAAGTTTTAGTAAAATTTATCAAAAGTGATCAATTAAATTCTTTGATGGAAAATAATAATTAATAAAATTAATAAATATTTCACATTTATAATATGCTAATTTTTTTTAAAAAAAATCTTAAAATAATATTAATCTTAAGTTCAGCATTTTTTATAGCACTATAATAATCATAAAAAATTAATCATAATGCACACCATCTCACGTGAGCAATAGATCAATTACTCGTATCTTTAATTCAGATGAAATGATGTAACAAGAGAAGAAAATGAATGGAATGAGACAACTTCTCTTGTTGAAATGAGAGGAGAAAACAAAGAAGAAAGAAAATAAACTAATAAAATGGATTGCATGAAAAAAGAAAATGAAAATATCATGAAAGGCCGAAATCGAAAAACTTCAACTAAAGCTTTAGTCTTTTTAACCAATGACAGAAGTTAGACTTGCCTAACACATTTGTTGTATGTACGAGTGGTTCTTGCACAACAATTGTTGCACAATGCATTGGTCAAAATTACACAATGTTTTTTGTGCTGGCCAAACCTACGTATCTGAACTTTTATGCATGCCACTTGATTTTGCGAAACCGTTACTATAAAAGACGGTTTGAACGTCACTTTAAAAACATTAATAGTTCCACTACAGCCCCGTATTCATAATCTACTTTTAATACATGGTAGTTGTATGTTATGTCAATGACTAAATTGTCCATTTTATTTGTTTGACAAGTATCCCATTTTTACCCCATTTTGTCATTTTAAAAGCTAAACTCAAGTGTGTTGGCGACATGTCTTCCAATGCCATATGTATGCACATGCCTTTTCTTTAATTTCAAATTTCAAGGCAAAATCCTCATGTCCTCTTTCAAACCCGTAATTCACTTTGTCAACCCAAAAAGGCACCCATTTGAAGTAAGTATAATATTTTCTACGAATCTTGTAGTAATGGGATTGCTGCTCATTATATGGATAAAATTGTTGAGTATGTACTTCAAACTTATGTATCCGAGAGTATTAGAAAAGGGTGAAAGACATATATATATATATAATGGTTGAGTGATAGATTTTTTACTTGTATTACATATTTGAATTTATAATGGATGTTTTAGATTTTAGATAGTGTGTGTCAAATATTTTGGAGAGAGTTTGTAATTTTTGCCAAAAAAATTATACATGGTTTGGGTTTGTAATTTTTGCCAGAAAAAATTACACGTGAAGTGTTTGTAATTTTCGCCAGAAAAAATTATATACTGAATTCTCAATAGTGGTATCAGAGCTGATGGTTCGACTTGGAAAGAGATGGATTCATGAAGGTCAGGTGAACCTATCCCCTTTGTTGAAAGTCTTCCGCTGTAGGGAGGAAGAAAATATAATGGTCCTTTGTTTGAAGGGAGGATTATTGGGATACAATCAAAGTCTTACATCAGAAGATGCAAATGACAAAGAAGAAGAAATTTGCCAATTAGAAGATTTTGCTACAAGGGAGAATTGTTCCAAAAGTCAGATGATTCTGTTGCAAGGGAGGATTGCTACAGAAGTCAAAAGATTCTGCTGCAAGGGAATATTACTCTAGAAGTCAGAAGATTCTACTGTTGCAAGAGAAGATCACTCTATAAGAGTTTTGTTAGTTTTGATATAAAGAAGGATTATTGTAAAAGTGTACGACTTTGAATTAAGGGGATTTGTTAAGTCTATGTTAATTCAAAGTCCTATATCAGAGAGCATTAGAAAGAGAGAATGGTGAAAGACATATATATATATATATATATATATATATATATATATATATATATAGTAGAGTGATAGGTTTTTCACTTACACTACATCCTTGAATCAATAATGAATGTTTTAGATTTTAGATAATGTGTGTCAAATACTATGAGAAAGATTACTTTGTAATTTTTGTCAGAAAAAATTACACATAGAAAAGTTTGTAATTTTTTTTTAAAAAAAAATTACATATAAAATATTTGTAATTTTTGCTAAAAATAATTACACGCTGAATTTCTGACAAAAATACATTACATCTCTTGTTTCATGTCGATTTTATAGTTTTGAAGAAAGCACGGAAGAAGAGGAGTCAACAAGTGAAGATGAAAGTTAAGAGAAAAGTGCGGCGGAAAAGTGTGGCGGTGCATGATGGAGAGATACTTTTAACAAGTGTGGTGATGTTTTTTTCCTTCTATGTTTGGATGGTATTTCTACTTTTTCTCTTGATTACACATTTGTCTGATTTCTTTATTGTTCTTGATAGTCCATGTTGTATTACATATTTTGTTGGAATGGTTAACATTGAAATGACTGATCCAATGGACACTATAAAAAAAATATTCTTATTATAATAATATTCTCACATAATTTATCTTTATTGACTATGCATATTCTTAAATCACAGGGATACAATAGAATATGTCTTATGTGATGAACATACAAATTTGGTCCTTGATTATTTGTGTTATAATGATGAACTCGTTTCTATCATAGCCATGCAATTTTCAAAAGTTAACACTCCTAATACTTTGGTTAGTTAATATATATATATATATATATATATATATATATATCATATTTATTTAAAGGAAAATTATAACCCTTAATTTTGATAATTACGTATTATTATGATAAAAGTTTCATCAATAAAACAAATAAAGTTAGTGTTAGAAAGTATAGAGCAGAAAGAAATAACACACAAAAAAGACTAACGTGATTCGGTACCTCAAGATCTATTTTACGTTTCCATCGGAATAAAATTTACTATTTGTAATTTTTTAACAGAAAACTTACAAATTCTCCATACATATAATTTTTGCATAGAAAAATTATAAATCATATACAAATCATCCCACATATAATTTTTGCACGGAAAAATTATAAACTCTCCGACATGATTTTGACACACACTACCTAAAATCTAATACATTTCTTTACTAGATTTAAGGATGTAGTGCGAGTGAATAAAACCTATCACTCTATCTTATATAGGTATTTCACTTTTATCTTCTTTTAATGCTTACTGATATGGTGTTAGGAGTATATAATTTGATTTTAGTCCATATCGTGTAAACGATGAGAGAAATTGTTCTTATGTCCCTATATAAACAACTTCTTGTAAAGTTTCTATGTGCACAATAAAGGTAATACATATTGTGTACTCGTGAATGTAGGCAATACATATTGTATGCCGAACCACGTTAAATTCTTGAGTACTTCTCTCTCTTCTTTATTCTCTTCATTTTATTATTGTTTTGTTCTTAACAATTAGTATCAGAGTTAATATCTTAGTATGCTCTGTGATTGAGATTTAGTCTGATCTTCCACATCAAAAAAGATTTGGTTTGTCCTTAGGGTAGAGAAGTAGTGGGAGCAACAAGAACAATGGTACAGTGGGAGCTTTCCTAAGAAAGCAGTAAGAAAAATGACATTGGAAGAAGTGTGTGTGAAGTCTTCCCTGGGTTACCCAGCATACCCAACATATGAGACTTTGAATTAATAAAATATACAACAAATTTCCCCTTAATTCAAAGTCTTATACTTCTACAATGATCCTTCTTTGCATCAAAACTAGCAAAACTCTTCTTTAGCAATCCTCCCTTATAACAGAATCTTCTGACTTCTAGAACAATTATCCCTTGTAGCAGAATCTTCAGACTAGTAAAATTTTTCTTCTCCCTCAAGCTTTGCATTATTCTTCTAATGTGAGACTTTGATTATATCTCAACAATCCTCCCCTCAAACAAAGGACCACTACATTTTCTCCCCTACAGCGGAAGAATTTTGACGCAGAGATCACTCGAGATAGATCCACCAAACCTTCACCTAAATTCACCTCTTGCCAAGTTGAATCATCAGCTCTACTACCACTTGTAGGGAACTCGACTGGGAAAAATAAGGGAGAAAGAAAGAGCACAAAAAAAATTAGCGTGGTTCGGTGTCTCAAGACCTATTCCACGGTTCCACTAGAGCAAAACAAAATTCCTTATATGTAATTTTTGAATGAAAAAATTACAAACCTGTAAAAGATAGAACACAAGAAGGGGGGTTGAATTGTGTTATAAATAAAATTTTCTCCTTTCGTCTGTGGGTTTAAATATGGTCAGACAAAATATTACTTAATCTCCAAGGATTGTTTTTAAGTAAGAAACGTTATAACTTGATTATCCCCGTTAGTCAAACAAATAAGAAGATAAGAACACAACTATTTTTATACTGGTTCGTCTATACAAGACTACGTCCAGTTACCCAGCAACCACTGAGTTTTCACTACCAACCGTGAAAAGGTTTACAAGTATTATTTGCACCCAGCCACTTTTGACTATTACTAGATATTCTTTGAACACAGCTTCGCAGGCTAAACAGCAGAGGTATTCTTTGAATAACCAGCCTCCTCAGGCTAAAAATACCACACAAGTGGATTTTAGAAGATGTTGTAAAAACGAATAGTTTCCTCTACGCAGAGAGGGTTTTACAATGAAGTACAATAAGTTGTATGAGCGAAATCATAGAGGATAGAATGATAGAAGCGTTTTCGCAAACTGAATTCTGATGAAGTGAAGTCTTTAAGTAGGCACCATCTTTAGATGACCGTTAGACACATGAGAATGCCGTTGAACATTTTCTTTGAGAGCTTTCCAAAAGGTGTCAGATAGTACTTGATTGATTGATGGCGTGTGCAGCAGATTTCGATTGCGTGTGCAGTACTTTTTCTGACTTGTACAGAGACTTTGACAAAAAGGTGAAGACCTTTTTGAGTTGCATGTGTAAGCACGAATCCCTATACTGATCTTGAATGCTTCTAATGAGTACTTCTTTAGATTTGAAATCTTGGCGCGAGTGACTCAAACTTTGATTCACTTTTTGGACAGACGATATATATCTTCAGTCTTTAAGAGGTTTCGTCTTATCCTATCGTCTGATAACTTCAACATGAGACAGACAAATGACTTCAGTCTGAGGAGTCATCTTTCATCTGTGCTTGTTCCGTCTGACTTGCTTGCTGATGTTCCGTCTGAGAAAGTTTCGTCTGTCATCAAAATCTTAGATGTGTTAAACATCTTGATCTAACAATCTCCCCCTTTTTGATGATTACAGACCATACTGATAACTTTTCTCAAAAAGACATCTGCATAAGATAAGGTTAGTGATCACAGATAAAACGCAAGTCAGATTTACATCAAGATGATGTTTTCTGAAAATAATACCTTTTTATAAAAAGAATTGTTACATCAATGCGATGTAAACCTTATACAATGTTACAAAAGTATACAGAAAACCAACGTTTAAAAAAAAATGTGCTTTACAAAAAAAATCAATATAATACAAAAAAAATTTGCTCCCCCTCAGACGATGTAGGTTGCTCCCCCTCAGGTGATGTACTCCCCCTTACTCCCCCTTAGCATAGCAGCTTCTTTACTCTCCCCCTTGAGCTGAGAATCATCAAAAAAAAATCAAGAAGAAGGCTTAGGCTTCTTTTGAAGAAGGCTCATGATAATGTCCTTCAGCTGCTGCACCTCAAATGTGAGAGAGGCTTGATTGTCCTCAAGCTCTTTATTCTTTAACTTCAGATGCTCGCAATCTTCTTCTAAGGTATCATATTTACGTTTTAGAGTATTATACTCATCAGCGTCCTTTGTGTCAGCCTCAGTAACCTCCACTTTATCATCAACCTCCACCGTATCATCAATCTCCACTAACGGTGTTTGAGGTTCTTCCACTATAGGTATAGTGTCATCTATGATGAACACTGTTGGTGTCCTCTTCAAACGCAGAGTGAAGAGTGGAAGTGTGAGGTATGCAGTGAAGTCTCTTTCCCATTACCAAGAGTACGTCTTAGTGGGAACAGAGAGCTCAAGATCTGGATGCTCCTGTGATGGATGTGTATAAGCAAAGGCTTCACTAGGAAACACCCTGCCACAGATAGTGGAATCTTCATCAAATGATGTTCTAGAGCAGAATGCAGATGTGGCTTCATGATCTTTTATCATCCTTTGAATCTTCGGATTGATAGGTCTCGAGGCATGGGTTTGAAGAGATTTGAGATGCAAGTATGCAGCAGACGGAAGTCGCCGGGGAATGTGCCTTGCAAACTTGAAGGATCTGGAGGCAGACAGAGTCTTCTTCTCTTTTCCCTTAGCCAAAAACTTGACCAAGCAAGGTCGTTTTCGGTCTAAGACGATAGAAAACTTTGTTTCGTCTGAAACCAGAGAAGAAAATTGTGATCCTACCATGAACGGACAATCTCTTCTCTCCTTCTTGGCTCTTCTTTCAATGTGATAGAAGGAAATTGATCTAGCTTTTGCTTCCCTTCTATAAGCACCAGCCATCAGTTTGAAAGACATGTTCAGGAAGAGCGTGAGCAAACTCTTCGGGGTCTTCAAATTCATCGAGGAGGATGGAGTAGCGGGGGCAGACGCCTGAACAGTGAGGTCTTGTTCAGGGAAGAACAATTCCCAGAGCATGTCCTAGACCTACATACTCTGTTTGATTCATCGGAATTGTGAAGGGTACAGGATCATGGCGGTCAATGGCATCCAGATGCCAGTGTGAGCAATCCTTTGGCTCATAGATGGTGGAGCTAGAATCTCCATATCTGTAGTGATGAAATGCAGGAGCGTTGATTTCATGTTGAACCTTCCACTTGATGTTTTCTCTGAAGGGGATGTGGGGTTCATAGCCAAGAGCTGGTCTTTCGATCACCGACTCAGCTAGATGATCCTTGTACCTCTTTATATCTTCTAAACCCTTGATGTCTAAGAAGTCCAGTATATCCCAAGGCAGACGCTTCAGCCATTCGCGTTGCTCTTCGGGAGTGTAGATGATGTCTTCTTTGAAATCTATTGGCTTCAGGGGTTTGTGATAGACGATGGGGTTGACAAATCTCCCAAGTTGAAATCCCTTTTTGCCTCTGTACTGATAGGGGTTTCTCAACTCAATGTAGGGAGTGTCCTTTATAAAGCAGTCTTCATCGTCTGCCAAGTGACCGTCTTCAGCAGACTCAGATGATTCGCCATCATTGGAGATATCTTCAATCTTCTTTCCAAGAATCTAGTCAGGCTTGACTGGTCTTTCAGCACAAGAGCTTTCAGCAAAGCGTCTCATGACTAATTCGTTGAGAAACGAATAGTCCGTCTTGTGTTTGGGTGGTAGATCTTCAGGATTGATAACTTCGGCGTGAGATCTCACCCATGATGCATCCACCTTTATTACATCCATATGTTCTTCATCAGACGAAGAACTTATGTCTTCAATAAGAATTTCTTCAGACAGAATCTCCATCGTCTGTTGGTGGGATGCTTCTTCAGACGCAACAGATATCGTCTGTTCAAAGGCAGTGTTGAGAGGAGACACAACAATAGGATCAGACACAGTTGTCCTATGTTCGTCTTGTAGTGTTGTTGTAGAAACCTCCATAGTAGAGACCTCATCATTAAGCATAGTCTCCAATTCCTCTGCTAACTGGGTATTATCCTTCTGAATCTGGGCAGTTTCTTCACTATTCACGCCCTCTGAAGTTGCTGGAGCAGACACACCTTCAGACGATCCAATGCCGTTAACGCTTTCAAGAAAAATTCTTTCTCTTTCAGCTTGAAGCAGCATAAAGACCCTCATAGCCTCTTTCAGTTGTTTTGCTTTGTCTGTTTCTCCAACAATCACAGACACAAGCTTTTGCTTCATTTTTTCTTTGCCTTTGGCAGCCTTTTGAAGAGCTATCTCTCTGGCTCTTCCTTTTTCTTCGGCTGCTTTCATCTGCTTTTCTTCGTCTGAAAGAATTCTAACAGACGAAACACCTTCAGACGATAGCCTAGCCCCTTCATCTTCACTTGGGGATATCGTCTTTCCTTGCGTCTTAGCCGCAACGTGCTTTATTCTGATAGTTCTCTTCTTCTTCTTAAGAGGTTCTTCTAGAACATCTTCGAAGGGAACTTCAGAAATAACCATGGGTGGAAGAGGTAAGGGTGTTTGGGTTTGTGTTTGGTCTTGTGTTTGGGATTGTGTTTGGGTTCTGGCGCGTTTGATGCGAGCTCTTGTGTGAGGGTCTTTGGTGATTGGTGAAAGGGGAACTTGTTCTTCACTCGTAGTGTGATGAAGTAAACCAGGGTTCAGATGCATCTTCGCGAAGGTGCTTCCTTTGACTTCCTTGCCTTCTTTGTGCCAAATGACGCCAGAGGTATCAAAACCTTGGTTGATGATGATTTTGGTGAAGAGGGTGGCGTAGGGAATACTACTCTTCCTACGAATGTTCCTGTTCTTTAACGCACTTACCCAGTGGTCAAGAATGATGTGAGGAAGACTCATCCTCGCTTTCCTCAGACAATAGAAGATGCAAAATCTGTCTCGAGTACTCACGTTGTCTCGTGAGCCAGTTCTGGGAGTGAAGATGTTGTAGAGAAGGTTGTGGATAATTCTTGTAGTGGGACAAAGATTCCCTGATCTCAAAAACTTGGAATCTTCAGAGTTGCGGATCATCCCGTAGATAATCTTATCCACGTGTTCTTCAGACTCACGTTTCATCCAGTCAGGGCTGTAAAAGCGCCCTTCTGCCTTGCAGTTTCCGGCTTCAGCAATGAAGTCTATTGTGATAATATACTCCTTGTTGTCAATGGTACCAACAATACCATCATCAAACTCCTTTGCGTCACTATAGAACTCAGCATAGGCCTCCATCAGCCATGACCCTCTCATCTCTGCGAACTCCATCCATCCGTTGTGTACCAGCATCTTTGCAACTCTTTCGGAGATGCTCTCAACAGTCTCTCTCGATATCCACTTGCTGGGCAAGAAGAGATCTTGAGCGAAGAAGGTTGCTTCGGCTGCCTTGATGTTCTTGGCGGCCATTGTTAGGTTTGAAAAAGAGAGAGTTAAGTTTTGTGAGTAGAATATTCAGAGAAAGTGTGAATGCAGTAAAGAATAAAAATATGAACTTTGAAAGTATTTATAGTCAAAACTAAAACGGTTGTAATTCATCAGACGAAAGAATTTTAAACTGCCCTTGATTTGACGTGTCCCCATCATTGCCCTTTTAATGATTGATTTGACTTCTGCAATTCACAACGCGTGCTTCTCAAAGTCCTAGAATAGTGCAATAAATGACAGACACATTTATTGCTACTTTTAATTTGTCCCTGCACACTTAACTTTAAAATATTTAAATAATATCCTTGTGTCTGTTGAATTTCCTCAGACTGATTGATCAGACGCAAAGTTTCGTCTAAACACGAAAACATATTCAAAGGTACAGACGAAATGAAATGCTCAGACGAAAGAGAAAACTTAATCAATTAAAGAGATAATTCCTAAATTTTCTTTAATGAAATTAAAGCGAGTTTCGTCTAAAGCTTTTGTAAAGATATCTGCCCATTGAAAATCAGTTTGAACAAACTGTACATCGAAAATACCTTTTTGAACATAATCTCTTATGAAATGAAATTTGATTTCAATATGCTTGGCTTTTGAATGTTGAATAGGGTTTTTGCTGAGATTTATTGCACTTGTGTTATCACAAAATACTGGTATTTGAGTTTCAAACCTGGAGTAATCCTCAAGTTGATGTTTTACCCAAAGTAGTTGTGAGCAACACCCTGCCGCAGCAATATATTCTACTTCAGTGGTTGAGAGTGCAATCGAGTTTTGCTTCTTGCTTGACCAAGAGATTAGTGATGAACCAAGAAACTGGCATCCACCACTTGTGCTTTTTCTCTCCACTTTATCTCCAGCATAATCAGCATCACAATAGCCACTTAAATTGAAATCACTATTTTTCTTGTAAAAGAGAGAGAGATTAGTGGTTCCAATAAGATATCTTAAAATGCGTTTAACAGCTTGTAAATGTGATTCCCTAGTATCAGATTGAAAACGTGCACATAGACAGACAATAAACATAATGTCAGGTCTACTAGCAGTGAGATAGAGAAGAGATCCAATCATACCTCTGTATACCGTCTAATCAACGGTCTTACCTGATTCATCTTTGTTGAGACTGGCTCCAGACGAATGCATGGTAGTTTTCATTGGTTTGGCATTTTCCATTTTGAATTTCTTTAGAAATTCCTTTGTATACTTCTGTTCATGAATATATATGCCTTGTTTGGTCTGTTTGATTTGAAGTCCTAAGAAAAACTTCAGTTCTCCCATCATGCTCATCTTGAATTCTTCCTGCATTAACTTAGAGAAATCCTTGCACAAGGATTTGTTAGTTGCTCCAAAGACTATATCATCTACATATATTTGAACAATAATAAAGTCCTTTGAAACGCTTTTCTTGAAGAGAGTAGTATCAACCTTCCCTCTTGAAAAACCATTTTGAAGAAGAAAGGAACTTAGTCTTTCATACTAAGCTCGAGGAGCCTGTTTAAGACCACATAGTGCCTTTTTTAGTTTGAAAACATGATCTGGTTGAGATGAACTCTCAAATCCAGGAGGTTGTCTTACATATACTTCCTCTTCAATAAAACCATTTAGAAAAGCACTTTTTACGTCCATTTGATATAGGATGATATTCTTATGAGCAGCAAAGGCAAGTAGAATTCTAATTGCTTCCAATCTAGCTATAGGAGCAAAAGTTTCAGTGAAATCTATACCTTCTTGTTGATTATAGCCTTGAGCTACTAATCTTGCTTTGTTTCTTACCACTTTTCCGTCTTCATCAAGTTTATTTTTGAATACCCATTTGGTTCCAATAATACTTTTGCTTCTTGGTTTCTCTACCAAAGTCCAAACATCATTTCTGGTAAACTGGTTTAGCTCTTCTTCCATAGCTAAAATCCAGTCGTTATCTTGTAGGGCTTCCTCAATATTCTTTGGCTCTATATTTGACACAAGAGCATATCCAGACGATTCCTTTAGCTTGGATCTAGTTTGAACACCTTGATGTCTATCTCCAATGATAAGATCTTCTGTGTGGTTTGATGCAAACTTCCATGTTCTCACAGGGGCTTGATCTTCATGTTGATGAGTATCAGACGAAGAGGGTTCGTCGTGCTTTTATCGTCGCTCTTGTGTCTCGTTCTTTTTCGTCGACTACGGTTTATCATTTTGACTTGAACTTTGACCAGAAGGGTTAATCTGCAAATTATCAAATAAATTTTCTAGGTCTGATATTTCCTTATCAGCCTTTGAGTTATCTTGGAATTTTACATGAATTGATTCCTCTACAACTTGCATCTTAGAGTTAAATACTCTATAGGCCTTAGACGTATTGAAATATCCAAGTAAGAATCCCTTCACCACCTTTGAATCAAATTTACCAAGTTGATCTTTGGTGTTTAAGATGAAACATTCACATCCAAAAGGATGGAAGTAAGAAATGTTGGGTCTTCTTCCTTTCCATAGTTCATATGGAATCTTATTCAATATTGGTCTTATCAATATTCTGTTTTGAATATAACAGGAAGTATTAATTGCTTCTACCCAATAATAGTTTGGAAGAGAGCTTTCATGCAACAAAGTTCTAGCCATTTCTTGTAAGGTACGATTTTTCCTTTCCACTACTCCATTTTGCTGAGGAGTTCTTGGAGACGAAAAATTGTGAAAGATACCATTTTCAAAACAAAAGGCTTTAAACTCAGAATTTTCAAATTCTGTTCCATGATCGCTCCTTACAAACACAATACATATTCCTTATTCTTTTTGAACACGTTTGCAGAATATCTCAAAAACACTAAATGACTCATGTTTATGTGCTAGGAAGTATACCCATGTGAATCTAGTATAATCATATACAATTACAAATCCATATCTCTTTCCTCCAAGACTTTCAGTCTGAGTAGGTCCAAAGTGATCAATATGTAACAGTTCTAGCGGTCTTGTCATGGAAACAACATTTTTTGATTTAAAAGAAGCTTTTAGTTGTTTCCCATGCTGACAAGATTCACACAAACGATTGGATTTCCAAGATATTTTCGGCAAACCTTTTACAAGGTCCTTTTTAGAAATTTTTGAAATATACTTGAGACTTAAATGTCCAAGCTTTTTGTGCCAAATATCTCGTTCATCGTCTGCTGAAATCAGACATGTCACATTCTGATCACTAAGGTCAGAAAGGCAAACCTCATAAAGGTTATTCCTTCTTTTCCCAATAAATAGAATGGATTTGTCTTTATTTTTGACTATACATTCATCTGAGTTAAAAGCTACTTCATATCCACTGTCACAAAATTGACTTATGCTAAGTAGATTGAAGTTAAGACCTTTAACATAAGACACATTTTGGATAAGAGGATTGGGTGTCTTACCAACAGTCCCAATGCCTAAGATTTTACCTTTCCCTGAACCATATGATACAGATCCTTTACTTGGTCTGAGATCTTGGAACATAGATAGGTCTCCCGTCATGTGTCGTGAGCACCCCTTGTCTGTGTACCCACTTGAAGTCCTCTCTTTTCCTATTAAGGATATCTGCAACAGGAATAATGAGTGACTTTGGTACCCAAATCTTTTTGGGTCCTTCTTTGTTAGTGAAAGAAGATTTCTTCTTGTTTAAGGTTCTTTTTCTATAATTATTTGGAACCTTATTATAATTTTTGATCTTCTTTTTATGAGCAGACGGAACAAAATTGTTTTTCACTTTGTCTGACTCTTCAACATAACCAAGTCCACTTTTGTCAGACGGAGATCTCCCATATTTTAAAATATTTTCTAGCATGAAGGATCCCTTAGTGAACTTTGTTAAGTCTTTGAGTAAGGATTCATTTTCTTTCTTCAATCTTTCAATTTCAGAAATAAAATTATCCTTTTCAGACTCAGATGATTTTTCATCTGATACCTCTTTTTGTAGCAACTCATTTTCAGTTCTCAAAGTAGCATTTTCTTCCAAAGTTTGTTTTAACTTGGCTTTGCATACTTTGTTTTGCTTAGCAATAAAATGTGAGTTGGCCAAAAGTGTATCGTATGAAATCTCTTCTGATTCTGACTCAGACTCAGATGAGAAGGATGAAGAAGTTTCAGATTCAGTTACCTCTGATGAGACAGTGTCTCCAGCCATGAGACAGATATTCGCAATTTCTTTTTCTTCGGTGGATTCCTCTGAGCTTTCGCTATCAAGGTCTTCCCAAGTCACAAGACTTTTCTTACCCTTGTCTTTGCGAGGATTCCATCTTTTCTTTAGTCTTGGACACTCTGATCTCATGTGTCCAGGTTTTCTGCATTCATAGCAGATAACTTCTGAGCTTTCCTCCTTGCTTGATGATTTATCAGGGAGCTTTTCTTCTTCTTCCTGAAGAAGCGTTGACCTCTCTCCTTTTTCATCATCATCTTCTTAAAGCATCTGGCCATAAGAGAAATCTCATCGTCAGACGAATCAGATTCAGTGGTGTCGGCTTTCAACACTCTGTGCTTCTTCTTTCTTTCTTTCTTAGGAGTTTCCTCCTTTGTTGTGTAATTGACAGACGGAAGAGCTATTGGTTCTTGAACCTTGATCTTGTCTCTTTTGCACAAGAGTACCTTATGTACTCTCAAAGCTCCTATTAACTCATCAAGAGTTAATGTCTTCATATCACGCCCGACTGAAATGGCAGTGGACATAGCTTTCCACGGAGGAGGAAGACTATCCAATATCTTCATGTTGTTTTGAGCTTTGGTGAAGGTAATATCCAGCGCAGTGAGTCCATTCAATATTGTTTAGAATCTACCAAACATCATATCGATAGATTCTCCTTTCTTCATAGAGAACATCTCATATTCTCTTTGAAGTGTAGCAGCTTTCCTCATGCGCACATCCTCAGTTCCTTCATAGGAAATTTTGAGGGCATCCCAGAGTTCTTTAGCTGTTTTATATGCACAGAATCTGTTGTATTCTGTTCTAGATAATGCACACATGATGACATATCTAGCTTTGTTGTTGAGTTCCATAAGCGAGAATTCTTCATTTCCCCATTCAACCTCAGGTTTGATAATAGGGATGTTTCCTTGGGTTATGATATTCCACAGTCTGTACTGTGTGGATTTGATGTACATCTCCATCCGATCCGCCCGGTAAGGGTAGTCATCTCCAGAGAACGCCGGTGGCTTGTTCATGGATGACCCTCCAGATAAAAACGAAGGTCCTTGAGACTCCATCTAGGATCTTTTCCTTTAGCAGCTGTAAAGCGCTCAACTCTTAGAGGCTGAGCTCTGATACCAAATGTAAAAGATAGAACACAAGAAGGGGGGTTGAATTGTGTTATAAATAAAATTTTCTCCTTTTGTCTGTGGGTTTAAATATGGTCAGACGAAATATTACTTAATCTCCAAGGATTGTTTTTAAGTAAGAAAAGTTATAGCTTGATTATCCCCGTTAGTCAAACAAATAAGAAGATAAGAACACAACTATTTTTATACTGGTTCGTCTATACAAGACTACGTCCAGTTACCTAGCAACCACTGAGTTTTCACTACCAACCATGAAAAGGTTTACAAGTATTATTTGCACCCAGCCACTTCTGGCTATTACTAGATATTCTTTGAACACAGTCTTCGCAGGCTAAACAACAGAGTATCCTTTGAATAACCAGCCTCCTCAGGCTAAAAATACCACACAAGTGGATTTTAGAAGATGTTGTAAAAATGAATAGTTTCCTCTACGCAGAGAGGGTTTTACAATGAAGTACAATCAGTTATATGAGTGAAATCACAGAGGATAGAATGATAGAAGCGTTTTCACAAACTGAATTCTGATGAAGTAAAGTCTTTAAGTAGGCACCATCTTTAGATGACCGTTAGACACATGAGAATGCCGTTGAGCATTTTCTTTGAGAGCTTTCAAAAGGTGGTCAGATAGTACTTGATTGATTGATGGCGTGTGCAGCGGATTTAGATTGCGTGCGCAATACTTTTTCTGACTTGTACAGAGACTTTGACAAAAAGGTGAAGACCTTTTTGAGTTGCATGTGTAAGCACGAATCCCTATACTGATCTTGGATGTTTCTAATGAGTACTTCTTTATATTTGAAATCTTGGCGCGAGTGACTCAAACTTTGCTTCACTTTTTGGACAGACGATATATATCTTCAGTCTTTAAGAGGTTTCGTCTTATCCTATCGTCTGACGACTTCAACATGAGACAAACGAATGACTTCAGTCTGAGGAGTCATCTTTCGTCTGTGCTTGTTCCGTCTGACTTGCTTGCTGATGTTCCGTCTGAGAAAGTTTCGTCTATCATCAAAATCTTAGATGTGTTAAACATCTTGATCTAACAAAACCCTCCTCACATATAATTTTTGCATGGAAAAATTACAAACCATCCCACATGAAATTTTGCACGAAAAAATTACAAATCATCCTACATATAATTTTTGCACGTTATAAACCTTCCCACATGATTTTGACACATACTGTCTAAAATCTAATACACTTCTTTACTAGGTTTAAGAATGTGGTGCGAGTGAATAAACCCTATCACTCTATTTTATATAAGCATTTCACTACTCTCTTCTCTTAATGTTCACCGTTATGAGACATTAAATTAACACAATACACAACAAATCTCCCCTTAATTCAAAGTCTTACACTTCTACAATGATCCCACCTAACACCAAAACTAGCAAAACCCTTCTGGAGCGATCCAACCTTACTTCAAAATCTTCTGACTTCTGGAGCAACCCTTCCCTGTAGCAGAATCTTCTGATTGACAAATTTCTTCTTCTCCTTCAAGCTTTGCATTATTCTTCTGATGTTGAACTTTAATTGTATCCCTACAGCTAGTAGATGAATGAAGTCATATCATATGATTCACGAGTTAACAGATAAATGAAATCTTGGCAGATAATTCACGAGTTAGCAGATGAATGATGTAAATCAGACGAAGGATTTGAGCAAACTAATAACTTAATAGATGAAGCTTAAAAACCAACTAAGTATTATTTTCTCTATGTCATTTATACTCTAACGGACTCTAACCAACAAGATTGTATTTTCTGGAAAGTCTTATCAAAAAGCTCTTTATTTTGAACAAGTATGAAGAAGTCAACTATTCTTTTGTGAAAAGACGAGTTGTAAAATATAAACACACAAAGAAGAGGGGTTGAATTGTGTTGATTAGTAAAACCTTTTACTGACGATGCGTTTTGCATATATTAATTAAAGCAAAGATAAACACAAGAAGATTTTATTGTCAAAGAATTGATTTTAATAAAGATTTTCGTTTTAGTGATTATCCTTTGTTAGTCAACATATAATAAAAATAACACACCGTAATATTTTTATATTGATTCGTCTATAGAGACTACATCCATTTACTTAGCAACTTGCTAAGTTTTCACTAAGAGTATTCTTTAAACTCAGTTACTCCTGGCTAACAATACAAATATTCTTTGAACACAACTTTCTCAGACTAAACCGGTATTCTTTGAACCCAGCCTCCGCAAGCTAAATACAAGGTATTCTTTCAATACTTAGCCTCCTTAGACTAAACAGGTATTCTTTAGACCTCAGTCTCCTCAAGCTAAAACTCAAGGTATTCCTTAAACACTTAGTTTCCTCAGACTATAAACACCACAACAGTGGTTTACAGAGATTTTAAAAACAAAGAATTATCACTAGTGGAAAATGCACTTTTAACGTCGGTTAAAAGAGTCTTTTAACATCGGTTTTTAACCGATGTTAAAAGATTTTGACTTTTGACGTCGGTTCATAAAACATTTAGAACCACCGTTAATAGTCTACTTTTAACGTCGGTGTTTTTTGAACCGCCGTTAAATGTAATAGTGCAATAGTGTTTTTGACGCCAATTTGTATTTTAACCGTCGTTAAATGTAAATATATTTTTAAAAAAAATTTCTTTTAATTTATATACGAACCTAAAATACCAATACAGTACAGTTCAATACGAATACAGTCCAATACCAATACAGTCCAATACAAAATAATATTTCAAAAAAATAAACCAATTTGTCTATAATACTTCCGGCTACCAGTTTCTTCATTCTATCATCACATTCTCCACAATACTTCTAGCTACCAGTAAACTCATACAAATCCTTATCAAAAACTGAAAAACAAAAATAGTATGCTAATAAATGACCAAAATTGAGACCCCAAAACTTCTCTATAGCAAAGATGCAAAGAAAACTTGTCCATTACCAATACAATCCAATACCAAATAATAAATTCTAAACAATTTAAGAATACTAACGCTGGCATTGGAGAAAATAATGAAAAGCTTCCATATTGAAATAATGTATCTTCCCGTTATAATAGAACTTGAGAATCGAAACCAAATCTTTTTCACCCAGCACCCACACCTTGAAATAAACTTTCTTATGTCCACTTAAGCAAATGCACCCGCACAAGCAGTGGCTGGAGCAACTTCTAGCTGTTTCTTTGCATAACTATATTTTTTGGTTATAAATCTGTACAAATCAACAAGAAAATTTCACAAATCATACTACATATATCCCCATGATATTTATAGTTGTATCATTCTGTGATAACAAAACGAGTAACAGAAGTTAGAGAAATCATTATTTTATTATGTCAGTGGCAAATCTTGATAGTAAAACGATTGTTTTGGCCTAGATATCATCATAGACAACATAACATATTTTCTCTTCATGCATAACCACAGAGGGAGATTATAAATGACTAACAAAACTAGCCACGAACTATGCTAATTGCTCATGTTTCCAAAATGATTCATCCCATCTGTAGCAAGCTCAAATCTTAAGTTTCTTGGTTCCCTTGCAAAATCTGGAAACAACTCATCAATTTTCTTCCACTGTTCCGGATCAGCAACATGGGTCGATTTATATATGCTTGCAGATTTTTATGCTTCAGTTGTATGTTTTCTAAAGCATTGACATGGGAAAGGAAGAAGTCCTAGGAAATGGTTCAAGAATTTACTCTTAGGGAAGATATCATCATCGAAGTCTAATTCATCAAAGAAGAATTACATTTTTGTAAGTATTTGGTGTTGTGTTTGTGATTTGTTATATAAGAATCTGTTAAAGAAAGTAGGGAGAAAGTCTCATTGTTGTTGCCCATGAGATTTAACTGTGACTATGAGTGCTTTTGAAATACTAAGTGTTGTAATTGTTTTTCCATTTTGTAAAGAAACCTTAAGTGAAAAGGATTTCCCGGTATCTTCTAAGGTACCGTGTCTGATTGGGGAGACTTTGGCAACATCCTCGCTAATATGTCGAAGTAATGATACTAAAGGAGTGCTATCAGAGAAAGAGGTAGTTACTAGGTCATTACATGACAGGAATGTTCCTTCAATTGTTCATGAAGAGGCCAAGGAACAAGATGTGGCTAAGTTGGGATCTCAAGAAGATCTCGATGATCTTCGACTTACAGAAGCAACTATAAAAATTTAGGCTAGTTGTAGATAGGGGTGGGTAATTGGGCTGGCCCGTCCTGCCTAAGGCCAAGGTTTTAAAAATCGCTCCGAAACACGAATATCGACCGCAACATATCGGTTTCAGAGCTAAACGAGATCGAAACAACAAAAAAAATCAGTGTGAAAAAAGTCGCCAAAAACAACCGCAACAAACGACGTTATAGGCGCAACATATGAAAAAAATGTCGTTTCAACCCAAAAAAGAAAAAACAATTAAAAACCTCGTTTTGCAATTTTAACCCGTTATAAGAAATTTATGAGACAGAAAGTCAAGAACAACTTAACTTTTCAGAGAATAAGTCAGACAAAAGTTTTATCATTTTCTCTTTTAAATCAAAACCATGAGCGCATGACTAAAAAGCTCAAAACCCACCAAATTACACCAAATTAAAGTACCCACCGAATTAAAGAACCCACGACCAAACCAAAACTCAAATCTTAAAGAAACAAAAAATAAAACCAACCAAAATCACATTTTGAACAAATAAAATAAGAGTGTCACCTGAGCAAGCAAAGAAGCGACAACAACATCCATCATGCCACGCCCAAATCTCTAATCAGTTTAGTGAGGTTACATCCATTCTTTATTCTTAGATCTGTGAGAAAAATCATGATTTTTGTGATTTTTTAAGTTAGAAACTTAGTGGTTGGTCGGTATAGAGGACAAAAGAGTAAGATCGGTGAGTTAGAGGGGTGTGGTGGTGTGTGATTGTGGGTGGTCGTTAGCCATTGCAGAAAGAAGAAAGAGAGTGATGGCGGAGATGAGAGGGAGAAGAAGAAAGAAGAAGAGAAGAAAAAAGAAGGAGAGTGGAGCGGTGAGACCATGAGACCGTGAGAGAAGAAAAAAGAAGAAGAAAGGAGAGTGTGTGAGTCGAGTGTGACAAGGTGAGGAGAAGAAAAAAGAAAAAAAAGAAGAAATGAGAGTGTGAGTGTGATAGTGTCAATGACACGATGAGGAGAAGAAGAAAAAAGAAAAGAAAAAGAAAAAGATTGAGAGCGCGGTTAGAAGGAAAAAAAAGAGTGGTGAGATGAAATTGGTGAAGATTCTAGAGATTTAAGAAGGTGGAAATTTAGCGTGGTCGTATGAGAATTGGAGGGGAGAATGGGGTAGAGCGTGAGCGAGGTGGATTGGATGGGTGAGTGGGAAGTGTGTTAATTAATTAAATAAAAAATTAATTAATTAAATTAGAATTAAGGAAAATAAACTAGAATATAAATTATTTTAAAAAATTATATTAGACTAATTATAAACTATTAGTACTTTGTGAAATCGAAATGTAAATTAGAAAAATATTAAATAAGTTTTTAAAATTTAAACTGTTTCATTTAAAATTTAATCCAATTAATCTTGACTATATATTTCATGAAGAAGATCTTTTATCACCATGGCTTGAGGAAAGAGAAGGACCATTATTAGAGGGGACACAAAACTCAAAGTGGCTCCCTTTTAATTCTGATGATAATAATGAAGAAGTGGGAGCTGAAAATGATTCCAATTTAAGTCAATCACCAAATCAAAGTAGTAGTGGTGGTTTAAGTCCACCTAACGATAACAATAGTGGTGGTAGTTGCAGTGGTGATCCTAGTGGAAATATAGAACAAAGTTATGGAAGAGGTGAAGGGTTATTTCATTCTTTTCAAGAAGAATCATATGAAAGGCGTGATTAAAATCTAATGGGTGAAGCTCCTTTTGTTGATGCACTTGTTGGAAGTAGTGGGAGAGATAAAGCTAGACATGAGAAAGGTAAAAGGCATGTCAATCATACACTGGAGGATTCTTCATCATCTAGTGTAGCACAATCCTTTAATGAATTTTGTGTTGCTTCATCATTTGAAGGTAGCCAAGACACTTATTCACCATACTATCAACATTATCCTCACATGTCACATGACTATTATCCATATATGTCAAACCCACCATATTATAAACCTCCCATGAATTACCAAGAATCTTCTGAATTATCATCAAATTTTTCCTATAGCCATCAACCAATAGAACAACCACAAAGCTCAAGTTTTATGAATTATGTCTTTGGAGGAGCATGGCATGATGATGATCAAAGTAATAGTGGAGATTATGACCTTCAACGTCATTCTACCATGTGGTGACTAGTAAGGTAATGACTTTACAAGCTTATATGTGTGTGTGTGTGTGTGTGTGCGTGCGTGCGTGCGTGCATTCGTGCGTGCGTGTGTCTGTGTGTGTGTGTGTCTGTGTATGTGTGTGTGTTTGTGTCTGTGTGTCTATGTATTTATAATTTTCTTATGACTTGAGGTTTGTTTATGTCTCATGAAAACAGGATTTAATGATGCACAAAGTAGCAACAGTAAAGATCTAGTACATTGTTCTATCATATATGATTGATAAAGTAAAAAGTTTGTAATTATATGAACCATAATTAGCTTTCTCATGTTAAAAACTTGGACATCTAACGTATGTATAATTATGAATATTTTATTTATGTTGTGGAGACATAAGCACTTACTATTTTTTTTACTTAAATATCTTTTAATGATGAAAAAAATACCAATGATAATTTATTATAAATGATATAATATTATGAATTTTATCGTACTTTTGTACCACGTTTTACACATTTCACACTGCAACAGCCGTAATTTTAATTGTAGTAGTTACAACGGCCATAACTGTGAAAACCTTAATGCAATTGTGACAGTGACTACGGCCGTGACCGATATTTAGAACCTTGCCTAAGGCTTGCTTGCGTAGGCCTGCGAAGAGCTTAGTTTGCCCCGCCCCGCAATGACAAACAGACCTAAGTGAGTCAAACAGACCTAAGTGAGCCAAACAGACCGGCCTGAGAACCCAGTTTAAAAAAAAATAAAAAAAATTCTAAATCTGAAATTTTAAAAAAATGCTAAAAAGAATACTATATTTTACCTCTTAAATTCTTAATAAAATAAGTCAACAACATAAATTTCTAGGGTTTGAGATTGACACTGGTTCTGGCGAAACGATAGTAGAAGCGGAGCTGTTTTTGGCGGAACGACAGTGGAAGCGGAACTAGTTCTGGCGGAATGGTAGCGGAACTGGTTTTGGCAGAATGGTAGTGGAATTGATGCAAGTGAAGAGATTGAGAAGTTGCGAGAAGATTTGTAAAAGATAAAACACAAGAAAGGGGGTTGAATTGTGTTAATTAAAATTTTAGCCCTTTTGTTTATTGGTTCAAACAGGGTTAGACGAAATAGTTCTTATCTTTAAAGATTGATTTTAAGGACAGATATTGTACTTTAGTTATCCCCGTTAGTCGTAAGCTCAAGGAAAATAAACACTGTTATTTTTATACTGGTTCGTTTATTCAAGACTACATCCGTTACCCCAGCAACTACTGCGTTTTCATTACAAACCGTGAAATGGTTACAAGTATTGTTTGAATCCAACCACTTTTGGCTAATACAAGATATTCTTTGAACATAACCTTCCCAGGCTAAACAACAAGGTATTCTTTGAAACTCAGCCTCCTCAAGCTAAACAAAGGTATTCTTTGAACAACTAGTCTCCGTCTCCTCAGGCTAAAACACCACACAAGTGGATTTAAAGAATTTTCTTAGAAAGAAAAGTTTCTCTTCGCAAAGAGGGGTATACAATGAAGTTCAAATGTTGCAATGAGCGAAATCACAAATACTTAGAAATTGAAGCGTGTTCGCTGACTGAAACTTAGAGGAGTGAAGTCCTTTTATAGGAAAGTCTTCATAGATTCGTTAGAGACAAGAAGAATGTCGTTGAGCTTTCCAAGTGAAGTCCTCAAAAAGGTGTCAGAGTGCAATCAATTGAAAGGATGGCGTGCACAGCGGATTTGATAGTGTGCTCAGAACCTTTTTCTGACTTGTACAGAGATCTTCTCAAAAAGGGCGTAGCCTTTTCGTGTTGAAGAGGTTATCTCGAATCCCTATACTGATCTTGGAAACACTTGAGAGTAACTTAGGATTTTGAACTTGGCGCGAGTTACTCCGTCTGAACTTCACTTCCTTGACAGACGATGTACTACTTCAGTCTTAAGAGATGGCTTGAAAGCTTCGTCTGAAGAGTATCGTCTAATCTTTCGTCTGATGACTTGGCCTTGAGACAGACGAATGACTTCAACTTTGAGGGGTCATCTTTCGTCTGTACTTGTTAAGTCTGACATTGCTTGCAATGCTTCCGTTTGATGTGTTTAATCAAAACTTAGAGAAATTAATCATCTTGATAGATCAAGATTGAAAGAAAAATGAGCGGCGAAGAGATTGAGAGAATACAACTTGTGAGAAGATTAAGAGACAACAAAAAAAATAAAACAAAATTATAATTTTAACTTTCAACATTTACATAATGCGGGTTTACAGATTGTACCCTTAGATTTTTTATAAATATATATTTAAACTCACAAAAGTCAAATAATCTATGAGCTAGCCTTATACTTCAACCCTTATACTCATCCAACACTCCTAATGGTAGAAACATATGGTAATCACTTCATTGTAATTTTACAATTATGTATACTAATTCTACACTAGAAATATTTATATTTACCGATAAAAATGCAACCACAATTATAATTTTCAGTTGTAGTGAAAAGGAAGAATTAGATTTTTTTTGGTTGATGTACCTGTTGATTCTTAATCCGTATGTTATAATCTGACTGTTTTGTTAACATATTTTATTTTTATAAAATATTTGAAAACATTCAAATTGATTCATCAAAAGTACAATCTATATTAAAAAAATATCTATAAAATTTTTTATTTTATTTTATTTTATTATTATTATTATTATTATTATTATTATTATTTATCATTATAACCAAATTATTTATGTTTACTCCTGCGTAATACTTTTCTCTAAAATATCAACATCTTAACATTCTGTTAGGACACGTAGCTATCCATCCAATCAAATAAATCACCGAAATCTTTTTCAACCAAAATATCCCAAACACTAGTGTATCGACATAAGTATAATATTTACATTTCTTTTCATATAGAACAAATATACTCCTCATAGCTACTACTTTGTATAACATATTGACTCACTATTAATAATAAATTGACCGATAAATCTCATATATACAAGATGAGTAATAGTGGTATGGATAATAACTTTTGGATGACCTTATGTATAATTTAATAACTTAGAACCTTAATTATCATCTATGCATCACAATATAATGTATACCATCACAACAACCTAAGAAGCCCTTGCATATGCCCGGGTACTCTACTCGGGTTTCTTTTTTAAAACTTTGCCAATACTTTGATTAAAGTTGATATTTATCCATCATTTTTCACCATATTAAAGCTTAATTTAATTTGTGCACTTCCATTTTTCATCCGTGAATCAGCTTCTTCCTACTAGCAAGTACCAACAAATGCGGAAATCTCATCTTTTGTGTGTTTTCCTATTTTCACCTTCGTCTCTTATAGATAGTTCTCAAGAGATTGTAATTTATCAATTACATTGATTTTTTTTATAAACATGTCAATCTTTGAGTAAAACTAGATTCTAAACCTATTGAGTAAGTATTAAATTTGAGAATTGTAAGTAGAAAAATATACTTGATTTTAATAGATTAAATAAATTCTCCCACAAAAATTAATTATTAGTTAAATTAATAAATATTTTTCATGAATCATAATAAGAAAAACAAATCTTTTCTTGCATATTTTTAAAATTCATTTCTTTTTAATTTACTTACCTTTACAAGTACATATGTCAAATACATGTAATTCCTGGAGGAGTCATTCCTGCATGTGGACTGTTAAAGGTCCTTAACTAAATAGAGTTTTAAAAATTTAATTTTAAAGTAAAAAAATTATTATTATTTTTACAATCGGACTTTTGTTTCAAATTATTTTTTTTATCCCCAGGAATACACGAGAGTGAGAATATTCATTCTCATATTTATTAGAAGGTATTGTGTAAACATTTGTAGATATCTTTTATTTTAAGGATAATTGTGTAGCCATTTTTATATATTTTCCATTCCAAGGATGAGGAGATGGGAATGTAATATTACCATGGAAATACAATAAATTAATTCTTTATTTTTAATTTAATTGTTAAAATATATTTCTAAAAATACTAAAATATTATTGAACATATTTCTTTAAACATACTTAAGAGTATCACTCCGATGTTATATTCCAGGAATAACATTCCTTGAAGCAAGAAAAAATTCCATGAAACAAATGCCCCAATAGATCTTATATTTTAAAATATAAGTTCTTCTCGAATTATAGTCTATCACAATATTGAACTTAACAAAATTTTAATGTCCACAAAAATATTAAATTCTTATTCTCATGTAATATTTTTTATTCATATGTATTTATAAATAAGAACTCCTACGTTTTCATTTGAAAATATAATGGTATAAAATGTATTAAAAGTTATATATACCTAGATTTTTAATGCAATACGTCAGGGGTCTTGTATCTTTGTTATACCCGGGACCATTAAAATATCCCTTGTGACCCTATTGCCTATTTTAATAATAATAATATACAATCAACTTTACAATTTCTTGTTCCTTAACAACATCACATATTCACATGCCATTTTTATTTTTTTTAAGTTAATGATACATATGTTTTTATATTCTGAAATACAGGTTAAAAATTTAATATTAAATTCTATTAATATATCTATATCATTTTATCTAATTTTTTACTTTATGCTTTTACACGTGTTCAATTGTGAAAAAACTTCAAAAGATCTTAGATAATTTATTTTCTGATATTTAATATTTATTAGTTTTATTATTAGAGTGAATTGAATATTTCAATATCTATTAAAAAAGTTAATAAAATAGTATCTGAATGTGAAATTAATATATTTATTATTCTAATCTTTTAAAAAAATATTGTGATCAATTTAATCTTTAAATTATATTATTTATTATATTTTTATGCAATTCATTGTATCGAAATATGAATAAATCATTAAATTAAGAAATCATAATAAAAATAATAAATAATATAATTTATCGATTATATTGAAAATAACTATATTTTAAAATCTAAAACAATAGATATATTTCACTTTCATAGATTTATTTTATTATTATAGTTTATCTTGGAGATTAAATATTCCATGGCATTCTTTGATATGAAGGTAATTTACTGAATAATGATACGTATTCATATCAACACTTTAGTTACAAAAGTCATATTAATACTCATTACTTTTAAGTATTTCTCTCTTGTCATATCTGAATGATTATCGAACAATGTGGTATCTATGCAATAAGAAAGGAGAGAGAGTGTGTGAAAAATTCTAAAGAGGGGGTCAAAGTTCCCAACGGTCGAATTTGTTTTAAACATCCTATTCCCTCACGAACGTGAATGTGATGTTCCAAACTCCAAACGTTACAGAATCCTCAGTCCTACGTTACTACACTCTACAAAACAAAGCCACAATTTTCTGCTGTTTATTCCAACCTCTTCTTCTAAGCTTTGTCTTGCATCAAATTCTGGGACCTTCACAATTGCAACAAATTTCCACCCTCCTTTTTTCTTTCAATTTTGTATTTCCAGTTCACCTCTAACTCTAATTCTTTGGCTTTAACTTTTCAGATTGAAGATGGAACCGGAGAACATTGAATGGGACAACATCGATTCTACCTTCGTTAAAGATGACACCTACGAGAACTTTGACGCGCCTATGTGGGTTGATCTCTCTGCTTTTCATGAATCTCTGGTTAATGATGAAGCTTGGTTCTGCACTCGCGGTGAGGATCTCTACAAGGGTATAAATAAAATTTCGTTTTATTGCCTTTTCTTGTTTACTGAGTTGCTTCTTTTCCTCTCGCAGATTGCAACCATCCAAAAACTGCTCAAGATTTTCTTAAACCCGCAACCAGACTCAATTCCAAGGTCGTAACCTTGATTTTTGTTTCTTGACTTCTAATGAAAAATTCAATTTCTTCATTTTTTTTTTTTGGTGGAGGTAATGAATTAACTCTTTTTCTCCTGTTTATTTTATCAATCAGGTGAAGCTATTGAGATTTGCAAGTTTTTCTGAAATTCTTCCCTTTAGGGACAGAAACAAAAGGTACCAAATCCTATGCCAGTAAAATGTGAAGGTTAATTGGGTTTTTAGTTTTACAAGTCCACAAAATTTGGTGAAAAATGATTTTTCAGTCATTTGGTTATTGTATTTTCTGAAATGTAGTAAATTTTTCCTTTAGTCAAGTTAAGATGAAATATTGATTAGAGACTAATCTAACAAGAAACACAAGACTGAAATGAAGTATTGGTTAGAGATTAAATCAATTTTTACCTATATTATTTTATCTGTATTCTTTTATTATTATTAAGAAGACAATCCTTACTCAGCTGGGGTTTAGTTATATTTAAGATTATTCATCCATTTCGAGACGACTAAAGTAATCCATTGATTCTACCATGATTTTTCACTACATTAGTATGTAGTTTCAAGGGTAGCATGGTTTTTTTAATATGGTATACTGCATCTCCATACATGCACTCAAGCGAACAAATTTTACTTAAAAAGGAAAAGTAAAATTGAATAAGCTTATGGTTAGCCTGAATATATTATTATTGTGTGTTTGTGTCAGGGAAAATTCTTCAACTGTAGAAAGTTGTTATGCCAAGTGTAGTGAGAAATCTTCAGGAAACTTATATGAAGACAACGAGAATAGAAATCCAAACTTTACAGCTCCACTTCCGAATGGTAGGACCAACAACTTGAAGAAGCCATTGATAAAGACAAACAAGTCCAATCCAAAACAGTTGAATGATCCAGTGGAGTGTCGTGTGAAAAGTCAGGGAAAATCTCAGCTCAAGAGTACTTTCTCGGCACAAAATTTGTTGGGTGGCAGAGAGATTCTGAGTCAGATAAGTGGGTTGTGCTCTGAATTGAAGAGGCTTGCAAGAGGGAAGAAAGGGACAAATGAGAAAGGTGCAAGTCATCAAAGTGAGGTGTTAGAAGTGAAGGAAAGTGTGGTACTCAAGGAAAGGGTGCCTCTGCTTGTGGTCAAGGACTCAAGGAAGTGACACTCTTGAATAATAATGGAACATGATCAATTAACCAAGTTTGATCTTGTTATACAGGATTTTCATATTGACATGGTGCTATATTCAGCATTTCAATTGGATTTTGATTCTATTATATTCAGCATTTCAATTGGATTTTGATTGATAATGAAATGGTTTCAATTGAATTTTTAATATTTAGAGATAGTGTAATAAAAAAAACATGTTGATGACCGGAAGAAAGAAGTTTCGGCAAGTGTGTAGAGGGATTTTGTGTGAGGATTGTGTTTGTTTCATACTGCCATCGTCAGCTATTTGAATGGATGGTTCTTTCATGTATGGATCCGAAGTAAGCTTTTAACAACAGCTAGAGGGTAGCAAATTTTAATTTTAATTTCTGTAGTATTTTTTTTTAATCATTCTAATATCTATTTGAAACCATTGTTTTTTATAGGCTTAAACAATTGGTAGTCTTTCTAATATAATATAGTGGCGTTTCTTTCTTTCTTTCTTTTTTCGTTCCTGTAATTTTTTTATTATGTTCCTGGCGTTAGATTTGACCTCAAATCTAACTGAAAAATTCAAATAGAAAAATTACAAGGTTAAATATTAAAAGAACAAAAAAAAAATTAAGTGGATCAAAAAGAAAATTCTTTATATCATAGAGATTAAACAATTATATAAGTCAAAATTTATAAAAATTAAGGATTTGTTTAGTTCTATTTTATTTTCAATTATAAAATTATCATTTTAATATATTTTTTGGTTTTTAAATATTTACTAGAAACATTGAAAAAAAAGTGATATCTCACCTTTTTTTTTAACAAATCTTTAAAATTAGGGAATAAATTATAAAAAAAAGGTAGCACTTTTGTTATTAAAAAAATTGTAAAAATTATAACAAAAATTTCAAAGTAAATAGATTGTAACTTTTCAAGCACCAGACCGCATATGTCCTGAAAAGAAGTAAAAAAACAAACCCTATAACGAATGCATGATAGCTAGAAATTAACCCTCAATTTTATGACTTCCGTGAAATTGTATGTTTAAAGTTTAAATTTTTATATTATATTGTATTATATTATATTATAATTCAAAATATATATATATATATATATATATATATATATATATATATATATATATTGTGTGTTAATCATTAATGTATTTATTATTTACATTATATATGTTTCCATTTCTGTTACAATTTTACGCGATTTAGAATAGACAAATGGAGATTTAATTTTTCTACTTTCTATTAATGATATTAGTGATGGTTAAAAGTTTATTGTTATAAATAGTTATTTAGTCTTTATAATATAAGATGATTTCCATTTCGATCTATTTAATTTAATATTTTTGTTTTGATGTATTTAATTTTAATTCTTACAATTTTTAAGTTTTTTTTTTATATATTTTAGTCAGTATAATTAAAAAATACAGTAAGTAATATTTAATATAGTTAGATAGTGAATTTACTCCAAATATACTGATTATACTTACGACCTTTGATATATTTCTTAAACATTTGACATTTTCATATAAATAGAATCATACATTAGATAACAGATTTTATATATAATATTTAAGATATTTCACCACGTGGTCTGCTTCTTTGGGGAACCAATGGTAAAGAAACACAATTCAAGCCAGCAAATGTTCAGAAAATTTGGCAGAGATTCTTCTATGTGATTCTGTTTTACTTGAAGCTAAAAAGCAAAAATCTAGTATTGGAAATGTTGATGATTTAACTGTTGAATTCATAAAGTTGATCGAGAATGATGCCTGCACCACTTTAATATAGAACGAATTATATATTTAATGTAATTTATTGTTGAATTGATCTATACTTTGCCTTCTGACCCTTTTTTATTAAATAAGATTTAATTGCATTACAAGTTGCATAGTGACCCTTGGAGGAGGCAATTAACAAGTAAACCTCAAAAAAAAGGATGGATTACCTCGTCAATGTTTAGTAAGTTCCAAATCATGAGCTTGATGACTATGTAGATAATTTGAAGAGGAAAAAAAATAGAAGTATCCTATGAAAAAATTATTACATAGTTATAAATTGTTATACATGTCTATAATCTTGGTCGATCTTCAACACAATTCAATATTTTAAATTTTTTTAAAAAATTAATTAAAATTAATTATGTGTTGTGTAATTTTAACTATCAATATCACGTAATCGTTTCTTTCTTGCACCTTTCTCCTTTATATATATATATATATATATATATATATATATACATATATATAATAAAGTTAGTTGAATATTATCTTTCCTTCTTTAAGATTAAATATATCTTTATTTTTTTAAGTTTAAGTTTAAATTTTTTAATTTCAATCATGTTGTTATTATTATTGATTTAAATTAATTTTACTTGATATTATTATAATTTAAATCTTAAAATTATTAATTTTAAAATAAATTAAAAGATTAAAATAATATATTTTAAAAACATAAAAAATCAAAATAAAATTTTTTAAATTTAAAGAACCAAATTAAAAAAGAAAAACCAAATTGAAAGACTAAAAAACTTCTAACCCTCCATTCATACACCATTCAATCAAGGTGCATATACCCTTTTAATTTTTTATGCGAATGAAACGATGAAAATTTGTATTATGTCAAAGATCCAGCTTAGATGGATAATGACTCTTTGATAATGCTAAACACGTCCATTAAAATATTACGTAATTTCTCGCATGCTAATCGATGGGTGCTAATACATATTCATAATGATGATCATTATCACTCCAACTCCTCCTCTTGTCCCATTATGCTAACACTGATATTAATAATGTTTAAAAAAATATAAATATTTGTTACCCTACAACAATTATTGAATACTCAAAATTATATTTTGATGTTATATTTATAAAGACATTCGTGATGTTAAAAAACTAACTCATTCAAAATATACATGAAAAAAATCGTGTTCGAAAAATAAATAAATGGAAAATAAATAATTGAACATAATACTCCAAGTTTTAAAATCATATTTTAATAAGATCATATAATAAGTTTTGTATTTATTCTTTAAAAAAGAACGTGATTTTTATCCATCCATATCATGCAATTATTTTAATTTTAAAATAAAGTAAAAGAGATGATAAAAAGTTATATAAAAATGAAAATATAAATTAATTAATTAATTTTGGAAATAGATATTGGAAGTCTTACCTTACCATAGATATGACAAGTTACTTATATATAAGTAGGATGTAACCTTTATCCTATAAGTTAATTTTATAAGATTGATTTAGACATATAATTCATATTCTAATTTTAATATATACTTGTTATAAGTTTTAGTTCTATAATATTGATTTTTAATGTATACTATACTTTGAATTAATTATGGTTATTATAATCATTATATTCTTGATAATTAAACTTGTTCGCATGTGATGATGATAAATGGAGTTATTTTGTTCAAAATGACCCAACAAACTTTTATTTTATTCATTTGAGAAGGAGAGGTAAAGATAATTATGGTTTAAGTTGATTACGTTATTTAATATATTTTTTATTTAACTTTAGCAAATTTTATTCATGGAACGAACGAAGACATAAAAAATGCATCCGAGTACATACATAACAGTGAGGGAAAAGTAGTGTTGCAAAATAACTTTCCCAGAGCATAAAACAATAACTAACCATTTAATTATATTTATTTATTATATGTATCAAGAAACTAAGTATCAAGGAACAAACAAACTAAGTAGATTAATTATATTTATTTCTCTTTTTACTAACCTTATAAGTTCAATTTTAATAATAGTTTCTAAAATTTTATATCATCTTATTGATGTGATGAAATTCTGTACGGGATAAAATTTGCAAAATTCTTTGAATACAACTAAATTCGTCTCACACTGTATCCATGACCTATCACATAAATTAATATATATATTTTTTATATTTATCATTGTGGTCAAATAATTTGTATAAGATTCTTCCTTTAGCCTTGTTATTCCGCATATATGTTTATTTATTATAGATTAATTTTATTTTCACTGCAACTATCATTTGTTTTCATGTTTTGCAACCTGTTTTGGTTGTATAAGCCTTGTTATTCTGCATGTATTTATTATTTGAGATAGATTACTTTTTTCTCATAAGTGTTATTTGTTTTCGCTACCGATTATATAAACTCATTTTTTTATTAATTTTAATTCACAGTGAAACGTAATAAGTGAATCAACGAGTTCACTTATAAAATATATAAATATTTCTATGTATTTCTTTTTTCATATTATATAAATTTTTTCATGAATTAACTTATAAAATATATAAGTATTTTTATGTATTTCTTTTTTTAAATTATGTAAATTTTTTCGTTGTTTATATGCGTGGTTTTGTGTTTTATACGGCCATAGTTTATTTTTATTACGACACTCACAGCTTTCAAATTTACGTAGCTATATTATAATTCAACTTGAATATTATATATTTTAGATTATTATATGCTTAAAAGTTATGGATTACATATTTTAGACTTGTCATATCATCTTAGATAATTTGATAAAAGATTAATAAAGATTTTTATAGTTGATAAAAAGCTGACTTATATCTTAGAATGATGTGGGTTTAGGATTGTGTAAGCTGCAAGGCTAACGAGGCTTTTGCCTTGGTTTTCAATTGAATAAGTCTCAATTTTATTTTTATAAATAATTAAAGGTAGAATATTATTTTTTCTCTCTAAAATCTAAAAAGTTTGACTTTAGTTTTTTTAAAATTTTTATTCCATTCTAGTATCTTTAATTTAAAAATGTACTATTTTTAATTGTAAAAGTGGTTAATTTAGCACCATTTTTAACTATTATAAAGCATTATTTAAGCTACTTTCAAGACCAAAAATATGTATTTTTAAACTAGAGAAACCAAAATAAAAAAATAAATCAAAGGAACTAAAATTCAACTTTTAAAATATTGAAGATACAAAAGCATATTTTTCTAATATTTTATTATCAATTTACATTGTTAAATAGTGATAAATTTTGTCATGACATAATACATTATTTTTTTGACTATTTTTAAATAAAAAATTGTTAGATCAAGATATTAACGTCTCAAGTTTTGATTAATTACAAAATAGACGGAACACATCAGACGGAAGCATTGCAAGCAAAGTCAGACTGAACAAGCACAGACGGAAGATGACCCGTCAAAGTTGAAGTCATTCGTCTGTCTCTAAGCTAAGTCATCAGACGAAAGATAAGACGATACTCTTCAGACGAAGCATTCAAGGCAACTCCTAAGACTGAAGAAGTACATCGTCTGTCAAGGAAGTGAAGTTCAGACAAAGCAACTCACACCAATTTCAAAATCCAAGTGTTACTCTCAAGTATTTCCAAGATCAGTATGGGGATTCGAGATAACCTCTTCAACACGAAAAGGCAACACCCTTTTTGAAAAGATCTTTGTACAAGTCAGAAAAAGGTTCTGAGCGTGCCATCAAATCCGCTGTGCAAGCCATCTTTTCATTGATTGCATTCTAACACCTTTTTTAGGACTTCACTTGGAAAGTTCAACGACATTCTTCATGTCTCTAACGGATCTTTGAAGACTTGCCTATAAAAGGACTTCACTCCCTCAAGTTTCAGTTGGCGAACACGCTACATTTGCTAAGACTTTGTGATTTCACTCACTGTTATCTTTGCACTTCATTGTATAACCCTTTCTGCGAAGATGAACTGTTCTTTCTTAAAAAAACTCTTTTAAATCCACTTGTGTGATGCTTTAGCCTGAGGAGGTTGTGTTTTTCAAAGAATACCTTGTATTAGCCTGAGGAGGATGTGTTTCAAAGAATACCTTGTTATTTAGCCTAGGAAAGCTGTGTTCAAAGAATATCTTGTATTAGCCAGAAGTGGCTGGGTTCAAACAATACTTGTAACCATTTCACGGTTTGTAGTGAAAACTCAGTAGTTGCTGGGTAACTCGACATAGTCTTGGATAGACGAACCAAGTATAAAAATAACGTGTTTATTTTCCTTAAACTTGTGACTAACGGGGATAACCAAAGTATAATGTCTGTCCTTAAAACCAATCTTTAAAGATAAAAACTGTTTCGTCTGGCCCTGTTTGAACCAACAGACGAAAGGATTAAATTTTTTATTAACACAATTCAACCCTCCTTCTTGTGTTTTATCTTTACAGTTTTGTATTAGAGCTCAACCTCTAAGGGTTGAGCGCTTAACATCTGCTAGAGGAAAAGATCCAAGATGGAGTCTCAAGGACCTTTGTTCTTGTCTGGTGGATCATCTATGAACAAGCCTCCAGCGTTCTCTGGAGATGACTACCCTTACTGGGCTGACCGCATGGAGATGTACATCAAATCTACCCAGTACAGACTCTGGAAGATTATCACCCAAGGAGATATCCCCATTGTCAAACCTGAAACTGAGTGGGGAAATGAAGAACACTTCCTCATGGAGCTCAACAACAAAGATAGATACACATTCACGTGCGCACTCTCAAGGACAGAATGCAACAGATTTTGTGCCTATAAAACTGCCAAGAAGCTCTAGGACGCTCTCAAAATTTCCTATGAAGGAACTGAAGATGTCAGAATGAGAAAAGCTGCCACCCTTCAAAGAGAATATGAGATGTTCTCTATGAAGAAAGGTGAATCTATTGATATGATGTTTGGAAGATTCCAAACCATATTAAATGGACTCACTTCGTAGGAATCACGTTCACCAAGACCCAAATCAACATGAAGATTCTAGACAACCTTCCTACTCCATGAGAAGTTATGTCTACTGTCATCTTTGTTGGACGTGACATGAAGACATTGACTCTTGATGAGTTAATAGGTGTTTTGAGAGTACATGAGGTACTTCTCTGTAAAAGGGACAAAATTAAAGTTCAAGAGCCCATAGCTCTTCCGTCCGTGAATGATGTTCCTAAGGAGGAATCTGCCAAGAAAGAAAAAAAGAAGAAAAATAAGATTCTAAAGGCTGAAACCACTTAATCTGATTCGTCCGATGGATCGTCTGAACATGAGATTATGAAGAAGATGATTATGAAGAAGGGAAGAGGTCAATACTTCTTCAAGAAGAAGGAGAGGAAGTTCCCTGAAAAGCCTTCAAGCAAGGAGGAGAGCTCAGATGCTATGAATGCAGAAAGCCTGGGCATATGAGATCAAAATGTCCAAGGTTAAAGAAAAGGTGGAACCTTCGTAGAGACAAGGGTAAGAAGAGCTTGCTGAATTGGGAATATCTTGACAGCGAAAGCTTAGAAGAGTCCATAGAAGAAGAAGAAACTGCAAATATTTGCTTCATGGCTGGAGACGTTGTCTCATCAGAGGTAATAGAAACTCACACTTCTTCATCCTCTTCGTCTGAGTCCGAGTCAGAATAAGAAGAAATGTCATATGATACACTTTTGACAAACTCACATTTTATTGTTGATCAATACAAAGTATGCAAAGCCAAGTTGAAAGAAACTTTGGAAGAAAATGCTACTTTGAGAGTAGCTACATTTTCGTTCTTGAAATCGAAAGATTAAAGAAAGAAAATGAATCTTTGCTCAAAGACCTAACAAAGTTCACTAAAGGATCCTCTATGCTTGAAAATATTTTAAAATATGGGAGGTCTCCATCTGATAAAAGTGGACTTGGTTATATTGAACAGACAAACGAAAAGAAAATCAAATTTGTTTCGTCTGTTCACAAGAAGAAGAACAAAAGCTATAATAAGGTTCCAAATGATTATAAAAATAGTACAACAACCTTAAAGAAAAAGAAATCTTCTTCTACTAACAAAAGAGGACCCAAAAAGATTTGGGTACCAAAGTCACTCATTATTCCTGTTGCAGATATCCTTAATAGGAAGGGAGAAGAAGACTTCAAGCTGGTACCTGGACAGTGGGTGCTCACGACACATGACAGGAGACCTATCTATGTTCTAAGATCTCAGACTAAGTAAAGGGTCTGTATCTTATGGTTCAGGGAAAGGTAAAATCTTAGGAATTGAGACTATTGGTAAGACACCCAATCCTCTTATCCAAAATGTGTCTTATGTTAAAGGTCTTAACTTCAATCTACTTAGCATAAGTCAATTTTGTGACAGTGGATATGAAGTAGCCTTTAACGTTGATGAATGTATAGTCAAGAACAAGGACAAATCTATTCTATCTATTGGGAAAAGAAAGAATAATCTCTATAAGGTTTGCCTTTCTGACCTTAGTGATCAGAATGTAACATGTTTGATTTCACAGAGACGATGAACGAGATATTTGGCACAAAAAGCTTAGACATTTAAGTCTCAAATATATTTTGAAACTTTCTAAAAAAGAATCTTGTGAAAGGTTTGCCAAAAATATATTGGAAATCCAATCGTCGTGTGAATCTTGGTCAGCATGGGAAACAACTTAAAGCTTCTTTCAAATCTAAAACTGTTGTTTCTACGACAAGACCCTTAGAACTGTTACATATTGATTGCTTTGGACCTACTCAGACGGAAAGTCTTGGAGGAAAGAGATATGGATTTGTAATTGTGGATGACTATACTAGATTAACATAGGTATACTTCCTAGCCCATAACCATGAGTCATTCAGTGTTTTTGAAATATTCTGCAAATGTGTTCAAAAAGAAAAAGGAATATGTATTGCGTCTGTAAGGAGCGATCATGGAACAAAATTTGAAAATTCTGAGTTCAATGCCTATTGTTTTGAAAATGGTATCTTTCACAATTTTTCGTCTCCAAGAACTCCTTAACAAAATGGGGTGGTGGAAAGGAAAAATCGTACCTTACAAGAAATGGCTAGAACTTTGTTGCATGAAAGCTCTCTTCCAAAATATTATTGGGTAGAAGCAATTAATACTTCCTGTTATATTCAAAACAGAATATTGATAAGACCAATATTGAATAAGACTTCATATGTACTATGGAAAAGAAGAAGACCCAACATTTCTTACTTTCATCCTTTTGGATGTGAGTGTTTCATCTTAAACACCAAGGATCAACTTGGAAAGTTCAATTCAAAGGTAGTTAAGGGATTTTTACTTGGGTACTCCAATACATCTAAAGCATATAGAGTTTTTAACTCTAAGACGCAAGTTGTAGAGGAATCCATTCATGTAAAATTCCAAGATAACCCAAAGGCTGATAAAGAAATATCAGACCTGGAAAATTTGTTTGATAATTTACAGATTAACCCCTTTGGTCAAGAAGCTGATTCGTCTGTCCAACCTTGCACAGACGCAAGAACAGACGAAAGAGCATCTCCCGGCATAGACGAACCCTCTTTGTCTGCTCCTCAACAACAAGATGATCAAGCTCCTGTCAGAACTTGGAGGTTCGCCTCAAACCACACCGAGGATCTAATCATTGGAGATAGACGTCAAGGAGTTCAAACTAGATCAAGATTGAGAGATGTATCTAGATATGCTCTTGTGTCCGATATAGAGCCCAAAGATATTGAAGAAGCTCTACAAGAGAATGACTAGATTTTAGCTATGGAAGAAGAGTTAAACCAGTTCACAAGGAATGATGTGTGGACTCTAGTGGAAAGACCAAGGAACAAAAGCATCATTGGAACAAGGTGGGTGTTCAGAAACAAGCTAGATGAAGTTGGTAAAGTGATAAGAAACAAGACAAGGTTAGTAGCTCAAAGCTATAACCAACAAAAAGGTATTGACTTCACTGAAACCTTTGCTCTGGTAGCTAGATTAGAAGCAATTAGAATTTTACTTGCTTTTGTTGCTCATAAGAATATCGTCTTATATCAAATGGATGTGAAAAGTGCATTTCTTAATGGTTTTATTAAAGAAGAAGTGTATGTCAAACAACCTCCTGGCTTTGAGAGTCAATCTCAACCAGATCATGTTTTTAAATTGAAGAAAGCGTTTTATGGTCTTAAACAAGCTCCTAGAGCTTGGTATGACATATTGAGTTCTTTTCTTCTTAAAAATGGTTTTTCAAGAGGAAAGGTTGATACAACTCTCTTCAAGAAAAGTGTTTCGAAAGACTTTATCATTGTTCAAATATATGTAGACGATATAGTCTTTAGAGCAACTAACGAATCCTTGTGCAAGGATTTCTCTAAGATAATGCAGGATGAGTTTGAGATGAGTATGATGAGAGAATTAAAGTTCTTCCTAGGACTTCAAATCAAACAGATGAAACAAGGAATCAAAATTCATCAACAGAAGTACACCAAGAAACTTCTCAATAAGTTTAAGATGTAAAATGCAAAGCCCATGAAGACACCAATGCATTCGTCTAGTGCTAGTCTCAACAAGGACGAATCAGGTAAGACCATTGATCAGACGATATATCGAGGTATGATTGGTTCATTTCTTTATCTAACTTCAAGTAGACCTGACATTATGTTTAGTGTCTATCTATATGCATGCTTTCAATCTGATCCTAGATAATCACATTTACAAGCTGTGAAACACATTCTTAGATATCTTATTGGAACCACTAATTTCTCTTTGTTTTATAAGGAAAAATAGTGATTTCAATTTAATTGGCTATTGTGATGCTGATTATGTTTGAGATAAAGTGGAGAGAAAGAGCACTAGTGGTGGATGCCAATTTCTGGGTACATCACTCATCTCTTGGTCAAGTAAGAAGCAAAACTTCATTGCACTCTCAATCACTGAAGCGGAGTACATCGCTGCAGCTGGGTGTTGTTCACAACTGCTTTGGGTAAAACATCAACTTGAGGATTACTCCAGGTTTGAAACCCAAATGCCTGTATTTTGTGATAATACAAGTGCAATTAATCTTAGTAAAAACCCTATTCAGCATTCAAAAGCTAAACATATTGAAATCAAATTTCATTTTATAAGAGATTATGTTCAAAAAGGTATTTTTGATATATAGTTTGTTCAAATTGATTTTCAACGGGCAGATATTTTTACAAAGGCTTTAGACGAAACTCGTTTTAATTTTATTAAAGAAAATTTGGGAATTGTTTCTTTAATTGATTAAGTTATTTCGTTTGTACCTTTCGTCTGTATATTTCGTCTGATTATATTCTCGTTAAGACGAAACATTGCGTCTGATCAAGTTGAACTAGTCCAAGGAAAATTCAATAGACGCAAGATTATTATTTAATTAATTTAAAGTTGAGTGTGCAGGGACACAATAAATGCAACATTAAATGTGTCTATCATTTATTATAATATTCTAGGACTTTGAAAGGCACGCACTGTAAAAATTAGAAGTCAAATCAATCATAAAAAGGGCAATCATGAGATAACGTCAAATCAGGGATGATTTAAATTCTTTCGTCTGTTAAATTATAACTGTTTCACCTTTTAGACTATAAATACTGCAAAGTTACCATTTTTACTCTTTACAGTATTCATTACTCTCGAATCTACTTCTCTCTTTAAGAACTCTTACTCTCAAACTCTCTTTGTTTTAAACTCAGAAAATGGCCGCCAAGAAATCAAAGTCCTCTAAAGAGACCTTCTTTGCTCAAGATCTCTTCTTGCCAAACAAGTAGATTGTCAAATCCATTCTCGATGGAGTTTCAAATCGTGTTGCGTGGATGCTTATTCACTCTAGGTGGATAGACTTCGCTGAATGGAGAGGTCCATGGCTGATGGAAGCGTATGCTGAATTCTAGAGTAACGCTGAAGAAGTTGAAGATGGTATTGTTGGTACCATTGACAATAAACAATATCTCATCACCGTTGACGCCATTGCTGGAACTGGGAAGTGTAAGGCGGAAGGACGCTTCTACAAATCCAACTGGATGGACAATGAGAATGAAGAGCATGTTGACAAAAATGTTGTATGCCAAGGTTCGCAAGGAGGATGACCCCAAGTTTCTCATATATGGGAATCTTGTTCCAACATGCAGAGTGCTTCACAACCTCCTTTACAACATCTTCACTCCCCGGAATGGCTCAAGAGACAATGTGAGTCTTCGAGACCGGTTCTGCATGTTCTACTTTGTTAGAAAGGGCGGGATGAGCCTTCCACACATTATTATGGACCATTGGTTGAGTTCCTTAAGGGCGAGGAATATTAGAAGGAAGAGTAGTATTCCATATGCTACACTCTTCTCTCAGATTATTCTGAACCAAGGGTTTGATGTCACTAGAGTAGTGTGGCACAAAGAAGGTGTAGAAGTTAAAGTCAGCATATTTGCAAAGATGCATCTGCCTCCAAACTTCCTTCATTTTAAGAGTGGAAAAGATGAACCACTCTCTCTGTTAGATTAAGGATGATTAACGTCTCAAGATTTTGATTAATTACAAGACAGACGAAATCAAGCTACCCAAGACTTGTTAAGACGAAACCAGCACAGACGGAACGAGACCCTTCAAAGAAGAATTTCTACATCTGTCAAAAAGCCAAGTCATCAGACGATACATGCACAGACGGAAGAGGACTACTCAAGCTTAAGTCCTTCGTCTGTCCAAAGAGCGAAGTCTAAGACGATAGGATAGGACGAAACAAACAACAACTGAAGACTGAAGAGTCATATCGTCTATCCAAAAGCTGAAGTCAAGTTGAGTCTTTCGCGCCAAGATTTGAAATCTAAAGATGTACTCAAGAGAAGCATCCAAGATCAGTATAGGGATTCGAGCTTACACACCAAAGTCAAAAAGGTCTTCACCTTTTTGTCACATCTCTGTACAAGTCAGAAGTAGTACTGCGCACAACCTAGTCCGCTATATCCACTGCGACTCTTATCAATCAATCAAGTACAACTGACAACCTTTTTGGAAAGCTCTCTAGAAGATCTCTCAACGATTCTCAACGACATTCAAGTGAATCTAACGACTATTTGAAGAAGATGCCTATAAAAGGACTTCACAGCTTCAAGAATCAGTTGGCGAATACGCTTATCTTCTTCTATCTCTTAAGGATTCGCTCAAAATCTCTGATTGTGCTATATTGTAAACACCTCTCTGCGTAGAAGCAAACTTTGTTTTTCAAAACATCTTTCAAAGTCCACTTGTGTGGCAGTTTAGCCTGAGGAGGCTGTGTTCCAAAGAATACCTTTTGTATTAGCCTGTGGAGGCTGGGTTCAAAGAACACCCTGTTGGTTTAGCCTGAGAAGGCTGGGAGCAAATAATATCTTGTAATAGCCAGAAGTGGCTGGGTTCAAACAATACTTGTAACCTTTTCATGGTTTGTAGTGAAAACTCAGTGGTTGCTGAGTAACTGGACGTAGTCTTGAATAGACGAACCAGTATAAAAATAACTGTGTTTATTTTTTTGTTTCGTCTGATCAACTAACAGGGGATAATCACATCATAACGTCTGTTCATTAAAATCAATCTTTCAACATAAATTTTGTTTCGTCTCGAACGACTTTGTAACCCACTGACGAAAGGGATAAAATTTTTAATTAACACAATTCAACCCCCCTTCTTGTGTTTATCTTTTACAGTTTGGTATCAGAGCTCAGCCTCTAAGGGTTGAGCGCTTTACAGCTGTTAGAGGAAAAGATCCTAGATGGAGTCACAAGGACCGTCATTCTTATCCGGAGGAGCCTCCATGAACAAACCTCCAGCATTCTCTGGAGATGATTATCCCTACTGGGTTGACAGGATGGAGATGTACATCAAGTCAACCCAATACAGATTATGGAACATAATCACCACAGGAGATATCCCCATTATAAAGCCTGAAGGAGAATGGGGAAATGAAGAATACTCTATGATGGAGCTGAACAACAAAGCAAGATATGCTCTTATGTGTGTTCTCTCCAGAACTGAGTACAACAGATTTTGTGCCTATAAAACCGCTAAAGAACTATGGAATGCTCTCAAAATCTCATATGAAGGCACTGAAGATGTCAGAATGAGGAAGGCTGCCACTCTTCAAAGAGAATATGAAATGTTCTCTATGAAGAAAGGAGAATCAATATATATGATGTTTGGAAGATTCCAAACCATATTGAATGGACTCACTACTCTGGGAATCACCTTCACAAAGGCCCAGAACAACATGAAGATCTTGGACAGTCTCCCACCTCATTGGGAAGCCATGTCCACAGCTATCTCTGTTGGAAGAGATATGAAGACATTAACTCTAGATGAGTTAATAAGAGCTCTAAGGGTACATGAGGTACTCTTATGTAAAAGGGAGAAGATCAAGGTTCAAGAACCTATAGCTCTTCCGTAATGACAACAACACTCTAAAGAAGAATCGCCAAGAAGGACAAAGAAAAAGAAAGCAAAGATTTTGAAGGCTGATTCAACTAAATCAGAATCGTCTGATGGTTCGTCTGAAGACGAAGTCTCTCTCATGGCCAGACGATTCAAAAGAATGATGATAAAGAAGGACAGAGGTCAACGCTTCTTCAAGAAAAAGGAGAAGAAGCTCCCTGAGAAGTCATCAGTCAAAGAAGAAAGCATAGAAGTTGTGTGCTATGAATGTAGAAAACCTGGGCATATGAGGTCAGAATGCCCCAAGTTGAAAAAGAAGTGGAATCCTCGAAGATTCAAAGGGAAGAAGAGCTTACTAACTTGGGAAGACCTTGATAGTGAAAGCTCAGAGGAATCCTCTAAAGAAGAAGAAACAACAAATATATGCCTCATGGCTGGAGACCATGTCTCAACAGAGGTAAATTATAACGAAACTTCTTCATCCTCCTCTTCTGAGTCTAAGTCAGAATCATAAGAAATGTCATATGATACACTTCTAGCTCACTCTCATTTTATTGCTCAGCAATACAAAACCTGCAAAACCAAGCATAGACAAGCTCTGGAAGAAAATGCAGTTTGAAATCGAAATAGAGTTTCTAGACAAGAAAGTATCAAGTGATGTTTTGTTGAAGTGAAAAGGACAGTTTCATTCTTGAAATCGAAAGATTAAAGAAAGAAAATGAGTCCTTACTCAATGACTTAACCAAATTTACTAAGGGATCCTCCATCCTTGAAAATATTTTAAAATATGGGAGATCGCCAAAAGATAAAAGTGGACTTGGTTATGTTGAGACAGACGAAAGGAAAAACAAACCTGTTTCGTCTGATCAAAAGAAGAGGAATTACAACAAGGTTCCTAATATCTACAAAAAGGCTCAAAACAAAAAGAAGTCTTTTGTAACTAACAAAAAAGGACCCAAAAAGATTTGGGTACCAAAGTCACTTATTGTTCCTGTTCTGTTGGATATCTTCAATGGGAAGAGACAAGACTCAAGTTTTTGGTACGGTGGATGCTCACGACACATGACGGGAAACTTGTCTATGTTCCAAGATCTCGAGACCAAGTAAAGGTCCTGTCTCTCATACGGTTGGAAAAGGTAAAATTCTTGGCATTGGGACTGTTGGTAAGACACCTAATACATTTATCCAGAACGTATCATATGTTAAAGGTCTTAACTTCAATCTACTTAGCATAAGCCAATTTTGTGACAGTGGATATGAAGTAGCTTTTAACTCTGATGAATGTATAGTGAAGAACAAGGATAAATCCATTCTTTTTATTGGGAAAAGAAAGAATAACCTTTATGAGGTTTGTCTTTCTGACCTGAGTGATCAGAATGTAACATGTTTGATTTCAGCAGACGATGAACGAGATATTTGGCACAAAAAGCTTGGACATTTAAGTCTCAAGTATATTTCAAAAATTTCTAAAAAGGATCTCGTAAAAGGTTTGCCAAAAATATCTTGGAAAACTAATCGTCTGTGTGAATCTTGTCAGCATGGGAAACAACTCAAAGCTTCTTTCAAATCAAAAAATGTTGTTTCCACAACGAGACCGTTAGAACTGTTACACATTGATCTCTTTGGACCCACTCAGACTGAAAGTCTTGGAGGGAAGAGATATGGATTTGTCATTGTAGATGACTATACTAGATTCACATGGGTATACTTCCTAGCCCATAAACATGAGTCATTCAAGATCTTTGAAATATTCTGCAAACGTGTTCAAAAAGAAAAAGGAATATGTATTGCGTCTGTAAGGAGTGATCATGGAATAGAATTTGAAAATTCTGAGTTCAAAGCCTTTTGTTTTGAAAATGGTATATTTCACAATTTTTCGTCTCCAAGAACTCCTCAACAAAATGGAGTTGTGGAAAGGAAAAATCGTACTTTACAAGAAATGGCTAGAACTATGTTGCATGAAAGCTCTCTCCCTAAATATTATCGGGGCGCAAGAAGTAAATCAATACTTCCCCTGTTATATTCAAAACAGAATATTAATAAGACCAATATTGAATAAGACTCCATATGAACTATGGAAAGGAAGAAGACCCAACATTTCTTATTTCCATCCTTTTGGGTGTGAATGTTTTATCCTAAACACCAAAGATCAACTTGGAAAGTTTGATTCAAAGGTGGTTAAAGGAATCTTTCTTGGATATTCCAATACATCTAAAGCCTATAGAGTATTTAACTCTAAGACGCAAGTTGTAGAAGAATCAATCCATGTAAAGTTCCAAGATAACTCAAAGGTCGATAAAGAAATATCGAGACCTAGAAAATTTGTTTGATAATTTTGATTAACCTTCTCGGGTCAAAATTCAAGACAAGATGATAAACAAGGGTCGACGATACAAGGACAAACGATAGATGCATGCATTTAACCCTCTTCGTCGATACTTATCAACAGGAGATCAACTCCCTGCAAAAACATGGAAGTTTGCATCAAACCATACAGAAGATCTCATCATTGGAGATAGATCCCAAGGTGTTCAAACAAGATCAAGAGTGAAGTATATCTCAAGCTATGCTCTTGTATCAGATATGGAGCCAAATAATATTGAAGATGCTCTTCAAGACAATGATTGGATTTTGGCTATGGAAGAAGAACTTAATCAGTTCACAAGGAATGATGTATGGACTCTTGTTGAAAGACCAAAGAATAAAAGCATCATCGGAACCAGATGGGTGTTCAGAAACAAGCTTGATGAAGCTGGAAAAGTGGTAAGAAACAAAGCAAGGTTAGTAGCACAAGGGTACAATCAACAAGAAGGTATTGATTTTACTGAAACATTTGCTCTTGTAGCTAGATTAAAAGCTATTAGAATATTACTTGCTTTTGCTGCTCACAAGAATATCGTTCTATATCAAATGGATGTAAAAAGTGCTTTTCTAAATGGTTTTATTGAAGAAGATGTATATGTAAAACAACCTCCTGGTTTTGAAAGTATGTCTCAACCGGACCATGTGTTCAAACTTAAGAAAGCATTGTATGGTCTTAAACAAGCTCCTCCAGCTTGGTATGATAGACTCAGTTCTTTCCTTCTTAAAAATGGTTTTTCAAGAGGAAAGGTTGATACAACTCTCTTCAAGAAAAGCGTTTCAAAAGACTTTATTATAGTCCAGATTTATGTAGACGATATAGTCTTTGAAGCTACTAACAACTATCTTTGTAAGGATTTTTCAAAGCTAATGCAGGATGAGTTCGAAATGAGTATGATAGGAGAATTAAAGTTCTTTCTAGGACTTCAGATCAAACAGACGAAAGAAGGAATCTACATCCATCAACAGAAATACACAAAGGAACTTATCAAGAAATTCAAGATGGAAAACGCCAAGCCTATGAAGACCCCGATGCATTCGTCTGGAGCAAATCTCAACAAGGATGAGTCAGGTAAGTCCGTTGATCAGACGGTATACAGAGGTATGATTGGCTCACTCCTTTATTTAACTACAAGTAGACCTGACATTATGTTCAGCGTCTGTCTATGTGCGTATTTTCAATCTGATCCCAAAGAATCTCATTTACAAGCTGTAAAGAGAATTCTTAGATATCTTGTTGGAACAACTAATCTCTCTCTTTTTTATAAGAGAAATATTGATTTCAGTTTAAGAGGCTTTTGTGATGCTGATTATGCTGGAGATAAAGTGGAAAGAAAAAGCACAAGTGGTGGATGCCAATATCTTGGATCATCACTAATATCTTGGTCAAGCAAGAAACAAAACTCCATTGCACTTTCAACAACTGAAGCAGAGTACATTGCTGCGGCAGGATGTTGCTCACAACTACTATGGATTAAACATCAACTTGAGGATTATTCCAGGTTTGAGAATCATATTCCAGTGTTTTGTGATAACACGAGTGCAATTAATCTTAGCGAAAACCCTATTCAACATTCAAAAGCTAAACATATTGAAATTCGTTTTCATTTTATAAGAGATTATGTACAAAAAGGTATTTTTGATATACAGTTTGTGCAAACTGATTTTCAATAGGCAGATATTTTCACTAAAGCTTTAGACAAAACAAGATTCAATTTTATTAAAGAAAATCTTGGAATTATCTCTTTAAAAGATTGAAAGAATTGTTTCGTCTGAGTGTTTTGACTGAACTTATTTCGTCTGAACATTTTGTTCCGTCTGTACATTATTTCGTGTTAAGACGAAACATTGCGTCTAATCAAGTTGAATAGTTACTGTGGTAAAATTCAACAGACGTAACTGTTACTTTTTCACAAGTTTATCTCAAGTGTGCAGGGACAAATTAAAGGGAGCAATAAATGTGTCTGTCATTTATTGCACTATTCTAGGACAATGATAAGCACGCGCCGTGAATTGCAGAGGTCAAATCAATCATTAAAAAGGCAATGATGTGGACACGTCAAATCAGGGGCGGTTTTCGAAATCTTTCGTCTGATGAATTACAACCGTTTCATTCTTTATCTATAAATACTCTTGAAAGTTCACTCTTTTACTCTTTACTGCAATCTGAAATCTTTTGAACTTTCCGAAACCTAATACTCACTAAGCTTTCATTCTCTCTATTTTCAAATTTTCAACTATGGCCGCCAAGAACACCAAAGCAACCAAAACCGCTGAAGCCACCTTTTTCGCCCAAGATTTGTTCTTACCAAGCAAATGGATTTCAAGGGAGACTCTTGAAAGCGTCTCTGAAAGAGTTGTGAAGATGTTTGACCGCATTGGATGGATGGGTTTTGCTGAGTTAAGAGGGTCATGACTGATGGAAGCCTATGCCGAATTCTGGAGTGACGCCAAGGAATTTGATGATGGTATCATGGGTACCATAGACAACAGAGAGTACATCATTACGGTGGACTCTATTGCTGAGGCAGGGAACTGCAAGGCCGAGGGACGCTTCTATAGCCCCAACTGGATGAAGAATGAATCAGAGGAGCATGTTGACAAAATCATGTATGTGAAGAAACGCGACCCTGAAGACTCCAAGTTCCATAGGTCAGGGAACCTCTCTCCAATCGCTAGAATCATCCACAATCTCCTCTTCAACATCTTCACACCAAGGATCAGCTCAAGGGATAATGTGAGTACTCGAGACAGATTCTGCATTTTCTATTGTCTGAGAGAAAGCAAGGATGAGTCTCCCTCACCTTATTCTTGACCATTGGATAAGTGCACTGAAGAATCGCAACATCCGAAGGAAGAGTAGCATTCCCTACGCCACCCTCTTCACAAAAATTATAATCAACCAAGGATTTGATACCACTGGCGTGGTCTATCACCCTGAGGGAAAAGAAGTGAAAGCAAGCACCTTTGCGAAGATGCATCTATCTCCAAGCTTTCTTCTTCAATCACAAACCCAAACACCATCAACAGAACCCAAAACACAAACCCAAACACCGTCCGAAACACAACCCCAAACACAAGCCCAAACACCAAACCAACCTCAACCTCCTCCTTCTGTGATAATACCTGAAGTTCCTTTTGAGGATGTTCTTGAGAAACCCCTCAAGAAAAAGAAAAGGACCATCAGAATCAAGCACATAGGCGCTAAGTCAAAAGAACAGACGGTATCCCCAAGTGAAGACGAAGGGGTCACCATTCCATCTGAGAAAGTTCCGTCTGTGAAGATACTCACAAACGAAGAAAAGCAGAGAAAAGCAGCTGAAGAGAAAGCTGAAGCAAGAAAAATTGCTCTTTAAAAGGCTGCTAAAGGCAAGGAGAAAATGAAGCAAAAGCTTGCGTCTGTTATAGTTGGTGAGACAGACGAAGAAAGAATGCTGAAAGAGGCCAAGAGAGTCTCTATTTTGCTTCAAGCTGAGAAAGAAAGGATCTTTCTCGAGAGCGTTCAAGGCATTGGATCGTCTGAGGGAGCATCTGCTCAAGCAACCTCAGAGGGCATGAACAGTGAAGAGACAACCCAGATCCAGAAAGACAATGCCCAACTTGCGGAGGAGTTGGAAACCATGCTAAGTGAGGAAGTCTCCACAATGGAAGTCTCTCCTTCACCTTTACTCCAAGATGAACTTAGGGCAAGCCCTATTGTTGCATCTCCGCTGAACGCATCCCTTGCACAGACGCTACCTGCTGCGTCTGAGGAGGCATCACATCAACAGACGATGGAGATTCCGTCTGAAGACCTCGTGCTAATTGAAGATGTTGATTCTTCATCTGATGAAGATCAACTTGAAGTTATAAAGGTCTATGCCTCTTGGGAGACACCACATGTTGAGGTGGTCAATCCAGAAGATTTATCTCCAAAGCACAAGGTGGACTATTCATTTCTAAATGAATTAGTCATGAGAAGATATCTTTGAGAGCACTGCGTGCAGAGAGATTAATCAAACCTGATTGGATCATTGGAGAGAAGAATGAAGAATTCTCCAATGAAGCTGAATCGTCTGAGTCTGCTCAAAATGATATCTCAGCAGACGATGAAGACCGCTATATCAAGGACACTCCCTACATTGAATTGAAGAACCCATATGAGTACAGAGGTAAAAAGGGTTTTCAATTAGGGAGATTTGTCAATCCCATCATCTACAACAAACCCTTGAAGCCAGTAGATTTCAACGAAAACATCGTCTACACCCCAGAAGAGCAACGCGATTGGTTGAAGCGTCTGCCCTGGGATATACTGGCCAACCTAGACATCAAAGGGTTAGAAGATATTCAAGCCTACAAGGATCATGTTACTGAGTCGGTGATTGAAGGACCAGCACTTGGCTATGAACCTCACATTCCACATAGAGAAAATCCAAGATGGAAGGTTCGGTATGAGGTGAATGCGCCTGTCTTCCATCATTGTAAATTTGGAGACGCACACTCTACCATCTATGAGCCTAAAGAATGCACTCATTGGCATCTTGACGCCATAGATCGTCATGATCTTATGCCTTTCACAATTCCACTCAACAAAACAGAGTATGCCGGTCTAGGACACTCTCTGGAAATTGTGCTTCCATGGACGAGGCCCCACTGCTCCGGGATCAATCCTCGTTACTCCATCCTCCTCAACGAGTATGAAGACCCTGAAGAATTTGCTCACGCCCTCCCAAAAAACTACAACATATCTTTCAAGATGATAGCTAATGCCTACAGAAGGGAAGTTAAGGGAAGAGAAGTCTCTTTCTTCCATGTTGATCGTCATGCTAAGAAGGACAAGAGATACTGCCCCTTTATGATGGGTTCACAGTTCTCTTCTTTAGTGTCAGACGAAACGAAGTACACTATAGTCTTAGACCGAAAATGACCATGCTTGGTTAAGTTTTTGGCTAAGGGCAAAGAAAAGAAAGTACCGTCTGTCTCCAAGACCTTCAAGTATGCTAGGCATATCCCCAAGCGCCTTCCGTCTGAAGCCTATGCGCACCTCAAAGCAATCCAAGCTCAAGCCTCAAGCCCTATCAATCCTCAATTGCAAAGGATGATAGAAGATCATGAAGCCACATCCAGATTCTGTTCTGGAACTACCTTTGATGAATTTGACAAGGATTCTTCCGTTTGTGGCAGGGTGTTTCCTGGTGCTGCTTTTGCATACACACATCCGTCTGCGGAACATCCGGGTCTTGAAGTTACTGTTATAACAAAGCTGCATTCATGGCAATGGGAACAGAACTTCACGGCTGATCTCATCTTTCCACTCTTTACATTGCGTCTGAAGAAGACTCCAACAGTGCTCATCATTGATGACACTACTCCTATAGTGGAAGAACCTCAAATACCAATAGTACACTTTGATGATACGGTGGAGGTTGATGACAGAGTTAGGGGTGCTGAGGCTGTTTTTCAAGAGGCTGAGGAGTTTAAAACTCTGAAGCGTAAATATGATGCTTTGGAAGAAGATTACGGGCACTTGAAAGCTAAGAACAAAGAACTTGAAGAAAATCAAGCTTCTCTATCGTCTCAAGTGCAGCAGCTTACAGACGTTGTGATGACCCTTCTAAACAAAAAGCCAAAGTCTTCTTCTTGATCATCTTTTGATGACTTACAGCCCAAGGGGGAGAATACAAGAGCCCAAGGGAAAGAAGATAGGAACAAGGGAGAAAGCAACGTCTAAGGGGGAGCGAGCGAGCAAGGAAGAAAAAACTTCGTCTGAGGGGGAGTAAGAGCAAGCAAGCAAAGAGCATCGTCTGAGGAAGGGAGTCACTATACTTGTTGTATCAATGTATTTTATTTACTTATTGCTTTTAGTATAGAAAATACATTGTAATTCTTTATTGGCTATTCTTTATTGGTTTTCTGTCTATACCAATGTAATTGTATACACAGATTACATCGCATTGATGTAACAATCTTTATAAAGAGGTATTTTTCAGAAAACATCGTCTTGATGTCAACGGCTTTTAAGATCTTTTGTTTGTTTGTCTAATCATGTCTTGTGCAGATTTTCGTGGTATGGTCAGTAATCATCAAAAAGGGGGAGATTGTTAGATCAAGGATGATTAACGTCTCAAGATTTTGATTAATTACAAGACAGACGAAATCAAGCTACCCAAGACTTGCTAAGACGAAACCAGCACAGACGGAACGAGACCCTTCAAAGAAGAATTTCTGCGTCTGTCAAAAAGCCAAGTCATCAGACGATACATGCACAGACGGAAGAGGACTACTCAAGCTTAAGTCCTTCGTCTGTCCAAAGAGCGAAGTCTAAGACGATAGGATAGGACGAAACAAACAACAACTGAAGACTGAAGAGTCATATCGTCTATCCAAAAGCTGAAGTCAAGTTGAGTCTTTCGCGCCAAGATTTGAAATCTAAAGATGTACTCATGAGAAGCATCCAAGATCAGTATAGGGATTCGAGCTTACACACCAAAGTCAAAAAGGTCTTCACCTTTTTGTCACATCTCTGTACAAGTCAGAAGTAGTACTGCGCACAACCTAGTCCGCTATATCCGTTGCGACTCTTATCAATCAATCAAGTACAACTGACAACCTTTTTGGAAAGCTCTCTAGAAGATCTCTCAACGATTCTCAACGGCATTCAAGTGAGTCTAACGGCTATTTGAAGAAGATGCCTATAAAAGGACTTCAGAGCTTCAAGAATCAGTTGGCGAATACGCTTATCTTCTTCTATCTCTTAAGGATTCGCTCAAAATCTCTGATTGTGCTATATTGTAAACACCTCTCTGCGTAGAGGAAAACTTTGTTTTTCAAAACATCTTTCAAAGTCCACTTGTGTGGCAGTTTAGCCTGAGGAGGCTGTGTTCCAAAGAATACCTTTTGTATTAGCCTGTGGAGGCTGGGTTCAAAGAATACCCTGTTGGTTTAGCCTGAGAAGGCTGTGAGTAAAGAATATCTTGTAATAGCCAGAAGTGGCTGGGTTCAAACAATACTTGTAACCTTTTCACGGTTTGTAGTGAAAACTCAGTGGTTGCTGAGTAACTGGACGTAGTCTTGAATAGACGAACCAATATAAAAATAACTGTGTTTATTTTTTTGTTTCGTCTGATCAACTAACAGGGGATAATCACATCATAACGTTTGTTCATTAAAATCAATCTTTCAACATAAATTTTGTTTCGTCTGAACAGCTTTGTAACCCACAGACGAAAGGGATAAAATTTTTAATTAACACAATTCAACCCCCTTCTTGTGTTTATCTTTTACACTCTCCTATGACTCAAGATCCTCCCCACAGAGCTCGCATCAAACGCGCAAGAACGAGAGACTCTGAAACTCAAACACAAACCCAAACACAAGCTGAAACACAAACCCAAACACCAACCCAAACACTTCAACCCCCCATAACCGTAACTGAAGTTCCCTTCGAGGATGTTCCAGTTGAACCCCTCAGAAAGAGGAAGAGGAACATAAGAATAAAACATGTTGCGTTTAAGACAAGGGATAGAGATGCTACCCCAAGTGAAGACGAAGGGGTATGGAAAGCATATGAGGATGTTGTGTCTGCTAGAGCAAGAGCAGACGAAGAAAAGAAGAGAATTGAAGCTGAAGAAAAAGCAAGAGCAAGAGAAATTGCTCTTCAAAAGGCTGCTAAGGGAAAGCAGAAGATTGTGTCTGTCATTGTTGGTGAGATAGACAAAGCAAGGTAGATGACATAGGCTAGAAGAGTCTCAATAATGCTCGAAGCTGAGCATTAAGGGTCTTGGATTGTCTGAAGTTGCTCCTGCTCCAGCAACTTTAGAGGGCATGAATAGTGAAGAAACTACGCAGATTCAAAAGGATAATGTTATCCTTACAGAGGTTTTGGAGACCATGTTCAATGCAGAAACTCCATCTATGGAGGTTACTGGATCTTCTCTCCAAGACGAACATGAGAATGTAAGTTTTGATCTCATTGTTGCGTCTTCTCTGAATGCTGCATTCAATCAGACGGTACAAGCTACCTCTGAAGAAGTTACTTGCCCACAGACGATGGAGATTGCATCTGAAGAAACTTCTTGCTCACAGACGATGGAGATTCCGTCTGTTGTTCTTATTGCTGACCATGACACATGTTCTTTGTCTGATGAAGAATGTGTTATTATTGGAAGGCAAGTGACACAGGTTGTGAGATCTCAAGCTGAAGTGTTGAATCCAGAAGATCTCCCTCCAAAGCACAAGATGGACTATTCGTTCCTCAACGAATTAGTCATAAAGAGATATGAAGAAAACTCTTGTGTAGAAAGGCCAATCAAGCCAGATTGGTTATTGACAGATCAAGCTGATGAAGCCTCTAATCTAAGTGATGGTGAACCGTCTGAGTCATCCAATGATGGTTATTGTGTAGATGATGAAGACTGCTTTATTCAAAACAGTCCTTACATAGAGTTGAAGAATCCTTATTGCTGTAAAGGGAAGAAGGGATTCCAACTTGGGAGGTTTGTCAATCCCATCATCTATCACCAGCCCTTAAAGCTAGAAGATTTTGATATGAAGGAAAAGTATACTCTAGAAAAGCAACACGATTGGCTGAAGTGTTTGCCTTGGGATGAATTGGTTAAGCTCGACATCAAGGGTTTAGAGAAGATTCAAGAATATAAGGATCATCTTGTTGGACTGTTGATTGAAGGACCAACACTTGGCTATGAACCTCACATTCCATTCAGAGAAAACTCCAAATGGAAGGTTCATCTTGAGTTGAATGCCCCAGCTTTTCATCACTGTAGATTCGGTGATGCAATCTCTACAATCTACGAGCTAAGAGACTGTGATCATTGGAATTTAGATGCCCTTGATAGTCATGATCCCTTCACCTTCACTATTCCCATGAATCAGACTGAGTATGTGGGACTAGGCCATACTCTGGGGATTGTTCTTACTTGGACAAGACCTCACTGTTTTGGGATTCATCCGCGCTACTCCTTAACGTTCATGAATTTGAAAACCCTGAAGAATTTGCTCACTCTCTACCTGAAGATTACAACATTGCCTTTAGAGCAATGACAAGTGCTTATAGGAAAGAAGAGAAAGGTAGGTTAGCCTCCTTTCGTCTGATCCAGAGAAGAGCTGAGAAAGAATTCAGATTTTTTCCTTTCATGATGGGCTCTCAGTTCTCATCCCTAGTCACAAACGAAACCAAGTTCTTTATAGTTATGGATCGTCCGCGGCCATGCTTGGTTAAGTTTTTGGAAAAAGGAAAGGAAAAGAAGAAACCGTCTGCCCTCAAGACCTTCAAGTACGCAAGACATATTGCTAAGCGTCTACCTACTGTTGCTTATAACCACTTCAAAGTTGTTCAAGCTCAAGCATCAAAGCCTATCAATCCTAAGATACTAAGGATGATAGAACAATATGAAGCGACATCAGCTTATTGTTCTGGGACCATATTTAATGATGAGTCTACCACTTGTGGCAAAGTCTACCCTGGTGGAGCATACGCCTATACCCTTCCTCCTCACGAACCTCAATATCTCCAACTTGTGGCCTTCAACAAAAGCTACTCATGGCAATGGAACAGAATATTCAGCTCTCGCATAGAGTTGCCTTTGTTCTCATTGTGTCTGAAGGGGACTCAAGTTGAGCCAATCATAGAGGAAGTGGATTCTGATACAGACGAACCTCAGCCTTCTTCTGAGCCTCAACAGTTTGTGCCTCAATCACCTGAATCATCATCTGAAGACTCTGCTGAGAAGTATAATGCTTTGAAGCGCAAATATGATGCTTTAGAGGAGAATTGTGAGCACTTGAAGAAGAAGAACAAGGAGCTTGAGGAAAATCAAGTGTCTATAACTGATGAGATGCAGCAGCTAAGAAGCATTGTCATGAGTCTTGTACAACATCAACCTCAGCCTCCATCATCATAGTTTTGATGATTCGCAGCCCAAGAGGGAGAATAATTTGAGGGAAGGTTATGCTAAGGGGGAGTTCTGGTAAGCTTTTGGAGCTTTGATCAAGAAGAGCATCGTCTAAGGGAGAGCCAAAGACGAATAAAGGATGAAGACTTTGTAGCTTAGTCTATTTTTCTTTGTTTTGTTTTGCTCTAATATTCTTTTAGAATGCTCTGATTCTTTCATTTGTTTATTTGATTGAATGCTCTAATTATTTGTAATTCTCTACTCTGTGTAAACCTTGTAATTGTACAAATGGATTACATCACATTGATGTAACAATTCTTATAAAGAGGTATGTTCAAAGAATATCGTCTTGATGTAATTCTGACTGCTTGTTATAACTATTATTCGTCTAACTTTGTCTTTTGCAGATGTCTTCTTAAGTGTTATTCCTGTATGGTCTGTAATCATCAAAAAGGGGGAGATTGTTAGATCAAGATGATTAATGTCTCAAGTTTTGATTAATTACAAGACAGACGGAACACATCAGACGAAAGCATTGCAAGCAAAGTCAGACTACAGACGGAAGATGACCCCTCAAAGTTGAAGTCATTTGTCTGTCTCTAAACCAAGTCATCAGACGGAAGATAAGACGATACTCTTCAGACGAAGCATTCAAGGCAACTCCTAAGACTGAAGAAGTACATCGTCTGTCAAGGAAGTGAAGCTCAGACGAAGTAACTCGCGCCAATTTCAAAATCCAAGTGTTACTCTCAAGTGTTTCCAAGATTAGTATGAGATTCGAGATAACCTCTTCAACACGAAAAGGCAACACTCTTTTTGATAAGATCTCTGTACAAGTCAGAAAAAGGTTTTGAGCGCGCCATCAAATCCGTTGTGCAAGCCATCTTTTCATTTATTGCACTCTGACACCTTTTTGAGGACTTCACTTGGAAAGTTCAACGACATTCTTCATGTCTCTAACGGATCTTTGAAGACTTGCCTATAAAAGGACTTCACTCCCTTGAGTTTCAGTTGGCAAACACGCTACATTTGCTAAGACTTTGTGATTTCGTTCCCTGTTATCTTTGCACTTCATTGTATACCCTCTCTGCGAAAAAGAACTTTTCTTTCTTAAGAAAACTCTTTTAAATCCACTTGTATGGTGCTTTAGCCTGAGGAGATTGTGTTTTTCAAAGAACATCTTCTATTAGCCTGAGGATGCTGGGTTTCAAATAATACCTTGTTGTTTAGCCTGGGAAGGCTATGCTCAAAAAATATCTTGTATTAGCCAGAAGTGGCTGAGTTCAAACAATACTTGTAACCATTTCACGGTTTGTAGTGAAAACTCAATATTTGCTTGGTAACTGGACGTAGTCTTGGATAGACGAACCAATATAAAAATAACTGTGTTTATTTTCCTTAAACTTGTGACTAGCGGGAATAACCAAAGTATAACGTCTGTCCTTAAAATCAATCTTTAAAGATAAGAACTGTTTCGTCTAACCCTGTTTGAACCAACAGACGAAAGAATTAAATTTTTTATTAACACAATTCAACTTTATTTTTATGTTTTATCTTTTACAAAAATATTACAAGAAATATATATATATATATATATATATATATTGAATAAAACATTAAAAATACTATTTAAAAATTGTTCAGTTAAAAGGAAAAATAAATATTAACAAATTATGTTGATTGAGATTGAGGATTTTTTTCATCCTATAAATCTCATCCTCTACCCATTTTCTTTTTCTAATATATTTCAGAATCTCTATTTTAAACGTATTTAAATTATACAAAATATTACTAACACATTTTTTTTAAATTATATTCAAGATATGCTAAACAGTGTAAAATAACAATTTAAAAAAATGAAAATGCTTAAAATTTAAATATAAATTTTGCCTTGGGCTCTATAATTTATAAACACGGTCATGCGTGGGTTTAATTCCTGCTACTAATGTAAAGACATTATAAATGATTATGGATGAGTAATATGTAAGTATTTTTAAATCTTAAGGTTTGTCTTAATTGTGGTGAGTCTCTCATTAAGATTCTATTTACTTAAATTTTGAAAAAAAAAAGAAATGTAATAAAGGAATTATTGTTCCAGCTGTAGAAAAATAATAATTAAGATTGAATGATATTTCTATATCATTAACAAAATTTATTACTGTGTTTGTTCATAAAATTTAAATTCTATGCATAATTTGCATTTATATCTCCATGAAGGTTTGATTTTACTTTATCTTTTTTCATATCAATAATGTATGTAATCCTTCTTATACTTAGAAATTTACTGTAATATGGAATTTCAATCATTAATTGCACCTAGCATTTCTTTAGAAAAAGAACACATTGTTTTATCATGTAGGGGGTAAAGAATTGAATTATGGATGAATCATCTATTCCCTAATAAAATTATTAAATCTATTATCCCGAGTAGAAATGCAAATATACAATTGCGAAAATATTTTTGTTAGTACTTATTATTAAATAATTATTTTATATAAAACACACCAAAATATTAATAAGTAAGTATTGTGAATAATTATACTTTAATTAATGGACAGACTAAAGAATGTTTATTTATTATAAACTCTAATTATATAAAATAAATAGTTATTTCGTATAACACATAGACTAAAATTATAATAAGACGAGATAGATATATACAAATCAATTTAAAATACATAAACCTTTTTGACTGCAAATACAAATATCTAAAGATTGAACTTTCTCTCTCTAATTTTAAATACAAGTATCAAAATCAAACCCTTTGTGCCAACTTGTGTTTGTGTTACACGCTTTCACTTTCACTCTAACTCTCTCTTTGAAGAGTGTGTGTGTTGTGTGTGTTAACAATGAACAGCATCTCATCACTCACGTTTGATTCTCACGCAATATGCAACCCTCATCGCCCCTTCTCTCACCAACCCCTTCGTCCCACTCGAAACGTCGTCGTATGCTCCGCCAAGCCCGTCGCGCCTCCTCCGACAAAGCTCGCCGCTTCCGCCGCCGCCGACGCCCGCATCGAGGCGCTGAGCCAAGTCTCCGGCGTGCTGGGTTGCCAGTGGGGCGACGAGGGCAAAGGGAAACTCGTCGATATTTTGGCCCAACACTTCGAAATCGTTGCTCGCTGCCAGGTTCTCTTAAAGTTCTTTCCTTTTTCCGTTTTTATGCTTTTCCCCTAAGTTTTGAATCGTGGGTTGTTCTGAAAGTCGATGGAATTCGTGTGTTGTGTTAGGGTTTGAATAGACGTGTTCACGTGCATGAATAAGTGCCCTTTTTGTTGGAGGTTTTTGATGTTCTTGCTTCGTTGGATTGGTTAGTGCAATATGGGTTTATGGTTTTTATAATGAGAAGTATAGTTAATTGATTCTGAAATTAGAGATAGTCAATTTTATTTATCCCTGAAATTTTATATAGGAATGTCATTTTCGTCTGTCTCTGGCATTATCAAATGATGGTTATTTTAGCTTTTCGTGTTACCAAAGGGTAGTGATTTGAGTCTTCGAAATTACAAAGTAAGGAATAAGGAAAATATTAGCAACATGTTTTTTATCAATTTTTTTGAACTTACTCATTGTTATTAGTTTAAATTTAGCAGAAATCACGCATATAGGTTTGGGGCTTACTCCTTATTTAATGAACTTTGTTCATATTTTGTAACTTTTAATAATTTTTAACCAATGGTTGAGTGTTTTAGAAAAGTGTTCTCGAGAATGTGTTACCAACACTCCTCAGGAATTAAAATGAGAAAATTGTTACTTACACACTTTGTCTAATACTCTTTACTATTGACAGGAATTCATTGGAAATCATAAAATTTTAGGGTCTGAATTTTTATTTAATTTAATGAGCTCCATTCATGATTTTGTAGTTTCCAATATTTTTTAACTAATTCTAGTGCATTCCTCTTAAATGATTGATGCTTGGTAATTCCAAGGACTATAATATCCTTTTTGTAATTCCAGAGAGTGGTGTTATTAATTTTAGGGCCTCTTTTGGTGTATTTTGATTGGCTTTGCTTGGTGTTGGTGGATAAATTTTGGTCTTTCAAATTTCAATTGTTATTTTGCACTGATAATTTGTGATTGTTATATGTTCTCAGGGTGGAGCTAATGCCGGGCATACAATTTATAATGCAGAAGGGAAAAAGTTCGCCCTTCATCTTGTTCCTTCTGGTATTCTCAACGAGGATACTTTGTGTGTTATTGGGAATGGGGTTGTAGTTCACCTACCAGGGTTGTTTAAAGAGATTGATGGTCTTGAATCAAACGGTGTCCCTTGCAATGGAAGGATATTGATATCTGATCGTGCTCACCTCTTGTTTGATTTCCACCAAGTAGTGGATGGGCTAAGAGAAGCTGAGCTTGCTAAATCTTTCATTGGCACCACCAAAAGAGGCATTGGACCCTGCTACTCCAGCAAGGCTAACCGAAATGGCATTAGAGTGGGTGATTTGAGGCACTTGGACACTTTTCCGCAGAAGCTTGATGTTTTATTGGCAGATGCAGCATTGAGGTTCAAAGATTTTAACTATGGTCCAGATGTGCTTAAGGAAGAAGTTGAAAAATACAAGAGATATGCTGAGAGATTAGAACCCTTTATTGCTGATACTGTGCATGTCATGAATGAAGCCATAGAACAAAAGAAGAAGATTTTGGTGGAAGGAGGACAAGCAACCATGTTGGACATTGATTTTGGAACTTATCCCTTTGTTACTTCTTCTAGCCCATCAGCCGGTGGGATATGCACCGGTCTTGGTATTGCACCAAGGGTAGTTGGTGATTTAATAGGAGTGGTATGTGGATATTTTCTATTCATTTTTGGATCTGTTGGTAATCTTTTCATATTTGTCTGAACTGTTTTATATGCAATTGTTCCTTACTGCCAAACTTTTAGCTCAGGAATCTGTTTTTTCCTTCAAACATATAATATGAATACATTAAGCGTAATTAACACACTCAGAACGGTTTATTAACTTTGTCTGGCTGTGCAGGTGAAGGCATACACCACAAGAGTTGGTTCTGGTCCGTTTCCAACAGAAATTCTGGGTTCAGGAGGTGATCTCCTCAGATTTGCTGGGCAGGAGTTTGGCACAACTACTGGCCGTCCTCGACGGTGTGGTTGGCTTGATATAGTTGCACTCAAATACTCTTGTCAGATCAACGGTTTTTCAGCATTGAATCTTACAAAGCTGGATGTTCTATCAGATCTTGATGAAATACAGTTGGGTGTCTCTTACAAACTCCCTGATGGCACTCCAATCAAATCATTCCCTTCAGATCTCCGTCTTCTTGAGCAATTGAAGGTAACTTTTTCATCTTCGCCATCCACATTGTCATTCCTCCACCTTCACTCGTGTTCTCGACTACATAACTAAGTGCTTTTATTTGATGACTATTATAAACTAAATGTGAAGCAGAGATTTTTCTAGGAAGGTAAAGGTCCTTAATTGCTTGTGAATCCTATTGCACATTCTTACAGTTATTTGTTTTCATGCTTTAGGTGGAATATGAAGTACTTCCTGGATGGAAGTCTGATATTTCTTCCTTCAGAAACTATTCTGACCTTCCAAAAGCTGCACAACAGTACGTGGAAAGGATAGAGGAACTTGTAGGGGTTCCTATCCACTACATTGGTGTTGGCCCTGGACGTGATGCCCTCATATACAAATGAGTGCATGTTTTGAATTTGCATGCCTCTGTAGCTTAGTTGAGGCTTTTTGCAGTATTGGTGTCTGTCTATTCCCTCTAACTTTCAGGGTTGTGGGACCAAAATGCATTTGTGAGAATCACCCACATGATGTATTATACTGTTTGCCATTATCAATGGCATTTTGGGTTTTGGTAGAAATTTGATACAGGATTCCTCACCGTTTAATTTTGCAATACTCATCTGAATGATGAGTGTGGATTAGATGTATGATGATAACATCTCTCCTTATTGTGTTAACTCGCCTAGTGGAAAATAATGTTGTACTTGTAGCGACCTAAGTGCTTTCTGCTTTCTAGTATCTACAAATTTGCCGCATGGTTTTGTTGTTGTTTCTATCCAATCTTTAGTCTCACTTGTCATTTATGATTAACTCCACATAGCTTGCTGTCTAATAGTTCAGATTTAGGTGTAGCTTGTTCTCTTCGTGCTGCTTCTCTTACGAAAACGTTTGTATGATCATTGCCTACAGAAGAGGTTGCTGCGAATATGCAAAAGGTCACAATCAACAAAAAGTAATCTTCAGAATGATTTCTTGTCCTAACCCTATAGTATTAGTTTATTAAATTTATAAACTCTGGATATGGCAGTAGTTTTTTTTTTAAGCAAGATGTTTGAAAATAAATTCTCCTGAATTAGAATATAAAAATAAATAGTTTTTGAATTATAAAAAAATATAATAACTTCTAAATAACCCAAGTAAATTAAAAATATATAATTTTTGAACACGTAAAAAAGTATAATAATAAATGTTTTAAGTAGATACAAATTATTTAAAATAATAACGCGATTAACATACTAGTTTCGTTTAAACAAATAATGTCTTTTATTTAAAGTTCAAGAGGAAAACAAGAAATTAAGTTGAAGAATGAATTTTGTTGTGAATTGTGATCTTGCCCTGTACGCAATTATTGATAGGGAGATGCCATTCTTATCAAACCAACCCATAAATGACGTAATTAATACTAAAAAACACGACTCCCGGTTGAATTTCGATGCGATTCAAATAATAAAGATAATATATTTGATATTTTATTTTTTAAATAAATAAATAATTATAATAAACAGAAATATAAAGAATAAAATATTTTATAAAAATAAACATGAAATTAAGTAAATTCATAAATTTTATTAAGGCTAATATGAAGGTAAACAGATAATAATTTAAATTTTATATTTGATGCTGATGAATCTCATTTTATTAATATTTGATGTTGATGAAGAAACTCTAAGTCATACATCATTATTCACATATATTTATTGTCCAAGTTGAACAATTATTTGAATTGGTCTAACGAATCACAAATCACAGGAAAGGGTTCAGGTTAAAATTAGTATGGTTTTTAAAATTAGATCGGAGAATTAAATTGGTGAAGATATTGATTTAGCGGTTTAATTATGATTGAATTGTAAGTAAACCAATTTTAATAAAATAATATTTTTAATATCATAATATAATATACAAAATAATATTGAATAAAAATTAAAAACTAACATAATTATATATATAATTAAGAAAACAAAATTTTCATAACGAAAAGAAAATTAATGATTTTTTTTTTTAAAAAAAGTAATAACTAAGGAGGTTATTGAAAATATACGTACCTGCATAATTATTAAAATAAAAACAACATATTTATAATTTAAGAAAATAAGTTAATTATATTTCTTAATTTAGTTATATTTACAATTTGTTTTATTATATAAAAAGTAAAGAAATAAAATAAAAGAATCTCGAATTTTAATCACGTACCTAATTGAACTATCCGATTTTACCGATTTCATTAATTCACAGCTAACTCAACAAATTTAATATCAAATTAATTTTAGGAGACTAATTCATGGTTCCTGGAATTAAAACAATGAAAATTAGCTTATACATTCAATTATTCAGATGTGTCATGCATTTGATTGAAGTTCAGCGTCCTCTCTCTGTTGTGCAACTATAGTCCACACATAGCAGCAATGGAGAGAGGTGGGACTAGTAAAAACCCATCAACTCTCTCTTCCCAGCAATTCATCTCTGTTACAACCCCTCTTCTTCATTTCGGAAAGGTTTCTACTTTCACTCTCCCTACTCTTTATTCCTATAGTCTACTATGCCTTACACTTGCTCTTCGTCTTTGTTACTGTCACTGTGTTTACAAAGTGAAGTTTGGTTAAACTCAACTTTGTAAATTTAAGTTCAGTTAAAAGTGGAGTTTTCCACGTTTAACAGAAAGAATATTAGTTTTGAGTTCAATTTCAGTGTAAATGAAAATCATGTTCAATTCAACAAGAAAAATACCTGTCAAACGAATAAGCATAATCTTCTATGAGGAGTAAGCCTCAGTTTCTCTATAAACCAATCATACTCTTGGCCTACTCCATTCTTTTTTCTTTCGTGTCCTTTTATGTAAATATTGTAGAAAATTTCTGAGACATTGCATGTACATAACAAATTAAGCAGTTTTATGCCCTCTAATTCAGAAGTAATAGTGGTGATAGGTTGGAATGAGTGGTTTATGGGATTTGTTATTCTCCTTTTTTTTTGTTTTTGGGTTAGGAAGCTGAGGTATCAAGCACAGGAGTGTATCAAGAGAGGGTCATAGAGGATGCTGAGAATGATGAATCTGAAGTTGATGACTGTCCCATAGAGCAAGTGAGGCTAACAGTTCCAATCACGGATGACCCTACTCAACCCGCTCTAACATTCAGAACATGGATTTTGGGGTTGGCGTCATGTATTCTTCTTGCCTTTGTGAATCAGTTTTTGGACTACCGAACCAACCCTTTAAAAATCTCTTCAGTCCCAGCACAGATTATTACCCTCCCACTTGGGAAACTCATGTCTGCAACTCTTCCCACTAAAGTGATTCGAGTGCCGTTTACAAAATGGTCTTTTTCATTGAATCCAGGGCCATTCTCTTTGAAGGAACATGTGCTGATCACCATCTTTGCTACCTCTGGATCTAGTGGTGTATATGCAATTAGCATCATTACAATTGTTAAGGCTTTCTATCATAAGAACGTCCATCCAATTGCAGCTTATTTGCTAGTTCTGTCAACCCAAATGCTTGGGTATGGATGGGCTGGGATTTTTAGAAGATTCCTTGTTGACTCCCCATATATGTGGTGGCCTGAAAACCTTGTGCAAGTGTCTCTATTCAGGGCATTTCATGAAAAAGAAAAAAGGCCTAAAGGAGGAAACACTAGGCTGCAATTCTTTTTTCTAGTCTTTGTATCCAGCTTTGCCTATTACATTGTTCCAGGGTACTTTTTCCAAGCAATATCAACTATCTCCATTGTTTGCCTGATTTGGAAACATTCCATTACAGCTCAACAAATTGGTTCAGGTATGAAAGGCCTTGGTATTGGCTCATTTGGCCTTGATTGGAACACTGTTGTCAGCTTCTTAGGCAGTCCTTTGGCTGTACCTGGCTTTGCGATCATCAACATGTTGATTGGATTTGTGTTGGATATGTATGTTTTGATTCCCATTGCCTATTGGAACAACTTATATGATGCCAAAAAGTTTCCCCTCATTAGTTCTCACACATATGACTCTACTGGTGCAACATATAATGTTACTCGGATTCTAAATCCCAGAACTTTTGACATTGATATGAATAGTTATAACAATTACAGCAAGATCTATCTTAGCATCACATTTGCATTCGAGTATGGATTTAGCTTTGCAACTCTGACTGCCACTATTTCACATGTTGTCCTCTTCCATGGAGAAATGATTCTTCAGATGTGGAGGAAGACAACAAGTGCATTAAAAGAACAACTTGGAGATGTCCATACAAGAATTATGAAGAAAAACTATGAACAAGTTCCTGAATGGTGGTTTGTCACCATTTTGATTCTTATGGCTATTATGGCCTTGGTTGCTTGTGAAGGCTTTGGCAAGCAACTCCAACTTCCATGGTGGGGAATTCTACTTTCTCTAACACTTGCATTAGTTTTTACCTTGCCAATTGGGGTGATTCAAGCAACAACAAACATCCAAACAGGACTAAACGTGATCTCAGAGTTAATAATTGGATTCATTTACCCAGGAAAGCCCCTTGCTAATGTAGCGTTCAAGACTTATGGTCATTTCAGCATGGTACAAGCACTTGGGTTTCTTGTTGACTTCAAATTAGGCCACTACATGAAAATTCCTCCAAAATCTATGTTCATTGTGCAGCTGGTAGGCACAGTTGTTGCTTCATCTGTCCACTTTGCCACAGCTTGGTGGCTTCTAACATCTATTGATCACATTTGTGATGAAACGTTGTTACCAAAGGGTAGTCCATGGACATGCCCTGGTGATGATGTGTTCTATAATGCTTCAATCATATGGGGAGTAGTAGGACCAAAGAGAATGTTTACCAAGGATGGAGTTTACCCTGGAATGAATTGGTTTTTCCTCATTGGTCTACTAGCACCCCTTGCAGTGTGGCTGCTTTCTCGCAAATTCCCCAACCACAAGTGGATTCAACTCATCAACATTCCCATCATCACTTCAGGTGCATCCACCATTCCACCAACCAGATCAGTAAATTTTATCACTTGGGGAATTGTTGGAATATTCTTCAATTTTTATCTTTATAGAAAGTTCAAGGCATGGTGGGCTCGGCATACTTATATACTCTCAGCTGCTCTAGATGCTGGAGTTGCTTTCATGGGTGTTGCCCTCTATTTTGCCCTCCAATCTAATGGTATTTTTGGTCCAATCTGGTGGGGTCTTGAGGCTGATCACTGCCCTTTGGCCATATGCCCCACAGCTCCAGGTGTACATGCCAAGGGATGCCCTCTTCTCTAATTTTACATATTTTCATTCCATCACTATATTATAACTTGTGAATATGATGTTGGAAATATTAGAATGTAACCAAAGGCTAAATAAATATTCACTTTCTGCGTCTGCTATCTGTAAAGTATAATAGAATATTGAGTAAGCTGTACAGGTTGAAAGTAGTAGAGCAAGCAAAGTTGTTTAAACACACTAAGAATCTGTTTTAGATTGATCTCTTTGTATTTTAGCTATCAGCGTATCTTATTTCACTCTTCCATGCTTCAATAGGCAAGTTGAAACTTGGAAGCATTGATTCCCCCACTCCCTTCCGGAGTTTTGGGATGAAAACGAGTTTGTAGAGATTAGAGAGGATAACTATTTGATGTTATTATGTTGTTATCCAAAATGGTGGTTCTTTTTCCGACAGAAATTTTGATACAGGATACCTTTAATTTTGCTGAATATATGAATTATATTTAACCAACATGGTGTGTATGATATATAACCTTACTCCTTACACATATAATAAAGAATTCAATTTATATTTCATATATACAGAAAGAATCTAATAGAAAAGATCAGTCTTTTAAACAAATCCTAGTATATTAAGAGATTAATTCTTAACTTTTAATCGCAATATACCCAGGGTTCAATAAAATAAAATAAAATAGTTATATTAATTGATTTTATAAGTTTTTTAAAAAGATGTTATAAAATATCAACTCTACCTTTATTAAATATTATACACCACTGTTAATATTCTTAATAAGAACAAATAATAAAAGATAAAATAAAACTGCTTATAAAAGGAATCATCAATACCTTCTGCGTGGAGCCTTGTAACAAGGACCAGCGAGATTACCAAGTTGTAAAGCCGAGAAATGTTTTATCAAGATGATAGTGATTGTGCTAGGATAAGAGTATATCATCATAAACTTGTGAAATGAAGAATTGGTGAAGAAACTCTTTGTAATCTTTTTATAACTTGAAATAATTTTAATTATTATAATGAACAATTTGCAAAGTCACGACAAAAATCCACCCGAAACAGGGTCTGAAGAAACTCAATTCAACTTTACAATAATAAAAAACTAAACTGAACCAAATTAACAATAGAGTAATCAAATGAAAAAAATTTATTCAATGAATATTTTATTTAAAAACATATTACATGTTATTCCTATAAGTATATTAGGCATGCTAACCCATGTCTATTCCACAAACGTTGTGTGCATCTCTCATCAATAGATAACAGTGATTTAGAAGTGAGAATGGCAACGGGGAGTAGTAAGAAGAAGGGATCGCCTTCACCTCTCTCTTTGCAGCAATTCATATCTATCACCGCTCCTCTTCTTGACATGGAAAAGGTACTATCTATCATCTCTTCCCAATTCTTTCTCTCCTCAATTACTCTTTTCAATTTTACACTTTTTTCACTCAGGAAGCTGAAATTTCATCTTCAATCGCTACTGGAGCCTCCAGGAATTTGGATACTGCTCAAAAGAGGGGTTCCACAATCCTCAACTTGAAGTGCGTCGATGTTCAGGTTACCTCTTCTTCCACTTCATCATCCCCATTTTATCTATTTCATCACTGTTTAGATTTCAAGAGTATCCAGGAAATGTAGCTAGTTAAGTTTACACTTTGATTTTTCTTGTTTTCCCCTACTTTTTACCAATGAGGGTTAGTTTGGGTGTTTTTTCTCTGAGGAAACATATGAAAAAAAAAATGAAATTTTCCTCTTGAATAGCTAAAATAAATTCTTCATTAGCTAATTTACTGAAAGTTTCACATCTTTGAAGTTAAAAGACAGAACTTCGACGAATTAGCCAATAAAAAAACTAATTTTAGCTTTTCAAAAAGTAAATTTTTTTTTTCTTCTTACTGAAGTCCTGCCGGAGAAGTTCATCCAAACTGACCCTTAGTGGAATGAAGCTTCAATTCATATGATTTTTATATGTTGTTTTCCTTCTTTATGCTGGAAATAGACAGGGCTTATGGGGAAGTCTTTGATCGAGTTCCAGTCTACAAAAGGGGATGTTCTTCCGGCACACAAGGTAAATGATTCACTTTCACCATCAAACTCACTATACTTGCTTTACCCATATATAAAGTTGTGTTTTTTAGTGTTGTTTTGTGTGAATATCAACCTGCTTTTGTTTATATTTATGCATCTGTCCATATTGTATTATGTTCAGGAGTTAATGTGGTTTTCTTTTTGCAGTTTGGTACTCATGATGTTGTTGTTTTAAAGCTTAACAAGGCTGATTTAGGTTCTCCTGCTCTTGGACAAGGTGTGGTTTACAGATTAAAGGTATCTTATTGTATTACTTTGTGAAAATGAAATAAAATTTTGCATGCTGTTGACTGCAGATGGTCCAGCCTTTGGATATTACTCTGACTTGCTGGTTTGATACAATACTGACAGGACTCATCAATTACTATTGCTTTTGATGATATACCAGAAGATGGTTTAAACAGTCCCCTGAGGCTAGAAAAAGTAGCAAATGAGGTATGCTGATAAAGTCATAAATAGGAGTTTTTTTTTTAATTCTTTAATTTTTTTTGTTTCTTGTATAAAATAGTTATGCACTTTGATTATATATAATTCAATCACTACAGTGAAGTTCCATGAATTTTTCTGGAATATAATTTTAGATTTGCATAAAATACTGAAATTCAGTGAGAGGAGCCTACTATGTAGATTTTGCTCTCCCTTTTGGTTAGTTAGCTTCTTGTTTTCTTTGTGTAAAAGCAATATTAACATGTTGCTTGACATTTTTATCTATTTTGATCAATTTCTGGTTCCTAGGTTCTTATTGCAAATATTTATTTCTCATGTAGGTTACATATCGCAGGATGAAAGATGCATTGATACAGTTGAGTAAAGGAGTGCATAAGGGTCCTGCCTCTGATCTGATTAATGTCTTGTTTGGGGAGAGGCAACCAACAGTGTCCAAGAAGGATGTATCCTTCACCCCCTTTAATAAAAATCTTGATCACTCTCAGGTGGGTAGCCTAGTTTCTTTCTCAGTCACTTTATTCATTATTTTACTTTTTCCATTCAATGTATCATTTCATCAAAGGTTGTTTGTTCATTTGTAATGAACACAAAGTACATTTCTATATCTTTTTTGCTTAGCACATCTGCCTTGTGTTCACAAAATTATGTATTTCTGTTTTTTTCTCCAAAGAAAGAAGCAGTTTTGAAAGCCCTATCATCAAAAAATGTGTTCTTACTGCATGGACCACCTGGAACGGGAAAAACTACTACAGTTGTAGAAATTATATTACAAGAAGTGAAATGTGGATCTAAGATTCTTGCTTGTGCTGCCTCTAATATTGCTGTGGACAACATTGTTGAGCGACTAGTTCCACATAGGTATGTATAGTTATTTTATTATCTGTTTGGTCCTATAATAATAGACTGGTTTTACTCAGATTGGAGTGTTGTGACTTGTGATAATAGCTTTAAGCCTTTAACATTTGAAAACATAGATAAACAATGCCTGCTATTCTGGAACATTTATCCCCAGAACCAGTAAGTAATTTTAGAAGAAAAGGAGTATGCTTTTTCCTCCTATATAATTCCTTTGCTAAAGAAAGTAATCATGTCTGGTAAATATGGATGTCTGTTTTTTTTAAATGCTTCTGTTCTTGTTGAGTTTTTGTTGTTTTCTCCATTCTGTGGTGTATGTGCTCTCTCCACTTAGTTTACTTTCATCAGGTGTGTAAAATCATGTCTTGATACTTGATACTTATTCATGATCTCTGATGTTTTCCGCTAGAGTGAAGCTTGTGAGATTGGGTCATCCTGCACGTTTATTGCCTCAAGTACTGGACAGTGCGCTGGATGCTCAGGTACATTGTGAACACTTATTTAAACACTAACATTTGGTATCTGTCTTAGTTATTTTTATCCCATATTTTTATTACCATTCTGCAATAGCATCAGTAAACTGTCCAAAATTTATGACACTGTTGTATGCATAATCTCTAGAACATGGCAAAGCTGCCACATCTCAATAGAGCTCTGAAATCTCTCTTAAGCTCCATGATAGGAAACCCCCATTAAAAACTATGAATTACCAAGTAATAGCCAAGAAAATACTGTCCCACACTAAATGAGAGGGAGGGGGGAGGAATCTGGTTAAAAATTCTGGCCTTCCGAATTCCCTCCAACCAAAGCATAATGCCAGAGAACATAAGATTTCTTGCTACAATGCCCTTTCAATGAGATACCTAGAAATTCTGGACAGATAAATTTCTCCCGCTTACGATAAAGAGCCAATTTCACAACTACCAAGCAAATTAGAAATGCAAAATGTTCTCTTTAAGCAAGATTCCTGACAAAGGTGGATTAAGTTTCTTAGTATTCTTTGGCATTCTTCAAATACAATGTTTTGTATGATTATTGTTTTCACCCGTCCATATTGCATTCTCTGGTATTAGGTACTACGAGGAGATAATAGCGGTCTTGCAAATGACATTCGGAAAGAAATCAAGGTGAGTTTTAAAACAAAAGTTACATGTTTGAATCTTAATTTTCGATGTGATTTTATCAGCATTTACTAACATTGTTAATTTTATCTTGCTGATGTTTTGGGGACTGTTCAGATTTTATTGTTGGTGTATATGTAAGCATTAACATCATGTTAAGCCATATAATTACAGAATATCACTTTTCACATGATATAGCCTATTTTTGTAGGCATTGAATGGAAAGCTGCTGAAAACGAAAGACAGAAATACGAGAAAGGACATACAAAGGGAACTTAGGACTCTATCCAAAGAAGAACGCAAGAGGCAGCAGCTTGCTGTAACAGATGTACTTAAAAGTGCAGATGTGATATTAACTACTTTGATTGGGGCTTTCTCTAAGAAACTAGACAGCACTTCATTTGATCTGGTGATCATTGATGAAGCTGCTCAAGCACTTGAGATTGCATGCTGGATACCTCTTCTGAAGGTAGTGTTAAAAAGAATAGGCACTACATTTTATGTTATTCATAACACTAATACATTCAGATATCAGACTTCTTTTTAATGTTCTGATTACTTGCACTTGTTGTGTTTTATTGCTGTTTGAACACTTAATAATACCACCAGTGTGTAGTAGGTGGGAGAAGAATTGAGAAGTGATATTGTTTGTAACCCATAACAGAGATATTGAATACAAAACAAGGTTTTCTTATTTAAGATAATAAAATCTCAGACACCAGAATTTCAAAACTAAAAATATTTAAAATTTTATTGCATTGAGTACTACTGTTCCTGAGCTGATCTTTACTTTGATGGTAAGAGAAATAGTTTTCCAACACTATCCTCCATTTCTTGAATAATGTCCTATAGTATCTTCGACCCTGCACAACAGGATGTATAAATCTTCTGAATCAAATATTAAACTGCACTGAATTTTTAGTTTTATAAGGGAACTAGAATATCAAAATGTACTCTTTCTTACAAAAGATAAAGCTGCTCTGGACTGGCAAAATTTACAGCTCGATACAACCCCTGGGTTTGATTCAGTGTTAAAATATTTAGCCTTCTAATCATTACGTGACGCTGTTTTGATTATAATGAATTAAATGAAGAGTTCATTGTTTTAGGGCTCAAGATGTATACTTGCAGGGGACCATCTTCAACTTCCACCAACCATTCAAAGTGTTGAAGCTGAGAAGAAAGGGTTAGGAAGAACGCTCTTTGAACGACTTGCAGAATTGTATGGAGATGAAATCACATCTATGCTTACTGTCCAGTACCGTATGCATGAACTTATCATGGATTGGTCTTCTAAAGAGCTTTACAACAGTAAGGTACTCCTAATTTTAAAGCTTGTCTTGATATTGCATCACTGTAAATCAATCTTTTATATGGGACTACAATTTATCAATCCTGAATTGAAAAATTATGTTATATTGGGGGATAAACATTTTATTTGATCATGTATGACATCATGTGATGACAGATCAAGGCTCATACAAGTGTTACTGCACATATGTTATATGATCTTGAGGGTGTGAAGCGGACATCTTCAACTGAACCAACCCTTCTTCTCGTTGATACAACAGGGTATGATGGATTATGTCCTTGACTCCTTATTGAAAAACTTCTCAAACTGCTTAATTAGGAGGAACATGTGGAATGGAGGCGTGACATTTCTTCCTAATGAAAATTGATGTATCATCACTTTGTTTATAATGATTTGGTGTTTTGAATAATCTATATTCAGTAATTGGTATTCTAGTTTCTTCCATCTAATCAAGAATTTAACATGGGACCAAACTGGTATGAGGATGCTTAAGAGAAAGAAGTCATTATATTTGAAGGGAATATAAGTTGTTTGGTATCTGTAGGAGTTTGTTTTCAAACAGAATGTAATCAAACTGCTTATATTGATGAGATTCAGATGTGATATGGAAGAAAAGAAAGATGAAGAAGATAGCACCTTTAATGAAGGTGAAGCTGAGGTTACTGTGTCTCATGCAAAGCGACTAGTGCAGAGTGGGGTGCTTCCTTCTGATATTGGAATTATTTCCCCATATGCGGCTCAGGTATGAATTTGTTCTTTGTGAAACTTTACTAGAAATGTTCTGCAGGCACATGCTTCATATTCGAGTAGTTTTATGAAGGATGGCAATATTGTAGATGTTTTTCCTAACTCCCGGTGCCTTGTATGGCAGGTTGTTTTACTCAAGATGTTGAAAAACAAGGAGGACCAGCTGAAGGATGTTGAAATCTCAACAGTTGATGGTTTCCAGGGAAGGGAGAAGGAAGCCATTATTATATCAATGGTTCGATCAAATTCTAAAAAAGAGGTAATTCTGACAAGCCTGTTAGTTTTATTTGCTTCATTTAGGTCTTATGTGGCAGATTTTGGTAGCATGTTGTGAAGAATAAGAGACTTGGAACATATGTTTCAGGTTGGCTTTCTGAGTGATCGCCGGCGAATGAATGTGGCCGTGACACGGTCTAGAAGGCAATGCTGTCTTGTGTGTGACACAGAGACAGTCAGCGGTGATGGATTTCTAAAGCGATTGATTGACTATTTTGAGGAGCATGGTGAATATTTAAGTGCATCTGAGTACCAGAATGAGTAGGCCAGATTCCCAAGGTTAAGATTTCTATTGCAATCATGTGATCAATTTGTCGATTTTGATGTTGCTAGTAGATATCTGAAGGTTCTTCAAATCTTTCCTAATCTATTTTGAAAGGAAAGAAGTTCATTGATAGTTTCTATAAAACCATTTTGTCTAGAAGAAAACAATTCTTGGTACCTAGTAATGTTATTACATTGTTTTTGTTAAGAAACAATATTATTACTTTTAAAATCATTTGGTGATATATTTTGGTGGTATCATTTTTATATGTGGTGAAATATGATTCTTTCATCCATGTGATATTTTTAATTAAACATCCTTTTACTAAACGTCTTGGTATCTATTTTTTTTTTTTGTTGGAGAAAACGTTTTGGTATCTATTTTTCACGAGTAAACTACCATTTTAGTTTTTGAACGTGTGTTAGTCAATTTAGTTTTTGGAAGATGAAAAATAGCAAAATAGTCCCAAAAAGTGCAGTATGTTTATCTTTTTAGTCCATGGAAGATATCTATTGTTATTTTAGTCCATAAATTATATTATTTATTTTTATTTTGACTTTCAATTTAACCACCTACTCTCATTTTAGTCTTGTAAATTAGGGACTAAAATGACAATAAATGATATAATTCGAGGACCAAAATATTGGTAGATATTTTTTAGAGATTAAAATGATGGACATATTACTCTTTCAGGGATTATTTTGTTATTTTTCATTTTTTAAGGATTAGATTGCCGGACCCACACACTTTTAGGGACCAAAATGGTAATTCACTCATTTTTCACATACTCCTCCCCTAGAGCTAACGTTTATACGAAATGGACCTTTTCAGCAGCATAGGCAATTAACTAGTAATCCATGGCCCAGAGGAGGTAAAAAGACAAGAATTTTTAGCAGAATCCTCCCGTACTTCATATCATAAAAACACGAGAGCTCGTCATATCATAAGCATAAATTTTATTTCTATTTTTTCATTTTTCAAATTTTGGGTCAAGTGGTTGGCCTGGCCTACCAGGGGCCAATCAGTGTCGGGCTGATAAATTTTCAGAGCGGGTTGAGTTGTGCCCAAATGATTTTGGCATTTTCTTATATTTTACAAATCTCGTCAAAGCAAAAGTTGGAGATAACAGAAGAAAGCTAGAAGTTAACAACTACCTTAAATGCTAATAATAAGTCACGTTACATTACTACTTGCAGACTAATATTCTCTTATCCATTTTCTGTCACCACAACTACTGAAATAAGCTCCTTTCTCACTAGTAGTGTTCTATTCTAGCTACTTTCCTACTCAAACGTTACTTCCAGCAGATTGAAATTATGCAGACATAAACAAAACCTTCTGATCTATTACTTAGGCTGATATGTTTAGTATCCATGTCCAACCTAGTTCTTTTTTATTGGAAAAGCAAGTTTCTTAAAAGTTCCAAATGGAAGTTGAGAAAGTAAGCTCATCTTTTGGGTCATATTCTTCAAGGCGGGTGGCTTCTGATTCCTGAATACCAGCAATTCCATGCATTTCAATCAACGCCTCCCAGTTAACACTTTTGTCAGAAAACACTCCCAGTTGATCACTGTCATCTCTCGACACAGCTTCAGGCACTGTTGAACTTCCTGAGCTATCAGTTCTTTCTGTCTGTCTTTCGTCTTTCAGTATTCCAAGCTGTTGAAGAAACTCATGCAGGTCTATCTGCGGTTTCTCCTCAACATGTCCAAGCACCTCCTCTGACGAAGTTTGAGCATCTTTTGTAGGATCTTCTCGTTCATTTTTGCTGTCTACATTCTGAATTTCTGCTTTTGGATCATTTGATGAACTGGATGAGGATTGACTTCCAACCGAATTTCGCTTAAGCTCTTGTAGCCTCTGATGGATTAACTGAACACTAGGTTGAGCATTTACATTGAGTAATCTACAGGAAGGAAACATTGAAATGAAGTTCTTGGAAGGGAACCATTTGAACTTCCCTGATGTGATAGTTGAAGTGGAACTAGGTAGTAGGTGGGGAAGATTAACATATGCATCAGGACCATAGAGTCTCCTTGCAGCCTCATCATAAGCCATAGCAGCTTCTTCAGCCGTGGCAAAAGAACCGAGCCACACTCTAGTTCTCTTCTTTGGTTCTCTTATCTCAGCAACCCATTTGCCCCAAGTTCTCTGTCGAACACCCCGGTACTCACATGAGGCATTCTGGGGACCACCTTTCCCCCTTGTTGGCCCTTTCTTCCATGGCTTCAAGGGAGATTTCTTGCTAGTATCCATGGTTGATGTTGATACTTAGATAGTTGAAGTAGAACAAGGAAAGGTGGTACTTCGAAGTATCACACTATCACTGATCAGTGATACATAGAAGTGCATGGAAGGCGCGGGATATGTAGGAGCAAAGAGTGTAGGTTGGTATAAATGTTTTCACGTTTGGAGAACTAGCTATGCTCATGTGACCGTTATTGACTCTGTTTACTCGAGTGTTTCAAATCCTGTTTTTTTTTCTTCTTTTCCTTACTAATAATTTTTATTAGGCTTTTTGTTTATGCTACAGCCTTGGCACTGCCATTAGGCTTTTTGTTTATGCTACAGCCTTGGCACTGCCACCACGGGTTGATGTGTATGTAGGCATGCATAGTCTTAACACGTGGTAGTAATTATATTTCTGTTTACTACACAAAAATGACAATACTTTGTCCTTTTAGAACCCGAAAAGATAAATCAATGGTCTTTTGAGGGTGATGATCATCTTGAATTGAATTCTTTATAGTCCATGCAAGATAAAATCTATGCAATGCCCTTCTGATGATACTTGATAGTCCATGCAAGATAATTTAAAGCCATATTTAATAAGCTCTTAAATGTACGTTGCCTTTCATTGATTAGCCATTTCATTTTTTACATCCTGTTTTTGTTTTGGCGCTCACGGGTCAAACTTTATCTGGAACTTGGTGGAGCATTGCCACGATGATCCATTTAATACAAATAAACCTTGAAGCTTAATTACCCAATGATTTTGAATTAAATGATTTCTTTGGTCAAGTTTAAGAGGATTTAAAGTTATAGTAGTACACCTCGACGTTGACAATGCCTTGGCGCAGGAGAATATCCTTGAACTAGTAAATGACAATACTATTACGCCAAGGCTTTGGTACCTCCGTACCTACCCCAGTTGTCATGATTGTTACACAACGAAGCTCCCATTTGGCATCACAATAACCTTAGTTGAGATATTTATATAGATACGTATAAATATATAGATATAGATCGAAGATTGTGATACTTATATTGAGATTGAGGGATAAAAAGGGGTATTGAATGTTTGAGGTGGGGACTAGAAAATTTGCAAGACTTTTCCCAAGTGGTACAGTGATTGTCTTGAATGCACTCTGATACTTATCCTTGGATTCTATTTCTATAAAATAGAGTTGAATTGGTCCTTGAGGGGAAGGATATTAAATAAGACCCACCTCAAAAATTTCCAATTCACGAACTATAATTCACATGTCGTCCTGCTATGCACGGCTTGATTCTCGAGACTAAGGTCACCTTTATCCCATGCTCATTGCTCTCTATGTGCATTGCCATGAATTACAACTCATGCCTCAATATGTCCATATCATACTGAATGATGTAACATGGTAATGACCATGCTGGTTAACTATAAATATTCTTGTGAGTGATAAACGATAATGCTTATATCCTTAGAAGACTGAGACTATGACATGGTTGTCCTTATGTCAAGAGACCAAAAGAGAGAGAAATAGGAAAAAAAAAATCAGAATATAAGCTTACAATGGTGATGAAATGTCATAATTAAGGAATATGTGATTAAAAATAGAGTTTAATAATTATACGTAAAACTATACTGTCAATCAATCATAATTAGCTTTTGAAAGATTGTGATTATTATCAAAATTAATGAACCGAATTATGATTGGATTACAGATTCACAATGTAAAAGGATTTACATTATCACAGACCTTTTTCTCTTAAAAGAATATATATGATAAAAGCAACAACACCTACATATTGTACTAACCATTTGAATATTATGTTGGACGTTAATTACTCCAGGGACCTTTTTTATTTCCCAGCACAACCATTTGCAACCTTTTTGTTAAGGTAACACTAACACGGTAATAAGATCATTAGGATGCTAGCTTTTACAACCTAATAGTAAACCTTAATCTAAAGTGCACCACGGATACAGATCAAATGTATGTCACATGAAGTTTGAGGGGTATCCCGTAAAAGAAAGGATAAAAAAGTGCATATTAAAAACGCAAATGCCACATTTTAGGCCTAATTATATATTAATGAAAATAAATAGGCACAGGACAGATCCCTTGTAGCAATAATATGTATCAAGAGGAACTACACGAGGTCATAAAAATTAAAAATTAAAAATAAAAATCTAAGAATCAAAAAATATCTGACAGAAGAAAAGATAAAAAGGCAATTCCTATGAGCAAGAGACCGCAAGATATTTGTTGAAACTGTATACAAATTAAACAGTGTAGACTAAACCTGGGATCTTATATAGACAATAACTAAAAACCATTGGAAGTTAGATATGAATGAGTAACGAGCAAACTTACATAACAATTACCAAGACATATATCAACTTCGATCGGCTGAGCTATGGACACGTTGTTATATTTCATGACTTGTGGTGTGGGAATCAATCATATTACCCTTCAGATCAAAACAAATATCCATGTCAATGTTAGTCCTTAAATGGTAACTATCATATAATAACGACATAACAAAACCACAAAAATGTGAAGCAAGTTCCTCTTTAGGTATGGAATAAAAAATGAATCAATAGTTTCAATTTTCTCTTAAGAAAAAGGCTAACATTTTCATTTATCATAACTGCAGTAATCACATGCCGGGAAAAAGTAAAGAAATTGTGATTTATAATGCGTTTAGGGATCCATAGGCATATCTGGAAATGAAAGAATTTTCATGCATGTGCATGATGTGCTCAATTCAACAGGTTGTTAGTTCCTAGTTAAATTTCTTCCAGCTAAGCTAATACAAGTTGGTATGGTGAACCAAACACGATATTGGTTCCTTTCCGACAAGAAAGCTTTTTTCTTACCTTCTAGATATTTTGATTAGCAAGAGAAAACAGTTCTCTTCATTAACATGAGCAAGGTACCTACACAGCTTATATGAACCATCAACAGGCAAGTAATTGTTTTACAAACCAGAATTTGACCACCATTACTTACAAAGAATGGTGAATGAAAATGCAAAAAATTCGTAAGGAAAGAGAACAGACATATTTTATCTTTTCTTAATTAAAGAAAAAGAAACTTAAATCACATGCTCCGAGTCACATTAAGATTGCTAGCTCTTTTGTGCATACCAAATGGGGAAATATCCCACCTCAAAATAATTAATGAGCAGCCAAATTGGTTCTTAACATTTAGTTTTTTTTTTTTTTCCTTTTTCGTCGATTAGAGTATTAATTTCTTAACCCGTTACCAAAGAGTAATCTATTTAAAATGACTTAATTTTGCCTTTTAGAGTGAGAAGGACTACACTTTCTCCAAGAATAAGTTTAAGAAAATTTATTTCATTTTATCCTTTCATTTTCTCTTAATTTAATAATAAAGAATGAATCACCTATTGTAATCAATGGATTAAGAGAAAATAAAAAATTAGAATGACACATACGAGTTCAAATTTATATAATTTTTTTCATCATTAGATAACATATCATAAATATTAAATTTCACATTAATACAAAATTATTTGCTACTTTATATATATTTTTTAAACTAAACTAAAATATGAATCACTTATTATCTTTCTATTATTTTCCAATTTTGACACAGTGTGAGATGAACCATCTCGATAATATTTAACTATAAGTGAATTGATAAAGGTGCATTCTCCATTAAGTGTGCATTCGTTTTTAAGTTATAGAATGATGTAATAGCTGATTTAATCACACTAGTGGAACCATTTTACCCATTTAAATTTATGAAGTTATTTTCTATCGTTTCTATATTTCAACTATTTTTTTCTAGTATTCAAGTACGATTTTGTTGGGAAGTATTTTTATTTATTTAAAATATTTATGTATTTCTTCTTCTTCTTCACAATTGTTTTATAAATTTTTCTAGATTTATCTTATTCTTACGTGTTTTACAACGATTAAATCAAACGACATGTTTTTCATGTTTTCATATTAATAAAACTACAATTCAAACCAGAAAAAAATAATGATTTATTTTTTAATAACTCTTTTTAATTCATATATTCTAAAAATGATTTACTTTCGTGCTCTACTTACTAGGGGGAAGATTCAGAAAAATAATGAGAAGATAAAAAAAAAAAAAAAAAGGTGATTTGATGTATTATATTGTTTGATTTGTTTTTTAGTTTTAATCATAGGGTCATTTTCCTATCATTCGAGAGGTTGTGCTCCATCTCTGATTACGCAAATAAGTAATGACAAAGTTTCCTTCACCTTCTGATGCAAAACAATTCACTTCTTTTACTATTGGTCTTTTACCTTGATCTTAATCAACGTCACTTTTTTTTTTCTTTTTCCTTTTTAAATTTAATATGATATACTATAAAATTCTAAAATTACTAAAACGTAATAAAAAAATCATCTAAATTGTGAATATATTTATTGATCTTTAACTTGAAATATTTTGATTAATTATTTTAAAAAATTTATAATAAATTTAAAAATATATTATATTCGTAAACTTAATCACATAAAGATACAAATATAACGTTTATGTTTTCATTAATTTAGTATAATAAAATTCTTAAAAATATTTATTTATCTTTAACTTAAAATATCTTAATTAATTGTTTTAAACATATTTAAAAAAAAAATTAAACATATATTATATCAATAAATTTAATCATACAAGAATGTAAACCCCACTTAGACGTAAAGAGTCCATGAGACAAGTAATTTTGCTAGTATATACAATGAAAGCAACGAGAATTGTATTTTTTTTTTTTAAGAAATGCATTTTTTACTGAAAATAATTTTATTTGTTAGTTGCTCTGTGATAGGATAAATTATATTTTAATTCTTCGAAAGGTGACTAAGGAGATATTTTATTCTCTTGTACTATGATATTTAATATTTTACCTTCCTATGCTTTGTTTCAATTCATTACCTACTTATATATTTCTCATCTATGTTTTTAATGATTTCCTTTTGTCAGGAATGAATCCAATTTTGAATGATAAATGTACCTTTTTTAGACTTATGAAAAATGCACATTAAAAATCATAAAATCAACTATTCAGTCTCATCGTTGTTTAACTCAAAATCATTATTAAATAATATCTTAAAATTTGTAATATATCAAGTTAAAATAAATTATAATTGACCCTCTCTATTTTTCTAACCATTTCCGAAACCTCGCGTTATATATGAATCTTAAGGATAAAACGAGTAAATTACATAAATAAATTTTTGAAGTTTTATAAAATTATATTAAATATCCTTTTATTTGTTAGCATTATTTATACCACTCTCATAAAAATAATTTCAATATAATATTTTAAAAAATTAAGGAGGTACTAGTGTTGATATAATATTTTCTAAAGAATAAGATAATGTCGTGTAGAAATTGAAGAAATAGGAAATAAGAAGTGGATGTGTATAATTTATTCATTAGAAAAAACCGACACATATGTATGAAAGGAATTCCAGCGTGCATGTAGGCGAGTATATTGGGAATTATGAAAGGGACAACCCTTTGTTAATCCTTTAATTAGAAGGGGCGAACTTAGTGGTGTTCTTGCATGCCACGGACTTAATTGCAATACTAATTTGGTCTCACAAGAAAGCTACATGCTTTGCCGGGTTTCAGGATTGACTAAATGATCGTTCCAGAAGCATCAACGTGGCTTTAGGCAGAATTGTCTTCCAAATTGCAAGCATCATTTGTTTTGATAATGAATTATCAAAATAGGTATACAATTTTAATTAGGAACATCTTAATTATTTTCTATCTCCAAAATTTTTATTAATTGCATTAGGTCATTGGCAATGATAATTGGGATTTGTTTTGAAGTGACTAAAGATAAAATTACAATTTCTTGTTGGGAAGTCAATTTTTAGAAAAGTCAGATCCAATCCGTTGTCCTAAAAGTAACAAGTGACGTTCATCCATGATTTAGAATTTAACACACTGTCTAATCAATGCTTGAAAAAATTACTTTAGATCATTTTAGCTGAAATTAAATGTTATTTGTTTGAAAGTTTCCATCTCAAAAATTATTTTATTTTCAAAAATTTTAGAGTTAAATGAGATTAAAGAGAAAAATGTATATACAATTACAGATTAAAAAAATGAGACCAACCACAAATCAAAGGACCCAACTGAAAAAGACAGATATTCTCCCAACTAACTCATTAATCCTACAATAAATGAAGAACAAAGGAAAAATCAATTTAATAGAGTTGAATTGTGATTCTAAACAAACGACCAAGATGAAGTTGAAATTTTATTCGTGACTATACCTAATAATAAATTTTATGACATCGTAAACTAATTTATTAATTTAATATCTCAATCATATCTTTAATGTCACGGAGATAAGAAATGTCATTTTTAGTCTATTTTTTTATGCATATATAAAAAAAATAATAAAATATTACATAATTATAAAAAAGTTGCATAAACAATACTCCTCGTAATGTAATTTTGATCAAATTTAGGCGAAATTTAGTTGATATTATTTTTGCTGCTTTATAATCAGAATTAGAGTTACAAAATCTGCATAATCATCTCACATAACATTAATTATCTAAATTATTAAGATATGAATTAAGTTTTCTGGCGTAATTTTTACTTGGAAACCTAAGAATCTGATAATAGCATTGGGATACGCGTTGTTCACTTGTTCATATGCAATTCCCCAGTCTCATTTTCACATGAATTTTTTTTTACAGGATCTGAGTAAATCCTATCGACAAAACTTGCAATTGACTCAAATCGAAACAATCCAGCATCAAAAAGTAAGGGAAAATAAAATTCTTCAAAGACAACATTAACAAGCAAATTAAAACAGGAGAAGATTATTTATGATACGAATTATTGTTTATTCTTTGATGAATGAATCACATGATGAAAACAAACGATAAATAGAGATCCGAACCCTAAATTTTAAAATTGATTGAGGAATGAACGATGAAATAGAAAAAAGATAAGGAGAGAGGAATGGACCTACCAGGTTATGTGGATGAAGGAGTTGAAGATGCGAGAGAGAGCGAGTCTGATTCGAAAAAAAGCGCCAAGGGAGAAGAAAGAGGAATCATGTACAAAATTCTGAAGCGTTTGAACAAAGAGATTGAAACTTCGTATTGGTGGAATGTATAATGTTAGAGGCACTGCAGAGAACCCCACAGCAAATACAAGTTCCAGCATTTTTTTTTTCTTTTTTTTTTTTTTTCTTTTTCTTTGCCTTTTTTCGGTTTAAGAGTGGGTGTGTATCGTATTATATATGTCGTTTATTTTTGAGAACGACGAATGACGTTGAGATATGAATAAAATAAAAATACAGGAAATAATGAATGATGATTAATTTATGATGCACGCTATTTATACTGGAAATAAAATATGTAGAGAATTGTTGGTTAAAAAATATTAATTTAAAATTTCAGGACATTTAGATCTCCAAAAATAATTATTTTAATAATTATTTAAATAAGCACGCTATTTATCTTAAATTATTTAAATAAACAGAACTCATTTTAATATATATACTTTTTAATCAAACTTATTTTATTAAATTTTTTTTATAATAAATTCTATTTAATCAAATACCCTTAGATGTGTGTTTAGAGTAAATAATAAAATCTCTTACCTCATCTTCGTCTATTCAAAAAATATCAGGGTAAATTTAGATATATATCAAATAATTTTTAACTTTAGGAGGTACGACAACAAAAAAAATTATATTTACAAATATTTTCAAATAAAATTTTAAGTAATATAAATAGATATTTTTTTTCATTATTCATTTGTAAATAAAATGGATACGGGGAATCATGTTACCTGTACACATGAGTATCCATTACTTGCTAATAAAAAATTATTTAATATTTTTATCTAAATATTTTAATTTTATTTAAATTTATAATTTAGAGAAAATTGTTTATATAATTTAAGAAATTTTATTGTTTAAAAATATAGAAAATAATATACATTTATATCATAAAAGAAATTTATAATTGATAGAATAATTTGAAAAATAATTAAAATTATAATCTTCTATATCTATTTAGTTTATAAATGCATAGTGATATTTATAATATCTATTTAGTATAAACTCATAAATAATTCATTAATTATTTTTATAAATTTTGTTTCTTAAAACTATAAATAACTATTGGTATACAAGGATGTATAAATAATTATTTCTTAAACAATATGGCTGTTATCCGCACTGGTCCCGTTATGGGTCCCTACTAATTGGATTCGGATCCTTTCAGAGACGACAAAAGGACAATATCTGTTACTTTCACACTTTTTTTTACATAAATAATGGATTAATGGCGCACATTGAGAAAATATCATCTGAGACCTGTTAAATCTCTTGGTAACCGTACTTTTAACTTTAACTCTTTTTTTTTATATATATATTTTTATTATCTTTTGTTGTTGTCCATGTTTAATTTTATGCAAAAGTGTAGGGCTAATGACAATACATGTCAAAATTGATTTGGGTTTGTGTTTAATTTATTTAAAAAAATTTATTTCTGCATTTTGATTGAATTTTATATTTGGTTATTATATTTTATTAATTTTTTAGCATATCTTTCTTATCTCTTAACAATAAATTTAGAAAACATAACTTATCCATTTAAAAATATATCTTTTCAAATATATTTTTTGAAATACATTTTTAAATATATATTTTTATCTTTTAAAAAGACATATTTACAAACATTCAATATCATAAGTGATTCATATTTCTTATTTAGCTTAAAGTCTAATAATGTCTTATAGGTAGTGTGACACATGTAAGAAAATTATTATCAGAAATTACAATTAAAATTTTATCTGGAACAAATATCAGTGACAATACAGCTATGCTTTATATATTTGTTTTATAGATATATTTTTAAAGGATAAAAAATATATATTTAAAAATATATATTTTTAAATGTACAAGTTATGTTTTATATATGTTTTTAAAAGATAAAAATTTATTTTTAAATGGAAAAAAATATTTTTAAAGTTTTAAATGTCCAATCAAAAATAGAAGAACAAAAATAAAAATTAACAAAATTATAACTATCAAAAGTAAAATTCAATCAAACTATAAAAAAATATTTTAATAAATTAAAATAAATTCAAGTAAACACCCAGAGAGTTACATGTGCATTGTCATTAATCATGTGAACATTTTTTAAACCGCATTAAAAATAAAAGACTAAAAGTAAAATGTAATGAAAATACTAGAACTAAAAAAAATTAGGAACAAAAATTGAAAACGAGTGAATATCCGGCCAATAAAACATATTTAAACCTACTTTTTATAAAGATTAATAATTGGATAAATAGTGTATGTAACTTGATGTAAAAATTTCATTGTTTGTCTGGTTTGATAATAAATTTCTTCACTTTTTTGAAAACTCTCTTAAAAATCATATTAATTGATATTCTTTTATTGACTAATAGTATGAAACTTTTATACTAAATATACATACAAATTAAAACCTTAACAATTTAGGATCCATTTGATTTCTATTTCCAACCTCTTTTAGTTTTTAAAAAATGAAGAAAACATATTATATCAAACTCATACCTCACCACCACGTGGTAGAACTCTGGATACGAGACAGAAGAAAAACATAAAAAAAAAATGTCAGTTGTTTTGTATTATATATGTATATATAAATATAGATAAACCTTATTGACTCTGACTAACTTGTTTTCAAAAATATTTACCAACACCCAACATTATTTAACAACAAAACCTATGTATTTATTTATTTTCATTAAAAGACTTTGTTTTAAATTTCAATAATTCATCTTCTAACTATATTATAAAAGAAGGGGTGCTTTCCTGAAATGTTTCCTACCAATTTTTATAAAAAATCTCATGCTTTTTTTTTTTCTAACTTGTTTGAACCCGTGATCTAACGACTGTTAAATAATCTCTTCCAGAAATCACATTGAAATGCTTCCTTTGGTTCAATTACTTTGTTGTTATACATAGAAGAATGGTGGAGTAGTATAAAAATAGAGGACAAGTTTGAAGATGATACTACTTTACAAGACGTTGGAAAGAGAGAACAAAAAAATATCTCTCTTTTCCATATTCTCGAGTTCAGCAATTTCGAGTACAACAATGACAACTTTGTTAAGATCATTAGAATGACAGTTAATGAGAGCTTTACGTTAAAACAGAGAGTAGTCCAGTAGTCCGTCTAGACTTAATTTCGATGTTGAGAGTGATGAAAATGGTAAAAGAAAATGTCGGCTAGACCAGAGGATATTGCTTGTTGGGGTGTTCCTGGTATAATTTGCCTTATATCTTTTGGTTATCCGAAGCAAAGGATAAACTTCTATCCTATGCATACAGAGAGTTGTTGATTTTCGTTGTCTCTCTGTAGTCAGTTCCAAAAACGTAATATGTATGTGTGCATTAACCTTGTGTTTTGGTGAATTGTGTGCATTAACATGGTATCAACAGCTACTGTATACAACATGATCATGGGAATGTATATTTCATATGACTATTCAAGTAGGGGATCTATGTTATCTGCACATACAGAAGTGAACTATGTACACTAAATAAATAAGAAGGGAAGAAGAGTGTAATATACACAAAAAGTGTCACGACTCATGGAGAAGATATGCATGCTAACAACTGGCGGCATAGCTGTTGTAACTCAAGTGAAGGATCTGACGAGGATATGGTTGAGAGTACAGACCTTGCTTCTAATAGTCCAACTGATATGTTTTCCAAAATCACATCTTCGCTGGCCATAAGTGATGCTATTAGCTTCGCACCGGCTATCCTTTCCTGTTGAACAATAAAAATGCATCAACATTATATGAAATTTTCCCACACGTTAAGAAAATTAGAGAAATAATATGGCTACACTAAAAAGAAAGCCATATGGACTTCCACATTTGTTCACTTCGTACCATGCTGTCATCCATTGCCTTTCTCCCCTTATTTTGATTTTAGCCACCAGAAACATATTTCCTCAGAAATTTTCTTAATATTTTCCACGAAGTAACTACATCTATAGGAATAAAATACCAAATTTTGATCGACATCTGATGCAACCATATTTGTGTATATCCAACGAGGTTATTGTAGAAATTATGGGATTTTATACATAAGTGTGAAGAAAAGGACAAAAACTAAAGTGATCACTGAATACAATAAAATTGATATTGACTTGATTCAATATGATATCTGAAAATGTGATGACAAGAAAATAGCTCAAGCCCTTATTTATATTAATAATAGACAATAATCCTTATTTAAAAAAAGGAAACAAATAATGAGACAAAAATAAGGAAACTATTCCGAAGGGATAATCCAAATGAGGAAAACTGATCCTAAGAAATATTCTAAGATATAAGATAAAATATTGATTTTATGAGGCATTTTTCACAAATTATAACATAAGACAGAAACAATCTAATAAAATTACCAGGGTGGGTGACACAATTTGCCTCCAAAGCCTGCTATAAATAGTTGGTAGCATTCACCACCAACCATTTTGGGGAAGGGGAGTGGCATAAAATGATTACAAGAACAGAAGGAAGAAAGATACTAAAGCCATAGATAAATGTTATTGCACCAAAAGGTCAGAGAAAATCTTATTAAATGACCGGGCAATGCGTCTCATGACACAATTCAGACTCCCACCACCAATATGTTTAATACATGGATCCCAATGTTGGATCTAGCAAGTAGATAACACATATAAGAGACTAGTGTAAAATGGTTTATTCTAATAATTTTACATATACAGTATTGTTAATGTAGAAGACCAAAGGTAATTTACCTTATCTGACTCCTTCCTCAGGGCTTTTAGCGCGATTCTGAGTAGGTCAGATGCATAAGGAAGAACTGCAGATCTTAGATGATAGACAGCTGAAAATAGGATCTGGGTGCATGCTGCTCTAATGTCTGACTTAGTTTCAAACTGTTGACCAAATATACTTACTTTCAAAAACCAAGCAAGAATGATGGTGAAGTTTCAAGAACTAAAACTTCATTAAATTCTACTGCCAGGCAATCAAGATCAAAATCCACGTTCATACCTCAAAAGAATGGAGGAGAAAAGGAATAACTTGTGCTGCAAAGGGCTTCTTACAAGATTCTGATATCTTCTGGCAAGTGCTAATGAGAACATTACCCATACACAGACGAAAAGAGAGAGGAACTGCAGCTACAAATTCTGAGTTTACCTCCCCAAACTCAGGAATTGAAGTTTGTTCATTATTGTCATTGCAGAACTGATTGATCACATAGGTGACAACAGCATTTCCTGCAACAGCAGCAGCAGAATCAAAAGATTTGAGATGAAGTCACATTCAACTACCCAGTAGCATCATGCTTATATTCAGGAGAACGCACATTAATAAGACAATAGTACCTTTCTTCCCAGAAACCCTAATTTTGTCGGACATGGAATCAGTGATTGAATCCTTAGCTTGTAGTTCAGCACATATCATCAGGGCTAGACAATCAATGCACCCATGTTGTGCTTTAGAAACTGAGAAAAGGCAATATCCATCACACCATAAGTTTTAGTTCATATAAAATTGAAAGAAACTTTGAAAATTAATACTTATGAACCTGAATCAGTATTGAGGCAAGGCCATAACAGCACTTTTTCAATCATCTTTCTAATTGCATACATTGAAGAATGAGAAAGTGACTCCCAGCCTCTGACCTATAAATGCAAAAAAGCAACCTTACTGCAAGCCAAATTGAAATTAACAGATAATGCCAGAAACTGAAACAGACTTCTACGCAGCAGAAACAGACGATTGAAATAGTAATGGAGGAAACTATTTACCACTAGAGATGTGCAGATTGAAAATAAGCAGGCCTTTATCTTCAGTATATTCTTAGAATCAACAGCCATCTCTAACACGGGGCAAAGAAATGGGAAGAGAACCTAAAGTATCAGACAGCATAAAAAAGTTGAAGTAATCACCCTATAAACTTTCAATAAGGAAAAAACTACTAAGGTTTACTGTGGTGCCAGATTATGATGTGATATAAATAGGATCTCTGTCACACAGAAAAACAAGTGTAGTATAAGGATTTATACATTTGACAGTGTTAATAGTCATAACCAATTATGCAAACTGACAGAATTAAGAACTCTGTCAAAACAAAATTTTATGAGGCTTGAGGAATCGCATCTAAAAGTTTTCAATCATGATGTAATGTCGAATACAAAACAATGTCAAAAAATCTCTTAAAAGGAAATGCAAATAAAATCAAGGTTGTGCTTGTTGATGTCTTCCTGAAATTTAAAAAAAAAACAGAAAGAAAAAAAAAAATTACTTGTTGATGAATGCGTCCACACAGCTCAGCAGAAAGCTTCCGAACCTCTTCAAATTCAAACTCAGAAAAAGCCCTGCGAAAAATGAATTGCAAGCATATGTATGTATCAGGCTCCTGTAATGTTTAGCGGACAGGAACAGGCTATGTTCTTTCAAGGACCAACCTGTTTAGAAGGAGAGCAGCGACACAATCATAACAATTCTCAAGGTCCCTACTTCCAGCATCTACCTTGCAAGAAAAAATATATACAATATACGTAGATTGTAACAACTTTAGAAGAAAATATAATGTATTAAATGAAAAAAGACACAATATCTTGTCTGATAGACATACAGTAGTTGATGCACGGTACTCAAGAACCTGAGATTATACATAGGATTGAAATCCAGAGTCATGAATCTATATAACTAAAACCCCCAAGTAAGAATTACTAAGTGTTACTGTGTTAGTATCAGGATTTCTTCTGTCAACCTCTTATTTTCTTCTCCATGAAACATGAATTACTACAATAGTTTCAAGCACTTTAATTAGAGGAATTTGTGAACTTTGAGAAGAAAGAGAGAACTTTAAAATTTCAAAAGGCAGTGCTCTGTCTGTCCAAACACGTTTCTCTCAACTACAAGTCTACCAAGAGTAGGTCCAGCAGGGACATGCTTAAACAAACTAGCACAATTATCCATAAAATGTAAAAACAGAGACAATGATTAAGATTTTAGAATGTAGTGTAAGACTATACTACTACAAGATTTGATTATGAAGAAGAATCACGTAGCTGGTGTCTTTATCCAAATTTTGGCAAGACTAAAATCAACAGCAATTTCAATTCAATAGGCGCAGAAAGCAAACTTCAGCTGTCCCAAATTCATGAGCATATAGAAATGGGAGGGAAACCTTGATTTCATTTGCCTTTAATTCGTGCATCAGAAGATTCGATAAACAAACATCAATACCAGGTAAAACTGACAGGATGACTATTAACAGAACCAAAACAATGAACTCAGACGAAAAGTTTAAAGAAACACATCTGCATGAGGATTATGCATTGGTAAAACCAAAATAGCCAACAAGACAACCAGACAGGAATACATACCCAGTATTATATTTTGACTGAGATGTCCATACATAATTGATGAATTGAGGTCATTGAAAGTTTTCAGGGGAAGAATCTTAATTATGAGCAATGGGCATAAACGCTCAAACAGAGAACGCTGCATTTCTTCAAACTCATCACTGGTGTAGGTTCTTCGCTCCCATCTTGACAAGAAACTTTCATCAATCCTGCTATGGAATTAAGAATGCATCAGGAAAGAAACTACTACCAGCACATCAAATGATTATATAAATCTGTGTCACACAACTACATCACATTTAGAGGTTACACATCAATTGCTGATTGATTTAGTGTGTGCAAGAATTTCTCTCACTTTAGAGACAATTACATAGAGACTTTCACTGTATACAGATATGGTGCTCTTCATATGGATATTTGATGAATCGAAAAGCCAAGAAGCAACATCAGCGTGAGAAAACCAACCACAAATAATAGTCATCATCAACTCAAAGGTTATCCCAAAACAAAACAAATTTCAATACCACCAGTAAAATATATCAAAAGTAACCAAAAGTTCATTATGTTTCAAAATCTGGTGCTGTAACTACATAAATTGTGTTTGAAGAATGATGGAACCATTGAGTCATCCAAGCAGCATCATGAGATCCAGAAAGAGTTACTAAGGCATCCTAACTTACCAATAAGGGAGAAAGACTATTCCGATAAATCAACAACCACCATTATAAGTGCATAATTTTTCATTTTGCTTTTCATGTATCCACACCTTAGCTAAAGATCAGACACATTTTTTTAGAACCCTTAAACTTTAGAGTTCTATAAAACCAAAGATCAATCAAGCAACATGAAAAAAATTATGTAAGTCCCCACGCAACCATGCCCATCAGCTCAATAAAGTACAGCAAATTCACATGTCTGCTTTGAACTCTCAATCAATAAAGAGTGCATCAGGTTTCTTTACCATCCATTGGCTTTATAAGTTGAAATCTAGATTTCCTATTGAGTCATTGCAGTGTATCCAATATTTGACACAATGCTCTTTGGTTTTTTAGTTAAAGCTCTTGAGCTCACAATTCTACACAGGGGGGACATATAACAGCATACAGTTTCATTTAAAGATTTAAGATATTTTATCTTTAAAATAATGTACTACATATACTCACTCCTTCTGTTCTCCAACATGCAACAGAACATGATGCAATACAAGATCAGCAACATCTGCCAGACTTTCACTTATATAACTCAAGAATTTGACAATAATTGCATTTGATGGATTGGCAAACATCTTGTCAACCAGTGGTCCAATTAAGAAGTTCCAGTCTTGAACCTGTCAAATTAAGGAATAAGAATACTTAGACAGTATAAATTTATGTATCTGAAGGTACATTTATTGGAGAGATTTTATAATTGATTGCCATAATTGGTTTGCAAAGAATCAACAAGTATATACAAAATGTGTAAATGTAAATGGCCAAGCCTAAGGGTGAACATGTAGGGGCAAATAGATATGTGAAAGGTTTGTGAACAGTCACCAAACCAAAAACGAGTGCAAACCTCATCAAACCAAAAATGAGTGCAAACCTCAACTCTTCAAGAATTGAGTTTTGTTAGAGATAGAAAGAAACCAATTTGGGGCCTGTGTCCAATAGCTTAAATTACAACATGATTTGGTTCTTAACATGTGCAAGAACAACTTCTACCAAACAGTTGAGAGTTTCATTGTAGCTTCCCTAAACCTTCATAATCAAATTAAACTTTAATTAGGCGAGGAGGGCTAGTGCTATGTCATTGTTCAGGCTGTGAGAACAAAGCATTTTCATGTGAAGGGGAAGATTAGAGATAAACAATCATCCTTAGCTGCACACCTAATAACTAATACTTTGTTCTAGACAGATTAAAGTAATCTACAAACATAACATTGCTTTAGCAATTAGCAGTCTTAAATGTTGAAATAATCTGTTAGTATTTATTACGGCATAAAATCTTAAAAGTCTACAATTTCCATTACTTTTATACTTAATAAATAGGTCAGTCGTCTATTTCTTGATCAGATTCCCAGATTGAAAAATAAAAGGAGAGAGGAAAGTACAAAGTTATGAAGTGAGACATGCACTCTAAAGGGCAAAGTATACAGTTATAGCCATTTATTGGAAAGCTAATGGTTGTAATTGTGATAGAATACATACAAATGTATAACAAATTATGTAGTTAAAATCTCAATGGTCGATTGTTCAATTAACAGTTATAACTCCATATATTATGCTGTGAACTTTAAAGTGCATCTCTCACTTTTGATGAACCAAATCCCATAGCCAAATACACAATTGCTCAATCTATCTTACACTTTTAGACCACACTGGAACCAGTTTGAGTACTCGGTCAGTATCCAACTTTGACCCTGACACCAAATAACAAAGCATGAGAACAGAATGGATGCAGTACTTTAAACCAATAAGTACATAAAACTGAAGTACATAACTGAGAAACTGATATACAGTCACAGAACTGAACAAGGAAAACAATAAGAAGAAATTCTCACAATTTCAAGTGGACAGCATTGTGCATGTATGTGTCTTGAAAATATAACAATATAAAGTTATATGTATGTGTAAAGTTTTCCATGTACTTATTATATATGCTAGTTAAAACCAAACAGCACAGCATCAATTAAACTTTGGCAATCTAACATGATTATATGAAAAGCAGAACGTGATTTTCATATATTCAACTGCAGGATAGCAACAGCCAATAAGTGCATGATCTTGAACAATTTCAAACTGAGAACCAAGCAAGCATTACTCTTCCACATCAAAGTGTATTAAAAAACTTGATGAACTTTATCTTTAGAAGATACTCAGCCATAAATAAACTGCTTGAAATTCGCATAGAATTTTATAAAAATTATCTACAAGTCAATGGCATGCCATCAAACGAATGGGAGATTTTCATGAGAAATGCATCCTTGAAAAGCTATTAAACTGTACAAAACTAACCTATTATTACACAGGTGCCAATACATGCTCAACCTACCTTGTATAAATGTTAATATAGAAAATAGAACTAGGGAAGCAACAAAATGCATAATCTGTAAAATTGTGATTTTGGAAGTGGGAAAAAAAAAACTACCTTTATCTCCAGTGGACTGTGGAAGTTCTAGGCTTTTACTGTTGCTGCTGTAAGGACAAGGAGGCAAAACTTTTTGTCAAGCAGTGATATCTTCACGTATAAAAAATTCTTAGTTTATGAACTCCAGGTCTAAAAATAGTTTCTACAAATTCAGCTCCGAAATTTAAAGGCCCAGTAGAAGGAGAAGCAAAGAGATGGAAGCATACCTAAGACAATCAAGAAGCAAGAATATGATTTCAATTTTCTGGCTGTGATGTTTGAGGACCCCAATGACAGCATCAATTGCAGATGATTGGTTCTCATCCGAAGAGTAGACAAGATCAACCAGTGCAGGCAAGTACAACGAAGGGTCTGCAGACGTAATTCAGAAATGAAAATGTGTCACCAAGCATATGTATATGCCAGTCTAAATGTTTTTGTGACAAGATATTTACTGGACTAACATAATGTGGTATGGACCTAAGTGAGAACACTAATGCTTAAATAGATATATGTAAATCAAAGTAAAAGAGAGGAGCACAAGAAGTAATGACAATGGGCATATTTGGATAAACTTCTCTATAAGCACTTATAGAAAAAAATGGGAAGTTCAAATGGAATAAGTTTTACTATAAGTCAAAATTTTGTTTATGCAAAAGTTAAAATTAAGTTTTTGGAGAAACTAATATTAGAGAATTTCTACAAATTAGCTTATGCATAAGCTAATTTTTGCTTATGGAGAAACTTATTTCATTTTTCCTTCCTAATTTTATTGTCATATAAGTGTTTACCAAAAGTTTATCCAAACAGACTCAACTGAAAGAGGGAATAAAGGAAGAAGGAGAAGTAAAAGGAAAATGCAAAGAAGCTATCAACCTAAAAGTGTAAGCTATTAGATGCAAGCGTACAAATTGCTTTTAATCACATCTTAAACACCCCCAAACATCAAACTCTTTAGACTTGAGGTGTGAATAAAGCTTGGGTTACCAATACCTTGTATTTCAGATTATATTTTAAAAGCAAAAGTGATGGTGCATAATCATTAGGACAAAGGAGCTCCAACACCATGTCATGAAACAGTCATTCCTAACACACACACACACAAATACATTTTATATTTCAGTTTTAATGCTAACCTATCAATGGAAGCAATTTGGATGCCTGCTCAGAAATCATAATTTCTTCATCTCCAAGCCGCTCTAGTAATTTGTTTGCTATATCTTGCCTAAAATACAAACTTTAACAATTAAATACACAAACAACTAAAAATATGGTATAACAATATAAGCAATCATACCAAGCAGAATGAGGCATTAAATCCTGTGCCTTTGATGATATATGCAAGACTTCTGATATAACATCCAAAGCATTTCTTCTCTGTGAAATGTTTCCAGAAGCAAGGAGCATTAGAACTTCCATAAGGCACTTATCATCTCTGCTCCTGGAGGATCATAATGCATATCAGTTTTAAATTTAAAAAGAAAAGATTTCAGACTTAAAAAGTGCTCCTACTTGGTATCATAACAGAGAGAATAAAATGATTACATTGAGCAGTATTCTGCTATCAGCATCACAACAGCTCTAGCTGTCCCATCTCGCTCATCTAGGAGGCTTAGCAGAAAAGATATCACAGCTTTTGCCTGCTTACTGTCAGTAAGTGTATCTTCTTGTGAGTAATCTGGCCTCAGAATGATAGCCTTGAAGATTGATACAACCCCAACTATCACATCTTCATCAGTGCAATTAAGCTACAGTAGAAAGAGGGAAAAGTGAGAGCTAAGCTGCCACTCTGATAAGAGAATCTATACCCAAATTACTAAACCACAGTTTGATTAGTAACTGACTCCTAGATACATCATAACTAAATCATAGCTAGATAACAAGCAAGTCATAATCTATAGTTCTATATCAATATGCATAATCCCAATAACACATGGCAATATCTGTATCATCAATCAAGGAAAACCAGAGGTCCTGCTGAATGTAGAAAGGCCCCCAGAAAGTAGGAACAATTGCATGACACCATAAGAATCTTAAATAATTATCTTTTCCTCAACATCAAATTACAGCATAAAAAACTTTGACAAAACCAGTCCTTTACACTAAAACTAGTAGATTACTTAATCAATGTTTGGTTTGTTCGAATAGGAATGATGAGAATGAGATTATGAGAAAGGTCTGGAATTCAAAGAAATTCCCATTATTCCATCAAGGATAAATTTAATTTACAAGCATACCCTTTGTCTTCCATCTCAAACTACCTTCATCCATCAACTATGTGAACTCAGTTTGATGTCAGATAGTTCTGGAGTTTGAGATATTAAGAAATAGTACCCTGCTTTGACAAGAACATCATAACCAAATGTTAATTATATTATGGAACGGTTTGACAAAATGTTAGTTTTTACTGACAGTTTACTGCTCAAAATTGCAGCATCAATCTTTCTATCAAATGCTAAGGGTATTATTACCACATTCAAAGGCTCTACCAACACCATGTCATACTAAGTAAAAAGTCAGAACTAAGAATAGACTACAGTAAAAATAGTAATAATGGCATCCTTATTAAGTTTCTAATGATGACAATTGAGAATGCAAGATTTTGAAGGAGAATAAATATAACACATTCATTTGCAGGATTAAATGGTTGCGCAATGGTTTTGTTTAAAAATATATTTGCAATATATTCCCCGAAGATCTCAGGTAGAGGTACCTGTGATACTAGAATGCGTGAGATATTCGTCCCAGAATCCGACATTGTGCTTTCAAATCTCTTGCTGTCTAGACGCCCCAGAAGTAAGCATAAACAATTTAAAAAAAACTTTCTGGTCTCCAACCCACCTTCACCGTTTTCAATATAGCCATCACCAGTGTGGTTATCCATATAATACTGCAATTGTCAAGGATATCAGCAACTATACAATTCCATCACAAAATCACATGAAGCCAGAACGAATTGAGTTATCATGTCATCATATCAGATATTATAATCATGATTGCTCAAATTATTTCAAGACATCAGTAATCCTACTCTCTACTGCATAAATAACCTGAATGCCAGACATATACTGGTCCAACAGTTCCTTGTGTTGCTGAGAGAACTTCTTATCTTCCAGGTGTAGTAGCATGCTATAATGCTTCCAGCAAGAAGAGAGCAGTAAATCCCCAGTCTTGAGAGCATTAGAATCAGTCTTCAATGCTGCAGACAAAAGGAAAAATTATGGCCATGGAAGACTATGTGAATGAATTAAATATCAAATAGCTATATAGAAATGCAATGATTCCAGAACCTGCCTCATGTTGAAAGGACCCATAGTGATCCTTTATCTCCTCCAGCCATTTAAGAACTTGCTCCAAGCCTTTGGCATGTAAAAATCGACTTTTCTTGCTCCACTGCAATGTAGAGTTGAATATTGAACAACTGAATATGTTCAGTGCAACAGAAAGCCAAACAAAGAAGTTACACTTGAATGATCACAGCACCATGTTTTTTGCATTCCTATTTTATATGTATATATATGTTCATGTTAGTGATTTTGTGCAATTTAGAATTCAGTTTCGAGTTCAAGCTGATAATACTTTCTGCCGAAACAGATGAATTCCTGTCACCAAATCTGAGGTAGTTTTACTTTTATATTAGTTCACCTTTCACAAGGAATGTTGGAAAAGAGCTCAATTGCTTCTATTTTCATTCATTCAATTTAGCATGCAGATCTATTTGATGTTAAGTATGAAATAACAAGGTTTGTCAATAATCATGAACCTAAAACCAGAATGGGCTTTTGTTACCAAATTCAAGATTACAGGTAATGTTACCACAGATGACCTTTTAAAAGTCTTCTTCACATTGTTTAGTTAAATAATGCCATCACTTCCTAATGTTTGCTTATTCAATATGATTTTCCTGATTGGATATCATAAGTGCATAAAATGCACACATGTCACATCTAAAACATGGGAGATTCAAATAACTGAACAAGAATTAAGAGTAAAACTTACAGAAAGGAGTCTTCGCACCAAACAAATAATGTCATCTAAATGATGCCAAAGAGTATAGTCCCTTTCAATCTTGGACATCAAAGAAGATTTTGAATCCAATTTCACCTTCATGTCATTAGTACGAGATTGTACAAAAGTAATTGCCTGATCTTTCGTTTCTGTATTTAATTTCAACTTCTTACTTTGAAGCTCAGCTACTTTTGTTAATGCTCCAGAAAGGGACAAAAAACAATCAGCCACAGACACTCCAAGGCGAGATGGCAACTCAAAACCATCCTGCAAAGTGCTGAAGAGCCAGTGATCAAATAACAAAAACTGATGGAATAATAAGTGAATAAAAGGCACCAATGAAAGAGTTATAAAGTTGACATTATTGAAACAATAAATGGTACCATGCTACAACATGAAGCATGAAACTGTAGGTTTATGAAGAGGAACAGCTGGGTACAATTGAGATTATCACTGAACACATCAATAATCTGTTCAATGCTTACATACAATTAAATGTTATCTAGTGACAGCATAGATTGACTAACAAGTGTTAACTTCAGGCATCATGTCTAAAAAGAGAGGGGGGAGGAACAATATTTGATGAATGTTCTGAATATATGATGAGGACACATGCTTACATAATGCTAAACAATAAAACAAAAGGCAAATATCTTGATAAACACACACGTACAATGCACATAGGCAAATATCTCTGAAACTAGAAAGAGATTCATGAGAAACGACAGTACCTTCCTTTACTCACAATGCCAGCCAAATCCGTAAGGCAGGTAGAGAGTATCTTCAATAAATCACCATACCTCTCCCTTATTCCTATCAAACACAAGTTAATTACACAAATTGAGTTTTAAATAAAAGATTTCCTATTCTCTAAACCACTAGTCCTTCATGAATACACGATGAACAGTAGAAACAGCAAGCGCTCACCAGAAAACAACGAATGATGAATGGAACTTTCGTACTCGACTAGATTGCGAAGAAGGAGACACCAACCGAGCAACAAGTAGCGATCATGCTTTCCGGTGATAACGCCGGCGAGGGCCTCAGCAACAGGTTCGAAAAGAAGCTCATCCTGGAAGAGCCAGTTCAGCAGAATCATAGCTTGGTCAGCGTGCTTCGACTTCAACGCCTGCGAATCGAGAAACGCACAGTGACAGTGTTACGAAAAGAGACCTCAATTCGAAAAGAACAAATTAACAGGAGAAACCGTATACGTTGTCGATGATGGGAAGAAGGACTTGGTCGAGGGAAGAGTTATTGGTTACAGCATCGGTTACGTAGCTGTGGAAGAACCAGAGAGAATCTTCGAGCGAGGCGAGTGAAGCGTGTGAGCGTGGGGAGAGTCGAGAAATAGAGTCGTGAAGCTTCTTCGGACGGGAAGTGAGTAGAGAAGTCATGGCACGTGCGAGCGTGACGGAGACGATGGATTCGCCGCGTTGCGCCTCCGATTTCCATAGCAACTCTTGTTCTCCCTCCATTCTTTGCCGAACGCAGCGAAAGCACAATGCACACGTTTTTTTGTTTTGTAAAATGAATAAATTGGGCCTACTAAACTAAAGTATGGCCCAAGAGAACAATAAAAAGTTACGCCGCGCGTAACTCAGAGCGATGGTTCTGTAATGCTTGGCGAGTATAGAGAGATATGCAAGGCACTGGTGCACGTAACTGACTCTAGGTCGCTCTCGAAGGGTCTGCAACTCCATGGCCACGTCATCAAAGCAGGTTTTGAAACCATTCCTTTGGTTTGCCACCACCTTATAAACCTTTACTCAAAGTGCAACCTTCCTCACTCTTCACACAAACTCTTTCTCTGTTTCCCTCACAAATCTGCGACCACATGGAGTTCCCTAATCTCTTCTTTCGCACAGAACGATCTTCCCCTCCTAGCTCTCCGCTCTTTCCGCCTCATGCTCCGCCACGGCCTCCGCCCCGACGACCACACCCTCCCCACCGCCGCCAAGTCCATCGCCGCCGTCTCCTCCCTCCCCCTCGCCCACTCCCTCCACTCTCTCTCCCTCAAAACCGCCCACCTCGCTGACGTCTTTGTCGGAAGCTCCCTAGTCGACATGTACGCTAAATGCGGCCATGTCAGCCTCGCGCGCAAGGTGTTCGACGAAATGCCCCACAGAAATATTGTCACCTGGAGTGGGTTGATATACGGTTATTCTCAAATGGGTCTTGACGAGGAGGCTTTGCACCTCTTTAAGTGTGTACTGGAAGAAGAAAATGTTGGTGTTAATGATTTTACTTTGTCTAGTGTTTTGAGGGTTTGTAGTGCTTCCACGTTGCTTGAGTTGGGAAGGCAAGTGCATGGCTTGTGCTTTAAGACGAGTTTTGATTCGTCTTGTTTTGTGGCTAGTTCGTTGATTTCTTTGTACTCTAAGTGTGGGGTTGTGGAAGGAGGGTATAAGGTTTTTGAGGAATTGCGTGTTAGGAACCTTGGCATGTGGAATGCGATGTTGATTGCGTGTGCTCAGCATTCACACGCAGAGAGAACGTTTGAGCTGTTTGAAGAGATGGGGAGGGTTGGGATGAAGCCTAATTTCATTACTTTTTTGTGTCTGCTTTATGCGTGCAGCCATGGGGGGTTGGTGGAGAGGGGGTGGCATTACTTTGGGTTGATGAAGGAGCATGGTATTGAGCCGGGGTCGCAGCATTATGCTACATTGGTGGATTTGCTTGGTCGTGCTGGGAAATTGGAGGAGGCAGTTCGGGTGGTTGAGGAGATGCCTATGGAGCCAACAGAATCGGTTTGGGGGGCATTGTTGACGGGGTGTAGGATTCATAGGAATGCTGAATTGGCTTCCTTTGTGGCTGATAGAGTTGTTGAAATGGGTGCTGTGAGTTCTGGAATTCAAGTTTTGTTGTCTAATGCTTATGCGGCTGCTGGGAGATGGGAGGAAGCGGCGAGGGCGAGAAAGATGATGAGGGATCAAGGGATAAAGAAGGAAACTGGTTTGAGTTGGGTGGAGGAGGGGAATAGGGTTCATACATTTGCTGCTGGGGATAGGTCTCATGGGAAAACCAAGGAAATTTACGACAAGTTGGAGGAGTTGGGAGAGGAAATGGCAAAAGCTGGGTATGTTGCAGATACTTCTTTTGTGCTGAAAGAAGTGGATGGGGATGAGAAGAGTCAAACTATAAGGTATCATAGTGAAAGGTTGGCCATTGCCTTTGGCCTTATTACTTTCCCTCGGGAACGGCCAATCAGAGTAATGAAGAACTTGCGTGTCTGTGGTGATTGCCACACTGCCATCAAGTTTATTAGCAAGTGTACTGGGAGGGTTATTATTGTGAGGGACAATAACCGGTTCCATCGATTTGAGGATGGAAAATGCACTTGCGGAGATTATTGGTGAACTTTTATGACTGATGATGGTAAATTGATAAGGTAGATTGGGATAGTCACTGATAGAATTGGGAACGAAGGGGGAACAGAATAGAATTGGCTCACAACTATTACATCATTCTGAGTCATCTTACTTTTCCTATCTAACTACATACAAAATTATGGTAATTTTGAGACATAACCATTTAATTATTTTTGGCTATTGCTGCTAACATGATCCGAGGAAGCCTTATACATTAATTGTTTTGTTTGCGTTTTGTGGAAATCCCGAACCGACAGGCAGCTGTTTGTTTCTACGACGTTGGTAGTCATTAAAGGCATACACTTATCCGGCCGAGACCAACATGATGGAGAGTATATATTTCATAATAAAAGAGCATGACCTTTTTATTGCATAATTTAGAAGTGCTTACCATCTTCAGCTTTCGCAAAGTGCCTAAATCATCAAAGTGATCATAGAGTAATGGTCATTTCCTTATGACAGACATGATAAAGGGCAAAGCAAGTGCAAACAGACAACTTTAACATATGCACTATAGGTATAGTCATGTGAAACCCTTCTTCAATTTACTAGATAAATAAAGTAACCTCATCAAATTTTGCAAAATTGCAACTCTCGGATTCGATTTCGATTAAAACCAAGGACACTGAATATTTTTTCTTCACCTTCTATGTGAGGAAGTGGCTCTGAACTATCTGCTGCTTATAAAATTAAATGAATATTAACAATACAACTAGATAATCTGGGTCCAGCATATCATTATAAACTCAAATTAATTAACAACAATACATACCACGTGGTTTTTTTATATATATTTTAGTTAGTATGTATGAAGTAATTGTTAAGTACTAAGGGTCAAGAAGTAACAACAGGATCTGTCACAAAAATTAATGACTTGTAAATATCCCACCGGGGGATTTTGTGTCAAAGAAAAGATCAGATGAGTAGAGAATAAAGAAGAGTAGAGTTATGTATCAAAGACATGCATCGCATGGCATTGTATCAAATTAAACAAAATGTTTGTGTGTATGAGTGTGACAGAGAGGCATTCAAAATAAGGGGAGCAGAGTTATTTTAACCACTCTGAGAAGAACATGTATTGGAACCATAGCAATTCTACTTCAGGCCCAATGTACCCAATTCTACATTAACATATATTCCTGATGGAGAGTTAGGAGCTTCTTGTTTATGTTTTGATGACTCAGCCATTTGATTTTCATCTCTATATCACAAAGTAAAACAGAGTCTGTTAGTAGCAATGTCAACTTGGTGCAATCAATTCTGACTTATATTTTTCTTTAAAAATGTGTATGAAATATGAATATAATGTTTTCAACCTTATATAAGAAGTTGGAGGCTTTTTCTTGTGACATTTAAATATAATTTCTAATGTCCCGTGACATTTAAACAAAACAATAATTTTCAAGGCCATTTCCCACTACATGGGGTCGCTTCCATGAATCAAGGGTGTCATAATGCTCCTTTCAAAGTTAGATTACTAATCAGAATAAATCAGAAAAAACAGGTTCTTCACCTTTCATAATTAGGAAAGTAACGGATAATTTTGGCTTGCCCAAGAATCATAGGTGTGTGAGAACCAAATCCAGAACTAAACTCTTTAATGCTACGTAAAAAAATAAATCAAAATCCAACACAAGGTTAAGTCCAGCTCTGAAATAATAATATGAGGAAAAACCAGACAAACCAAACAAAGTTTCTACGAGGTTGGGTGAAGAAATTTATCGAGCCGAGACCAACATAGAGGAAAGTATATATTTCATTATAAAAGAACATGACTTTTTTATTGCATACATCAGAGGTGCTTACCATCTTCAGCTTTCTCAAAGTGCCTAAATCATCAAAGTGATCATAGGATAATAGTCATTTCCTTATGGCAAACATGGTAAAGGGCAAAGCAAGTGCAAACAGACAACCTGAACATATGCACCTAAGATATGGTCATGTGAAACCCTTCTTCAATTTAATAGATAAATATTATATGCAGAACCTCATCAAAATTAAGATAAAATTTTGAATCCATAATCTTGTATTAGATATTAATAGAATGAAAATTTGGTTCATGAAGTTTAATAAATCATCCCATCATTCATATCATATATAAATATATATATATATATATATATATATATATATATATATTACTTGTGTATTAAGAATCATTATTTATATATAAATATATATATATATATATATATATATATATATATATATTACTTGTGTATTAAGAATCATTCATAAATAATAAGATATTTATGGAATTCAAATTTAAATCATTAAATTTTTTATTATGTTAATTCATATCGAATTAGTCTTGAGGTTAAGTTTATCTAAAATTATTAATAAATGATAAAATATTTATAAAATTCAAATTCAGGATTACTGAATTATCATCCAACCATTTAAATTTCAATAAATGAAGATAAAATCAAGTATAATTCGGAAAGTATTACCATGGGTTATCAGTAATAATTTAGAAAGAACTTTTTAAAAAGAATTTTAAAATCTATAATCTTATATTGCATATTTATAGAATAAAATTCAGGTTCAATAGATCATCCTATCAATTCATATCGTATATGTCATTTGGGTATAGTTATCAAGAGTCATTCGTAAATAATAAAATATTTATAAAATCCAAATTATCATCAAACTCAACTGATCATTCTGTCAATTCATACTGAATTTGTCATTAGGCTAAGGTAACCAAGAGTCAATCATAAATGATAAAACATTTATGGAATCTAAATTCAGGGTCACTGAGTTTTCATCCAGCCATTTAAGTTTTAACAAATGAATAGGAAGAAGATAAACACAGTGATATTTTTATATTGGTTCTTCTATTCAAGACTATGTCCAGTTACTTAGCAACTTGTATTAGATCAAGATGATTAACATATTTAAAGTTTTGATTATTACAAGACTGTAAAAGATAGAAAAACACACGAGAAGGGGGGTTGAATTGTGTAGACTATTTTTAAAACTTTTTCTCTAAGACGATGCGTTTGCGTTTGTTGTTTTCAAAGCTTGATTAGACGCAAGATTGTTTTCTTCTTTAAGATTGATTTTATTATCAAACTGTTCAAATTATTATCCCTGTTAGTTAACGGATAAAATAATAGAGAAGACAACAATATTTTTATACTGGTTCGTCTGATCAAGACTACATCCAGTTCCCCAGCAACACGCTAAGGTTCCACTATGAGTATTCTTTGAACCCAGCCACTCCTGGCTAAATACAGATATTATTTGAACACAGCCTTCTCAGGCTAACTCAGTATTCTTTGAACTCAGCCTCTGTAGGCTAAACAAGGTATTCTTTGAAACACAGCCTCCTCAGGCTAAGAGCACCACAACAATGGATTTAGGAAGATGAAAGAATAAGTTTATCCTCTACGCAGAGAGGGGTTTTACAATGAGATCTATTCTAAGTTTAGGGCGAGTGAACTTTGCTTGAGAGCTTGAAGCTTGGATATAATTTCTTTGTTATGCAGTTCGCCAGCCTTCTCTTGAAGTAATGAAGTCCTTTTATAGAGAGCTTCTTGAAGTATCCGTTAAACTGAAGATTTGAACGTTAGTCCTCTGTCTTGGGGTCTTCAAACGTGTGACAGAAATCAATCAGAATAATTATTGTTTGCACAGTTTTTTTCTGACTTGATTAGAGACATCAACAAAAAGCATGTTCGTTTTTCGTGTTGCAGAGGTTTTGCACAGATCTCTATTCTGTCTTTGGAAGCTTCTTGAGTAACGGCTAGATTTGAATTGGGGCGTGAGTTACTCCGTTTAAACTTCATTAAACGAAGTAGACGAATGAATAAATAAATGGGTTGTGTGTTGAATTCATTCGTCTGTCTCCTTCCATCTGTTCCTTTAGTCTGAGGCTCTTAAGTCTGTGCTCTTCCGTCTAATGCTTGATCTGTTCCTTGATCGATGCCTCTTGATCTGATGCCTCTTGATCGATGCCTCTTGATCGATGCTTGATCTGATGCCTCTTGATCGATCATTCTTGTTTCATGAGCACAACAGACTGTTCTGTAATTATCAAAACTAAGATGTTAAATCATCTTGACTTAACAAAGACGAGCAAAACTTTCCCAGACGGAACATCAGCAAGCAAGTCAGACGAAACAAGTACAGACGGAAGATGACCCCTCAAAGTTGAAGTCATTCGTCTGTCTCAAGTCAAGTCATCAGACGATAGAATAAGACGAAATCTCTTAAACTGAAGAAGTTTATCGTATGTCCAAGAAGTGAAGCAAAGTATGAGTCACTCGCGCCAAGATTTCAAATCTTAAGAAGTACTCATTAGAAGCATCCAAGATCAGTATGGGAATTCGCGCTTACACATGCAACTCGAAAAGGTCTTCACCTTTTTGTCAAAGTCTCTGTACATGTTAGAAAAAGTACTGCACACGCTATCTAAATCTGCTGCACACGCCATCAATCACTCAAGTACTATCTGACACCTTTTAGAAGCTCTCGAGGAAAATGTTCAACGACATTCTTTTGTGTCTAACAGATATCTGAAGACGTTGCCTATTTAAAGATTTCACTTCTTCAAAGTTCAGTTGGCGAACACGCTTCTAGTATTCAATCTACTGTGATTTCGCTCACTGTATCTTTTGTACTTCATTGTAAAACCCTCTCTGCGAAGAGGAATCTTTCTTGTTTAAAAGAAATCTTTCAAATCCACTTGTGTGGTGCTTTAGCCTTGAGGAGGTGGTTGTTCAAATAATACCCTTGTTGTTTAGCCTGCGAATGCTGTGTTCAAAGAATATCGTGTAATAGCCAGAAGTGGCTGGACGCAAATAATACTTGTAACCCTTTCACGGTTGGTAGTGAAAACTCAGTTGTTAATGGGTAACTGAACGTAGTCTTGTATAGACGAACCAGTATAAAAATACTTGTGTATTTGTTTCACTAAGTTTTTGACTAACGGGGATAACCAAACTGTAATGTCTGTCCATTAAAAACAACCTTTGAAGATTAAGATTGTTTCGTCTGAACATATTTAAACCCACAGACGAAAGGGATAAATTTTTTTTTTGTAACACAATTCAACCCCCCTTCTTGTGTTCTATCTTTTACAGTTTGGTATCAGAGCTCAGCCTCTAAGGGTTGTGCGCTTTACAGCTGCTAGAGTAAAAGATCCTGAATGGAGTCACAAAGACCTTCGTTCTTGTCTGGAGGGTCATCCATGAACAAGCCACTAACGTTCTCTGATGATGATTATCCTTACTGGACTGATCGGATGGAGATGTACATCAAATCCACCTAGTACAGACTGTGAAACATCATAACTCAAGGAAACATCCCTTTTGCCAAACCTGAGGTTGAATGGGGAAATGAAGAGTTCTCGCTTATGAAACTCAACAACAAAGCCAGATATGTCATCATGTGTGCATTGTCAAGGACAGAATACAACAGATTATGTGCCTACAAAACCGCTAAAGAGCTTTGGGATGCCCTCAAGATTTCCTATGAAGGAACTAAGGATGTACGTATGAGGAAAGCTGCCACTCTTCAAAAAGAATATAAGATGTTCCCAATGAAGAAAGGAGAATCTATTGACATGATGTTTGGAAGATTCCAAACGATATTGAATGGACTCACTGCGCTGGACATTACATTCACCAAGGCCCAAAACAACATGAAGATATTGGATAGTCTTCCTCCTCCATGGGAAGCTATATCCACTACCATCTCAGTTGGGCGTGATATGAAGACATTAACTCTTGATGAGTTAATAGGAGCCTTGAGAGTACATGAGGTACTTCTGTGTAAGAGAGACAAGATCAAAGTTCAAGAGCCCAGAGCTCTTCCGTCTGTCAACAACATGCCGAAGGAGGAAACTACTAAGAAGGAAAGAAAGAAGAAGCACAAAGTTCTGAAAGCTAACACCACTGAGTCTGATTCGTCTGACGGATCATCTAATGATGAGATTTCTCTCATGGCCAGACGCTTTAAGAAGATGATGATGAAAAAGGGGAGAGGTCAACGCTTCTTTAAGAAGAAGGAAAGGAAGCTCCAGGAAAAATCTTCAAGCAAGGAGGAGACCTCAGAAGTTATCTGCTATGAATGTAGAAAACCTAGACACATGAGATCAGAGTGTCCAAGATTGAAGAGAAGATGGAATCCTCGCAAAGACAAGGGTAGGAAGAGTCTAGTGACTTGGGAAGACCTTGATAGCGAAAGCTCAGAAGAATCCACTGAAGAAGAAGAAGAAGAAACTGCTAATATCTGCCTCATGACTGGAGACACCGTCTCATCAGAGGTAATTGAATCTGAAACTTCTTCATCCTCTTCATCTAAGTCTGAGTCAGAATTAGAAAAAATTTCATGCGATACACTTTTGGCTAACTCACATTTTATTGTTGAGCAATACAAAGTATGCAAAGCCAAGTTGAAACAAACCTTGGAAGAAAATGCTACTTTGAGAACTAAAAATGAGTTACTGCAAAAAGAAGTATGAAATGAAAAATCATCTGAGTCTGAAAAGGATAATTTTATTTCTGAAATCGAAAGATTGAAGAAAGAAAATGAATTCTTACTCAAAGACTTAACAAAGTTCACTAAGGGATCCTTTGTGCTAGAAAATATTTTAAAATATGGGAGGTCTCCATCTGATAAGAGTGTACTTGGTTATGTTGAAGAGTCAGACAAAAAGAAAAACAATTTTGTTCCGTCTGCTCATAAAAAGAAGATAAAAAATTACAATAAGGTTCCAAATAATTATAGAAAAGATAAAAGAACCTTAAACAAAAAGAAATCTTCTTTCACTAACAAAGAAGGACCCAAAAAGATTTGGGTACCAAAGTCACTTATTATTCCCGTTGCAGACATCCTTAATAGGAAAATAGAGGACTTATTTGGTACTGGACAAGTGGGTGCTCACGACACATGACGGGAGACCTGTCTATGTTCCAAGATCTCAGACTAAGTAAAGGGTTTGTATCATATGGTTCAGGGAAAGGTAAAATCTTAGGCATTGGGACTGTTGGTAAGACACCCAATCCCCTTATCCAAAATGTGTCTTATGTTAAAGGTCTCAACTTCAATCTGCTTAGCATAAGTCAATTTTGTGACAGTGAATATGAAGTAGATTTTAACTCAGATGAATGTATAGTCAAAAAACAAAAACAAATCCATTCTGTTTGTTGGGAAAAGAAGGAATAATCTTTGTGAGGTTTGTCTTTCTGACCTTAGTGATCAGAATGTGACATGTTTGATTTCAGCAGATGATGAATGAGATATTTGGCACAAAAAGCTTGGACATTTAAGTCTCAAGTATATTTCGAAAATTTCTAAAAAGGATCTTGTAAAAGATTTGCCAAAAATATCTTGGAAATCCAATCGTCTGTGTGAATCTTGTCAGCATGGGAAACAACTCAAAGCTTCTTTTAAATCAAAAAATGTTGTTTCCACGACAAGACCGCTAGACTAAATATTGATCTCTTTGGACCTACTCAGGCTGAAAGTCTTGGAGGAAAGAGATATGGATTTGTAATTGTGGATGATTATACAAGATTCACATAGGTATACTTCCTAGCACATAAACACGAGTCATTCAGTGTTTTTGAAATATTCTGTAAACGTGTTCAAAAAGAAAAAGGAATATGTATTGCGTTTGTTAGGAGCGATCATGAAACAGAATTTGAAAATTCTGAGTTCAATGCCTTCTGTTTTGAAAATGATATCTTTCACAATTTTTCATCTCCAAGAACTCCTCAGCAAAATGAAGTTGTGGAAAGGAAAAATCGTACCTTACAAGAAATGGCTAGAACTTTGTTGCATGAAAGCTCTCTTCCAAAATATTATTGGACAGAAGCAATTAATACTTCCTGTTATATTCAAAACAAAATATTGATAAGGCCAATATTGAATAAGACTTCATATGAACTATGGAAAGGAAGAAGACCCAACATTTCTTACTTCCATCCTTTTGGATGTGAATGCTTCATCTTAAACACTAAAGATCAACTTGGCAAGTTTGATTCAAAAGTGGTGAAGGGATTCTTACTTGGATATTCCAATACGTCTAAGGCCTATAGAGTATTTAACTCTAAGACGCAAGTTGTAGAGGAATCAATTCATGTAAAATTCCAAGATAACTCAAAGGTTAATAAGGAAATATCAAACCTAGAAAATTTATTTGATAATTTGCAGATTAACCCTTCTGGTCAAAGCTCAAGTTCAAATGGTCAACCTGGATCAGACGCAAGAACTGACACAAGAGCAGGCGATAGAAGTACAGACGAACCCTCTTCGTCTGATGCTCACCAACATGATGATCAAGCTCCTATAAGAATGTGGAAGTTTGCCTCAAACCACACAGAAGATCTTATCATTGGAGATAGACATCAAGGTGTTCAAACAAGATCAAGACTAAAAGAATCGTCTAGCTATGCTCTCGTGTCAAACATAGAGACCAAGAACATTGAGGAAGCTCTACAAGATAATGACTGGATTTTAGCTCTGCAAGAAGAGCTAAACCAGTTTACCAGAAATGATGTTTGGACTTTGGTAGAAAAACCAAGAAGCAAAAACATCATTGGAACAAGATGGGTGTTCAGAAATAAACTTGATGAAGACGGGAAAGTGGTAAGAAACAAAGCAAGATTAGTAGCTCAAGGCTATAATCAATAGGAAGGTATAGATTTCACTGAAACTTTCGCTCCTGTAGCTAGATTAGAAGCCATTAGAATTTTACTTGCCTTTGCTGCTCATAAGAATATCATCCTATATCAAATGGACGTAAAAAGTGCTTTTTTAAATGGTTTTATTGAAGAGGAAGTATATGTAAAATAACCTCCTGGATTTGAGAGTTCATCTCAACCAGATCATGTTTTTAAGCTAAAGAAAGCAATATATGGTCTTAAACAAGCTCCTCGAGCTTGGTACGAAAAACTGAGTTCCTTTCTTCTTCAAAATGTTTTTCAAGAGGGAAGGTTGATACTACTCTCTTCAAGAAAAGTTTTTCAAAAGACTTTATTATTGTCCAAATATATGTAGATGATATAATCTTTGGAGCAACTAACGAATCCTTATGCAAGGATTTTTCTAAGTTAATGCAGGATGAGTTTGAGATGAACATGATGGGAGAACTAAAATCCTAGGATAAGTTTTTCCTAGGACCTCAAATCAAACAGACTAAACAAGGTATATACATTCATCAACAGAAGTATACTAAGGAACTTCTAAAGAAATTCAAAATGGAAAATGCCAAACCAATGAAAACTCCAATGCATTCGTCTAGAGCCAGTCTCAACAAAGACAAATCAGGTAAGACCGTTGATCAGACGGTATACAGAGGTATGATTGGATCTCTTCTCTATCTCACTGCTAGTAAACCTGACATTATGTTTAGTGTCTGTTTATGTGCACGTTTTCAATCTGATCCTAGAGAATCACATTTACAAGCTGTTAAACGCATTCTAAGATATCTTATTGGAACCACTAATCTCTCTCTATTTTATAAGAAAAGTAGTGATTTCAATCTAAGTGGTTATTGTGATGTTGATTATGCGGGAGATAAAGTGGAGAGAAAAAGCAGAAGTGGTGGATGTCAATTTCTTGGTTCATCACTAATCTCTTGGTCAAGAAAGAAGCAAAACTCCATTGCACTCTCAACCACTGAAGCAGAATATATTGTTGCGGCTGGGTGTTGCTCACAACTACTTTGGGTAAAACATTAACTTGAGGATTACTCCAGGTTTGAAACTCAAATACCAGTATTTTGTGATAACACAAGTGCAATTAATCTCAACAAAAATCCTATTCAACATTCAAAAGCCAAACATATTGAAATTAAATTTCATTTTATAATAGATTATGTTCAAAAAGGTATTTTCAATATACAGTTTGTTCAAACTGATTTTCAATGGGCAGATATCTTTACAAAAGCTTTAGACGAAACTCGCTTCAATTTCATTAAAGAAAATTTGGGAATCGTCTCTTTAATTGATTAAGTTTTTTCGTCCGAGCATTTCATTTCGTCTGTACATTTTAAAAATTGCCTTCGTATATCTTTTCGTGTTAAGACGAAACATTGCGTCTGATCAAGTTGAATCAGTCTGAGAAAATTCTGTTGGACTTAAAGCTTGAAGATGCTTTGGTGTCTCTCTCTTAGTGTTTTGCTTTTGATGATTATGTAATTTTGATTTTCTTAGATGAAATGTAATTAGGAGTTTCCTATGTATTGATTGTTTAGTTTAGGCATGTATGTGGTTGTTCTTTGTTTGAATGCGCTGGAGAGCTTGACAATCTTGTGTGATTTCTCATGTGTCAAATGTTTGATTTCCCTCTCTAAATTGCTTTGAAAATGTCTTTGGTAACCAACTGAGGTAATAGATTACCAACAGTAGGTAGTTAACTACCAACAGCAGGTAATCAACTACCAACAGTAGGTAACAGAGTGTGGGAACTCATTTGTCACTGGAGTAATCGATTACCCCCTCGGGTTAATCGATTACTATTAGATCAAGAATGATTAACGTCTCAAGATTTTGATTAATTACAAGACAGACGAAACCAAGCTACCCAAGACTTGCTAAAACAAAACCAGCACAGACGGAACGAGACCCTTCAAAGTGAAGATCTACGTCTGTCCAAAAGCCAAGTCATCGATGATACATGCACAGACGGAAGAGGACTACTCAAGCTTAAGTCCTTCGTCTGTCCAAAGAGCGAAGTCTAAGACGATAGGATGAGACGAAACAACAACAACTGAAGACTGAAGTATCATATCGTCTATCCAAAAGCTGAAGTCAGGATGAGTCATTCGTGCCAAGATTTGAGAAGCATCCAAGATCAGTATAGGGATTCGAGCTTACACACCCAAGTCAAAAAGGTCTTTACCTTTTGTCACATCTCTGTACAAGTCAGAAATAGTACTGCGCACAACCTAGTCCGCTATATCCGCTGCGACTCAACATCAATCAATCAAGTACAACTGACAACCTTTTTGGAAAGCTCTCTAGAAGATCTCTCAACGACTCTCAACGGCATTCAAATGAGTCTAACGGCTATTTGAAGAAGATGCCTATAAAATGACTTCACACCTTCAGGAATCAGTTGGCGAAAACGCTTATCTTCTTCTATCTCTTAAGGATTCGCTCAAACTCTCTGATTGTGCTATATTGTAAACACCTCTCTGCGTAGAGGAAAACTCTGTTTTTAAACACATCTTTCAAAGTCCACTTGTGTGGCATTTTAGCCTGAGGAGGTTGCGTTCCAAAGAATACCTCTTGTATTAGCCTGTGGAGGCTGGGTTCAAAGAATACCTTGTTTGTTTAGCCTGAGAAGGCTGTGTTCAAAGAATATCTGTGTATAGCCAGAAGTGGCTGGGTTCAAACAATACTTGTAACCTTTTCACGGTTTATAGTGAAAACTCAGTGGTTACTGAGTAACGGGACGTAGTCTTGAATAGACGAACCAGTATAAAAATAACTGTGTTTATTTTTGTTTCGTCTGATCAACTAACAGGGGATAATCATATCATAACATTTGTTCATTAAAATCAATCTTTCAACATAAATTTTGTTTCGTCTGAACAACTTTGTAACCCACAGACAAAAGGAATAAAATTTTTTAATTAACACAATTCAACCCCCCTTCTTGTGTTTATCTTTTACAATTACCATGAGCCAAAATCACCCTGGAAAACATTGTTCACTGGTTTAATCAATTACCAGCTTCTGGCAGTCGATTACCCCTATCAGAAAATCATTAAGTTGCCCAAATTGAGTTTTTAATTAAACATATAAATTCTTTTTTCTCAAAAATTAACATAAGATCTTGGAACATAAGTTTTAGAAAAGTTCATACACTTTCAAATTCTCTCTAAACTGAGTTCATCATCTTTTCCAAGAAACCCATAAAGAACTTCAAGAGTTCATCAAGTTTTTCATAAAGAAAGGGCAAAACTTGATCTTTTCTCTGACTGGGTGGTATTCATAGTGTTTTCTTTTGTGATCAGATCTACACTCCAGGTGTTTTCTAAACTGATCTTTTGTTTACCTTTTTGGTTTCTGGGTTGTTACTCTAGGAGAGAGGTCTCTCTGGATAGAGTAAAGGTCCTTGAGAAGTTTTTTCTCAAAGGTTTGATCTTGGGTGTTCCAAGGTCAGGGAAGAACTGTTCTTTGGGTTAAAGGATAAGTTTTTGGGTGTTTTGATTTCATTTTTGTGTTGCTTGTTGCAGAGTGAATGTAAAAGAACACAAAAGGGATCATTTGATAGTGGAAGACCGATCACAACAGTTGTTGGGTTGGGACTGGATGTAAAGTGGGTAACCAAGTATAAATCATCGTGCACTCTTCTTCTTCCTTCTTCTCTTTACCGTTTACCTTACATTGCTGTTATCACGATTTATCTTCTGCAATTTGTTAGGTAATTAACTCGATAATTGACTCAGTAATCAACTAAAACTGGAACAGTTAGATACTGATATTGATTACGCTGTATATTGATTACTAACGTGTTTCTGAGTATTCCGTTTGGTATTTCTGCTATGTATCTTTGATATTTCTCGCTTATCTGTCTCAACTATTGATAGGTAATCAAGAATAGTTTTGTTTGAATTAAAAGGAATTAGAAACTCGCGAAAATTGGGCTATAGTGGAACTAGAATCTATTCACCCCCCTCTAGATTCACACATAGGGACCAACAATTGGTACCAGAGCTTTATCTAGTAGGTTGCTCTAGATTTTGATCCATAGTTCCTTAGAATAGCCGGTAATCAATTACCATTCGCTGAAGGTGCCTCTATTAATAGACCTCCTCTGTTTTGTGGTGATAACTATCCTTTTTGGAAAGTGAGGATCAAAATCTTTATGGAGTCTGTACATAGAAGCATTTGGCAAGTGGTTGTGACTGATTTCAAGGTCCCCACATACATAGAAAATGGGAATGAGATTGAAAAATCATTTGAGAGATGGGAACAAGAGGAAATTAGGAGAGCTGAAAATGATGCAAAAGCTTTAAATATCATACATTCTGCTTTGAACTCAGATGAATTTTTCAGAATTTCAGCTTGCAACACAGCCAAAGAAGCTTGGGATCTAATAAGGGTCACACACGAAGGAACCTCTGAAGTACGAAGGGAAAGGAAGAATACCTTGATCCAAGAGTACGAAACTTTCAGAATGGCACAAGGTGAGTCCGTGATGGATATGCAGAAACGTTTCACACACATTGTGAATCATCTCAAAGGACTTGGTAAGATCTTCGTTGAGGAAGAAGTCAATGTGAAAGTGCTGAAATCCTTGAGCAGAAAATGGCAACCAACTGTCACAGCAATCACTGAATCAAAGAACCTAGCCTTGATGACAAGTGCAGAGTTATTTGGTAAGTTGAGGGTGTATGAAATGGATATGTCCCGTATTGCTGATGAGGAACAAAAAGATAAGAAAGCCAAAGGTCTAGCACTCAAGATGGAAGACACAGCTAGTGAGAGCGATGCGTCAAGCTGTGGTAGTGAGTCTGAACAGGAAAACATGAATCTCATGGTAAGGAAATTCAAAAAGTTCATGAAGAGGAACAATGATAAAAGGAGATTCAACAATTCCAAAAAAGGCTTCAAGAGGAATGAGAGTTCATCTTCAAAGGTCACTTGTTATGAGTGTGGAAAAATGGGTCACTACAAATCGGAGTGCCCCAACATGAAGAAAAGTAACAGCAGTGAAACTAGAAGAGTAGAACATGAAGAAAGGCCCAAGAAGGACAGATTTCGCAAGAAAAAGGCATACATAGCTTGGGAAGAGAATGATTCCTCAACCTCTTGTGGAAGTGATAATGAATAAGCAAATTTGTGTCTCATGGCTAATCCAACATCCGATGATGAGGTAAGTGATTCCGATTCATCTACTTTTGACTATGATGAGCTGCAAACTGCTTTTTGTGAACTTTACAAGGAAGCCGAAAAACTAGGCAAGTTGAACAAGGTTTTGAAAAACAAAATTACTGATTTGGAAAATGATATTTCTGTTTTGAAAACTGATGTTCAAAGTTTGAAAAAGGAAAATGATATCTTGAAACTACCCTGTTCAAAGTGTAAGTCTTTTGATGTCTCCTTAAAAAGGAATAACATGAAGTTCTTTGCATTTAAACAAACCAGCAAAAACAGAACTTTCTCATGTAGTTATTGTATGAAACCTGGACATAACTCTTATAATTGCATGATTAGGAAGGAAGGAATAACTAGTGGATTGTTTAAATGGATTAGGAAAGATAGTCACAGCTCTAACACTTATGGACCCAACAAGTCTTGGGTACCAAAAACAAAGTGATATCTTTTTCTGTGTAGGTATGCTTGAGAGCCAAACACTCAACTTGGTATTTGGATAACGGCTACTCAAGACATATGACTGGTGACAAGAGCAATTTTATCTCCTTCAAATCAAAAGAATCTGGTTCAGTAGTGTATGGAGATAACAACAAAGGGAAAATAATAGGTATAGGTGTTGTTAGAGACAAATCCAACACTGTGATTGAAGATGTACTGCTTGTGGAAGGTTTGAAATTCAATCTTCTGAGTATTAGCCAACTATGCGACAAAGGTTATCAAGTATCATTCGATAATGGTTGCTGCAAGATCAGTAGTAGTGATTCGAGTGAGGTATTAATGGTCGGTAAGAGACATGGTGAAGACAGCAGCAGTAAACCACAATTACAGCAAGATCCACCAACCATTTCTTATGATCTGCCAAGAGAATGGAGGAAACCAAGAGACTTATCTCTTGACAACATCATTGGTGACATCCATAAGGGAGTATCCACTAGATCCTCCCATAATATGTTCTGTGATGATTATGCGTTTGTATCTCAATTTGAACCCTCTTGTGTTGATGATGCTATAAATGATGAATTTTGGATGAATGCTATGCATGAGGAGTTAAATCAATTTAAAAGGAATGACGTTTGGGAACTAGTACCTTTTAATAGAGATATGAATCTAATTGGAACAAAATGGGTGTTTAAGAATAAGCTAGATGAGAATGGAATTGTGGTTAGGAATAAGGCAAGACTAGTAGCTAAGGGTTATAATCAACAAGAAGGAATAGACTTTGATGAAACGTATGCCCCAGTTGCTAGATTAGAAGCTGTAAGAGTATTACTTGCTTTTGCCTGCATTCATGATTTTAAGCTATTTCAGATGGATGTTAAAAGTGCGTTCTTAAATGGCTACATCAACGAGGAAGTCTTTGTTTCACAACCTCCTGGTTTCACTGACTTCAGTTACCCTGAGCATGTGTACAAGCTAAAGAAGGCCCTCTATGGTCTGAAGCAAGCCCCCAGACAATGGTATGAAAGGTTAAGTAAGTTTCTTTTGTCAAAAGGGTTCAACAGAGGTAATGTTGACAAAACTCTTTTCATTAGGAGGAAGTCTAACAGTATTTTATTGGTCTAAGTGTATGTTGATGATATCATTTTTGGATCAACTAATCAATCTCTGTGTGAAGAATTTGTGGCTAGCATGCAGGGAGAGTTTGACATGTCTATGATGGGAGAACTCAAATTCTTCCTAGATCGCAAGTCAAGCAACGAAAGAAGGAACCTTTATACATCAAGCAAAGTATACTAAAGAATTGCTGAAGAAATTCGACATGGAGAGTTGTAAGATCTCTAATATCCCTATGTCAACTAATCTCTTTTTAGATAATGATGCTACAGGACTAGGGGTGGACCAAACAAAGTACAGAGGGATCATTGGATCACTCTTGTATCTCACAGCGAGCAGACCGGATATAATGTTCAGTGTTTGTGTTTGTGCGCGATTTCAATCTGCACCAAAACAATCACATATGACTGCTGTGAAGAAAATTTTGAAATACCTCAAAGGAACAACGAACTGTGGTTTGTGGTATCCCAAAGGTACGTCCCCTACTCTAGTCGGTTAGTGACTCAGATTTTGCAGGTTGCAAAACAGATAGAAAGAGCACGAGTGGTGTTTGTCACTTGTTTGGAGAAAGCTTAGTCTCATGGTACAGCAAGAAACAAGCATATGTTGCTCTATCAACAGCAGAAGCAGAGTATGTGGCTGCGGGTAGTTGTTGTGCTCAAACCATTTGGTTGAAGCAACAACTTGAGGATTTTGGACTAAAGCTTGATCACATACCTATCAAGTGTGACAATACAAGTGCAATCAGTATCACGAAGAACCCGGTTTTGCACTCAAGAACAAAACATATTGAGGTGCGCCATCATTTCATAAGGGATCATGTTGAGAAAGGTGACTGTGAAGTGGAGTTCATTGAAACGGAAAATCAACTCGCGGATATCTTCACAAAGCCCCTACCTAAGGAGAGATTCTTCAAACTTAGAACCAATCTTGGTATACTAAGTGAGGAACATCTCTCATGAATTCTCTAAGTATGGTAAGTTGGATCATTGATGGTGCTCAAACAAGGTATGAGTTCATTACATTGCATAGTCATGATCAATTCTCTTTCAAAACATGTGAAATCAAGTGTTTTCAATCTTTCTGATATAGATAATCGATTACCATTTCGTTTCAATCGATTACCTAGCCTGATTTCAAAGTTTTTGGTGAATTACTCTCTGGAGTAATCGATTACCCCACTTGGTAATCGATTACCACAATTTCAAAAATTGGTTTTCCAAGTTATGGGCTACTGGAGTAATCGATACCATGCTTGGTTAATCGATTACCACGAACCCTGTTTTCAAAAGCTTTTGGTTACTCACTGGAGTAATCGATTACCATGTATGGGTAATCGATTACCTTCGTTGCTGAAAGGTTTTTCAAGTGTTTTTCATGGATTTGGGCCTAATCGATTACAATTTCTTAGAGTCCAATACTTTGTTCATTGAATCTAACCTCAATTGTGGAGTTTCTATAAGTGATTTTTAGGTTTTGGGTTTCATTCTACACATCTCACAAACCCTAAAAATCTCTTTCTCTCTCTAACCCTAAAACCCCCTTTTCATCTTCTTCATCTTCTCCACCACCACCATCAATGGAAGAGCAAGGACGGGGCAAGTTGATCAAGCACGTGGGTCACAAACCTAAGCCAAGAGTTTCGCCCCGATCAAAGAAGGGTTCACCTCCTCCAAGAGGAAGGAACCCACATCTCCAGGAGAGGCCGTGGCACGCACAATCAACCCATGGTTCACCTCGACTGCACAAGAATCACGTTTCTATGGAGATTTTGCCAACAAGGAACTCGTTTCGGCAAAGATTTTGGACCTCCGATGGCTGGATGCATAAGGGTTCACATTCCACTCTTTGCTCCGAGATCAGAACCTTGAGAAGTTTGTTGGTCTGAAGGGTTTCATATACCCCGATCTAGTGAGAGTTTTCTACTCCAACCTCCGACCATACCAAGCCACCGAAACGGTAATCTCAGAGGTAAAAGGCAAACCTATGATTTTTCCGTTTTGCTGGATTTAAAGATAAAGGTATACGTCCTACGATTGAGCACTTGCAAGCACAAGGAATCGAGCTTCACAAGGACTCTTTCTTCATGAGCCTGCTCAAAAACCCCGAAATGTGGGAAGCTGAAAAGGCTGCAAGGAAGAAGCGTGGGAAGAAGATAACCTACAACACCGGCGGGTTGAACGTCGAAGATCGTCTTCTCCACTACACAATTTGTTGGATTCTGGCTGCAAGAGGAGCAAATCACGCTCAGATCAATGAGGAGGATATGGTGATGATGGCAGCGTTGAAAAATGGCATTCAAGTCGACTGGGCATATGTTGTGATGGACAACATGCTCAAGACAAGAAGGCTATTTGATAACAAATGCCCCTATTCTCTGTTTATTTCACGTTTGTTTGAGCATTTTCAAAGTTGATACCTCAAATGAGAACAGAGACTTGGTGAAGGACATTCACATCATTGGAGACAAAGCGTTGAAAATGATGCGATTGACGAAGACTGATGCTGGATGGGTGCCAAGGGAAGAAGCACCACAACAACAACAAATAGAAGCTGCAACAAATCCACCTTCTGATGATGATGATTCGGCGGCTGGGGAGTACATCCCAAAATCCCGTTTTGAATCAATTGTCATTGATCGGATGGATGAGCTGGAGGCTACCACTACCAAAAGATTGGACGAGATGGAGGCTGCAAACAATGCCCGCTTCTTGGATCTCAAGGAGCTGTTGGAGTCCCTTCATACTCGCTTTGATGCACTCTAGTATTCCCTTCTTTTCTCTTCTCTCTCTTTTACTTATTGATATACCAAATAGGGGGAGAATGGCTATATAGGTTATCCTAGATAAGGGGGAGTAGACTAGAATAGAGTAGCAAGTATTGAAAGTAGCAAGTATTGAGTAGCATTTATTTTGCTCTGATTTCTCTTTAGCTCTGAATAATTTACAATATGGATATTTGAACTTGAACAATTCGATATGGTTGTAATATTTCTTTTCACGTTATGGTTTATATTTCGATTCTGTTATCTTTATTTTTTTGATCTATGATTGTGAATTGAATCATGTCTTATATTTCTGAATGGATGATTTTAACTTGATGATTGATAGTATAATGCTCTGCTTAAGATAGATTGTACAGTGAATCTGCAATGCATATACTGCATATTTGGATATCTCTAAAAAATTGCAGGATTCTTAGAAGATCAACACACATCCTAAACCTCTAGGAAAACCTTGGTTGAGATTTGGTACATCAAAACCAAAAAGGGGGAGATTGTTGGACTTAAAGCTTGAAGATGCTTTGATGTCTCTCTCTTGGTGTTTTGCTTTTGATGATTATGTAATTTTGGTTTTCTTAGATGAAATGTAATTAGGAGTTTCCTATGTATTGATTGTTTAGTTTAGGCATGTATGTGGTTGTTCTTTGTTTGAATGCGCTGGAGAGCTTGGCAATCTTGTGTGATTTTTCATGTGTCAAATGTTTGATTTCCCTCTCTAAATTGCTTTAAAAATGTCTTTGTAACCAACTGAGGTAATAGATTATCAACAGTAGGTAGTTAACTACCAACAGCAGGTAATCAACTACCAACAGTAGGTAACAGAGTGTGGGAACTCATTTGTCACTGGAGTAATCGATTACCCCATCGGGTTAATCGATTACCATGAGCCAAAATCACCCTGGAAACCATTGCTCACTGGTTTAATCGATTACCAGCTTCTGGCAGTCATTACCCTATCAGAAAATCATTAAGTTGCCCAAATTGAGTTTTTAATTAAACATATAAATTCTCTTTTCTCAAAAATTAACATAAGATCTTGGAACATAAGTTTTAGAAAAGTTCATACACTTTCAAATTCTCTCTAAACTGAGTTCATCATCTTTTCCAAGAAACTCATAAAGAACTTCAAGAGTTCATCAAGTTTTTCATAAAGAAAGGGCAAAACTTGATCTTTTCTCTGACTGGGTGGTATTCATAGTGTTTTCTTTTGTGATCAGATCTACACTCCAGGTGTTTTCTAAACTGATCTTTTGTTTACCTTTTTGGTTTCTGGGTTGTTACTCTAGGAGAGAGGTCTCTCTGGATAGAGTAAAGGTCCTTGAGAAGTGTTTTCTCAAAGGTTTGATCTTGGGTGTTCCAAGGTCAGGGAAGAACTGTTCTTTGGGTTAAAGGACAGGTTTTTGGGTGTTTTGATTTCATTTTTGTGTTGCTTGTTGCAGAGTGAATGTAAAAGAACACAAAAGGGATCATTTGATAGTGGAAGACCGATCGTAACAGTTGTTGGGTTGGGACTGGATGTAGGCAATGGACCGAACCAGTATAAATCATTGTGCACTCTTCTTCTTCCTTCTTCTCTTTACGGTTTACCTTACATTGTTGTTATCACGATTTATCTTCTGCAATTTGTTAGGTAATTAACTCGGTAATTGACTCGGTAATCAACTAAAACTGGAACAGTTAGATACTGATATTGATTACGCTGTATATTGATTACTAATGTGTTTCTGAGTATTCCTTTTGGTATTTCCGATGTGTATCTTTGATATTTCTCGCTTATCTGTCTCAACTATTGATAGGTAATCAAGAATAGTTTTGTTTGAATTAAAAGGAATTAGAAACTCGCGAAAATTGGGCTATAGTGGAACTAGAATCTATTCACCCCCCCTCTATATTCACACATAGGGACCAACAAATTCAACAGACGCAAGGTTATTATTTAACTAATTTAAAGTTAAGTGTGCAGGGACAAATTAAAGGCAACAATAAATGTGTATGTCATTTATTGCACTATTCTAGGACTTTGAAGAGCACGCGCTGTGAATTGCAGAAGTCAAATCAGTCATTAAAAGGGCAATGATGGGGACACGTCAAATCAGGGACGGTTTCAACTTCTTTCGTCTGATGAATTACAACCGTTTTTGTCTTTGACTATAAATACCCTTAAAGTTCACACTTTTATTCTTTACTGCATTCACACTATCTCTGAGTATTCTATTCACACAATTTCTCTCTCTTTTCAAACTTAACTATGGCCGCCAAGAATATCAAGGCAACCGAAGCAACCTTCTTTGCACAAGATCTCTTCTTGCCTAGCAAATGGATCTCAAGGACCACTATTAAAAGCATCTCTGACAGGGTATCAAAGATATTGATACACAATGGCTGGATGGATTTCGCGGAGATAAGAGGCCCATGGCTGATGGAGGCCTACGCGGAGTTCTGGAGTGACGCGAAGGAATTTGATGATGGTATTGTAGGTACCATTGACAACAAGGAGTATATTATCACAATAGACTCCATTGCTGAAGCTAGGAGTTGCAAAGCCGAATGGCGCTTTTACAGCACTGACTGGATGAGGTTAGAATCTGAGGAGCATGTAGACAAGATTCTCTATGGAAAGGTCCGCGACCCCGAAGATCCCAAGTTTCTGAGATCAGGGAATCTATATCCCACAGGAAGAGTCATCCACAACCTTCTCTACAACATCTTCACACCCAGAACAGGCTCACGAGACAATGTGAGTATTCGTGACAGATTTTGCATCTTCTACTGTCTGAGGAAAGCAAGGATGAGTCTCCCTCACATCATTCTCGACCATTGGATAAATGCGTTGAGAAATAGGAACATTCGTAGGAAAAGTAGTATCCCCTACGCCACTCTCTTCTCCAAAATCACTATTAACCAAGGTTTTGATGTCACTGGTGTTATTTGACATGAAGAAGGAAAGGAGGTCAAAGGAAGCATCTTTGTCAAGATGCATCTGAGCCCTAGTTTTCTTTATCACAATACGAGTGAAGAACAAGTTCCTCTTTCACCCATCACCAAAGATCCTCCTCACAGAGCTCGCATCAAACACGCCAAAACCCAAACACAAACCCAAACACACACCCAAACACACTCAAACACAAGCCCAAACACAAACCCAAACATCTATTTCTCTTCCATCTGTGATCATATCTGAAGTCCCTTTCGAAGATGCTCAAGAAGAGCCTCTTAGAAAGAAGAAGAGGACTATCAGAATAAAGCATGTTGCGACTAAGACGCAAGAGAAGAAGATATCCCCCAATGAAGATGAAGGGGTCATGATATCGTCTAAGGGTATATCGTCTGTTAAAATCCTTTCAGACGAAGAAAAGCAAGAGCCAGAGAGATTGCTCTTCAAAAAGCTGTCAAAGGCAAAGAGAAAATGAAGCAGAAGCTTGCGTCTGTGGTTATTGGAGAAACAGACGAAGCAAAACAACTAAAGAGGCTATGAGGATCTCTATGCTGCTTCAAGCTGAAAGATAAAGAATCTTTCTCGAAAGCGTTAAGGGCATTGGATCGTCGAAGTCGTGGTCCGCTCCAAAGAACTTCGAAGGCATGAATAGTGAAGAAACTGCCCAGATCCAGAAGGACAATGCTCAGTTGGCAGAGGAATTGGAGACTATGTTTAATGAAGAAGCTTTAACTATGGAGGTTTCTGCATCAACACTCCAAGACGAACATAGGATAACTGTTTCTGATCCTATTGTTGTGTCTCCTCTCAACGCTGCCTTTGATCAGACGATACCGGCTGAGTCTGAAGAAGCATCCCACCAACAGATGATGGAGATTCCGTCTGAAGTGATAATTATTGAGGACACATGTTCTTCGTCTGATGAAGAACATGTTGATATAAAAAGGGTGGATGCATCATGGGTGAGATCTCACGCTGAAGTCATAAATCTAGAAGATCTTCCACCCAAGCACAAGACTGACTATTCGTTCCTCAACGAATTAGTCATGAGAAGATTTGCTGAAAACTCTTGTGCTAAAAGACCAGTCAAGCCTGACTGGATTCTTGGAGATAAACTTGAAGATATCTCCGACGATGGTGAACCGTCTGAGTCTGCTAAAGATGGTTACTTAGTAGACGATGAAGACTACTTTATAAAGGACACTTCATTTATTGAGTTGAAGAATCCTTATCGGTACAGAGGTAAAAAGGGATTTCAACTTGGGAGATTTGTCAACCCCATCATTTATCACAAACTCCTGAAGCCAGTGGACTTCAAAGAATATTTCATCTATACTCCTGAATAGCAACGCGAATGGCTGAAGCGTCTGCCTTGGGATAAACTGGCCTCTTTAGACATCAAAGATTTAGAAGAAATAAACGTGTACAAGGATCATCTAGCTGAGTCGGTGATTGAAGGACCAGCTCTTGGCTATGAACCCCACATTCCTTTTAGAGAAAACATCAAGTGGAAGGTGCAGCATGAAATCATGCACCTGCATTTCACCACTGTAGATATGGAGATCCCAGCTCCACCATCTATAAGCCAAAAGATTACTCTCAATGGCATCTGGACACTATTGATCGCCATAATCCTGTACCTTCACAATTCCAATGAACCAAACAGAGTATGCAGGTATAGGACATACTCTTGGAATTGTTCTTCCTTGGACAAAACCACATTGTTCAGGAATTTGCCCACGCTACTCCATCCTCCTCAAGGAATATGAAGACCCCGAAGAGTTTGTTCATGCTCTTCCTGAAGATTACAATATGGCATTCAAACTGATGGCCAATGCTTATAGAAAGGAAGAAAAAGCTAGATCAACTTCCTTCTATCACATTGAAAGGAGAGCAAAGAAGGAGTTAAGAGACTGTCCATTCATGTTGGGATCTCAATTTTCTTCTCTCATTTCAGACGAAACCAAGTTCTCCATCATTTTAGACCGAAAATGATCTTGCTTGGTCAAGTTTTTGGCTAAAGGAAAGGAGAAGAAGACTCTGTCTGTCTCCAAAACCTTCAAGTTTGCAAGGCACATCCCCAAGAGACTTTCGTCTGCTGCATACTCGCATCTCAAATCTATTCAAGCCAATGCCTCAAGACCTATCAATCCTAAGATTCAAAGGATGATAGAAGATCATGAAGCCACCTCTGTTTTCTGCTCTGGAACTTCATTTGATGAAGATTCCACAATTTGTGGCAAGGTGTATCCTGGAGAAGCTTTTGCTTATACACATCCGTCACAGGAGCATCCAGATCTTGAGCTCTCTGTACCCAGTAAAGTGTTTACTTGGCAATGGGAGAGAGACTTCACTGCGTATCTCACACTTCTACTTTTCACTCTGCGTCTGAAGAGGACTCCAACTGTGCTCATTGAAGATGACTTTGTACCATTAGTTGAAGAACCTCAAACTCCTGTTTTTGAGCCTTTAATCAAAGAAGAAGAGTTTGATCCAATCGTGGAAGAGCCTCAATCGCCTTTTGTGGAGATCGCTGATAAGGTGAAGGTTACAGTTATTGAAGATGAAGCAGGGGACGCTGATGAGTATCATACTCTAAAGCGTAAATATGATGCCTTAGAAGAGAATTGCGAGCGTCTGAAGAAAAATAACAAAGAGCTTGAGGATAATCAAGCTTCTCTTACATCTGAGATGCAGCAGCTGAAGGAGATCGTTATGAGCCTTGTTCAAAAGAAGCCTAAGCATTCTTCTTGATTCAGCTTTTGATGATTCTCAACCCAAGGGGGAGAATATCTTAGAAAGAAGAGGTTGTTATGCTAAGGGGGAGCATTCGTCTAAGGAGCAAGCATCGTCTCAGGGGGAGTTAGCATTCTATATTTTTTTTGTATTCTTTTTTATATGATTGTATTGATTCTTTATTTATTTGCATAGCGTTATACATGTATTCTTAGAGCTTTGGTTTTCTATATACCTTGTAACATTGTATATGGTTTACATAACATTGATGTAACAATTCTTATAAAGAGGTATTGTTTCAGAAAACATCGTCTTGATGTAAATTTGACTTGTGCTTAAACTGTGATCACTAACTTTGTCTTATGCATGTGCTTCCTTGAGAAAGTTATCAGTATGGTCTGTAATCATCAAAAAGGGGGAGATTGTTAGATCAAGATGATTAACATATTTAAAGTTTTGATTATTACAAGACAGACGAAACTTTCTCAGACGAAACATCAGCAAGCAAGTCAGACAAAACAAGTACAGACGAAAGATGACCCCTCAAAGTTGAAGTCATTCGTCTGTCTCAAGCCAAGTCATTCGTCTGTCTCAAGTCAAGTCATTAGACGATAGGATAAGACGAAATCTCTTAGATTGAAGAAGTTTATCGTCTGTCCAAGAAGTGAAGCAAAGTATGAGTCACTCGTGCCAAGATTTCAAATCTTAAGAAGTACTCATTAGAAGCATCCAAGATCAGTATGGGGATTCGCGCTTACACATGCAACTCGAAAAGGTCTTCACCTTTTTGTCAAAGTCTCTGTACATGTCAGAAAAGATCTTTGACGCTATCTAAATCTGTTGCACACGCCATCAATCACTCAAGTACTATCTGACACCTTTTGGAAGCTCTCGAGGAAAATGTTCAACGACATTCTTCTATGTCTAACGGATATATGAAGACGTTGCCTATTTAAAGACTTCACTTCTTCAAAGTTTAGTTGGCGAACACGCTTCTTGTATTCAATCTACTGTGATTTCGCTCACTGTATCTTTTGAACTTCATTGTAAAACTCTCTTTGCGAAGAGGAATCTTTCTTGTTTAAAAGAACTCTTTCAAATCCACTTATGTGGTGTTTTAGCCTGAGGAGGCTGGTTGTTCAAAGAATACCCTTGTTGTTTAGCCTGCGAAGGCTGTGTTCAAAGAATATCGTGTAATAGCCAGAAATGGCTGGGCGCAAATAATACTTGTAACCCATTCACGGTTGGTAGTGAAATCTCAGTTGTTACTGGGTAACTGGACGTAGTCTTGTATAGACGAACCAATATAAAAATACTTGTGTATTTGTTTCACTAAGTTTTTGACTAACGGGGATAACCAAACTATAATGTCTGTCCATTAAAAATAACCTTTGAAGATTAAGATTGTTTCGTCTAAACATATTTAAACCCACAGACGAAAGGGATAAAATTTTTTTTTGTAACACAATTCAACCCCCCTTCTTATGTTCTATCTTTTACAACTTGCTAAGTTTTCACTACCAACCGTGAAATGGTTACAAGTATTTTTTGCACTCAGCCACTTTTGGCTATACAGATATTCTTTGCCCCTAGCCTTCTCAAGCTAAACAACTAGGTATTCTTTGGAACGCAGTCTCCTAGACTAATACAAAGGTATTCTTTGGGACACAGCCTCCTCAGGCTAATATAAAGATATTATTTGGAATGCAGCCTCCTCAAGCTAAGGACACCACAAAAGTGGATATGAAGTGTTTCTAAGAAACGAAAATCCTCTTCGCAGAGAAGGGTTTTACAATAAAGATCAAAGCTTAAGAACAAGAGAACGAAACTTCAGTTAATAGCTATTCAAGCGTAAGTTCGCCAACTTGAACTAGTGTTGGTGAAGTCCTTTATATAGGCAATGTCTTCAAAGATCCGTTAGAGACATCTTGAAACTGTTGTCCTTCTTTCTTGAGTTCTTCAAACATGTATCAGAGAACAATCATGATTGCACAGCGAAGTCAGCGCATGTTTAGAACTTTTTTCTGACTTGATTAGAGAAAACAGCGAAAAATAGATTTACTTTTCGTGTAGCAGAAGTTTTGCACAATTCTCAATCTGTCTTAGGAAGCTTCAATGAGTAACGACTAGATTTGAATTCAGGCGCGAGTTACTTCATCAGATAGCTTGGACTTCACTTGGATTTGATAGACGATGGGTCTTCATAATCTTCAGTTTCGAAACTTCGTTTTATCTTTAGACTTGAGACTTCGTCTTGAGCTTTCGTCTTGAGGCATGTTTGGTCTATCACAGGCAGACGATGACTTTATAAGATGCAAACTTTGAGGAGTCATACTTCATTAGTACTAGCTTCGTCTGACTTTGGCTTGCAATGCTTCAGTTTGATGTTGTTTTGTCTGTTCTGTAATTAATCAAAACTTGAGACGTTAATCATCTTGATTTAACATTGCCTTTTCTCTTTATCTCCCCTCTTTTGCCCCAGAACATTATTATTATTTATTATTATTCTTTTAAAACTCACAAAAATTGTCTATTGGGTTATTGATCCTCATTGAGTACACGTGCACGTTTTGCTCCCTCACTCCATATTTTTAATCAATTATCTCTCTCTCACACCCGTCAATGCTTTACTCTTGAACCACACTCCATCTTCTACATCATTCTGCTTAGATTTGACGGCTTTTGAGACTTTTGGAATTGGGGTTTTGGAACCCTACAACTGCCCCTTCTTAATTCCTTTCAACTGAGAATGTTCTTCCTTTAATCCAAGTTAAGGTAGTTCTATTGTTAATGATAATGATGAGAATTTTTGTTTGAAGGATTTCTTAATGAAAATTATGGAAAATTGACTAGGAATTAGGGAAAACCCCTTTTTGAATTGTTTGATTGAGATTTGATTAGGATCCTTATTAGTCGCATTCCATTCGTTCTATGTGAGTAAGGATGTTTTTGTTTCGTGAATTGGTGCTTTGTGTTGTTGATTGGTTGAATGATATTGACTTACCTATCTTTTTCTTTCTTTACACCTTTGTTCTTCATCTTAGAATTTTTGTTTTAATTAATTATTTACAGGTATAGAGTTTAATTTTACTAATTATTATGTTATCATGATTTTTCCTCATTTTTATTCTTTTTTTTGTTCTACTTGCATCATTTTGTGTGCATGTTCTTGTGTATTGTGATTTGGTTGATGTTGTAGAATGAAAGATTCCATTATAGTAAAATAATGGGTGTGGATTGAGAGATAGTCTTGGTGGGACATATTGCATTGATAAGTCCCTAGGCTCATGATAATCAATAATAATTATGTTTTATTTTGATGAGAGGGATAAATGTTTGTTGTAATGAAAAAGCAGTGAGGTTGCTCCTTGTGGACATGCTTGTAGAGCATGGATTTTTGGAAAAGAAATGACGAATATCATGAATGCTAGGTGAATGAAAATGTTTTTGAAAAATGAGGATGAATGGAACTAGGACGGTTGGTCCCTGACGGGTCGATGTAATGGCCTAGGACTTTGAGGGTATTCACGGTGGGGAAAACTTACACTATGCCCGATCACCATGAGTGGGAAGTAACTCTTGTTGCAACACTGGTTGCCTTAACTGTAACTACCTAGTATTTCTAGTGAGAGTGTTAGAGGTGACATGTACTCCTACACATCGCTCAGTCTTTTGATGGTATCACATGGTGGCATGAGAGTAAACTGCAAGTAGCATGCATCATGTTGGGGTTGCATAATATGTTTGGTTGTGGTGTACTGTGAATTTAATGTCCCTTGAATCTCTTTATATTTGGTGTATTGTGTAGTAATTGTGTTTTTTGTTATTATCATTAATAGTTGAACTAACCATTTTTGTTGTATCTGTAGTTGATACCTGTGATGACCCCTCGAATGAGCGAGTTGATGAACAGTCGCTTGAAGGAGGGAAGAACCATAGACTAGAAGCCTCAACCCTAGTACCCTGTTGTGTTGGAGACTTGAATCGTTGTTCTTCTTTTTTTCTTGGTGTTGTGATTGCGTGACTATTAATTGTGAATGTTCGATATCTGAGTTATACATTAGTCTATGTTTCTTAACAAAAATATTATGATTACTTTTATTCTAGAGCATAAACAATTGCAGACAAAATTTGTAATTTACTTTATGAATAAAAGTTGAGTTTAGTTGTTTAATGGTATATTTAATTGTCCGCGAGCCATAGAAAAGTTAGTATGTTTAACTGTAAAATTTGGGGCGTTACATAATTTTTCTTGGAAAAATTACAAACCCTTTGGACACACACAACCTAAAACCTAATACATCAATCTACTAGATTTAAGGATGTGGTGTAAATGAATAAAATCTATCGCTCTATCTTATATAGGTTTTGCACTCATCTCTTCTTTTAGCGTTCACCGATGTGCAACTTTGAATTAACCTAAGACTCAACAAATTCATGTCGAATTTGTCATTAGGCTATGATCATCGAGAGTCGTTCACAAATGATAAAATATTTATGGAATCCAAATTCAAGGTCACCAGAAACCATTTAAGTTTCAATAAATGAAGACAAAATTGAGTACAATTTGAAAAGCATCACCATGGGTCATTGGTAATAATTTAGAAAGAACTTTTTAAGATGAACTTTGGAATTCATAATCTTGAATTACATATTTATAAAATAAAATTCGGGTCACTAAGCTCAACAGATCATCCCATCAATTCATATCGTATATGTCATTTGGTTATGGTGAGCCATTCATAAATAATAAAATATTTATAGAATCCAAATTTAAGTCATCAAGCTCAACAAATCATCTTGTTAATTCATATCAAATTTGTCATTAGACTAAGGTCATCAAGAGTCATTCATAAATGATAAAATATTTATGGAATTCAAATTCAGATCATCAAGCTATCACCCAACCATATAAGTTTCAATAAATTAAAACAAAATCAAGTACAATTTGGAAATCATCACCATGGGTCATTGGTAACAAATTAGAAAGAACTTTTTAAGATGAATTTTGGAATCTATAATCTCATATTGCATATTTATGAATAAAAATTTAAGTCACCAAGTTCAGTAAATCATCCCGTCAATTCATATCGTATATGTCATTTGGGTACGATCACCAAGAGTAGTTCATCAATCATAAAATATTTCATCAATCATAAAATATTTATGAAATCCAAATTCAAGTCATTTTGTGACAAATCATCCCGTTCAATTCACATGAATTTGCCATTAAGCTACGCTCGTCAAGAATCATTCATAAATAATAAAATGTTTATGGAATCCAGATTCAAGATCACCCAACTATCATCCAACCATTTAAGTTTCAACAAATGAGGACAAAATCAAGTACAATTTTGAGAGCACAACCATGGGTCATTGGTTACAATTTAGAAAGAACATTTTAAGAAGAATTTTGGAATTCATAATCTTTCATTGCATATTTATGGAATAAAAATTCGGGTCACCAAGCTTAACCGATCATCCCGTCAATTCATATCGTACATGTTGTTTGGGTACAGTTAAGAATCATAAGCTGGCGACACCGAGTATTGAAGCGGGAAAATAAAGGGAAAGAAAACAAAGAGTTAGAATGTGAAACCTTGGAAATAAAACCAAGGTAGTTTAACAGTAATTAGGTAAATCAGGAATTGTTATTATTGTCAAAGTGAGTCCCTAGTCGGTCAACATTACTAATCACAAATTAAATACTAGAAAAAATGAAAACGTCATAAACCCTAGATCCACTATAACCCAAGATAAATAAATCACTAAAGAAGACCTAACGAATATAGTGAATGGGTTTTTCCCTTCCAGCGGTGAGAAAGACAAGATGGACATGGAAAGAGGTAGAGATCGCACAATAGAGAAGAAAATACAGAACTAACGACAGAATAACGGTGAGAACCACGACATAAACAGTGCGGCAAGAACATAATAGGACGGAGACACCAGAGGCAATAGAAGAATAAACGAAGGAGATCGTGAAGAAAAATAAAAACGAGAGAAAATAACAAGAGAGAAGGAAACATTAATGAAAGAAACAAAAAAAAATAAATGAAGGAGACATTAAATACTTTTTATACTAGTAAAATAAGAACATTTAACGCCTAAAATATTGATATTAATCTATGTGAAAACATTGAATAATTGCCGGATGGCACTAATGGGGCACTAATGACAAAAGCTAATTACATATGATAATGCTCAAGAAAAGGAGGGTTACAAAGGCAAAATAGAAACTAACATGTGTACTATCCTATCAACGAAAAGAATTTTCGTGTGTGACAATGTTATAGCTACCCATTACCCTTCATCAATCAAAACAAGAATATAGGAGAATACAAATATTCCTTGAAAGAGAAGGTCGATTATAGCATTTTATTAGATTATATAGAATGCGTGGTGAAGCATTATTATTCTTTCTGCAAAGGTGGGAAGAAATTAAAGGCGAGAACAAATCAAGAGGATCAATACAAAAATTGTCCATATGGAAGTGATTTTGATATGGTGGTAAAAATATTTACATTGATTCTTTGTGATTTGCTTTATTAAAGAGAATTTTATCTAAATACAGTCATATATTGATATCGCTCAGCTCCAACTTAGAAAAGCATATAATGACACACACTGACTATCAAAAGCACGCGAGATAGTGAAAGAATAATGCCGACAGTGAAACCGTAACAATATTTTAAGCTCACAATTTTCTTTCTCTTTCTTCTATTATGCTATCGATTTCACACAATATTGTACTAAAAAAGTTATAAGCTTTAATAATGTAAAAAGCTAAATATTTATCACACTCATCTGATCACGTTTATAGATTTAATAATTGCGAATCAAATTATTTTTAAAATTTTACATAATCATAAATAAAATTTTATGTAATTTTTAAAAATTTTATTATCAAAATAAAAACTTATCTGCATAATAAGTTATAATTAATTGATTACATAAAAGTTTTACACAAACGATAATATATCTTTTTCTCTAAATTGAAATAAAGAAAATAAGTTATTACTTATCATATAAAGCATTCTTAAATTGTCGTCCCTAATGTTATTATGCACCCAATGAAAGACAAACAAGTTAGAGAAAAAAATATAAGTATGATAAATTACATGATTTAACAAGGAAAAAGAGATAGAAACAATATTCATTTGATAGTCTAAATTTTATCACTCTTATAATAATTATCTTAAAAATTATTCAAACAAAAATATTTAATTGGCTGGCAATATAGATTTTTATATTAACATAAATATTGTATAACCTTTTAATTCATTAAAATAACCACGATGAATAAAAATTACGAATTACGAAATAAAAGAAAAACTATTTGAGTTTTCTTTTAAAATGTAAATTTTTAGCTATTGAAATAAACCACAGTATTTTAAATCATCGAATCCAATAATAATAAAACTTCTAAAGCATTTTTAAGTCATTAGATTATTCTTTAAGAAATAGACTATAATAAGCAATTAAGCATGATTTACACCTATAAGAAACACCATATCAAACAGAATGCGTCCACCATAACAAAACTTTCGATTATATAAATATATTAACCCAAAAGTGACTGTGTCATCGGATATCTAATAGTAGTTGAGTTGGACAGCACAAATACCACAATTCCATATGATCACCGAGATAACAAGTCGTAGGCATCAAATATGTATGTAAACATGGAAATTTAGTTCTTGCACAATCTAAAGTACTTACTCCACAAACAAGATTTGATGCTCAGATAGCTCAGTTATCTGTCCAATTTCTGATCAAAGGACTACTGATACTGCCATGGTAGTAGTATCCAATTATTAAAAATAATATAGCAATAATTAATAAACTTCAATTGAATGTTTACTTGCCCAAAGGATCAAATATTCCTAATTTACCCAGTCCCTGGCATCGACAATTATTGATACCAAATTACATGAGAAATACATATCCAACAACCTGTATTTTCATCCCCAAAATTGGACCAAAATGGAGACACAAGGAATTAACTCCAATGACCCTTCTGTAATTTCGTTTTCTACCCCAAAATATAAAGAAATAAAATAAAAGATAGATCAAACTTAGGAATAGGACTTCATTATGATAGGAATTTGGACCTAAAATATGAAGAGATAGGCAGCCAAAAAACCCTACACTAGCATCAATTCTCTGAATGCCACCCAGTGTTTTATGGCCCTTCTAAGTTACTTTCTGTAATACTAGACCTGAAAATCAATTTTCCTCTGCTTCTTTTTCTTACTGCTTCCTTTTCTTAGTTATGTAACCTTCTTCCATCAACAAAATTCAAAAAGAAGATATATTATTTACTGAAACCTTTCTGTGGTTAAATACCTCAGGCTCAGCAAAACTCATTTCAGTTTTGCTGAGCCACGAGATGATCAAGCTTCATCTGTTCAAGCCATGCTCCCAGTACAGCATGATCAACAGACTCCATTTGTGTGCTGCTCATATTTGACCCCTCATTAGAGGATCCAGCTGCTGCAACATTTGAGACAGTAGTTGCCAATCTATCTTTAAGTTCAGTTGGTGATTTATCAACAAGTGACTGGACCCATGATAGATCAGGCTCCTCACCATTGTTCCCAAGCTCAAATGAAGATGACCTTCGGAGCTTACCTGCTTCATCAGCACCAACTGGCCAATCTAACTTACCGTTTGGTGATCCCCATTTTGACCAAGAATTGGCAGAGGCTGCAGCTGCAGCAGCAACAGCAGAGTTGGAGCCCAGTTCCCGGGAGCTTAAGCTGCGAAATTGTTGCTTCTCGCGTTGAGCTAGCATAGAAATCCTAGATCCCATTGGAGAAATAGGTTCCACATGTCGCGGAGATATTCTTCCTGATGTCTGAACCCCGAATGAGGCCTGCAATAAAGGATGCTCAACATTTTTAGGAGAAAAATTTGTGTTCACTGGTGCCAACAAGCTTTGTTGCTGCTGAAACTGATTGAAGACGGCTGATTTGTGAGTTGGAGAAAATACAGCTGAAGTCATCGTTGGATCAGCATACCGAGGAGAAGAACTCTCAGCAGAAAAGAGATCATCAAGATTGGAAGGTGTCAAGGGTTTCATGCGACCAGAGCGGCTTAAAGGATTAGTATTTATGTGCTGGGGAGAGTGACATGATAACTCATTAAGGAGCTGTTGCTGCTGATCATAATCATGTAACAGATCAAAATCATCCATGGGAATGTCTCTAGCATTGAGTGAAGATCTCAATCGACTGGACTGAAGATTACTTCCCGGAAGATGCAATGCTGGGATGTTTGGCTGAGGCCAGGGAACAGAAGAGTGTGACATTCCATTGGCAGACGGTGACATGGGCGGAGTGAACGGTGAAGGAGACATGACTGACATCGACGAAGGAGAGCCAGGCAACATGTTCATGGCTGCAGCAAAATCCATAGCAGAAGATGTGCTCGATCTAGGAGAAGGAACAGCGGAACCAGTTGAAACATACAATGGTCGAAGCTCTTCAGCAGTGTGGGCAAAGAAGCAAACTCTTCTGGAACAACTTGTCCCGTCCTTGCAAAGTCGGGTTCGGTATTGTGCAGGATGCAACCAGCACTCAAAAACCCCATGAGCATATTCACACATGTCTCCTCGCCTACAAGCACCCTTCCGAAACTCGGGACAAGGGACACAGCTGTAATGGTACTTTCTGGGGTCCCTTCTTCGAGCATTCTCCCCTGGATGAACAAAGGGGCATTCAGTCCAATCATGTGAATAAGCACGTGAACAAGGCCGAACCTTGAAGGAATACATTCGGAATTCATCAGTTGAATATATGCTGTTCTTGATGTCCGGAAGGGATGGATCAACAGGATACTCTTTCTTCTCAGATGCAGAAGAAACATTCACATCATTTGACTTCGACTGAAAATCTGCCGCAGAAGGAGACTCAATCTCTGGTGAGGTTGATAAAGGCGGAGAATATGCACTGGATGAAGTTTTGATCACCCTAAGATTATTACACCCAGTAATAGAATCACCAGTTTGAAGAAGCCCTTGGAGACTGTTTTTGACATGGTAAAGCTTGGGAGGAAGAGCAATAACATCCACGGGACGATGACCATTGGCATCCACAGAATTGGGATCAGCCCCTGCTTCCAAAAGCAGTTTCACAGCATCAACGGCATTTTCAGCCCCACCCGATGCCGCACAATGAAGGGCAGTGCTCTTATCAAGGCCACAAGGCTGGTTAACATCAGCCTCAGATAGCGAAAGAATCATTTTCATAATATCAATGCTACCATAGGTAGCAGCAACCATCAAAGGAGTTCTTTGCTCATTGACCATCTGCTTTGACCCCTTGCAGCGACCATACCAAAGTCCAACCTCATCTATGGAGGAAGGATCACACTCAATCAATCGTTGGAAACCCTCAACATCATTATTGGCTACAAGCTCAAGCAAGCTCGCAAAAGAATCTTCGGTGTCCTCAGAAAAGTTATTCATCTTGTGGCTTCTAGATTGTCGAGATGTGCTTATCAAAACAGGCAACGGAGATGGAGACAGTGCAGGTTTTAACCACTCCAACTCACAGCACATACTTTCATTAGCAGGAGATTCAGCTGAGGAGAAAACCACAAACCCATTAAAGCTAGTCCTTCAAAAACACCTAAACAAAAAAAAAAAAACATTAAGTAAAATTACACCTAAGCATATGCACTACAGCAAGCACCCAAACACACCAAAAACCCACACCGTAGTCTCTTAATAGAAACTAACCCTAATTAGGTATCAAATCAAAATCCAACTAGAGAAGACAAAGACTAAAAAAAATAAACCTTTTTCCGTCTCCCATTCATCTATGAAAACATCACTGCCTTGAAAGTAAAAGAGAACAAGCAACTAGAACAAAGATCAGCCTCCTCTAACAACCCACTAAGTTCCTTTATTTTTCTTCAATTATCCACAAACCATACAGCACAACATAACTTTAAACAATAATCAGATACCATGAAGAAAATAATCAAAAGTTAAAATAAAAAACATAAAAAATTAATTAGAAACAAAACAAGCACTTTATCAAATCAAATAGCAAGTCCAGTCAACCAAGTAAACTTAACCTAGATTTACAGAAATCAAACAACTGTAACCAACACATTCCAAAATAGCAATAATATACATATAAATATATTTCGGCCACGCTTGCAAATTCATAACAGAACAAAGGTCATTCGCGGATCACGCTGGCACCATATATGGCACTCACTTTAACATCATTACTGAACAAGAAGCAAAAACAGGAAACAAATAGACACAGAAACCAACTGAAAGAGGATCCAAAACTTAAACTTGGAAAGTGAATCTTACCACTCCTACACTCACTCACAAAGCAAGTAAACTGAGAACGCAACAGCGCATCGAAGCTTAGACAGAGTGTCACGCGCTCTCAGATCTCAGTGGAGAAAGAAAGAAAGAAACAAAGCTCAGTGTGTTTGGATTCCGAGAAAAACACACAAAATCTTCAGAATAGATGAGCCTGCAAGAGACCTTCTTCTTTCTCCATTTCCTATGCACTCTTTTTTCTCATTCTCACTTCAAAAATAATTAAAAACTAAATAGGAGTAGCACACAAAAAAAAAAAAAAAGCACTTCCTATTATTTTAATAAATCACAAAACATTGCCTACAAACACGTTAATTTATTCATATATAATTATTTTTATTTAAATTTATATATTACATAACTGTATTATTATTTACAGTAATTTTTTAGTATTTTATGTTTCATTAAATTATAAATTTTAATTAAAAAATATTTTTAATTAATATTTTTAGTTTGATAAATTGTCCTGACCAGTAAAATGAAGCGACTTAAAAATGTAGCAAAATGATTATAATAAAAAAGAAATTAAAAAAAGAAAAAGGAAAAGATGAAGCGCACTGAGAGTTACGGTTTTGATTATTCTTGTGCGATATGTAGCGAGCGCCTTTTTTATTTCCCCTATCAGATGCCGCCTCGTCACGCCGCGGAGGATACGATCGTCGTTTTCGGAAAAGACTAGGGGTATAATTGTACTTTAATGGATGACGTGGTTTATTCTCGAAACGCGTTACGACAAACGCTCCTACAGGTAATAATTGAACACTTTCGCTGAAATTTTGTGGAAATTCAGTCCAAATTCACCTCACATGCGAGGTTTCGTTCATGTGGATAAAAGCCAGGATCTAGTGCCAATGATGTCTCAGCGAAATCTGACACGTGGACATAAATTACTGGACGTTGTAGAAATCTTTTGACTTTCTCTTAAACCAGTTCGAGATTGTCGTCATCTTAACTAACCATGGGATGACACGCGTTCTGATGCTATACGAAGGACAGAAATCTACGGTGGTGGAGGAAAACCGGCTGCCAAGGTGAAAAGCCGGTGATTTTACTGGTTAGGTGAATGAGCAGAGTTCGGTGACCGGATGGACCGGTTGCATTGAAGTGGATTGGGATTAGGTATTGGAATCCGGGTGTACGTACGGACTCGGATTTCAGACACCAGTCAATTATGGTTTAATGAGGACAGAGTCAAATCATGGAGAAATAATAAAAAGAAAAGAAAAAAGAAAAAGAAAAGGAAATGTTGCATGCAATTCATTTTTATTCATGATGATGAGAAGAATTAAAAAAAAGTATGCATCGATTGCATTTTTTCGAAAAAGAAAACAAGAAGCATAAATTTAGAAAAAGGAAAAATATAATTGATATTGGTAGGATAAAAAGCATAGTACCACAATCTAGAGTTGCTACTACTGTTTTGGCATAATTTCCTTTATGTAATAGCTTTTAGCATAATTTAGGCTTTTCAATGTTGTATATGTCTTTTTATCTCTTTTATTTTTTTTTTCTTTTAGCTTTCTTTTAATAATAATTTTCAAGTCGTTTCTTTGTCATCTATTTGCTGTCATTAAGGTATTTGTTTTATTTTTTACTAGAAATTTTAAATTTTTTTCTTATTTTGATTTTAAGTGAAAAGTATATCAAGTTATTCTATAACTATGATATTCCCTTTTAAAAAGAATATGATATTTTATCGAATTTAATTTTTCAAATACATGCTATTTTATTGCTATAAATTTAAATTAAAAGAAAACATAAAAGTAAATTAAATATGCATAACATGTAAACAATGAAAGTAAATAAAGGTAAACTCTTTTTGTCAATTTTTAATTATTTATTTATTTATTTATCAAAAATTTAAATTTATACCATTTGAAATATTGGCGTTGTCATAAAAAAGAAATCATGGGACATATATTAAATAATTAATTTAATATTAAAGAATAAAAATAATGACAGAATATTAAATGTAAATTAAAAATCATCAAAAAAATTATTAAAAGAATAAAAATTCAAAACCTTACAAATTTAAAAGACTAAATTACAGGGTTAATTAAATTTTCATTCTTCTGATTATTTCATATTAGGTTTTAATCTCTAAAATTTTTATTTATTTTCTTCCATTATTTTTAGTTAATATTTATTAAACTAGAATTTTTAAGTGTTCACATGGTCACAGGAGGAAAAAATCACGTGATACTTTCATGATAATATTAAAAAACTTAATTAATGTTAAAGATTAAAAACACTAAAAATAAATAAATAATTAAAAATTAATAAAAAATTTGGAAATACTAAAAATTAAAATTTAAAATAATTTAAAAAGTAAAAAAATTAATCAACCATGATAAATATTGATAACCAATTTTTTCTGTCTATTTTTTCCAACGAAACCAAAAAATATTGATATTCAATTTTAATTTTTTTTTTTTTTTCATTCCTCGCCTCGTGTGGAAATGATCAAATAGGATAAGGCTAAATTAAGCTTTGTTAAGAATGACATGCTTTTTATTACTTGTTATTGGCTTTGTTCAAAGCTTGGTTTAGCTTTTATATAAGTTTAGTTTAGTCATTAACCTAGTAAATTAATCATTTGACAAATTCATAAATACATTAGTATTGAACATTAGGTTCTATTTCATAAAAACACAATAGGATCTATGTCATTTGGAATAACTATATCTTATTGCGTGTTTCATTCTTTTCTATCAGAAATATTTTTTTAATAAAATTTTATTTATTTTTTTCATAAATATTACCTTTTCTCACAAGGAAAATAAACAGGTTATCATATTAGGCATTAATTTTATTTTTTATTTTTTTTAAAAAGCCTTAGCATGACCTATGCAATTAAAACAGATTTTAAAAAACTTTTGGTTTAACTTTTTTGTAAACAAGTCAAACCAACCTTTAAACAAGTTACAAGTCTCCAATACACAGCCGAATAATCCAATACTCAAATTATCTATAGCTTTATTTGACTATCAAAAATAATAGAAAAATTAGGTTAGGTGATAAACATAGTTGAGATAAAGTAAGTTAGGCTGTAAGATTATCTGCTATTTTTCAGTATACAAAGAAATAAGGAGAATATATTGGAAAGAAATAGGCGATAAAATTGAAAATAGAAAATAGTTAACTTTTAATTATTTTAATTAAGGCAAAAGAGATAAGTTTTCTGTTTGTTTATTTAGTTAGGTTTCTATGAAAATGAAAAAATATATGTTGATGTCAATAAATTTCTAACCTTAAATAAAATTATTATATAACTTTTCATTATGGCTAGAAATAATAATGTTGAAGGTAAATCAGGTACTAAATATGGGGAATCGTTTCTACTTTAAAAAAAAAAAAATCTATAAAAGAGAAAACAAAAAAAATAGGAAATTCCACAAAACTGGTTGACATTTATTTTATTTTATATTGAGAAATTTTTTATTTTTTCTTTTTTCTTCAATGAACATTCCCCCTCCCCTCAAAATTCATGATTACAAAAAAAGGGTAAAAGTAGTATATAAGGTAAAATGATTAAATTGAAATTTTTGAAAGTTTTTTTTTTAATAGACAGAGAATTGTCTGAAGGATGAGAATCAGTTTTTCAAAAATTAATATTTTAAAATTTACACATTTTCACATTTTATGAAAAAACAATCAAGTTCTTTGATTAATATATACAAAAAATATATATATAAATACATATATTTGTATACCAATTTATTTTAAATTATAATTATATTTAATTTCTTCACAATGTTTCATTATATAACACAAAGATACTTATTATTTAACTCGAGTGTTTTAAAGTTAAACAAGTATTTTTTTTTTTAATTAGAGATTAATATTTAATATTAATAATTAAGGATTTTAATAAAATTTGTGTTAATATGATATAAAGTGAAATAATTTATTTATAATAAAAGTTATTATTAAAAAGTTTAGATTTAATTTTTATTTAAAGTTTCAAATATTTTAGATTTAATGTTACATATAGATAATACACCACTCATTTAAAAAAATCTCACGAGAATTTTTGAAATTCTTATATTTTACACACCTTAATTTTATAAATTTAAATAATTCTACATATTTAAATTCACTATTTCTTAAAAAAATTATATTTTATCTCCCGTTAATTTTACATATTAAACTCATCATGCCTCATTTTTAATATATATATTTGTGTGTGTGTGGATGCTAACACGTATTATTAATTGAACCTATTGATATAGTATTTTGGATATGTCGCTCTAGTTATCCAATTAACCATTATGTATAATGTATTTATTGTCTTTTATAATAAATATTTTTAAAGTTATATTAACCATAGTTTTTAATTGGTTAATAGTATAATATTTTTTTGTATTGTCAATGTATAATAATTAATCTCATACTTTATTTTAAATACATTATTTAAGAAAAAAATTTGCTTTTATATAATTAAAATTCATAATAAAAAATTAATATATAAAATATGTATAGTTTTAATAGTAGTATACAAATTTTAATAAATAAATTATATTTTAATTTATAATAAAAAAAATTAAATTGTGATGTTAAATTATCTTTACTTCTTTTAAAAATGAAATTTATTTTAGAAATAAGAATAAAATGTGGTAAATTAATTTCGGAGAAAATTAAAGTCCTATTATATATATATATATATATATATATATATATATATTTGATAAATTAACTCTCAAACTTGGGAATGGATTATTGCTAATGACGTAATCATTGGCTGAAATCTTTACTTTTTATTCAATTTCATAAATATGTAATATATTTTATTATAGAACAAAGAGTTTTAAAAAGAAAAAATATTAGTTTACACGGATAATTGATCATAATTTATTATTGTGAATTTATTGACTTTAATGATTAAATTTATAAATTTTACAAAATTATTTTTTATTATTAATATATAACTTTTAAACTTTCCGTTAAAAGGTGATAATAGAAAAGAATATTAATGCTAATAAGAATATATTTAAATTGCATTCAATTGGATTTTTTTTTAATTTATATAAATTAATATTATTACATTCCAATTCTTTGTCAATGTCTCGTAAGGAAAATATCAAACTGAATCTTAAATTGATGGGTTAGTGTGAGTTTATTTATGTAATTATGCATCGATATTCACTTTTTTAATAGATCCCAATTTTCATGAGAATATGTATATGAATTGAAAAAACTGTTACATTTCTATTCTATTACTCTTAAATTTGTTTTAGACAGTAATCTCAATTAGTGAATTAATATGAAATTTGAATATTTTAACGAGATTTGATGGACTTATTTCCTGTTAAAGTTTACCGTGGTTAAAATCCTTAATCATAATTAAAAATTTCATTATTTTTATTATTATAATTGTTTTGGTACTTAGGCAGGAGGTTATGCCCCGAAAGGAAGCCCACCATTTTATGAATTTTGAGTTTATCTGTCTTGCTCTCATTTTCAAAGGTCTCACAGGAGATAAGATAGGAGCCCGCACAAGTGCTGTATGTGTAAAACTGCAAATGCATTCATGCACTTGCACATATTACAAATTAAGGTAAGTTGAATATGGACCCCATAAATAACTTTAATTTATTATTAGTGAATGAAATGGAAGGCTAAGATATTCCTTCTTTTATTCATTTTTGTCTTTTAAAATGGGCCAAGTGAAGCAAAAATGTGAAACTAAGAACCATTTAAAAAGCAAAAATCCCAATCTAAGAAAGTGACCATTGTCACATTGATTTGGTGGTGGGGACAAAGAGAAGAATAGACTCTTATCTAAACACCTCAATGTTGTTGGATTATGACATGGAAATTTGGGCGGCTACAATGGCTCCCTATCATGGGGACCAAATGAGACCTCTTTCATTGCTTAACGGACACTTGTCATACTCTCACTGCATTAACGCTTTCAAACAAACTTTAGTAGCACCGTCACGTTCCATGCTTGCTTCGTTCTCAACTTGCACCAAAATGTTTTCTTAAACAATATTTATTATTTTCTATAACTTGCGCCTTAAGTATATGACCAAACTAAAACTGAATTAATTCATCATGTGCGTTTGGTTTGATAAGTAATATTGACATGGAAGGAATTGTTGCATCCATGCTTAAAATAAACCCTCCAAACAACCGCTTGACGTTGCAATATGCATAATATATGTTGTAAAGTCGTTTATGATGATTTTTGAAAGATTTAAGTATGTTTGATTTTACGTGAGTTTAGAATTATTTTAGAATTTAGAATGAGGGATTTAGTTCTCAAAATTTGATTCTATTACAAATTTGATTTCACATGGATGGCAAAATGGGTTTAATCTGTTAGGCCAACCTTTTCTGATCCATTATTTTTGACAGGTCAAGTATATATTTTAAGCTCACAAACCCGTTATAACTTACATAGTTTTAAACCATAGAAAAACGGGTTGAGCATGTAATGGAGGCAGGTTAACTCACCAATCCACTGTTTAATTAATTATTTTGTATAATTAAATTATATATGTATTTAATTTTTTTATAATCATAACATTTAAATTAAATCCTAAGTATTTTTCTACTTTTCGATTGCACATGTTTTTTTTAAAAAAATCTTTAACTGCATCTTACCATCAATATAAGTTATAATATATATATATATATATATATATATATATATATATATATATATATTATAACTTATATATATATATATATATATATTATAACTTATATATTATAACTTAAACAATCTCAATTTTATATTTTAAATTATAAATCATATTAGTTTTTCCGTAGAAAAGATTATTTAATCTGTGATTAAAACTCATACAAACAAAAGATAAACTGTAGGTATATCTTTTTCTTCTAAAAGTCTTAATTATCATGCTAAAATCTATAGTGACGAAGACAAAAACATAATTACAGAGAATAAGGGGAAAAAATGTCTCTTGCAATAAGTTTATATGGGTATATCATATATGTATAGCTTTTTTTAAAAAAAAAAATCACTATAAAGCTTATTCCTTAACGTACTTGCAATAATTAAGTGGAGAATAATAAAATATCACATATACTTGAACTCAGATATAATTTTATATGGGTTGTTTATATTATTTTCTAATCAGAAATACAATTTTATTTCATTAATCTGTATAATCAGGATGGTATTAAATTCCTGATTCAGTTGATAAATAATAAAATTGACACACATGGAGTTCTATCTAAGCTCTATCTTAATTAAGTCTTGAAGTGAAATACGTTCCTAAAAATAGAATTAATTTTTGCACGACAATTTTTTTATTAATTGAACCTCTCTTTTACATCCTTTCTGAAAATTTAATTTAAAATTATATTTAATATATTCCAAATTTTAATTTTAGAATAGTATTTTTAAAAAAAATGTAAAGAAGGGTATTGTGACTGTTGAAAAAATATTGGTATAAAAGCAATTCTGCTGAATGGGCCTCTTATTAGTCCAAAGCAAGAAGCTGGTCCTAAACAAAAATACAGCCGAAGTTATACAATGCTTTTCCGGACCCAGGCCGAAAGGTATACAAAACCTAAATTATTATTAGTTTTCACACCCTTTTTATTATACAGCCCTCAACAATTTTAGCATTTTTCACCCAAAAATATCATTTTTCCAAAACTAATATTTGAATCATATTTCTAATAATTGATAATTTTTTTTTGGAAACCAAATTTTCTTATACATTTTTTGGGCAACTCCAATGGGAGTTGCTCTCTCTATGTCAAATTAACAACTCATGTAGTAACTTACAGATTTTAGCAGTTAAATTTTGCTTATGTACTATTCACTCTCTTTCGCTTCAAACTCTTTGTTCCTTTTTTACATGTAGCCAACAGGTGTAAGAGAATGAAATGTGAAAGACAATAATGACATAGATAAAAGATAGACTAGTTTTCACAAAAAAACAAAGAAAAAAAGAAGAAAAAAGAAGATAGTTACTTGCTTTCTAGCTACCAGCTCAATGGCTACATCAATAACTCAATTGTGTCGTCATGAAAGACTAATTTGAAAAACTCAATAATTATAAACACATGAACCCTCTTTTAAATTATCATAACAACTCCTTTTCAAGATGTGCCAACAGCAAATGCACCTTTCACCCATGTTGCTTTGAACTGTGGATTGTACTCTTTTTTCATAATGGGGAAATATAAAAACTATTTATATCATCAATGAAAAATATATTAATTTCAGAAATATAATAGTTGTAAATTCATTAAATTTTATTTCATATTTTATGTTCACTATTGAGATATTAATTATAACTTTTTAACTTTAAATCCCGTATTTTTTTTGGTTATCCTCCTTTGTCCCACTTTTCAATCTCAAAATTCTAGCTCTCTATTCTTTTACCCTCCACTGTCCCACCCTCCATCTCAAATAAAAGAGGAATGTATAATGAACTCAAAACGACATAGAGGCAGAAACAAGTGATGATGCAATGGTGGTAAAGATAAGTACGTACTGTCTACGTGAGCATCAATAAGGTATAGCATTGGTAAAATAGTTGAGATAATTACACGTTACCACACAGATATTAGGAGACAGAAAATTTACTTGAGTGATTTATGTCACGAAAGAAATTAGTTTCTAATTATTAGTTGGGGACATTTATATATATATATATATATATATATATATATATAAATAAAATGTGTGAGTCACTTTATAATTTCAGAAAATGTTACGGATATACAGATTCCATTCATATAGATAAAAAAAAATTATACATCAATTGATATCTAAACTAGTTTTCATAATTAGATTCCAAGACAGTAAAATTTATAATTCTTCATTCTTTTCTAATTATAATCGTTGTTGAAAAATACCGGCAATTGTTTGGTCAACTATTATTAATGAGAACACGGTACTAATTAATTATGATTATTTTGTAATCATAGTCAATTTTCATAATTTTGTTAACAATGACTTATAACTGTTTTATGATCGTAATCAATTTTCACAATTTTGTTAAAATAGTTATATTTTCCTTTTAAAAGAAGAGAAGAATAAAGACACGAGAGATTCAGGATAAAATTAATGTTCTTATGTATTTTCTTGTGGAAGATATAACCTATTGGAGAAGAAGATGATGAAAAAAAAAATAGGAATGAATGAGAACAAACTGCCTATTTTTATCTTATAATTATTTTGATCCTCTATTATCACCGCAATCTCGATAGGGATGGTAAGGAGATCCAAAAAAAGAAAAATGAGAGTTATATATTAAAGCAATTTCGATACGGACTGTAAGTTGATGAAATTCTTATATATGTCACCGGTATTTGTTAAATTCCTTTTTATTAGTTGTTATGATTTATATAATTTTAAATTTTTGTTGTCGTAGGAGTTCTTTGTTGAGTAAAGTGCACATGGATCTTTTGTTTCTCATGGACGTTAGGATATATTATCCATTACCATTGGAAAGTCGGTGTAGAACAAAGTATTAATGTTGGGCAATACATTAGAAAACTCAATCATCATTCCCACAAGTGAATTGTACTCCAAGAAATGACACAAATGAAACAAGCTACAAAAGAGGAGTTGATAAGGAGTTAAGAACAAGTATAACCTAGGAGATCATGGAGCTATTCAATCAACGTCGGAAGTCATTGGGTCTTTCCCAAGCTAGTCTGTCTATGTAGTCAGATGTACCTCATTTGATTTGTGTTAGCACTGTAGTTGTGCTACTCCTTCATCGTCAGTTAGTTTTATTATTAAAGATGGAGATTAACGTGAGTTATATATTAATAAAAAACCTCTTTAACTGGTGACCATTGAGAGAGTTGTTAACGAGGACTAAACATACATGACAAGCTCATCATAGATAATTTGGTGATGATGGTAGTTTGGAATATGCAACTGGGGATGATCATCTTGGACACTCAACTAGAAATAAGTATAAGGGAAAAAGAAAAAACACACAAACAAAAATTAATGTGATTCGGTGTTTCGAGACTTACTCCACAATTCCATAGAAACAAAATTCATTAGTTGTAATTTTTTAACAGAAAAATTACAATAACGTATGATTTTTACAAAAAAAATTACAAATCATTCTACGTATAAATTTTTGCATAAAAAATTATAAACCATCTCACATAATTTGACACATATTTTTTAAAATATAATATATTCCTTTATTAAATTAATAGACGTGATATAAATGAAAAAACATATCACTCTATTTTATATAAATTTTTTTATACTATTCTCCGTTTTTTTTAATGCTCATATACTTGAGATTTTGAACTTTCAAATCTTGGTTGCATTTACCTATAATTATTTTTCATTTATTTAAAGTTATAAAAAGTAGTATAAGATTGATTTCTAACAAGTATTTTGATGTTACTGACAAAGAAAGGAATCGAATGTCAAAAGGAATGAAATTCACCTTCAACAGCGTTGAAACCCATTAATGATCCTTTCTAGGTACAATAAACAAATTAATTTAATTTAATAATCCATCTATATCCGCACTATTTAAAAATACATAATGTTAAATAGGAAAAGAGGAGATAAAAAACTTAATTAAATTAAGATCGATTATTGTCGTCATCAGGTAATAAATGTTATTTATGGTATTGCATTACATCGTCCGTGAAAATGCATCATGCTCATTGCACATGTTGTTATCAACTAAGACAAATCTGCCTATCCGATCTTGAAAGGACATAACTCTTAGCTAATAGCTACGACAAAATTTACCAAAAAAATAAAATAAAAAATGGATATACAATTGCTGACACAGAACAATTAATAAATTAGTGAAAGGAACATTTGAGAAAATAATGGCTAGGGTTCAAGAGTGCAGGAGAACTTAAACCTTTCATCAATAAGTATCATATACACATTTGCACTTTTCCATTCTAAATTTGAGCATTTATTTTTAAATTAAAAAGGATATAAAAGTTGTATTACTTCTTATTAAGTCACTCTCGTATGTTAAGTATGATATTTTTTATTTATTTTTAGTATTATTGCTTAGATTTATTTAATCTCAAGTTAAATTTGAATTGAATTTTAAATTGTTAATTAATCTGGACGCTTCATGTCAAATTGAATAAATAGATCGTAAGATAAATTATCTAAATAATACTTTTCAATATAATTAAACATAACAAATCAGAGAGATATGAACCTACCCCTTAAATTTTAAATTTGAGTATTCACTCCCGAATTAGAGAAATTTTAGGATTTACATTTTTTTCTTATCAAGCCTGTGATTTTTCTCGCGTTATATGTATCGTGGTTTTTATATTTATTTATTTATTTCTATTAAATTTAGTTATTTTAATTCAATTTTTAAAATTTGACAACCTTATCAAATTAATTGACATGCGAGTAAGATGATTCAAATAATTTGTTTTAATAATAAGAGAAAAGAACATAGAATAAAGTACCTGAACTTTCACCTTTTAATAAATAGGTATTTTTAATTATTATTTTGTCCTAACTAATACTTTAACTTCTATAATTGATTAGTGATCCTTTTGTCAATCTATCATTGAATAATTAATAGAATTACATTAATTCCAAAAAAGAGTTCTCAGTGTCAATTATATCCTTATTTAATGTCTATTATTCATTATATATTTTTAATATTTAATTATTAAAATTATAAGAATAATTATTTAAGAAATTAAGAAAAATAAAGATTTTAAATATTTACCGATCTTTTAGTTTTTCCATTTCTTAATTAATTATTTGATATGATTTTAATATTTAAATATTAAAAATACTGAACCATAGACATTAAATTAAAATCAATGATCTAAGTAATTTTGTTAATTATTTGACTGTGTGTTGATGGAAGGATATATGATGGATTAAAACAGGAGGCCTGTCAGTAACATTTCTCGTAGCAATCATGAAAATTAAAGAAAATGTAAGTATTAATTGAGATAAAATAATAATTAAAAATATCAATTTGTAAAAAGCTAAAAATTCAGGATACGACTCTTTCCGTGAACAATAATGACTTCTTTAATTTTGAAAAGTAATATTTCTTTAGTTTACTTTATCAAATAAAATGAAAACTTCACTGTAATCAAGAGATCCTTTTCCATTCCAATAACTATCTCCCACAAAAAATAATCATGTGTTCATGACAAATCTTTTCACAATTTTAACTAGCTGTACAAATGGGAAGGAGAATGTTGGGTCCAATAAGTGGAGATCATGTTTTGATGAATAAAATTAGTGGAGCTGCTCTAACATTAAAAGATTCTCCTCATAAGTAAAAGGTATATATTAAAACAGTTAAATAATAAAGTTTAAAAGCAGAGTAGAATATCTCATGAAATTATTCCAAAAATTTCTACACAAATCATATATAAAATCTTTTTATTAATTCCCAAAAAAGCATTCATGTGTAAACATTCTTCAAAATAATTATGGCTAACTAATGGATTTTATTTATTCCCTAGAATCATGATAGCAAGAGTTCTTCATGAGATTGAGTAAAAAAATTCTTCCTTTCATTTTAATCAGTCTCTTCTTAGATTAATTATTTCATTATCAAATTCTAACACTGAACAATAAAATAAATTTTCTAATCGATATTCCCATATCTTCAGTCATTTTTTTCATCAATCCTAGCCAAGCAAGCACCTCATCATAATTAAAAATTATATCTTATTAGTTTTGGGTCTTAAACAAATTATACATGTCCAAACTTAGATAATAAAACAAGAACTTGAGTCACGGGCGAAAGTTGTTGAACTACTGAAAGGGGTAATTTTATATATATGCATGCATGCTCCATTTCTTCTTTGTCCCCCACGTTATATTCCACAAAAGGATCACTTCTACACAAGATTTTGGATTTTTTTCTTCTTTTTTTACAATAGAGTTGGAACTATTCTATCACTTAAGAATTAAGATACCACATCAAACTTTATATATTCCCATACGATGACGTGAACAAGTTTATTAGTGGGTCCAATTTGTAAAATGAGAATTCGAGGAAGGGAAAGGGCCACTTTATTATCATTACATTAATTGCATGCACTTTGCACCCAACGATCACTTTTCACACAATTTAAAATTTTGTATTCTTTTCATAAAAAGTGGAGTGGAGAGATCAAAAGAGAATATCATTGTTGCTTTTGTATCTCTGAAATATTATTTCATTTTTTGTTTTACACGTAAAATTAATTTTTCCCTTTGTTAATCATTTAAAGGGTGACTTCTAACCCTTGTCTATGGGCAACTAGGGTTTCTCTAGCCAATTGGATAAATTTGTTTCATATGGTTTTGGAATTCGAACAAAACCTTAATCTCGTCTTCTTCAACTTTCTTTTTACTTATGCTCATGCTCATGCTTGTGACATTCTTTAGTGATAAAGAAGACTATGTAACATGCTCAAGTGCTTTTGGCCGTAGCTAGTATAAATTTTAAAATATTTTTATAAAGTAATAAACTTCTCGTAAATTATTATGTAGTATTTTTAGTTTAATTTTATTACATTATACCATAAATTACACTCTATTGATCTTAAGTTTATCAAATTCACACCAAACTCCAAACTTATTTAAATATTGTATTCCTCGTTTGTAATCCACAAGTTTACATAAATCACAATAAAGAAAGCAAGATATTTTGGAATAGGCTTAATATCAATCATTTAAACCTTTAAAGCAATCAGAATTATAATGATTAAAAATATAATAATAATCAAAAATAAAATTACACATTTAATTAAAATCTAATTTATTTTTAAATTTAATATATTATTTGAATTAAAATATAATTAATAACTTAATAATTTATAATTAAGTAAATTAAATTTGTAAAAAGTGAATTAAATTCTTCATGAAAATTTTTGAACTTAATGGGAAAAGAGTTGAATTTTCATTTTTAAAAAAATGTTTGAAAGCAAATAAATAAATAAACACACTTTCAACCAAGAAAAAAATAGATGAGATAAAAAAAATAATAAAAAGGATAATTATTTCGAGTAAATTACACTCTACTACTACACTAAATTTCAAACTTATTTAAATATTAACTTATTTGTTAAAATTAGTTAAATATATTATGTTACTGTTAATGAGTTGAAAGTGTGTTTATCTTTTATTCAAATAAAATATTTTTTAAAAAAATGAAAATTCAACTGTTTTCTGTTGAGTTAACAAAATGTTTTATAAATTTTAATTCACTTATATTTTTAAATAAATCACATATTAAATTATTATATATTACAATTCAAATAATATATTAAATTTAAGAATAAAATTAGAATTTAGCTAAATGTATAATTTTAAATTTATTTTTTTATTATTATAATTTAAATTTAAATTAATAAATTTGTATCTTTAGTTATTATAACAATAAAAGATATTAAAATAGTAGAACTGGAATAGAATGAAGGTTTAGAGTTTTGTGTTATTTAGATAAATCTTAAAATAATAGTGTAATATTTAAAATATTTAAAATTTTAATGTTATCTAGATAAAGTGTAAGACATTAGAGTGTAATAATGAAATCTAATTTACTGTGCATGATATTCACCAATGACTCAGAAAACAAAGAGTAAGAAAAAATTGATCACAAGGTGCCTTTAATTTGTCATATTGCGGGTATTCTTTTCCCTGCAAAACTTACGTTGCGATCGAGCGTGGTATGTCCGTACGGACATGTGACTCACTAAACTATCAAATATGAATTTCATAAAAAGAAATTCATATATAATAAATCAAATATGAATAAATTTAACTAATTTTAGTGATTCTTTTTTATTTATAATATAAATTTCAATAAAATATTCAGGAAAAAATTATTTTAATTGCACTTAATATAATAAATGATGTTAAAAATTATTGTGAAATTAATTACTTTTGTTTGTTTCTAAGTTTAGAGAGATTATAGCAATAAAAACAACAATGACCTAATAATTCTTTTTGCTTCTTGTTCACATGTTCCTTCATTTGGAAAAAATTACGAAAAGGCTTGTATCAATCCATCACATCCTAAAGATTATTATGATTTTTCTTTCATGGATTTGGGTCAAAGGACCTCTCACTAAAAATATCTACGAAAATTAAAAAAAATTGTTTTAGTATCTGTATGAGATAGGCTTGAACAAGTATATAAATTAAAAATAATTAATTAAATCTCATTTATAAAAGGTTTATATTATCATAAAAAATTAACGACAAAGATTAAAACATAAAGAGACTATTTGTATACATACTAAAATGTAGAATTAACAGATATATACGGACCAAAGTGTAAAGTTGAGACTAAAAATAAGAATTAAATAATTAATTAACAAGAACGCTGATAATACATTTGTTTGGGGAGGTATATTCTTATAAGAACAAATATATTTTGTTAACATTTTTCACAATTAAATTAACCTACCTAGAAACTTAATTTTTTTTTTTGACAAGAATAAACTTGAAAGATAAATTCAAAATAATTTTGTTTTTTTTTCTTCATAAATAGTACACAATAAGTTAAATTCCTTTTAAACCCTTTTCCTTTGTGTTGGTTTCTTCTTCTTCTTGTTCTTGGTCATCAGTACTGTACCGTCACCCTCTCTCGTACACTGTTTTCTTTCTTCACCCCAAATACCCTTTTTCTCTTCTGCTCCTATTCTCACTCTACTTTACTTTTCTGCTCCAAATCTATGCCCAGATAGCATCATCCTCAAACTCACCTCATTTTCACTCACTTCCACTAACACCTTTTAGTAACTCATCTTCTTTAACTTCATCTCCTTTCTCAACAAGTCAACGACTTAATAGAAGTGTTGTTTTTTTTTCCCCATTTCTCGTTGTTCAGGTCCTTCTCCTTAGTTCAGTTCCTTTCAAACAAGTTGGTTTCTAAGTAAAGGAAACAAAAAAGGTAGAAAATTTTCATTTGGGTCTTGAGATTTTGTGCATTCAACTTGAGCATTCCCCAGTTCTGAGCTCAAGCTTTTCCACTTTGTTTGATTTATTCAGATCTTTCACATTCTCTTTAACTTAGAAAATGCCATGCTAAATCTTTTTCAGTTATCAGCAACATTGTGCAAATTTTTCATTCTTTTTTGGGTTGGCCTCATCTCATGCTCTTGTTATTGGAACCAATTTCGACATTCAAGGTTGCCCCATCTGTGATTCTATTCCTTTGTTTCTTAATAGTCTGAACCTTGAAAAGTAATTGTCTTCTACGAACTGGGGTCGTTTTTAGTCTAATTTGGGCCCCATCTCTGCCTAAAGTTCCAATTTTTAAAACTCAAACCCATCTTTGCCTGTTATTTTCCACACGAATGAAAAGGGCTCCTACCTTAAGATCTTCTATCTATCTTCCTTTTGCAGCTTTTAGTCATTGCCAACACTGTCTAAGTTCAAGTTGCTTTGACAAATTTATGGTGCTACATTGTCAATTTGTTGCAAGTTTGTATGATGCTCATGGTAGCAGCGTGTGTGGTTGTTTATTGAATTTCTGAGCTTTGGACTGTTCTTTAAGGTACCAAAGTCTGCATTTTCTCCCACCTTTGATTCAAACTTGGCATTATTCACTACCTAATATTCCTAGAAATATGTGTTTTTGAGCTCTTATCATTGCACTGCTGAACAACACTTACCTAATCTCTCTATAGGTGTTTGGTGGCCAAGTTATAATTCAACGCCCTTCACTTGTAAATGTGACTTTGGCAATAGGATTCATTGTTATATCTCTTAATTTTGTCCATATCAGCATATATGGGTATGCTTGAACAGGAGTGTTCTTCTAGATCAGCATTGTTGCTATGTATTTTTGTTAGCTTCTTGCTGCATCCTGTTGTGTCAGCTGTGATTCCATTGGGTTCCAAACTTTCAGCTGTTGACAATAACTATTGGGTTTCCTCGAATGGTGATTTTGCATTTGGGTTCTTTAACATTTCAGATGAACCTAACCAGTTTCATGCTGGCATTCGATTCAATTCGAAGTCTATACCGTATGACCAACAAACAATGGTCTGGGTTGCTGGGTCTAATGACAAAGTGAGTAACAGATCCTATTTTGAGCTCACTCCTGAAGGGGAATTGATCATGTTTGATTCCTTACAAGGATTCATATGGAGGAGTCAGACTAGCAATAGAACTGTTGTTTCAGCTACTCTTCATGATAATGGCAATCTTGTTCTGATAGACACAGAGCAAAACATCATTTGGCAAAGTTTTGATACTCCATCTGATACACTGCTTCCAGGACAGAGTTTATCTGTTTATCAGACACTTCGACCTTTAACTAGAAACCCTGTGTCCAGTTACTACACTCTTTACATGAATGCTTCCGGTCAATTGCAGCTTTGTTGGGAGAGGAATATCGTATATTGGACAAGTGAAAGTGCTTCTTCTGTTTCAAATCTGACTGCATTTCTTACAACTAGTGGAGCGTTGCAACTTCGAGACCGAAGTTCGAAAGCTGTTTGGAGTGTGTTTGGTGAAGACCATAACGATTCTGTGAGTTATCGATTCCTTAGGCTAGATTTGGATGGTAATCTCCGCATGTATTCGTGGATTGAAGCTTCACAATCATGGAGATCTGTCTGGCAAGCTGTTGAGAATCAATGCAAAGTCTTTGCAACATGTGGTCAGCGTGGTGTCTGTGTCTTAACTGCTTCAGGTTCTACCGTTTGCAGGTGCCCTTTTGAGGTAACTGAGTCCAACGAATGTTTGGTTCCATATGAACAGGAGTGTGAATCTGGATCCGATATGTTAACATACAAGAACACATTTCTGTATGGAATTTATCCTCCTGATGGTTCAGTTATCATAAGTAGTTTGCAGCAATGTGAGCAATTGTGTCTGAATGACACGCAGTGTACAGTTGCAACCTTTTCCAACAATGGTACGCCACAATGCTCCATAAAGAAAACAAAGTATGTCACTGGCTATGCAGATCCATCTCTAAGCTCAATATCTTTTCTTAAAAGATGTTCAGGTCCATTTGCTGTAAATCCTAATTTCACAAAGCCACCTCCTCCAAAACTCTCTCCTAGGCTTTGTGTTCCTTGTCTGATGGGAGCAGCCTCAGGAACATTTTTCATCTTTGCTATCCTACAGCTGGGAATTGTTTTCATCATCTTCAGAAGAAAAAGCTCCATTATGAGAAACGTTGCTTTAGGTTTCTCATGCCCAAATCCAAAGGGCATAATGGTGTTATCCTTCTCAGAAATCAAGAGCTTCACTGAGGATCTCAAGGATCAAATCAGACCAAATATGTTCAAGGGTGGGCTGCCGGACAATCGCCTCATCATGGTTAAAGACCTGAATGCATCCATAGAAGAAAGGAAATTCCGGAGTGCTGTTCTGAAGTTAGGCAACATCCACCACAAGAACCTTGTGAAGCTGGAAGGTTATTGTTGTGAGTTTAGCTACAGATTTTTGGTGTATGAATATGCTGAAAATGGTTCGCTAGATAAGTACATAAATGATTGCACTCTTTGCAAGAGACTAACATGGAGAAAGAGAGTTGAAATATGCTCAAGTGTGGCAAAGGCCATTTGTTATTTACACACAGGGTGTAGGGAGTTTGTGAGCCATGGAAACTTGAAATGTGAGAATGTGATGTTGGATGAAAACTCAGTGGCCAAGGTATGTGAATATGGGTTTGCAATAGTGGATGGTGAGGCTACATATTGTGGCTTTTCAGCTGAGAAGGATGTAGGGGATTTTGGAAAATTGGTATTAACCTTGTTAACAGGGTGTCAAGATGATGAACAACTTTATGAGTGGACTTATACTGAATGGATTGAAGGGAGGGCAGTTAATGTAATTGATAAAAGAATTATTGATGGTGTTGTCAATTTAGAGGAACTTGAACGTGCATTAAGAATCTCATTTTGGTGCCTTCAAATGGATGAACGTAGAAGACCTTCTATGGAGGAGGTAGTGAGAGTACTAGATGGTACATTGAATGTTGATCCACCACCACCACCATTTGTCTTGCATAGACTATTACAAGAAGATGATCCACAAGAAAATGGTTCAGAATAAGTGCTTCAGTGTTGTTTGAACTTTTGGTTTTACATTTCTACTTACCTTCATATTCAACGTGTATAGTAGTAGAATAGGACTAACATCTAGGTGAAAAAGTTAGCCATGCGCAATATTTTTTGCCTTTCAACCTATATGGGGAAGTAATTGTATACTTTGAGCACATACTAAATGATTGAGCAGTGTCTTTCTGTTTTTATTTTATATTTGTTATGTTTGAATATTAGTTTTTGTCTATTTGTCACTTCAAGGACAAAAATTACGATAGAAACTCAATTACCAATTATCTGGTGAATTCCTGTTCTCATTAGTTTTTATTTTAGGAGTAACGAAAATAATTGTAAGAACACCATATTATATTTGCATAATGAATGCACATGCGTCATGGATTACTAGGTAAAGTTGTATACTGTTACTGTTTCTAACACATTTATTGCAATAGGCATACCAGAAGCTCCCTACAAAATTTAATTCAAAATTGTTTCCTAAGCAGCATCAATGGGTTCCCCTGATCAATGGTGTTAGGTTTTGTTTTTCTGATGAAGAAATTTGCAAGTTAAAAAGGTCTATTCCTGCGTTTGGAAACTCAAAAAGGACAAAATCACGTTTAGAATGTAAAAGTTATAACTATTAATTTATTCGAAGAATTTGTTTAGAATATATTGATAATATAAAATTATTATATCGAAAATGTATTTACAATAATTTCTAATAGTTTAAAAATCTTTTATTTAAACCAATTTTTGAAAGGCAAATTTAGAAGTTTGTTCGAAAATTTCTCTTCAATCTTTTACTTAAAAAGGCTCCTTGTTTAAGAAGAGAAAAGAACATGTTTTTTTAAAGCTATCTTTCCTTATCTGCGGTTTCTCCAACTTTTGCTTGCATTGCATGCATGTATTGTTAACTTTTCCATAAAAAGTTTTATCATTTCATTAAGTATCTCTTTTAACACACTCATTAACTTAATTGCTTCCATAAATGATACTATTAACTATTAAGTGGGGGTTAATACCTTGTATAACCTCGAGCAAAAAGGTTGGATTCCAGATAACAGAGGGTGATAGCTGGCTCAAGAGTTTTCCATCAAACAAAGATTTGTTAGAAAGCACTTACAATAAAAGTCAATTAAGTTACTAGTGGTAGTAGCTAGTTTTGCCGCGTAGTAGTTAAGGATTTCATATTTATCTTTAATATATATATATATATTATGGCAGGCCAAAAACTTTTCAACATCTCAAATAGTTTCATGCTTTAAAAATTCCTTTATATGCTTCTCAAAACAAGAATCTAAATTTTCTGCTGAGTGATCACTCTCTATTGTTTCTCTCATTCTCTATCACCAAAACTTGGTTTTAGCATAAACCAAACAAAGGGTCTTATTCCGTGTCCACTATTGATATGCAAACTCAACTTTTCCACTATTTTTTGTGCAAGTGTTAATTTTAGAGTGGACCCCTTTAAGATTTGGCTATATAGCAGAACCTGAGATGGCGTCAACCTCTTCAAGAACTCATATCAAGTGGGAAAAGCTTGAGGAAACAGAGCAGCGAAGATCAATAATGACAAGGCCATGCAAGCATGATGCTACTTCTTCAAGCTCCAAAGAACAAGGTATTGGAAATGTTGAGGAAGATTGTAATGAAGATGTTTATTCAAGTGGTTGTGCTACACCAAAGGGTAAAAGGTTCAGAATACCAGAGGTATTAACATGTCCACCAGCTCCAAAGAAGAGAAGGGTAATGCCTAATTGCTTATCAAATAGACCCCCAAGAGCAATTTTTGCTTCACCGGATATAGAGTTGTTCTTCTTTTCTGCACTTAGAAATGTTTCAGCTTAATGCTTCAAGTTCAGTCCAAGAAACTATAAATTTCAGTTCAGTTAATTAGGTCACTATCTAAATTGATGATCCTTGGAAGAGACAAGAGTTTATGGCTATTTTGTAGTGTGCACTTACGTATGTACACTGATTGTTAGGCATGACTTCTTTTTGTTCTTGTAATTTATTTTTTTTATGGTTTTGGTTTGGCTAGTGTATGGTGCATTAAGTTTAAATTTCTAATCCATGAAGCTTAGTCCTTACAATTACAAGTATGTAAATTCTACCCTTCACAGGGTATGGACTTCTCAAAGGGCATGTGTAGTTTCAATTTTGTATCATATAACTTTGAAATCTTTCTGGAAATTACATCATGTATTGCCCCACTGACAGATTCGATTTTGTTTGGCTTCATTCATCAATATCATCTGCATTATTATAATATGTTGATTAATTATACGATGATGGATCAAGTTACTCCCACATAAGTTTAACAGAGTTGTTCTTGATCTTTGTATTTTATTTTTCTTTAGTTGATCTAACAGCTCTAACGAGTAAATTATTTATCACCGTTAGTTAAAAATAAATAAAAAATAAGGATCAAGAATATTTACTTGGAGTGAATTGATCCTTCCTCTAATTATATATAATTAATTTGCTCAGCGTTGATGTTAAACTAGTCTAGTGTAATTAACTTTTCCTTTGCTATTACAATCTCAACACAAGATATAAAAGAGGGAGAAAAAAGCAACTTTTGAATGTGGAAGTGAATGCTTTTGATTTTGAATATTCCTTCATCTGGTCCTTATATATCTCTTTTCATGTTTCTTTTTGTCACTATGATGTTGATCAAATGCACTCCACATATAATGCAGCTATAATCTTTCTAAAGTTAAGTCTAATTCTGTCTTATTATATATCTATATTTTCTTTATGCACTGCATGCACTCAGAAGCGTTCAGTCAACTTTATATGATTAAAGTTGCATATATCTATTACAAAGATTAAACATGAGGGGTAAATTAAAATGTTGCCTATCATTATCATTGCCACACCCTTACCTTTGACAGTACTAAAAAAAGAATAGAAAATGGAAATAAAAGTAGAGCAGATGCAGCAGCAAAATGAGAATCCAAAGATGGAATGCTTTGTGATGGAATATGTAACCAAAAAGTTGTATAGTGCATAAATGATGCTAGTTTTGGGTTTATTATATGCTCAGATGATGACCTGAATGGTGTCCTTTCTATATAATGAGGTAACACTAATTAACACACACAAGGAGAGAGAGAGAGGGCACTTGAACAAGGAGAATCCAATGAAGAAGCTGCTTCAGGTGGTGATCACTTTAAATGTGTATGGACATGGACACATATGCAAGGGGAAATTATGATAGGAAATACTAATTGAATGAATATATGATGAAAATCTAAGAACTAAATAGAAGAAAGATGGAAAGTTTAATTCTTCTATTTATTGTAGCCGTTTTTCATGTGGTGATAATAAGAGAGACTAATTAAAAAAATGTGATGAAAGTTTAGGGATTAGGTAATAAAGATTGAAAATGAGAGGATCAAATTGACATGAAAATTTAATCATCAACAATGGAATATTTAAGTCCTACCCTTATTTGCACTCTTTTTCTCACATTTATTGTCTTGATTTAGTGCTCTTTTTTAAGTTTTGTAAATCTCACGAAAATTAGATTATGATTTAGTTTTTTCATTACAAAATTAATGTAGTTATTTTTTCTTCAATACATAAACAAGTTTTCATAATGTATAAAAAAATAACTATAATACAGAAACTGAATTTTGGAATGTATTAAAAATACAACTTTACTTAACAGTCAACTAATTCACAAGAATATATACATATTTTTCTTTTCACATCTTATAACTAATTGTGTACTTGTCTGCTGATTATTGCAGTTTTCTACCAAATATTTTTATTAAAAATAATTATATTATGGAAACTAACTTTTATAATGTAATAAAAAATAACTATAATACAGAAATAAAGCACCCGAACTATATAGCAGAAACAAAATTTCACCACGTATGACAATTTTCTAAATATGTCATGTTCAATAGGTTAGGTTTTAGAAAGACTATTTTGTAAAGAAAATACAGAAATGTTTGGAGTGCAAAGAGAAACAGGTATGGTGCAAATGAATCTTTGCATTAAAAAAATATTAAAAAATAACCCTTGCAAGAGAAATCCATTGCCCAATTTAAGGCGAAAAAAGATAATCCTACCAATACTTTTATACAGACACATTCTCTAAGTTGTTAAAATTTATTAAAATTACAAAAGTCAAGAGAGAAAAATATAAAATATAACGTGAGACTCGCCAAATTTTAATATTTTCAATAAATTTCAACTAATAAGATAAAATCTGTTAAAAAAATGTATTAAGGAGTGTGTTTCTCATAAATATATCAACCAAGGAAGATGAGAATATATGGGCTTGCATGCAAGAGCCCAAGTTGTTTAATAAAAATGAAATTCTTTCGGTTGGTTAGATTACTATCTTGCTATTTACACTCCCCTGTATTTGTTAAATGCAGTTATCTTCTTTATTTTTATGTGAAATTACTTACATTATCTTTTATTTTTTATTTTTGTTAAAAAATCTTGGTCGTCTCGTTTCACCAGACTCCCTCACCTATGGTTTAGATAAACTATTACATACAGTTTGTCATAATTAAAGGTTTTCTTAAAACGTATTATCAATTTAGAAAGTATTTAATGATAAAATCATTTTTATAATAGAATAAAAGGTTGTGAGTGCAGCATTTAGATCATCTCCAATATAATTATATGGTTAGTTGTTTCTAATAATACGATTAGATTCCTAAATTAGGAATTAATTGTTAAAAAAATTATTATTAAAGAGAGATAAAGTGAATAATATTATGTAAAAAAATAAACCATTTCTTTTATAAGAATATACGAGAACAAATTTCTTAATGAAAAAAATGTGTAAAATTAATATACTTTATTTTAAAGGTAAAATAAGAACCTAATTAAATTCCACCATTCTAATAAAATATGATAATGATTTTTATATCTAACATGATACAGAGAGATCCACGAAAAGTCGATGTTTAAGAATAAAAAATAAGTTAGTCTAAATTTTTTTAGAACAATTTTAGTTGACTTTAAAATTACATACTTCTATATTTAAATGAGAAAAAAAAAGCATTATTATAGCTGGAGAGTTATACGTTAAATTTTTTACCCAAACACTATTTTCGTTTCAGGTGCCAAACTTTTATTTTTAGGAAGATTACTTTTTGGTTACATATAGGTTTTTTTTTTTTTTGTTACAATTTACAGCATGGAAATGCTAAGCAGAAATACATTTTGTAAATACATAAATAGAGCATAACCTAACCACAAAATTATATATTAAAAAATAAAAAAAAAAAGAAGTAAATGTGATATTTAATTATTAAATCGAAAATATTCAATATTATATAATTGAAAAAGAATATTGTTTTTATTCCTTCCTGTGATGTATTAACCAAATACTGCTAACAGATAATTAGATTAGGTGGTAAGCAGTTTTTTTTTTTTTATTATTTTCCAAAAGTAAGGCTTGATATTGAAGTCTTGCATACAGAAAACAAATTATTTATAATAGCTATTATGCTGTGAATAATTTATACTGAAATAAGTTTGTTATGTAGTAAAAGAAAAGATAACAAGTCGCATAGAATAAAATAAAGAGAAAGAATAAAATAAACTGAAAATAAAGAGTCCTATCAAAATAAGAATAAAATAAAGAGAAAGAATGTAAATAATGTAATATCGAAACAAGTAAAAGCATTTAAAGTCACGCTCATGAACACTGTTTATTGACTGTGAAACCTCCTGTTTTATAAGTCACTCACCCAAATTGTGTGTACAAAAAGAAATTATTAACTAATCTTAAATTATATATAAATTTTTATTAATTTTACATAACATGTAATAAAATATTATTATTTTTTATAAATTTAAAATTTTCATGAAAAAAAAGAATTGAAATGATAAATTAATCCTGAATTATTTAATAATTTGTGAAGTATTAAGAGTTGGTATAAAGAAAAGGACAATTGTGAAGCAACTTGGCCATGTCTCATGAATGAAGGGTTTAGAGTGTCCCCAGGGCCAAAAAGTTCGTTGAAGAGATGGCAAGTTGCAGCACCACCCAACTCTTGTTTGTGGGGTCCTGTCTAATACCCTAGGAAGCTTCCCCATTCATTCTCACTCTCCTTCAATTCAGGGCCACACAAGTACCCTACCCACCCAAAAATTGAATATACTTCTATCACATTTTATTTATAAATCAACTTGGTTTTAGTAGTCCAGGATTAATACTTAATGACTAATTTGTCACATTTTTGTGTTTTTTAATTGTTTTTGATGTATATATTAATCTTTAAAGTTTGAATAATATTTCATAAAATTATGGAAACCAGTGTAATATATAAAAAGAAAAGAGTAATTAGGTAATAGTTTTCAAATCATTAGAATTTTAAGTAAGAATTAAAGTAAAGAGTGTTGTAGATCTCACAAAAAAACACTGAAAGGGCTAGTATAGTTTAATCATTTTAATATATATATATATATATATATATATATATATATATATATATATATATGAATTGAACTCTTATAATATATTTAAAGAATTTAATTACTTATCAACTAAATTTTTTCAAAGCAGATGTGGGTACGAAGTATATTTTAGTAAAAAATTAATAATTAATTTCGTTGAAATAAAATAGTAATTAAAAATTAATATTTGTGATTGCTAACAATAATAACTAACTTTATTAATATTTATCAAAAAATAATTTAGTTTATAACTAAATTACTCAACATTGAATCACATAGTTAAAGAATAGGAAGAGATATCTCTTAGCATTTAAATTATAATAATAATGAGGGAAAATAGTGACCTAGGAATTGCAAAGAGTAGAAGAAGTTGGGCATGGGATTGGGTAATGAGTAGTTAGAGTGAGAATGGAGGCGTGGGAGAGTTGTGAAGCCACCCTTATGCGACAAATCACCCCGGCAAAGACACAAGCACCCTTGTGTGTTATGTCGGTATCTCAATCTCAATCCATTTACGGAGTTCTTAGCCAAACTAGTCCATGTCACACCACTTTTCCTCAACTGAAAACTGCATTAACGTCCTTTCCCACTTGTTCTTTTATCCGGATTCCCCCACTTGTAAAAATAAATCATATATCTTTTTCACATTTTATGGAGTTTACTTATTTTGAAAGGAAAGAGAAAAATAAGAAGGAAATTAAAAAATAAAATGCTATGGAGTGTACCATTTTGAAATGCTTTATATGATAAAATAAAAATGTTCTTGTAAGAAAAAAAGTGAATATAAAGTATAAAAGTGTGATGTTGTTGTTCTAAAACAAATAATCAAGGCTCATTCTACCACAAAGTATTGATGTTATTAAAACCAAAAGAGTTGAACAGAAATTAGGTCGAGGGCCACCCAAAGCCTAATCTCGACGACACCTACTTTGTTAAGTACTCCTACAACCAAATTAGAGAATTCAAACCAGTTTGTTGACACTTGTCATTAACCAAAGGTAGTTACGATAGACTTTAAAGATCATGTCGGACTTGCTTCATCTATTATGTTCATAGTACAGTTTGGTTTGGGTATTGTCATGTTCAAATAATTTATTGGAATTGTAACTTCAAAACCATCTCGAAAGAACGTGTTAAAGTATATTGCAACTCTTGTCCATATACTTGGAAATATCTATAGAGCCAAGCAATCCTTAGGTAACTTGACATCGTTGAAAATGTCACATGAAGAAAACGTTTTTCTTTTCTTTTTCAAAAGGTAGAGATCATACAATTCCATGAATGAGCCACATCACAGCCTCTTCTTTCTGTGCCATGTAACTTAAGTTTCTTTCATTAACAATGACTTTTCAATATTATGTCATTGTAAGCAAAAAGTAGAAGTAATTTTATATCATTATTCTTAATTACTTAAACCTCCACTCATTTTATCTAACTGTCAGGAAATTTACCACTCGACTTCCTTATCCTTTTTTTATATGCATTTTTATGGCAGTGTTTGCTAGAAACTTAAAATAAGTTATGGACCACCTAATGGTTGGTTAAGTTGACGAGGCTCTGTGACTGTCTCATTCAATGCTCAAGATATGAAATGATTCGTGTGAAAGCAAGTATGTGGGGCTAAAAGAACTCCCTTCTCCTGAGTCCATTGGAGGTTGGAGCACTAATGATGAGTTAAATGAGGCAAGCCACTTAGTGAATATGTCGTTGCCAAAAATAAATGGACGTTAGCAGTAACGACCATGATCATGACATAGAACATGCATCTAACAAATTGAATGTGTAAAACGTATGGCTGTGGAATCAATGAATAGCATGCCTAGTCCAATATCTAATCTCCGACAAAATTTTTTGAAATGTTCATGTTGTAGGACCCCTTCATATTCCCTTAATATAACAGATATAAGGGTGGGGGAATGGAGAAACTTGCACCATATTCTTGACAACCAAAAACAGAAATAATCTCATTGCCTATGTAGGGAATCATAATAAGTGAGCAATTGCCAACACTCCTCAAGTCAATTTCAATAGTCATAACAATCAAAGAACGCCACAAGGGGAAAAAATGCTTAAGATGTGAATCTAATGGCTTATCAGTTATCACATGTCATGTGTCCCTTTTTCTCAAGTGTATGATACCAAGTTAGTTGACCAAGTTCATTGAATGTTAGCTAAGTTGATCAATCACATTCAAGCCGTTCGAAAATGAGCCAATGGCTTGGAAATTTAGCCCTCTTGTCCGCGCAGGTGCACCACCTTTTAGTGAGGAAACATCCAAAATGGTCCTGCTAAGACAAATACAGAGTCAGTATAACACTGATAACAGATACCTTTTGTGCTCAAGTAAGTAACGTTTTCAAAAGGCTTACAAATTCTTTGATTCCTTCTGTCCCGAGGAGATACAGTTTATGATGATTTTGTTATCAATTTTTGACACTGAATGGTCCATTGGTAGATCAATCTCTCTAGGGACTGTTGCATTGACAGATTAAACTCATCAATTTATCTTCCTGGCTTTAAAATTGAGAAACTACAAACCGAGTTAAACAAGGAAAATTCTTACCTGATTTAGGTGGAGCAGTGACAAAACCATCTAGTCCTAATAGTTTCTGCACCAATGGATACTTTGTATCAGGATGATTAATGGTTAAAAAACATCTCAAAGATTCTGGAGGTCTTCGCTTCAAAAACACTTACCTTAAGTCTCTCGTAACACTCCTCCAGTTTGTCATTGTAAAGGATGAAATCAAATATGTTAGAAGATTTTCCTTGCTCAATCTCAGCTGCAGCATTACGTAGTCGCTTCAGGATCTGTTCCTCAGTCTCTGTCCCTCTGATTTCAAAGCATTAAGTTTAGCCTAAATTTGTGACTGAGTTAAAAAATGCATCACTAAGGAGCAAACAACCTACCTGTCACGAAGGCGCTTCTCCAGCTCCTCCATTGATGGGGGGCAGATAAAGATGAATATGGCTTCAAGAGAACTAGCTCTCACAGATCTTGCCCCTTGAACATCAATATCGAGAATACATCTCTGAATCCAATAAAAGAAATCATTAACAAATAATATCTGAAGGAAGACAGTCTTACAATGTTCAAAATCCCATCCATAATAATCAAACAAAAATTAATTTCATTACCAACACAAGGTCATAACACATTATATTATATGTATTGTGAAGTCTTAATTTTGATTTTGATAAGTGTAAGCAACTTACTTTCCCGGCATCTGCCACCAGTTCAACAGCCTCGACACTAGTTCCATACAGATTACCATGGACAGAAGCAAACTCAAGAAACTTTCCCTCTTTGATCTCTTTCTCCATTATACTCTTCTCGGTAAAATGGTAATGGACCCCGTCTTTCTCCATACCTCTGGGAGCACGAGTGGTGTGGCTCACAGAAAAACCAAACATAGATGGAAACTCCTTCATAAGCATTGATATCAGTGTTCCTTTACCGACCCCAGAAGGACCACTGATAACAACAGGCTTCTCAGCATTGCCTATCACACCTTTACTCCATGCAACCACCTCAGTCCCCAAATATTTTTGCTGCTGCCTAACATATTGAGTGTCAACCTACCAATAGTGAGAAAATGAGACATTTAGTATCTATCTATTAGGAAATTGATAGAAATTCACTATTGTCACAGAGTTACCATGCATCAATAATCCTTAATAATTATATATGAACAGACTAAGGATTGTGTCTGCAAAACACCAACCTCAAGGAACCATATTTGATCACGTGGCTTAGAATCCTTCTTAAGAATCAGTATTCTGTCTTCCAAAGCTACTGCTGAAAGGCCCTTACATGAAACGGGTTTTGTGCCGCGCACAGTGGGACGAACCCTGCAATTTTAAATAGATGTCAGCAACAAAAACATGAGAGAAGCAGCTACGAAGCTGAAAAACCTTAAACTGACCATTCTCCAAGACTACGGTCAAAAATTTGAACTTCAATGGACAAAGTTCCATCATCAGCTCCACCAATGACATACTGTCAAAAAAATGGAGGCCCTTTTTGCTTTAGGCACAAGATTTGACTATGCACTAATCTAATTATTATGAGTAACTTGCAACATACACAGATTATCAATCATCATATTCATAGCATATAACATAAACTCACCGTCTTATCGCCAACGGTAGCAGTTGTGTTGCAAGTTCCATTTTTCAATTCAAGGCCATTCAAAGCCTCATCTTGCAGGTCCTCAACAAGCAATGCTGGTGCTTCTCCCTAGTGATCACAACCAGAGAGAGATTAGAAACATTAAAGTAAACCATATTTTAACATCATAATCTATTTGCATTCAAGTTGAAACCAGACATGTTTGCAAAACGTTCAATTCTCAATGAAATAGCAGGGGAAAAGGATGCTCACCATAGAGAATTTTGTGCCCACAATCCTGGTTTAAGCTAAAACCTGAACCAAAAAATATAAATAGAGATGAATACCATGTAAATTCAAAGGGGATCTAACAATATATGCAAACTTCCGTTGCAAAGAAAATAGAGTGCAAAAACTCCACCGAAATTAGCAGAGACATTACAAGTTGTAACATAAATAAATAAACAAATAAAACTTGAGATTTAAATAGAGAAAGAACCGATTTCATCAACTTCCAGAAAAACACAATTTTTAATATCATGTAAAGAATTCACCAAGCTTTTTCTTTTCTTTTCTTTTTTCTCAATCTCTCTCTCTGATCCCTCACCATGAAAATTTTGAAAACAATTTTTTGAAAAACGAAAACCATTTAGAATTTCCAGCAGGTCTAAAGAAACCAACATGAAAATTCAAACAAAACAGACCAAGAAAAAAAAACAATTTTTTAGAAGACCAAGAGAAGGAGATGAAGCAAAAGTGGAGGAAATCAGAAGAAGTGGATCAAACGGAAAAAAAAACCCAGATCGCAATGCGACAAAATCCAAAATCTGGAACAAGTTGGGAGGGAGAAGAAGGTGTGTGATTGAAGAAGAACCTTAAAAAGATGTTAGTGTTGCTGTCACAAAATGAGAAGAAGAGAGGAATGAGGATGCAGAGAATAAGAGAAGAAGAAGAAGAATGAAGAAAATGTGAGGAGAGTTTTCATATTTGTAGGCAAAGCGAAGGCAAAAGAAAAGAAAAAAAGGGGCGGCTTTCGGTAACGAGGCAAGCAAAGAAGACCTGTTTTTGTTTTGCGTTTTCTTGTGCGGTGCTTATGAGAACCTTCTTTCTTTTTGTTTCTTTCTTCTCTTTTAGAAATTTTGTTTTTCCCTTCTTTTTTTTTTTCATTTTTAATAATCTGAGGTTCCACACAAAAATTTCAAAGGTATCCTTTTCTTTCCATAACGCGTCCCAAATTAAGTTAGAATTTCAATTTGATGAAAATTATTAAATGTTATCGAGAATACTTTTCATTACTCATGCAATAACATTATCTCTCCTTTTTCTAATATAAAATTTTTAAGTGATTTTTTAAGAAATGATGATCAGAAAAAGTTCAAAAGTTAAAGAAAAATGCAATAACAGTAAATTTTGGAAAGAAAAATATGGAAGTAATTTTGTATAAATAATTTATTCATACAGTATTTACATAAGGTAATTTATTTTTTTAATTTTATATAATTTTCCATTTATTATTTATATATAATTTAAACTTAAACATTTTATAAAATATAAAGATAAAATATCATTTACATATTATTCAGATTTAGAGATGTATCATCCGGACTATATATTTTTTATGTTCAAAGCATGATACAAGTTTAAATTTAATATGAATCAATGATATGGTTTTAGAATCTATATAGATGATAGATAACGATTAGAATTCTTATTTATAAATTATGAAAAAATAAATAAATAAATTACATATTTTTAACACATATTTAGATGAATTAAACATTTTTTATTACAAAACATTACATGTTGCTATTTTGAATCGTAGAAGAAGCCACTCTAAAACTCTTTCGTCGTTTTCTTCATTGAAACAATCGCCACTATTAATTTTTGACTAATACATTCTTCTGGAAACCATATTCGGTAAAACTCCAACAATTCTTTGGTTTTAACCACATACCTAATGAAATCATATTTTCTACAAAAACCCAAACCAGACAAAATGTCAATAAGATCTTTTTCTATGGCTAATTTTTATCGAAACTTGGTCAAAAATGAAAATTTCTACACCTACAAATTTTTACTTCATGGAGATAACATACCCATATTTTTCCTTCCAACAAAATTTTTCATCCACATGACTCAGAATTTGTATATCTAACCACGTATTTTAGGTACTCGAACTCATACTATTTAAACTAACTATGCGTACATAATTTGATTAGTATCAAGTTTGAAATTTGTTTTTTAATCATTTCAAATCTCTCGTTTCTGTACCGAAAAAGAAATAAAATGGTTGTACCAAAAGAAATACTTATTTTATTTTATCCATATGCTTTATTTTTATAATCACTCATTTCATTCAATGTGACCTGATGTTTTTAGATAAAAAATGAATTTCGATATTTTTGAAAAAATTATCTGTAGTTAATAATGACTTTATATCATAATATAAATTATTTATCTTTAATATAAAATATAATTTATATATAATAATATTTACCCATAACAAATTTCACTCACAATATAAATTGCATAATTATGTATAAAATAAATATTTATCTTAAACATTGCACATATTAAAATAAAATATCAATTTATACGTATTGTTAGTATACATACATACACACACATATATATAACATTTAGATAAATATTTTCATTAAACACATATTAATAAACTTTAACAATGTAAAATTTTATGGCATAAATTTGCTTGTGAAATTTATTAAAATAAGTTAAATATCGCAAAGAAAAAACTGCAAAGTATTTCTTTTTCCATTTTTATTAATAAAAAGTTTTAATTTCACTTTTGATTTTTATATTTTAATTTTATGTGTGATTTTTATTTCACTTGTCCGTAAAAACTCTTCCTATCAACCAAAAAGGGTAACATTGAGTTTATTGTCTCAAATTTCTCAAGGTTATAAAGATAGAGAGAGAGTTTAGAGAGGCCTAGCCCCTACCCTAGGTTTAGAATATCACTTTTGTAATTTTCTTATCATTTGCTCTTTATTTATCAATTATATGATTGATAGTATGACTGATTAAAATTCTTAGTCAAAGTTGTGGTACAGTTTGTACTCATATTATTTGCTTAAAGGATTAATTTAGTGAATTGTTGTTCTTGATTGGATTATTTTATTGTTTTCAATTCTTGTTGAGTCTGATCAGTGAATAGCATGTTTTAGAATTTCAGTGAAAGTAAGTGCAATTCGAGTCTCTGATTTTCCTTTTAATTCTCGGTAAATACTTTTTATCTATTATTTAAATTCTTATATCATCAACTAGAAACTAATAATAGAGAAAAGAGTTTGTTTCATCATCAAAAGTTACAAACTAATAAATTGACCATCATAGTCGAGAAAAATAAAAATAAACTAGAATTAGTTTAAGGAAGCTTACCAATACGAGCAAAATTATAACCACATACCTTCTCATTTGAGTTAAACACAACATTTCATATTCTATGATAGTTAACATAATTATTTTTCTTAGGATAACTACTCTTATTTAAGTTAAACACATCACTTCATTTATTTTAGTATAATTAACATAATTGTCTCCCTTAGAATAACTAATTACAAGAATGAGCATGGTTAAAAATTATTTACCTAGGTGGTATAATGCGCTTAACATGTTGACGCATAAAGGTCTTGCAATATCTAAATTTGGGACGCGATAATGCCTTAGAAGTTCCACCATAAACGGTATCCAACGTTAGAGCACTTATTATTTGATTGACTAATTTTTATAACAAAAGACGCGTCCACAATCTGAGTGCGTTTTACTTGATTGGTCATCGTGACGCATACTAAATTTTGTAAAAATGTGCAGCAAGTTGAGGCGCATTCATTGTTGTATAACTCAACATGATGCGTTTGAGTATTGGGCATGTGACATGACAGTGCGGGTCCCCAATGGGGCCAATTGGGTTAATGTGATGTAGGTCCAGACGTCACTTAACTACTATATAATCTCCCTCTATTCGGTTCAACACAAATATAAAATGCAAACTCAATTTTTTTAAAAAAAATTTTAATGTTATTTATTTTTGTTAATTTAATGGTTTTGTTTATTTATTATTGCAGGAATGTTTGAGTAATATTATTATTTATCAAGGACAGGTGTATGTAATTTGTGTTAAATTTATTTAGTATATTATAATTTTAATTATTAATAATAAAACTTATTTTAATATTGTTTGATATTGAAGTTTTTTTCGAATGAAATCGACGGATACAGAAAGAGCTATCTGATTGGTCATATTTATTGTTTACAATTTCATCAAATTATTCAAAGATATCAAACATGAAGCATGTTTCCCAACTAAAAATAACAACAACAATTTAATAAGTAAAAATTACTACATTATATTAAATTTAACATTTTTCTAATAAAAAATTACTACAACAAAAATTCCTACATTTTCCTAAATAAAATTTACTACATTTCCTAACATTGAAACAACAAAACATAAAAAAATTTAAAATTATTAGTGCACAAAATTAAATAACAAACATAATAAGCACAATATAATTAAATTATTTATGCACAACATGACAATAAATAAAAAAATTTAATTAAATAATAGACTTACCTTTCTATTGAGATAGAGACCAAGTAATTGATTAAGACCACTTCACGTATTAAAAAGGAAGAAAAAGAGGAGGAAGGAGGAGCAAGAGGGGAGAAAGGGAGAAGGGGAGGAGGAGGTGTGGTGCAACGGGAGGTAAATGCAGAAAATACAGTGGTAATTGAGACACATTTTCTACATATAATCCCATAAAAGACGTGTCTTGCACTGGTCTGTATTTTGCTTTGCCCTATGCATGATTGTCACGTGTTGTCACTACACAAAATGTGCTCTTTTTGGAGACGCGTTTTGTAATGGATAGATTTCAACCCAATAATACTCCGCTACATGGTCCAGTTACGGTGAACACGTTTTACTTGAGTCTTATGTGCTTATAAGATAGACGTCCTAGCAGCCCAAATGTGACCTATCCCTAACCACATTTAGCCTACAATGCGTTTAGCCCCTCACCATATTTATCCCGAACAAACTCACCTGTAGTATCTTTGTAACCAGCCCTAATTACGTAATTACTTTACGTAATAACCTAGTTACATCTTTTACCCCATATTTTATACTACAACGTTCAAACCTCTAGGTTCAATGGATGTATTTAGTCCATTGATGTTATTGCAATGAGTGTCGTTTGCCCCTTAAACATATTTTATCTGTATCAATTAACTTAATATATAAATTAATAAAGAAAATAATGATAAAATGTTATAAATTATAATGAAAGTTATTTTTTTTATTTTTAAATATATACAACTTAAGTTTTTGCCTTCAATATACAAATTAATAATACATCACAGTTCACATTATTAATAATAATTACTTGATGAAATGACTACTATTTTTTTGTAAATTACCTTATGAATGTTTGAAAATAGAAAATTATTAAAATTAAAAAGATTAAGAGGAGAATAAATTATCAATGAAGATTGCAATTAGTGAAAGGATCTAATCCCGCGCAATATTAAGATTCAAATTTTTGTTGTGAAAATTACCTTGTCAAACTGTGCAGTTTGTGATGTACTTGTAGCTCAAATAAATTTGTCTGAAGGAATAAGACTTGCTTGGACTCGACCTAATTGAATGAAATGCTGCCACTTCATTTAAAAAATAATTTGATGAGAAGAGGATGTTTTGTTTTATATAGAGAGAACTACACTAAAAACACTAGTCTAGTGGCTTAAAGAATGATGAATAGACCAATTTGATGGAAGTTAAAAAATTTTAATATCTGTTAGAGAGAAGGCAAATCTGATGGAAATAGAGGCAAATCCAGATTTTTGGAAGAGAATTGAACTTCCTTAAAATACCAAGTGTTAACTGAATAAGTTATTTTACAAATTTGTTTCATCCATTATGCTACTGTTAGTGACGAACTACACTACATGTCCAAATTCTGAAATGATGACAATAACTTCTATTCTTATTAGTTATTTTTTGACACAAGTGTAAAATGGTTGCCAATAAAGATATAAATATGTCGTATAGTTATCATAACATTAAAACACCAAATTGCAAGACAAAATATAAAAGATCTTGTCGTAATACAAAGCCACTAATTTATAACATACACCACCAAAAAACTTTGTACTCAAAATAGTTGTGCAATAGGTTAAAATTGTTCATGTTATCAACTTGGTTGCATTGTGTCATTTGGAATTCCAATTCCACTCCCACACAAGCTTGCATTCAAACCTTGGCCTCCACTCCTACGTTGGCTCACATTTAGAATTTGACTTGCATCCCCAAATCTACTTCTAGTAACTATTTGGGGCCTAATATGCAACATTCCATGTAATGGTTGAGGAATTTGAGGCCCACATAAATCAGTTTGTAAAATTCTTTTATAAAATGACATATTAATTACTGGATTATCTTCCTATAACATAAAATAAATTGTTAATTAACTATAATAAAATGTTAATTAACTATAATAAAATGTTGGAAGATACACTATATAATTAAAGTTTAAATGTATCATAACTTGTGAAGGTGCTTCCAAAGAAGCATAAGTGACATTAAAAGTTTTATCCATAGAACTACAATATATCATGTCAAGAATTAAAGTTATCCATTTTCTTACTTTGATTTTTCTGTATATTTTTTTAACCGTTTCCTTTTCTCAAGATACCTTTTCTTGCTGGCATTGGACATTATTGCACATGCTTAACTCCAATCACAAGTAAATTCCACAAAATAGCTTAAGTTTTTCCAAAACTAAATTATAAAATGATTACATAATAGCATGATGGTAAAGAACACTAACACCGTGAATAATATTATTTCGTTGAATTAATGTTAAAATTAGAAACTCTTAAAAATATTGGAAATCTCACGTAGCATACAGGTAGAATTTGTTGAATATATATAAGTGAAGAGTAGTCTTCACCTTACAAACCAGTTTATAAGATGAGTTAAGTTCATCACTCAAATCTTATCTTACTATCCTGTGCATCTTAGTTGAGGATTCTTCTTCCTTCGAATATAAGTTAGACTCATCACTCAAATATTTAACAGAAACTTCTTTATATATTTTATAAATTAATTAGTTAATTTAATTATATTGGAATTTGTAAGTTTAACTTTAATTTCAATGTAGTGATTTGATACTAACATTGATTTCATAAGGATCTTGACATTCACGATTTTCACATTAGGCATAGATAGAGTTACTAACCTTGATCCATTGATGAAAGTTAGTCTTCAAGAATTCATTTGTCTATTCCTTAACCTTTCTCTATTTCATCTTCAAGACTTTATTGATGGTGTGAGTGGAGAAGAAGAACATTCATAAGCAAGAAAAGATATTGAAATTTTTTTAGTCATTTTCTCCCTTTTAAAACCAACTTCCATCAAGTTGGTTATTTTCTAGAAATAACTACCAACCAACTTCCCTTAATTATTATGGATATATTTATTAAACCTATAAAATAAGACACACTACACATGAGACATAATATAATTTCTTACATTCTCTCACTTGACTCATGTGTGTCATTATTTCACTTCATGGTTTAGCAAATACACTTATCATAATACGCATCATGTAATTACATTCTTGACTTAATCTATCATGATAAAAATAGAACTAACATGAATCATGGAGGTTGTATGTCAATTTATCGACATATTCCCTTCTATGTACTACAAAGTCAGTCACATCCTTAACATGGTCTATAATTGGGAAGTATATAACACAATTAATCTAACAATAATGTCTTTATTATAAGACAATACCTGTTAGCATTATTCCGATTCCATCATGTATACAAGTTTGGAAAAACAAGTAATACAGAAACATTCATATATTTGAGCTCAAAATGTCAATCTATATAAACACAAATTTCATCATCACATATACTAATCCTGAAAAATCGTAATGTCCATCCTTTCAACATGGCTAATAAATGTTTTGGGCGGTAACCCTTTGGTCAAAGGATCAGCAACCATAATATCGGTGCTAATGTGCTCTATTGACACTCTATGTTTCTGAACTTCTTCTTTAACAACAAAGTATTTCAATTCCATATGTTTAACACCTTTAGAATACTTGTCGTTTTTAGAAAAGAAGACTGCTGCGGAATTATCACAATAAATTTTCAATGGTCTGACAATACTGTTAACAATTCCAAGCCCTGAAATAAAGTTCCGCAACCACTTAGCCTGAACCATGGCCTCAAAGCATGCCACAAATTCAGCTTCCATAGTGGAAGTAGAAATTATTGACTGCTTCGCACTTTTCCATGATATAGCTCCTCTGGCTAAGAGATACAAATAACCAAAAGTGGACTTTCTTGTATCTATACAACCAGCAAAATCTGAATCTGAATATCCAATCACCTCAAGGTGATCACATCTCCTATAAGTAAGCATGTGATCTTTAGTCCCTGTAGATACCTTAAAACTTTCTTTGCAGCTTTCCAATTATTTAATCTTGGGTTACTTTGGTATCTACCAAGCATACCAACTACAAAGCTAATATCTGGCCTTGTACAAGTTTGAGCATACATCAAACTCCCAACAATAGATGCATATGGAATTCCTTCCATTTGCTTTCGTTCCAAATCATTCTTTGGACATTGCATGAGACTAAATTTGTCTCCTTTCTGAATTGGAACAGGTGATGCTGAGCATTGTCCCATTTTAAATCTCTCCAATATTTTATTGATATATGCTTTCTGAGACAAGCCTAACAATCCTTGTGATCTATTTCGAAATATTTATATTCCAATCACATAACTTGCCTCACCCATATTCTTCATTTCAAAACTATTGGAGAGAAATTTCTTAGTCTCATGTAATAAACCAAGATCATTAGATACAAGTAAGATGTCATCAACATATAGAACTAGGATAACAAACTTACTCCCACTGACCTTAAGATATATACACCGGTCAACAGTGTTCTCCTTAAATCCAAAGGACATAATAGTATCATTAAACTTGAGATACCATTGACGGGATGCTTGTTTAAGACCATATATTGATTTCTTAAGTTTACACACCATGTGTTCTTTCCCTTTAACTGAAAACCCCATATGTTGATCCATATAAACATCTTCCTCTAAATCCCCATTAAGAAAGACAATTTTTACATCCATTTGGTGTAACTCTAAGTCATACTGAGCCACCAAAGCCATGATAATTCTAAAGGAGTCTTTTCTAGAAACTGGTGAGAATGTCTCCTTATAGTCAATACTATTTTTCTGAGTAAAACCTTTGGCAACGAGACGAGCCTTGTAGCGTTCAAGGTTGTTGTGAGAGTCACGTTTGGTTTTAAAAACCCATTTGCAACCAACTCTCTTGCACCCTGCCGGTAATTCCACAAGATCCCATACATTATTTTGTTCCATCGATTTAAGCTCATCTTTCATGGCATCTAACCATTTATCAGCATTATCACAATTAATGGCTTGTGAGAAAGAAACTGGATCGTTATAAATACTTAAGTCATTTTCAGACTCTTGTAAATATACCACATAATCATTAGGAATAGCTGATCTTCTTTCTCTTTGAGACCTTCTTAGTAATATTTCTTGTGGTTGTTCTATTATTGGTTCATCATTAACCACGAGATCATTAATTTGTTATTCTATTGGATCAACAATTTGTTGTTCCATTTGATTGTTATTTTGTTCAACAACAAGAGGAACGACGAATCTAGAAGTAGAAGCACTATTTAAAGGAACATGTGCTCTAACTTCCTTAATCTCCACAGTTTGTGAAGTCATACTCCCACTGGTCTCACCATTTTCAATGAACCGGACATTTCCAGTTTCAACTATTCTTGTACTATGGGTAGGACAATAAAATCGATACCCTTTTGACTTTTCTAGATAACCAATGAAATATCCACTGATTGTTCTTGCATCCAGTTTCTTTTCTTGTGGATTATAAACTCTAACTTCTGCCTGACATCCCCAAACATGCAAATGCCTTAAACTAGGTTTCCTTCCTGTCCATAATTCAAATGAAGTTTTAGGAATTACCTTACTGATAAGTGCTAAATTATACATGTTTTCCAAGGTGTTTTCAGTCCATTTCCATCTAATTTCAGTATGTTTAGTCATAGTTTAGACAAGAAAACAGTAAAAATATCATATTTGTCTAATGTTAGTCTTTGATTTAGCGTTTTGTTAGTTTTATAGGATTTTCGTGTATTTTTAAGTCATTTTCTTGTTAATTGTAGATTGATTGAAGAGAAGATAGAAGCTGGGAAGGAAAGCCCACGAACATGAGACGAACAAATCCCATTGAAGCAAGAAAGTCCGTCCAATTCGTGCAAAATATGAAGTGCAAGTGGCAACTCTGTATCGTCTGTGGAGGCGACAACAGACGGAACAAGCATCAAGCCTCGGACGCAATTGCATCAGAACAAGAGAGAAGAGCAAACCAAACCTCAAGTTGAGCATCCAAGGCTGCTAGAATGGTATCGTCTGAAGAAACGCGTCAGGGCGCACTCATGAGGCGCCTTCACACTCTGCTTACGGCGAAAACGCGCCAGAGCGCGCTCAGGGGCGCTCTCATGCCATCCTTACTTATTCAAACGCGCCGAGCGCGATTTCACTCAATGCGGGCGCGTCTCGTGCCTTATGGAAGCTCAAATGGAGGGATCAAGACGCAAGAACTCTTGTTCCGTCGATGGGTTGTTCACGTACTTGATTCATCTGAGTTGTTCATCTATGCTGATTTCATCTGAAGAACTACTCCGTCTATGCGTGCTTCTTAGGGAGTTACTTCGTCTGTACTAGTAGTTTCCAAGTTACTTCGTCTGTACCAGTATTATCCGAGTTACTTCGTCTGTGCTTAATTCGTCTAAGAGTGTTTCGTCTATGATTACTTCATCTGAGTTCATATAGACGAAGCCAAGACAGACGATACAAAGTTCACTACAGACGATACCAAGACAAAGACAGACGAAGCCAAGACAGACGGTACGAAGCCTCGTCAGACGAAAGATCTCACAGACGGAAGAACACTTAGAATGGAAGATTGCTCAATTTGTGCACTTCTCGAGACTTGCGAGCAAAGTAAATAAAAGTCGTGGTCATACAGATCGTCGAGGGAATTAATTGAAGTATTGTCTGAAGGAATCAATTGAAGGTTCATCAGACGGAAGCAATAAACTACACTTAGCCGTTGCAATTACCAGTCTATTACAAGCAAGCAAGTCAATGTTTTCACATGTCACAATGCACCTGGACGTAATTCCAGTAAATGGGGGAACACTTCCTCACCTATAAAAGGAAGAATTGGGCGCGAAGAGTAGGGGGATTCGAATTAAAAAAATCCACAACTAACATTACTCTGTTTTTCCCTCTCTTATAAGTTTCCCTCGTTTTTATCTTCTCCACTTTCATTCTCCTTCTCCCTCCATCAACCTTGAGATTCCTGAGTTTGTGAGTTGCGAAAGCATAATCAAGCAATTATGGAGCTTCTCTGGTGTTTGATTTCTGTTTTGTTTCTTTCTTTTCTCATTTCCATGTTAGGCTAATTCTGCAGTTAGGAATGGGGATTTTGATTTCAGAGTTCTTGTAATGAATCTCTTCTATTAATTCAAGTATAATTCCACCGAATTGATTGATCTCTTCCCTGCTTAATGCTTATTCTTGAGATTTAATTCATGAAATTCAAATAGAGATAGAGATATTAATGTTTGATTGAATTGAACTCTGTCTTGAGAATTTGTATCTCGTGTCAACTATGAGATCGAGAGATGAATAGTTGAAGAAGGAGAGGAAATGTATCACTATAGTATTGCATGAGTCTAGAGATAGAACTTGCATATTATGAGATGTTGTAACGAATTCATCTGTTCGCTTCTTGAATGAATCTCTGTTTTCGCCTAAGAGATTAGGGATGACAGTAGGCATTCAAAGGAACTAAGACCTAGAGATAGGATTAGTCTACGGTATCACGAATTCTAGTCTCCAATTGAGTGAGAATTGCTGAATCAACATAAGAAGTAGTTACTTGAGGAAGGAATCAATTAAACCAATTCTCTAACTGTATTTCATCATCTTTAAAACTTAAACATTTACTTGCTTTCTTTACTTTACAGTATTGCTCTATTTTACATAATAGCTTAGTTTTACCAAATCATTCATTCCCTGATTCGTCCTAATAGCAAAGCATGTTGAGCATTCGGTAATTCACAATCAGTCTCTGTGGTTCGACAACCTGTTCTCATCTTTTCTAAACTTGTAACGACCGGTACACTTGCCGAAAGATTGACACATACATACTCTTAAAATAGTCAACAAGTTTATGGCGCCGTTGCCGGGGACTATTGATGAATATCGATAGTCTTAACGAGCTTGCTACTTAGGACACTTTCTTTTATCTTCTTTTGTTTTCATAGAATTGTTTTCTTTATTTTAGTTTTCTTAGTTTTCTTTGTTTTAATTGTTTGTGTTCTTCTTTTGAATTCTTTGATTTCTTTAATTTCTTCATTTCATTGATTTCTTTGTTTTCACTGTTTTTATTCTGTTAATATTGTTTCGTCTGTGGCAGACTTGTTTCGTTTTGTTTTCTATATTTGTTTTGTTTTGTTTTCTAGAGTCGTGCTATTTCTTATTGATCTCTCTATTTTCTTACATGTTGCGTCTGCTCATACCATAGTTTATTTGCTTCGTCTCTACCTATCTCCTTTTATATTCTTTTTGTTTCGTCTGTATCAAAAATTTTGTTGTTTCGTCTGTAGTGTAGTGTTCCGTCTGTAAATACTGGTATTATCTGTTCGTTTTGTTTCGTCTGTCCATTGTGTTTTGTTCTGTTTTACATAGTTGTTTGTTTTGTCGTGTTTTCATTAATTTCGTTCATTCTTTGAATTTGTTTCAAGTATCCCTGTCTCCTTTTGATTTGTGGTTTATGCGAAGAGCTAAGGAAACTGATCTCTTGTTTGAACCAGAAATTGAGAGATTTTGCAGGAGAAATCGAAAAGCAAATAAAGAAAATAAAGAGACTGTTCCAGAGACTATACTAGAAAATATGGATAATAACAACACAAGGCGCATAACATTGGAGGAGTTGTACACTCCTAATGCAATGGGCTGTGGATCCAGATTGCACCACCAAATGTTACTGACCAACAATTTTGAAATAAAACCACGCTCGACACAATTAATAAGGCAAGAGCGGTTTGGAGGTTTAGAGGAGGAAGACCCAAATCAAGCACATTCATAACTTCCTACTGATTTTTGGTACTATCAGGATGAATGGAGTGCCAGACGATGCAATTCGTCTGAGACTATTTGAATTTTCGCTTAAAGGAGAAGCTAAAATGTGGTTACAGAGTTTTCCTTATGGCTATTTCACTGTTTGGGAGGACTTGGTGAACACTTTCTTAGCTCAATACTTTCCACCAGAGAAATACAACTACTTCGGAGCGAGAGATCTCTTGTTTCAAGCGAGAAAGATGGAGAGTCCATCGGTGAGGCATGGAGAAGATTCAAATCTCTCGCCGAGAAAATGCCCTCACCATGGATTCTCGATCTTGACAAGTCCATATCTTCTATAATGGACTTTGGACGCATACAAGACTTTAGTGGATGCGTCTCATTGAGGCTCATTAAGGAAGAAGGATGCTCAAGAAGCAAGAGTGATCATTGAGACCATGGCGTCAAATCACTATGATGCTCCTAGTGATTTCTACGGTGAGAGAAGAGGAATGATCGAGCTTGGAGCTAATGATGCTTTGTTAGCTCAGAACAAGCCGATGAATCGAAGATGGACCAAATAATGAAGCAACTTCAAGTAGTCCATTGAATGCGGTTCAAACGCCTCCTATCGTCTGTGACTACTGTGGGGGAGGACATCAAATGGAATTTTGTGAAAGCTTAGGGACCAACACCGAGGAACAAGCTCAAATTAATTATATGGGAAATCCTCAAGGTAACCCCTATGCCAACACAAACAATTATAATCCTCACAATAGAAACCATCCAAATCTGTCATATAGGAATAACAATTATTTGCAACCCACTTCTTCCTCTCATGACCAGAATCATAAACAAACCTTCAATTCTAGACCACCTTTCAATCCAAACATGCCATACAACCAAAACTTCAACCAGCATCAAAATCAAACATCTTCATCTAACCAGTATTACAATCAAAGCCAGCCACCAAATTTACCTTTCAACCAGACCCAACCTAAATTCCCAACCAACCAGCCAAGAAATGCTCCATCGAGCTCTAACATGAATCCTGCTCCGAGAGAAGGTTCATCCAATCTAGAGAACATGTTCATGTCTTTTATGCAAAGGACTGAATCTATGTTCACAAATCAAGAAGCTTCTATAAGGAACTTAGAATCACAGATTGGTCAGCTCTCCCAGCAACTCTCTGAAAGAACTCAAGGAAAGCTGCCAAGTGACACTGTGATAAATCCAAAGGAGCAGTGTAAATCCATTACTACAAGGAGTGGCAAGTTACTGGGAAAGGAAGTTGAAGAAGAACAGAAAGGAGATATGGTGGAAGAAGAAGACAATCTTTGCGAAAAAGGATAGGCAATCGTCTGTGCCTATAACTCTCAATGAAACGAAAGAATCACCTAGAAAAACAAAGAGACAGATCCTAGCAGAAGCTGGTCAGACGGAACATATTTCTCCTTACTGCAAGCTTCCATATCCTCAAAGGTTGAAAAAGGCGAATGATGATAAGCAGTTTGCCAAATTCTTCGATATCTTGAAAAGTTTGAGGATCAATATTCCATTTTCTGAAGCTCTGCAGAAGATGCCTTCATATGCCAAATTCATGAAGGAGATCCTATCTAATAAGAGGATGCTTTTGGATGATGAGACAGTGGCTATGACAGAGGAATGCAGTGCCATCATCCAGAGGAAATTGCCTCAAAAATTGAGAGATAGAGGCCCCTTCACTATCCCTTGTTCTATGGGGAAGTACCGGTTGGTAAGGCATTGATTGATTTAGGAGCCAAGATAAACTTAATGCCTCTTTCGTGCTACGTAAATTGAACATACAAGACATTCAAACCTACGATGATGACACTACAATTAGCGGACGAGATCCACCAAACGCCCTATGGAGTAGTAGAAGATCTCTTGGTGAAGGTGGACAAATTCGTATTCCCCTTGACTTTGTGGTGTTGGATATGGAGGCTGATGAAGAAGTGCCAATCATCCTAGGAAGACCATTCCTAGCCACCGGCAGAGTCTTGATTGATGTAGCACAAGGTGAACTCATCCTGAGAGTGGATGAAGAAAAGGTATCCTTTAATATATTTGATGCTATGAAATTTCCAGCTGATAAGTCCCAATGCATGATGATTGATGTGTTGAATCCTATAGCAGAAAATGTTTATGAAAATGAAATTTTTGACTTCATAAAAGAGGAGGAAGATTTTGATACTTCCAGTTTTGAAAATGAACAATATGAAGTTGAAGAATTCATTCTTTGCTATGGAAACCAACACATCACCACCATCATGTATTGAAGCAGTGGATGAAACAGCTGAATTGGTTGATAAAACAGAGGCTGCACCTAAGAGCGAACTTAAGCAACTGCCCCCTCATCTTAAATATGCTTTTCTTGAAGAGAATGACACCTTCCCGGTGATCATTAGCAATTTTTTGAATAAAAATGAAGAGGATACCGCTTTAAAGTTAGAAAAAGTAGAAATCTGCTATTGGGTGGCAGATTTCTGATTTGAAAGGAATAAGCCCCTCATTTTGCATGCACAAAATCTTGCTTGAGGACAATTTCAAACCTGTGATACAACCTCAAAGACGTTTAAATCCTACTATGAAAGAGGTTGTACACAAGGAAGTCCTCAAACTACTTGATGCTGGCATTATTTATCCCATTTCGGATAGTTCTTGGATAAGTCCAAGACAAGTAGTTCCCAAGAAAGGGGCATGATGTGATTGCGAATGAGAAAAACGAATTGATCCCCGGGATGTGGACTGGGTGGAGGATGTGTATTGATTACAGACGGTTGAATGAATCAACAAGGAAAGATCATTTTCCTTTACCTTTTATGGACCAAATGCTTGAAAGACTAGCTGGTCATGCTTATTATTGTTTTCTAGATGGCTACTCTCGGTTATAACCAGATTGTAGTAGACACTAAGGACTAAGAAAAACTGCTTTCACTTGTCCTTATGGGGTCTTTGCGTATCTTAACGAATGCCATTTGGATTATGTAATGCACCAGCCTACCTTTCAAAGATGCATGATGGCCATATTTGGGGACATGGTTGAAAAGTTTATTGAAATCTTTATGGATGACTTTTCGGTCTTTGGGTCCACCTTCGAAGATTGTTTAGAAAATCGACGACTTGTGTACTCGAGACGATGCCAAGAAACTAATCTTGTTTTGAACTGGGAAAAATGCCATTTCATGGTGAAAGAAGGTATCGTCTTAGGACACAAAATATCTGTTAAAGGTATAGAAGTGGACAAAGCAAAAATCGAAGTGATAGAGAAGTCGCCTCCCCGAGTGAATGTGAAAGGAGTGAGAAGTTTCTTGGGTCACGCCGGTTTTTGAGACGATTCATCCAGGACTTTTCAAAAATCTGAAACCATTGTGTGAACTGTTGGTGAAGGAAGTGAGCTTAATTTTGATGAAAACTGTCTAAGAGCCTTTGAGACATTAAAAGAAAAGTTGATAACGGCGCCTATCATCATGCTCAGATTGGAGTATACCTTTTGAAATTATGTGTGATGCTAGCGATTATGCAATAGAGCTGTACTAGACGGAGAGGAAGGAAAAACTTGTAAGAGTAATATACTATGCTAGCGAGAGTCTTTGGACGGTGCTCAAGTTAATTACTCAACTACTGAGAAAAGGAACCGTTAGCCATAGTATTTGCTCGAACAAGTTCCGTCCGTACCTCATTGGCTCAAAAATAATAGTGTACACAGACCATGCAGCCTTGAAGTACCTTCGATGAAACATGAGAGTAAACCAAGACTAATTATTTGGGTTCTCCTCCTACAAGAGTTTGACATTGAAATTAGAGATAAAAAGGGAGAGAGAACTTAGTTGCGGATCACCTTTCAAGGTTAAATCATCTACAATAGAAGGTACGATATCCCTATTTACGAAACCTTCCCGGACGAAACACTCTTTGCCATTTCTAATGCTCCTTGGTTCAGCGATATCGCGAACTTTAAGGTCTCCAATTATATCCCCCGGCTTGTCTCATCAACAAAGAAAGAAACTGTTTTTCGATGCTAAATATTATGTTTGGGATGAGCCATTTCTGTTCAAGTGGGGTGTAGATGGACTCCTTAGGAGATGTATCCACGAGGAAGAGGTTAACTACGTTCCGTGGCACTTTGTCATAATTCCCCCTAGTGGAGGTCATTTTAATGGGGAAATGACAGCCAAAAAGGTTTTGCAGAGTGGATTGTATTGGCCATCTATTTTTAAAGATGCAAAAGCCTTTGTACAGAGCTGTGACAGATGTCAAAGAACTGGAAATATTTCTAGAAGAGACGAAGGACCCTTGAACAACATTTTAGAGATAGAGGTCTTCGATGTGTGGGGAATGGATTTCATGGGACCATTTCCTCCATCATTCTCCCACACATACATCCTAGTAGCTGTTGATTATGTGTCTAAGTGGGTGGAGGCTATTTCTGCTCAGACGAATGACTCTAGGATAGTAGACGCTTTCATCCACAGGAACATTTTTTCTAGGTTTGGGGTCCCTAGAGCTTTCATTACTGATGGTGGAAGCCATTTTTGCAATAAGCATTTGGAGAGAGTCCTTAAGAGGTTAGGGGTGAAGCATAAAATTGCAACACCATATCACCCCCAAACCAGTGGGCAAGCGAGCTAGTGAATAGGGAGATTAAAAAGATTTTAGAAAGAACCGTAAGTCTCGTCCGAAAAGATTGGTCAAAAAGACTAAATGATGCTCTTTGGGCATATAGGACAGCTTATAAGACTCCCATTGGCATGACACCATTTCAAATGGTTTATGGAAAGGCATGCCACTTGCCTGTGGAACAAGAGCATAAGGCATACTGGGCCTTAAAATACCTCAATTCTGACTCTCATGCAGGCAGTGAGAACAGACGATACCAACTCTATGAGTTGGAAGAGCTTAGGCTTCAAGCATACGAAAATGCCAAGATTTACAAAGAGAGAACAAAGTTATGGCATGATCGTAAGCTTAGACAAAGAGAGTTTTACCCTGGACAACTAGTTTTACTTTATAACTCTAGATTAAGGTTGTTTCCGGGAAAACTTAAGTCTAGATGGTGGTCCATTTCTTTGTAAAAGAAGTATTTCCACATGGTGCAATTACTCTAAAAAACCTCGAGGATTCCGGTGAATTCAAGGTGAATTGCCGAGAGAGTTAAACCATATCGGGAGATAAGCGTGAAAAGGACAAGGTCTGTGGAACTTCAAGACCCTCTCGTGGTGATGGTCAAGTCGGATGTCAAGCTAATGACATTAAAGAAGCGCTTGGTGGGAGGCAGCCTACCCAATTCAGAGAAGCTTTCTGTGACTTCTCATTGTGATATACTTGTGAATAGTTTAAAAGTTAGAAAAGCAAAAACAAAATAGAATTTGAATATTAGATTAGAAATATAAATACATAATACAGTATAATAAATTTGATTTTTGAGTTGTTAATAAATGATGTTACTGAGGAATAAACACTTGAAATTACGGTGTTCTTGAGTTGATAAGAAATAAGAGAAGAGGTGAGGTGTTATACCGTTAGTGGGAGATTTTTGAGGATTCGTCTGATACCCTGTTCACAGACGATACTAAGGTTGCGTCTGATGGCTATTGTGTTCACAATACTGGCACAGACGATACTGAGGTTTCGTCTGATGCTTGCTCACAGACGGAAGCCTAATACTTGTACATTCTAAAGAGAGCAATCCCACTTTCTATCAATTCCCACCTTCACCACCTCACATTGCAAGTAATTTTGAGTTGATCTCTCCATTTCCTTCAATTTTGTTTCACTGATATTTCACTGTTTTAGTTCATTTTGACCATTGTTGATATTTTTAGTATCTGACCACTGTTGGAAAGAACATGGAAAGATAGCACTTGCTGCAAACTCTGTGAATATCGTGGCTGGTCTTCAACAGGGAGTGTTCCTATACTCTATCGTTTTAAATGTTGATTGATGATTATTTAGAGTACACTCCTCCTTTATACACCACAAGATCGGAGGTTGATTTCATTGGTATAATATTGACTCGTAGTTAAGTAGAATAAATTATGCATATTTTGGCACTTAGGATCAACTTAAGGTTCGTGACAAAGTTGCATGTTCTCAATTATTGAAGAGATCTTTGTATGAGAATTCTAGCATGACAATTTTCAAGATTGACATGATTGATGAATTTAGCAATGTTAAAGCAATTATTAATCCTGGATAAGAATTTGGGCCTCCAACATGATTCTATTCTTGAGTGTTATACCGTCTGAAGTGTTTTGTTCTAGAACTTGCTTTAACTCTTGGTCAAAATTGCATACAATTAGAATTGGACACAAATGATAAAGGCAATTTTCTTTCTTGTAGCCTCGAGCCAAATAAGCCTTAACCTTCACATTATCCATTGCTAGCCCCTTTGAGCCTGAATTTACCCTTTCTTTCTTGGATACTTGAGCTCATTATAAGCCTATATAAGTGAAAAACCAATGGTCCCACCACTGGCACTTAAAGAGTATTGGTTTCTTTGCTTAGACGATAGGATTCAAGATTAAGTTTGGGGTTGAAATTTTGGGGTGCATGTGTTGTTGACTTGAGGACAAGTCAAATTTTTAAGTTTGGGGTTGTTGCGTCTGGATATTGGTGACATTTTGTAGTATAGTGCATTCTTTGTAGTATAGTGCATTCTATTTTTCATATGCATTTTCTGTTTTTCATGTATAGTTGCATACCTTACAAAATTTTTATTTCGTCTTGTGCTGGCAATTAGTGATACCACTCAAGAAAAATAAAGAGAAAAACAAGAAAAATCGAAAAGAAAGAAAAGAAACAAAAGGAGAAAAGAAAACATAGTATCTTCATTGGTCTCTGTAAGTATCGTCTGTAAAGTATCGTCTGTGGGTATCATTTGTAAGCCTACAGACGAAATCATCAGACTAAAGGCTCAGACGATACTGGCACAGATGGGATACAATGAAAAATAAAGAAAAACAAAAGAAAGGAAGAAAAGGAAACAGAAGAAAATGTAGTTTAAAGAGCAAAAGAAATAAAGAAAGAAAAGAAAACAGAGTGGTTTCACGAGTCATTTTTGTTTCGTCTGTCCATCATTTTTCTTTCGTCTGTCCATTATTTTTGTTTCGTCTGTCCAGGTTAGCTCATACATATCATGTAGGTTCTAACTTGTACTCTGTAAGTTCCTTTGATTTTTAACTAATACCTTTTCTTTTAACCCACCTTTACCTAAGCTCCATTACAACCCTGAAAAGACCTTTTGATTGTCTAATTTCTATTTGAAGGCAGTGGAGATTTTGAGAGTCATTGCAAGCTTATGGTAACTGACCTTCGGATTGGTAATATTGAGAGAAACACAAACCCAAACACTTGAGAGTTTGAGGGCAAACACTTAACTGGAAGAGGATTGTCTGATGTTGACTAAATTACATACTTTCATACCAATCTACGGTTGATTGCTTATGTGTGATGAACTGTACAATTCTTGAGGATGTTGAATTCATGTTCAACTTTCATAGATAAATTGAGATGACTTAGGGAGTCAAGAATTGCGTAATGAATTTTCAGTGGCTGTTGAGTTCAGTGTTATACTATGCTTATTAACCCCTGTAATGATGGAATCTATGTTTGCTTGAGGACAAGCAAAGCTTTAAGTTTGGGGTTGTGATAAGTGCTAAATTATACATGTTTTCCAAGGTGTTTTCAGTCCATTTCCATCTAATTTCAGTATGTTTAGTCATAGTTTAGACAAGAAAACAGTAAAAATATCATATTTGTCTAATGTTAGTCTTTGATTTAGCGTTTTGTTAGTTTTATAGGATTTTCGTGTATTTTTAAGTCATTTTCTTGTTAATTGTAGATTGATTGAAGAGAAGATAGAAGCTGGGAAGGAAAGCCCACGAACATGAGACGAACAAATCCCATTGAAGCAAGAAAGTCCGTCCAATTCGTGCAAAATATGAAGTGCAAGTGGCAACTCTGTATCGTCTGTGGAGGCGACAACAGACGGAACAAGCATCAAGCCTCGGACGCAATTGCATCAGAACAAGAGAGAAGAGCAAACCAAACCTCAAGTTGAGCATCCAAGGCTGCTAGAATGGTATCGTCTGAAGAAACGCGTCAGGGCGCACTCATGAGGCGCCTTCACACTCTGCTTACGGCGAAAACGCGCCAGAGCGCGCTCAGGGGCGCTCTCATGCCATCCTTACTTATTCAAACGCGCCAGGGCGCGATTTCACTCAATGCAGGGCGCGTCTCGTGCCTTATGGAAGCTCAAATGGAGGGATCAAGACGCAAGAACTCTTGTTCCGTCTGATGGGTTGTTCCGTCTGTACTTGATTCATCTGAGTTGTTCATCTATGCTGATTTCATCTGAAGAACTACTCCGTCTATGCGTGCTTCTTAGGGAGTTACTTCGTCTGTACTAGTAGTTTCCAAGTTACTTCGTCTGTACCAGTATTATCCGAGTTACTTCGTCTGTGCTTAATTCGTCTAAGAGTGTTTCGTCTATGATTACTTCATCTGAGTTCATATAGACGAAGCCAAGACAGACGATACAAAGTTCACTACAGACGATACCAAGACAAAGACAGACGAAGCCAAGACAGACGGTACGAAGCCTCGTCAGACGAAAGATCTCACAGACGGAAGAACACTTAGAATGGAAGATTGCTCAATTTGTGCACTTCTCGAGACTTGTAGCAAAGTAAATAAAAGTCGTGGTCATCTGTATCGTCTGAGGGAATTAATTGAAGTATTGTCTGAAGGAATCAATTGAAGGTTCATCAGACGGAAGCAATAAACTACACTTAGCCGTTGCAATTACCAGTCTATTACAAGCAAGCAAGTCAATGTTTTCACATGTCACAATGCACCTGGACGTAATTCCAGTAAATGGGGGAACACTTCCTCACCTATAAAAGGAAGAATTGGGCGCGAAGAGTAGGGGGATTCGAATTAAAAAAATCCACAACTAACATTACTCTGTTTTTCCCTCTCTTATAAGTTTCCCTCGTTTTTATCTTCTCCACTTTCATTCTCCTTCTCCCTCCATCAACCTTGAGATTCCTGAGTTTGTGAGTTGCGAAAGCATAATCAAGCAATTATGGAGCTTCTCTGGTGTTTGATTTCTGTTTTGTTTCTTTCTTTTCTCATTTCCATGTTAGGCTAATTCTGCAGTTAGGAATGGGGATTTTGATTTCAGAGTTCTTGTAATGAATCTCTTCTATTAATTCAAGTATAATTCCACCGAATTGATTGATCTCTTCCCTGCTTAATGCTTATTCTTGAGATTTAATTCATGAAATTCAAATAGAGATAGAGATATTAATGTTTGATTGAATTGAACTCTGTCTTGAGAATTTGTATCTCGTGTCAACTATGAGATCGAGAGATGAATAGTTGAAGAAGGAGAGGAAATGTATCACTATAGTATTGCATGAGTCTAGAGATAGAACTTGCATATTATGAGATGTTGTAACGAATTCATCTGTTCGCTTCTTGAATGAATCTCTGTTTTCGCCTAAGAGATTAGGGATGACAGTAGGCATTCAAAGGAACTAAGACCTAGAGATAGGATTAGTCTACGGTATCACGAATTCTAGTCTCCAATTGAGTGAGAATTGCTGAATCAACATAAGAAGTAGTTACTTGAGGAAGGAATCAATTAAACCAATTCTCTAACTGTATTTCATCATCTTTAAAACTTAAACATTTACTTGCTTTCTTTACTTTACAGTATTGCTCTATTTTACATAATAGCTTAGTTTTACCAAATCATTCATTCCCTGATTCGTCCTAATAGCAAAGCATGTTGAGCATTCGGTAATTCACAATCAGTCTCGTGGTTCGACCAACCTGTTCTCATCTTTTCTAAACTTGTAACGACCGGTACACTTGCCGAAAGATTGACACATACATACTCTTAAAATAGTCAACACTTACTAGGAACCCTGTTTAACAAATACATGGCAGTCTTTAAAGCATACATCCACAAAGACATGGGTAAAGATACATTACTCATCATGCTCTTAACCATCTCCATTAATGTAGGATTTCGCCTTTCTGATACACCATTTTGTTGTGGTGTACCTGGCATTGTGTATTGAGCACATATGCCACGCCTTTCAAGGAATTTAGCAAATGGACCTGAGTGTTGTCCAAATTCATCATATCTTCCATAATATTCACCATCCTTATCAGATCTAACAATTTTCACCTTTTTGTCTAACTGCCTCTCAACTTCATTTATATATATCTCTAAAGAATTTATTGCTTGAGACTTATCATGAAGCAGATAGACATAACCATAATGTGAATAATCATCAATAAAGGTGATAAAATATTTTTCTTTTTGAAAGAATTTACATCAAAGGGTCCACAAATATCAGTGTGTATAATTTCAAGAAGTTGTGTACTTCTTGTGGCTCCTTTCTTTGAGTGTCTTGTTTGTTTTCCTTTAATACAATCCACACAAACATTAAGATCAATGAAATCCAAATATGGAAGAATGTTATACTTTATCAATTTATTCATTCTCTCTTTGGAAATGTGACCTAAGTGTTTATGCCACAAGTAAGCAGAATGTTCATTCACCAAACCACGTTTAGTGCCAATATTATGATACAAGTTCATAAGTGATTCAGCATATAAATCATTAAGATAGAATTTATACAAACCATCAGAAAGTATATCAGATCCAATCATATATGTACGCTTAAATAAATTAAAACACCTATTCCCGAAATTAAAAGAGTATCCATCAACATCAAGTTTAGATAGAGAAACTAAATTCCTAGAAATACTAGGTACATAAAAAGTATCAAACAAATCTAAATGATGTCCAGTGTTAAGGACTAAATGATAAGTCCTGACGGCTTCCACTGAAGCTTTATCTTTATTTCCCATGTAGACAAACTTTTCATTTGGCCTTATCGTTCGGGTTGTAAGGAATCACTGCATCGTTTTAGAAACATGAGTTGTAGCTCCAGAATCAATCCACCATGTATTACGAGGAACTTCAATTAAGTTTGATTCAATACATACATAAACAAAATTAAGTTTACCTTTCTTTTCGAACCAAGCCTTCCTCTTAGGGCATTCATTCTGAAAATGTCCAGATTTCTTACAGAAATGACACTTGTCTTTCTTCTGGATTTTATAAGAGGACTCGGCAATCTTTAGAAGTCCCTTTCCCTTTCCCTTTCCATGTTTCTTTCCAACTCCTTGATGATTTATGTGATGAATGAAATGGTTTCCTTGGTTCTTAAGTCTAGTCTCCTCCTGAACTAACATATTATGCAATTCATGCACATTCCACTTATCTTTCATAGTGTTGTAGTTCATTTGGAAATGACCATACTCGGACGGTAATGAGTTCAAAATGAACTGCACAAGGAAATTTTCATCCACTTCCATTCCAAGGACTTAAGTCTTGCTGCGATATTTGTCATTTCAATGACATGGTCATGCATAGTACGAGAACCATCAAATTTCATGGTGGTTAAAGTACTCATTAATGTCCCAACAAGAGACTTATCTGCAATTTGGGAGCGCTCTTCCACAAGTTTCATAAATTCTTTAGCACTATCAGTCTTGGAAAGAGCTTATTTGATATTATTTGCTACATTCATTCGCATGAATATAAGACTAAGTCTGTTTGACTTTTCCCAAGCTTCATAATGGGCTTTCTCTTCATTGTTACTAAGATCAGTAATTGCAGCAGGTTTTTCAACTCGAATTGCTAAGTCAAGATTTGATAAACTAAGATGATATTGGACTTGTTAGACCAAATCAGAGAAATTCAACCCATTGAATGTTATAACAGACGTTGCTTGTGAATGCAATGTAACAGAGGGGATTACTGCAATTAACACATGCTTAACATTAAAACTTTGAAAATAAAATAACATTTTATTCAAATTCAAAAAACATTCATTTAACTATTCAAAGTATATTAATATTCTCCTTTAGGTGATACATTAATACACAATAACATGATGATACTAATAATTTTAACTTTATTTGGCATGATACATGCATTTATTAGAAATACCTAATATTTTTGGATATTTAAACATAACTAATAGTGCATTTACATACCAACAATCATGTCCAATAATTACAAGAACAACTAGTCAACTTTTGGGCAACTCTTAAATGTCTTATAACAATGAACTTCAATTTGCCCATATAAAATAATTAATATTTAGTATCCATTCTATGGGCAATTGATAAATGACATAAGTTTGGAATTAAAGAAAAAATTAGATTTGACCACTTTGGTGATTAACCAATCTTACATACAATAATTCCAAAATTTGTATCTTTGCAAAACTAAATAAAATGAAAATGCTTCAAATTTCACATTAAAGTGATTTCATATATTAGTCTCTTGTAAGAGAAAGAAACATTATCATAATGATTAAGAAAACCATAATTGTGATCATCAACACGTCAAGCGCGCAAGTTATACGATTCACAAGTTATGAATATAACATGATCAATCATACACACATAATACAAGGCATTATGTCATATATACACTTTTACCACATATAAATATATATTGCATGACATAGATGACCAATATCACGGTGATGGTAATGGATCAGCGGAAGTATATATTTAAACACCATACACAACAATTTCAACGCAATATATAATAACATGAACTTTTATCATTTTATAAACATATTCACGGAAATACTTAAATATCATTATGGAAAATCATGAATCTCATAATGATGCTCTGATACCACTTGTAAGTATAACTTTAATTCCAATGTAGTGATTTGATACTAACATTGATTTCATAAGGATCTTGAAATTCATGATTTTCACATTAGGCATAGATAGAGTTACTAATCTTGATCCATTGATGAAAGTTACTCTTCAAGAATTCACTTGTCTATTCCTTAGCCTTTCTCTATTTCATCTTCAAGACTATTGATGGTGTGAATGGAGAAGAAGAACATTCATAAGAAGGAAAAGATGTTGAAATTCTTTTAGTCATTTTCTCCCTTTTAAAACCAACTTCCATCAAGTTGGTTATTTTCCAAAAATAATTACCAACTAACTTTCCTTAATTATTATGAATATATTTATTAAACCTATAAAATAAGACACACTACACATGAGACATAATATAATTTCTTACAGTCTTTACCTTATAAACCGGTTTATAAGATGAGTTAAATTCATCGCTCAAATCTTATCTTATTATTCTATGTATCTTAGTTGAGAATTCTTCTTCCCTCGAATATAAATTAGACTCATCACTCAAATATTTAACAGAAACTTCTTTATATATTTTATAAATTAATTAGTTAATTTATTTATGTAACACCCTGGTTTTTGAAAATAAGATAAAATAAAATAAAACAAATTAAAATAAAAAATAAATAAAATAAAGTAAAATCAAAATATTTAAAGGAGTGGTTAGATTTTACAATGAGTAGTTTGAATATTGGTGACCTTTTACTTATTGAATTAAGTACTACTCGCCTTGTTTTATGGATTGAATTGAGTATTAGTGACTAGATCCTTTTTATTCTATTTTCTTCTCGATAGCTTAAACCTGGTGCCTCTACTACACTACCTTTGTGTTTGGTTTGTTCATGGTGATTTCCTTCTTCTTATTTTTTTGTTGTGAATCCGTTGATTTTGTTATTTGAGAATTGTATGGTTGTGGTGGTAAGGAGAGGCTAGAAAGACACTCGGCGAGGAAGGCGAGGAAAGGATAAGGAAAACGATAGTGAAAAAGTAAAAATAGGAAACTTGTCTTCTCCTGAGTTAGGCCTTTTAGTTTATTGTAGTGATAGATCCTGAGTTACGCCTTTTAGTTTAATTGTCAAATAATAATGGAATTTTGTAGTGCAAATAGTTACACCAATGAAATTAAATGTTACTGAAGGCAATCAAATTTTAATTAGATCCCTAAAGAAAATCAATTTTCCTCGTCGTATACTCTGATGTTCTAGACATTTATATGTTGTTTTGATTTCACTCTAGCCTTATCTTTTTATTCCTATTATTTTAATTACAAAGTTCCAAGTTGTGGAAGAAATACATTACTACACAGGAGTAATTGTTCCCTTTTTATACTATATAAAAGTTAAATTATTTTATTTTAACACTTATTTTAATCTTGGCAAGTCATTTTAGTAACGATTCTTTTTTGTTATTTTAGTCGTTTAGATTAGCTTTATTAGTGAATTGAATTCTTGTGTGTATTATTATTGTAATTATTGTATTGTGTCTATTTGATTTAATTTAATTGGCGATTGGAAGTGTACGAGGTTTAATTTAATTCTTGTTTTTGTTTTTATGATAAAGTATATGTCATATTTATTACTTAACTGTTTCCATTTCCTTATTTACACTGATTTTACATATGATTATTTGTGTATGATGATCTTATTGGATTTTGTTGTATTAAATATTTTATTATGTGAGCTGAGTTATATAGGGTGAGAGATTAATTTTGTGGGGGCATGTTGTATTGATAAATTGCTTAGGTTCATGATAATCAGTTGTGTTTGTTGAAAATGAGAGGGATGGATGCCTACTGCGGTGGAGAAGCAGTGAGGTTACCCCTGGCGGACATGCGTAAGAGGCATGACGTTTTGAGAAATTGATAACGATTATCATGAATACTAAGTGAAACGAAAATATTTTCGAAAAATGAGGATGAATGGAACTAAAACGGTTGGTCCCTGACGGGTCGATGTAATGGCCTAGGACTTTGGGGGTATTCGCGGTGGGGAAAGCTTCCACTATGGCTGATCACCAGGAGTGGGAAGTGACTCCCTTTGCAACATCGGTTGTCCTCGATCAGAATCGTCTAGTATTTCTAGTGAGAGTGTCAGAGGTGACATGTACTCCTAGACATCGCTCAATGGTTTTAATGGTACCACATGGCATGAGAGGGAATTGTGAGTAGCGTGCATCATACTGGGTTGCATGATATGATTGGTTTTGATAAATTTTGAATTGAGTGTGTGTACCTTCTTATGTTCCTTGTGTTGAGCTGTTGTTATTGGTCTTGTTATTATTATTAAAATGTGAACTAATCCTGTGTTGTGTCTGTGGTTGACACCTGTGATGACCCCGCAAACGGGTGAGCAGATGAGCAGTTTGTTGGATGCAAAAATAACGTAGGCTAGGAAAGGAGCTCGATTGCTTGAGGACTTGGTATACTGTGGTCCTTGTTTTTCCTTTCTTGATTTTCAGTGGTTGCTTCTATTTATACATGTTAAAAATTCTCTAGATAATTCGTTATTTGAGAATTTTTGAATTGTGGAGACATATGTATTTGTGAGATCTCACTCTAGTAATTACTCTATGGAATGAAGTTAATTCCTTTCATTTAGTGGCGTATTTATTTTTCCCCGAACCATGGACATTTTATGTCGTGGCGTTTGTAGTAACTAGGGGTGTTACAATTTATATTGGAATTGATTATCAAACATTTATTTATTTTTATCACTTATTTTTACGGACTAGGGCACTCTTAAAATACCTTTAAGGTTGTAGGCAAATACAACATCCTTCTTGGTAGGCATATGATTTAAAATGACTTCATGCTTCGACAATTATTGCATTCCCATGATCTTTACTATTCACAACTTGACAAAAAAATATGTCTCCGGATTCACAATCCTTGTCTTTTATAGTTTTCCTAATACACTAAAAAACATAAAGAAAAAATATCATCGAAATATATTTTGAAAAGATATATAATCATATTTACTGTATACAATGAATAGAATTCTTTTGACTTTTTAATGTTACGTTTTGCAATTTGCATCGGTCAATATGACTTTTTTTTTTAAAACGGTTAATAAATTTTTTAGGTGAGGTTGTTTAATCTATGTTGACAAAGTTGTACGTAGCCACTACTATATAACTTATGTAAAAAATAGTTAAATCCATTATAATTTGGCTGCTATTTTTATTATTATAATGAGTCAAAGGTTTAGGCTATGTCATTGTAATAATATTTATAATGATTTTACTGGTCTACCATATATTTCTAACCATTAATATACACTTTTAAAAACTTTATCTGTAGCCGATTTCTTCTTTTAGAAAAGTGGATACATCGGTGACATAAATGAGCATCTATGTTGTAAAATAATGCCATGTCGTAATTGTATTGGACACCTACTTTTGTTGCATTGCGTAAATGCTTCAAATATTTTTAGTTACATTTTTTGTATTTTTAAAATATTTTTTTAAGAAAATGATCATAGCTGGATAAACGTATTTAACAATTTTTGTAAAGCAATTTTGACTGGGCAAAAATATTTTTAGAAAATAATATAGTCATGAGAATGGATGTATCCAAGAATAAGTGCATTTAGAAGAATGCGCCTACCCATTTAAAAATAACATTATTAAAATGAATGCGTCAATTAATGGGACCAATACATATTAGAAAGCGTTCATAATTTATGCGTATTCATCACTGCTTTTAACTTTGGTAAATAAACAAATAATCATACCTACAATACACTTTTTAACATTCTTTTCAAATAATAGACTATTTCCAATAAATCAATTTTACATGAGTTAATGAATTAAAATTCCAAAATATCAGAGTGGAAATTCTGAGACTTATTTAAATTAAAATAAAAATCCAAAATATCAGAACGAAAATTAATTAATATTTAAAGTTTAAAAGTGCCAACAAAATTCCGGTTAAAAGTAAAAAATAATTTAGAGCCTAAATTGAATTTAATTATTGAAAATATCCCAATTTTTTTAAAACTATATATTTCAAACAGTATAATTAAATTTCTTAAATGGATTTTCATTTTACGCTGAATGGAACATCTAAAATAATTTCTTATCTAATTAAACATAATTTTCATTCAAATTTAAGTTAAACTCAAAACTATTTTCCATATTTTTTCATTGAACATAAAAAGAACTTTAAAATAAATCAAGTTATCTTAAATCTATTTTTCGTTGAACTCTAAGTTTATAAAATAAAGTTCAACTCAGCCCAACTTTTTCATACGTAATCAAAACAAAAACTAACTAAACTTTATTAAAAAGAACACGTAATTTTATGTCTCACCTGTGTTTTAAATTTTAAATAAATTTTAGTCACCAATAAAAAAAATTGTATTAGTAAATATTTTATTAGTAACTCTTTTATAAGAAAATATTATAAAGGATTAAAATAATTCTCTTTTTCTTCTTCCTCTTCTTCTTCTGTGAATAAATAAATTTACAATTGTATTATTTTTTTAAATATATCTAATTTTAAAACTATTTTTTGAAAAGTTGCCATTTAGTAGCTTTTGACTGTGTTTGGATATAACGGTTACAGAGAAAAGTATTTTTACGAATTTTAATGTACAGAACGAATAACAAAACAAGAATAAAGAGAAAAAAAATTTAAAAGGTATTTTTGAGTGTTCTCAATAAAAGAAGTAATAATGGTGATGAAAAAACAAGATAATATCATTAACTATGATTCTTATTTACTTATCTTTTATGATATTTCAAGTATAATTCTTATTTACTTATCTTTTATGATATTTCAAGTGTGATACATATTTATTAGTTATTTAAAAAAATTATACATTTTTATTATTTGGCAAAGAATTTATATATGTTAATTCTTAAAAGGGAATTGAGTTATAACAAAGTGATTCTTACGATTTTAACACTTGTACAAGGTTCTGTTAATCTCCTCCTAGATGATATTCTCTCACTTGTTCTTTAATTTTAAATTCTCTCGAATTCTTTAGTCACTTAAGCATCATATTATCTTTCATAAGAACAACCCATACGAATATACTTTTATACTTTTCTTACGCACGAGTCATCTAAACTTTCTACCAAATATCTTATTAACTTGTCCCAACATTTCACATGTAGATCATTCTATTTAACAAGAATATGATAAATATTTTACGCCAACTAAGGTTCGAAATAACTTTTTCTACAAAAACATAAATTCTTCAACCAACGGTTCAAACATGAATCATGCCTTATAACTTGATATTGTTTTAGTTTATATAATTAAAATTAATTTATACATTGTATTATAAGTATATCGTATATACTACACTTTTAAAACCATCATAATGGTCCTATTTTATCATATTCATGTTTTGCACAACGCGTGTGTTCTCTAAGTCGGTGACGACCCCAACCTCCTCGTACACTTGGCTAAAAAGTGTGCATTAGCTATTGCTGAGAGAAACTTAGTTTTATATTGATGTAGAAATTGGTGCTTATTGATAAGATATGGTGAGGGCAAAGGGTCTTAATTAATTTCCCTTTCCTTGACCAAAGTGTTAAATAAGCAACTATTATTTGTCTGGAAGCAGAGACAGAGAACCATTCAATTTCTTCTTCCACTTTGTTAGGTAATTTAGTCGGCAGACTCAGTCAGTGTGACCAAATTCTTGGATGTTTTAAATATGTTGACCCACAAAGAAAGCAACCCAAACTCATTGCTCTTCAAATCTATAGAAGGATCCTTCCTCTTTATATTCCACCATTATTCTCTTCCATCTTGTTATTGAAATATGTCCATGTCATTTATACATTTTAGTGATTTAAATATAAATTAATTAATAAGGATATGACAAATCATATTTTATATTAATGGCTGTAAAAAATAAAAAGTAATTTTATAAACACTCCTACTTTTTCATTTTTACATAAAATCTCCTAATTATTTAAAAATATTATACTAATCCTCTCTTTATACATGATACTGGTTCATCCTTAATTTTAAAAAATATACCGGTATAATTTATCAAATGCCAATCCCTTTAAGAATTACTATATAGGCATGGAAATATGTATAAGAATATTATTATTGTTTTGAATATGGGAATATCAACCATAAAGATATTTAGTAAAGAATGCAAACCATATATTTTATTCCAAAAATAGTAGCAGATTCAAAGTTGAATTTCAGTAAAGTTAATAGTTCATTTACTGTTAAACTAGAGAGCTTGGTGGGATAGCACTTTAGAATTCGGTGTCAAAATTTTTCCAGTTTGTTTTGAATATTTTTGTTTTTGCATATAGGCTTGGATTAGCTTTTATCTGGTTTGCCTTCAACATTATCTTCAAGAGTAGTGTCTTTGGCATTACGTTGTATGGTTTCTTTGACTGCGTCAAGAAAAGAGTTTTTTTTTTTTTTTTTTTTCTCTTTTCTCTTTCAAGAAGTTACTTTCTTTTATTTCTATTTAATTTATCTTTTCCCCCCAATTTTAGATTTTATTGAAGAAAAAAAAATAATTGTCAATATTATACGTATATATATATGATGGGGAATGTCAATAATAATAATAGAATCACAAAGTAGTTATATGCAGGAGAAATAAATTTCCCTGAACAAAAATATATAAGCATAAAATTAGAAACCACAAATGCACTAGAGATACTAAGATTTTACAGCAAAACATTTTTCTATGCAATGATAAAAACTAAGATTAAAGAAGTACTTTTACTATGACTAAAGAAAAGTATAAGGAATCTTCAACAAGTATCAATGAACCAAGCAAACCAAAGACTTTGGATGAAACGGAAGTATCTTCTGGCATAGAGCTGAGGAAAAATTTTTAGAGGTATTGGATCCATTCCTAATAAATATATATCTTTTATTTGCATATACTAGAAATTGAACTCATGTCAATATGTTTAATAGATAAAGTTATTCATTAATGTTGTATTACCTTAATTAATTATAAAAATCAACTATTGATAGATAGGTCTATTGCAAATCATAAATATATTGAAATATTATCTATATTAACTTTTGTATCAACAACATATATCACTTTAAATAATTCTATCAGCAAAAGTTGCAGCCACCCTATTGCTTCAATGACACCCTGATGTATATAAATTTATACCTTAAAAATGGTACTATTCTAATCCAACCTATGTCTCTTCTACTTTATTTCTACTTTAATTTAATTTTGTAAAAATGTTTAAGGAAGTTGAGTACTTAAGGAAGTGCACGTAATCATTATTTTAAGGAAATAATAATTACTTTTTCAAAAGTAGTGAAAAAAATATTATTTAAAGTGGATAAAGTATATGCCTTTTATTCCAAGTTTTGCTTATAGTCAATAGGGCACTTAAATGCAATTATCAGAACAAGCGTGGCTGTATCTGTAATTGGTGGAGCAAACACAAAATATCTCATTTTTAAATTGTTTTCTTGTTCTAATTCTAACAATAACTGAACATATCTTTCAGAAGATAGTAGAACTTTAGGTCTTTAGCATTTTGGTTGATACAAACTATTTTATGTAAAAAATGCTAATTAATATTTTTAGGATATTAGGACACGAATAAAATATTAAAAACTTTAGAAAAAATATCATTAACACAAATTTTTAATAATATTTTTATACAAATCTACAATAATTTTTAATGGAATTGTTTATTAATATCCTAACTAATTAATATCCAGAAAACACGCATATGAGTAAGCTGTAAGATGTATATATTTTATTAAAGATTCTCTTTCAATCTGTTGTGAGAATTGAGAAAGATTCCCTTTGATTTTGTTGCTTTCTTGAAGAAACTTTTCCCTCATTACGATGCATCATTCAAATCTATGGTTCCTCCTTTTCTCTGTTATATCTATGTCTATTCAATCTTCATTACTTGGTCAAAGTCCTGAGTCTCTAGTACTCTCTAATAAAAAAGAGAGGTTAAGATTTTTCTGCTTTGTTAGTGAATGGATAATGGAATCAACTTGACAAAGGGTTTTGGCTAAAGGCAAGCTCATTTTCAATGTAGCTATCACTATTCATCTCTACCAAGAGACAACGAAAACGTTAGATGCTAATTGACTAAAGGTTATAAAACACAACCACCTTTTAAGAAACAGCCAAACTAAATCGAATTAAATAATACTGTGTTGTTCTCGCATTTGCAGTTTCAGAAATAATAAATGGTTTTTGATATATAGGTTTTATACAACATATCGTGTAAATTAAATTAGATACTAATAAGTATTTATGTTTTTTATATTTTAGTATAATTTAAAAATTTTACATTTATAAAATAATTTCATAAAAACAAAAATAATATACTATCAGTGACACCCTATTTTTTCTATATGACACGAGTAGCCAAAAATACACCATTTAACAACAAAAATTGAACTTCATTAAAATAAATTTTATCTTTAGGATCATTTAATATATTAAAATAACTAATTATTTACGAAAAATAAATGACCTAATATAAAATTTCAAACCACTGACATCCAGATTTATGCTTAATAAAAATATAAAAAATTAGATATTTTTTTTTAATGGAATAAAGTCACTCTAATTTAAAAATTTCTTAATCATCATTTGCTCACCTATTTGTGGATCATAGTTATCAAATTACATACATAATCAAAGAGTTAATTCATATCTTTCCAATAATAATAAAAATAATAATAACTACATACAAAACAATCAATCATATTATGCAACCAAAAATAATACATGCAACTTACAATTCATTTTTATTGTCATGTATTATCATTAAAATATATTAAATAATATCTAGAAATATATATCACTTGACACTCTCACAAAACATACTAAACATATATAATCTGGTAATCAGTAATGAGAGTCTAAATAATTAAGTATAATAAAAAAATTTCTCACCACTAACCTAACAAATAAGACATAATTAGTTATATCACCTAATCAGATCAGTCATATTGATTACCCTTTCCTTCCCTTCCCTTCCCCTAATTGATTAAACTAACTAAAAGAAAAAGTTAATAAAACGGTATCAATGTATTGAACCACAAAATAAAAGAAAAGCCGAGTAAAAAAATTTCTTAAACCAATTAAACAAATCACAAAAAAGAGTCCATTATTATCGGTCTGACGAGAATTATCATCCCATTAGTTAGAGTTAACCAAAGAGAGAAATTTAAAAAAGGCAAAATCAAGATCTTCACTTTAATAAAAAGTATCAATATTCTTTTAATAAAAATCATAAAAACCCATGAAAGAAATATAAGGGTGAAAGAAGACGAAGGGAATTAAATAATACCTGCCGAAGAAAATATACAAGAAAAAACAACGCTACGTAGTACCTGCCTACTCGAATGATTCACTCGCATAATAAACCATATATATATATGATTTAGTCTATAAACTAAATCTATTTATTTTATTTGATTTTTTCCCCTTAAGGTGTTACACTATAAAAAATAATGAATAGTGAAGTAAATACTTAAATTTATATATTATTATTATCGATTAATAAAAAATTAATTGTTAAATTAAGATATTATTAGTTCAATGGGTACTAAATTTATATATTTTTTAAAATAATTAATTTTGAGTTTGAGCCTTGCAAATAAAAAATATTGTAGTTAGGAAGAGAGATCCTATATTAAAAATAGTCCGTGAGATCTTAATTATTATCAGCAAAATTAATAAATATTCTACACTATTATCATGGTGACCAATAAAAATAGTCATAAATATAATTTTTAACATAGTTATTAAAAAGTTCAATAAAATAATTAGGTAAGAGAGTTTTAGATTATATATATAATTAGTAGATATGTTATTTACTATTTAATGAATAAAAAATTATATATATTTTATTTAACCATCTATTTAAAAAACATTATTTTTAAAAAGTTAACTTTTTCATTTGTGATTTGATGATTTGTATATGAATTTATATTTATGTGTTTTATTGGCACAGGATAACATGGGTATATAGTACAAATATGTCAGCCGAAAAAGCAGCATGGCTTGTGCCTGAACTAAAGGTCTGAAACCATGCATGTGGAATGTCAATGGATGCCTAATAAAGTTAAATCATGCTCTACTATCTTTCTTGTTTTGCACAACTGTCACTGTGAGATACTTCATCTAATCTTGTTTAGAGACAAAGAAAATAAGAAAAAACAAGGAATAATTTTAATAGTTGAGATTGTTTAAAAACAAACCAAAAAAGTGAGATAAAATGGTTAACCTCTTTTTATTATGGTAGACTTTGGAAAGAGGGAATTGGGATAATTTGGGAGAATTCTTTATACAAAATTGCACCTACACGTCATATAAAAAAGAACTCAAGTATCCTTGGTCATAAGCCTTTTAATTTTAGAAATAAACATCATTTTCTTTATTTATATTTTTCTTTCAAATTAAATAAGTAGAAAGAGAACTTAAGTCATTAAAATAGTATTACATTCTTTTTCACTAAATAATATAATAATAACCTCATTTTCTTACCCCTTTTTTCTCGTTTCCTTTTCTTTCCCATCATTTTTTTTTTCTTTGTTGGCAAACGAAATATAACGTGCACTTTATTGAACCCTTGTTTGATTGAAATATAAAGACTTGATATGTTTTATCTTTCTTCTCTCATCACATCTTAAGCAGTGATAATGCTAAAATGTTGTCTTGATTAAGTGAAAGTTTATATAATGCATGCTTGACTACAGAATAGATATTTTTATTTTTATAAATAAAAAATATCACATTATTTGTATTTTTGGAACTTATGGAAAAAAATTGATAATAACATCGTATTTTTCAATTAATTTTATTTATAATCATTTAAAAAATATAAAGTAAAAAAATACACATTTTCATAGTCATCAATGAAATAAACTATATATATATATATATATATATATATATATATATATATATATATATATATATATATATATATATATACACACATAATATATTATATTAAAAACATAAATATATCTTTCATACTATTTTACATTTTTTAGATGCTATAGCATTTTAAAATTTTCAGCTAATTTATCAATTTTTTAATTTACTAAGTTAATTTAACAGTTTCATGTTAAAAATTATTTTTTCAAATTTCAGTCAGAATGTCAGACTTTTCTAGTACCATAAAATAGTCATGCGCTTTGTTAATTTCTTTCCCCAAATTGTTTTTTAATAACAAATTGACCAGACTGTTAAGAAAAACAAAACAATTCAACTAGTGAATGTATGACGAAAGTATGGGGAAAAGGAGAAGTTTAAACTTTAAAGAAATGGGCCTAACGCTAGTGGATAATGGGGACTTTGTCTTTTTGTCCAGTGAAGAAAAATGATGATTGGGCTTGAGAATTACAAATCCGAGATTATAGATTTTCTTTTTGTAACCTTCTTTTTTCTTCATACACTTTCCTATTTTTTCATAAGGCCAGAATTGTCCTTATACCATTTTTTCCAAAAATCCACAATGGTATCCGTAAGCTATGACATTGTTCCAAAACCACTATGGATTTTCCAAATATCCGTAAAGGTCTAAATTTTCAAAATTCATAAGGAAGGTATCCGTGACCTATGATATTGTTCTAAAATAACTACGAAGTTGTCAAAATCCGTAATGGTCCAAATTTTCAAAATCCACAAAGATCCGAATTTTCAAAACACGTAAGGTTTTGGATTTTGTCAAATCGCACGTCATTATCCGTAAGCTATGAAACAACATGTTATTTTTACTTATGGATCTAGATTTTTCAAATTCATAAGGTTTTGGATTTGTCAAACCCGTAAGCTAAAATTCTTTCTAAAATTTGTTATCTGTGCATGTGGATTTGATAAATCCGTAATATTTTGTATTGATAAACTATGTAGTCTTTCGAATTTCCCAAATCTGGAACATTTAAATATGTTATGGATTCGATAAATCCATGAGCCCACAAGACACCCACTCCACCAATCAACAAAAACTTTGAAAAAAAAAATAAAGTTGATACTTACTTCTTCACGATGATTAAGGGACCGAGCAATGATGTTAAAGACATAATAGACAACTTTACTTTACAACAATACGTAGTTAATCAGTTAACTCATTCACAGAATATATATACATATTGTATATGTATTTTTTTTTTCTTTATATTTTATAAATAGTTATCTGGTTATTTACGTACTGTAATTATCTACTAAATATTTTTGGTGAAACGATTACAACATGGAGATGTTGTGTAAAGTAAATGGGAAAAGTGTAAATAGGGAAGAGTGAAGGTATATTTAATAAAAGGATAAAATGGGGCTTCTTGGATAGAACAAGGTGTATGAAGAAATTTAAAGAGTGCAAGAAAAAAAACTCCCTAGATTATTTTACAATGAATTGGAAATTGTAGTGAAATATGTTTTTGGGCATAGAGGTCCAATATGAGACCTGATTATATTTATTGGGCCCAGTATTAGGCAACTACGTTCAACTAGCCTTAGTGAGTATTTATAATCTTTTTAATTATATTCTTATTTTTATTTAATTTTCAATAAACAATTCACTTTAAATAGTAAAATGAAAAACTTTAGTAACTGATAAATTAATGAAATTACACTCTTGTTTTTGCTATTTAGTACCTTTCAATTTTTTTATATTACTTTTACACTTTCACAATGTAATATTTTTTTAAAAAAATTAAATAAGATCAATATAATGCATAAATAATTACAAATATAACATTTTTCAAACAATGAAAATTTTGTGTGAGGATAAAAAAAGAAAATATTTATAAAATCTCGCGAAAATTAATCATTAAAATTACATGAACATTCATGATAAACATGAATGTAATATTAGAATTAATTTTTTAGTCTTTTATTAACAATGAAAATTATTTATTTTATCTTTCTTCACTTAAACGAAGTAAACTAAATTATCAGATATTTAATATAGCTAACGGGGACCATGTTTTCTATCTTTTAAAATGAATAAACAAATAAATAAAGAAAAAGTTACCATAAAAATATGTGATGTTACCTCATTATCAAAATATTGCATTGGGTCCATCATTCCACAAAGAGGAAAGATCATTGTCAAAATAAAGAGGACTGATCCAAAGGGTCCAATACCATTATTATCATATTTTTACTTTACTCTTGTTCTTGTGCCCATCTGAAAATCACTGTTTTAGGTGTTTCATAGAATTGAATTCAAAATTAAAATATAAAAAAAAGGACAAAACTTAGTGTTCTAATTTTGTATTGGCTATCATGTGACATATGTTGAGTTGAATAGCAAAATACTAAACTTGCAAACTCTTTTTATTTCTTTTTTTTTTGTGTGTGAGAAAGAGTAATTTTACAAACTTGAATATATAGAAACGATTAATCTATCTTTTAATATAATAAAATAATTAATGGGAAACAAATTTTCTTATAATCATAAGTTAAATAAAACGCAAGACTGGTCAAAATTGAAACAAAATAATGCACATGTTAAAAAAAAAATATATCTATGGCTCTCAGGAGATCAAGAGCAATTTGTCTAACCTTTTAATGACAAATTGTTCACACCCTTCCAATCCATCCTGTTCAAATCTAAATTTAATCGAATAAAAATTAAAAATTATTAAAAAAATTAAAATCAAACTAAACTAGATATTGTTTACAATGGTTTAAATTGAGATTTTAATACAATCTGGTTTACTTAATTTGGTTTCGGATAAAAAATTTAAAATCAAATTGAAATAAATCACACCACTTATTAATATTTATTTAAATATTATTATATTTTATATCATCATATTTTTTTTATATAATAGATTAATTATTTTATATTTTACACATATCTTTTAATCAATATTTGTTGTTTGTTTATTTGATATATTTTAATTATATAATCATAAATTATTTTATTTTATAATTATTTTACTTTATATACATACAATTGAATTGTTTTTAATAATATTTTAATATAATTTTTATTTTTAATACTTACTAAAAATATTTAAAAATTAAAAGACTGATCCAAATGAAAGAATAAACAATAAAAATATGATTTAATTTGATTTGAATTTCATAATTTAAGTGAAATCAGAACAAACCGACATTTAATTTTCTTACTAATAAAAATAAAAAGCATTGTTTTGTACTATTTTTAAAGTTAGACCCCAATCTGAAAATGTCCTCAGTGCGATGACTATAAATCTAAATCTTTAGATTACATTTTAAATGGTCAATATTTTTTTAAGAAAAAAATGTTTCTTTAATTATGAGTCATTGTTTCATCCAGATTTATAGTCTTTATTTGTGATAATAATTAAATATCTCGTAACATTTCTATAATGTATTTTGACTACTCTAATTATTAGATATTAAAATAAATATGTATGAAGAAAGAAATCAGCAACTTGAACCAATACACCTAAGTTCCCTCCAAGTCACGCACCTAACTTTGTAATTTAGTGACATGACCCACATCACTGTTGGACCCTTATATCCTTTTCACACTCCCATTACATCTAGTGACAACACCTACTAAACTATTCTCGTGTAATAATCCCTATGTGTTAGAATTTTAGTGTTATAGATTAAATCCTATCAATTATTCATTTAATTCTTTGTTTAATTTTTAAACATTTTCAAATAGCAATAATTTTATGTTTTTTACATAACTCAATAAACTTGAACAACTTGTATTACAACGTTATGTTGAATAGAAAGTTTTATTTCTACGTTATAAAAATTGAAGTGTTTTTATAGTTATTTGATATGGTTTTAATTATTATTGTTACTATAAAATATTTTATAAAATCAATTAATCGTAATTTTTTATGTGCATGATTTTTAAGATAATTAGAATAAGAGTTAACTAAGTTTTTCAAAAATGTGACATTTAATTTTGTAATTAGTTGATAGTGTAATTTTTTTATATTATCAATATATGCAAATTAAATATTAATAATATGATTATACTTTATGAATCTTAAATTATTAACGATGGTTTTCATTCACATGTATGAACTTTGACAAATATAAATTGTTGCTAAACAAACTCTGTGTACTGTTGTTTTATAACAAACAATATTATTATTGGGAGTTTTTCTTTCTTTGAGATGATAGGTAACTAAATAGTAATATTTTTAGACATGAAGAAATAAAAGGAAAAAGGACACATCAAACACGAATAAATTGAATGTCTACAAGACTATATTTAATATAACATTAGCTTGGGGTTATCTAGGTAGAACATTTGGGATGAGAAAAATCTAACAGAAAACAAAGATCAATCCAAAAAGTAATCTTCATTAATTTATTTCGACTAAGTAGTACTAATGTTTTTACCGATCAAAAAAGAGTAAACTTTTGTAAATGATAATTATAATTAATATAGAAAAGTTGTTGATGATATAATGGTATATAATTTGATGAGGTGGACATTCCATTGAAATGAAATATTAATACAAAAAACTGATAGGAACGTGAGGTGTGGGCAATTTGATATGATAGGCCACAAGAACAAAGGGCAAGTGGAACCGCACACGTGGCCTAACCACAAATTTTAAAATATAACCTATGGTGTCATCACTTGCATGGATCAAATATACGTAGCTACATTGATATAATCAATACCTATTACTTGTTGCCACGTGCGAATGATCCACCTGTATTCAAGTTTTGAACATAACACGTGTAAATTATAGATAATCTATAGTGTATTTTTGGGCCCCATTCATAATTTCTAGCCGACATCACAATTAATTTAGCATGAAATAAAGAATAAAAGCTTAATTTTGCTGTCATGCCCCTGCCTTCCCATTATTATTTATTGCTATTCACTTGCCCTGCCTTCCTCCATTACCCACTTTTGCCTAGAAATACTGTTTTGAAAATTTGTCTGAATTACATGACCGATTCCATGTAAGAATTTTATTATAAAAATTTAATTTTATAAAACTTTTTATTAATATAGTGAATCAGGTACTTATCGCCTATCACAAATTAACTATGACAAAAAATATTTAAAATTAAACATTAAAGTCGAACACTTAAACATTTAGATTGATTATTCAGGTTTAACATCAATATCAAATATTTAAAGTCACACGTAAAGGTCAAATTTTCAAAATCAAATAGTTAAGACCGAATATTTAACAAGAAAGATATATAATATGACTAACAATTAAAATTAAAGACAAAATCCTTAATTAATAGACTTATAAAATAAAATTACAAGTTAAACACTCTAGGTATAGAGGTAATGATAAAAAAACCTAGAATAAAAAATATAAATTCATGACAGAGGTAATAAGGTAATTCCTAATTCTAAAAGTTTTCAAAAACTTTAAAATTAAGTATTAACTTAAACGTCGAAGTATTTTTTTCAATACATTTCATCTTTTCTAAAGATCAAGGACTAAAAACTAAAAACTAAAGACTAAAAACTAAAGGCAGAAGACTAAAAATTAAAGATATATTTCTATATCTTGATTTACAAAAAAAATGGAAAAATAAAACTAAAATTTAACTTAATTATTGAGTTTACATCCTACAAAATTATGCTTTTGAAACAATTTAAAACAGAACTGCAATCAAAATTATATTTCTACACTAAGATTCCAACTGAAATTACAATTCAAAACTCGAATTCTAATTTCATACGTCAAAACAGATTTTGAAAGTAAAATATTTAAACACTGAGGCGCATTTGCTGCTGCTGCCGCCTTTTGTTTTCAGTTTTATTGTAGCCTTTGGTCATTATCAAATATTAATAATCTCTTTTAACGGAGTTATTATATATAAAAAAAAAAAAGCTTGTCGGTTAACCAGTTACATATATTACTCATCTAATTTGCGAGTGCCACATTCAAATAAGGTCGAAGTGTGTTTAGTCTCAATCCACACAATGTGGGACTATGGAAAAGACAGTGAATTGGCCCGTAAATACACGAGAGGTAAAGGACTGAACAAGCAAAAATAAAACTTCTAAAAAAGGGTAGTATACATTTTCCTCACAAACCTACTCTGACCTTCATTTTAGTGTAGTGATTAATTAATAATTAATAAGTCCTTAGTTGTGTAAGATTTTCATTCCTGTGTATCCGATGTGTGTGGTGTACACTTATCCGACCATTTGGTTTGATTAATTAACAACCTCAGAAACACTTGAATGCTGGAATGAAAAAATTCTTTAACTTTGTTGTGTCTTTTGCAGTTTCCCTTGGCTCACTCCACTACACATAAACACAAAACACAACCCTGCAGCCATGTTGAACGATCTACCTTCAACCAGTCACGGATCAGAAGAAGAAGAATATCAACAAGAAGATGAAAACATCAGAGAAATCCACGCCTTAACCCCACCACGTCCTCCTCCACCTCCACGTCCCCGTTGGGAAACACAACACAGTCACCGATCTTCTTCTCTCTCCGTAGCCAGCACTTCTTCCAACGACAACTTCAGCATGAGTCGAGAATTCACCGCTCTCGTTCTCGCAGGCTCCACCATCGACCACGACAACATAAGTGAACCTAACAACAGCAGCAACAACAATAACAACAACAGCAACAACATGAACATGAATAACAACAACTTGGGGAGGATCAGAGAAGAGGAGTTGATGGAAGAGACGAACCCTTTAGCGATCGTGATGGATAACCACCCTCTGAACCCGCTTCCAGCTTCTCAGGGAACAAGGGGTGGTGGTGGTGGTGGTGCACGTGAAGAGCACGTGTCGGTGCAGAGGGTGAAGAAGGAGGAAGTTGATGCTAAGATATCAGCGTGGCAGAACGCTAAAGTTGCTAAGATTAATAACAGGTTTAAGAGAGAAGATGCTGTCATCAATGGATGGGAAAGTGAGCAGGTTCAGAAAGCTTCCTCTTGGATGAAGAAAGTTGAGGTTAGTAACTTTTTTCTCACGGTCTTTTGTTACTTCCAGTTGCATGTTCATCTTCGTGCGTGTCTTTTTTTTTTTTTTTTTTTTTTTTTTTTTGGTGATGATTAGTCTTAGTGGGTTTGATTCGGTTTCTATGAACTTATGATTACTCTCAAGACTCAAAACAGAGTAGGTTTGGATAAATTGACCTTTGATCCAATTCCAATCAATATATGCTTAATTTAGCTCTGAAATTAAACAAATATTTGAATAAGATTGGCTGCTGAATCATTGCCCAGATGATTGCCTCATTATTTTTTCATCAAGGCAAAATGGTATGGATAATGTAATTAACTTTTATATTGTCATGGTTAATTAAAAAGATTTTTTTTACTGTGATAAGAATGATTATATACAATAATTTTATTAGTTTTTATAATAATTACTTTATATGACATTTTTAACAAGTGTTTTATTAGTTTTGATTATAAACTTTTGAATGGGGAATCATTTTCCGTTGGTTGTTGAGGAATCACAAAAAAGAAAACTAGTAACAACAGATGAATAAGTAAGTCAGTCTAGATTCAATATAAAACTTCATTCCTTATTCTTTATAATTTCCCAAACAATAATCAGCTACTTTTTGTGTCTTAGGTTGTGTGTACTAGTGTTTACATGCATTCCCTTGGTTTGAACATATATTAATAGCATAGATTTAATGTCTAAATCATCACAAGGTGGAAATGATGTGAAGATTTCATGGGAAATATGAGTGAGTCCTTTTGAAAAGTTGAATTAATTAGGATTAGCTAATAAGTTGTATCTTGGACAGATAACCTTCGTTTTTCACCCTTTATTTCTTTTTCTTGGGTTGCCAATTTGAGGGTAACACATGATCTACCTGCTATCAATTTCTATAATGGTACATTCTTTTGGTAGTAGAGGTGCTGTGCTCTGCCTCACCTAAACAAAAATTTTCTTTGATACTTTAAATTAATAAATCTCTGAGATACACATATTAATTTTTTTTTTATATTCTTTATTTTCTCTCCTTTACTATTTTATTTTCAAATTTCTTAATTATAGTCTCAAATTTAATCTTACACTAATTGAACATTGAATTTCCATCTAATTATTTTATAATACGTAATATTGTCTAACTTTATATAACAATGAAAATATTTTTCATCATTAACCATTAACTTATTATCACCAGCACCGTATAACCCACTGATGTCAAAAATTTTTCCTACGGAATGCATTTATTGCTTTATTATTGACTAAACAACCTTTCCTTATGCACACACGAGAGTACCATCAATATGATTTTTAAGTATGACTCTTCTTTTAAATAATTGTTAAGGTAAGAAATTTTCCTTAAATAAATCTAGGTTTAAATGTAAATTTAGTCCTTCTATTTTAATAATTTCAAATTTTTCATCTATTTCTCATATAATTTGGATATTTAGTCTACCACTCTTTAAAAATTCTAAAATTTAATTTTGATAACAATTTGACCAATATTAACTATAAAATCAATAATGTTGATAGTAAAATCACTAAGATTAACTAAAACATATATTTTTTTACCATTTTTTGTTTAATTTAATTTTATAAAAAATTTGAAAAAATGAGTCGCAACTTTTAACAGGTACTAAAATGAAGTTAGAATTCTGGATTATCCTGTCCAACTTTAGTTAACGTTTTTTATTTTTTATAAAATAAATTAAACAAAAGAATAATTAAAAAATACACATGTCAGTTAACGCTACTAATTTCAGAATTAATGTCTGTCAAATTACCATGATGACAATATTTATGAATTTTTGAAAAGTCTGGACGATTGATCAACAAAAATGTAGGACGAGAATTTTAAAAATTATAAAAATAGTGGGAAAAAATTTGCATTAAGCCATAATTCTAAAACTAAAACAAATTAATAGTTTTATCCCTACAAGTGATTACACATTTTGTTCATCCCATGCATTGTGCAGAGGAAGCTGGAGGAGAAAAGGGCAAGAGCAATGGAGAAAATGCAAAACGACATAGCAAAAGCTCATAGAAAAGCAGAGGAGAGAAGGGCATCAGCAGAGGCTAAAAGGGGAACAAAAGTGGCCAGAATTCTTGAGATTGCTAGTCTAATGAGAGCTGTTGGAAGACCTCCTGCCAAAAAATCCTTCTTCTAAGTTGTTTAGTATTTCATATTTTCAAAACCCCATTTCAAACACATTCTTAGACATAAAAGGAAAAATAAAAATAAAAATAAAAATAAAAGTTGATAGAATAAATATTACTTATGGGCATAATGGATGCCAAAGTGTATAAGAGCCCCTTTTCCTTTTTTAATTAGCCAAAGGGTGCAAGATGGATTGCAATGAGAAGCACTAAGGAAAAAGAAAATGAAGATGAGGATATATGTAATGATGCTATGTGAGAACCAATTGGAGTGTTTTTAAGTGATTGCAATGTTTGAGTGGTGACAAGCTTATTTGATTGTGCTGGTTAATCACTTTTGTGTTTTGTAAATTAATATATTACTTCTTTGAATTAATTAGTTGCCACCCATCACTAGCAATTGCCCACACCTTACCTAACTGTGCCAGGTGCTCACCTACATTTGTATTCATATTATTGAGATTATGGTTTACCAAACTGCTCCCGACAAATCCATCAAAATCACTTTTTAATTACCAAATCTATCTTAATCTTAGGAGTTAGGAAACAAATAATTGCTTAGCTTATGAGTTGCAAAAATTAAGTAATTGCATGCTAATTAACGCCATAAAATGCATGTCTGATTTGACATCAAGGTGAGACTCTATCACATGGAAAAAGATTAGATACCTATCAATCAGGGAATTAACTTTCCACTCGATAGCCATCTTTCTTCCAAGTGAAAATAACATTAAATAAAATTTTTAAAACTCTGCTTGTAATCTTTTTAATTTCTTTATTTTGAAAATATATCACTTTTAATCTTTTAAAACAAAAAATAGTATATTTTTAAATTAAAGAAACCAAAATAAAAATAATTAGAAAAACTAAAGCTAAACTTTTAAAAATCTTAAAAGACATATTTTTCTAATGATATATTATCCATTTACATGATTAAGTATTAAGTGATAAATTTTATTTTGTTGTGATATATTAATTTTCTATTATTTTAAAATAAAAAACCTCTTAAGAAGTGTATTATAAAATGTGGGTAATAAAATTTTAAACCCTTATAGGATAATTTTTTTATACGAATCTTAAAGTAATACTTAAAATTCAATGAGATGGTCAAATTTTAATAAAATACAAATCTTAAGAAAATAATACTTTCTAAAAATATACAACTTGTGTGATATGTCTCTGAGAAGAAATTTAAAATCTCAAAACAACATAATTATCATAAAATGTATATGAGTCGTTGAAATATCTAAATTTGTTTGTTTTGATTACAATTTAAATATCTAAACATGAAAGTCACAAATTACTATTATAAACAACCAAAAATATCCTAAACCACAAGACTCCTGAACTAGGTAGATGTCCAACTTCTATCAACTTAACAAATAAAGTTTTCACATTTGCAATCTAAACAATAGCTAAATTCAAAAGAGTAGAAAATATTCATTTTTGGTCCAACGTGAATCATTAGTGGAAGGCATTTTTCATCATTGCTACTCTAGAAAATGATCGGTTACCGACATGGGACACTTTGTTAATTGTGAACTTTACCTATGATATCACGAAATGTCTTTTTTTTTTTTTTTTACTTTTTTTGGGTAAATTCAATCAACCAGCCAAAAAGATATTATTAAATTTAAGCAAAAAAAACAAAAAAGAAACATGAGAGAAATTGTTGAATTTTTTATATACTGCCACGATTAATCTTATGAATTGACGTAGAGAAGTTCTCTTACTTACGACTAGCGATGTCATCACGGAAAAAAAATTAAATTTCTGATACGAACTGGATTGTAATATCAATTCTAACTTTTTCACACATCAATTTTGTATTATCTCTCCTTTTCATCTTATCTCTTGTGACATAAGAAAATCTTTTCCTTTTTATGTTTACTGATACAGTCACTAAATCAACGACATACAGCGTTACAACATAAGTGATAATATTCGATTTACCTTCAGTTTTATCATACGTGGTAACATATGATCTCATTATTTGACATTAATTTTATTTTTTTTAAGGTCTATAATTTATATAAGTCTATAAATATACTTAAAAAGATCTCATTTCTATAAATATACTAGAGTTTGGCCATGCAACAGTTGGTGTTGTAACTCATCAAAATTGAACTTAACTGATAAACAGGTACTCCCTTAACTTGAATAGCGGCAATTTTTTTTATGGTGACAAACCGGGTTGGAAAATAAAATTTCAACTGTGACTTTTTTTATTCTAGATGGAATGTGGGAGGAACAAATAAATTTTTTCAGAATCTAAATGTTTCTTGCTGGAAAATCAAACATGACATTTATTTGAAGCATATGGAGCTTATAGAAAACATACCATAGCCAATGTCCTGCATAGGTCCATATTATGCCAGCTCATTAACTAATGAACAATTAGTATGGTTGTGTTAGTACTCTAAATGGTTCTAACTTCTCATCATTATGCACATGCTCAAATGAATCTATTGTAATTGCATTTAAATAACTGCATTGGGAAATTCAGAGAAAGTATGATTATAATTCCTCGGATGAGAACATTATATAAACCTAGATTTTGATTTGTACTGTCAACCAGTGACCTGTAAATGTTTTGACAAATACTTCTTACTCTCAAAGAATCAAAAGTGTCAAATCACGTACCATATGATCTCATGCTCATACACACTTTTCTCCCACTGGATAGAGAAGACAGCAAATTGTTATAGTCATCATGTAGAGGGATAAAGTTACATTGAAATACTGAATCAGTCTCAAGTTTTCTTCCTTCAGTTTTGGAACACAAGAAGTGGCACTAACTGTATCAATTGGCTGTGCAGTAAGAATTAGAATCTAATGTATGTTTCTCTACATTCTGCAACATGTCCGCTGTTGCCCTTTGTTGCTCAGGTGTAAATTCAAGTTGTGCATAATGATTCAAATTCTTCAGAGAAATCATGGTTTGGTTATCATCTTCAATCTCTTCCTCCTCTTCAACACTATTCACATTGCTTCTCTTAAAATTGTGAGGGAATCCATGCTTCTTGTAGCAGCAATCAACTGTGACCCTCCTTTTCCACAGTTCATCTTTCCATGATATCCATTGCCTTGCCCATTTGGAGCATTTTCCTCTACCTTCTCCTTTCAAATGTTGCATGAAGGGGATCATTCACATGAGGCTTCTCTTCAAAACCAAACGTCTATCAATAAATTTCAATTGTTCTTTTTTTAAGGTTGCCCTAAGGGTATCCCAAAACGGTAGATAATCAGAGACTAATTTCTTTCTAGACATAGAGATAAACAGAATAGAGTATTTCCTCTCTCAATTTGTTTTTTGACATTAGAGTCATTGCCACTATCTTGATCATGAATGATAATTCTCTCCAACCAGTGGGAAGGTACAAGAATTGCTGCTGGACTCTCATTTAGATGCACAAAATATGGGCTAGATGGATATTGAATTGGATTCACCATCTACAAAGAAAAAGAACAGAAAAACAATAATCAATTCACTTTGTTCCTGAGAAAGAACCAACAATACAAGATCAGCACAGCAGAGCTCCAAGATACCATCTCAAATTTCAGTATCAGAAACACAATTAACGGATGATTAAAAGAGGAGAGTCAGCAAATGATGAATCCACATATTACTGTTATCAAGGTACTCAATATCTCTCACTTGCATACAATTTCTTTCATCTTTTCAGTTAGTCTGACCCAACTGAAAGAAGCAAAAACTAAAAAACAAAATACGCAAGTTTGTGAGATGTGAAGAGTTAAAAACACTATTGCATTTGGCATTCAAGTGCATGAATGACTGGTTTATAAGAGATTTATTTCCTCATTTTGAATGTAATGATGATAATTGATAAGAGGTTTAAATTGTATCATTGAAACAATTTTTGGTGAATACCTCAAATAAAAAAATTTCTTCACGCGCACGTTATGTATACAATGGCATAAAAAGTTAAAAGCAAGTAGAAGGTGTTTTGTCAAGTTCCATCATTCTAGAATCCAATTTTGCAGTTGCTGAGACCAAAGCACGTAGTCATCTTGACCACTTGTTTTAGTTCCTTCTCAAAAAATTAAGTCAACACTATATTCATCAAGGGAACCTTAATTAGTGGCTGCGTCACCAGCAATTTTGTTATTTTTTTAAAGTCTAGCACAAGTTGAAAATGAATCATTCATTACAATGAATTGCTATGGGACATGCCCCCCAGAGGCAATTTTACTCTCTAACAAGAGTCAAGGAAACTTCCCAATGAAGAATTTCAACAGCAATGACTTTATTTAATGACTAAACATGCGAATAAGAAGCTTCCATGAAATACACTTTAGTCAGCAGATATTAGTTAATGTTGATGTTGATTGGGGATGATCGAATAAGCCTTCATAGACCCACATAAGAATTTTGTTTAGACGTATATGGCAACGTGTATGAATGTTTTATACATCATGGACTATGTCATAGTTGGATCCTGTTAATTTTTAATTGAACAAATTTGACGTTGATGGTTTAGACAGCTTCTAGAATTAAATTAATCATCACAATTCACAACTTTGTTTCTTCCAAGTCAACAATTATATACAATATACATGCCATTGTTGACTTGGCTCAATAGAACTATTCACACAAAAATCTCATTGAACATACATGTTACCAAATCTTATCTTATCCACTAATCGTTAGAAAGACGTTATTTCCTGGTTCATTTATTTGGTTTAGGACCTCCCACATGTTCAGATTTCAGAATAATTGTCAAGCTTCTTCTTTTCTTACCCCAAATTATTTTTTGTAAGTAAATCATTTTAAAATGTCTAAGTCAAGTAAATTAGTTCCTAAAAGATAAAAAATAACAAAATTGTATTAAAAGTGTAATATATTTATTAATTTTAAAAGATATTTACTATAATTTGAATTCCTAAATTATATAATTTATTTTCTTACACGGTGTAGACAAAAGAAATTACCCGAAAAAAAATTCAATTAATGACAAGAAAAGAAGTTGCCAACGGATTGTGAAAGGTGGCTGATATTAATTTATAAAGTGGGACACATGTGGGAGAATAATAAATAATTTCTACCTCATTTTCTTTAAATTGAAATGAGAAGAAGATGATAATATGAGATAAAAATAAACTTCAACACATTTCATTCCATATGATCGCAATTAAAACAATTTTGACAATTCACATAATAAAATTAAAAAACAGGTTAAAAAATCATTTTAATTTGGTGTGTTGTAGCTCTTGTTGTCAATTGAAAGGGAAGATTGAATAAATCGTCCCCTGTTGTTAGATGTCGAATATGGGGCATTTTCAGGATCCCTTAAAGTCAAAATTTTGGTACCAGCAGAAATGGAAAATGCATCCCTTCATTTTATGACGCTTTCTTGCAACTGTTATCAATGCATTTTAAATTCATACGTTGCCTTGCGTCCTTTAAATGAACCCACATGTACAATCGCAAGGGAAGGTCACCTATATTTGTCTATGCAGTTAACACTCCACCAACCCTCCATACACGGATCTCTTTATTCCTATTCATCAACTACCTTGGGATTTACATCTTCTATACAATATTCATCATCAAACAAAACAGAGTGTCTCTGTTCAAATAATTTATTTACACTAAGTAAATTGTTAATATAAATATTACAAATTTATATTAATAAACAATAAACTATTAAATCAGTCATGAACTTTCTACTTACCCCAACATAAAACAATAGCAAACAAATCTTCCATTTAGTTTTGTTAATCATTTTTGTCTTGCCATAATGTTGGCAAGGATTAACGTGTCATTAAGGACCATATTAATAGTAAATTCATACTTGTTGATTGAAACTAATAAATTATAAAAGTTAAGGATTATGACGAGAGTGAGAGAACTTGTTCATATTTTTTCAATGTCCAGAATTATTATGACAACATTTTATAAAATCATAGACCAAATTATAATTTACTTTAGTACTAAAATATATTATGTTTAGAGTTTATATATATAAAGTATGATTAGGTTTCATGATTTTAAAAGTAGTTATTTTAATGTTAACAAACTTACCCACCAGGCTGTGATTAGGTTATAATATTATTAGAAAAATTACACTTTCAATATATATATATATATACACTCTCGCATATCTTCTATTATAAATATAATATATACATTGTTAAATCATGTTTGTATTAATAATTTAGTTTTCCTTGGGAAAAAGTTATACAACTATATTCACTAGCATTACAGGGAATTTAGTATTTACCATTTAGCGTCAGCTAAAAGACCATATTACAGGATGTGAAAACATTTATTTAGATGCATTGCACACGTGACTAACACTTATAACGTTTTTTTTAATGGTTCAAACCTAAAAGTTTGGTTAATTTTTGCATGGTCAATTCATGAGTAGTTCAATACTATCATCTAGCCACTAGCCCACACTAGGTTACCATGAAGAACCGGCCAACCTTTTCTTAAATTATATGCTATATGAATAAAAGCTTAATATATGAAAATAACATAAAATATTTTACCAAAATTAATTTGTTGTGAAGTGTATTAAATAAATAAATTACATAAACATAACTATTATGGTGATACTATAAAAATAATTTGATATAAATATGAATGATAATATCAAATGATTTAACGACTGAATTGGGTTATTTTGTATTTTACAAAAGAATACTAATTAGTATAATTATAATATATATATATATATATATATGTATATATATGGGAAATAATGTTTGGTGGATCTAGTTGTGGTGTGCTGCTATAGAAATACTTAACTAGGATAAGTAGGTTTTCATTTTTTGACCAAAAGCTCCACTTTTAAATTTCAAGCTTATGTTCAAGTCTGGGAGTCAAACTTGTCCAGTTTGACTGCCATGTCACCAAAAAATTTGGATTTGCATTTAATTTGGAACTCTGGTTTTGGTTTCAAGTCATTTCTGATGTTCCTACTATTCTATCTTTTAGATGGAAATATTCTTCCCTCCAGGCTCCAATTCCTTTCTTCATATAATACCCTCCTACTACAAGTAAAGTACGTCGTTAATATTTAGAGAAGGTCTTATTTTAGTTTCTAATTTTCATTAGGAAAAATTTGACTTTACATTTATTATTCCATCTATAGGTATAAATAATGTTTATTAGTTGCTAATACGAGTTATTTATATCATTTAAAAAAAAATATTAAATATAAAAATTAAACATTTATTTATTTACTTCTAAAAGTTAAAGACTCAACTAACACTGTTTTCAACTATTCAAGGATTTTATTAAAACAGTATTTTATTTTTTTGTAGACATTGTCACATTTTTGTATTTAATATTTTATCACTTGACTATTTTATTACCAATTTTTGTGACCAAGCTTTAAAATTTTGCAGTAGTTTATCGCTCATACTTCATAATGTCACAAATTTTGTAACAAATTAGAAAATTTATAAAATTTTAAAAGTTGTGTGGTAAAAGTTACAAAAAAGAAAAAAAGAGAGTGCACGTAACAAAAGTTACAAAACCGTTAAAATTGAATGGTTAAAATTATAAATAAAATAATTGGGTGATTGAGAAAATAAGAAACTTTACCAAAGATTAAAAACTAAATTGTTATAGAGATCAAGGATTTTTATTTCAAACGAAATTTTATGAATGGGACTGGCTCAATGGCCATTGAGAATAATTTTTATCAATGTTGTAATTTACATTTAAATGATGAATTCTTCAAAAAAAAAATGGTGAGCATATTTGACTTGACCTATAAATATGAATCTTTAATATATGATTGTGAAAACATAAGTAACATAACTATTAAATTGACTTCATCACGAGAAAATTAGCTGAAATTTGAATAGAGAATCTAGAAAACAAGGAATTCTTTTTGAAAAGACCCTAGTTACAACATACATCATGTGAACTTCTAGACGATGAACTTCTAGACGTGTTCTTACGTGGGTCTTGGAGAATTTCACTCGGATAATGCACAGCTGAAAATTTCAACTATATCATATACTTGACTTGTAATTTTCTTAAATCTAAAATAACTTTATTTTAACTCCTCTAAATTAAACTTGATCTTTTCAGTATTTATAATTTGAAAATTGTTTATTTTGGTCCTACCTGGAGAATTAATGAATAATTCTGCAGCATCATTCCTACTATTAATTACGAATATTTTAATTACTTTTTTTATTAAGCCATATATCGCAGAAAAAAATATTTTCAAAGTTGTAGTTTGATCAAATGACTAAAAAAGGGAAATAAGGGAGAAATGAATAAGGAAGAAATATAAGTAATAAAAATTAAAGAAAAGTATATTTAATTAAAATATAGAAGATTACTTAAAAAATAAAAATACATTTATTAAATAAATAAGAAAGAAATCTATATTAAAGTTCTCATAAAAATTTATTCATTTTCAATGTATTCTTCTAGAAACAACAAGGAAAAAAACCATTCCTCACATCAAAGCCCCTGTGGGTTAAAAAAAAACCTAAATAAGTAGATTTTTTTGGACAAGAGTTGGAATCGCTTCCTAACGAGTTAACATCATTGTTGACTTTTGGATGGATAAATGGTTCTTTCAATATTTTTTTTGATGAATCTTGCAATCAACCTTCGATCTTGATGAACTAATTAAATTATTGAAAATTTATTTAAGTATGTGGCATTACTCTTGTCAAAGAAGCAAGTGTGAGTTGGAATGATCTTTTTGTTTTGTTTTCATGGTCCAATAACCAAAGTATCTATTAACTTTACTTATAAGTTATAACCATGCTTTTTAAAAAAACCTGTTTGATAATATTCACTGATATCTTCCATTTTATTTATGTTTTTCTTCTCTATTTCAAAAACTCAAACTTAAAAAATCTTGTTTAAAAAATTAGAATCTAATTTTACTCAAATCTACTTCATGTTAGATCAAAATAATAAATTTATAATCATGTTATATGAGATTCTAGGACTTATTTATCGTATTTTTATTACTATTTTATTTGTATATATCTCTTACAATTGTCAAATAAGTTTTTATGAAAATATAAGAATATTATTATTAAGTATAAAATATTAATAAAACTCTTAAATTTTATAATTATAACTATCTCTTAAATATATATATATATATATATATATATATATATATATATATATATATATATATATATATATCAGATTCACACACTCACGCGCACACATATAATACATAATTTCATAAATTAAAAAATGCATTTAATTTTATTTAAATTATATTTTCTAAATTATACTTAATCATATTATTAAACAAATAATGTTTACATTAAAAAAATTAAATTACTTTAATAGTATTTTAGAAAAAAAAAATTGAGTCTAAAAATTTTATTTTGTTTTATATTTTTCGTATGAGTCCTAAGGAAGTACCATATATTGTAATTATAATTAAATAACTATACAAAATCATTTTTACATTGTTATTTTTTTTAAAATAAACATTTTAATTTAATAATAACTTATTCAGACGTTCGACTTTGAAATATACTAAAACAAGTAAAAAATTTATAATAGCAAATTAATTTAAAAACTTATTAAAAGAAATATAAGAGCCATCCAAAAGTAATTAATTTTCATAAACCAAAATAAACCATATATAAACACGAATTAAAATACCGAAAACGTTTATAAAAAAAGAGTTTATTCCACTTCGCGGCGGCATTGAAAATGCTCATGTTTCTCCTCCGTCACAATTGAATGACCGCCACCCAACGGCAAAGCATAACCCACGTGGCACAGTTTAATAGGTTTCCCTTATTATTATTATTATTATTTTTCTCCACAAAAAGAAATAAATTTCAACTTTTTAGGTGTGTGACAATGCGCATCCGCTGAACTTTACACCGTTTCTTGTTGACCAAATGGCACATACGAAATTACATTTACACCCCTCACTCGAGGGCAGTCAAAGTAAACTCACTCATCATTCATCTTAATAATCATTATCACTCAGAGTTACCCAGACACTCCTCACCCATATAATTATAAATAAAATAATAATCTCAACTTGTGTGCCTTTCACACTAAGATAGAAATCAAAATCAAAATCAAAATTAAAATATTATTATTATTATTATATATAAACTTTAAATTTGCAAGAAAGTAGGTCAAATACCATTTAATATTTCTCCTAATAGAAAGACTTAAAAGATAATAAAACTAAAAAAAAAAAAAAAATAATAGTGAAGGAAGACGAAGTCTCTGCGAAACAAGTTTGACCGTCTCTCCTCAAGGCATAGTTAAGTTCCATCCCCTTTCCTCCATGATGCTGCCAAACACGCGCTAAATTCATCCCCAAATTTTCATTTTCTCAAAACCCTTGTCTTCTCTTAAATCACTTTCTCACCCACCAATTCCATTTCACTCTCACCCTTTCTTTCTCAAAACAATTTTCCAATTTTCTCTCTCAGATCTAAGAAACCTCGTAACCCTCCAACATGGGAAACTGCTGTGCCACGCCGTCCACCGACGAGACCAAGTCGAAGAAGCCCAAAAAGGGGAAAAAGGAAAACCCTTTCGCAATCGATTACGGATTCAACAGCAACGCCAACGCCGCCGCCAACGGCTCCAAGCTCACCGTCTTGAAGTCCCCAACGGGCCGCGAGATCGAGGCCCGTTACGAGCTGGGCCGGGAACTGGGCCGCGGCGAGTTCGGCGTGACGTACCTCTGTACCGACAAGGAAAGCGGGGAGCAGCTGGCGTGTAAGTCAATTTCGAAGAAGAAGCTTCGAACGGCGATCGATATTGAAGATGTACGGAGAGAGGTTGAGATCATGAGACACTTGCCTAAGCACACCAATATTGTTACGCTTAAGGATACTTATGAGGATGACAATGCTGTTCATCTTGTTATGGAGCTTTGTGAAGGTGGTGAACTCTTCGATCGCATCGTTGCCCGTGGTCACTACACCGAACGCGCTGCTGCTGCTGTTACCAAAACCATTGTTGAAGTTGTTCAGGTCAAGATCTAACGCTTTCTTCTCCTTTGCTTTCTGAGCTTTGACTTCATTTTTTTTATTAATTTTATTTGTGTGTTCTTGTAAAGAGGGAAAGAGGAGATATGGGAAACTGAAAATTGAAATCAGTCATGGGTTTTTTGAGAAAATGGAAAGTTGAAATTTTTTTGGTTTAAATTCTTTGAAGGAAGGGTTTTGAGTTTTGGGTAGACTGGTTTAATACTCAGAAGAAGTGTTTTGCTGTGAGTAGTGCTTTGGTTTAGCAGGATTGTCTCTTGTGGAAGATGTGTACCAAAAAATTGAAGTTGGAATGTGTGTTGCGATTGGGAGGATTTTTATTTGATGGGATTATTGATTGGGTCGACTGTGTTTAGTTTCTTTTTTTTGTTGTTCTTCACTGTAGGGACTGATGGTGTGTTTACTTTGTTATCTTGGGGTTGATGAGCTATTTTATGAGCTTGTGTCTTATTTTTTTTGTAGCGAGTGATTTCCTTTTGTTTGTTGAAGTTAGTGTGTTTGTGTGATGTGGGGGATCTTTGGTCTATTTTTTGCAGTGATGTGTTTGGGTGTATTGATTGGTAAATTAGGGATTGAATTGTGGTTGATTTGTTTTTTGGTTGTGTGACAGATGTGCCACAAGCATGGTGTGATGCATCGGGATCTCAAGCCAGAGAACTTTTTGTTTGCAAATAAGAAGGAAACTGCAGCTCTGAAGGCTATAGATTTTGGATTGTCTGTGTTTTTTAAACCAGGTAATGCTTTTACGTTTTAGTTGGTTGTCTAATAGGTGAACCAATGTACTATAAATATATTGATTTATAGTTGACTGAAAGTTTGCCATTCTCACCAGGGGAAAGATTCAATGAGATAGTTGGAAGTCCATATTACATGGCTCCTGAGGTATTGAAGCGGAGTTATGGGCCAGAAGTGGATATCTGGAGTGCTGGAGTAATTCTATACATCTTACTTTGTGGTGTCCCGCCATTCTGGGCCGGTTAGTTTCATCTTATAATGATGTTTTTCAGAGTCTTAGTTCTTAGATGTTCCACTTTTAAGTCACCATGGAGTTCATGCAACCAATGTACTATAAAATGTTAATACTTATAATAACCAGAGAAATTGTTGGAAGAAAAATACATGCATGATTAAACATTATTATTGATTCATGATCTTGGATTCATTTGCATGGTTTGTCATGCCAATACGAGATGCTTAGAAAGCTAATTGCATTACTGGAAGTGGTATTATTCCCTGAAATTCATCATCAATGTTCTCTGTTATGTGAGCAAAGATGTTTCATTCTTACATATGATCTCGTTCTCATGTTTCATATGTTTCCTAAACAGTATTTGCATTTTTATGTTTCAGTGCTATTTCTGTCATTATATTACTATCTGCATCTGCTTAGTTTGATTTTTCTAAATTTTGTCTCTCTTCCTCTTTTTGTAAAATGAAGAAACTGAGCAAGGAGTTGCACAAGCAATCATACGGTCTGTTGTTGATTTCAAAAGGGATCCATGGCCAAAAGTTTCTGATAATGCCAAAGACCTTGTGAAGAAGATGCTAGATCCTGACCCAAGGCGACGTCTTACTGCACAGGAAGTGTTAGGTAACATGCAGTTCATATAGAATCTTTTGAGGGATGGAGAAAAGTGTAGATTGTGGCATTGTGCATATTGGATATTTTCCCCCTTTAAATTTTTCAAAATTGAAATATGAGAATTATAACATTTCTTGTTCCTTAAATGCAGATCATCCATGGTTACAAAATGCCAAGAAGGCTCCTAATGTTTCCCTAGGAGAAACTGTTAGAGCAAGGCTCAAGCAATTTTCTGTAATGAACAAGCTTAAGAAAAGAGCTTTAAGGGTAATGTTCTCAACAATATTCCAATACCCCGTGTTTCTCAACAATGTAACCATTCTGATTTTTTTGTTATTTCTTGTGAACAGGTGATTGCAGAGCATTTGACTGTAGAAGAAGCTGCCGGGTTAAAAGAGGGATTCCAGCTTATGGATACAAGCAACAGAGGCAAGATTAACATTGACGAACTACGAATAGGGTTGCATAAACTAGGCCATCAAGTTCCTGATTCAGATGTTCAAACTCTTATGGAAGCCGTGAGTATTACTGTCACCCTTTATCTGGAACCTTTTCTCCACAATTGATATTTAAAAATAAGTACCTTAATAAAAGATTGAAGCCTTTTTTGTTTCAGTGTATTTTCTTTTCAATATGTCAAACTAAATGCAAACTTGGATCTTAGTATGATTGTGTTAGTTAATTTGCAAGCACCAACAGGTTACTGGTTCTCTAACTTCATATGTTTAACTAAAAATAACCTTAAGCAGGCGTTCTTAATTCTTCATTTCTTTCCCAAGTGCTACCTCCTTTCACCCTTAAAAGAAATTTCATAATTAAAACTGCTACATGCTTGTATAACTTCTTTAAAATCATTGTATAATGTACGTGCCAGTAGAAGGTTGTCATGTTCATTCCTACTAACGTTTGGGAGCTGCTTTTACAGGGCGATGTAGACAGGGATGGGCACCTAGATTATGGAGAGTTTGTAGCCATTTCGGTTCATCTGAGAAAAATGGGAAATGATGAGCATCTTCGCAAAGCCTTCCAATTTTTCGATAAGAACCAAAGTGGGTATATTGAGATTGAGGAGTTGCGTGAGGCCTTATCTGATGATATTGACCCAAGCAGTGAAGAAGTTGTCAATGCAATTATGCATGATGTGGACACAGACAAGGTCAGTCCATTTTTTTCATGGTTATACATAAAAAGTAATTATTAGTGGTGAAGTTTTATTGCTCAAGTATGCATAGAAATTGGATAGGTTTGCTGCATTCATAATTTTCTATTTGTTATTCTGTTATGTTTTTTGTGCTTAGAAATATAGCTTGAAAAATAATGATTTTAGTGTTTTATTTGGAATTTCCCATTGATCTTTGTCCTAATGAAATTGCAGGATGGAAGGATAAGTTACGAGGAATTTGATACAATGATGAAGGCTGGTACAGATTGGAGAAAAGCATCAAGGCAATACTCACGAGAGAGGTTTGCAAGTCTCAGTCTGACGTTGATGAGGGACGGATCATTGCATTTAAACAATGAAAAACAATGACGTGTAGATGGCTACTTTAGAAAATGCCAATTTTTACTTTGGAAAGGAAAATATGATAAAGAAGTCTTATTTTTTAATTTTAACTTTCTCTTCATTGTAATTCTTTTCTCTAATACCCCATTTTTGGGTGAAAAAAAAATAGGATATTTGCCCCAGCAGTGATGATGTCTATGTGATTTGAAGTGTGTCTTTTTTTTGGTTTGTTGAAGTTGTGGTGGGAGACAAGAGAGGGTGAGAGGGATTGGACAATGGACAAGTTTTCATTTGTGGCTGTAAATATTTTTAATTATCATGCTTTGATATGTAATCTGCCATTTTTACGCAAACCGTGCCCCATGAATAATGTCTTAAATTCTTAACACCCGAAAAAAATCATCATGAAATTAGTTTTATTAATTTACTGGGGAGGTTTTGATGAAAAGAATTGATTCTCAAGTTAACTTTGGCTCATGAAAAAACTTTATTTTAAGTGGTTAGAAATATTTATTTAAATAGGACGATGAGAAGAAATTAAAATGTTGACTTCAAGAATGTCATCGTAGAGCTAAACTCAACTTTCTTAAATGACAGAAGAAATTTAAATGTTGATTATCACTGTACACTATTTTAAACGTTGATAACACACTTTCGCAATAAATTTTGATTTAGTCCTCCGTGTGTTGACATATTGTAATGTGTCATTATCTTCAATTTTGTCATTCGACACGTGTGATATTTTTATTGTCCACGTGCATAATTACATTATACATTATTTCTAGTAACAACGTTGGCTAACAGAAACTCCTTCAAGAATTAATGTGAGTAACAGAAGCAGTTTCCAAGGGCTAAAACATTATTTTCAATCTTTTAAGGGCTAAATTTATACCATTCGAATATTTGAGTAACCAACTTGATAGTTTAGCCTTTGTAAAATCATTCTCTTTGTAGTTCAAAACTATGTGACATTGTCATGATTATGAAAAACTACTAAATAAATGTGAAAATCCGTAGTACTAGACCTTCACAAGCAAAATGATTCGATGTTTGTAAAATAGTGTATTTAGGTCTGAGCATGCCTACCAACTAGAATTGTTAAAATGGGTTAAGCTTGATGGGCTTACTTGAATAGTCCTGAACAAGGTTGCAGGTTGGACTGTTAAAATGTAGATTTGAATTTAATTTTGCCCAACTGATCTTTTTTGGGCCGAAAAAGTCCAAACCAACATAGGCTAGTCCATTATGAACTCGACAGAGACCCGTTGACCCAAAAATATTAAATATATTTAATTTTAATATTAACTTACATTTTATTTTTATATTTATATGGCTCATAAAGGGTTAGGCTATATAAATAACATGTGGAATTAAAGTGGGATTTTTTTCTTATACCCTTTCATTTCTCCCGTATATCCTATTTTAGCATGAATTTTTTATTTTACTTTTAACTCATTAAACTCACTCATTTAATTATTCTAGTCACTCGTGCATCCCGCACTTTCTCATCTCTCTTATTTATGAATAATCTGTAATAAATTTTACATTACCAATTATCAAATACAAAAAGCTCCGGATTTGATAACTCAATAGTGTAAATAATGCATTACAAATTTGAATATATATAATAATACAAATTATCATATTTGGAGGACTTTGAATTTGATAATCCGTAGTGTAAAAATACATTATAGATTTGAAATTTCGCAGTGTAAATATTCAGTGCGGATATCCAAATCCAAAGTGAGTAGGTAAGAGATGAAATGATTTAATGAGTTAAGGATAAGGTAAAAAATCCATACTAAAATAGGGTGAAAAAATTGATAGTGTAATGAGATAAATTGCTAGTCTCAATTAACACAAAAATTATTATGCTCGTGGTGGTGGATTCACCGCAAATTTAGCCCAAACTGACGGCTTTAGTAGAAACCACTTTAGTATCCTCTTGTTTATTGAGAACAGAGATCCAAATGAAGTCCATAAACTTTATAGATAATGGTGAAATTTATTACAATTAATTATAAACATGAAATAACTAATTCGGGACTCCTTCCTTCTTTTATATTTAAGTTTTAAGTTTAATATATTTTATTTTTAATATTATTAAAATAGTATAAGAATATTAACAATAATTTTTATCATAATAATTACTGTAATCATTACCATCATTTTTATTGTCATTATTATTACTCTCTTCATCATAATATGAATTATCATTTTTATCATCATATCATTTTTCGTTGTTATTGTCATCACTCTTTTTATCATAATATGAATTATCATTGTTATTGTCATCGCTATCACTATTATAATATCCACAATTATTATTATTGTTACCATATTTTTGTTATTGTTATCATCACCATCTTTATTACTATCATTAGTATCATTACTATTCTTTCGATTGCAACTACACTTATTGTCATCACTCCGCTATCTTCCACAATTGTCACTATTATCTCATTATTATTATCATCATTGTCATCACTTTTATCATTATTACTGTTGTTACGACAATCACTATTATTAGTACATCACTATTACGTCATTATCTTTATAACAATCACAATCATTAATCTACCATTATCATCATTGTTGTTATTATCATATTTATCATTATTCCTACTGTCATCACTTTTTATTATTATCTAATTTCATATTTTAATATACACCAAACATTAAGTAATTTTAATATACACCAAACATTAAGTAAGATTAAGATTTACATACTTTTATCCAATCTTATAGTATCCTAGCCTATCACATCAAGCAAACCCTTAATTTTAATGTAAAAGACAAAGATAATTTCTTCTTATAGTTAATAAATCTTAGCAATTACCTTTCATTATATTCTCAAAGTTGCAGAATCCATTATAGGATATATTTTGAGATTTACATGTTAGAGGAAGAAAACTCAAATATTTAAAGTCTATTTTCTTAACCGAGATTAACATTTTAAATAAATTAATCTAAAGGTCCTTAAATATAAATGATTACCATAAGTCTGGTTGATATCACTTTCCCACGACTCTAATTGTATCTTTCAAAACTTTCTTTACTTAGTTAATTTTCTGCAACTCTAATTATATATTTCTCAAATAATAATACTTAAATTAATGAATTTCAAATCATCTAAATTTTAATATTTCATATCTAAATTTCATCTAACCACCATTCTTCATATCTATAAATATAAAATATGAATTTGAATTCCACACACCATATCAAAATTAATACGTAGTTCTCAATTTATTTTTATAACTTGTTTATTCTATAAATAACAATGTCAGATTTTAATTATTTAATTTATTCTTAAATAAAAAAATAAAATATCATTAAAAATGAAGAATTCTCTTATATGATTTCACCAATATCAATAATGATATTTCAAATCTATATTAAAAATTTTATTTAAAGTTAAAAATACCTGTACTTGATAGTTATTTTAAATATTTAATTTATCTTATTTCTTGGGGGAAAAGTAGTTCATTACGAGAAATTAAATTTTTTAAATTATTGAAATATATGTAAGAGTTTGATATCTTTTAAAAAATGTCCTTTAATACACATGGACATTCGTATTGAAATCTTAATGATATACTTAAAAGAGTTATAGTTATTTGTTATTTATACAACATTATACTGATTTGATTTACCACTTTTTCTCCTAATTTTCTTTTCTAAAGAAATATTTAATAAACAACTATAATATATAAAATAATTAAATAATTAATTATAATATACAACTATGACTGAATTACTGTTATAAACAACTATGACTGAATTACTGTTATAAGATTTTATTTCATTTCAAATCTTATTTATGTTAAGTTTTAGATTTTATTTTAAATTTATTTTGTTTCAATTGTTGTGGGTTATATCTTATTATTTTATTTTATTATGATCCTTTTCCATGCATCTCCTCGTTCATAATTGAACATCACTGCTGAAATTTGGGTACATTCTCAATGAAGAAAAATTTTCATATCTGATCGGACCCCACATATTCCATCAATCTGATTCATCTATTGTTTGTTAGTCAATTTCTGACACTGGTAAAGTTTATTTTGCATTATTTTGTTGCGTTATTGTCCACACTGGAAACTAGTACTTTCAATATTGATGTTTTATACAGTGGAAATCAATAATTAACTTAACTACGCATACAAGTGAAGGTAGAACAAAGTTTTTGACGTTGAAACATGTAAATAACGGTTCTCTCATTTTTAATTTTAGGTGCAACAATTTTGTAAACGGTGGAACATGCATGAATAGCGCAAACATTTGGATTAAAAACCCACTTTGACCGCTCTAATAGCAGAGGAATTTGAATAATATATCCACAAATCCCAAATTTAAATTTGTACAATTATTGTTTATATATAACTTTGATACAAAAGGACATTAATTTTTTATTTTTTATTTAGCAAAATCACAATGTTTTGAACAATAATGGCAACTCAATTATCTTGAGTGAAGATTGGTCAACCCAAATGTTTTCTTGCAAACATTATCTTTTGAGGTTTTGCATGTTTAAATTTATTTTTTCTTTTTCTATCATCCATTGTTGCAGCACATTTGTTTTTAGTTCAAATTTGAATATAAACTTTGGTGACACAATTGAATTGTTAAGGGTACTTAAAAAAAGGAGGTTGGATGAACAAACTTCACCAAATAAGGTCAGATAGTCTTTCATGTATCGAGCGTGTTATATATCTATAAAGATATTCTGACACTTAAGTTAATAATGAAAAGACTAAATTATGAGTAAGTGTAAGTATTTCAATGAGAATTAAAAAATAATCCAAAAAAATATTTATTGATATATTTATAAGTTTATAATAACATAAATATTTTATCTAAACTGACACGACAACTAAACTATTTATATTAAATATTAAGATCTGTTATCAATAGAATTTAACTTAATTATATAACTCGAATATCATGATAAATATAAATATATATATATATATATATATATATCGTATTTGAATTAATTAATCAATGTATATTATTATCATTTTAATCGTGGATATTTATCAATACTTCTTATTTCTCTTTGTCATCTCTTCCTACCGCATCATATTGCCTATTATTTGTTTTTTCTCTTTTATTCTCTCTTGTTAGGTGTTATCTAACATTTTAGGCATCCAATTATATTTTCCCCCACCAATCTTCACTTATTCACTTTCACACATCTCTCACCCCACTATTTCACCCTCTTTCCATCGTTTCTTTCTACTCGTTCACTAAGCTAAACATATTTTTGTTCTCACAATTAATTCACTTGGTCTACTCTACTTATATTATTTTCACTTTTCAAATTTTCTCTCACTCATCACATCCCATGCCACTTGTATTCTCTTTCACTTCATACCTATTGTTTCAGACTTTTCCATAAGAGACATTTACAAAAAATACTTCCCAAAATTCACATCTACTACACATTGTTAAAATAGACCGTCTCCCTTAATTATTTTAAAACAAATCTAATTTGGTAATAAGTTGATGGGACCCGATACGTGACTTTGCTCACAAAAGAATTGATATCATGTGTTAATTATATATAAGGTCTTAAAGGACTATTTAAGGAGGATACGTAGTTTAGTGAACTATTGAATTAGGGAACTTTGTCAATTTTTAAGACAGCTACTACCCAAGTTCTAATTTGTAACTCGTGGTTATCTATTGAGCTGGAAGCTTGCTTCTTGGCCAAATCGTATTTGTTCAAATTATATTTGTCTTCATCCCAGATTTATCACATGCAAATATGGACTTTATGTAGAAAACGTATAAAGTTAGAGACAAAAGCGTGAGACAAGTAAATCTCAACCATATAATTAATTTGAATGGTTAACCTTAGATATTTATGTATGTTTGTGTGATTAAGACTACTCTACTCACATTTCACACTTTCACTCTATTTTTCCACACACATTTTGTCTTCATATATGAATCATGATTGAGTAGAACCGTAAATTAATTATTTAGGTATGGTATTGTATGATTGCTAAAACAATAATTTCTCTTGTATAATTTCTGCATTCAATTGTCGTCAAAGTTTAAGATCCAACTTGGTTTTTGCCACTTGTTATTTTGTCCTTCGACCTATTCCTACTTCTTTGTCTTATATGCAATAGCATACCTGTTTTTTTATCCTAGATGAATGGCTATTATATACCAGCGAATACAAGTTCATGTGAATGATTAAGGGACTCTAATAATTGAAAATAAAAATAACGAAAGTTAATGTCACTTAAATTTGATTGTAGTGACTGTGTCTCTTAGAGGTCAAATATATATTTTTATATTTAGCCTCCAAAATATTGTTTCTAATCTCTTTCAATTCTCCTACATTTTTTTTTCTCCGTAGGATTCTCTTCCTAGCTGTGTGGCTAAGGCTAACCTTCGAGGGTCCAACACTCTTGAACGAGTTTGAATGAATAATTAATGATTGAGTCATTGTGGATTGTACAATTGTCAGCCATGGCTGAGCAAATCAAAAGAGAGACACACTTTTGCAAAGCATATATTACCTAATTTTTATCTTTTAATTAGCTACGTGATCCATTGGAATAAGTATAACTTACACGTATATTATAAATTATGTTTTTACGTTATTAATTAAATTGCGGGCATAATTATCATCACTTGGTGCACAAGCACAGGTCACACTAGCTAACCAAGGGACCTGGCTATGTCATCTTGAGAAAGTGAAGTTTAGTGCCACGTACCAATTAACAATCATATGTGCAGAGAAATTGAGGAAAGAATCACAACATAGATTGTGATTTGAATCACCTTTTTTTTCAACAATACTTGGAATAATCATCAATAATTGCTAATGGTTGTCACATCAATCATGGTTACATATGCATCTTAATCAGATTTTGAATGATATGTATTTTGGTATAGGTTAGCGTTACGCAAATATGTACTGTTTATTATTCATTAATTTGAGAAAAAGTCTTAAATTTGAGGTTTGTAGAAAAAGATTAATTGAAAGAGCAGGCTTTGTCAAGTCTTTTTAGTGAAAATTAGTTATTGACCAGATTGTAAATTTTTTAGTTTGTATCAGATATAGTTACCCAAAAAATTGAAAGTATATGCAATAATCATAAGACTTTGTTTGAATTCTAAGTATATTAAATATTTGAAGAATATGCAATAATCAGGGAAATATTAATCTAAAAAAACGAAAACATATGTGAAACATTCTTGTGTATAGATTTTCTGATGTAGGAAAATGTTAGACATTTTAGAATAGAGGAATGGAAAATTACGGACAAATAATCCCCTGTCATGACTAAGATTTTATTATTGTTTTATCTTTTTTGGACCTCCATGTTTTACTAAGGTAAAAACCCTAAAGCCTTTAAAGGTTACCACTATCCCAACTCTATTAGGAACGGAAATTCGATCCAGATTATATGAAGTCACTGTAAAATATATTTATATGGAAGCAGGTTTATAATTTATTGTTATTGGGAAAAAAATTTCCAACAACATTATTAAAAATGTTGTGATAATATATATATATATATATATAGCAGTGATATTTAAAAATTATTATAAAATATCATTTTTATACTAACAATTTTCCGATAGTTTTTAGGGAAGATATATTGTTAGAAAATGAATTTTCTTATCTAGATATGTATAGTGTTCATAGGAAAAAAGTATTTATTTATAAAATATATAATAATTATTGTATTAAGCAGGACAATTTTTTTTTTCAAATGTCTGTGTCTCGTTGATTACTTAATAAATATTTATGAATGTGTCTCGTTGATTACTTAATAAATACTGATTAATTCGATATTGTTCGTAGAAGAGCAGTAGGATCATAGTGGAAAAATTAAAATATTTTTATTTTATTTTTTATTAGTGGTTCAAAATTTTAATACTTGTGCCTATAGATGAGATGTTAGCTTTGTATTAAAATTAAGTGTAATTAAAAAAATGTTAAAATATGGATCTCTTTTAATTTTGATTCGAATCTAAGAAAACGTACAAAAAACATAAATTAGAAATTAGAAATAAAATTTTGAAAGATTTGTGATAGAATAGACATTTGGCGGCACGGAGAGTTCACGATTTAAATAACAAAAAAATATTTAAAGTTGTATTTAAAATAGTGAGAAAAGTGAAAACAAGACTAGAAATATTATGATATTTTGATTTTTGTTTTCTAATTCAATCCTTCTAATACTATAAGTAATTTTTGTTCGAATTCATATTTTTCTCTAATAAATAAAGATAGACATGGAGGCCAAGATTCACCTGCAAAATTTTGCAAATATGTGTATTATAATACTTACCCAACTCTTAGATCCGCGTCGCTTTATTTACATATATAATATTTTAAATAAAATATATTGAATATTAAAATATATTATTAAACATTCACCTAAAATTTTTAGTTTTGGTTAATTTTAAGTCATGATTTTATTTTAGATTTTTAAAGTTATGTTTGTATGCTTTTAATTCTAGAAATATTTAATTAATACTTTTTAATGTATTTATTGATTATACAAATAAGTTAAGTGTGATTGGGGATATAAGTATACAGATACGGAAGAATAAATATTAAAATTACAATGTATATGTATGTATGTAAATTGAGTACATGTATATATTCCAAATACGAATATATCCCGCCATTCCTAAACCCCAAAATCTATGATTGTCACTCGTATTGAGTTCTTCTAATTGGAAAACACAAGAAAACTCATTTGATCAATATTTTATATTTTATATTATATTTATATTTAGAAGGTGCCATGTAAATTTGAAAAATAAAAACACGGGAATCATATAAGTTGAAGAAATAAATATCATGACACCAATCCTGTAAGGTAAATGCGTAAAGTTGTACTTTTATGATTATTTGTTGTTATTCTATAGTTTATACAATAAATAATTTCTTAATTTCTTAATATTTCTTAAGCAGTTAGAAGGCGTAACATATATTACTGGATAAAAAGAAATTATATTTATAATCAACAATTGATAAAATCTATATCATGATAATAAACAAGTATCTAAATGGATATCCCACTACAATTTCTTTTATTATTTGCAAATGAGACCAATATATAAATCATATTATTGAATTTGCAAGATATTTGCTATTTGTTCATGAAGATTTATTTAAATACTTTTTTTGTATAAATATGTTTTGGAGTATAATTTTATTTGAATTTATAGTTTAGAGAGAGTATTATGTATATAATTTGAATAATTAGAAATATGTATTTTTCAATTTTTAAAAATGAATATCTATAATATTGTGAGTATGATACCATGTGGATAACAAATGATAAGATGTATTAGATAGTTAGTATTTGTATTTATCCTTACACTTTGTCATGAAGGCTTAGTAGGTCAGTTTCTGTGTTGTGCTGGCGAGACATTGAAAACTATGTATTTGCAAATAAAATGTTGGATAGGATGGAATAGTTGCATAGAACTTTATAGTATATACATTTTAAAATACAAGTTTGTGAATAGTGATAACATGTTCATAACTCAAAACTCATAACTCACGAATCAGAGCCTGTTGCATCTGCACTCATAGCGCTACTTCCCAACATGTTCTTTCAACTTGATGACTTACCACTTAGCAGTAGTTTCGAGGTACACTTCCTTACCCAATAGTTTTGCGTGCCATATTTCCTTTTTTCTTTTTTCTTCAAACTTCACCAATCAACTTTTGCTTTTTTAGTCATGCACGTTACAAATAATTCAATCTTTTTCATTTGTGACGTCTCATCATTTTATATTTTATCAAAATTACAAGAATTAAGAATCACATGAAAGATGATGTATAAGTGTACGTCTCCTTGATAAAATTACTGAAAGGAAGAAATTGGTTTATTGTGATGCATTTACACGTCATCTTTTGTATAAGAGTAGAAAAAATATTATTTTTTACATTTAAAGCATAAATTATCATATTTTGTTTTATTAAAAGATAATTCTATCATTTTATAAATATATAATTTCTTTTCTCTCTCTTTCTAATCAAATATAAAGGTACAGCAAATATTTATCTTTCTTTTTATTTATTTTCTTTCCTACTAACAATTAAAATATTATCTATTTTACTAATCAAACAAAATAAAAATAAAGGAATTAAGTTTAGACAAGTGTTAGTAATTCTTCTTAAAGTATTAATTAAGAAATTAATAATAAATTTTTTATTTTAAAATATTATTAATATACTTTATCGTAATTTTTAATGCATCTTTAACATAATATTTAGTGTAAAAGAAATCTTCTTACTAATATTAATTTTTAACCAATAATAATATAAAACTGACAAAGCAATACTGAGTAATTTCTTCTCAATATTCTTCTTGAATATTTACTTAGTCGTTTTTAATTTAATTAGTAGTCTTAAATTTAAGTATAAAATTGTGTTAGTATTTAATTTTGAGTTATTCTCAGTAATCTAATTAATATATATATATTAATTTTTATCTTCTTTACTAACAAGATCTAGTCAAGTAAATAATAAAATTCTTTAAACATTATGACAATAGTTATATTCCTTATTTGTGCGCGTATGGAAAAGACATTGGTCGTTTAAACAAAATCCTTTGTGTCGTAAAAAGAATTAGCCTCTTATTATTCAACTATAAGTATCAGAATTTATAATAATTTATGTATTTTATTCGAAAATATGATAAAAGAATCATAAATGTTTAAGCAAATTTCAGTGAATAGTTGCTAAAAAGTAAATTTATTTTTGAGAAAAAAGGAAAATCATCACAAATGTACATTCAATCCACAGTTAAACGAAAAGAAAATGATCACAAAAGAAACATAAAAAGTTGTGATTAACGAACAGTTATTGAATGGATCCATTAGTTAGCTTCTCATAGCTCTATGCACGAAGGAAAAAACAAAAAGAGATTGAACAAGTTGCTTCACCCAATGGAAGCTAGAACAATAATTCCAACAAGTTTCGCTTTTCCCTCCCACAAAAAATCTATATGTTTTCCAGATAATATACAAAATGATTGATATTTTTATATAAAAAAACATATTTAATTTTCTTATAACTCACGAATTGACTTTTTTATCTCATTATTCGATAATTATCTAGATTTTATTTTTCAATGTTCCATGAATCCGGCTGGAACACTGACACATCACAATCACATGTCTAACGCAATCATTTACTTTTTTGGGCCGCCATATTCCATTCTTTACTATGGTTCATAAAATCCAGAAAAGAAAATCGCTCATAAGAGATCCATCGGATGAAGATACTCCACGTGTCAGAATCTGAATGCACATGAAGCCTCGGGCACACTATAAAAAGCCACCTTGTTCGTTCTTCGAATATCTCACAGAAATTTCTCTAGTTCTTCATCACAACACCGTGCTGAACGTCACGCTTCGTTCTTCAACTTTCTTCCATTGGAGGACCTTTTCCTCCTGGAATACACATTCTCTTTTTTCTCTCTTCTCTCAATTCCTCAATTAATCGCTCGTCTCATTCTCGCCTCACGATAACTCGGTAAGTTCAGTTTCTCGGTATTTGAGTGTTTCACTTTTTAAACTTGCTTTTTCGGTGACGGAATTACCTCGTCTCTTGCGGAAACTACACGGTTTAACTACTTGCTTTCTGGAAAAGGTGAAAGAGAACCTGCACCGATTAATTAGAGAGAGTGTGTGACTCGTCTTTTAAGTCGGTTTCTATTGTCTTAATTAATTGAGTTTAAAATATAAAAAATCATCTTAATCTAAATATAATTAATTGTTACTTAATTTTATTTTATCTCAGGAAAGCGTATATTTAAGGAAAAGATATTAATCAAAATTTGCGAATCGAAGAATATTTTGTATTTACTGTGAGATCGGACATAAAAGAAGTACTAGCAAAAAGCATAATACTGCTAAAGGACAAAGAGAAAACCAAAAGACTAAAGTTCATAGGTCCATTTTAGAGTTTAATTGCTATTTTTGTTCGAATTTGTGGGGTTTAGGTTAGAAAGATGATGATGCTAAGGACAACATCAATACTGTCCCCGACATGGATTCCTCATTCTCGTGAACCTCGTCACAATAACGTTGGATTAACCTTTTACCATCACCGTCATACTAAGTCCCTAGGTGTATATTACAAAACTCCTTAGTAACAATTTTAATTCATATTCTTGTGAATGATGTAATAATATGTATAGATGCAGAGAATTTTGGGTTTTTGTAATGTGTTTTGTGCGAAGTTGTAAAACATTCAATAAGTTGTAATTTTTATTAGTGTAGTCTTGTGATACAGCCAATTCTAATAATAAGGTAATAGAATTAAACTATGTTTGTGTTGTTTGCTATGGTGATACAGTGGTGAAGTGTTCGAAAATGACGGTGACACCTAAGATTTCTGTTAACGATGGGAAACTTGTTGTCCATGGGAAGACCATATTGACCGGAGTTCCAGACAACGTTGTGCTGAGTCCAGGATCTGGAAGTGGCCTTGTGACTGGTGCTTTTGTTGGTGCCACTGCTTCACATAGCAAAAGTCTTCATGTGTTTCCCATTGGAGTGTTAGAGTAAGTTCTTCTAGCTTTTCCACAATAACTAGAAACTTCTTTATGTTTAGTTGGAATATTGGCTTAACAGGTGATGAATTAGTGTTTAACTAAATTTTGATGAATAGGGGGCTGCGATTCGTGTGTTGTTTCCGGTTCAAGTTATGGTGGATGACTCAGAGAATGGGGATGTGTGGAAGGGATGTTCCTTTGGAGACTCAATTCATGCTTATTGAGAGCAAAGAGAGTGAAGTGGAAGGAGAAAATTCTCCAACCATCTACACTGTCTTGCTTCCTCTCCTAGAAGGTCAATTTCGAGCTGTTCTTCAAGGAAATGATAAGAATGAGATAGAGATTTGCCTTGAGAGTGGTGAGTAATTCTTGGTCATGCAAAATGGTTTGGTGGTGAAGGCTACATGAAAGTCTGCCATTATGTCTTAATTTAGTGCCATGTTTGGTGTTAATTCAGTTCCTTCCCTTCAGCCAAGTTTTGAAGGTTTTACCACCTTATTGGGGTGGAGTTGTCATTAATGGAATTTAATTGAGCTGGATATAGCTCTATCAATCCATTGAATCAAACAAATGGAGTTTATAGCTTTGGTCCTTTGGAGAATACATATATATGTAGCGTGGCGTCCCAAAGAACCGAAACGACCTTTTCCTTTTGGCATGTGGTTTGGTTTTGCAGGGGATAATCAGGTTGTGACCGACCAAGGCCTTCACATGCTCTACTTGCATGCTGGGACCAACCCCTTTGAAGTCATCAATCAAGCTGTCAAGTACGACATTATAGCTAATTTTTATGTTTCATTTGGAGGACATTAGAACTGTGTATATTCACAATCTTACTTTTTACTGATTCCTTTTTCTTCTTCTTGTCTTTCAAGGGCTGTGGAAAAACACATGCAAACTTTTCTTCATCGTGAGAAGAAAAGAGTAAGACACTTTTCCTTTTGCCTATATACTAATGACTTTAGAATTGTGCCAAGTTATTGTTTAACAGATCTTTTAACCTTTTGTTGTTTGTTTTATGCAGTTGCCTTCTTTTCTTGACTGGTTTGGCTGGTGCACATGGGATGCTTTCTATACTGATGTCACAGCTGAGGGAGTTGAAGAAGGCTTGAAAAGGTAATTAGTGAGTTAAATCGTGTAGCATGTTTCTGATGAATGAAACAAAGATGATATTTTAAGATTATCTAGACACTGAAATTTGTTCAATGTAATTGCAGTCTCTCAGAGGGTGGTACACCTCCACGGTTCCTTATCATAGATGATGGCTGGCAACAGATTGAAAGTAAACAAAAGGATGTTGATTGTGTTGTACAAGAAGGAGCACAGTAAGATTTATTCGTTTCTATAATAACTAATGAGTAACACTTTGCCATTTTAAATTCAATAACTACTAGTACTTCTCAATTAAACAATACATTAATTCTCATGTTCAAGAGAATGCCATGTTTACTACTTAGTCTGATTATAACACTTATAAATTATAATTGATATCTTGGAAATTATGATGATTGTAGGTTTGCTACTAGGTTGACTGGTATCAAAGAGAACAACAAATTTCAAAAGAACTCAGAAAATAGTGAGCAGATATCAGGTCTGAAGCATCTTGTAGAAGGAGTAAAGCAGCACCACAATGTGAAGTATGGTCTACAAGATCCTTTTTAATAAATTTTGATATGCTGCATTTTCGTTTCGTCGGGATTGCTTTGTTATTAAGCAGTGTTTGCGAAGTAGCTTGCCTAATTAAGTCTGTGATCCTTGTTGGTTACTCTGATGAACAGGAATGTTTATGTATGGCACGCATTAGCTGGTTATTGGGGTGGAGTGAAGCCAGCAGCAACCGGCATGGAACATTATGACACTGCTTTGGCGTATCCAGTGCAGTCACCTGGTGTGCTAGGAAACCAACCAGACATTGTCATGGACAGCTTAGCCGTACACGGCCTTGGCCTAGTGCACCCGAAGAAGGTCTTCAATTTCTACAATGAGCTCCATGCTTACTTAGCTTCCTGTGGAGTAGATGGAGTGAAGGTTGATGTGCAGAACATCATTGAGACCCTTGGTGCTGGACATGGTGGCCGAGTCTCCCTCACGCGCAGCTATCATCATGCGCTTGAGGCCTCCATTGCTCGTAACTTTGCTGACAATGGATGCATTGCGTGCATGTGTCACAACACTGATGGACTTTATAGTGCCAAGCAGACTGCTGTTGTGAGAGCCTCTGATGATTTTTACCCTCGCGATCCGGCTTCCCACACTATTCATATTTCTTCTGTTGCATATAACTCACTCTTTCTTGGAGAATTCATGCAACCTGATTGGGATATGTTTCATGTAAGTGGAAATGTGAATTGCTCATAGCTAGTGTTGGTTTTTTCCGTTGAAAATTCTCTAGTGTTATGAATTTTTCTTCTTGTTGACAAAAATGTCTTTGTAATTTCAGAGTTTACATCCAGCAGCAGAATATCATGCTGCAGCTCGTGCAATTGGTGGATGTCCAATTTATGTTAGGTATATGATGTTCATAGCACATATTTTTATAACATGAAAGTGGCACAATTGTGATGTGTTTTTTGTATCTGTGATGTTTTAATAGTGATAAGCCAGGCAATCACAATTTTGATCTTCTTAAGAAGCTGGTTCTACCTGATGGTTCGGTTCTCCGTGCTCAGTTACCTGGCAGGCCCACTCGTGATTCTCTCTTTGTTGATCCAGCAAGAGATGGGACTAGGTTTGTTTATTTAACTCAAATATCTGTGTTATTTCTAAAGCTATGTTCCGAAGACAAATTGATGACTTATATAACTAAACTACAATTTTCAGCTTGCTCAAAATATGGAACCTGAACAAATGCTCTGGAGTTGTTGGTGTATTTAATTGCCAAGGTGCTGGATGGTGCAAGATAGAGAAGAAAACTCGCATCCATAACACATCTCCTGGTACACTCACTAGCTCTGTCCGTACTTCTGATGTTGACCTCATCACCCAAGTAGCAGGTGCTGAATGGCTTGGAGACACTATTGTTTATGCATACAGATCAGGTACTATATTTATTCCCTTTATTACAATCAGTTGCCATTAGTTTTAATATATTAGATGATGATGAGTAATAGAAAATGAAATTTTATGTATTAGTATTCAATAATTCTGTCGAAGTTAGCCTTAGTACAATCAGTTGTTGAAGTTTCATTTTCTTCATATTTCAGGTGAATTGATTCGGTTACCAAAAGGTGTTTCAGTTCCAGTGACACTAAATGTTTTGGAGTTTGAGCTTTTCCATTTCTGTCCAATCCATGTGAGGACCACTTTTAGCTTATATGACATATATTTCATTGTTTTTTGGATTTTCTGATGTATGCTTAACCACTAATGTTCTATTGTACAGGAAATAGCACCAAATATTTCATTTGCAGCAATAGGGCTACTTGATATGTTCAACACTGGAGGAGCTGTGGAACAAGTTGAAGTTCATAAAGCCTCTAACAAACCAGAACTGTTTGATGGTGAGGTGTTATCAGAACTGACATCTTGTCTAAGTCCTAACCGAGCAGCAACAGCAACTATAGCTCTTAGAGTCAGGGGAAGTGGAAGGTTAGGAGTTTACTCCTCCCAACGGCCATTGAAGTGTGTGGTTGGTGGCACTGAAACCGACTTCAACTATGACTCAGACACTGGGTTGACAACCTTCTCTATCCCAGTTCCTCAAGAGATGTACAGATGGTCAATAGAGATCCAAGTTTGAGTCATTTCAAGACTTGGTGTTTGATGAATTCTTGTCTCAAGAGAGAGGTTTTGTTGTAATTTAGATTGAGGGAATTGTTGGAGTTGAGAGGGGGTTCTGTTGTTATAACTAGAACCTAGTAATAATATCATGGGGTGGAGAAAATGGGTTGTAGTAGGCATGGCTTGGGGAAGTGTTTGTTTTAACATGCAGAGCATGTAGTTGAGAGTAGATGCTGTCAGTGGGGGAGAGGGATGAAATTATCAACACGAGGTTGTAACACGTTTATTTCTTTGAATAAAAAGTTTTCACCTGTTTTGGAATAAAATTAGTGAATGTGAATTTATGGCATCTCATTAACTAGGAAGAAGAAAAGAGTAGAAAGTACATTTTCCTTTTTATAGATATTACTATTTACTAGGACTGGCTTTTGCTCTAACAAATAGTACAAGAATAAAGGCCAGGAAGGTTTTGGGAGTGCGAAAAAATCAGTTCCAACTGAGGAAATTTAAATCGAACTATTTTACTTTGATTTTAATAAAAAGGTTTGATTGATTATTTTAAAAAATTTTGGATAACCGAAGAAGTCTAATAATATTTTAAACTAAACCACTTCTTTAAAAAATTCTTAAAAATAAAATAATTTTGGAAATAAATTAGTTCAATTTTTTTACTAGGCTTTTGTGATTGCCACTTAAAAGGCTTGCTTGTTGTCAAAGGTGGCTGGGAACTTAGAACTTGATCTTATCCCCATCCTTGAAGAACCAGAAAATAAATCTACCTGTCCTTGCATTCAACTGTGACTTTAAATTATGCATTTTGCATTACTTATTATATAATCATGACAATTTCAAATTAAATTTATATAATTATTAACTAATTTAAAATATTTAAATTCTAATGTATTGTTGTTTTAAGAAATTTGGAGTACAAGTTGTTGTCGATTTTAATTTTTAGACTTTGTAAAATCTAAATTCTGTTATGCAACAATTTCAATTTTGTTTTGCTGAAAAATTTATAGTTTATTTTCTTTTATGATATTATGGTTTTGAATTTTAATAAAAATTTTAAATTCAAACCACGCAAATTATTTCTACTTCTACTTGTTTAAATTTCTTTATTTTGTCATATTGGAGTAGTAAGACGAGAGAAATCTTTAATTTAGTACTTGGTGAAACTCAAATACCATTAGATTTTAATCTGCAGATTATAATACGTTTTGGAATCAAGATTTTTGAATTAACATTATAGAACGTACACGCATTTAGAATATAATTATATTCTATAAAGTCATTTTAAGAGTGTAAATGCCTTTTGGAATGAGATTTAATGAGTACAAGAAAGAAAAAACTAACCTAAGATGGTATTGATATGAACGCTTCCTTTTTTGATATTTTAAAATTTTTTAAAACTTCTAAAAATAATTAAGAAGTCAAAATAAAACACTTAATAAGATTGTGTTTAGTCTCAACCTTAAAAAAAACATTTTATGCATGTTAAGATATAATAGCTATAAGAAGAATATATATATATATATATATAAAGTTTTATTAAATTCAGATAATAATGAGATTTTTATATCTACAGTCCCCATCTATTAATATATCATTCTTTTAAATTATAAATAAAGTTATTTTTTCTCTTTTTTTCAAACATCATTCCCTACTCATCATGTTCTCGTACACTCTTCATTCGAGTTTAAATATATTTTTCTCACATGATCTCACCTTACTCTCTTCTTTGGACATATACTTAAAGTACTCATAATTTATCTTAACATGTTGTTTCTAGACAATAATTAAAGAGATTTAATGAATGATAAATTAAGTAAATACTCAATACTTGAATCAAAATATAGAAAATAAACAAAAAGGTGGGGTACAACTAATGGAGGGAGAGTTCAGTCAAACCAAAAAGAAGAATTGAATGTTTTAAAAATTGGGGGTGTATTTAGGAAGTGAAGATGTGTACATATGTAAAAAGTACAGATAGAACCTAAACCATGCCTGGTCCAATAGTTAAGTGGGCCAGGTCGAACTTCAATACTTCAATTACTTTTTGTTATTGTTATTGACCCAAGGAAAAGAGAAAGTAAGAAAAATTTGGGACAAACACGTTAACTGCACCAATAAATTAAGGTCCTACTTTTCTTTCCATTCCACAATAAACTAAAAAAAACTAAAAAATGTATGATACATATAGCATGAGATATGATAATAGCTAAAATAATTTTGTATAAAAAACCAGAAAGAGACTTTATGAAAGAGTGTGGAAGGCCATACCGATAGAGAGGGAGACACGAAAGGGATCGTGAAATCATCAAATCTTATCCTCTTCGTTACCCAATTTTCTATAACCCTCATTCCTATACTTTTCACCTTTTAATTTTAAGCTATCACCATATCGTAAAACAAGGATAAAACATTGAGTAGAAACCATGGACTAACTTTTAAGGGAATTTAATTTTAATGTGTAAATTATTATTTGATGAAATCTTGTTACATTATTTAAAACTTAAAACAATTTAATATATAAATGAATTTGTTCCTTCTAAAAAAACAACTAGGAGAAAGTTAACAAACCCCATATATATAAAAATAGAATATTCAAGTAAAATAAAATAGAATCTTGTATTTGACAGGTTGAATATTCAAGTTTTCAATCGTATTTTTAAGATGAGATAAATGTAAATATTCTGTAAATGTTTTTTATTTTGGAAACTTTTCTTATCTTAGATTGGGGATAATCCCCTTCCCTTAAATTTTATGTATAAAAAAGTAACAATGAATGAATTTCTAAAGGATATTTATAAATTTATATGATTACTTAAGCTCATCAACAACTAATTTTTAGTATCATATTATCAAATTTCAGAATCTAGTAGGTGAAATAGTAGTGTTTTCAAGTTTGAACTCCGTACTTACTGGAATTTCACATAAAATTATTTTTTCTTTTTCTAATGAAGTTTTGAACGAATACAACATAAAAATAGAAATCCCATCACTTAATTTATGCTATATTGACTTGTGTATTGAGTAATGCTACTTATTAGTAAAGAAATATAGTCAACTAGCTAGACAGACTGAGTTTAAAAGTGATGGTTGGATGGATAAATAGGAGTCCAACAAGAGTCAAAATCATACCAAACAATTTTGTCCAAAAAATCTATAAATAAAATTTCTGACATTGAATATTTTTTTTGCTTAAGATATCTGGTTGCCTTATAAATAAATTAAATTGTCTTAACTCTAAACATTTCTACATTTTAGGCGTAGTTCTTCATCGATCTAGGTTTAGCCAAAGAGCTCAGGTAGCTCTTCATCTTGTGTGTCTTCTATGAATAACTTTGGTTTCTATGATTTATATCTTTGGTTCTACAAATTCCACATGCAATTTGCAATAATTAGTGAAGTAGTGATGTGAAGAAGTTATTAGACAATCTTAAATGACTTGAATCATGATCTCAATCCATCATTATATCTTCAAGGGTTAATTAAATAACTTCTCGGTCGTCAAATTCGCACGGTTAAATTGCTAGAAAAAAAAAAAATGTTGCACTACTTCAATTATATATATATATATATATATATATATATATATATATATATATATATATATATTGAACTTCCTGCTATTTAAAATAGGAATAGGAATAGGAATAAATAAATGGGTTTCCTATATTTTCGTACGATTTCCACTAGGTTTGGGAACATTCCACAACTGATTGTTCATAGGATATTGACCTATGTATAAATCCTATCTTCAAGTTTAGTTTTGGATGATATATGAAATTTCTAGTATATATAATTGGCTGTAAGAATACTATTTAATGTCTTTGTGTACACAATAACAATACATATAATGTAATTTAGAATTCATTGCACGAAAAGAGAATACGCTATACAATAATGATCAAGTACACCAATTGAAAAGATATATAAGATCAAATTAACTTTGTCATCAATCAACTTCAACTTTCTTATCTTTTTATGTTGCCAAAAAGTTGGTAATTAAGGTGTTTATGTGTACCAAATGATCACATATATTTTGTTCTCCATAACTCGAGGTTTTCTAATAATAAAACGAAAATCATGATTGCCATCTCATGCATCTCTCCCCAACCACAACTATAATTGGAGAGTAGTATGCGATGTGAAGCCAAAAGGTACCAACAAAATTCCTCCACGTACATGTGTGGTAACACACTAACATGGGGCTGGGGTCCTTTATATAATGTCCAAATAAATTCATGGTTTAATTATACCTTTTTATTTAATCTTACAAAATTTTGCCTCCTATTGTTTTTAAAAAATACAATTCCTGTTAATTATAAAAATTTTAAAAAAACAGTTATAATATTATTTTAACTGAATCAGTTTAAAAAAATGTTATAAAATTATATTTGTTGCATTATTAAGCAAAAATGAATAATAAGAATAACATTTGTGGCATTATATAACTTGAGAAAAGACAAAAGTCTAATTAAACTTAAATTTATAGGTTTTGGGTGAGACACTAGAAAGGGAAAAAAAAAGTAATTAAATCTAAATTAATGGATGTTGTGAGGAACCAGAGGTAAATATGCCATCAGACTCCTTGTTCTAGAATTTTTTTTTTTTTTAATTAGCTGATAGATTTCTTTAAAAGTTAAGAATTTCTCTTTAAACAAAGGCCTCTTATCTTAAACTATTCTCTTTCTTTATTGATGATTACGTTGTTCTAACTTAATTGATTACTGGAAAATGACCCATCAATTAAACACATCAATTATCAATTATAGAACTAAAAATACTACACTCAAAGGCATCTGTCACCATAAAATTATAATATCAATGTTACAGCAGAAATAAAATTCCAAAATTAGTTTTTTTATACCACAAATAAAAAATGTATCCACGAAAGTTTATCAAATATGATGTTTTTATTATTATTATTATTATTATTATTTTTCTAAAGATTTGAAGTTATTATTGATTAAGAAAAAGAGATGTTAAAAAAATTTATTATAATAATTTTATAAATAATTTTTCACATAAAAAATACAAAAGATAATAAACTTCAAATAAAATAATAATGATTTGATAAGAATTTAATTGGAATGGACGTAACAATATAATGTCATTCAATCATGAATTATTATGGCATTGAAAATTATTACTTTTTATACTTAAATAAAAAGCCATGTGTAAAGTGATTTACTTAGTTGACATGTAAAAAGCTTTTGATTGACAATTTGAACTCTAATAACAAATTATTTGAAAAATTGCAATCCCGATCCCCCCATCCCATCAGTCTCTATTGATAATTTGTTGCTTTGTTCAATAACTCTTACTAATTAAACCCTGTCATATGCATTTATAGTTGTTAAGACTGCTTCGCCACATCAATGAAAATCAACCATCATACTTAATTTTATCCGTTGGATAATATAAGTGATATGTGGAATTTCATGGGCCACTTTGAGCTGAGGTCTACCGTTTCATCATGTCAATTAATGAATATAGTGACAAAGGCTTAGGGAACTTTTAGGCACAAATAATTTAATGCTAAGTTTCAAAATGATATGTTTTATACTCCAAAGCCATCCCAACTCACCTCTTCTCAAGCATTTTACGACAGCTAAATCTATTTTGTGACAATGCTAAAAGTGAGAAGAAGGAAACCCTAAATCACACGCTTGATCGTGCATGCATGCGTGCCTAATTAATAAACCTATGAACCCTAAGTCACTTTATATATATATATATATATATATATATATATATATATATATATTCGTATATGTATCTATGTATGCCACTTGACAGACCAACTACATGTGATAAAAGCGTTTGATGACATAGAAAGGAAAAGTTCAGTTAGATACTAGTTTTTCGAAATGATCATAATTCTTAACGATGATCATATGAAAAAGGAGAGAAGATCAATATCCCAACAAATACAATGAATGAAATAATATGTAGTGTCAGGATGGAGTACTTGTATGGGATGGAAATGGTGTGTAAAATGTCATTGTACTTTAGAATAACATTGTTCATAAAATAATGCATAGAAAATTCTTGAATCTCACGCAACTCTGGTAACCGTTTAAAACCCAAAATGATTACTAGGAGAAAAAGGTCGGAATGTTGAAATATTTCAATAAGAGTACTCATTATGCTTTCTTTTCTTAATACGCAATGTTGTGGTGTGGGGTGTGGGATATTCATGCACTCTTTTATCAATATGTATGATGAATTACTAGGTTCATTTTCGTAATCCGTGGAAATTTCAATACATTATTCTTGATCTAAAATTTTCAGTACATATATCAATAGTGATAAAGTTGATCTAGAAACTAAAAGAAATATAAGAGTAGAAAATAAAGGAATAAAGAAAGGTAAAAGAATTATAATTAGTAATTAACATTTATCAGAAAATAAAAAATATCATTTTCTGATAAAAATAAATAAAAAATTATATAATTTCTAAAAGAGTGGTAAAAAAAACTTTATAATTTTTAACTAGATTTCAACAGAATTGGGATGATGGTATATATATATATATATATATATATATATATATATATATATACATATATTACCTTATATGGTAAGATTGTTTATTTTTATAAGGTTAAGTTAAAATTTTGGTTCTTGACTTAATTGTTGGTTTCATTTTGGTCCTTTATTTATTAAAAGTTTTAAATTAGTTTCTTAACTTAATTGTTAATTCATTTTAATCTCTTGTTTATGAAAGAATTTAAATTAATCCCTTAATTCAATTGTTGATTTTCATCTCCTATTTATTAAATTTTCAGATTAATCTCTTAATTTAACACGTGTATCCTTCTATCAATTTTTACGAATCAAATTTGTTAACTCCAAGCTTAGTTGGAAAAAAATGGTCAGATTCATGATGGATATACCACGTCAACTCGGTGTCAACAAATTTAATACCAAAATTAAATCAATAATTAAGTTAAATAAAGGATTAATATGAAAATTTTAATAAATGAGAGACCCCAAAATAAAACTAACAATTAAGTTAAGAGATTAATTTATAATTTGCAATAAAAAAGACAAATAAAAATCTAATTTAATCTTATCATAAAAATTATATTAAAATGATTTTCGAGTTGAGTGAACAAATTATTTATTAAAACTAAACTCTTCCACCTGTAAAATAATTCGTGATTGAAACTACTAAAAATAGTAATAATATATATATAAATTCTAATGGGTGTTTATATATTTCAATTAAATTCTAAATACATGAATGACATTGGTGAACGTCTAGTTGCATGTACGTATGATGTATATAGTAGAAATCATAGGATCAAGATGGATCATTTATTCTCAATATCTTATATATCCTTCCATAAAGTCTTAGCAATAAGTATATAAAAAACAAACGCCAACATATTTTTTTTTAAAATTTCTTTGTCTATAAATACAAGTTCGCCCTACTCGTAGTTCCACACCAAGCCATAGCTAGCAATTAATATCCATTCTCATAGAAAGGGATAAAAAGCTACAATGGCCCTCCTCAAACACCTCCTCCTCTCAGTCACCATTATCATCATTTCTTTTGTTGCTTCCTATGGCACCTTGGAAAAGGACCCACCTAATATTATATACGTTGATCATTCACCTTCCAATATTGATGATGGTGGATCATTCAAGAACCTCATCAAGCAAAGCACATATGATGCTTTGAGCTTAAACAGGTTTCATTTGGATAGCACTCGTACTTCGCTTAAAAGGGTTAGTGTCCATGACTATGGAGCTAAAGGGAATGGTCACACTGATGACACAGAGGTACATATATACCTAGACCAATATTATGTTTTTTCTTTTATTTTCTTTTACCTAGTAATTTGTTGGTGTATTTAAATAACTGCTTTAGCTTTTTGAATTTTTCACTACGATTTTAAAAGTTAGAATTCATTTAATTTCAAAAGTTTATCTAAATATAATATAATATTTTAGTTTTTGTTCTGGTTGACGATTTTTCTGGGCAAGACTTCTAATTCTAAAAGTTAAAATAAATCTTTTATTAGTTCATTAATAAAAAAATCTCATGATTTTTTTAGAAAAGTTAAAAAGAGAAAATTTTTATTGATAAATTAAAAAAATAATTTTTATTTTTTCTTATCATTTTCTTCTCTTACAAATCATTTTAAATATTAGAATTAATTTAAAAAATTTATGTAAATATTATATAATATTCTAGTTTTCGGTGCATTTTTTAGAAAAGAAAAAGAAATTTATTTTTTATTTAAAAAATTAAAATAAATTCTTTATTATTTAATTTACATAAAGTTTCACATTTTTTAAAAGAGTTAAAGAAAAAAAAATTACTGATTAACTAGTGAAATAAATATTTTTTTCTTATTTTCTTTTCCTACTTGTCATTTTAAGAGAAGCTTACACATGGAACTATATTTTCATAATTTGAGAAAATGACTTTGGTTTTTCTACAATTGGTTATATATTTCAGGCTTTTGAAAAGACTTGGGATGTAGTATGCTCATCAGGTGAAGCAATTTTTGTAGTGCCTGAGGAGAATTATCTCCTCAAACCAATCAGATTCTCTGGTCCTTGCAAACCTAACATTGAAGTTCAGGTTACTTTGTTGTGAAAATTAAGCCACTAATTAGTTCCCCACTTTCTTTTTGCTTCATCTTTAATGAACAAATATCATTAATCAATAATATCTCAAAAAGTAACTTTGTTAACAACCATGCATCAATTTGTAATATGAATTGACAGATTTCTGGAAGCCTTGAAGCATCAGATGATCCATCAGATTACAGTGATGACAGCAGGCACTGGCTTGTGTTTGATAATATTCAGAACCTATTTGTTTACGGTGGTGGAACCATTAATGGAAACGGCAATATATGGTGGAAAAACTCATGCAAAAGGAACAAAAAACGCGTAAGATATAATTCACATGTTCAATATTAAGTTATTATAAGAGTTTAATTGAATGACTATGTACACTCCATAGCTTTAAGAAAATTTACCAAACATACTTTTAAGATAATTATTTTAAATAATTTAATTGTCATTAAGTACTGTGAACATAAATTCTTTTATATTATCACGTATATATTAATTTATGATTAAATAATAACAAAGTTTTATACTAATAATACATAATTTATTGCCTAATTGTTATTGTTATGTATAAATCATTATCCAATATTACTTTTTAATCAACTCTAACATCCGATTTTACTTAAAAAAATAATAAAAAAGAACTTTTTATATGTTCTAATAGTGGATTCTAATTTTTCTTAATTAATCAACTCATTATTTATATATATATATATATATATATATATATATTCTTCACATTTATTAAATATTTTTCATCAGTATTACTGTGATTAGAGTCTTATTATTCTTTTTCTTTTTTCAGCCTTGCAAGGATGCCCCAACGGTATGTATAGCTCCGTGAAAGTCTCATAGATCAAGGATATTGGATTGAAATATGAATAATATAGTGTTCTGTTAATACTTTTTGCTAACCAGTGTTTAAATTTTTGTTATTTGTTATTGTAGGCTTTGACTTTCTATAATTGCGAAGACTTGATAGTTGAGGACTTAACGATACTAAATGCTCAACAAATCCACGTGTCATTCCAGGACTCAGTGAATGTTACGGTTTTTGGCCTAAACGTGACCGCACCAGAAGATAGCCCCAACACCGATGGGATTCATGTCACCAATACACAAAACATCCAAATCTCAAACTGTGTTATAGGAACTGGTATATATAATAATTAGGATGATTTTTTTTCTTTAATTTTATTTTTTAAAACAATTTACCTTCTTTTATGTTTCCAAAATTTATATAATGACAAAGAAAAAATAAAATGAAAAAAAAAACAAAAAGTTGTTTTCACAATTTAAAAACAACAAATAGATCATTTCACATGAAAAATATAATATCTCGAAATAAAAAAAAAGCGCAACAGGTATTCATCATTTAAAAAAAAAGGAGTAAAATATCGGTTTCAGATGATATAAAAAATAGACCATTTCACATTAATGTTTTCATGTAATAATTTTGTGTTAGATAAAATATTATATTTTAGTCCTTATAAAATTTTAAAATTTTCCTGTAAAATATTTATCTTATTTTCGCTGTCTTAATTTAAAATATATTATTTTTAGTCTTTAAAATAAATTAGATAACATTTTATAACAGGTAAAAACACTATCCAAATCTTTTTTAAAGTGATAAATTTTAAAATAATAAGTATTAAAATAGAATAAAATATTTTAGAGGGACTCAAATCAAATATTTCGAATTTTACATGATCAAGAATATATTTTTTCCTTGTGTGTTTATTTTTCACTATATAAATGTTCTAAAATATAAATAAAGCCCCACCTACTTAATTCATGTGAAAATTATTAATACGAGAGGATCTATTTTTAAATATCACTATCTTTGTTTTAGGTGATGATTGTATATCTATTGTACATGGATCTAAAAATGTACAAGCCTTAGACATTACCTGTGGACCTGGCCATGGTATCAGGTAACATACTTTCAGTGACAATATATATCTCTTATAATACTGTTAAAAACTTTGCTTATATGTTATTTTGCATTATTAACTGTATGTGGATTTTATCTGCAATAATTTATTTCAGTATTGGAAGCTTAGGGGCCGGAAAATCCAAGGAAATTGTTTCAGGGGTACTAGTGAATGGAGCTAAGATTTTTGGAACTAAAAATGGAGTTAGAATCAAGACATGGCAGGTAATTTAAACTTAAAATTTAAATTATCTTGCTTATCCACTTGTATATATATCTGCTCAATAAAATTAAGATTTGCAGGCTCCAAATATATAAATCTTTAATTTGGGTCTAATGTATGTACATACATATATGTAGGGAGGTAAAGGAAGTGCCAGTGACATCCAGTTTCAGAACATTGAAATGGAGAATGTGACCAACCCCATCATAATAAATCAGAATTACTGTGACAAGAAAAAGAAGGCATGCAAAAAACGGGCAAGCATAAACAAACTTTTGCTATTACTAGAACCAATTTGCTTCACAGATGATTTTCCTATGTATCTACTCATTAATATTATTATTTTAAGTTGACAGAGTAAAATATGTATCAATCATAAATTAGATTTGGCAAGATTTTCAGAAATTTTGTTACAAAAGTCATAAATTCATTATAGATAATAAATTATAATTAGTTGACAATATAAACTATATCATGATATTACACTGCCCTTGTTCTCTATTATTCTTTCTGGATGAATAATTAAAAAAGTGTTCTTTAAAAACTAATATTACTAGCCTCACATTTTAAGACACCAGAGTGACTATTTATCCTTTTTATATATATATATATATATATATATATATATATATATATATATATATATATATATATATATATATATATATATAAGTATGTACTGATTATTTATATATATGGTGCAGCTCTTGCAGAAATCGGCGGTCCAAATAAAGAATGTTAAGTACCAGAACATAAGTGGTACAAGTGCTTCTGATATAGCTGTGAAGTTTGATTGCAGTGATAACTTTCCATGCCAGGATATAGTGTTGAAGAACATAGATCTCCAATGTGAAGGAGGAGATGATGCTGAAGCATTATGTAACAATGTTGAATTGTCTTACTTAGGACCCGTTAAACCTCGTTGCAACTCAGAAAAGAGAATGGCATCTACCTTATGGAAATACTTCTCATGGTTTATATGAAGCATGAAATACAAAAACATAAAGTCATGTACTACATTGCTGTGTATTTATTAATTATATATATACCCGACCAATATAGGACAGAAAAATTATTAATTGATTTGTAGCAAACAATGTGATTCTTTGAACAATGATTGTGATAAAGAGAATATATTGCTATTTGTGTCATTTGTATATGAGCAATAAAATTCAATTATTAATTTAATCATGCAGTTTCCAATATTAAGTGCTAATGTGCATGTATTTTCCATTATTCAAACATATTTTTATCAAAGAAAAAAATAGCACTTATTCAAAGATATCATATAGATGTGTCTATTTCTATTATTTTTAAGTTCACCAGTTACTTGCAAAATATGTATGATTCAATAAGTTAGTTGTTCCTTCCCTTCCAATTACTACTACATATATGCTATTGTTAACATTTTAAAAATATTGTAAAGACATAAAAAAATATTACTTATTAATTTTAGCAACATTTTAACCACAGTTACATCTTAATCATGTCACGAAATATTATTAGTAATAATTTTGATAACTTCTACGATATCATTCTTAAACAAACAATATCATACTATTATCATAATCAATTAACTATTGATAAATATATAAATTTTTAATACTTTAAAAATCTCAAAATTTCTAAGAAATAAATTTTTTATATATGTAGTAACATTTTCGTTATATAATTGTTACTAAAGATAATACATGTAAAATAAAAGTTTTTTACATTACACTGAATCTTACTTTCCCATGCTAATAGAAAAGTTTAGTTCTCACAATAAACATCTCAAAATCTCCTTTTTTTTTTTTTTTTTTTTTTTAAATAGTGCATCAAAATTAAATTTCTTTTTAAAGTGGGTGTAATTAATTAGTAGTAGCAACGGTAAGATTACATTAGGGAAATGAAAGAAAGCTTGGAAACTTTGTTTGGCTTTTGAATATCATCAGGTAACGGCATGAAGAGCTTTTGCTTTGCTTTGAACTATTGAATTGCAACTTTTAGCCATGATGCTGGTGGCATCTTTAAACATACATTTCAGATTCTTCAGCCAAAAGTAAAGACTCGGGACAAAAAGTAATCGCCTGAAGATTTTTCGGTCACAAATTAAGCCTTGTCATCATAACTGGCTCCACTAATTCATTGACAAACAATTGGATCCTATTTGAAAAATTCATCTCATGTGATGGTGGGGCATTGAAATTTCAATTAAAGTGACTTGGTATTTAAATTTTTTTCCTTAGGATAAGTTTTAGAGATAAATTACATGAAGTATAAAAAATTATTTAAAGAATTAACTTTTTCCAACAGATATTCTACAATGTTCTTCTGGACAAATATTAAAATTGAACACTTGATTGCATACATAAGAGATATGTTCATATGCCACAAGTTCATTTTTTCTTTCTTTCCTTTCTAAAACCATTTCTTCTACTATTTTTCATCTAAGATAAGCTATAATAAAATAAAATAAAAGATGACATGAATGAAATGGACTACCAATTTCCCCAAAGACAAATTTTCATATTAAATTTTGGTGATTAAATTAAAAACTGAAAATTTATGCTACATTATTCTTTCCCCTTTCTTTTCTATGAATCTCCAGGTAGCATAAGCATTATACATCTCTGCAAACGTTGGAATATGTTTTATTTAAGAAACAGGAATATGCTCTTTCACTAGGACAATGATATTTAAAGAAACAATGAATGACTAACAAAATAAAACTGAAACAGAAAGTTCAACAACAGCAACTAGGCGAATCTAACATCAATAGTTTAAGTTCTACAACTAGCAGAATGCTACTCTATACATCAGTTATATTAAAGCTATGTAACCTTTCCCCAACATTTGTATCACTCGGCTAACAAAAACAAAGCATGTATCAAGTTCTATAGTGACTTACAATGTTTATGTCAGAAGAATAGAATGCATATGCACCTGATCTGATTCATTTACTTGCATCCCCTGCTGGTGCTGGCTTTGGTTCTTCAGGTTGTGGAGGAGGTGGAGGTGGAAGTCCTCCATCAATGCAACTTCTACACTTCTTTTCAACCCAACCTTCTATGTCATTCTCTCCATTGCCACCAAAGTGTCTTCCACCACACAATCTAGCAATCATTCCGGCAATGACACCAACTATTGTGATCACTGCTATGACCACCACTAGTGTTTCAATTGATCTATGTGAATAACGGTTTGCTTCTGCCACTTTTGGTGGTGTCTCAACAAATGGTTGCATTTCACTTCCCATTCTTCCATCCATGATTCTCAACCCAACCATTAAGATGAATATGAAGTCTCGATTGGCCTAGTTGAAAAGGGTGAGCTATTATTGCATATGATTTATTGCAAGTTAAGAAATAAGGGTAGAATGGAGAAATGTGACTGCACAAAGCTGGATTCTGGTTTCTGAATATGTGATTATAGAGAGCATACACAGTAAGAGTGTCAAAGTGAGTGGGGAATCATTAACTACTATTGATAAGAGAGAAAATGTTGTAGCTATAAAATAGGATTCCTATGGTTATGAATACATGTCATTTTTGTCTTTGTTAAGTGCTTTGGTCCTTTTGTGTTATTATGTTTACATTTCTTTTTTGTTGGTCTGCTTTATTTGACTGATTTTCCTCATAAAATAAAAGCAGGTGTGACTTTTGAGGTGCAAAACATAGATGAAGGCCAAAAGCTTCTGACTCCACGTTAACTCATTAATAATATATAGTTTGAAATGGGACTTGTAGCTTGTCAGAGAGGGGTCTTGGATTGCATTGCAATTTGCAACCTCACCCTCAAATTATTTGATTTCTACTCCCTAGTTTGTCCTTTATGATGTCACATGTTATGTTCAATATGTGAGTCTGTGACTGTGACCCCCCCAAAGAACCTGGTGATTTTGTTTGTTTTTTACTCTTGAAATTTTCCCTGGTGTTTTTCTGACTAGTACCTTGTCTCTTATATGTGTTTAGCAATTTGAGAGTTATGAACTCTGCATTCCTCTCTGTGCTTCAAACTGGTTGGTTTGTCAAGTTGTAGAAACTTTAATGAGTACGAACACCTGAGCATCGGAGACTAGTTAATAGTTATCAAGAGTAGGGACATCCTTCAATGTGACTCATCAGACAGCAGATCCTTATCACCTACCATCTCTAGTGCTTGGACCATGGAACATTTTCATTTTTTTCCCTTTATTAGAAATCAAGTTCGAATTAAGTTGGATAATTATAGGTAACTTTTGTAAATTATATATAAATAAGATATTCATTTACTTAAATTTTACATTTGTGTTTAGTCGATCATTTGAAATATTTCTTATTTACATACACATTTTTGTGTATAATCAGAATCTCATATTCTTTCCCTTTCCCTGATAAAATATTCAAAATAGCTAGATGTTTAGGATGAATTTGATGTAAATAGAAATTCTCTATTTTCAGAGCAGAAAATTAGAAAGCAAAAAGTTGTTGCTTCTTCATTCAACGGCCATTTGAAAGTTTTTAACTGAAATCAAACACACTTAAAACACAAACTCAATACATTAATTAAACTGGAAAAACAACGTTTTAATTTTTGGGTTTTGGGGTAAATATAGTACACGATTTTCTAAAGGGGTGAGCTATATGACACGTATTACTGTTTCTGTCAGTTTCAGGCATTAGTATGTGCATGTTGATTCTTGGTATAAATATTGTCTCGGTTGAGGAAATTTTGCTGCCTATGACATGTTGTTTTCCATGTTTAGGATACAATTATAAACTAAGGTGAGGTTAAAAAAGATACCAGTGTCATATATTTATTATGTATCAATTTATAAATTATAAATTCATAACATCAATTAATGTCATATTGAAAAACTATATATTGACACGTCTTTATAAATATAAAACCAATTAACTTACACATTTCGTGACCATAAAAAAAAAACAAAAAACTACACTAACTGTCCAATGAGATTAGATGGATCACTTCCTATAAAAAATATGAATCATTGGTTGACAACTGTGACAAGTTAAGGATTCAATAATATCACTTTCATCTTCAATAACTAGCTAATTAGAAAGAAAAGATTAAGAATCAAGTTGTCACATATTGTGGATCTAGATAGTTATCTATATTATATTGGCTTTTCAAATTTGAGTGTCAAAATCTTTGTAGTTAGTTACTACTTCCATGTACTGCTACACATTGGAGTAATAGATTGATTTAGTGGTGGGGGAAAGATTACTTAAGGAAGGACATGCTGACACTAGAATAAAACAAACTTCTAATTTAAAATGGTTTATCATTTTGTTTTAAGTTTGAAATATGTTGTAAACAATGACTGGATAATCATATTTGGACTCATACATTGTACTAAAAATATTAACATTTCTTGCTTCATCATGTACATTCTAGAATGTATTTAGAAAGTGTAGGAAGAAAATTATACGGTTGCAGAAGCAATAATAAAAAATATTTGGATTCACATATAGGATCAAACAAACGGTGGATTATTCATGCTTGTTTATGACTTTTTGATGCAAACCTTGTTAAACCCATACAACATAAGGAACCGGCCATTGTGATGGGTTAGAGTGAATGTTTTTCTCTTTTTTGGTTTTGCACTGTACATATCTGCTAATTACATCATTCTTTATTGATAGTTTTGTAAATTTTATTCTAACAATATCTTTATATATAACAAAATGTCTTGATCTAAAAACACAGTTAAAACAGTTCTCTAAAATTTAATTTTAAAATACATTACACATTCTTCTAAAAAAAAGATTTCTGAATGTATAAAATATTCTTCTAGACATTTTTTTAATGTCTTTAAAACATTATTGCAGAAATTTAAATTTAACATAGGTTAACTAAATTTTTATCCTTGATTATTTTATATTTTGAATTCTAATTCCTTTTGGATTTTTTTTATTAATTTTCAGTTTCGTATATATATTTTATTAATATTTTTAGTTTTTATTGTTAAATTAAAATTATTAAATGTTAATGTGATCATATAAGAAAGAAGGAGTTACGTAATGTTTCTATATTGATATTTAATAATTTAATTTAATATCAGAAATTTAAGATATTGATGGAAAAAATAAGTGAGGAACTAAAAATATAATAAGAAATTTTACAATTTTACAAAGAATTGGAAATTGAAATTTGACACAGGTGACCTATAGAATATTAAACACTTTCAAAATTTTGAAATTTTACAATGTTTTGTATATTAGTTATAAAATTTAATTTCTAAACAGAGTACTAACTTATCCATTTAAGTAAATAAGAATAAGTTTAAAATAATAATCAAAATAAAAAAAATGTAATTGACCAATGTTCTTGTTGGATTTATGGTGGTCCAAATTCAGCTCGGCCCTTCTTAAATTTGTTGGCGTGAGAGGTTGGTACCCTCATTGATGTGGGTGTATATTTGGAGATTTTTCTAATATATATTATGTGTTCATCGTTTATATTTATATACGTCATAATTAGGGTTCTATCTCATGATCTTACAAGGGAAGTTGTCCAAGCCCAAGAATTTCGTTATTTCGGGAAGTAGTTATGATTCAAATATAGGGTCTGCTATGCCTAGCTGAGCTCGGCGCATAAGGTAAGCTCGGTCATTGGGCGACGAGATTGGTCCTTGTACTCAGCCCGGTACATCAGACCCATGAGCTCAAGCCAGGATTGCAATGGTTTGAGTTCAAGTAAGGAGCCTGGTTCCCGAGCTGACGTGGTCTAGGGCATATGGAATACGTTTGCTTTGGGCGGGAAACCCTAACGGTTGGTATTCCATTTTAATTGGTTTTTTAATTTTGAATTAAATAGGCAGTTATTAAATGGAATTTGCAGTTATTACATTTTTGGTAACTGTCCCTGTAACGGTTCTTTTTTCTTTTCCTTTAAATGTGTCTTCTTCTCACTCGTCTGCTACTCGAAGGGTTGGGAGTATTGTGGTAAGGTTAGTAGAGTTTTCTGAGCCTGAATATGAGGAAGTCCAACTTCCTTCTTGTGAGGCATCCACATCAGAGAAAGTCTCCGTTTTTGGCGCCTTGCCTGGTAACACCGAGGCCTCCCCTGTTGAGGCCGCGGATGGGTGAAGATGGTTCCACGACCATCTGTGATGGTGAGTTTGTGAGGGTGTCAGGTGGCGTTAGAACCCCCCCCCCCCATTGGGGCTGAGGTTGAGGCTGGAGGGGGTATTTCGGGGACGTCAGGCGGTGCCCGACCTTCCCCCGTTGAGGCCGAAAACGAGACAACGAGGGGTCCCACAAAAGCTGGCCTCATCATTCATATTCCTTCCTATGAGCCCTACTTTTTGTGGCTCTTGGGGGGAAATGTTCAACCATGTCTCCTTTTATGATAGCGTGGAGAAGTTGCAATCACTAGTAGACCAATATAATATAGTCCGACCACAGTATGACGAGCTCATTAGTTACTGGCCGTGTAGGCGTAATCAAAGAGTGCATACTTGAGCCTTATCGAATGGTCGATATACGATATCCGTCTACGAGTACATGTTTAGGGAGTATGGTTTAGAGTTCCCTCTAACTCGGTGTGAGACTAAGGTTTTGTCTTACGTCAATGTTTCCCCAAGTCAACTTCATCCCAATAGTTGGGAGTTTCTCCGAGCCTTCCAACTTCTTTGCCAAATGTTGGGCGCCAGACCGAGCTCCCGTGTCTTCCTTTATTATTATCAACTCAAACACGGGCCAAAGGTCGGTTGGCATCCCTTTGTAGCTCGAGAGCGGGAGGACCCTTGCTCATCCCATACTCCCAATCGTACAAGAAGTTCAAAGATCGCTATTTTAGATTGCCTCCCGACAATAATAAGGTCGTTCAAGCCTTTTTTTCTAAAAGACCAGTTAGAGCCGAGGTATCCCCTACACTGGTGCCGACCTCGGAAGTTCAACTCCTTCCCAGAAAATGAGCTTTCTGCGGGAGACCGTAATGTTATCCAACTTTTGCGCGGGCTACCTCGGCCCATTAGTAGCCGAGCCTTGATACATTCGGCTAGGGATAAGGATCCCAGGAGTAAATTTATAGGTAATTACTTGATGCCTTTGTTTCCTTTTGTATGAATTGCTCATCTAACGTCGTTTGTTCCCCCTTTGCAGAACTGATGTTTGACAACTTTAACTTGATTGCTGCTTTGAAATCCCGGAAGCAGAGTTCCAGGCTTAAAGGTCGGGGCATGTCCTCTAGTGGCCCAAGCCCCGCTGCTCGTCCCTCTCCGGCAGTGCCTTCTGCACCAATGGCGCGACACCCCCTAGCCCGGCCAAGAGGCCTAGGGCTGAGGAGACAACACCGGCCAAGAGGCTGAGAACTGAAGAGGATACCGCTACATCAGCGGAGACCATAGGTGGGGTGGAGCCAGAGCCACAACTGCAAATTGTTGAGTCGGCTCCGTCCGTCATGCTGAAGACGTCCCCTAAGTTCCCTCATGATGCGACGTGGCAAGGAAGAGAAGGGGTCGAGCCACGAATCGAGCACACAACGGCTGAAGTTCTCCTGGGGCAGTCGTTGTGGGACATAACCCTTCTTGGTGAGCATATCCAAATTGGCGAACCATTCCCAAGCTCATATGATACAACTCTTTTAGACGTTGTGGGTGCAGTTGACAATTTGGATGGGGCTGAGGTTTTGCTTAGCCGGTTGATGACCATCACTAGACATGGCAAGAGGTGGGCAACACAAATGGCTGAGGCTCCGGCTCGAATGGCTGAGTTAGAGGCTGTTGTGACTCGCCGGGAACAGGAGTTCGCAGCCCGGGTAGCGACTTGGGAAATCGAGGCGATCAGGCTAGGGATTGCCAAGGAAGAAGCTGAACTGAAAGTGACCAAAGCAAGCGTAGACTTGGAAGGCCTTGAGGCTAAGTTAGTGCTAGTCGGGGACCGTGCTGTGAATGCGGAGGCCAAAGTTCTTGAGTTAGGCGAGAAGCTAAGTGTGGCCGAGACGACTATAAAGCGGCAAAAGGCTACAATGGCGGAGATGGAGGAAGCGACCGTGATAGGCTTCTACAAGGGCTTTGACGGAGCGGTCAGGTAGGCCTGCTAAATGGCCCCGGATCTCAATCCCGAATCCTTCGACTATGTAAAAGATGTCGTGAATGAAGAATTGGTTGACTAAGTTGAATAGTTTCTCTTTTTATTCTGAAAGTAGATGCATTTTGCCAGTGTTGTAGTTGGTTTGGGTTTGTACTAAAGGCCTTTTTTGCCGCACAATTTGTTTTCTTTATGAATTTTACTCTCGTTTATGGTATGTTTACTTGACCGTCATTGTCTTTACTTATCATTTTATGCATGTGTTTACACGATTGCCGATATCTCTAAGCGTAACGAACCCGGAAGCACCAAACTCGAAGAGGGCCAAGCGGGATTGGTAGACGTCAAGCGCATTTGGGGACATGGAGTCTGATAAGCTCGGAAGTCGCCGAGTGCGATTAGGGACGCAGAGTCCACTTAGCTCGGAAGTCGCCGAGTACGATTAGGGACGCGGAGTCCAATAAGCTCGGAAGTCGCCGAGTGCGATTAAGGACGTGGAGTCCAATAAGGGACGCGAAGTCCAGTTAGCTCGGAAGTCGCCGAGTGCGATTTGGGATGCAGAGTCCAATAAGGGATGTGGAGTCCACTTAGCTCAGAAGTCGCCGAGTATCAAATATACAATGTTTGTGGAACGCTAAAATCTTTGTATTATTAAAGCCTAGGGTGGTGCCTCATTAAAACCTCTCCCGAAAATACCCTACTCAGGGAAAAAATTCGGGTATAGGAAAAAGAGTGCACCATTAGAATAGAAAAAGTCAATTCGGTAATTTCGTGTAAAAGGTTACTATCAAAATACTCTCTTCAATATACACTCTAATATTGACTATAAATTATGAAAGCTATAGAATTAGGTAAAATTTGATTAATGATAGTAGGACTTATAAAAAATTATACTATTCATAATTTTCAAGCAATAATAAAAAAAATATATTAAAGAAACTGTGTTATTCACATTGTGATGAATTAAAAAATAACACATTTACAATAAATAATTCCCCCGTGAAGTAATCACTGTTGTAAAAATAGTAACCTTACATGTAAATGTCAAAGTCTGGTCTCTTGGGTACAGATTGATATATATAAAATGAGAATTAGGTACTGACCAGGCATCATAATTTTGTATGTATGAACCTAAATGATGCAACTCTTGTTTGCTAATAAAACCTAATCTGCCTAATTCTATCTTTAAATAAGTGAGCACGCGAGGATGTTAATTGGTCTTCGACATCCACATATGAGGCCTTCAATGAGGTCTCAGACCTGGCAGCAATCCTCGGTAGTGTGTTCTTGGTTTTGATGATATGCACATCTCTTGTTGGGGTTGATGTTTAGAGGTGATTGTGTAGGTGTCGGGCAACGAACCAAATCTAATGCACAGGCCTCTTTGAGAACTCTATCTCTGGATGCATTCAGGGGAGTATATGAATCGTATCAAATGGAGAGACGTGGTTTATTTTGGTTGGCTAGGGAAGTATGGGTTTCTCTCGGTCGTGAGGAATCGGTCTGCTCCCGGGCCTGGCGCTTGGCCTCGGCGTTTTCTTCAATCCCCATAAAACGGGCTGCCCGAGAACGTAGCTCGTTCATATTATTCGGTGGCTCTGCAAAAAGTGAATCTGAAAAGGGGCCGGGCTTGAGGTTGGCCTGAATGGTATGTAGGGCAACCGCTGGGTGAAGATTAGGGATAGTTTGGCATGCTTTGGTAAAACGTGTCATGTATTCCCTAAGAGATTTCCTATCCTTTTGTGTGATGTGGTGTAGGGAAATTGAAGTGGTGGAGATCGGCCTAGAGCCCGCGAACCGAGCTTGGAAGTGTTCGTATAGGGTGTCAAAAGAATCCACGAACAAGGGCGGCAGTGAAGTACCATTGGAGGGCCATCTCCTTCAAAGTCGTAGGGAATAATTGGCAGAACACATGATCGTCGTCGGTTACGAGGGCGGCTTGTGTGAGATAGGCTTGGACATGAATGTTGGGATCTTTCGTACCATCATATTTGTCAAGCGCTGACCATTTCCATGAATCGAGAAGTCGTACTTGCATGATGACAGGGGTGAAGGGGTGTATGGTTGATACCTTACCGACTGTTGCAGTCCTTGGTGGTGGGCCAAGTTTGGTAAACAGTTGTGCTTGGGACGGGGTGTGTCGCGCCACAAAGGTATCAGCGTGTACATCTTCGTCGGCGGTAGGCTGGTAGGTAGGATCAAGGCGTGAATTGGAATGGGCCTCCTCCTCGTTCCGCGCAACCCCTTCACTATTTTGGACATGAGGAGCTCGGCTAGGCATTCCTTGAACTCATTGCCTCAATGCTTGCAATTCTAGGGCATAAGCCTGAGCCCCTGCTTCCCGTTGAGCTGAAGTGTGCGCAAATCAGCCTTAGTGGCTTGTAATTCTGTCTGGGTGTCGCGGTGTTGCGCCTGTAAAATTTCCATATTGGCATTCATCTGATTTCGTGATTCGGTTACCGCTGTCTCTATTTGTGCCCTAATTGCCTCCGCCATAGCAAGATCCGTTGTAGGGGTGGAATGGCTACGCGTGCGAACCATCAAGCTCTGTAGATCGTGGGATGAAGGATTACCTGCCCCACGGTGGACGCCAAATGTTCTTGCTGGATTTACGGCGGTTCGAGCTCGGCTCAGCCTTGAGAAATCCGGCGGCGTGAGGGGTTGGTACCCTCGTTGATGTGGGTGTATATTTGGAGATTTTTCTAGTATGTATTATGTGTTCATCGTTTATATTTATAGACGTCATAATTAGGATTTTATATCCGTGGATCTCGCAAGGGAAGTTGTCTAAGCCCAAGAATCCCGTTATTTCAGGAAGTAGTTATGATTCAAATATAGGATCTGTTGTTATACTTAGCTGAGCTCGACGTATAGGGTGAGTCCTGTCATTGAGTGACGAGATTGATCTTCGCACTCAACATGATACAACCAAAAATATAAATTGTAAATGACAAAATATAATTAAAGACTCTCGAGCTAACCGAATATTCAGAAAGTCTTTTGTAATTACTACATTCTAAAGAGTTTGTTGTGTAATTAAAATTATAATTTATATATTTAGTGATGTCATTTATTGTGAATTTTAATTATAATATAGTTTATATATTTAAAATTATTCATTTATCATAAATTATAATTATAATTATATTAAATAGACAATTTCCTACAAAATACATTGAAATACTAGTTAAAATTCATAATACATAAAAATATTTAAATATAATATTTATATATTATTCGTATAATGGATTCACAAAGAATAAAATAAATTATTAGATAAAACTATCTTTAGTTATTCATAATATTTTAAAAAAAAAAGAAACTGCAGATCTTTAATTTTGAGATAAAAATAAAATAAGATAAATTAAAATTTATAAAATTAAATATTCAATAATTAAAACTAATTATATATTATAACCATGAATTATTTATTATTAATTCAAAATATGATTTATATGTATGTTTTTTTTAAAAAATGAACTTTAGTTATTAGGAAAACAAATCTTATCATCTGATACAAGCATTGATTAATTGACGTATTCCCAACTTCTGACTTCTGACTTTTTACTTGACGTTGACTGTGACGGAGTCTAGGCGGCAAACAAAACTACTCCAACTCTAATATATTAAAATATTAAAGGATAAAAAATATTTTTAATCTCTTTAATTTTTATTTTATCTCATTTTAGTCTTTTATTTTAAAACTTTTGATTTCCAACTTACATTTTAAAATGCGAATATTTAAACAGAATAATTTTTTTTAGAGAAACTAATTAAATCCATACATTTTCCACTTTACAGGCTCAAAAACATATGTTATCCGATATTAAATTAGAAATTATAGCTCCCTCACTTGTTCGTGTGTTGGTGAAATGTTAAAGTGCAATTTTAGTAAATGTAACTGAAGTTCTGATTCTCTTAATCTTAAAATTATTCTTATTTTTGGTTGTTTTTATTTTTCTAGTTTTTCCTCAAGTCTTTGTATGTAATTTTTATTTCTTTAATTTTCTAAATGAATAAATATCTAAAATGAAAATGAAAATTATATTTATTATTAACTTAAATTTACGATATTATAAAATATATAAAAAGTAAAAATAAAAAATTAAACTCGTGATAATTAATAACAACATTACAATATTATTAGAAGCTACTAGAAATATAAGTTAGAACTCAACCTGTAAAACTGTGTTTTGTTTTTTAAGGTTGTCCTCCACATGTCTACTCTTCACGTAACATATTTGTAGTCTAGTTATTTGCAACCAAAGCAATAAACAAACTTAAAAATGTTATATTATAATCGGTAATGTTATATTTAGATGAGTTAGAAAGAGGACGATTCTCTCCCTTTCCTGGAATTTTGGTTAGTTGGGGCATCTCTTTCTTAATTATTTTCCTGGCAATTCAAAAACTATTTCTTGAAATTCACATTGGCAATAGTGAAAGAGAGAGAGAGATAGAGAGGGAGAGAATTGGTTTTCTCTCCCGTGTGTTGGGCAAAGCTTAATTGTAATGGGGACTCCGGAATTCCCTGATCTCGGCAAACATTGCTCTCTTTCTCATTGCAACCAGCTTGATTTCTTGCCCTTCACATGCGATCGCTGTAATCAGGTTTTTTTATTCTCTCTTTCTTCTTTTATTAATTCTTATCTTTATCTTATATATGTACCTATTTGTTTGTGCTGTTGCATTCTATTCATTGTTTTCATTGCTTTTGTTTTCTCCATTATCTTCATTATATTTTCTGCCCTTTTGCCACCACCATTTGTAATTAAATTGTTTTTAAATTGGCCTTTCAAATATATGTATGTAAAAAAAAATTGTATCTAAATTGTGCCAACCTAAATTTTAAGATGGTATTGAGCCTATATTAATGGACATTAATAGGCCTATAGAGTCACTTGTTATGTGTTAGTCTTACAAATTTTAAGTTTGAATCTAAGTATCAGGGATATCTCCGGTGAAAATCTCATGTTAATTAATAATATGATATAAATTAGAAACAGCTTTTATAAACTATTTTTTGAGATTAAGTTAAGTTAAAAACTTAAAATATTAAAAAAGGATGAATTTTTAAGTTTGTAAAAGTATGGATGATATAGTAAAAAGTAAAAACTGATAGTTTCTTCTTTTTGGGTTTGATATTGATTATTAAATAACAGAACTAGATTACTGGTAAACTGTTGAATTATTTTGATAAGCATGTTGTCTTCTCATATTTACTGACTGCATACTGATTATGAATGACATCTTTCTGAGTTTGTCCCCCATTATGGAATTGTGAATTGCTATTCTCCTTGTTTTCAATTTATGAACTCTTTGATTGGTTGAATCTAACTTTATCTGCTGAATTTCTTGCAGGTATATTGTTTGGAGCACCGAGGTTATATCAAACACAATTGCACAAAGGCAGACAAAAAGGATGTCACTGTTGTAATATGTCCCCTTTGTGCCCAAGGAGTTCGCCTAATTCCAGATCAAGACCCTAACATAACTTGGGAGAATCATGTTAATGTTGAGTGTGACCCATCAAATTTCGAAAAAGTCACAAAGAAGAAAAAATGCCCTGCCCCTGGATGCAGAGAGGTATTGGTATTCTCCAACACAATCAAATGCAGGGACTGCTTGATTGACCATTGTTTGAAGCATCGGTTTGGCCCTGATCACAAATGTTCCGGTCCCAAAAAGTTGGAGACTAGTTTTTCATTCATGAGTTTTTTGAATAGGAGTGGAAGAGAGGAGGAGCCAAAGCCAAATTTAACTTCAACTTCATCATCTATGTGGACTTCAAACCTTCTCAATGCAGCTTCTAATTTTCGTGCTTCAGCTGAAGCGAGCATGTCGAAATTGAGCAATGAAATTAACCAATTTTGGAATGCAGCTAGAGATGGGGTGGGACAAAGCAGTGGCAGTGAAAATAAAAAAGATCAAGTGGATCAATGCCCCCAATGTGGTGCAATGTTTTCTTCTGTGACTGCTTTGGTAGATCATGTGCAGAAAGTTCATGAAACGAATGGGAACCAATTAGGGGTTAAGAAAGTCACTATAAATGCATGCCCCAAGTGTAGTAGAGGGTTTATAGACCCTGCGTCCCTTGTGGAGCATGTTGAGAGGGATCATGGAGGGGGTTCTCGAGCTTAGGAATTGTAATTGCATTCTTTTGAATGGATTTTCTTTCTATTCATATATTATAAACATCATTTTGTCCTATTTTATAGCAAAAGAATGTGAATACTAACTTTAAGATTATGATAGATTTGATGATCCCAATGGTGGTGTTATTGTCATTATCTAATGGCTAGATCACTGTGCCATTTCTTTAAAACATTCTTCCTTTATGCCTAGAATCAATCCAATTGCTTGTTTTGTCAATTATCCTGCTACAATTTCCAAATTGCCATTAGTTTACAAGCTTAATTCAAACAATGGTGGATATTTTTTCTTTATTGCCAAACCTTTGCTCAAATTATTTAACTTTTTTAGAACTAATGTTTTATTCTGTGTATTCTTGATTCAAATTCAGTTGTACAATTATCTCATTAAGTGATACTATTAGTTACATATTGCATGTATATCAATGAAGGCTAAATAGTCAGAGATATTATTCATCATATTATTTTTTCTCAATAATTTTTTCCAATGAAAAGGATTTCATATTTGGTATGTCAAAAATTTTACTAACATAACTTTACTTCTTTAATCCACGGAGAGTTATTGAATTACTATGTTGTATCTTAAAAATGGATCAAACATTTTAATCTTTAAAAGGTAAAAAATAATAAAATAATTCTTAAAAATATAATATAATATATTACTATTTTAATTTCTAAAAGATATATATTATCATTTTAATTATTTGAATGACACCTTTTTTTACCTATTTTTTCTTTAGAAACTAAATTATTCAGTTTTTATATTTTCAAAGATTAAAATGGTGATTTAAATGAGATATTATATAACTCTTAATAAAACAGGGAAAACTCTTAATGTAAAAATCTGTACAAAAGATGTGAAAAATGAACCTTCCCTTTTCAACCTTTTGTTTCAATGTTGTGCATGCACACGATTTGGATCCACTTTAGCAGCTTCACGATGCGGCATGAAAGATGCATTATTTCATTTAATTATTTGTTTGTGTTGGACTGAATTATGTCAATATGTGATCCTAACTCATAGCTCATGCATCTCATAATTCATGTGTGTCTTATTTTCTCTCTTGCTGTTGGAGAGTTTTAACCGATACACACGTGACATGCCGAATATACTATGTTCACATTGCGGAATTCCCTAAACTATACTCATGATGAGTCATGAAGACATTACATTGTTTTGTTTCAAAGTTGACAGCAAAAGCAGCATCTATTTAGAACTCCATTTGCTTTTTACCCTAATTAGGTGGTACTCACAGAAATGGGAGTTTCATGATTTTTCATTACAGTAATTTGAGTTACTAGTATTTGCCTTCCTGCATGTTGAATTTTATCTATTCTTCAATTATTTGTTAATGGAAACTCATAATACATCTTAGACTTAATTACATTTTCCCCTTACAGTTTTATAATCCAACGAATTTTGTTCTCAAATTTATTTTCCGCAAATTATATAATCAATTTTATATTCTTGTGAATTTTACCTTTACATAGAAAATTTTGAGATATAATTCGCAGAATAAAGTCTAGGAGAAAAAATCGATGAAATTTTAAAACTTTAGAAATATAAAAAAGGTTAAAAGAATCGGAAAATTAAGAAGGATTTTTCTAACATGTTAAATCACATTAAATATACAATTTATCGTAATTTTTTTAAAAAAATATTTTTTCTCTTCTTTCATTATTACTTCTATCATTTCTCACTCTCCTAATAATTTTTTTTTTCTTCCTCCGTGATAACCACAAAGTGTTAAATGATGTATTTAATGAAATTTATCCGATTAGGAAACTTCGGTTAACAAATACACAGAAATTTATTCTACATTAGACATCAAACTAAATTAGAGCAAAATTTTTAAGAGAAAAAATTTTAATTACTCAATGATCTCCGTAATTTCATAATTTTTTTTTATTTCTTATAATTTAAAAATTTATATTTTTAATTTTTACATTTTATATTTGAATTTTCTTTTAGTTTCATAGTGAAAATTTATTAATGATATTAAGTAATTCGATAATGTATCGTTGATTAATTAATTAAATAAAAAATTTACTCATTGTTATTACGTATTTTTTTAATAAGAAATTAAAATATAAAATATAAAGAAAAATAATTATAGAGATTAGAAGAGAATTAAAATACATAATATAAAGAATAAAAAATATTTTTGAATTATAAGGACTAAAAAAATCACATTTAAATTAAAAGGACTGAGAGATAAAGCTTATAAAATTATAAAAATAAAAGAAATAATTAAATAAAAAAATAAAATCATACCTGATCTCGGAAGTATAAGTACACGATATCTCTGTTAATAAGATAGAATAAATATCACCAATTTTTGTTTTCAGTCCTTATTATTATTTTTTTCAGTTCTTTATTTTTTTTTCTTTACTGTCTCTCTAGCGTTAGGTTCTTACTGCTTACCTTAAAAAACTATTTAGGTGGAGAACAATTATCCACGTCTATTCTATTGTATATTCATTTGACTTTATTTAAAATTTAATGTTTTTAATATTTATATTTTTATTAATTTTTACTCTTAATTCTTATGTTTATATTTTGTTTATTTTTTGTCATTGTATTTTTATTGCATTTTGCTTTTATTTTTATCTTTAATCCATTCTTACTTTTATGACACTGTGTTTTATCAAATTAATAAAAGTTATATTTTTATGATTATTTCCATACGAGAGAATTGATTACTATTATAAAATCATATTCAAAACTCGTGAAAAAAATTATATAAAAACTAAAAATAAAATACAATAAAATTATCTATATTAAAAAGTAAAGTAAAAATAAAAGTTAGGAAGAGACACAAAAATCAAATTAAATATTAGTACAAAAACTGGGTAAATAAATGATCAAATAGATATATGACGAGGTGGACCTAATTTTAAAAGTAATGATAAATTGAATTGTATTTAAAATAACTGAGTAATAATGAATTTATATGGCTTGAAAAATGAATAAAGAAAGAAAAGAAAAAATGATGGAGTATTACTGAATTAATTTAAATAGAAGGATAGTGTTTGTGAAGGAATGGGCTGGGTTTGGTAATGCACAATGGTGATGTTTAATCAATCAATAAATGGAATAAATAAACCAAAGGCAACAACATATAGGAAGAGGAAGAAGAGGAGGGAAAGTGGGTCCCTCATAGGCTCATTTACCGCTTCATCAACCTGCAATTTTCCTTCCTCCATGCTTCCCACTTTCTCTCATTACAGATATTCATTTTTTCTCTCCGACAACCCCACACACATAAATTCCTAACATCAAACTCATTATCACACAATCTTTTTTGGTTTGCTGGGTCCCATGACATAAAAAATTAGACATTTTTCCGTGTTTTGAGGGACACCTGAACCTCCTCTTTCATACATTGGTACATTCCCTTCCTTAGACTTTGAGATTGTCTACCCTTCAGTGTTTTGTGACCAAATTTGATGCTGCATTTTCCCATTACTGGCACATATTGATTACCTTCAAATTTTGGTATCTGCAGGGTGGTTGTTGAATTTGATAGATGCCCTTTTGAGATTTTGGCCTTTCTTTCCCTTGTTCACATTCAAAATTGAATTTTTATGATTGATGTGGACGGGAAAGAGGGCACAATTATAGACCAAACTTGTTAAACTTTTGTGTTGGTATTGGATATTGTGAAAAATGCCTGCTGTGTCTGGTGTTATTTCCCGCCAAGTTTTGCCTGCTTGTGGCAATCTTTGTTTCTTCTGCCCTTCCCTAAGGCCAAGGTCAAGACAACCTGTTAAGAGGTATAAGAAGCTCATTGCTCAGATTTTCCCTCGCAACCAGGTCTGTGTTGTTTTGTTTTTTCATATATCCAATGCCACCTAGTAGAATAAGACTTTGTTGTTGTTGTTGTTGTTGTTGTTGTGTTGTGTTGTTGTTCACTCTCTAATTATGACAAGTTGTCATTGCAAGAGCAGTTGCTTGTTATGCCTTTATACGTTTTAGTGCATGTTTGCTTCCATGTTTAACAAAATTGGATTAGTGTTCAGGCATAAGCAACAGATAGTTGCTTCTGTGTTTTCCCTTGCCGATAACGTGAAAATCTTGGTAGATATGTGTATTGAATTTGCAAACAAACACAGGCTTAGTTTAATGTCCAGTTATGGTTTTTAAGTAGGCCAGTGAAGGTGAAGGCAAGTAAACAATCCTAGTTAAGTAGTGCATATGCTTGTTTTGCCACCGTGCATGTAAAAAATGCAAGCATGATAGTATATACTAATTGAAAGATCCATGGTTACATAATAAAATTAAGCACAATTTATGTCTCTTCAATTGACTTATTTATTCCTTTTGTACTTGTATTTGTCTCACAAAATGCCCACTGTATTTATTTTCTTTTTATTTTATTTATGAGTTAACAGGAGGAGGGCCCCAATGATAGGAACATAGGAAAATTGTGTGATTATGCAGCCAGAAATCCTTTACGCATCCCAAGGGTATGGAATCTTTAAACAAAAAACTCAAATAATTTTTGATGAATTATTGTATTCGGTGAACTATATTTTGTTTACACGGACTGATTTTTGTATATGTTCACTTTTATGAAATTCTGCAAAATGAAATGTATATCTTTTATCATATAATAACTTAACAGAAAGAAGACAATTTCAGTACAGAGTGATTAAGGATTTTTTGACAGCAAAAGAAGAAAAGGGGTACTGAAAGTTAAAAATTCAGTTCAATATATCTCTTCATTCCCTCTGCATACCTGACATTGAAAACTCCATAATAGACTTGTGTGCACATAGAACCATCCTATCTAAAAGAAGATTCACTGGCTGCAGCTGGTGACTGAAAATTCTAGATTCTTGCTCTAACTAAATGCATCACATGCTTTTAGAAAGAATACAAGTATGTGAGACATTGACCTCCTTTGTCCTCTCTAAGGCTCTGTAACTGGTATGAAAAAAAGATTTAAGTGTGGGAGATAAATGCCACAATATACCAAACATCCCAAACAACCTATCCACATTTCCAAATACTTGTAACACATAATACTTAAGACATTTGGATAAAAGGTCTTATATGTCCTACACAACTGCAGAAGATAATTAGTACAAATCAAACTAGTTTTGCTGACCAAACAAAAACCTCAATTATGGAGGTAGCTTTAAATTTCCAAAACAGTTTTACAATTGAAAAATCTCACAAATTCTGAGGTCCGTGTTTCCATATCAATTGAAGATACCATGGAGATAAAATTAGAAGCTTTAAGATTTTTACATTGAAGATTTAAACATTCAATCATTGGAGAGAGATCACCCTAGAACCACATTAGAGAAGTTTAAACATTTACATGATGAGCAATTTTCTAACCTTTGTTCTTCTAAATATGCTTCCTATTGTGGACAGACTTATGGTAATCATAATGCCCTTTTCTCATTCCCACTAAAAATTGTCATCCTTCTCATAAACTGTATAAACAATTCTCTTAGAATCATTTTTCATTAGAATCATTATAAACAATTCTCTTATGAATATTATTATTTGATTTCATTAAATAATAATATTCATATAATTTTTGAGTAACTATAATATAAATTGTTGTGATCACTTTTAGAAAAGCTCGAGTTCAAATTCCCTAAGGGTGTTGCTATGCTCATTAAAGTTGTATAATTGATCAGATTGTGCAAGCCCTTGAGCAAAGGTGTTACAGGGAGTTACGGAATGAGAATTTCTGTTCGACCAAAATAGTCATGTGCATATACAAGAAATTTCTGTTTTCTTGTAAAGAACAAATGTGAGTTCTTATTTACTTATCATGATGCATGTATACAGATGGGTTTGTGCATGTCTATCAGAATATCTTAGATATTTAGAAGTTTATCATGTATATATGGTAGAAGCAATTAGGAGCAATCTTATGCGATTATAGGATTGGATGTGTATAATTAGGATTGAATCATTGTAACTGATACCAACACTTCATCATTAACAGAATTCCTAAGTGTGTCTATTAAGAAATTTCTCAATAATATTGATGCCTGAATCATTTGTGGTTTGTTCAAAGACTGATTATATTATTGAACTCACCCTTCATCCCTCTCTCTATCATGATTGAGAAACTAGTTTTCCCCTTTCAAAATTTTCACTTTTAAAAGGCCCAAATAAATTTGATGACAAATAAAGCAGTTTCTTCTTTACTTCGTACTTCATAATTACTTATCATGAGTCTTGGATAACAAATAAAGCATTATGACCTTATTTTTTTGCAATTCATTGATACATTGTTTGGATCAATTGATGTGGCATTTTTTTTTATTTACTTTTCATACTTGATTTGTTGATGCTTGCAGCAATTATTGGCTATGTATTTGTAATTTCCAAAAGAAATTTAGTTTGTTCCTGCTAATATTTTCTTTTCTTTTTAGTGGTAATAGCTGTTGATTTTACATGCAGTTCCTTTTCTGATAAGTGGTGCCTTTATTATTTTTGTGTTTGTTGACAGGCCACTATTTGCGAATAGCTTGCTAACTATTATTCAGACACTGCTGGAACAATCGCGGCAGGATGAAATGAGAATTATAGGATGTCATATTTTGTTTGATTTTGTAAATAATCAGGTTAGTTCCACTGTTTCTTCTGCAGCTACAAGTTTAAAGTTCAGCGGATTGAAAAGTATAATTCAGTTGCCATTTCTGGATACCCTTTTTAGTTTTGACTGGAAAAACACTTGAGCCACACATGCCTTTTAAATTTTGCAGGTTGATGGAAGTTACCTGTTCAACTTAGAAGCTGTTATCCCGAAACTATGTCAATTAGCTCAAGAAACAGGAGAAGATGAAAGGGAAAGAAATAGTCGTTCAGCTGGTTTGAAAGCCCTCTCATCAATGGTATTTATTTTATGATTCCACCTAAGTTTTTAACATTTAGAATTTTAGATTGCAAATTGGTCTTCCACGGCAGCATGCTGCTTGTCAGTGGGACAATGGCATCTCTGCTTTAGGACTGTCCCAATTCCAAATAATTTGGATTACTATTATGACCTAAAATTGGTTCATGACCAGTGCACAAACTAACATCACCTTAGCCTGGCTAGTCTAAGAGTAAAAACCTTACCAGGATATCATAAGGCATACAAACCAAAAAGACTACCAAACATTTGGCAGAACTTCCCTTAAAAACAGGGCAAAGCCACATATAAAATACCTGTGAAATCATGTATACATATAGATATATAACTCTAATGGTCAGATGTCCAGGCCACACAACACAAAATAGGCCTCTGGCATGGTTATACCTAAAAAGCATCAGCTAGTAACAATTTACATGATATGCTGTCATAGTTTCTCAAAACATAATGGTTTCCTTACTAACATATCCAAATATAACATCTCAAAAAAATGATTTACTCCTATGTCTACTTCTATCCCTTTATCCCTCTAGCTGCATATACAGGAGTCACCAACAAGAAAAACCCCTCCATCATGTACAATGGAGTCCTACCAAAAAAAGATGAACAAGTTCCTGGGTAAGCCATCAAGGCCTAAGAAGTTAGCTACTCTACCACGTGTGAATCTGGGAAAAACATGGAAGGAAAAGGGGTAAGTCAAAAAGACTTAGTGACAACATAAAATACAAAGTAGACAAGAATGGAAAAAGTAATACAGGCACGAGTTTTTCTTTATATTAAGAAAGGAAATTTAACTAATATTTAATAAAGGCAAACAATAAGTATAATTCATTAAAAATATAGGCAAAAGTCATAATCAAGGTTATTAAGCATTATAAAACTTTAACTCCACCATGTGCACATAGACCACATTATCTCTTTGTTGTAGTGAACAGTAATTATAGGACTGTGGCATTTAGATCATAGGTTGCATTATCTCTTCGTTGCAGCAAACAATGATCAAAGGAAATATAGATATTCAACCCATAGGGTACATTATCTCTTAGTTGTAGCAAACGGAAAAATACATCTAACAATGAAGATTCACACATAGGCTACATTATCTTTTCTTTGTAGCAAACAGAAGTCAATTTCACCACTTAGCCAATAAAAACACATTTCTAAATTTAAAATACATCATCGAGATATTTTGATTTATATAGAATCAAGTCTAATCAATGGAATAACTATTATACTTCATTATCAAGTACTTGTAGAAATAAAGATAGCAAAATGATTATAACTTAACATTTACTTGCTTCTCCAAAAATAAAATAACAATGAATTGAAAATGCCACTTAATAAATTAGCTACTCAACCAAAGAGAACTCAATTAGGTCTTCTGATGTTGTTAGGAGGAGTAGCCACCGAATTGTCAAAGGAATCTAGACATAAAAACCAGATAATAAGAAATTAGAAAAAATCCCCAATTTAACATGCCTAGGGTTTTGAGGGAGCCACAATAATCCTAATATTTTAATTTTCCAACGCCTCACAAACAGCCCATTACTAATCTATGCCATAAAAGTTCTCATCTACCTCAATGGGTTATGAATTTTATCTTCAAGAGCTCAAATGGGAAACTTTTAAGGTTTGGGTATCACTTTGAGCATTAGCTCTATGTGAAAGGAGAAATTCTTTGCGAAGGGAAAAGCCTTGGAGGAGAGTGATATCTCCTATTTTCTGTTCTTTTCATTCTATTCGACAAAACCTCTCATTCTTTCTCGTTTTAAATCTGAATTCCTACCATACTCTCTTACATTGTGTCTTAAATTTACAATGATATGGTAAATTCTATTTCTTTTTTCCCATCTACTTGCTTTGACATTGCATGCCTCTCGGTCACTACGTGAAGATGCTGAAATGAAATGGATTATTAATTTCTGTTGTATTTCTTGCTTTTTTTGGTAAATCTACCTCCTTTCTTCTGTATGTTTGGGAAAGATTATTTCCCTGTATTTCAGCTGTGTTTCTGTAAATAAAATGTAAGCAAAATGATTTTTTATGTTTGGGACAAAAGCTTAAATTTGCAAAAAGATTTCTTTTTCTGAAAAATAAGCTGTTTTTCATAATCTATTGTATTTATGATTATTTTTCATCAACTTATTTTTCCTTTCAGCTGTTTTTACACTGTTTTACTATGTAAAAGCTGATTTTTTGCTATATCCAAATGAAATTATTTGTTTTCAAACAAATATTCAGCAAATTTATCCAAACAAAAATTGATTATGATTATAATCAATAATAACAATAGTCGATTATTGAAATAATTTAATTTTTTTCAACTGTCCCATATGCATCATAAGTATAATCTACTTACATTTCCTTTACCTGTGTTTGAATGAGTCAATTTCACATAGCAATTCATTATTATGTGAAATTGAATTATTATCTTATTAATTGACTTGTTTGGATAAATTATTTAGGAGAATTTGAAATCATGTCATTCTAAAAAAGAATTTCAATTGTTTAAAGTTGAAGAATTTAAAATTCTACCTAAAATGTAAGCATTTTAATTTATCTGTCCCTCATCATAATTCTTCGTTACTCTGCACTTTGTATTTCAATGATTAATATTTATTTTTATTTAATATTAAAAATTTAATTTTTAAATAAATATTTAAAAATGAAAATTTGAATTTCTTGAAAATTAAATTACTCTATCTAAACAAAGAAATTAAAATCCAAGAAATTGAATTATTTCATCCAAACAAGATGTTTATTAAAATGCTATGTATTTAAATTTCTTAGAAATTTTCAAATTCTCCATCCAAACACAAGGTTAGAGTTAACTGCCCTATTTCGCTCTGTAGGTTGGGTTTATGGGTGTACACTCTCACTTATCAGTCGAATTTGATAATGTAAGTGATTTTTTTTACTGCTTCAATCTATGAATACTTCTAATGATGGCTTTTGTGTCTTTTCCGAATTTATATTTTTAAGTGTTTGCAGCAACATAACATATAGGTGTCTGCATATTTTTCACTAAATATTTATAAGCTATTATCATATAGTTGTGCCACGGAATGAAAAGGTAATGGAAGACATGAGGGTAGAGCTTAGAGTATTGATCATTGATACATGAAAAATCTTCTGAAGAATCATACTCTTGCTTTGGAATTGAAAATGATTTTTTATGTGATTGATGAACCAGTAATGTAGATTATGAGGATAGATATCAGAGAGATTTGATACGTGAGCATATTGTGGTAATTGTACAAAATTTTGTAGAAACTGCCGTTCACTGCTTATGGTCATATCTGTAACCATCTTATGTAAAATGACATTTTTCACGCATGCACGCTACAAAATTTTGTAGCCTTAATTTGCTGAGAAAATTTAGTAATATCCTTCAAGTAAGCCAACATGTCAAATTTTAAAAAATTTACACCATTGTGCACTGTGTCAAAACTATAGAAGAGTAATGAAATTTTATCCCAATTTGCATTGTGTCTAGATTCTTTCTTGAAAATGTAATATCAAATCATATGTATTATTTCAGTCCTTGCAGTTTCATGTGGTTTCCCTTGTGACTGTATCCTCATATATTGTATTGGTGTTAATAAAAAATATTAAATATGTTGATTGATCTATAATGAAAAATTCTCTATTTCATTATAGATTGTTTCTGCTGTTTTGGAAAACTACGAAGTTCCTAAGAAAAATCCAGCCAACCCCGATCATGAGGACCAAGGTGCTGAAAATATGTGGGGCCAAGACGTTATGGTCAATGAGGGTCAAATCTCTCCTTTGCTAGATGTCAAAAGGAGAAACCCTTCCTGGAGTAAAATTGTTAACGATAAAGGCGAAACAAATGTAGCAAAGTAATTATTTTATCAGCAGAAAATCTTTGAAATGGATTTATTCTATCTTCTATTTGTGTCATTACCTTTATATTTCATAAATTCATGCAGGGACGATGACACAAATCCCTCTTTCTGGGCTGGGGTTTGCCTACATAATATGGCCACCTTAGCCAAGGAGGGGACTACCATACGTCATGTAATGGAATCTGTGTTCCGATACTTTGATAATGGAAACTTATGGTCTATAAACCATGGCCTTGCGATTTCTGTTTTAAAGGATATACTATTTTTGATGGATGCTTCTGGTAAACTTAATTTCTTATTTGATCATAAAGTTCTCTTATGTCATATAATCTTTTGTTAATTACTCCTGCTCTTTTGTTTTCTCTCTTCCATTTTCCCTCCATCTTGTTGCAGAGAAAAACACACATGTTTTGCTGTCAATGTTAATTAAGCATCTGGATCATAAAGATGTCCTTAAAGAAACCAACATGCAGCTTGACATTGTTGAAGTTACCATTTCACTTTCCCAATATGCAAAGGTCCAACCTTCTGTATCCATAGTTGGTGCTGTGAGTGACATGATGAAACATTTGCGGAAGTGTATACACTGTTCCCTAGATGAATCAAATCTGGCCCCTGATGTAATAACTTCGAACAAGAATTTCAGAAAAGCTGTGGATAAGTGCCTTGTACAGTTGTCAAATAAGGTATGTCACTTTTCCTGTAGTTTTCAATCAACTTTATACTTAAACTTACTGAAACTGAAACCATAATTGCTAGGGATGATTAATTTGTTTGTTTTTTGTTGTCTTTCAAATTTGGATAAAGTTATATTATATGCAGCTGTCATTTAATATTAATATTAAATTTATCCTAAAAGTATAGGAAGAGATCTAAACTACTACTCATGAACAGGTAGGAGAAGCTGACCGAATTCTTAATGTTATGGCCTTGATGTTAGAGAACATCTCGACTGTCACAACAGCATCTAGAACCACCGTATATGCTGTTCATCGGACTGCTCAGATTGTATCCTCCTTACCAAATGTTTTCTATCAGAACAAGGCAAGGAGTGGATATTCCTGGTTTAGTTCTTTCCTCTATGGTTCACTACTTTGAGTTTTATGGATAAATTTGACACTAAAACCCTACTTTTCTACTCAGGCATTCCCGGAGACCTTGTTTCATCAACTACTCCTGGCTATGGTCCATCCAGATCATGAAACACGAGTGGTAGCTCACCGCATCTTTTCTGTCATTCTTGTGCCAGCCTGCGTTTTCCCTTCTTCAAGCTTGTCTGACCCCAAGGCATCGGATGTTCCTCGAACTCTCTCGAGAACAGTCTCTGTTTTCTCTTCTTCAGCTGTCTTACTTGAGAAGCTAAGACTGGAGAAACGTTGTTCAAGTGAAATATATAGAGAATATAACAAAAGAAATAATTCTGGAGAGATTGAACCAATTAATAGCAATGTTGGGATCGTAAACAAATTGAAGCCAATCTATAATCGGGTGTCTAGTGTGAATAACCCTCCTCTACGATTGGAAGTGGATGAAATTGCTAGAAACAATGATAATCGAAAATCGGTGAGTTTCACATTGATTAGTATTCACTAAGGATTTGATTATAGTCTTATAGCTATATTCAACTTGAAGTAGAAACACAATAGTTAGATGATTATTGCTCACTCTTCAAACATTCCTATATGGGGCAATATAAACCTCACTCTAACCACTGTGTTTTTTATTTTATTATTGTTATTATTACATTGGCTCAAGGTTGATGTTTTTATTTGTTATCATTAATGATCAGCTTTTCACTTGTACACAGGAGGCTGCTTCTCTCAGGCTGAGTAGGCATCAGATAAATCATTTGCTATCTTCAATTTGGGGGCAGTCTATATCTCCTGGAAATATGCCAGCGAATTATGAAGAAATTTCTCATTCATACAGTTTGGTGTTGCTTGTTTCTAGAGAAAAGGTGATAACTGGATTCATGATTTTACTCGTTCTTCATATATAATCTCAAAATAATTTTACTTGTTGAAGGGACCCTTCTCCTTCCACAATGCTGTTTTTTTTTTTTAAAAAAAAATTATTTCATGATAATATGTGGTATTAAATTTTTAATTTGATTTGTACCCCTACAAAACCGACTTGTAAGGTGAGGACCTCACGTACGAGTTTTGACTCGTGCGTGGAAGTTTGGATTTCTGACACACCCCCTCACGCCGAGATTTTTGACTCGTGCGTGGAGACTATTGAAATGGGTGGTCTGACAAGGGGTGGCGCCCAATATCGGATAGGCTTTGATACCATATTAAATTTTTGATTTGATTTGTACCGGTCCGGAGTTATACCATATTGATGGGCTTGTGCCGGACCGGAGTGGGTTACGAGCCTAACTCAACCCTACAAAACCGGCTTGTAAGGTGAGGATTGTTCTCCACTTATATACATGTGACAGGCCATATCTTTGAATGATGTGGGACTTCTGACATGTGGGAACTTTTAAATTGTTACATCTTTTTTTGTGCTCATGTTTGAGCAATTTGATCTTTCGATTCCCTCTATAACCCTGGAAAAAGGGGAGAAAGGGGCAACAATAAGAAACAAGTGAGAACAGGCACAAGCATATAGTCACCTTTGAGTCTATGAAACTTGATTATTTGTAACTATGATATTGGTTGTACTTTTTGGTGCTGCTCTAGGGTAACAGCATGTTTTATGTGTTGGTTGTTTATGGTGTTAAGGTCTGTTGCAGGAACTTTCTTAAGTTTCTCTTGTAATCTACAGCTTTAATGTAATATCATTACTTTTACATTGTACTGCTACTCTATTAATCTAATGTCTCAAAAACGTCTATTGAACTCAATTCTACTACTAGAAATATTTATAGTTACCTAGCAATTATCATGAATTTTCATAGTAATATTATATGTGTGAACATATTATGAATGTCCATGGTCTGACCTGAAGTTTTAAATTATTCATGCTAAGATCTAGTATGTCAGTTTGCATTGGTCTGGGATCATACTGCTAAATTGGAGAAATGTTTAAGGTTGTTGTATATGATTTTTCATTTTTCTTTTTATTGAGTGGGAATTTCTTTTCTTTTAAAATAATTTTCCAAAATTACGTTGCCTTTGCAGAATTCTTTTCATGAGGTGCTAGTTCGAAGTTTTCAGCTTGCTTTTTCTTTATGGAATATTTCTCTGAAAGAAGGTGAGCTATCAGTCAGTTAAATTTGATTGTCTATAGGAGAGGATCCAGTCTGATACAGAATGAGACATGAATGGATTTTTATGGGGTCCTTTAATAGTAGGCATGACTTATCTAACATTTCCTATGTTGGCATTGGAAAAACCACGCCTCCGTTACCTTTAGGGAGGCCTACGCCCCATAGAAACTGTCTACGATCATTCTTCTTTCCTCTTGCTCAAACTATTTGGACTATAGCATACAATCAAACTTATATTTGATCATGTGCAGATTCAGAAGACCTTGTAGGGCTTTCTTTCTGCATATTTTATTAAGTATTACTGCACTTCTGAGGGAAATCAGTCAATTGTTTGTACACTGCTCAAATGCTTGGTATTTGTAGTGTATGGTGTAGGTTATTTGGTACTTTTAGGAAGCTTAAATTCTGTATGTTCTTCACAATTGGAGGATTTTGTGATGAACTTCTCCATAATGAGGAACAATGACATGCGTTGTTTCTTTTATTTTTTTCCCCTATAAAACACTTGAAGCCACAAGGATGTGAATTGAATCACAAAATAGTAGATTGTGATAGATAAGAAACGAGTTATTTTGATGAATCAGACAAGTTGTTTCCCAAACTGGTATTGTCAGTCCTGCATTATAAAATAGCATATGAAGAACATTCTTGATAGCTATTTTATTAGAAAACAAAAACATTTCCATTGGGAGTGGGTGCAAAATTGAGGCCAGGAAAGAACAAACTTTGTCATTGGAATGTCAGTCCTTCAGCTCTTAATTCCTACTTACTATTGTAGGGCAATTGCCACCATCTCGTCGGAGATCACTCTTTACTCTGGCAACTTCAATGATTTTGTTTTCTTCAAAAGAATCCAACATTGACCGTCTTGTCCAAAGTGCCAAGGCAGTGCTTACAGGGAGAAAGGTGAGACACGTATGCAGGTTTCCTGCCTCTTATGCCTTATCTTTTGTGAGCCACTATGGATGTCTCAAAATCCTATCCAGTTATTTACGGGGATAATATATGAAGAACTAGATTAAATAAGATATATTTTTCCTATTTCATCCATGTATATTTGATGTCTTAGTTATCCAGCAACAAATATTATGGAAAATGAGAAATAATTTAACTACAAAAATATGATCATGTACTTCTCTCTCTCTCTCTCTCTCTCTCTCTCTCTCTCCTTTTGATTTATTTTCTTTAAAGTAACACATCATATACCCCCTAATGCTTTCGTACTCGTGACTCAGGTTGATCCCTACCTTCAGTTAATTGGAGATTACAAATTGCAAGCTGTTAGCTTAGCACCTGACAATCTAACCATCAACTATGGATCCAAAGAAGATGATGATAGGGCCTTAGACACACTTTCAGAGTTATTGACTTATATACACCAAACACGGGAAGTCTTTGCTTCTGAAATCATTAAGAATTTGGAAATGTTTGCAAAAGTAAAGCTTTTACTTCTGTGTTTTGGACTTTCAATGAATTAAAAACAAACGCATTTCTAGACATTATGAACCTTTGGTCTTGTATGCAGGCTGAATTATCATCAATAAGAGAACAGCTGCTTGAAGAATTTGCTCCAGATGCTTTGTGTGAACTTGGGTCTCAATTGACTGTAAATATGGCCACAAAGGTGTGTCAAATGGATTTCTGAAGGACATATTATTTTGGAACTAGTAACCGTCTGAATGTTCCTTGTTTCTTTTGTTTATACTTGCAAATTATGACTGATATAGTTACTTTCACATTTTAAAGAATGCTTCAACAGTTTCAAGTGATGACGATGACTTCATTTTTGAACCATTTGAAAGTCAAATAAAACACAATGGGGGTTTGTCCACAGAAGTCCCTAGTCTTCTGGGTGCTAATCAACTTTTAGAATCGGTATGTGATTCATTTATTGATCAGTTTCCTCATACATTTTTGTGCTCTTTGGATTGTGGTGTAAGTTCTTAAGTCAATTACACAATTTGGCACAACACTTTGACTGTAGGTTTTGGACACACCTAATCCAACTGGAAGGATTTCTATATCAACTGCATTTAATATACCATACAAGGATATAGCTGATAAGTGCGAGGTACTTTTGATGGAAAAGCAGAGGATGTCCAGATTGATGAGTACCCTACAGAAGCAAGAATGTTTTGTGGACTCCCTTTTGCCAATTAATGGCAGTAAATTGAAAGATATGGGTTCCCCTCCCCATGCGGATTTTCCGAAGGTAATTCCTTACTTTGAAATTCCAGGCTTGCTTTAATTTTTTATTAACATTCACATTTTGTATGCATATTTGTTTCTGATCCCACGAAACTATATTAAATTATCTATAGATAAAATGTATGGATGTAGACTGAAAGTTATAACCGGAGTTTGTGCAGCTTTATGACTAAAGCCTTTTTCTATCAGCTCTATGACATTATTTTCTACGGCCCCTGTTCATTATGGTTCAGTTTTAAGTTTGGAAAGTTTTAAAAATGAAAATCAGTTTTCAGTTTTGTAAAACTTCTAGTTTTCAAATTCTAGTACCAAATCACAGATCATTTTGTACATTTTAATCTTGTTTGGTGAGAGATGGGAAGAGAACAGTGATGGGAACATTTGGCTTGTGGTAACAACTATGATAGCAGTAGCGGTAATGACTTGGTAATAGTGGTAATAGTAGTGAAAGTAGTCATGGTAGTGACAATAGCAATGTTAATGGTTGCAATTTTGATTCATGTAAAAGTGCCTTGAAATTGGGTTAAAAATCAATTAACTCTATTTTAGCCCAACAGTTTTGAGCCTGTTTACTTGCACTTCCATTTCTTGTTTTCACGTTATAATTATAAAATTATCACCTTGTTTTCATTTTGTTTCATATTTTCCAAGATTAGTACAAGAAATAGAGAAAACAAAAAAAAAAAGTTATTTTCTCTGTTTCCTTGTACAAATCTTTTAACAATAGGAAAAAAGATGAAACAGGAAATGATAATGCAAGTAAACGGGTCCGTAGTTTTGAAATTTACATTTAAAAACCAAAGACTGAAAACTTGCAACCACCCTACATATACAAGTTTTAAATGAGGTATCTAATTAAGTTATATAACATGCAGGTGGGAATTCCTCCCTTTGATGATAATCCTTTTGTGGATTTGTATATACCATCTGCTGGCTCTCTTCCAACACTCTGTGCAACTGAATATCAGCATGATCCTCACCCTTTCAAATTGCCAGCAGCAAGCCCCTACGATAACTTTCTGAAAGCCGCTGGTTGCTGATCCTATAGTTATACTGAATTAAATTCTCTATAAGGTAGTTAAAATTTCATAACTAAGTGAGTGGTGGATCACAAGGGAACGGCTTCTAAGCATTGTAACTTCACTGGTGCACAAGGCCAAGATATATCTGGAAATGTTAGCGGCTTTGTGTTGATCATGATATGCTAAATTTTGGTGTTGGATTCTATATAATTTTCTTCACCTAACTGGTGTGTGACGCGGGGGAAAAGGCTTCATACTATGGTATGTAGTCCTTGTAAAATGTGAGTTGTAATTTGTTGGCTTTCTGTGACTATGGTACAGTAGTTATAAAAATGAAATTTGATTCAATACATTGACATCTTTTTCTGGTTTTGGTGTTGAACAATATATTGGAAGATTTGTCTTTCACAGTACCAAGACTTTAATTAAAAAGATGAGTTGCAGGTAAAAAAAACTATAACAATTTGATAAAAATCAGGATTAATTAAGTTTTAAGTTCCTCGACTATTTTAAATTTTAATATTTACTTTTTCTAAAAAAATTTACCAACTTTAGTCTCTCATTTATTTTCTGTTCAGTGTTATTAGTCTTTGATATGATAAAAATTAAAATTGTCACTAGACTCCTTATATCATATGTTAATACTTGACAGTTTTAATTTAATGACAAAAATTAAAATTGTTGACAAAAGATAAAAAATGATTAAAATTTTTCAAAATATTTTAGAGGAACTAAAATCGATGTAACAGTTGAGGGAAAAAATTATTTAACCTTAAAAATTATGTTTAAAGAATATTAACACAAAAAAAAGTTATGTTACTAGAAGTGCAATGACGAGGCTCAGTTAGCTTTGGTTGGAATCAAAATTTTGAATAATCTTTGTATTGGATTAAAAAGTTTTACACTAAATTATATTAAAAATTTAATTTTATGATATAAACATAAATCACACAACTTTAAAATCAATTTTGATCATGATCAATTCTGTTTAAAATCAATTTTATCAACACTCATTGAATGACACTATATAAAAATAAATGATAAAATGTTAGAGTTTATAAGATTTTAACAAAAAGCAGAATTGATACGACAAATACATGATAAAATGTTAGGGTTTATAGATTTTAGCAAAAATGCATAAAGAATAATCTTGAACTTAGTCTGATATTATAAATATTTTGGCCTGTAATTCTTCAACGGTGGAGATAAACATTAAAATCTTTCTAGCATGGGGAACCGTGCATAAGTAAAAGAGATATGAAACATGTAAGTATTTACATCAAATTGAGTTAGATGACATTTCAACGTGATTTTATAGGATTTCAGGTGAACCCAAACATGTTAATCTACAACCTCAGTGTATTGTTTCACTTAATATAATTCTTAAATTTACAATACTAATGTAATAACATTTTCATATTTTTTTTTTCTATACTAAGTTTTTGTTGTCTCCTTTATTTTGTTTTGGTCAAAGGATCATTTTGGGCCGAGGTAAGGTGGGCCGGCCCATTTATGCAATGGAAAGCGGAAAGTAAAGTAGAAACGTTGGTGGCTCTCTCAAAGTTGAAGTGTTGCATCTCTTGCATTTCTCTCTTTCGCCAAACAGATCTAAAGCGCTTCAGGTACGAACCCTAACACACCACTCTTCTCTAAGCTTTCTAGATTTTGCGCTTATCTGATTCTGTTTCCGTTCAATTTCTGTGCTTCTTAACCCCTACCATGGGATTGGTTGTCTGAAAATCGAATATACTCCAATTTGGATCATACGTAACTTTTTCAATTATTGATTATGTCAAATAATTGTGTGGTTATGGGTGTCTTGGGATTTTGTTGATTTGTGGATTGGATTTTGTGCGAATTTGATTTCCATTTCAAAATTTGCCTTGAAATTCATGTATTCTTCTTTTGTACACCGTTGTTTCTCTCAATGTCTCAATACCCTGTGGTTCGAGTAAAGGAACGATTTTGGAGTATTATAGTCGATTTTATTGTGTAAATGTCTTGATTTTTATCACTGATACCATGTATATGGTGCCAACAGAAACTTCTGATTAGTTTTCTCTTGTGTGGTTATGTAGTGTACTTTTACATAGGGCCGGTTTGAATTATTCCTCCAAAAGGAGTTTTAAGAGAGAAATGAGAAAAAAAAAAATATGAAATTTACTTCTCCAAAAGTTAATATTGGCTTTTCATTAGCTAATTTGTTCTACATTTTTTAAAAAAAGTTAAAAGAGAGAGCTTTTACAGATTAGCTAATGAAAATTAATTTTAATTTTAGAAAAAGTAAATTTCATATTTTCCTTCTCATTTTCTTCTTCTAAAAGTTCTCTTTGAAAAGCTCACCCACACTGGTCCTTTGTTTTGGATGCTGGAAAAATCTAAAAATGTTGCTACATGCAATATATGTTGACAATTTTTTGTATTCCTATCTGCTTTGACTTGTTGTGGTTATTTATATTTTTTCTTCAGTGTGTCGGAATCTAATAACTTTTTGTCTCAAGTTGTTAGGATGTTTTGCATTTAGCCAGCACAGTTTTTGTGTCAAGGTATTTCCATTGTTATGTTTGTGAGTTAGTAGGATTTTAGGATTTAGTTTCCCTACCAATCTGGTTGTCATGGTTACATGCTTGTAGTGACTGTTGGACCTTTTTTTTTCTGTAGCAATATTCTTGTGTCATGCCCTTTGTTTATTTGGATAGGAATGTTTCTGAATTCATGTATTCTTTTTGTTTTTCTTTTGAATTCTGACTTGAGTTTTTTATTCTTTTGTTTGTATAGTGTAGACTGTAATCATGTCAGGCAAGTACGTCATATCTGCTATTCTTGGATCATTTGGAATTGCATGGGCCTGTGATCATTATATTTCGGACAAGAAGATATTTGGAGGTAAGTTGTGCTTTCCATAGGAATTGATTTGTACGGTGGCTAGCTCAGCAGTATGTAACTGCTACTTTCTTTCTTCAGGCACCATCCCTGGCACTGTTTCTAACAAAGAGTGGTGGGAAGAGACTGACAAAAAATTGCAGGCATGGCCTCGCACCGCTGGTCCACCAGTGGTCATGAATCCCATAAGCCGCCAAAACTTCATTGTGAAGTCTCGCGAGTAATATGTTTTTTTGTTAAATGATTTTGAGTTAATTGGTGCACGTTGGCCACAGGATATGTTTCCATAAATGATGATCATGTTTGAGGCATAAAAACTCTTGCAGTTCAATTGGTATTCGCACGTTTTTAACATGTGAATGTTTACTTGTCAAAATAAAAGAATACTTAAGCAACCATCTGTTGTTTGATGCATATTCTTGTATTCAAATTCTATATTTAGTCTTTAGCTTGGTATGAATGAGAATCAATGCCTAAAATTATGTTTAGCAGAGATGTGCTAATGATTATTACGAGTGGTTTATTGTGTTTCTTTACAGCGGTTGTATCGGCTACTATATTGGGTACTTTTAGGCAGTGTCGTTCAGAAAGAGAATTCAACTTGGGATTATCTTCCCTTGCTGTAAAATTATGTCTGGCGTTGAATTTTTTTTTTTACAATTTGTATGTAAATTTAATGTTATTGACGCAATACTGAATTCATTGATAAGTATTTAGGATTCAAATTTTACTACACGCCCTTCTGAATGTAAACCATCCAAATACGTCTTGGTTGGATTTTTCCTTGCGCGACATATCTGCTGCAATCAGTTGATTTGCATTATGGCCCATTCTTTGTATTAATTTATGAACCTGTCATTTTATCATGGTGAGGGTAGTATGAGTACATTTCAGCTTAGCATGAACTGCTTAGCTAGGTGTAAAACAACACGATGAAAACTCATTCTTAACATCTAAGGCAATGTGAAAAGAAAATCCTTGTTTTGTTTGAATTGTGGTGTTTTTTGGCTTGGTTTAGAAGTTAAAAGTATTTGGGTGGCGACCAGAGAACATCCTTGACATTTTTGGCAATGTCATGCAATTCTCGTTTGGATAATATCATTTAGGGCAAGGTTTTGAGAAAAATTTAGTAAACTATAGTTATAACTTGTAAACTTCACTCATAATCTTCTGAAAGTTTAAGTATTAAAAAAAATATTTGCAAGTAAACATATAATGTAGTGTATCTATTTCATATATAAAAGCTTAGTTACAGCACCATGCATTTGCCATATCGTCATTATTTTATTCGTCACACTAGCTCATTTGCTAACGTATTAGCGTCTCCAGAATTCTACCTTCTGTTTAATGTCATGTATAATCTACCCACCCATTTTAAATTTAATCCTTACATATAATTTTTTTCTTATCTCTTATGAAGAATGTTCTCGACTACAATTGTCATGACATATTACTATTATTATTATAAATAAAAAAATTCCAAAAAAAAAACAATAAAATCGTATGTGGTATTTCCATTCTCTTATTTTGTTTATGATTTTATTTTTATTCCTCAACTGTATTATTTGTAAGTCTTTTCTTGACTCTCTTTGCAAAAAGAAGTTTCTTTTGTTACAATTCTATTCGGTTTTGGTCTACACATAATTGATTATTTATAAAATATTAATTAAATAGTTATTATGTGAAACTGAAATATATTTACCTTAAACACTATATTAAATACTGCTTTGTGAATTTTAACATTATTACATAATATATTGAAAGATGTAATGAAATTAAAAATTTCATACTACCTTCTTTTTTAAAACAAAAATCCATTTATTTAAAATGGAATATCATAATCTTAAAGTAGATTGTAAAGTGAGAACTAAGGTTTAAATTACATTTAGGGTCAGATCTTGTCTTGAATAAGATTGTCTTTGGAAGGGAATATCTACATGAAAAGAAAAAAAAAATAGATCGTACAATTTGAATTTTTAAAGTTCATGTAATTTGATTATGAAATAAGGGATTGAGATTCAATCTTTTTAGAAATGATACTATATATTGGATTAAGAAGTAAAAAGTTTTTTTTATATATATAATTTATATATCATTCATATAAATATTTACTATATCATGTTTACTATTATTTTTTATTTTATTATATTTTTTGCTATATTGAAAAAAATTATGTTATTAACAATTTATCTTCTACACCTGTCCTTACCCTTACGTTTTATTGAACAAGTTTTATAATAACTTCATTCACAATATTTCTAACAGTCCCTAATCCCAATCTCCTTAAAAACATTATCTACATGTACTTATGAATACTTTAATTTATAAACTAATTTTATTTTTCGGTTGTTAAGTTACAAAATATTTATATAATTAATAATTTTTTTAAAAAAATCTTATTTCTTTTGTATAATTTTAAAAAATATTTATAATTATTCAATTTAATAATCTATCATAATATTCGTTTTGAATATTTTTTTAATATCTCCCAATTATGCTGCATATAAATATCAATTTAATATTAATTTATATAGTTAACATAATAAAATTGGAGATGAATATATGTTCTTACATTTGATTTCAATAAATATTTTCTAATTATTTAAATTTATAATTTAAAAATAATATTATTAAAATAATTTTAATATCTTTAAATTATATCATACACCAATAATTTATAAACCACACAACGCGGGTAAATATCTAGTTATTAGTTAATATTAGAACATCTCTAATTCACAAGATTAAAAGGCTCCCCTATTCTATTTGTAAGCTCCAAAATTTGCAAGTGTTGAAACTTGGTGGATGCTTGGAGCTGGAAGCATTACTCAAAGCAATGTGTTTTGTCCTACACTGAGATTATCAACTTGAGCTGGCTTGCAGTTCTATGTGTGAAATTCCCTGCTCTTAAACTATTGTCTGTTGCTAACTGTTGGAGTCTAAGGTATTTGCCACTGAGTGTTAAAAATATTCATGAATTAGCCTGTTGTAATTTGGACTTGGAACTGTGGAAGGACCAATTTGAAGTTAAAATATGTTCAGTTTTGGTATTTACCACAGCTGGTGACCTTGCCTCAATGACTTCAAGAAACTGCAAACTACTTACAGTTATTGTTTGTTAAAAACTGCAACAATCTTGAAATGCTTCCAAAGTGGCTGTCAACTATGAATAATCTGAAAACACTTGCTATAGAAGATTGTCCAAGGCTTCTATCTTCCCATATAACATCCATCACCTAACTGCACTTGAAAGTTTGACAATCAAAGGTTGTTTAGAAAATATCAGCCCCATGTTGGAGAGTATTGGCCCAAAATATCACATATCAAACAAGTTGGCATTGAGAAAGCAGAGGAAGGAGATGAAGAATTAAAGGAAAGGGAAGAGGAAGAATAACCAGAGGAAGACGAAGATGAAGAGGAATGATTTGATGATAAAGATAAGCATTGTAGCCCCACAATAATGTAGTGTGTTGTTCTTGAGTTCTTTCATGTTTTGAACTATTTTCCTTGAGTATACCAGTTCTAACCAGATCCCACTTGGACCATTTGTTTGAAGTAGGCCTCTTGGATTATCTCTCTTTTATCTTCTACCTTTTATTTCATTTTAATTTAGAACCTGCGTGATAGTTGTGCAACGTTTCAATATTTGTTTATTTTTCTTTTTTTAATTCTAACTGCAGTGTTTTTTCTTTCATTTAAATTAATATGCGCAACTTTCAAGTATTTCATTTCTACTAATATGCAGATGGTGATAAGATCGTAGATTAGTAAAATTGACTCAAGATAGTATTTAGGAGAACAATGTTGTTGTTATTGTCAAAGTCACACGTGTTAGGATATACTGTATTATTTATAATAATATTTTGGACTGTGGAAGTGGTTGTGATGTATATATCTAAACAGAAAGTGTAAAACATATCGAGTAGAAAGTAAGGCATGCATGTGTACAATTCAGATGTACAGTACGCGATCTCAACAAAAATAAACTAGAACTTTCAATTTCAATGGGAACAGACTGATTGATACATAGGTGCATACATTTCCCAAATGAGTAAATACAATATGAAAACTGTGGACTAGCTTATATGCAATATATCCCATTCCAAGGTCATCACTTCTTGCACTTATCCTCCCCAAACCTAACATGTCCAACTCAAATAGAAGCTTCAATTTCACAAATAACCCTTTGGACAAACTATAAAGGTGAAGATTTATCAATGCCAATGGCCTTGAATTTACTTTGACACACACCTTCACTGCAAAAAATAATTCCCTTTAAGTCTACTATTTAAAGTTGTTGTAACTCATCAGTTCCTCTGTATTCATGACAGTTTCACATACATCAAATCTTCAATAGTGCACAGGATAAAATACTTGAGTGACTCATTGTTCTCAGTTTTGCTTTATCTCTCGCAGCATTTCCACTACATTCTTCATTTTCGGCCGTTTAGCTGGGGTGTTGTCAGTGCACAGCAATGCGATTTTCAAAGCAGCAAGCATTTCTTTCCTCCAACCAAAGGAAACTGTGCTAAGCTTAGCATCCAATATCTGCTCTGGAGTTTCCCCTCTTACTGGAGCACTATGAACCCATTTCACCAAATCAACACCTTCACCAAAATCCTCATCAACTGGTAGTCTTGTTGTAAGGATTTCCAGTAGAACAACACCATAGCTATAAACATTTCCTGGTGCTGTGACTTGCATAGTATATGCATATTCTGCAATACAGGAGAAATGTAACATGAATTCTGCTAAATACAAGAGAAGCAACGTTTAGAATTTTTACATTGCTATCTAATCACAAATTGACACGGGTGGTAAGTTGGTTAACTTGTACAATAACTACCTAAAAAGTCACACCTACCATTATTTCTAATTTATTGACAGGGTAAAAAAAAATTCACTGAGTGCATAGAAATGAATAGGTGGAATAGATGGGAGAATTGCATGATAGAAAGTAGTATACCTGGTGGTATGTAACCAAAGGAACCAGCAACTGCACTAATACTTGCAGTGCCTTTGGTTGGATCCAGAAGTTTGGAAATCTCAATCTCCCCAACCACCGGCTTGAAATTTGAATCCAAGAGAACATTGCCAGAAGAAATGTCAAGATGGATGATTGCCACATGATGAAGGAAAGCCAAACCTTCTGCCACACCGATGGCAATGGATAACCTAGCAGGCCAGTCAGGCTGATACTCAGGTTTCCTCGTAGATTCATGAAGAAGCTGTGCCAATGTTCCATTTGGAAAGTAATGATGCAAGAGAAGAGCAACATCTTCATAAATAACATAGCCAATGGGACGCACTAGATTATCATGACACACTTTGCTCAGTCTTTCAAGTTCTCTAATCATCTTGTTCTGGTGGTGGATTATTGTCTTGTCTACAGACTTCAGTCTCCTAACAGATAAGACAACCCCTGAAGGCATGATTGCCTTGTAAACTGTGCTGAAAGTTCCACTGCTGAGCTTGTTGGCGTCTTTCAGTGTTGCTTTAACAACGGCATCAAGATCTACAGCTTGTCTTAGGTTATCAACAAAAACAGTTCCTGCAATTATAGTTGGGTTGTCATCGGTGCCATCATCAACAATCCCAGCAGCATCTTTGGCTACTTTTTCTTGCCTCTCCCTGATCATAAACAGCAAGACAACTATGGTTACCGACATAAAAACAGCCAAACCAGAACCAATTACAGCCAGTATGATTCTATAAGAAACCCTGTGATGGTAAGCCTTGTGATCATCGTAAAGGTCTCCACATGAAGAGTTCAAAGGCTCTCCACAAAGCTCTTTATTGCCCAAAAAACTTGAACTAGGACTCTTCTGGAATGGTACAAAAGTTGGCACAGGACCTCCTAACAGATTATTTGAGAAGTTCACCTCTATCAAGCTCAACATTCCCTTAAGCTCAGGTGGGATGTTACCTGATAGTCGATTATTTGAAACATCCAGAGAAACAAGTTTGTCCAGTTTTCCTAATTCAGGGGGCACTGGTCCATGAAGATGATTGAAGCTCAAATTTAAAGCTATCTGTAAGTTCCTAATGTGACCAATCTCAGAAGGAATAGTTCCAGTCAAATAATTACTGCCCAGTTGTAATTCAAGAAGTTTTACACAATTTCCAATTTCACGAGGAATCTCTCCTCTTATGAAATTTTGGTCTAACAGCAAGTACTGCAACCTGGAGATATTGCAGATTTCATTTGGTATTGTCCCATTGAATCTGTTGTTGCTAATATCAAGCTTGTTAAGACTTTTGCAACTCAAAATCGATTTTGGAATATCACCAAATAGGCTATTTCCAGAAAGGATCAGTTCCTGAAGGTTCATAAGTTGTCCAAAGTCTTGCGGCATTGTTCCAGTAAACCCATTTGAAGCCAAATTCAGGAGGGTAAGATTAGAACACTGAGTGAATTCGGACACAACCTCACCAGAAAGATTATTATTATCAGCTTCAAAGTAGGTTAGGCTAGTAAGATTTCCGATGGTCTTAGGAATACTACCTACTAGATGGTTGTATCCAATTCTAACACTGGAAAGGGCTCTGCAATTCCCAATTTCCTTAGGAAGTTCACCACTTAAATTATTCTGCGTGAGAACCAGAACTTCCAGCTTCCCTGGGGCGAAAATGCTTGCTGGTATTGGACCTTCAAGCTGGTTAGAGTGCAGGTTAAGTATCTGAAGCTCGGAGATCGAGCCTAGATCATCAGGAATCCTGCCATCTAAACGGTTCTCATAAGCAGTGAAAAGCCTCAAATTGGTTAAATTTCCCACCCAAGAAGGTATAAGACCACTCAAATGGTTACTAGAAATTTGAAAATCCTGCAATTTCTCTAAGCCCTGAAGTTCCATTGGTATTTCTCCCACAAGCACATTATTGGAAAGGTTCAATGATTTGAGGTTTCTAAGATCACCCAACTGAGGTGGAATTGAACCTTGAAACTTATTTGAAGACAAATCTAGAACTTCAAGATCAGATAAATTTCCAAAAGCAGAAGGAATCAATCCATCGAAGTTATTATTTGAAAGATCAAGCCGCTTCAAAGCTTTGAGCTCAGACATTAAAGTTACATTACCTCGAAGATTGTGGTGAGAAAGATCCAAGCCCTCCACCATTGAGTGGTTTCCACAGCTGACACCTTGCCAAGTACAGTAACCTGAGTTGTTAGCATCCCCCCATCCAGGAACTCTAAGTTCTTGGTTGATGGCAATTAATATAGCTTGGTCCTGAACCTCAGCACCAACAAGTTCAGAACTTGAAACATACCAAGCTAGCAGAATGTGCAACAAGCATAAAATTTCCATCACTGTACAGTGTACACCCTCCTCTTTTCTTCTCTTCTCTGCAGAAGTGAAGTGTTAGTGTTTCCACTCCACTCAACAGTGTTCTCCTCCAAGGGCGAAAACTGTAATCAAAACTCTACCAAACACTGTACCACAGCATTAACCCCTTCTGCTTTTTGTTCTTTTCACCAAAAAAGTGCAACTTTCCTTCACAATGAACTTTCCCTTTTCTTTTACTTTGCAAATGTGAGAGAATTTGGAACGAAGAAACAAGAATCCCCGCGTGTATCTTTCTCAGCAAGCTGCTGCTGCTTGCATCACTTCAAGGAATAAACTTTAGAAGCTTCTACCTGAAATGCAATAACCCCAGAAACATATCAACATTTTGGTGAAAACCCATTTGAGGTTTGTTTAAAGAAAAGAAGGAAAAACAAAAACATGTGCTAGTAATTACTGCTACCTCTCAGTTTTAGAAACAAAGAAAACAAATGGAGAGAATAATAATAATAATAATAATAATAATATTAAAAAAAAATCTTTCATTTTCTTGATAGGGGAAACGAGAAGGATAAAAGAGACAAGGGGGGGTTGCATATGAAAACATGGCATACTTGGAAGCAGAAGAAAACATAAGTGCAGAAGGAACAGAGAAAGTGACGGCAGCGATGCAGATGAAAAACTTGTTAACTCTTGAGTGAACAGTGAGTGATGAAATGAGAGAAGAAGCTTATTCAGAGAGAAAGAGTTTCAATGCTTTATCGCAGGGTTCACGGACCAGGTGTTTTGCTACGTCTCAGAAAAGAGAAAGAGAGAGATTTGTGGGAGTGAGAGAGTTTGGGAATGAAATTCTTTCTCACGAGAAATGGGCAGTCATCACTGAATGAAAGCTGCATAAAACTCCTGTCTCAATGCATGTGGGGCTCAGTTTAACACAGAGTTTTGTGTTTGGAAGCATAATAATATGCATTGCATTGGGCGCAATAAATTCTCCTCCTCAAAAATCAAATCTTTGTTTTCAAAAATTTTCTAGTTTTGAATGGGTGAAAAATTAAATCTAAACAGGAAAAGTGATTTATTTTTTTTGAAATTGATAAAATAAAGTTTGGCCCCACTTCACTATATATCTGAAATGCTTGAGTTCAAATTAGATGTAAAAATTCCATAGTAAATAATTTATAAAAGTCTTAAAAACAGAAGAGTGATAAACAGGTTCTATGATTTCTGTTTTGTGAAGCTCTAAATGTGTAGCATTTATTTGGTGTCACATATTTAAGGTAAATGGGCGTGTGGAAAAAAGGGATGGTGGATGGATGTCAGAACCTAGCCAATGTTTTGTTGGTCACACAAAGGGAGGGGAAAAGGGCCCTGCTGGGAAATCAAATTGCTATGCCTTATTGCCTCTTCTGAATATTATCATAGATTTGAGAAGACAATAAAGTTGTGTTGCAAAGATCACAATACCTAATCCTAGGATTCTCTTCATGTAGGCTTATTTTATATAGGGAATGAGACTTGCCCTTTTCAGAAATATATTTCAGTTTATTTTGTTAAATAAATATACCTAAACATATTTCCACAGAAGTTCTGAATTTCAGGGACCTGTCTTTTTATTTTTTCCCACCTGACATCCCCCCCAATCTGGTGTCCCATTCATAATTCAGCCTCTCCAATCATGAAAGGGAAATATTAACAATTATGCATAAAAGGAATTTGATGTATGTTAAATCAGAAAGATAATTAGTAATTCTCTTGTTTATATCTCAGTTAGAGTACACCATGTAGTTTGAATGGAACCATGTTGATTCATTCCATCACCAAGTTACAATGTCAATTATAAGGTGTTTGGGTTTATTTAAATTTATGGTGTATCTACCTGTGTAAAAGATTTTTACCATGTCATTTAATAATAAATTTAACAATGATAAATTTATTACTATTTATAATAATTTTTTAAAAATTATAATAACAATAACTTTTAATTGATTGATAATATAAAATTGTTTACGCTAATAATTAAAGTTTTAAACTTGTCTCAATTTACATGTGAAACTCATAATTTGATTAGTTCAAAACGTTCAAACTTCGAAGAACATATAATATAGAATGTCAATTATAAGGTAATTAGATGTATTTGCTACCTACACTTCACCTAAACTTTATTTGTTGAGAGAGCATATGCATGATTGAGCAATCAAACTGTCCAGTTAATCCTCCCTACAGTGCTTGATTTTCCACACCCTCCCCTTCATGCTAAGAGCAAAGACATATCTTTATTCTTGAAGACAACACTGAATAGCTTATTGGACTCTATGCAATATTTCCATTAGGAAAGCCAAATTCTTGAATGGAGTGAATAAAAGGCTCTGCAATGTATAATAATAACACACAACAATAACACAATGACGTGGCTGTGCAAAACAGTGAGACAGACCATATGCATTCCAACAAGTGCCATAATTTTATGTTATACCTTAATTCTTTGTGAATAATTTTCAAATCGCAGATAATACATCATATTAACTAGCTTAAAAAAATCACTAGTGTCAAAAAGCATACTTTAGAAAGCATATTTTGTCCTTTAATTGCTCTCTCTATGTTATCATTGCCACCATTAATTACTACACAAGTTACACCTGTATAAATTTTATAGGTAAGGCTACTATATTACAACAATGATATCCATGTACTTATGTAGTTTTTTTTTTTTCTCTCTGACCTTACCATATCCCATTATCTATCATCTTTCTTACTTCTTTTTTTTTTTTCCACTAATCTCTATCTTTTTTTCACCTCCTACTCCCAAAATACTAGGATGTATATGTATATATTTTTATTATATTCTGATATAGAGATGTAGTAGACAAAACTCAAAAGTTTTCAACAATGTCAACATCAATGAACATGGTTGTGGACCATATGGCTGCAAAGAAAGCGGAGAAAAAGGAAAGTGTTACTGTTTTTTCTTGCAAAGCATGATAATGACGAACGATCGCATTCACCAGGGATGTTACATGCCCATTTTTGAATCTCAACAAAGGCATGGAGGGAAAAAATTACCACAAAAAGTAAACTATGCAATTATATTAAAATTTCTTGCACTAACATGGATAAAGTTATTTCATAAAGTGCATAAATAACAGTTAAATATTTTTCTTCAAAATAAAATAACAGTTAAATATTTATGATTTTGTATATATGGATTTTATCCTTAAAGATTTAGATTATTTACTTCTCAATATCGCGGATTATTATCATTATTGCCTTATAATATATATTTAATTTTTTTCTTAGATAAAATTTAATCTAATGTAAAGTGACTTTTCCTTTTTAATCTCAGATATTGGGAAAGTTATAATCGAAACATATATGCGTTTGCAATGGTGTTGGTGATGTTATGTTGTTTTAATTTTTTAATTATGTTTTAAAATTTTAAATTTTTTAAAATGTAAAAAACTATATACAATTATATTATCTACTCAATAACACCGTTGAGTTTACTAATTAGATCTCAATGCACATTACAAAATACTATTGATATTATTAATTAAATTTTTAAGTGGTTGATTAAAATCAATTAGAATTTTAATATTTTCACAAAATAACTATTTATTTTATTGAAATCTATAACTGATAAATATTATTGAATATAAAATTTGTTACAATGAAAATTCATGATAATAAATATTATAAACTATATTTTAAATTTATGATAAATAATTTATGTTGTGGTGATAAATTTATTTTTAATTATTTACAATTTATTTAAAAAATATGAAAATAAAGATAAAACTCATATATTAAAATAGGTAAGAAATAAACAAAAATATTAAAAATATTCTCATTGACAAAAATAACTAAAAATATGCTCGTTAAAAGATAATTTCAATTAATCTATGATAACTATTAATATTTTATGAATATACAATTTTTCAATTAATCTAAGAAAAAATGGTACCATTTTTATAAAGAAAAAAAAAAAAACAGATACTTTATAACCAACCATGGATTAGTAAGTAAGTAGCATTGGAAATAAATAAGTAGGAAATGACAATTGTAATACACAAATTGATGTGTGATATGATATCATATCATTGGAGTCTTAAAAGCAAAACACAAAATCAAAAAGTAAGGCAACAATGAATTATTTGATATGGTGAGTGGGACCAAAGCTATGGGCAAGGAGTAGAGGCATCTTACAGACATGTAGGTCCAAATCATGTCTGTGTGACAGTAGGTGGCCACCACTATACATTATCATAGTTATCAAATACAAAGAAACTTTATAACAATGTTGCAAATTTCACATTCTTCATTCACAAAGTTTACCCCTGCATTTTAAATCAGTTCATAAAAGGCAAAGACAACAACATCATGGATGTCCTAGCACAATTTTTCCATTTTTCACATTACTTTTCTTTTACTTCTCTATTTTAGATACCTGAAATTCCTCCTAGATTTCTCACATCTTTTAATGTTGGTGTTCTTTTGATTCTAGTTTCTTATTATTGATGTTCTCTTATAAAATTCTTTAAGATTTTTATTGTTGTAAAAAATTTCTCTCGCGTAGAAAAATTTGTGTTTTTTATGGATCAAAAAATCAATTTTGTGGATATAGATTTACCTGTAATATTCCTATGTTTATTATAAATTTTGAAAAAATATTCTTGAGCATCATTTTTAAAAAAACAGTAATACTATTTATATTTCTTAGCGTAATAAATTATTAATTTTGTATTTTACATATTTCTTTTAATCAAATCAATTTTATTTTATAATTATTTTACTTTTTATATTAAACAATTAAGTATAACTTATACATTTAAAATATTTTTTTAATAATATGTTAATATATTTTTATTTTTTAATACTTCAAAAAAACCGCAACATTAATCCAAATCGAACATAGAAGATCAGTTTAATTTCATTCCATTTTCATAACTAATTTAAACTAAATTGCATTTATATTTAATTTTTTATTTAATTTAGACAAATTTTAACACAAAAATCAAATACAAAACTATTTTAAAAGATTCTTCCCTTTCCCCTCCCCTTTCTGCCATTTCTCTTGAATCAAACAAGATGTGATGTTACACGGTAAAAAAAAAAAAAAAATTATAATATAATTCACAGTAATTAAACTGTTATTACAATTATAAATTTATAATTTCCCTCTCATTTTACATAGATCTATCTATTCATGAATCAATCAAACATTTGATTTCTATTTCTGGAACGGATAGCATGTTGCATCTTTCGTCTACTAAACAATCAAGCCCTGCCATATAAAACCGAAAATAGGGTTTCAATTAGACTGAAATATACATACTATAACCGAAATGCTCATAAAGTATCACTTTTTAATAGAATATAATACTAGAGTCGTACTACTCACTTCTTTGTCTTATTTTATTGAATTTCATTAATAATTAACACTTCGGTGTTAATTAATGGATCAAAAGGATTAGCTTTAAGAAGGGAAAAAAAAGTCATAAAACAAGATTAAAACGCGGAAAGCAAATTAATGGCATGATTAAGCAAAATGGGTGTGATGTTGCAATAATGAGTCTCTTAATACAAAAATCCCAAACAAGGAAGGACCCGAGTTGTTAGCCACCGGCATTGAAATTGTATGATGCATCAAAGTACAAGTAAAGCATGGATGTAATTGAATTCCAACTACACCCATAATAACTATTTATATTTCTTAATCAAATAGTTTAGAGATTTAATCCTAATTAATTTAAATATTGAATGAAATATATTTATAATAAATACACTCAAAATCTCTCCTAAGTTATTATCGTTTTTATACCCATTTAACTTTTGAAAGACATGACTCCACTATCCCCACCTTGTAGCAATTGCATGTGCATGGATGATGGGTGTGAGGGAAAGTGATTATGATCCATATGACACCCAACATCAAAAAGTAATGAAAAAGCATATGGAATTTCACTGTAGAATCTCTAGTGATTGAGACCGGGCTCTCTCTTTGGTAGACATGTATCATGAACCTTGTATCATTTCTTGTCTCACCTCCCTACCCAATCAAGATCACTCTCTGTCTCCCTCTTCTAAGCTTTCTAGTTTGGATTTTTCTTAGCTTCTCCCCACCAAATTGCCTGTTATTACATTTGGTTATATGATTCATTGCCACCCGGATATATTACCATGAATTAATGAATTTTCAAAACATAAAAAATACCCTACAAACATAAGCTTGAAAAAAAAGGTAAACAATGGGGCGAAGTTCTTAAAGTACAAGTGAATATATGTTAAACTACGTTCATTCATTAGTTATCTTAATTATAGATGCTGTGATTTCTAACTTATTTTAATTTATCTGACGAAAAATTTGGTACTTTTTATTCAATATTTTGTTGCCAAAAACATATATACAATTAATGAGTAAAACAAAACATTTACAAATTAATATATACAGGCAATGTTATATCTTATTACTTCCTCTATAAAATTCCTACCCAATCATCTAGAGCATAAAAGTTAATACCTAAGTTTTAAAACATAGGTAAACAAGAGCAAAATTTATATCAAAACACTTATGCGACCTATTGACTACTATTAGGATTAGTTCTAATCCTCAAATAATGAATCTGACAAAAAGATAATCTCAACATCATTTAATGGATTATTTTTGTCGTTTGATAAATTTAATACTATGACCTTTAATATTGAGATATTTACCACATGAGGAATAGATACATCTATCTCATGAGGATCTAACGTTGTGTTCATTTAAGGAGTGTGTATAAATTCTAGTAGAGAGGGGCGGAGAAGGGGGGAGAGGAATAGAATGTCATCTACTAAGTATGCATAATAAGAGTCTAAAGAAATATCTAAATCATAGTGGGTTCGACTGTCGCGATGTATAGAGGGTGGGTCTGAGCCCACTAAGTAAGTGCCACTTTTTGAGTCGTAAAGTCGAGGGGACTGGGAAAGTAGATCACTGGAGTCCTAGTATAAGTCGCTACAAGTCCAATAAAGTGATCCTCCCCAAGATTAATCATCGGAGTCCATGTGTCTTCAAGGCACTCATGTTGTGTGAAAGGTAGAGCCGCTAGGTTCATCATGCTCGCTTGAAACTAAAGTAAGGGTCAATTCTTTCTTACGTCATCATATATTTACACATATGTATAAAATAAACAATTCCTAAGAGTTTCTGCATGAGACCTGTACTGATTACACTAAATATGATTCTTGCACACTCTCAACCAATCTATTCATCATATTGACCAGTTGTCATCTTGAGTTTCTATCACTTGATGGTCTTACAACAATTTGAGTTTATGGTGACCGGTTGGGAGTATACTCATTGCAACACAACATGAGCTCTCACCAACTAGATAATGTTCCATAGTTAGTCGAGGCTAGCAGAGGTAAAATTTAGGATCTTTTGCCACACTCTACTATCACTCCAAGGACTTTGTTCGTACAATGACATTTCACCGGATGCCACTTTGTAATCATTATAGCTTTGGAGACTGACTTCCCAAACACTCCCTCGTTGAAATATCATTGTGGATTCTTTCACTATGGCACTAAGGTAATAATAGAGAACTAATATCAAAATCGTCATGACTTTTGCCTCACTATACACTCATAATCCTCTAAGAAAGATACACACAACCTTTATTATTCACCTCAACCACTTTCCTTTCTCTAAGATATCTACTTTCCATACATAATAACATCACTTGTTATTATTGTAGCCCACTAACATGCTAAAACTCGATATGTCCACGACTCCATGACTTAAGTTTCATTGGGTATCATCTATTCTTTTTCTCACCATAAACAATGGGTTATTTTCATAATTATAAGTGATTCTTATCATCAAGAATTCATCCTAACACTAAAACTATACTTCAGTAATATTATATTACATCACACAAAATATAAAATTAAAAATTTTATATAAATATTTTCAAGATATATTTAAAATTAATGTTATAGACTAATATAACATATCAAAATTTTAAAATAGAATTCTTACACGACATATAATATCTAAATAAATACTCCCTTTCAATTACATATACATCTCAAAACAAGACATTACACTGAGAATTGAAATTAGATATTATTATTTATCATTACTATATTACACATTTTTTTTTACATTAAACTATATACTTTTCATCTAAGTTATTTTATTTACACTCTTCTTCCAGAAAAGACTTACTCCTTTCAAGAAAATATTATAAAAATATTATTTACACTCCTATCCTTAACAAATATAAGCATTATAATATCTTCTCTTGGTTAAAATATATGTTTCTCTCCTTGTTAAATATAAATATATTAATACATTTTAATATAACTGTAATTTTAACTAAAAGTAATTCTAAAACTAATATAATTTTTACATTATCCTGTCATAGAATATTAAAATATTATATTCTTCTTAATTATTTTAAATATTGAAATACACAGTAAGATCATTTTAAATATAATTTTTTTAGTTATAACTTATGATATGATAATGTAAATAAATATTTTTATAATAATTATTAACTGAATTAACAAAATATTTTCAAAATAGTAAAATGTCACGTATTAAAATCTATCGCAGAAAAACATATATTTTAATACAAGAAAAGAGGACAGTTTAATAATTATAAATTATCATAATTAATCATTATTATTATTATTACTATTTAATATTTTATTTTTAAGTTTAGAGTTTAAGGTTTAGGATTCATAAATTATAACTTTAAAATAAATACTTATTTATCTTAATTAATATTTTAATGCAAGTTAACTAAATAAATTTGTTAAATAAACTAAATAAATTATTTTAAAATAATAATTTTAGAATCTAATAATATGAATACCTTAAGAAAATAGGTTCACACTTAAGCTCAGACAACCCAAATTCTATTCACCCTATTCCTATAAAGGATAAGATTGTGGCAAATTCTAGCGTGTACAAATGAATTAAGTTGTCTAGAGTTGAACACTATTTTTAATCTTGTATGATATGGTCCATAGTTGAATCAATAGTTAGAGGCCGTTGGATTATTTTTAAACAAATGAATGGTTAAGATTGAGAGTAGATATTTATTTTATTGAAATTTAAGATAAGAAATTTATAATTAGAAAAAGACGCTTTTAACCTTTTATTTATAAGTTAATAGATAGAGAGATAATTGTAACCTACCACATTCTATGGAGTTCAATAGATCATGGAGTGTCTATTGGGTCTGTAGTGTGTTGCCAAAATCCTCATTATCATTTCATTAGGATCATATGACGTGGTATCTAATGTTTTATTAAGTACTGTTTGATAGTTGATGCTTGAATTTTGATGTATAAAAATTTAGAATTCATAATTGCGTTATAAACATTTTGATCTAAAATAAAATAAGAGATGGAATATAAAACATTCTCTCTAAGATACGTAATTAGGAAAGACAATGTTGGGTTTATAACATGTATGGTTTACAAGAACTCGACAAGATATAGAAGACGATAAAAACTAAAAAATATATATTATTTTATAAATATAATATAATAATATTTTGATTAACATTTAATGTTCCAGTGGTAATACTCATGTTTATGTTTCACGTTTTATAGATATAATATGATAACATTTAGCTTAACAATAGCACTAGAATGTCATCAAATGTTAGTAAACGTTGTCATGTTATATTTATAAAACAATATAGTTTTTTTTTAGCATTTTCTATCTCCAATCAGGTCTTTTTAACTCGTTTATAATCCATATTAAAAATATAATGGTATACTGTCTTTTCCAATTATATATGACAAAAAAAATATTTTATATTATATCTTTTATTTTATTTTAAATTAAAAATATTAACAACACAATTATAAATTCCAAATTTTTAGACATCAAAATAGAAATGATAAGGAATGAAGCAATTGGACATGGTAGATTACAATTATCTATCTATTAACTTAAAAATAAATGATTAAAAACGTCTTTTTTCTATTATAAAATTTTAACTTAAAATTCAATAAAGCAATATCCACTCTCAATCTTAACCATTCATTTATTTAAAAATAATCCAATAGTCTCTGACTAATGATTCACTTATGGACCATATCAAACAAAATTAAAAAAATTGTTGAGCACTGGACCACTTAATTCACTTGTCTACCATAGAATCAGCCTAACATTGGACTAATAATTTACAAACCATGTATGGTTGTTTTGGTTTTTGTCCCAACACTACCTCACTGCCAGAGGCTTGCAAGAAAGAAGTGAATATATCTTTGAGCAAAGTAATATTTTGGTCGTGTGTTAAAGATAATTTAGATTCTAAAATTTAAAAATAATAGAATAATTATTAAAAATATGTGTGTTAACTATTTTAATTTTTTAAATATTTTTTTTATTTTTAATTTATATTATTTATTATTATTTTAATTTTTAATTTAAGAGATTAAAATAAAATAAATAATTAAATTTAAGGATAAAAATAAAAATAAATAATATAATTTAGAGATAAAATTAATAAAAATATATTTGAGCTTTGTTGATTTTTTTTTGGAAGCTTGGTTTATATCTTAGCAATGAAAGGTTACGGGCAAAGATAAAATAAAATAAATTATAAGGACTATATCTAAAATAAAAAAATCACAAAAAAAGAATATGAAAAAAATTAAATACAAAAATTAAAAACAAATATCATAATAGATTAAGGATGAAAAAATAAAACCTATAAAGACTAAAAGGAAAAAAAACTAAAAAATACAAGAACCAAAATATGTATTAAACCAAAAATAAATAAATACTTAATTTATCAACATTAATAAAATTATTTAATTTAATTAATCTTAATTAATAATTGTAAAATACAAAAACACACAAGAAGGGGGTTGAATTGTGTAAACTGTTTTTAAAACTTTTTTTCTAAGACGATACGTTTGCGTATGTTGTTTTCAAAGCTTGATCAGACGCAAGATTGTTCTCTTCTTTAAGATTGATTTTATTATCAGACTGTTCAAGTTATTATCCCCTATTAGTTAACAAATAAATCAATAGAGAAGACAACAATATTTTTATACTGGTTCGTCTAATCAAGACTACATCCAATTCCCAGCAACACGCTAAGGTTCCACTATGAGTATTCTTTGAACCCAGTCACTCCTGGCTAAATACAGATATTATTTGAACACAACCTTCTCAGGCTAACCCAGTATTTTTTGAACCCAGCCTCTGCAGGCTAAACAAGGTATTCTTTGAACACAGTCTCCACAGGCTAAAACAGAGGTATTCTTTGAAACACAGCCTCCTCAGGCTAAGAGCACTACAACAGTGGATTTAGGAAGATGAAAGAATAAGTTTATCCTCTACGCAGAGAGAGGTTTTACAATGAGATCTATTCTAAGTTCAGGGCGAGTGAACTTTGCTTAAGAGTTTGAAGCTTGAATATAATTTCTTTGTTATGCAGTTCGCACGCCTTCTCTTGAAGTAATGAAGTCCTTTTATAGAGAGCTCCTTGAAGTATCCGTTAGACTGAAGATTTGAACGTTAATCCTCTGTCTTGGGGTCTTCAAACGTGTGACAGAGATCAATCAGAATAATTAATGTTTGCACAGACTTTTTCTGACTTGATCAGAGACATCAACAAAAAGCATGATTGCCTTTTATATTGCAGGGCTTTTGCACAGATCTCTATTCTGTCTTTGAAAGCTTCTATGAGTAACGGTTAGATTTGAATTGGGGCGCGAGTTACTCCGTCTGAACTTCATTAAACGAGGTAGACGAATGAATAAATAAATGAGTTGTGTGTTGAATTCATTCGTTTGTCTCCATCAGTCTGTTCCTTCAGTCTGTGCTCTTCCGTCTGAGGCTCTTCAGTTTGTTCCTTCAGTCTGAGGCTCTTCAGTCTAATGCTCCAGTCTGAGGCTCTTCCGTCTGAGGCTCTTCAGTCTGATGCTTCCGTTTGTGCTCTTCAGTCTGATGCTCTTTCTTTCGTCTACAGGCACAACAAACTGTTCTGTAATTATCAAAACTAAGATGCTAAATCATCTTAAGTTAACAATCTCCCCCTTTTTGATGATTACAGACCACACTAGCAGATCCTTGATCTTCTACTTGAGACAGAGCAAAAGGATGTATCAGAGTTAGAGAGATGATCTTTATCATACTGAACTTGAAAGAGTAATAGATCAAAATTTGTTCTTCATCCTCTTTCTTCTTTTGCATATAAACTTCCTTTCAGATTGAGCACTTGTATTATGCTCACTCTCAACTTCTAATCTCTTCTTTTCTTCCATTTTTTTTTATTTTGCTCCTCATCAGCTTTTGCATCTTTCTTTTTCTCCATCCCCTTGGGCTGTACACATTTTTTTTTCAATTCTTTTCTCTTCCATTCTTATTTCTCATTTCTCTCCCCCTTGGGCTATAATCATCAAAAACATCTTTTCTTAAATCTTTTGCATCCTCTGGGTTTTTCACGGAGGCTTCCAAGGCCTTCTTATCTCTCATTAACTTCTTTCGTATGATGAGGTGTATCTAAGGATAACGTGTCTCTTGCTTTAAAAAGCTAGACATATGTAAAGCATTAAAGAGCTTTGTCCTGTACACTCAACAGATATGTTAGAAGATAAGATGACGTTGCGTCTGTTGAAGAGTCAGATAGACTATTTTAACTAATGATCAGACGCAGCGTTTTGTCTATAGACGATAAGGATAGACGAAAGAAATTTAAACAAATGAGAAAACTTATTCAGATAAAACAATTATTTCTAAGTTTTCAACATTGATTTGTTTAAATTCTTTGTAAGAGAGTATTGAATCAATGAAAATCATTTTGAATAAATTAATATCAAAGATTTATTTTTTTTGTTGGATGTACATATGAGCAACTCACCTTGCTTAAAAAATTATTTCCAGCTTCATTCAATTGATGTTTGAATGCACTTCTTCAATGCACTTGGGTTCAATTTTTCTTGACACCAAAGCACGTTCAGAAAGGTCTCTAAAATTTGACCTGTTTGCATTCTTTGAAAATTTTGCTTCTTCCGTCTGAATAGGTGAATATGTCTTCTCAAGACCCATAGATGGTAGATCTCTTACATGATTTGTTGTTTTGGAACAAGGACATGTTGATGATCACATATTGCATGTATCCATTGTTCAGATTGTACCATCTTCATACATTCTCTCTTTCTATCTGCAACAAAAATTATTTTTGATCATGGTACCCAAATTTTCTTGGGTCTAACTTTGTTAGTTGTAGGATTCCGTCTGTCATAGGGTTCTTAAATAACCTTCAGATTGTTTCGGAAACCTGTTATAAAATTCATGTATGCTTCTACATACAGACGAATTAATTTGTGATTTTCTTTCGTCTGTCACATGATTATAACCAAGTTCACTCTTGTTAAGAGGAGATCTTCCATATTTTAAAGTATTTTCGAGCTTGGAAGAACTCAAGGTGAACTTGTTTAAATCTTTCTTTAAGAGTTCATTTTCTTCTTTTAAATATTCAAATCTAAGAAGAAGATGACTCTTTTCAGTATCAGACGAAGAGGATGATTCATCTGATATGTTTTTCTCAGATAACTGGACATTTATAGCTTTCAAGTTTTCAATTTCTTCTAAAGCCTTTTTGAGCTTAGATTTGCAATTTATATATTCTTGAGCTATAAAATGTGAGTTAGCGAGAAGAACATCATATGACATGTCCTCATAGTCTGAATCTAAATCTGAATCTGAAGAAGATGAGGATGAACTAGATACATTTAAAAGATTTACCTCAGATGATAGAATGTCTCTTGCCATGAGACAAATATTTGCATTCTTTTCTTCAGATGATTCGTCTGAGCTTTCATCATCGAGATCATCCTAAGTGGTTTGTTTCCTCTTTCTTCTAATCTTTTTGGGATCCCTCTTCTTCATCAATCTTGTGAATCTTCTTGCCATCAAGGAGATTTCTTCTTCAGAGGAATATTCTGAGTTTGTTGATTCTGCTTTCTTCATACTTGACTCTTCTCCATCAAGCTCATCAATGTTGGATAGAGCAATAAGCTCTTGAATTTTCAGCTTCCCCCTTTTACACAAATGAACTTCATGCACTCTTAGCGCTCCAATGAGTTCATCCAGAGTAAGGGTATTCATATTTCTCCCAACAGATATAGCAGTGGACATAGCTTCCTATGGTGCAGGTAAGCTGTCCAAAATCTTCATGTTGTTTTGGGCTCTTGAAAAAGTAATTTCCAATGTAACTAGCCCATTCAGAATAGTTTGGAATCTTCCAAACATTCCATCTATAGATTCTTCTCTTCATGGAGAACATTTCGTACTCTCTTTGAAGGGTGACAGCTTTCCTAAGTCTGACATCTTCAGTTCCTTCATAAGAGATATTCAACGCATTCCAAAGCTCTTTGGCTGTTTTGTAGGCACAGAGTCTGTTATATTCTATCCTAGAAAGAGCACACGTTATGGCATAACGTGCCTTGTTGTTGAGCTCTGCGATTGTATATTCTTCATTTCCCCACTCTGATTCAGGCTTGGTCAGGGGAATGTCTCATTCTGTTATGATTTTCCAAAGTCTATATTTTGTAGACTTGATGTACATCTCCATCTGATCTGCCCAGTAAGGGTAATCATTTTCAGAGAAAGTTGGAGGAGTGTTCATGGAGGAACCTTCGGCAATGAGCATCGTCTGGAAGTTCACCATCCCAGATCTTTTCCTCTAGCAGCTGTTAAGCGCTCAACCCTTAGAGGTTGAGCTCTGATACCAAACTGTAAAATACAAAAACACACAAGAAGGGGGGTTGAATTGTGTAGACTGTTTTTAAAACTTTTTCTCTAAGACGATGCGTTTGCGTCTGTTGTTTTCAAAGCTTGATCGACGGCAAGATTGTTCTCTTCTTTAAGATTGATTTTATTATCAGACTGTTCAAGTTATTATCCCCTGTTAGTTAACAGATAAATCAATAGAGAAGACAACAATATTTTTATACTGGTTCGTCTGATCAAGACTACATCCAGTTCCCTAGTAACACGCTAAGGTTCTACTATGAGTATTCTTTGAACCCAGCCACTCCTGGCTAAATACAGATATTATTTGAACACAACCTTCTCAAGCTAACCCAATATTCTTTGAACCCAGCCTCTGCAGGCTAAACAAGGTAATCTTTGAACACAGCCTCCACAGGCTAAAACAGAGGTATTCTTTGAAACACAACCTCCTCAGGCTAAGAGCACTACAACAGTGGATTTAGGAAGATGAAAGAATAAGTTTATCCTCTACGCGGAGAGGGGTTTTACAATGAGATCTATTCTAAGTTCAGGGCGAGTGAACTTTGCTTGAAAGCTTGAAGCTTGGATATAATTTCTTTGTTATGCAGTTCGCCCGCCTTCTCTTGAAGTAATGAAGTCCTTTTATAGAGAGCTCCTTGAAGTATCCGTTAGACTGAAGATTTGAACGTTAGTCCTCTGTCTTGGGGTCTTCAAACGTGTGACAGAGATCAATCAGAATAATTAATGTTTGCACAGACTTTTTTTGACTTGATCAGAGACATCAACAAAAAGCATGAGTGCATTTTTTATTGCAGGGCTTTTGCACAGATCTTTATTCTGTCTTTGGAAGCTTCTATGAGTAACGGTTAGATTTGAATTGAGTTACTCCGTTTGAACTTCATTAAACGAGGTAGACGAATGAATAAATAAAATGAGTTGTGTGTTGAATTCATTCGTCAGTCTCCTTCCGTATGTTCCTTGATCGTGCTCTTCCGTCGATGTTTCGATCGAGGCTCTTGATCTGTTCCTTGATCGTGCTCTTCCGTCGATGCTTGATCTGTGCTCTTCCGTCGATGCTTGATCTAAGGCTCTTGATCGATGCTCTTGATCTCGTGCTCTTAAATCGATGCTTCCGTCTGAGACTCTTCAGTCTAATGCTTCAGTCGGAGGCTTTTCTGTCTTATGCTTCAGTGTGAGGCTCTTCAGTCTGATGCTTCCGTCTCTGCTCTTTAGTCTAATGCTTCAGTCTGATGCTCTTTCTTTCGTCTACAGGCACAACAAACTGTTATGTAATTATCAAAACTAAAATACTAAATCATCTTGACTTAACAATAATATGATAGACTTAATTTTTTTTTAAATATTCATAAATTACATAGTTTAAATAAAATCTTCAAAACTCTCTTGAATTAAAAAATTTGAAAAGTAATTATATTTAATAATAGTATTTGTATTAAAAATATTTTTTTTATTAATAAATGTAACGTGTTAATCATGCCAAATGTTTTTTACTACCAAATAACTATAAACTATTACTAGAATGATTTTTATCACAATTATTTTATAGTTAATAAATTATCATGTACGATCATTTATGAGTGGATTTAAAAATTGTTTTAAATTAAGGGTATATACTTTTTTTGTCTTGATAAATTTATAAACATATGCAACAGTATAAAATATGGTATTTTTCATTAATAAAATTCATAATAAATTATATTTAAATACTTATAAATATATTTAAAAATAAATTATATTTTTGTAATTAAAAAGATATAATTATTCATTTTATAATCTTGAAATACTAAACTAGAATGCTCTGTCCACTCTTTCATGTCTACTTTCATTGAATGATATTCTCTCCACGGTTATGGAGTTGTCATTCATTTTTATCTTAAAAGTTACCTTTATTTTAGATAAACTTAATCTTTTTCTAATTTTTCTTGATTTTCATTAATATTTATTTCCTTTTCTATATATATAATCTTAATATTTCTTATAAAAATATTTTAAAATAAAAATTTAAATAAAAATAAAAATATATTATCATCAACTTAAATTATAAAATTTCAATTAAATTATTAATAAATAATTTTTTTAATATTTATTTATTTGAAATGCCACAGTATTTTTTATACATGGAAAATTTAAGGCGAATCGGGGTACATACTCCTGCTGGTGCACCTAATGTACTTATTTATATTTTTAAATAGTTGATTATAATATGAATTTTGCACATGAAACTAAATTTGATGTGTCCATGTGCACTGCATAAGGGTAGAGAATATTAGTAACTACGTAAATCTGGACTCAGTCTAACGTGCATATGTTGGCCGAACACACAGATGGACGTTTGTAGAATATTTCTGATGGAAGCACTCCATGTAGCATAGCATTCTGGGTCTAAATAAAGGGCCTTTCGTCCCCAGGGAATTGTTAAAATAATAATGTGCTTACTTAGATAAATGTTTTATAAAATTTAATTATGAAATATTCCTATAAATTTAAAAATGTATAAAACATTTAGCAAGATCTATTGAAATAAAATGTAAAATTTGTTAATTTACATCTTTTAATAAATTTTGGTATAAATTAGTTTTAGCCAATTTAAATGTTAGTTTTTTTTTTTTTGTTTTTTTTGTTTTTATCAATGAGATTATAACGATGGCCAATGTGATATAGTAAGATATAAAACTCCCCAAATTAATTTTTATAAATAATTACTTATAATAAAAATTTAGTCGAAATATTTATTAAAATTTTTGGAAGAATATGTGTATTGATTATTTATTGTTATATTTTAATTAAGTAGAAAATGTTATTACAGTTTATTATTATTGTGTAGCCATGCCGCAACGGTAACTTAGGTAAGTTGTGGTTATGTTTTTATTTAATTAAAAAATAATTTTATTGTTTGACTTTTTATTCATATTTATTATTTCGAATGTTATTTGTTATTAAACGTTTCAAACGTTATATGATCTTTCTAATTTATTATATAATCATTATTTGAATTATATTATTTTTTGTATATGATTATATATATGTATTTAGTATGAAAAATTTATCAAGAATTTATATGTTAAATTATATATAGTTAAGAAAAGTTACTAATTTTAAAAATGTATGTTTTTATGAAATTATTTTCTAAATTGCGTTAATATACATAATGTAGGTTGAAAAATTTAAATAACAAGAAAATAAAAATGAATAGAGTCTATAAAATACATAATTAAGAATTGGATAAATAAATATATACTTGAGAATAAAATACTGTATAATAAATTTTCTATAAATTAAATACAAAAGAATGTTTTAAAAATTTATCTAGAATAATTTGTGAGTCATAAAATTATAGAATGATTAGGAAGTTATGTATGAAAATTAAGACATAATCATAAAAATAAGAATAAAAATCATATTCTAAACTATTAAAAAAATTCTAAAAAAATATAACTTTTAAATGAAAATTTTGTAGTAATTATATATAATTTGTGGCTCTTGATGAAGAATAAATTGAACAGGCTCAAGAAGAATGAAAACTGGAATTAGGAAGGATAAAGGAAGGAAAAAGTCCATGATTGCAAGGAAAAAGAAAGGAATTTGCAAAACTTTGCAAAATGACAAAAATGACAAGATTGCCATTTTGAATTGCGTTGCAATTAGAATTGCTTCAATCAAGTGTCATGTAATATATCCAGATAAAGGAGAAAAAGACAGATTAAATGAAGATAAGAAGCATTAATGGCAGATTCAAAGTAAAGTCAAAGTTATTTTACATTTAATGCTAAAAAAAAGTTGACTAAATAGTTCTTATAACTAAACTAGCTTAACCATTTAATTGAAATATTTATTTTAATATTTTTTCATCAATAAATATGACAATTGAATGCACATTTGGCACTTGTAATGAGAGTTAAATTTTTAAAAAAAGCTAATTAAATGGTTCTTTGTAATCAAACTAGCTTAACCATTTAATTGGAAGATTTATTTTATTATTTTTTTCATCAATAAATAGGAAAATTGAATGCAAATTTCTGGTACTTGTAATGTGAGCCAAATTTCAAAAAACCATTAAAATTGCCTTTGTTTTCTAATTTGCAAACTAAGAAGTTTTCTTAACAAAATATCAAAATTCTTCCACTTTTACTTTAGCCTATTTCATGTGAACTCAAGGGAGAAGAGAGACTAAACTATTCCACCTTTCAAAAGTCTTTTCAAGTCAATTCTAAAAGGAATTAAGGTAAGAAAAGTTTCCAAGATATTCTAAATTTCTAAAATATCTAAGTTCTTAAGTATTTTAAAGTTTTAAGATTCTAATTATTATGAATTTTTAAATTTCTCTGTGTCTTAATTTTTATAATCTTATACTCTTAAATTCATAAGTATTTTTTTTTTTTATGTTTTAGAGTAATAAGAATAGTGAGGAAAGTTTCCAATATATTTTAAGTTCTATAGAATTTAAGATTTTATGCTTTAATTTATAAGTTTCTATATTCTAAATTTTTTAAATCTATAATTTCTAAATTTTTATATGGTTCTATATTCTTGAAGTTTTAAAGTATTGAAAATATTAAAAGGTTGTTACTAAAATAAATCAAGTTTATAAAGATTTTAAGTATTTTAAATAATCTCTGAAAGGTTTGTTAATAAAAAGTGGTTTTCATAGTTTAAAAATGAACATAAGCTAAATTAATTTGGTTAAGGTGTTTCTAAGAGAGAAAATGAAGTTCTAAGCACTTATAATCCATAATCCAAAGTTGAACTTATAATTAAAAATATTAAGATCTTAACTTAGTATAATGATTTGTGTCGTGAACTGTGATGTTTGAACCATAGACTGTGATATGGATTGTGATTAATTTTCATGTTGTGAATTTGGATGATCTTTGTTGTGACCTTGGATGATGAATTAGATTTGTAGAATTATGATTGGTGAATAGTAATAAATTAATAATAATGTTTTGTTTGAGGTTGTGTACCTCTGAAAGAAAAGTTGTGTACCTTTGAGGTTAAGTACCTTTGTAGGAGGTTAAGTACTTCTGTTAACAAGGTTGTGTGCTTGATGGACTCTAACATATTAATAGTGTAGAGGTAAGATCATGTTCATACATGCATAGCCTCAGAAAAAGTGAGTCTCAGTACCAGGTACAAATAATAAACTTAATCTGTGCGTCTAAGTGTGATGCTTAGATCGGGATCTTTGAGACACTAAGAAATCATTTTACTCATGATAATCATGTTATTTATGAGATAGGAGACCTTGACTGGTTAGTAAATTGTACAATGATGATGTCATATTATATGAGATGATACCACATTGCATATTTTTTAAGTTGAGGCTTGAGCATGCACCATATAGGAAATTCTCATTTAGTCTCATTTCATTCATTTAAGTATATTGATGTATGTATCTCCTGAGAATTATTATTCATATTTATCAAGAACTTTAATATTTGGAACTTACCCTTGCGTGTTTATATTTGTGATTTGACACTTGTGATGATCCTGAATTTTATTTGGGGAACAAATTAGCAAGTTAGACTTTGTGTGTAAGGAATGTATTGCTAGAGAAATAAGTTATTTTGAAGATTGGATGTTACCTGTAAATACATCGAACATACTTAAATATTGTCAATAATTTAATACATGACGTACTATTTGGCATGTTATGACTCTGTTATTCTATCAAACTTAATTTTGAGAAAAACTTTGGGTTAAATAATGTTGGATTATTTTTAACGGATAGAGCAGGGTGTTAAATAAGACATGTAGACTATCATGATTCATAATTTTTAATGGTTAGATTTATTTTATTTTTGCAAGTCATGCTACGACAAAATCAATTTTCCTTCAACTTTGTTAATGGCTCCTCCCAAACATACTCTCCAACCTTACCTCCTTTGTCGAACCTTAAACCTTTCCTTCAACCACTTCTCTAATGAGATTCTGGTGATCCTTAATGACCTCATTAACATCTTATATTTTTCTCATTCTCTTGAGGCTTCATATATTCAATTTCTTATAGCCTATATTTTCCACTCCCTACTGCCACCCTTGTTGAAATCATCAAACCTAGCGGCTAAGACTCCTAAGGACCATATCGCACTTACAAATGACGATGATATCTGTTGTATTTTTCGCATTACAAAAGGCAAAGCCTCATATAATCTAAAATGATTGTTGTGTTTTATAGTTTTACAAAAGTCAAAGTCACACATCATCTAAAATGATTGTTGTATTTTGATGGCCAAAGTCTCACATCATCTGAAATAACAATTGTTGTGTATTGAGAGTTTGATAAAAAAAAAAAACTAAGTCCCGCATCATCTAAAACTATAATAATGATGTTTTTTTTGAGTTTGTATATAAACCCCTCTTCTTAATGGTTTGACTCACTAAAAATTCTCTTATCAACCTACTTTTTCTTCTATGGTTTTTTGAGTTATTTCTAGGTTGTGTTCATATGAGTTTTGTTCTTCTTTATTTAAAGAGAAGTTCCTATTATATTATAGGGAACTTATGTGGGAGATCGTGGATAAGTTTTCAAGACAATAAGTGTTGCGCATTGAGAATCAATATAACTTGGATAAGTTTTAAGGACATCAAGTATTGCGCCTTGGGAATCAATACCGCTTGCTATCACCAACATTTGTCGTTTCAGCCTCCATGGATAAAATTTTTAAGGCTTATGGCTGAAATTGAGAAATAACCTTCCACTGGCTTATTCCATCCCACGTGCTTTTTCTTCTCCTTCCAAGAAGAAAGGAATTTGTTTTGTTTATTGCAAGCGCCTTTTCTTCTCTTTCTAAGAAAAAAAGAAATTGTTTTGTTTGTGGGAAGTTAGACCATTATGCATCTGAATGTAGATTTATAGTGGTGAGAAATGACAATTCTCTTAAGACTAGGGCAAACCTAATTGAAGGAGAAAACATTATTGTTGTGATCATTTCTCAAGTGAATATGGTAACAAATTTGAGCAAATGAATGATTGACTCTAGGGCTATCATAGACACCTATGCTAGTAAAAATATGTTTACCTTCTACGTTATTGTGGGAGGGGGAAGGGTGAAGAAAAATAAGTTTATCTTAGTGATTCTAGAACTACTATAGTTATACAAAAAAGGAAAGGTTCTTCTGAATGATGTGTTACATGTTCTCATTATTAAGGTGAACTTGGTTTTTATAACATTATTAGGAAAACTTAATATTTCTGAAATTGTTACTGAAAATTTTTCCTCTTTCACTTGTATGATTGACTCTTATGATGTATGGCATACTATGTTAAGACATTTAAATTCCTTATATGTTTTAAAACTGAAACAACTAGGCTTGATAAGTATGCATGATTAATAAAGTAAGAAATGTTATATATGTGTTGAATCAAAATTAACAAGAAATCATGTTCTATCATGTAATGTGAAACTGAGCTCCTTAAGCTAATACATTCTGGTCTTGCTGATATGAAACAATGTATGTCTAGAGGTTACAAATGTTATATAGTGACTTACATAGATGATTTCTCTACATTTAATAAAGTTTATTTGATAAAACTTAAAGATAAAATGTTTTTTAAGTCAAGACTATTTAGCATCTTAAGTTTTAATAATTACAGAACAGACGGAATGAATATCAGACGTAGAGTTAAGTAAGCACAGACAAATGAGCTCTGCCCATACAAACGCACAAGCATCAGAATTACAAGACGATGAGTTCTCAGTATATCAAGCTAAGTAGCACAAAGATCAAGATGGAGAACCTTCAAGTGAAGACTCAAGACGAATTCGTGAAGTTCAGATTCAACTTAGTTTATGAAGATCAAATGCAAGCTTTAGCTTGAAGACCTTATAAGTTGAGTTGAAGAAGAAGAGGACATACGAATGACACAATATGAACTAAGTCAAGTTCATTCGTCTATTGAAGTCTTAGTTATAGACACAGAGTAACTCGCGCCATTTTCAAATCAAGTCGTTACTCAAGAAGCTTCTAAAGGTAGAAAGAGATTCTGACTCAACCTCTGCAACACGAAAAGTAAACAGTACTTTTTGGTAAAATCTCTGAGCAAATCAATCAAAGCCATGATCTGCGCTAACTTCCGTTGTTTTATCATTAAATGTTCTGATTGCTCACTATGTCATTTCTGAAGTACCCAAAAATAAAGGACAACGTTCAATTTCATCTTTTTAACGGTTACTTCAAGGAGCTCTCCTATAAAAGGAGTTCAGCTCTACAAGTTCAAGTTGGCGAAATTACGCTGTCAAGCAATCTTCAACTATTTCGCTCTGAACCTCATTGTAAAACCCTTTCTACGTAGAGGATCAATTCTTTCTTTCAAACCCTTGTAAAAATCCACTGTTGTGGTACTTTAGCCTGATGAGGCTGCGTTCCAAAGAATACCTTGTTTTAGCATGAGGAGATTGTGTTTTAAAGAATACCTTATTTTAGCTTGAAAAGGTTGGGTTCAAACAATATTTGTGTATAGTCAGAAGTGGATGGGTGCAAAGAATACTTGTAAGGGTTGTTTTACTGTTGATAGTGAAAACTTAGCAAGTTGTTAAGTAATTTGATGTAGTCTTTTCACACGAACCAGTATAAAAATCTTTACGTCTTATCTGTATTATTGATTAACTAACTGAGTATAAATATTTTAACTATGTTTTTACTAAAATCAATCTTTTATACAGAAAACCATTTGCGTCTACCTTTATTTTGAAACTATAGATGCAAACTCGCATCGTCTGGATTTTTTAGTTAACACAATTCAACCCCTCTTCTTGTGTTTTATCTTTTTCAACATTTAATATATTTTTATCTTACAAAACTAAAGTTAAAAATCAATTAAATAGAAAGATTAAATGATTAAAATATAATATAGGTGGTGAGTATACTTTGTTCAATGACTTTTGTGAAAAGAAAGTATCATCCTTGAGGTAACTCCACTATATTCAACTAAGTCAAATAGAGTAACATAGAGAAAAAGTAGAACCCTTAAAGAAATGATGAATGCTTTGTTGGTTAGTTCTTCTACTTTCGATAACCTTTGAGAAGCCCTTTTGACATCTTATTTCTTACAAAATAAGATCCCACCGAAGAAGAACACCTTATGCGTTATGGAAAAATATAAACAAACCTGAAATATCTAAGAGTGTAAGGGCTGGTACCTAGCTAAAGTGATGTTACCAAAACTTAAGAAAATGAAAAGTAGGAACTAAAACATGTGATTGTATGTTTATTGGTTATCTAAACACAATGTTGTCTATAGGTTTTTAGTTATTAAGAGTGATATGATTTAGAGCAATATCATAATAGAAACTAAGAATACTGATTTCTTTGACGATATATTTCCCCTTAAAACTAGTACACCTAGTAGTTGTAGTACTGACCATAGACTTGAACAATCAGCTGAAATCTCTAGGTGAGCCTTTAAGTGATGATTTGAGAAGAAGTAAGAAAACTAGAAAAGAGAAATATTTTGGTGATGAGTTTATAAATATTTTATTGAGAACAAACCTTTGAGTATTTCGAAAGCTCTTAGATCTTCAGATGCAAATATTAAGGACAAAGTTATTAAGATTGAAATCAACTCTACAAAAAAGAACAACACATGAACCTTAGTGGATTTACCTGAAGGTGCAAAACAATTGGTTATAAGTGAATCTTTAAGAAAAACGTATAACCCTAATGGATTTATAGACAAATACAAGGCAAGGTTGGTTGCTAAAGGTTATACATAAAATGAAAACACATATTACTTTACTACCTTTACACTAGTTATCCGTCTTAACTGCAATTCATAAGTTGGTAATTTATCAAATGGATATTAAGATAGCCTTCTTGAACGGTGATCTAGAGAAAAATATTTATATGACTCAACCTAAGGGGCATGTGGTAGATGGTAAAGAGAACAAAGTGTGCAAACTTTTAAAATCCGTTATGATCTTAAAATACTAAAACAATGACATGAAAAGTTTAACAAGAATTCACTTGTTGATGGCTTTTTTGTTAGTGATGCTAATAGATGTGTGTACACAAAGACTATGAATGATGATTGTGTCATTAAATGTTTATATGGAGATGATATGCTTATTTGGTGCATGTAATGATATAGTTGTTGACACTAAATCTTTCTTAGCATCCAACTTTGATATGAAAGATAGAAATGAAACAAGTGTTATCTTGGGAGTTAAAATCATAAGAAAGAGAGATAATATATTACTATCCCAAAAACTTATATCGAGAAACTTTTCATGAAGTTTGATTATTATGACTGTGAGTCAGTGCGTACCCTTTATGATTTTAACTCTTAGTTGAAGAAAAATAGAGAAGATTAAAATTAATAAAAAATAAATATACCAAAATTTATTTGCATATTCATTAGGTAGATTGAGTAGACACTCATGTAATCTTGGATACGAGGCAGTGAGACTCATGTAATCTTGGTTAGGAGGTAATGAGGCTTAGTGGTTGAAAAACTTTCTAGTTAACATTTCTTTAGAAATGAAACCAACATCATTAGTATTTGTGTCTTGAGATGTATGATTTGTAACATATACTTGATAAAAATACCTGGTATCAAGTAGGACAACTTGTATGATATCTTGGTGAAATTGCTAAAACACTTATCAAATACCAAGCACATAACATAGTAATGCAAAATATTGATAATAATAAGATTCATAAGGGTTTGTGTTTGATAGGCTACTATCATATAATAAGTGTTTTTTAATTCATATAGCTTGTTACGCTAACTACACTATATGATAAGTACTATCAACATAGCTTTGGTTCAATGTGATTCATGTCTTGTTAACCCAACAAGTAATCTCTCTTCTTTCTTCAAAATTTTTACATTATTTTTTGTAATATGTAGGGATTGATGTATTTAGTATTATAGAGGTTAAAGTCTCATATCATCTAAAATAACAATTCTTTTATTTTAAGAGCACAGTAAAATATTAAAAATCTCACGTTATTTAAAATTATGACAGCGATATTTTGTAAATCTATAGATAAATATTTCTCCTTAATTATTTGAGACACTAGAAAACATCTTTTTCTTTACATCCTTCTTCTCTAATTTTGTAAATTATTTTCTAAGTTACAACTTTCTGAATTTTATTTTTCTTTTGTTTTAGCGAACCCTTCCATTGCGTCCATCACCACCTTCATGAAGCCTTCCATTTTGACATCAACATCACTCATAGGCAATTCCTCCTCTCTTTCTCTCTCTCTATATATATATATATGCTTTCTCTCCTCTCCTTTTTCTTTTTATTTGAATTTTAAAATACTCACCTTTGAAACTCTTCTATTCTGGTTTTCCATCCGCGACTGAGTTGCACACCATCTCTAATACAGAGCCGGTTTTGGGCCTAAGGCGAATTTTATTTTTAAGTCTTATATACTCTAATATAATTTATGAATTTATATCATTTTATTCTTTTAATCTCTTTAATACAATAAAATCATTAATTAAAATATACCAATAGAACAATTTCAATATTTCATTCAATGATCTTTTATTCAATTCACTTTTTTCTCTCTTAAAAAATCAGATATTGAGATTCAAGTAATTAGTTTCAAAGAAATTTTGCAATTTTTCTTTTTCAAATAATTTGTGAATATAAAAAAAATAAATTCCCTTAACATGTACATAAAACTCAATACTATCATTTTTAATGAAATAACTTTTTGTCAACGAGTCTATTTTAGTACAAAATTAAAAATTTATATCTTTAATTGTTTTAAATATAAAGTAAATATAAACTGATCCTTTTTTATAAAATTTTGAATGAGTAATAAATTTTTTTAAAAGTAATTTATAACAATATCTGTATACATACTCCTTTTTAAATTATAAAATTTTACTATTAAATTAAGTATAAAAACTATGTTAAAATTTATTATTTAATAGTCTAAATTAAAAATAAAACACATGTAATATTGATGACTCGCAATGCCTCATAAAGAGCTTTGTGCACATGGGAATCACATTCCACGGCCTCACATGTTTAAAGTTGTCAAACACTACTTTCCGGGCAATTGACACATATAGGCTGGATATTAAATTTGCAACTGGGCTAGTTACAAACTTATCACGGGAAGGAGTCTGTTTTGTAATAAATTTGAAACAGCAAGGGGTGTCACACACTGAAAGTGGCTGAAAGAGGCTGGGCGCACACGCCACGTGGATGGGTCTCGTCTCCGGGCGCCAAACATGTAAATACTAAAACTCAATGCATTCTGCCTTTGCTACGTAACAGAGACACACAGTGAAAGTGTGATGGTCAGAAAATGAAAGTTTTTAAAACCCCACGTTTTAGCCGTTAAAAAGATCTCAACTCTCTATAGATGCGCCGGAGAGTCCTGTGCTCTTCATTGTGTGGCCTTTTTTCTTACCATTTCTTCATTGTGTGTGGGACATTTTTTCTTACCATTTTCCTTTCTTCATTTTCTGTTTTCATGCTTCTTGAGACAGATTGGACGTTTCCGACACAAAAAAGTGTGTCAAGTGTGTGTGGGCATCCTTTATGTTTTTATATTTGAATATCCCAAGTTCCCGTGTGTATGTGCTTAACTATTTATATTACTTGAGGTTCCTCTTTTGTTCACTGTTTTTTTACTTGGATTCATTCGTGATTCAACTTCACTATTCTTTGCCACTTCTTCCTTGTGCCACTTCCTGTTTCTCCACTCCTTTCTTTCATTCTCGGGGAACGGAAAGTGAGAAGAAAAAAATTAATAAATTAAGAAATATATGAAATTAGTTGTTCAAGTTTTATTTGGAAAGATATGCCAACTACTCGTTTGGCGTGGACGCCCTGTGCATCCGATTAGGCGCTCTGACACATGGCACCAGTCATTCTTCCGTAATAGATTCCTTCCCACTTCTTTCACCATGACCTATATATTTACCCCTACTTTCCCGCTACCATAATTGTTTACGGCTCCGAAGCATGTTTGATACTACTAACAATATTATTATATATTGATTTAAATTTTTTTTCTAATAACTCAAAATTAAATTATGGCATGTTAAAAAATACATAGATCAATCAAATTAAAGAACCTAAATATAGAATTAAACTTTTTTTTTATTGAATATCCATCATAAATAATATTAACAATAAGAAACTATTATAAATTATTCTTATGTTTTTATTTATAATAATTAGGTATTTTTTTATAAAATATTTTATTAATTTTTTATTATAACCTCGAAATGTGGGATTAATCTAGTTTACAATACAACTTAAAATTATAATTTTCAAACTAGGTGGTATTTCCTTCTTTCATTTATAATTTTCTTTTTTTATCATTTATTCTTCATAAGCTTTTTCCTAAACCATAATTCGAAAACTTATTTTATAAAACAAATTTTTTTTTGCTATTTTGTTTGTTATCTACGTAAGTTTTCCGGAATTTTGTGAGACTTTTAGTAATTAAAATTGTGATGGTCAAGATTATAAAAGTTCATTTTAGACACTTTGTAAATGGTTATCAATATTTTATTTTATTTAAAAATCAATATATTATTTTCAAACCCCTAAAAATATATATAAGTAACGAGGGTAGAAAATATATGTTCAGATTTATTCTTATATAATTTTATTTGTGTGTACTGTGTCAAATACCTATTGAATCAAACATGTTTATATTTATCCCTTGAATTAATATTTTGACTAAAATATTTTTATACAAGTTTTATATTTATTATCATTTTCTAATGTATGATATCGTAGACTTATACTAAAATAAATTTAACTTGACCGTCTAATTTAAAACAAAAATATACTTTTAAAAGTCATACATACTCTATCAATGTAAACTTTATTTAAACAATTTAATAAAAGTAAATAGTTTATATGCAAAGTGTTAAACTATCATCCAATTAAAGAAAAAGTTATATGTGAAAAGTTTATTTACCTGCATGATTCGCGGGTCCTTATCTAGCTCTCTTAGTAAATTGTAAGCTTAATTTGTTTTTTAAAAAAAAGAAAAAGTAATGAATATTTTTTTTTTATAATTTTACGCCATTAACAATTTTAATATATCATCAACTAGTCATTTAACTAACTAACTTATAAAATATATATATATATATATCTTCTTCACGTCTTATTCACACGTACTTATTTCTCTATTTTTAGATTTTCTATAATGTTGGTTTGGTCTATATATATATATATATATATATATTTTAGATGTAAGAAATAGACATAAAGTCGAATAAAAATCGTGTGGACAAGAACAATCATTTCCGAGGAAGACATTGGTCATAAGTCTTTTGAGCTCCGATCTCTGTTGTTTGATTTCATGGTGTAACCATGGCTGAATCATTTCTCTTCAGTATTGCAGAGTCACTCGTAACAAAGTTTGCTTCTCAGAGTTATGAAGAAGCTTCTCGGTGTTGAGTCTTGTATTTATTTAAAGTCCCACATCAGAGAGTATTAAAATGAGAGATGAGTGAAAAACCTATATAAGTGAGAATATTAGGTTTTATTCACTTACACCACATCCTAGAATCTATAATGGGTGTTTTAGGTTTTAGGTAGTGTGTGTCAAACACTATGGGAGGGTTTGTAATTTTTGTCAGGAAAAATTACACAGTGAAGGGTTTGTGATTTTCGCCAGAAAAATAGAAAAATTACACATGGAGGGTTTGTGATTTTTGCCAGAAAAATTACACTTTGGAGTGTTTGTAATTTTCGCCAGAAAAAATTACATGTAAGGAGGGTTTGTAATTTTTCCGTTCAAAAATTACAAATAGTAAATTTTGTTCCAGTGGAACCGTGGACTAGGGCTTGAGGCGCCGAACCACGTTAATTGTTTTTGTGTGCTCTTTTCTTTCTCCCTTATTATGTTTTGAAGCAGGCTGAATTCCCAACAAGTGGTATCAGAGCTGATGGTTCGACTTGGCGAGAGATGAATCCATGAAGGTGAATCCATGAAGGTCAGGTGGACCTATCTTGAGACGGTTTCCTTTGTTGAAAGTCTTCCGCGAGGAGGAGAAAATATAGTGGTCCTTTGTTTGAAGGGAGGATTGTTGGGATACAATGAAAGTCCCACATCAGAAGATGCAAAACTTGAAGGAGAAGAATGATTTTGCCGGTTAGAAGATTTTGCTGCAAGGGAGGATTGCTCCAGAAGTCAGAAGATTCTGCTGCAAGGGAGGATTGCTCCAGAAGTCAGAAGATTCTACTGCAAGGGAGAGGATTGCTCCAAAAGTCAGAAGATTCTGCTGCAAGAGAAGATTGTTCTAGAAGAGTTTTGTTAGTTTTGATGTAATGAAGGATTATTGTAGAAGTGTAGGACTTTAAATTAAAGGGAAATTTGTTTAGTCTTGTGTTAATTCAAAGTCCCACATCAGAGAGTATTAAAAAGAGAGATGGGTGAAAAACCTATATAAGTGAGAATATTAGGTTTTATTCACTTAAACCACATCCTAGAATCTATAATGGGTGTTTTAGGTTTTAGGTAGTGTGTGTCAAACACTATGGGAGGGTTTGTAATTTTTGTCAGGAAAAATTACACAGTGAAGGGTGTGTGATTTTCGCCAGAAAAATTACACATGGAGGGTTTGTGATTTTCGCCAGAAAAATTACACATGGAGGGTTTGTGATTTTTGCCAGAAAAATTACACTTTGGAGTGTTTGTAATTTTCGCCAGAAAAAATTACATGTAAGGAGGGTTTGTAATTTTTCCGTTCAAAAATTACAAATAGTAAATTTTGTTCCAGTGGAACCGTGGACTAGGGCTTGAGGCGCCGAACCACGTTAATTGTTTTTGTGTGCTCTTTTCTTTCTCCCTTATTATGTTTTGAAGCAGGCTGAATTCCCAACAAGTGGTATCAGAGCTGATGGTTCGACTTGGCGAGAGATGAATCCATGAAGGTGAATCCATGAAGGTCAGGTGGACCTATCTTGAGACGGTTTCCTTTGTTGAAAGTCTTCCGCTGCGGGGAGGGAGAAAATATAGTGGTCCTTTGTTTGAAGGGAGGATTGTTGGGATACAATGAAAGTCCCACATCAGAAGATGCAAAACTTGAAGGAGAAGAATGATTTTGCCGGTTAGAAGATTTTGCTGCAAGGGAGGATTGCTCCAGAAGTCAGAAGATTCTGCTGCAAGGGAGGATTGCTCCAGAAGTCAGAAGATTCTACTGCAAGGGAGAGGATTGCTCCAAAAGTCAGAAGATTCTGCTGCAAGAGAAGATTGTTCTAGAAGAGTTTTGTTAGTTTTGATGTAATGAAGGATTATTGTAGAAGTGTAGGACTTTAAATTAAAGGGAAATTTGTTGAGTCTTGTGTTAATTCAAAGTCCCACATCAGAGAGTATTAAAAAGAGAGATGGGTGAAAAACCTATATAAGTGAGAATATTAGGTTTTATTCACTTAAACCACATCCTAGAATCTATAATGGGTGTTTTAGGTTTTAGGTAGTGTGTGTCAAACACTATGGGAGGGTTTGTAATTTTTGTCAGGAAAAATTACACAGTGAAGGGTGTGTGATTTTCGCCAGAAAAATTACACATGGAGGGTTTGTGATTTTCGCCAGAAAAATTACACATGGAGGGTTTGTGATTTTTGCCAGAAAAATTACACTTTGGAGTGTTTGTAATTTTTGCCAGAAAAAATTACATGTAAGGAGGGTTTGTAATTTTTCCGTTCAAAAACTACAAATAGTAAATTTTGTTCCAGTGGAACCGTGGACTAGGGCTTGAGGCGCCGAACCACGTTAATTGTTTTTGTGTGCTCTTTTCTTTCTCCCTTATTATGTTTTGAAGCAGGCTGAATTCCCAACAAGTGGTATCAGAGCTGATGGTTCGACTTGGCGAGAGATGAATCCATGAAGGTGAATCCATGAAGGTCAGGTGGACCTATCTTGAGACGGTTTCCTTTGTTGAAAGTCTTCCGCTGCGGGGAGGGAGAAAATATAGTGGTCCTTTGTTTGAAGGGAGGATTGTTGGGATACAATGAAAGTCCCACATCAGAAGATGCAAAACTTGAAGGAGAAGAATGATTTTGCCGGTTAGAAGATTTTGCTGCAAGGGAGGATTGCTCCAGAAGTCAGAAGATTCTGCTGCAAGGGAGGATTGCTCCAGAAGTCAGAAGATTCTACTGCAAGGGAGAGGATTGCTCCAAAAGTCAGAAGATTCTGCTGCAAGAGAAGATTGTTCTAGAAGAGTTTTGTTAGTTTTGATGTAATGAAGGATTATTGTAGAAGTGTAGGACTTTAAATTAAAGGGAAATTTGTTTAGTCTTGTGTTAATTCAAAGTCCCACATCAGAGAGTATTAAAAAGAGAGATGGGTGAAAAACCTATATAAGTGAGAATATTAGGTTTTATTCACTTAAACCACATCCTAGAATCTATAATGGGTGTTTTAGGTTTTAGGTAGTGTGTGTCAAACACTATGGGAGGGTTTGTAATTTTTGTCAGGAAAAATTACACAGTGAAGGGTGTGTGATTTTCGCCAGAAAAATTACACATGGAGGGTTTGTGATTTTTGCCAGAAAAATTACACTTTGGAGTGTTTGTAATTTTCGCCAGAAAAAATTACATGTAAGGAGGGTTTGTAATTTTTCCGTTCAAAAATTACAAATAGTAAATTTTGTTCCAGTGGAACCGTGGACTAGGGCTTGAGGCGCCGAACCACGTTAATTGTTTTTGTGTGCTCTTTTCTTTCTCCCTTATTATGTTTTGAAAGTGGTGAATTCCCAACAAGTGGTATCGAGCCGATGGTTCGACTTGGCGAGAGATGAATCCATGAAGGTGAATCCATGAAGGTCGGGTGGACCTATCTTGAGACGGTTTCCTTTGTTGTTGAAAGTCTTCCATTCGCGGGGAGGGAGAAAATATAGTGGTCCTTTGTTTGAAGGGAGGATTGTTGGGATACAATGAAAGTCCCACATCAGAAGATGCAAAACTTGAAGGAGAAGAATGATTTTGCCGGTTAGAAGATTTTGCTGCAAGGGAGGATTGCTCCGGAAGTCGGAAGATTCTCGCGCAAGGGAGGATTGCTCCGGAAGTCGAAGATTCTCTTTGCAAGGGAGAGGATTGCTCCAAAAGTCAGAAGATTCTGCTGCAAGAGAAGATTGTTCTAGAAGAGTTTTGTTAGTTTTGATGTAATGAAGGATTATTGTAGAAGTGTAGGACTTTAAATTAAAGGGAAATTTGTTGAGTCTTGTGTTAATTCAAAGTCCCACATCAGAGAGTATTAAAAAGAGAGATGGGTGAAAAACCTATATAAGTGAGAATATTAGGTTTTATTCACTTAAACCACATCCTAGAATCTATAATGGGTGTTTTAGGTTTTAGGTAGTGTGTGTCAAACACTATGGGAGGGTTTGTAATTTTTGTCAGGAAAAATTACACAGTGAAGGGTGTGTGATTTTCGCCAGAAAAATTACACATGGAGGGTTTGTGATTTTCGCCAGAAAAATTACACATGGAGGGTTTGTGATTTTTGCCAGAAAAATTACACTTTGGAGTGTTTGTAATTTTTGCCAGAAAAAATTACATGTAAGGAGGGTTTGTAATTTTTCCGTTCAAAAACTACAAATAGTAAATTTTGTTCCAGTGGAACCGTGGACTAGGGCTTGAGGCGCCGAACCACGTTAATTGTTTTTGTGTGCTCTTTTCTTTCTCCCTTATTATGTTTTGAAAGCGGTGAATTCCCAACAAGTGGTATCGGAGTGATGGTTCGACTTGGCGAGAGATGAATCCATGAAGGTGAATCCATGAAGGTCGGGTGGACCTATCTTGAGACGGTTTCCTTTGTTGAAAGTCTTCCATTTGCGGGGAGGGAGAAAATATAGTGGTCCTTTGTTTGAAGGGAGGATTGTTGGGATACAATGAAAGTCCCACATCAGAAGATGCAAAACTTGAAGGAGAAGAATGATTTTGCCGGTTAGAAGATTTTGCTGCAAGGGAGGATTGCTCCAGAAGTCAGAAGATTCTGCTGCAAGGGAGGATTGCTCCAGAAGTCAGAAGATTCTACTGCAAGGGAGAGGATTGCTCCAAAAGTCAGAAGATTCTGCTGCAAGAGAAGATTGTTCTAGAAGAGTTTTGTTAGTTTTGATGTAATGAAGGATTATTGTAGAAGTGTAGGACTTTAAATTAAAGGGAAATTTGTTTAGTCTTGTGTTAATTCAAAGTCCCACATCAGAGAGTATTAAAAAGAGAGATGGGTGAAAAACCTATATAAGTGAGAATATTAGGTTTTATTCACTTAAACCACATCCTAGAATCTATAATGGGTGTTTTAGGTTTTAGGTAGTGTGTGTCAAACACTATGGGAGGGTTTGTAATTTTTGTCAGGAAAAATTACACAGTGAAGGGTGTGTGATTTTCGCCAGAAAAATTACACATGGAGGGTTTGTGATTTTTGCCAGAAAAATTACACTTTGGAGTGTTTGTAATTTTCGCCAGAAAAAATTACATGTAAGGAGGGTTTGTAATTTTTCCGTTCAAAAATTACAAATAGTAAATTTTGTTCCAGTGGAACCGTGGACTAGGGCTTGAGGCGCCGAACCACGTTAATTGTTTTTGTGTGCTCTTTTCTTTCTCCCTTATTATGTTTTGAAGCAGGCTGAATTCCCAACAAGTGGTATCAGAGCTGATGGTTCGACTTGGCGAGAGATGAATCCATGAAGGTGAATCCATGAAGGTCAGGTGGACCTATCTTGAGACGGTTTCCTTTGTTGAAAGTCTTCCATTGGGAGGGAGGAGAAAATATAGTGGTCCTTTGTTTGAAGGGAGGATTGTTGGGATACAATGAAAGTCCCACATCAGAAGATGCAAAACTTGAAGGAGAAGAATGATTTTGCCGGTTAGAAGATTTTGCTGCAAGGGAGGATTGCTCCAGAAGTCAGAAGATTCTGCTGCAAGGGAGGATTGCTCCAGAAGTCAGAAGATTCTACTGCAAGGGAGAGGATTGCTCCAAAAGTCAGAAGATTCTGCTGCAAGAGAAGATTGTTCTAGAAGAGTTTTGTTAGTTTTGATGTAATGAAGGATTATTGTAGAAGTGTAGGACTTTAAATTAAAGGGAAATTTGTTGAGTCTTGTGTTAATTCAAAGTCCCACATCAGAGAGTATTAAAAAGAGAGATGGGTGAAAAACCTATATAAGTGAGAATATTAGGTTTTATTCACTTAAACCACATCCTAGAATCTATAATGGGTGTTTTAGGTTTTAGGTAGTGTGTGTCAAACACTATGGGAGGTTTGTAATTTTTGTCGGGAAAAATTACACGAGTGAAGGGTGTGTGATTTTCGCGGAAAAATTACACATGGAGGGTTTGTGATTTTCGCCAGAAAAATTACACATGGAGGGTTTGTGATTTTTGCCAGAAAAATTACACTTTGGAGTGTTTGTAATTTTCGCCAGAAAAAATTACATGTAAGGAGGGTTTGTAATTTTTCCGTTCAAAAACTACAAATAGTAAATTTTGTTCCAGTGGAACCGTGGACTAGGGCTTGAGGCGCCGAACCACGTTAATTGTTTTTGTGTGCTCTTTTCTTTCTCCCTTATTATGTTTTGAAGCAGGCTGAATTCCCAACAAGTGGTATCAGAGCTGATGGTTCGACTTGGCGAGAGATGAATCCATGAAGGTGAATCCATGAAGGTCGGGTGGACTATCTTGAGACGGTTTCCTTTGTTGAAAGTCTTCCGCTGCGGGGAGGGAGAAAATATAGTGGTCCTTTGTTTGAAGGGAGGATTGTTGGGATACAATGAAAGTCCCACATCAGAAGATGCAAAACTTGAAGGAGAAGAATGATTTTGCCGGTTAGAAGATTTTCTTTGCAAAAGGGAGGATTGCTCCGGAAGTCGAAGATTCTCTGCAAAGGGGAGGATTGCTCCGGAAGTCGAAGATTCTCCGCAAGGGAGAGGATTGCTCCAAAAGTCAGAAGATTCTGCTGCAAGAGAAGATTGTTCTAGAAGAGTTTTGTTAGTTTTGATGTAATGAAGGATTATTGTAGAAGTGTAGGACTTTAAATTAAAGGGAAATTTGTTGAGTCTTGTGTTAATTCAAAGTCCCACATCAGAGAGTATTAAAAAGAGAGATGGGTGAAAAACCTATATAAGTGAGAATATTAGGTTTTATTCACTTACACCACATCCTAGAATCTATAATGGGTGTTTTAGGTTTTAGGTAGTGTGTGTCAAACACTATGGGAGGGTTTGTAATTTTTGTCAGTAAAAATTACACAGTGAAGGGTGTGTGATTTTCGCCAGAAAAATTACACATGGAGGGTTTGTGATTTTCGCCAGAAAAATTACACATGGAGGGTTTGTGATTTTTGCCAGAAAAATTACACTTTGGAGTGTTTGTAATTTTCGCCAGAAAAAATTACATGTAAGGAGGGTTTGTAATTTTTCCGTTCAAAAATTACAAATAGTAAATTTTGTTCCAGTGGAACCGTGGACTAGGTCTTGAGGCGCCGAACCACATTAATTGTTTTTGTGTGCTCTTTTCTTTCTCCCTTATTATGTTTTGAAGCAGGCTGAATTCCCAACACTCGGGTGGTGGGTTTGTATGACCATCTCCGTGACCTTAAACAGACTCTTTCATTAGTCAAGGCTGTGTTGTTGGATGCTCATCAAAAGCAGGACCAAAACAATGAGCTGCGAGAATGGCTCACCCAGATCAAACTTGTCTTCTATGATGCTGAAATTGTGTTTGATGAATTTGAGTGCGAAACACTGCGGAAGCAAGTGGTTAAAGCTCATGGTTCCACCAAAGACAAGGTGAGTCACTTCTTCTCAAGCTCTAATCCACTTGTTTTCCGTTATAAGATGGCTCAACTGTAAGACTCGTTGTTTATTACGTGGCCCACGTTATCATTTATCTAATTATTTGATCATTGATCTTATGAATACCCACGTATTTAGTTGATAATTATTTGATGGACATAATTATCCTCATGACCTAATCAGGGTTTCCCCTTGGGTGTATAAATAAATAGATTATTAGGCAGAGGGAAAGAGAGACACACCAATATTATCCTCTCCTCTGTCACCTCAACTCTACCATCATAACAATACACCCTAAACGGGAACTCGATCATCATCGAAATCATGGCCTCATCTCTCACTACATTCACGGGACTATCAGGTACACATGATCTAATCCCTGGCTTATATTACATGTTAAAGAATTGTTCAACATCTGGTATCAGAGCATTATGTTGATTAATCAATTCTGTTTTATTCTCTAAATACTGAAATTCAGATTTGAAACATGTTTTAGCCCTAACTAAAATTGATTTTGTGTTTCTCCACTCTGTTTCCGATTTATTCGAGTATTGTGGGTTTTAACAAAAGGGATATGTTTCCGATCAAAACATTATGGTTTTATGGTTTTACTGATTCCAGAAAAATATATATTCATATTATTCATCCTTATTTTGATGAAATCTTTGATTTATTCTTCCATACTTGAATAATACTCTGGAGTACACTTCTGCCCAAAGGTGATGTGTTACATTTGTAAAAACTTATTCAAGTTTGATTAAGCATTTTCACTTAGTGCATATCCTTAAACAAATATTTGCATGACGTTCGCCTTAAATACATGATTTTTCACTTCTGTCCAAAGATGATGTGCTATGATTGTGTATTGTGAACTAGGTATATATATGCATATGTGTGCATTAAAATTTGGATATCTCATTTCTGCTCAAAGGTGATGTGTTACATTCAAATTGCACGTTATAATTTTATTATTCATAATACTTAAATGATTGGTCATAACCAAAGTGAAAGCCATTTGTTTAAGTAGAATTTAATTTAGTCTATTGTTTTGGTGTTATAATAGACTCTTATCACAGCTTCATTAAAATATAATGGTCCTTATCTTCGTCTGCCTTAATTCATTACCCCTCAAATCACCATAAGTTCTTGTCTAATTAAGTGTCTTATTTCTCTCATCTAAATTCACTATCAGCCCCAAATATGGGAATTGAAACTTTGAATGGTGCGAACTTTTCTTCATGGAAGGACTCACTGATGCTAACTCTTGGCATGTTGGATTTTGATTATGCACTGAGAGAGGATGCCCCTCCTGCTCTCACTGATGAAAGTACTGCTGAAGATAAAATAGTACATGAGAGATGGGAGAGATGCAACCGAATGACTCTTATGCTCATTAAAAATTCCATCAGCATAATCATCAAAGGAGCTATTCCAGATTCAACTAATGCTAAAACTTTTCTGGCTTCTGTGGAGGAACAATTCAAAGCAACTTCTAAGGCACATGCCAGTACTCTTATTTTGAAGATGGTGACTACGAAATATGACGGGAATAGCGGCATTCGTGAGCACATCATGGTAATGAACGACATGGCCCGCAAGCTTAATGGATTAGACATGGAGATCAGTGAGGGTTTCTTAGTGCACTTCATCATGACTTCTTTTCCAGCATCTTTTGAAGCTTTCAAGGTCAACTATAACACCCAACAGGTTAAGTGGTCGATGAATGAGTTGATTGCTATGTGCGTACAAGAAGAAGAGCCTCTGAAGCTGAACAAACCGGATGTGGCTTATCTCATGACTGCTAATCCAAAGAAGAGGAAGGGCAATGTGGATAAGAAAGAAGTTTCTAAGGTCCAGAAACATGATGCAAGTGCTACTTCCAGCTCTAAGAACTCCAAAGGGAAGTCTTACTGCAAATTCTGTCGTAAGGAAGGACATAGACAGAAAGACTGCCAAAACTTTAAGGAGTGGCTGACTAAGAAAGGGATTCCTTACAATCCAGAAGCTGAAAAGAAACCGAAGAACGCTTAAATTGGGGAATGGAAATGAACTAGCTGTCGAAGCCGTGGGTACCTTAGAATTAATAATGAAAACTGGTTTGTGTATTAAACTTTATGATACCTTATATATTCCTGAGATTACTCGGAATTTAGTATCAGGGTCAAAGTTAGACATAAACGGTTTTGATGTTTCTCATGGTCATGGCAGACTTACTATTAGTTTAAATTCTCAAGTGTTTGGTTGTGGTTATTTGGATGGTGGTCTCTATAAATTAGAACTATATGATGATTTTTTCAAATCTTTGTTGTCGTATAATATCAACCAGACATTATCAAAGAGAAAACGAAAGCAAGACTTAGAAACTTCGTCCATGTTGTGACATCAACGTTTAGGCCACATTTCACGAGAACGTTTGTCTAGACTCGTGAAGGATGAAGTGTTACCTTTTCTCGATTTCAATGATTTTGGAACATGTGTCAAATGCCTCAAAGGTAAAATGACATCAGTAAATAAAAAAGGTACCACCAGGAGTTCAAATTTATTGGAGCTCATCCACACTGACATTAGTGGTCCTTACTCTATCACTGGCATAACTGGACATAATTCATTTATCACTTATATTGATGATTATTCTCGTTATATGTACTTGTATCTTATTAAGAAAAAATCTGAGTCACTTACAACTTTCAAAGATTATAAAATTGAAGTTGAAAAACAACTTGATCGTCAAATAAAAGTTGTGAGATCAGATAGAGGAGGTGAATACTATGGTAGACATACTGATGTGGGTCAAGCTCCTGGTCCATTTTTTGAGTTTTGTAAGGGTCAGGGGATCGTGAACCAATATATCGTACTGGTACTCCTCAGCGAAGAACGGTGTTCTTTGAGAGAAGAAATAGGACCCTAATGGACATGGTACGCAGTATGTTAGCCAACTCAGGTTTACCCTTATTCCTCTGGACCGAGGCCTTAAAAGCAGCCGTTCATATACTCAATAGGGTTCTTTCTAAAGCTGTCCCTAAAACTCCTTATGAACTCTGGACAGGAAGGAAACCGAGTCTAAAATATATGAAAGTATGGGGTTGTCTTGCCGAAGCTAAACTTTATAATCCTTTCTTAAAGAAACTCGACATGAAAACTGTAACTTGTTACTTTATTGGTTATCCCTCTCATCAAAGGGTTACAGATTTTATTGTCCTTCCCACGTCACTCGTATCGTAGAAACCAAAGATGCTCATTTCCTTGAGGACTTGTCAGTGGGAGCAGTGAAGACCCTTATGATGAATTGCAAGAAGTACAAGATGCGGGGGGGAGAGACTTGTCGATTATTTTACCTCCAATTACTCCTCTTGTACTCGACACCACTCCGCAGGACACTGCACCACCTTCCACTCCGAATGTACTTAGAAATGAAGGCACCTCAAATGACCATCATCAAGACAATGCTGACAATGCTCAACCTGATAATGCTCAACCCGATAATCTACTCAGGAGGTCATCTAGGTCCAAAAGGCCTATTAACTTTGATGATTATACTACCTACCTGACTGAAGAAGAAATGGATGCTGGAAAGTTTACTGATCCTACCTCTTATAATGAAGCCATTAGCAGTGATCAGTCTCCTGAATGGAATAAAGCCATGATTGACGAGCTTGACTCCATGAAGAAAAATGGTGTTTGGGATTTGGTTGAATTACCCAATGGCGTAAAACCCATAGGATGTAAATGGGTCTTCAAAACAAAACTGGATCTAAATGGAAACATTGAACGATATAAAGCAAGATTGGTTGCAAAGGGCTACACTCAGAAAGAGGGAATTGACTATTAAGAGACCTTTTCTCCTGTCTCTCGTAAAGATTCCTTAAGGATCGTTATGGCCCTAGTAGCTCACTTTGACTTAGAACTACATCAGATGGATGTCAAAACAGCTTTCCTAAATGGCGATTTGGATGAGGAAGTTTTCATGAAACGACTGAAGGTTTCAAATCGAAGGTCAAGAACATCTAGTCTCGTAAGTGAAGAAATCCATATACGGGTTGAAGCGAGGCATCACGTCAATGGTACCTAAAGTTGCATCAAGTCTTGAAGTCAGAAGGTTTCGTAAAAAACCAAGTGGATCAATGTACCTACCTCAAGATGAGTGGGAGCAACTTTACTATACTTGTCCTTTACGTAGATGACATTCTATTGGCAAGTAATAGTTTAGACATGTTGCATGAGTCTAAGCGTTTACTCTCATGTAATTTTGACATGAAAGATCTCGGAGAGGCTTCTTATGTTATTGGCATCGAAATACACCGAGATAGAGTCAATGGGGTTTTAGGATTATCTCAAAAAACCTACATTGAGCGTGTTCTTACACGTTATAACATGCAACGTTGCTCTCCTTCTGTAGCTCCAGTAGTTAAGGGAGATGTTTTCGGTTTATTTCAATGTTCGAAAATAGAGGTTGAAAAAGAAACGAGATGAGAATGATACCTTATGCGTCGGTGGTTGGAAGCCTTATGTATGCACAAGTCCGCACTCGTCCGGATATCGCTTATATTCTTTGGAATGTTAGGCCGTTATCGGACTAATCCTGGTCTTGATCCGGAAAGCGGCTAAGAAAGTTCTTCGATATCTACAAGGGACAAAAGACTATAAACTGACTTACAAAAGAAGTGATAATTTAGAAGTGGTTGGTTATTCTGATTCTGATTTTGCCAAGTGCAAAGATGATAAGAAATCCACTTCGGGGTATATCTTTATGTTAGCAGGCGGACCTATCTCATGGAAGAGTCATAAGCAAGGGTTGACTGTAACTTCCACAATGATGGCAGAATATATTGCGCTGTACAATGCAACCTGTCATGGGATGTTGCTTAGAAATCTCATCACTGGACTCAAATTAGTTAATTCCATATCTCGACCATTGAAGGTTTACTGTGATAATTCAGTTGCCGTTAGTTTCTCGAAAACGATACTTGATTTGTGGCGCTGCTTTATATCTTGATACAAAGTATTTGTTCGTACGTGAACGAGTTGAGGAAAATAAACTTTGTATTGAGCATATAAGTACTAAAAATATGCTTGCGGATCCGATGACTAAAGGTCTCCCACCTAAAGTTTTCGAAGAACATGTTTCGAAGATGGGCTTTTCTAAAGACCTTATTTAATTGCATATTGTACTTGCTTACGTTTAATAGTAAAATTTCCTCATTATTTTGTTTTGTCTGTCTCTAAATATGTCTATGCATGCCTAAATACATATAGACAACAACTATACACAAATTATTGTTGAGGGCTTATTTGTCAATTTGATCCTTAGTCTACTTAAGTTTTAAATTTGGTATTGTAGTATGATTAATGGGGGTCTTAAATTGAATATCGATTCAATGACTGTATTTCTCTGCTACAGTTTCGGTTTAAAATTAAAATGAGTATTAAAATCTGATCAGACTTACCTAATGCTCATCATAAATGATTACTCGGCAAGTGAGAGAATGTAAGACTCGTTGTTTATTATGTGGCCCACGTTATTATTTATCTAATTAATTGATCATTGACCTTATGAATACGCACGTATTTAATTGATAATTATTTGATGGACATAATTATCCTCATGACTTAATCAGGGTTTCCCCTTGGGTGTATATATAAAGAGATTATTAGGCAGAGGGAAAGAGAGACACACTAATCTTATCCTCTCCTCTGTCACCTCAACTCTACCATCATAACAATACACCCTAAACGGGAACTCGATCATCATCGAAATCATGGCCTCATCTCTCACTACATTCACGAGACTATCAGGTACACATGATCTAATCCCTGGCTTATATTACATGTTAAAGAATTGTTCAACATCAACAAATTAAAAATATCAACAAGAGACTTGACAAAGTTGCAGCTGATAGACATAAGTTTGGTCTTCAAATAATTGATGTTGATAGACGTGTCGTGCATAGGAGAGACATGACACACTCTCATGTCACTGATTCAAATGTCATAAGAAGGGAACATGATAAAAAAGAGATCATACAGCTATTGATGCAGCAGAGTCCTAATGAAGATGAGGATAAAACTCTTCATGTTATCCCCATTGTGGGGATGGGAGGCTTGGGAAAGACCACTCTTGCAAAGTTTGTGTTCAATGATGAGAGGATTGAAGAGTGTTTCCAATTGAAGATGTGGGTTTGTGTTTCTGATGACTTTGATGTTAAGCAACTCATTATTAAAATAATCAATTCTGCTAATGATTATGCTCTTGCTCCTGATCACCAACAGAATTTAAACATGTTGGATCTGGAGCAACTGCAAAATCAATTGAGAAGCAAACTTGCCGGTCAAAAATTCTTACTCGTTTTGGATGACGTATGGAATGAAGACCGGGTTAAATGGGTTGAGTCGAGGGATTTAATACAAGTAGGTGCGGCAGGATGTAAAATAGTGGTGACCACCCGTAGTCCTTCCATTGCTTCCATGATGGGTACAGGTTCCTCTTACATTTTGGAAGGCCTCTCTACGGAGGATTCATTGTCTTTGTTTGTCAAATGGGCATTTAAAGAAGGAGAAGATGAAAAGTATCCTCATTTGATAAACATTGGCCGAGAAATTGTGAGAAGATGCAGAGGGGTTCCATTGGCAGTGAGAACATTAGGGAGTTTGCTATTTCTGAAATTTTAGGCAAATGAGTGGGAACTTGTGAGAGACAATGAAATTTGGAATTTGCCACAAAAGAAAGATGACATTTTACCTTCACTCAAATTAAGTTATGATCTCATGCCGTCTTATCTGAGGCAATGCTTTGCTCTTCTTTCCCTTTATCCAAAGGATTATGTATTCTATGATTTAGAGGTAACTTCACTATGGGGATCACTTGGACTTCTTTCATCATCCGGAAAGAAGAGGACACTGAAGGAGGTTGCCAATCAGTATTTGTATGAACTACTCTCAAGATCTTTTCTTCTAGGTTTTGTAAATTATGGCACTTTTTGTACATTTAAAATACATGATTTGGTGCATGATCTTGCCACTTTTGTTGCTAAAGATGAGTGTCTACTTGTAACTTCTCACATTCAAGGCATACCTGAAAACGTTAAACATCTATCTTTTGTTGAAAATGATTTGCATGGAAAATCATTAACAGCAAAATCAGTAGGTGTGAGGACAATTCTATTCCCTACTGAAGGTGTGGGAGCTAACGGTGTAGCTTTCCTTACATTGGTTTCAAGGTGCAAATACTTGCAGATTTTGGATTTAAGTGACTCTACATTTGAAACATTGCCGAGTTCCATTGGGAAGTTAAAACTTTTGCGATATCTTGATCTTAGTGGTAATATGAGAATTAAAAGAATCCCTGATACTATTTGTAAGCTCCAAAATTTGCATTTTCTGTTTGTACGTGGGTGCACTGAGCTTGAAACATTACCCAAAGGTTTAAGAAACTTGATCAGTCTGTATAATTTTTCGATGACCACTAAGCAAGAGGATTTAGCTGAGAAGGAGATTGCAAAATGTCGTTCTCTTCAAATTTTGACTATTGTAAGTTGTGACAATGTGGAGTCTTTGTTCTCAGAGATAGAATTCCCTATTCTTAAACACTTGGATGTCCGTGACTGTAAGAGACTAAAGTCTTTGCCACTTGATAGTAAACATTTTCCTGCATTGGAGTATTTGCTCATTAGATCCTGTGACAAGTTGGAATTTTCGGATGGCGATAAAGATGAAAATGTCATGTTAAGGCTAAAATCAATAGGATTTGAATCGTTGCCACAGCTAGTGAGTTTGCCTCCTTGGCTTCAAGGATCTTCTAATACATTGCTAACTTTGATTCTATACAACTGCGACAACCTTAAAGTGCTTCCGGATTGGCTGCCAACGCTAACATGTCTGAAAACACTTTATATCTATGATTGTCCAGAGTTGCGGTCTCTTCCAGATGGCATCAATTGCCTCACTGCCCTTGAATGTTTGGAAATTTTTGGTTGTCCTGAACTATGCAGAAAGTTTAAAACGCAAGTTGGAGAGTATTGGAACCAAATATCGCACATCAAACAGATTAGGATTGGTGACTAGAGAATATGGCAAAAGAGTTAGTGGAAAAGAGGAAGAAGAATTCAGAGTAAGTGGGAAGCTTTAATAACTCTGATAAATAATCATGTTGAATGCCTTTCCTTTTCATGGGTTTCTGTAATGCAGATTGTTGTTCAAGAGCACTTTTGTAATTTGTTTTGATTTATGTCCCATACATTAATGTTGTTCTTGTGTATTAGAGATTGCAATATGGATGATTGTTAGATGTAAATCAGCATGATCGCATCTCTCTCTCTTTCTTGCGATGACATTCAATTGTTAAGTCGCTGACACCTTAAGAAACTAGTTAATTAAATTTATTCATTAAGTAATTAGTATAAAATAATATTTTTTCTTATTTATAAAATTGTGATATAATTTATTCTATTTAACATTTGAAAAATATTTATCTTTTAATTAATATTTAATTTGAAAAATACTATATTAGATAAATTACTTAAAACTTGTATACAAAATAAATTGTAAAAGATAAAGAATAAAAAGAATTACTCTTCCTAGGCTTAAACTTCCCCTCAAATAATTTTCGATTTTGGATGAGAGATTTCTGTTTTCCATTTTTTTTTAATTGATCAGGACCAAATTGTTTGACTTTAGAGTCAAAGTAGAGTAAAAACTTGATTCGTAGAGTCAACCGTACACTCGTAAAAGTCTATTTTTATAATAAAAATAAAAAAAATTAAAAGAGTGTCCTCTAAAAAGTGAAATTTCTACGTAAACATGTTATCTGTTTTTAATCAGATACACATCAAATTCATCAAGTTACAAATTACAAATATAAACACAAGTAATAAATTATCAAATATTTATGTCTGATCCTTTGATGACATCATCTTGAAGATCATCCTCTTCATCATCAATATTTTCATCTTCATCACCATCATTATCTTCTTCTTCAATAAAAATCATATTATCTAAATTAAAATCATCTACAATTGGATCGCTTGAACCTCTTCCTCCAACATCTCCCACTAATTCAATAGTAAAATTGTCAGCATTAGGATGCTCAACTTCTGTAGTATCTACCTCTTTAGTTATTCATTCATCATCAGACTCAATTTCATCAAATGGAAGGACAATACTTTTTTTATTTTGTTGTTTACTTTTTAACTTCAAATTATACATCACATAAACCAAGTCATTCATTTTCTCTTGGTGTGAACAGTTTCTTCGCTTTATATGAACCTATAATTAATAATAACATTTTTAATTACCGTTAGCCATTTAACCAAATAATATCTAAAATTTAATGATATAATTATAGCTATAATTCATAAATTTTACTTATCATCTCAAATGAGCTCCAATTACGTTCACACCCAGAAGAACTACAAGTTAAGTTCAAGATACGAATAAAAAATCTTTTCAACTCTTGAGTGCTATCCCCAAACATCTCCCACCATTCTCTAGGTTGCATGACCTTCCTAGAGTCTTTTGCATCTTCCATTGAGAAAAATCCTTTAGCAAAATGAAACCCCACAAGCTGTAAATTAATTTTTTTCCTCTGTCCAACATCTTTAACCAATCTTCTCATACATATGTGCAATCCTTCTTTCACTTGAGGGTTATCATGTCTAAAAGTAGGTTTATAATGAAGATGGGGATTAAAATAATATGCAGCTGCATGTAAAGGCCTATGAAGTTGATGTTCCCACCTCTCATCAATAGTTTTCCAGACAGGCTCATAGCTACATGGATACAAAATATTCTATATTACAAAATATTAAACAAATAAATAAGTTCTATAACAGGCTCATAGCTACATGAATTTTTACTTCTAAGTTTAACAACACATGGCATTTCAGGTTCAGTTGAATTTGACCCACTTCCACTTCCAGACATTTCCAACTTCTAGCGACCAATAATAATAGGAGCAAGCAACTACAAAAAAAAAAAAACAATATTATTCAAAGTGAATATTGTAACACTCTTGTACTATTAACATGTTATTGTTGGGATTCAAACAAAGTCCCACATTTTGTAGAATTTTTAATAGTGTTAGACTTTGAATTAAGGGAGGATTTGTTGAGTATTTTGTTAATTCAAAGTCCCACATCGACAGGTTTTAGAATGAGAGAAGAGTTGAACACTTATATAAGAGAGAGTGACTGTTTTATTCACTCGCACCAAACCTTAGATCTATATAATGTTTGTATTTAGATTATAGGTAGTATGTGACCACCAGTGTGTTTTCCACATAGTCCCGAGTAGAGCATTTTTGGTGAGTTCTTTTGTAGAAGCTCTTTTTGATGTACTCTTTGACATAGTGGAGTTTTCTTTGGACTAGGTCCCATTGTTTTTGTCCCTCTCACTGGGGGTTTCCACGTTAAAATTTGTTGGTGTTCCTCTTGCTCCTATATTTTATTTTCTCTTGGAATTTTATATTGTCGTATATTACAGTTCTCTCATCTTCCCTCGAGGGGAAATGATTTTTATTTTACTCGCAGGCTTTCAGGTTTTGTGTGTAGTTTTTTCGTTGTGAATTTGCGCCCTTTCCCAACAAATGGTATCAGAGCCGATGGTTCGACTTGGTGACCGGCTCAGATTTTTGTGCAATGATTGGAGTGGATCTAAGTGGTCAGGTGGACCTACTTTTATTCTTTTGAATCCCTTGTGTCGAAAGTCTCCCTAGCAGGTTTGGCTAGGCTACGTGTTCCGTTGATGTGAGCTATCAAGACAGCGGTACAGGAACTAGGGCATATCGACGACAATGTGAAGCTGCTCAAGAATTGTCACGGCGATGGAAGCTCTAATGGCCATCACTGATTGTATGGAAGGATGTTTTATGATCCTTTGTTTAAGGGGAGGTTTGTTGGGATTCAAACAAAGTCCCACATTTTGTAGAATTTGTAATAGTGTTAGGCTTTGAATTAAGGAAGGATTTGTTGAGTATTTTGTTTATTCAAAGTCCCACATCGGTAGGTTTTATGAACGATAAAGTGATTGTTTTATTCATTCGCACCACACCTTAGATCTATATAATGTTTGTATTTAGATTATAGGTAGTGTGTGACCACCGGTGTGTTTTCCACATAGTCCCGAGTAGAGCGTTTTTTGTGAGTTCTTTTGTAGAAGCTCTTTTTGATGTACTCTTTGACATAGTGGAGTTCTTTTGGACTAGGTCCCGTGGTTTTTGTCCCTCTCATTAGGGGTTTCCACGTTAAAATTTGTTGGTGTTCCTCTTGCTCCTATATTTTATTTTCTCTTGGAATTTTATACTGTCATATATTACGGTTCTCTCATCTTCCCTCGAGGGGAAAAAAATTTATTTTACACGCAGACTTTCAGGTTTTGTGTGTAAGTTTTTCCGTTGCGCCTTTCCCAATAGTTATCTGACTCAGATTTTTCAACCCAGCCACCGTCCCAAGACATGTCAATGTTTACATCTCCAAGAAAGAAAAATTGCATGTGGACAAGAGTTAGTGAGTACTAGAACCCTTGAAAGTATAAGAATTAAGATTTGGAATAGAAAGCATAATTTGCAAGCTTGTCCTTCATATATTGTCAATCTGGAAAAGGTAGAATTAGATACGCAGAAGCTTGTGTGTCATTATGCAAAGAACAATATTCGTGGACCAAAGTTTCTAGCACGAGATAGTTTGAGAAGAGCTCGACAGAGTCACTATCACTTACGGTAAATTTGACACATTTAAGATGCAAGCATTTTAGTACAGGCAAGTACAGAGATTTTGGAAGCTTTTACAACAACCCAGTTACTTGCTCTACGGACTGAGTTACACACTACATAATATTATATGTATTGTATGATGCATTATGATTGATGGTAAAATATGAAAAACGATATGGAGAGGTGTGTGGGTACCATCAACAATAAAAAAATTTAAATAGAAAAGCATCTACTACGTCCAACAAATTATAAAAGGTTATATTAAATAAAACCTTAGTCTTTTAAGTGATAAAATTTAATAAATCTTTGAAGAGCAGATGTAAAAATGTAATTTTGCCTACATTAGTTGAACATGGCAGAAACAGTAATTGAAACACAGCAGCAAGCAAGAATAGTAAACAGAGCAGCAATTGAATAGACCAACAACAAGCAAATGAAAAGAAACATAGCAACAACAAGCAAGAACAGTAATTGAACAACAATAGCAAAAAATGAACAAGCAATTGAACAACATTTTGCACCGTAAAAAATTAAACAAGCAATTGAACAACAACAACAAAAATTGAACAAGCAATTGAACAACAACAACAACAAAAATTGAACAAGCAATTGAACAACATTTTGCACCGTAAAAATTTGAACAAGCAATTGAACAACAATAACAAAAATTGAACAAGCAATTGAACAACATTTTGCACCGTAAAGAATTGAACCGAGAACCGGACAATAATTGAACAAAGAACAACAATTGAACCAAAAATTGAACCAACAATTGAACAAATCACAAAGCACATGAAACAAAACATATCATGGAGTAGCAGCAACTGCCCTAGAAGGCTGACAAAGAACGAATCTGTGCACGAAGATGAGGCAAAAGGAAGACCACGATGAGGCAAACAAAGACACCGACGAGTTGACGACGCCGGCAAGGCAAACGGAAGAGGAAGACGAAGATGAGATGAGGCTCCCAACAGAAGACGAGAATAAAGAAGATAAAAAAGGAAAATTTCGAGCCCTAAATGAGAAAGAAGAAAGTATTTCTAATAGCCCCCGAACGCACCGTTTCACATTATCCTAACTCACTCGACTCAGTCTGACTCGCGAGTTTACTCTGAGTCACCGAGTTGACTCGCGAATTTGCTCCAAAAATGAGTTTATAAGCGAGTTGACTCTCTAAGACTCAGTAAACTCTTAAACTCTTAAGAGTTTAAAAGTTAACTCTAGAGTTTGATAACCATGATCGCGACTTCTTTTTAACAAATATCTCTCTTCTTTATTCATTTCTCCCCTTTGGGCTGGAAACATCAAAATTTGATGAAGAAGAGTCAACGAACAGTACCTAGGAAAGAAATTGCATTACTACATCCTCTAGCCTTTGAATTTTGATTTTAAGAGTTTCGTGCTCCATCTTTAGTTTTGCATGTTCAAACTTAAGAGTCGAATACTTCTTCTTCAAAGACTTGTATCCTTGTCCAGTTAGAACATGTAAGTCCTCAATAAAGCGGATAGTGGTGAATGGAAGAACAATATCAAAAGTCAGTTCTTTGTCCCACTTCCACTCAAACACTCATCGAGACTTCACCAAGACCTTATTAATGCATTTGTGTAAGCAAATCCAACTCCAAGGAAAAGAGAACCTATTGTGGCAGCATCCTCAGGTGGAAAATCCTCAAGAATCCAAGAGTAGAAGGTCATATCATGTAAGTGACCTTTCAGACGAAGACCCATTTCTTTATTGTGAGGACATTGCTTCTATAGCATCTTGAACTCAGTTCTTATAAGAAGACTTTTTTTGAATTTTGATTGTTGAGGAGTATCGTCTTTTTCCGACAACTCTTTGACCTTTGCCAATAACTTGATATGACAAGGCCTAAGCCTATCAAAGCAGACATAAAAAGTTGTGATGGAGTTGGAAAGACATGTGATCTAAGTTCTAAGAAACTTGGGGACCTTTATGTCTTCTTGCTTTGTAATTCATCTATTTTCGTGCCAATTTATTTTGCATGTCTTGATCTCCCTTCTATACAAATTGACAAGATGTTTGTAGGAAAAATCATAGTCCATAAGAGACAAATGCATGTAATCTTGAGGAGACTCAAATTCATTCAACCTCAAAAGTTGTGTAAGGTAGATTCCAGGGTAGTAAGGGCAAATCCAAGGGAAAACAACACCAAAAGTATAACCAAAAGCTATATACTCTATCTTATTCAAAGGAATTGAGAATGGAATCAGATCATGATCATCTTGAGCATCCAACATCAATAGAGTACAATTCTTAAGTAACTTTAACTTCTAGGCTTCATCTTCCTTCATATAAGAGATGAATATTGTGCAATTTTGTTTCTGAGGGACATACTTGGGAATATGAGGGTTGTAGATCAAAGCAGGAACTTCAAGTTCATGATCAACATACCTACCTGAGTACGAAGTGATGCCCTCTAATCCATGTAGCTTCATCTTACCCAGTGCAACCCAAGGAAGTGTAACCAACCAATGCAACTGTAGGTCAAGATTGTAATCGGCCTCATAGTTGAACACTTTTCGACTTCATAGATAATGTAGTTGTATGGGATGAGGAGTTCTTATTACCTTGAACCCGAGGGATCGTCTAAAGTTGTAAGGAACTTTATTGTTGATTGTTGGGTGAAAGTCTTCAGAAGCGCATATATTACCTAGTAGACAATCCAACATTGGATGCTTTGCACAAGTAGCCACCAGAATAAATGGAGGAAGTGGAGGAAAAGGAGAAAATTGTATAGGCTCTGTTAGATCAAGATGATTAACACTCTTAAGTTTTGATAATTACAAGACAAACGATACGTACAAACAAAGCAAATACAAAAGATTAAGGACCATAGACGAAAGGTGACTCCTCAATCTGAAAAATCTTATCCCATATTCTTCTCAAAAGGAGTTTCATCACAAAGAGCAGACGATGCAACAATAATGGTAGACAACACTATCTTAGAACTTTATATGTTAAAGTTCTTTTGCTTTGTCAAAGACCCATCGTCTACAATAAGTAAGGTGAAGACAGACAACATAGAAGATGAAGACAGACGAAGTAACTCGTACAAAAATTCAAATCTAGTCATTACTCGTGGAAGCTTCCAAAAGGCTTTTGGGTACTGTGCAAAACCTCTGTAACATGAAAAGCAGATCACGCTTTCGTTATCCAAGCTGATTAAGATAGAAGAAGGTACTGAACATGCACTGACTCCGCTGCAAAGCATTAATTATTCTGATTGATCTCTGTCACTGATGGGAAAGCTTCAAGAAAAGGACAACGGTTTTGACTTTGAGTCTAACGGATCTCTCCAAGACTGCTGCCTATATAAAGGACTTCTCTTCACCATTTCAAGTTGGCGAAAACGCTACAAAAAGCTGATTATTTGTATTCGCTCTTGAATATATTTTTCATTGTAAAAACCTCTTCTGCGAAGAGAAAATCTTAAGTTTTTCATAAACTTCTCTAAATCCACTTGTGTGGTACTTTAGCCTGAGGAGGCTGTGTTTGCAAAGAATACCTTTCTTTAGCCTGAAGAGGTTGTGTTTCAAAGAATACTTGGTTGGTTAGCCTGGGAAGGCTGTGATTAAAGAATATCTTGTATTAGCCAGAAGTGGCTAAGTTCAAACAATACTTGTAACATTTTCACGGTTTGATAGTGAAAACTTAGTTTTTACTAGGTAACTGGACGTAGTCTTGTATAGACGAACCAGTATAAAAATAGCTGTATTTCCTTGATTTTATTTGTGACTAACGGGGATAATTAAAGAATAACTTAATCTCTTAAAATCAATCTTTCAAGATAAATTGGCATCGTCTGTACTGTTTTTAAAACAACAGACGATAGGAGAAAATTTTATTAAAATCACAATTCAACTCCCCTTCTTGTGATTTGTTCTTTACAGTTTGGTATCAGAGCTCAGCCTCTAAGGGTTGAGCGCTTTACAGCTGCTAGAGGAAAAGATCCAAATGGAGTCACAAGGGCCAGCATTCCTTTCAGGAGGTTCCTCCATGAACAAGCCACCAGCCTTCTCCGAGGATGACTATCCCTACTGGGCCGACAGGATGGAGATGTATATAAAGTCTACTCAGTATAGACTTTGGAGGATTATCACTTAAGGAGATATTCCCATTGTCAAACCAGAATCTGAATGGGAAATGAGGAATATACCCTGTGGAGCTAAACAACAAAGCTAGATATGCACCCCCTTGTGCTCTCTCAAGGACAGAATACAATAGATTATGTGCCTATAAGACCGCCAAAGATCTCTGGGACACTCTGAAGATCTCCTACGAAGGAGCTGAAGACGTCAGAATGAGGAAAGCTATCACATTTCAAAAAGAATACGAAATGCTATCACACTTCAAAAAGAATACGAAATGTTCTCTATGAAGAAAGGTGAATCCATTGAAATGATGTTTCGAAGATTCCAAACAATATTAAATGGTCTCACTTCGCTGGGAATCACATTCACAAAAGCTCAAAATAACATGAAGATTCTAGACAACCTTCCTACTCCATGAGAAGCAATGTCTACTACCATTTTTGTGGGACGTGACATGAAAACATTAACTCTTGATGAGTTAATAGGTGCCTTAAGAGTACATGAAGTACTCATCTGCAAAAGGGACAAGATAAAAGTTTAAGAGACCATAGCTCTTCCATTCGTAGATGAGGTCCCAAAAGAAGAATATGTCAAGAAAGAGAGCAAGAAGAAGAGCAAGATTCTCAAGGCTGAAACGTCTGAATCAGATTCGTCTGATGGATCGTCTGAAGATGAGATATCTCTCATGGCTAGACGATTCAAGAAGATGATGATAAAGAAAGGAAGAGGTCAACGCTTCTTCAGAAAGAAAGAGAAAAAGTTTCCTGAGAAATCTTCAAACACGGAAGAAGGTTCTGAGATCGTCTGCTATGAATACCGAAAGCCTGGACATATGAGATCTGAATGTCCAAAGCTCAAGAAAACATGGAATCCTCGTAGAGAAAAAGGGAAGAAGAGCTTACTGACTTGGGAAGACCTTGACAACAACAGTTCAGACGATTCCACAGAGGGTAGGAAACTGCAAACATATGTCTCATGGCTGGAGACAACCCTTCCTCTGAGGTAAATGATTCTTCTGTCTCTTCCTCTTCATCTGAGTCTGAATCAAAATCAGAAGAAATATCATATGATACTTATTTAGCAAACTCTCATTTTATTGCTGAGCAATACAAGGTATGCAAAGCAAAGTTGAAACAAACTTTGGAAGAAAATACTGCTTTAAAATCTGAAAAAGAGTTGCTTGAAAAGAATGTATCAGACGATATGTCGTCTGACTCTGAAAAGAACATTTTAATTTTTGAAATCGAAAGATTAAAGAAAGAAAATGATTCTTTACTCAAAGATCTAACTCAGTTCACAAAAGGATCCTCTATGCTTGAAATTATTTTAAAATATGGGAGGACTTCTTCTGATAAAAGTGGACTAGGTTATGTTGGGCAGACGAATGAAAAGAAGACAAACTTTGTTTCGTCTACTCACAAGAAGAAGAACAAAAATTACAACAAGGTTTAAAATGATTATAAGAAAAACACTAAAACCTTGAACAAAAAGAAACCTTCTTCTACTAACAAAGGAGGACCCAAAAAATTTGGGTACCAAAGTCACTCATTATTCTGTTTGCAGATATCCTTAATAGGAAGATAGAAGACTTCAAGCTGATACCTGGACAGTGGATGCTCACGACACATGACGGAAGACTTGTCTATGTTCCAAGACCTAAGACCAAGTAAAGGGTTTGTGTCTTGTGGTTCAGGGAAAGGTAAAATCCTAGGGATTGAGACTGTTGGTAAGACACCCAACCCTCTCATCCAAAATGTGTCTTATGTTAAAGGTCTGAACTTCAATCTACTTAGCATAAGTCAATTTTGTGACAGTTGATATGAAGTAGCCTTTAACGTTGATGAGTGTATAGTTAAAAATAAAGATAAATCCATTCTGTTTGTTGGGAAAAGAAAGAACAATCTCTATGAGGTTTGTCTTTCTGACCTTAGTGATCAGAATGTAACATGTTTAATTTCAGCAGACGATGAACGAGATATTTGGCACAAAAAGCTTGGACATTTGAGTCTCAAGTATATTTCAAAAATTTCTAAAAAAGGATCTTGTAAAAGGTTTGCCAAAAATATCTTGGAAGTCCAATCGTCTGTGTGAATCTTGTCAGCATGGGAAACAACTCAAAGCTTCTTTTAAATCAAAAAATTTTGTTTCCACGACAAGACCCTTGGAACTGTTACATATTGATCTCTTTGGACCCACTCAGACTAAAAGTCTTGGAGGAAAGAGATATGAATTCGTCATTATAGACGACTATACTAGATTTACTTGGGTATATTTCCTGACCCATAAACACGAGTCTTTCAATGTCTTTGAGATATTCTGTAAACGTGTTCAAAAAGAAAAAGGGAATATGTATTGCGTCTATAAGAAGCGATCATGGAACAGAATTTGAAAACTTTGAGTTCAAATCTTTTTGTTTTGAAAACGATATCTTTCACAATTTTTCATCTCCAAGAACTCCTCAACAAAATAGAGTTGTGGAAAGGAAAAATCGTACTTTACAAGAAATGACTAGAACAATGTTGCATGAAAGCTCTCTTCCAAAGCATTATTGGGCAGAAGCAATAAATACTTCCTGTTATATTCAAAACAGAATATTGATAAGACCCATTTTAAATAAGACCCCTTATGAACTATGGAAAGGAAGAAGACCCAACATATCCTACTTTCATCCTTTTGGATGTGAGTGTTTTATTCTTAACACCAAAGATCAACTTGGAAAATTTGATTCAAAGGTGATCAAAGGATTTTTACTTGGATACTCCAATACATCTAAGGCCTATAGAGTATTTAACTCTAAGACGCAAGTTGTAGAGGAATCTATTCATGTAAAATTTCAAGATAACTCAAAGGCTGATAAGGAAATATCAAACCTAGAAAATTTATTTGATAATTTGCAGATTAACCCTTCTGGTCAAAATTCAAGTTCAAATGGTCAACCTGGTACAGATGCAAGGGTAGACGATAGAAGTACAGACGAACACTCGTCGTCTAATACTCATCAACATGATGTTCAAGCTCCTATCAGAACTTGGAGATTTGCCTTAAACCATACAAAAGATCTTATCATTGGAGATAGACATCAAGGCGTTCAAACAAGATTAAGGCTTAGAGAATCGTTTGGCTGTGCACTTGTGTCAAATATAGAGCCCAAGAATATTGAGAAAGCTCTACTAGACAATGACTGGATTTTAGCTATGGAAGAAGAGCTAAACCAGTTTACCAGAAATGATGTTTGGACTTTAGTAGAAAGACCAAGGAACAAAAGCATCATAGGAACAAGATTGGTGTTCAAAAACAAACTAGATGAAGGTGGAAAAGTGGTAAGAAACAAAGCAAGGTTGGTAGCTCAAGGATGTAACCAACAAGAAGGTATTGACTTTACTGAAACCTTTGCTCCTGTAGCTAGATTAGAAGCTATTAGAATTTTACTTGCTTTCGCTGCTCATAAGAATATCGTCTTATATCAAATGGATGTAAAAAGTGCTTTTCTAAACGGTTTTATTGAAGAAGAAGTATATGTAAAACAACCTCCTGGATTTGAGAGTTCATCTTAACCAGATCATGTTTTCAAATTGAAGAAAGCACTTTATGGTCTTAAACAAGCTCCTAGAGCTTGGTATAACAGACTAAGTTCTTTTCTTCTTAAAAATGGTTTTTCTAGAGGAAAAGTTGATACTAAACTCTTCAAGAAAAGTGTTTCAAAAGATTTTATTACTGTCCAAATATATGTAGACGATATAGTCTTTAGAGCCACTAACGAATCCTTGTGTAAGGATTTTTCTAAGTTAATGCAGGATGAGTTTGAAATGAGTATGATGGGAGAATTAAAATTCTTCCTAGGACTTCAAATCAAACAGACGAAAGAAGGAATTTATATCCATCAACAAAAGTATACAAAAGAAGTCCTCAAGAAGTTCAAGATGGACAATGCAAAGCCAATGAAAACGCTCATGCATTCGTCTGGTGCCAGTCTCAACAAAGACAAATCAGGTAAGACCGTTGATCAAACGGTATACCGATGTATGATTGGTTCTTTGCTTTACTTAACTGCAAGTAGACCAAACATCATGTTTAGTGTCTATCTATGTGCACGCTTTCAGTCTGACCCTAGAGAATCTCATCTACAAGTTGTAAAATGAATTCTTAGATATCTTATTGGAACCACTAATCTCTCTTTATTTTATAAGAAATATAGTGATTTCAGTTTGAATGGTTATTATGGTGCTGATTATGCTGGAGATAAAGTGGAGAGAAAAAGCACAAGTGGTGGATGTCAATTTCTAGGCACTTCACTCATCTCTTGGTCAAGCAAGAAGCAAAACTCCATAACACTTTCTACCACAGAAGCAGAATATATAGCTGCTGCTGGATGTTGTTCACAACTCCTTTGGGTAAAACATCAACTTGAAGATTACTCCAGGTTTGAAACCCAAATCCTAGTTTTATGTAACAACACTAGTGCAATTAATCTTAGCAAAAATCTCATTCAGCATTCAAAAACTAAATACACTGAAATTAAATTTCATTTTATAAGAGATTATGTTCAAAAAGGAGTTTTCGATATACAGTTTGTTCAAACTGATTTTCAATGGGCAGATATCTTTACAAAGGCTTTAGACGAAACACGTTTTAATTTTATTAAAGAAAATTTGGGAATTATTTCTTTGAAAGATTAATTTTATCGTCTATAGTTATTGTCTATGAATATCGTCTATGCTTATTGTTTAAATATTTCGCGTTAAGACGAAACCTTGCGTCTGATCAAGTTGAATTAGTTAAAGATCATTTAACAGACGCAATGTTATTATTTAATTAATTCAAAGTTGAGTGTGCAGGAAAATAATAAATGTAGCATTAAATATGTCTGGCATTTATTGTTCTATTCTAGGAATTTCAAAGCATGTGCTGTAACTGACAGAAGTCAAATCAATCATTGAAAAAACAATCATGGGAGAAAGCATCAAATCAGGGACGGTTTCCATTCTATCATCTGATAAAAATAACTGTTTCATTTATTGTACTATAAAAGAGTCAAAGTTACCTCTTTTATTTTTTACACTACTAAATATTCAAAGCTCTATTTCTCTCTAAGAACTCTCACTCTCGAATACTCTCTCTTATTTCAAAACCAGAAAAATGGCCGCCAAGAAAATTCAACAAGCTCCTCTTGAAGAAGAAAGTTTCTTTGCTCAAGATATGTTCTTGTCAAGCAAGTGGGTGAAGAGAATCATCCTCGCAAACCTCTCTAGGCACACCTGCGACTTTTTGGAGAAAGCTGGGTGGATGAAGTTTGCCACTTGGGAAGGCCCATAGATGATGGAGCCTTACGCTGAGTTTTGGTCTGAGGCCAAAATTGTTGATGACAACATTGTGGGAACCATTGGTGACAAGGAATACCTTGTCAATGTTGAAGCCGTGACTGCCATTGGGAAGTGCAAAATTGAAGGTATCGTCTACACTCCCAACTGGAATGAGGGCATTGATAAAGCCTTCAATGATCAGACGCTCTATGGGAAACCCAGAACGCCTGACCAAGCCAAGTTTCTGAGAGCTGGAAATCTCATTGCTGAAGGAAGAGTTCTGCACAATCTTCTGTTCAACATTTTTGCACCAAGAATCGGGTCTCGCGACAATGTGAGCAACCGAGAGTGATTCTGCCTCTTCCATCTTCTCAGAAGGAGAAAATCAGTCTACCCCATGTGATCATGGATCACTAGATGGATACTCTGAGGACAAGGGACTTGCGCAAGAAATCAAGTGTCCTTTATCTCTCTGTCTTCGCCAAGATCATCCAAAACCAAGAGTTTGAAATCAGAGGATCTGGATGGTACGCAAGTGGCCTTAAGATCAAAATGGGCACTTTTTCGAGGATGCGTCTAGACCTTGCTCCATAGACGATAAACGAGATGCATGAGAAGTACCTTAATCCTAAGGGTTCTCAATCCTCCTCCTCTCAATCGCAACCACCTCAACCACAAACACAAACCAATACACAAACCTCTCAACCACTACCGTCACCTCCACAAACTCGCCCAAGACACAAAACCCTCATAAAAAGACCAAGAAATGCACCCATTCCACCTCAAACACAATCCTAAACACAAGTCCAAACACCAAACCCTCCTCCATCTAAATCCAAAGTGTCGTCTGAACCACCTGTACAAGTTACAGAGGTTCCTTTTGAGATGACAGAAGAAGTGCCTCTTGTTAGATGAAAAACAAAGTCTATCAAGTTGAGAATGCGACGAGTTGAATCATCTGCTCAAGATGATTAATCTACCAAAGAAGTGTCTAAGGATGTTGAGTCTGCTAGTAGGCGAGCAGACGTGCGCAAAAAGGCCAAGGTAGACGATGCCTATATCTTAGATAAGGAGATGCGAAAGGCATATGACAAAGGTGGAAGAAAGGGCATTGTTGAAGTCTCTGCAATCTTGGATGAACAATGGGAATTTGAAAAGGCTAGAAAAGCATCCATTCTCTCTAAAGCTGAAAGAGATCATAGATTCAGAGAAAGCGCTAAGGGAATTGGATCGTGTTGGACTTGAAGCTGAAGAAGTCGTCTCTTGTTTTTAGTTTTGATTTACTTGTACTCTTGAATTTAATGATAGATTGTAAATATGAGCTTAATTGTATTGATTATTATAGAGTAGGCTTTGAGTGTGGTTTTTATTCAATTTCACTTCACAGAGAAGTTGAATCTACTCTGAGAATCAAGCTAGAGCAAGTTTGGGAAACCCTATTTTGATTTGACAAGTTGAAAACTATTTTTTAAATGATTTTAAGCTGAAGTAATTGATTACCATAGATCAGTAATCGACTACCAATAGTTTGAGATAATAGCGAAGCCTAAAACTCTCTGGAGTAATCGATTACCACATTCTAGTAATCGATTACTCACACCAGAATTCATCTCAAGAAGTTTTTAAACTGCTTTAAATTGAAACCTCTTACAATTGATTTTCAACAAGAGAAGTCTTTGAGTTTTTCAAGAAAAAAAGGAAGAGCGAAAAACTGAGTTTACAAAGAACATAAGTTCTAAGAGTTCTCTTCAAGATTTCAAAAGATTTTCTCTAGAGATGAAGAGTGTGTGAAGGATTGAATACTTGGTTATGATCTTGATCAGATCATACACATCAGGTGTAATCTTTACTGATCTTTATTTTGTTTTGTATTTGTTTTTGTTCAAAACTCTTAAGAGAAAGTTGTTCTCTAGAAGAAGAGTTAAGGAATTTGAGAGAGGTGCTCTCAAAGGTGATTCTTGAAGGATTCAAGAATTAGAGAGATATGTTCTTATGAGAAGAACATGTGTTTTGGTTATTTTGATTTTATTTGTGTTTGTGCAGTGTGTTTGTATTAGACATAAGAAATCATTATAGTGGAAATCGATCGCAACAGTTGGTGGGTTGGGACTGGACGTAGGCCGAACGCCGAACCAGGATAAATCTCTGTCCAAACTTTCTCTCTACCTTATCTCTTATCTTTATCTGAATCTGCCGCTTTACAATTGTTTTTACTGATTCATTCTTAAGGAGTTTTGAAAAGGCGTATCAATTTCTTTCTATGTCCGCTGCTATCTCTCTAAACTGTTATTCTTAACATAGATAAAATTGAATCGGGAAAGAATTTGATAAAGGCTAAAATTGAACGTAGGGAACTTGAATCTATTCACCCCCCCCTCTAGATTCAACATAGGGACCAACAGATCGTCTGGAGTTTCTCATGCTCAGACTACTTCAAAGGGCATAGACGTTGAAGAAAATGCCCAGATCCAAAAAGACAACGCAATTCTTGTTGAGCAACTGTCTACTATGCTTAGTGAAGACTTGCCCTTTATGAAGTTTGGATCTCCAACTCCAGTAGACGAATCAAGACAAGACAATGTGGTCTTGATTTCGTCTCCCATTTGTGCCATACCTCTTCAGACGGTAACTGAAGAATCTGAAGAAGGAAGCTGCTCACAGACGATGCAACCTTCGTTTGTCATCCGTGACTTAGACTCATATTCATCAGACGACGAAGAATGTCTTGTCACAAGACATGTGGCACCAAATTTGAAGATTCCAGCAGAGGTCTTAAATGAAGAAGACCTTCCACCTAAACGCAAAATGGACTACACCTTTCTCAACGATCTCGTTATGCAAAGGTATAGTATTATTGGATGTGCTGAGAAGCCTAAGAGGCGTGAGTGAATAATCTCAGATCATGCTGTGGAGGCCTCTGATCTTTCTGAATCTAATAGATCTGAGTCTGGCAATGATGATTATTGCGCAGACGATGAAGATTCTTTTATTGAGGAGACAAAATCTCCTTACATTGAAATAGACAACCCCTACAGGTACAGAGGGAAGAAAGGATTTTAAGTGGGAAGATATGTCAATCCTATAAACTATTACCAACCATTGAAGCCTGCTGACTTTGACATGTCAAGAAAATATGACAGTAAAGAGTAGAAGGAATGGTTGAAGCGTCTGCCTTGGGATGCCCTTGCTGAATTGAAGATTAAAGGCTTCGAAGGCATAGACGATTACAAGCGCCATCTTGATGGTCTGTTGATTGAAGGACCAGCTTTGGGGTATAAACCAAACATCGTCTCTAGAGTCACCTCTAGAAGATTCATTCGTTATCATCCTGAGAGAGCACCAGTTCATCATCACTGTGTATTTGGTGACTTTATGTCCCAAATCTCCATTCCTGAATGCTTCTCTCATTGGCACCTAGATGCAATGGATAAACATGATCCCCAACCCTTCACCATCCCAATGAATAAGACGGAGTTCATTGGATTAGGCTACACCCTTGGCCTAACTCTACCATGGCTCAGACCTCATTGCTCTGGCGTTGAACCAACTTACTTCCTCAACTTCAACGAGTATGAAACACCTGAAGAGTATTATCATTGTTTGCCTGTTGATTATGATGCGCATACACTTTGATGTCAAGAGCTTATAAACATGAGATCAAGGATAGACTGCAATCCTTCCGTCTGATCCAACATAGAGTTGAGAAAGAGGGATGTTCTCTACCTTTTCTCATGGGCTCTCAGTTCTCTGCGCTCGTATCTAATGAAACAAAGTTCTTTGTAAGGATGGATCGTTCAAGATCATGCCTTATAAGAATGCTTGCAAAAGGCAAAGAGAAGAAAGAATACCCTTCCCCCAAGGAGTTCAAGTATGCTAGACACATTGTCAAGCGTCTATCCCAAGCTGCTTATGATCATCTGAAAGCTTTTCAAACTAACTTTACAAGGCCTATCAATCCTAAGATTCAAAAGATGATATAGGAACATGAGAATACTTCAAGATTCTACTCAGGCACTTCATTTGATGAAGAGTCTGTAACTTGTGGCAGAGTCTACCCCGGTGGAGCCTATGCATACATTCTTCCACCCTATATGCCTCAGCACTATCATCTCACAACCTTCAACAGGACTTACAAATGGCAATGGGAAGAAAATTTCAATTCTAAGATGGACTTTGCTCTGTTCACCTTGTATTTGAAGGCAACTGAAGTAGACCCCATTGTGATATAGGATGATTCAGATGAAGTAGTTATGCCTACTTCTAGACAACCTCTTATGATTGAATCTGGAGGTCCATCGTCTGAACCGTGATCACCTCAATCATCAGATGACTTTGCTGATAAGTACAATGCTTTGAAGCGGAAGTTTGATGCTCTTGAGGATAATTGCGATCACTTGAAGAAGAAGAATAAGGAACTAGAAAAGTCTCAACAGGCCACTAATGCCAAAGTTGAACATCTTCAAAACCTTGTATTTGCTTTGTTGAAGCAACATCCTCCACCTCAGTAATCCTTTTTGGTTGATTTCAGCACAAGGGGGAGAAGTTTTGAAAGCATAGCATCTGCTCAGGGGGAGCATCTCTGAAGATGAGCGTCTATAGTGAGCTTTGGGGAGAGCTCTTGTGCATTGGTTATTAGACTCAGGGGGAAAGTCTTGTAATTTTTTTTATCGTCTTTAGCTTTTTGTTGATCTGATTATGTAAATCTGAAACTGATTACATCTCTGTGATGTAACAAAACTTATAAAGAAGTATTTTTTTCAGAAAACATCGTCTTGATGTACATCTGGCATAACTATTATTATTTCACTAACTTTTGATTATGCAGATGACTTCGTTTACCCATAGTATTGGCATGGTCTATAATCATCAAAAAGGGGAGATTGTTAGATCAAGATGATTAACACTCTTAAGTTTTGATAATTACGAGACAAACGATACGTACAGACGAAGCAAGTACAAATGATTAAGGACCATAGACGAAAGGTGACTCCTCAATCTGAAAAATCTTATCCCATATTCTTCTCAAAAGGAGTTTCATCACAAAGAGTAGACGATGTGCAACATATGTAACCAAAGACTCCTTTTGAGCTTGTTCCAAGTCCTTCGGTAATTGGTATTGTGAAGCTTGATAAGTCAGGACTTCTTCATCTACCTTAGACTTCCTAAACACAATCTCTACTTCTATTGCCTAGTGTCTCAGTTTGGCTCTTCAGCTTTAGCCCTAACTTCTTCTACGCTCATATGTCGTGAGTATTCACGGTTCAAGTACCAACTAGAAACCCTTTGCTCTTTTGTTGAGGATATCTTTAACAAAAATAATTTATGGATACCAAAATCTTATTGAGTCTTTTCTTGTTATATTTTATATTTTATTTTAAACAAGGTTTTTTAAAGTAACCTTGGGTAGGTTAGGATGCCTTTTGTCCTTAGATAAGTTTTTTTTGCCTCTTGCCATCTTTGACTTGTGTCTTTATACCAAATACATATGGCTTTTTACAAGTCACTTTGTTGAAGATAATTATTCCATAATTAGTGCAGATTATACTTTCTACTTATTAGCATAAATTTGGTGGTGATTTGGGACATATTTGGTCGTGATTTGATTTGTATTACCTTAATTATTTATTTCCTTAATTAAGTTGTATTTAGTCTATAAATTCAGATTGTATACATTCTTTGAATAAGATACAGAAATAACATAAATCTGTTCTTCAATATGGTATCAGAGCTCCCGATCATGGGAGACTCTGCTTCCGCATCTTTCCTGGGTAGCCTTCAATGCTGCAACGACATCTTTCCCGGGCAGCCTTCATTGCTGCAACGACATCTTTCCCGGGCAGCCTTCATTGCTGCAACAACATCTTTCCCGGGCAGCCTTCATTGCTGCAACGACTTTGTTTGCAAGCAACCTTTATTGCTGCAACTGCATTTTCTCCCAGCAGCCTGCAATCGTATTTTCTCGGTGCCTAGCCATTGCTTAAAGTCGCCCGCCACCGTCATCCTATCCCGCCGTAGGAGGAAAATTTTCGCAACGCGTTTTCGATCGGGACCACCACCATTATAAGCGAGAATTCACCGATCGCAAAGCCTAGTCGTTTCGTCTTCATCGACAACCGGTCGTCTTCCTGATCTTGCAAGCTGGGAATGATAGATATACATTCACCAGCTTGAGGGGGAGTGTTGAAGATAATTATTCCATAATTAGTGCAGATTATGCTTTCTACTTATTAGCATAAATTTGGTGGTGATTTGGGACATATTTGGTCGTGATTTGATTTGTATTTCCTTAATTATTTATTTCCTTAATTAAGTTGTATTTAGTCTATAAATTCAGATTGTATACATTCTTTGAATAAGATACAGAAATAACATAAATCTGTTCTTCAATACACTTTAATGTGACATTTTTCACCACAGCATACAGATGTAAGGATATTGTAAAAGTTTTTATTTTCTTCTTGTAAGAGATCAAAACCTAGTTCACTTCTGTTAGAAGTCAATCTTTCTTATTTTAAAAACATATTTAATTTAGAAGAGCACGAAGAACTTCATTAGATCTTGTCTACGACTCTCATTTTCTTTTCTTAATTGTTTAATTTTAGATAGAAAAATTGTCCCACCAAACTTAGGTATTGAAGGATTCTTGGTAGGCAAATCCTTCTTAATTAATTCTTTATTTATAGCTGTTAATTTTGAAACATCACTCAAAACTAATTTAGCTTAATTTCACATTTTCTATCGGAGTGTCAAAAGACATCTCTTTAGTATTAGAGCATAATTATAAGTGTGAATCTAAAGAAAATAAAAATGAGTTTTACTGTACTAAGGATAGAAAAATACCAAAAATACATTTTTTATAAAATATATATTTACCATTTCTTCATTATACTAATCATTACTTTTCCTATAAAAATATTTTCACGTAAATAAATTATTTTTCTTTTTATCTTTATTAAGAATTCATCTTCTCTTTATTTAAGACATTAATTACGATGTATCCTCCATTTCTACGATCATAATTTGATTTGGACCAAATTTTATAGCTTTAAAAATTAGAATTTTTTATTAAAATGCTAATTACGTAAATTATATTCAAATTATAAAATGTATTAAATAAAATAATTAAAAAATAAAATTAATTTATAATTATGTAATCTAAAGAAAACATAACGATCATTAGCGAAAATATATTAAATAAAGTTATTAATAATATAATACAATTGTTCCATTTTCAATAATTTTAGCTGTTTATTTTATTTATTTATTTTTCAAATTGGTTTAAATTTATATAGCCTATGGTATACACCATAGAAAAAGGCATGTTGGTAAAACTCAGTGCAGAGCGGAAATCATAGAACCAACTACCCAAACAAGACTTTAAAAAAGAAGACAAAACGAAGTCGTCGTGGCCGTCTCTTCTTACTTTTATTCATTCGTTACCGCGAAATATCAATCTTCTTCGGCAGCAGCACCACCATTCTCTTTTCTTCTCTTAAATTGAATTTCGAGCGCAAACAAATAGAACAAAACAAAGCAACCGTAACCTTCCAACACATTAATGTTGTGAGGCTCAGAGCGAAGAAGAAGAAGAATATGGCAGTGGGAAAGGAAGACGCGGAGATCGTGAAAGCTCACATCGACAAGAGGGATTACAGAAGAGTCGTGCTTCGCAACTCGCTTCAAGTTCTCCTCGTTAGCGATCCCGATACCGATAAGGTCGGATTTCTCTTCGATCTTTGATTCCGAAACGGATTCGATTTTCTTTCTTTTTTTTTTTTTTGATTTTCTCGATTCGCTCACTCGCTATTTCTGTGGTTCGGTTTTGTTTGTTGTTGCAGTGTGCTGCTTCCATGGACGTTGGTGTTGGTTACTTTAGTGACCCTCCTGGCCTTGAAGGCCTCGCCCATTTTCTAGGTTTTTGAGCTTTATTCAGCTTTGACTCTGTTCTGTCGTGTGTAGTTTCTATTTGTGTAGGATTTTCGTTGATGTGTTGTGAGTTTGAAGAGGATTCATTTAATGAAGATTGGTGTGATTGCAGTTGCAATCATTAAGGTTTTAAAAATGGTCCTGGATTGCGGGTTTGGCCGCAAAATTTAGTTTTTGGAGTCTTTGCAAGGTGGAATTGTGGTTACATCGTCTACATTTTCCTGCAACATCTAGGAAAACGAAGAAACTGAACATTGTATTACAGGACAGGGAAAGGGGACGGAGGATTTGAGTCCATTAATAAGTGATAGTTTAAAATTTGTTGTAAAATCGATATATAGATAAAAAGATAAGATAGGATGTATTCAATGTAGGCATTGAAATGAGGAGCTAATTGTTGAGACGCTTGCTATTTCACTACTTGTGATGTTTGGGTTGATACGGGATATAGACCTTTATGTAGCGTAGTAGGAACCAAATAAAAGTAAAAGACACTAAGTTCTAGCATTGGGACATGAATATTTATACTAAGAAACTACATTTTGATAGCTTAATGGGTTGGTTGTTGCAAAATTTACCTTTTTTTCCTGCTGAATTCATATGTTTCAAAACTTTATTCTGGTCATTTGTGTGTTTGATTGACAGAGCACATGCTGTTTTATGCGAGTGAAAAGTACCCAGATGAAGATAGCTACTCCAAGTATATTTCTGAGGTATTATAATGTTCGGATGTCTGCTCCCGTATAAGTTGTGAAAGATGCAATGAAATTTTCTCAATACTCCTCTTGGAAATAGGCAATTGATTTTTTTAATCTTTTTGTCCTATGTATTTCAGCTCCTCAATTTTATTGATCCATCATTCTGTGAAATGAAAAAGTTGAAGGAAATATTTAATCCTGGTTGACACGTGTCCTAGTCTTATTGGTACTTATGGATAAAATATTAGCCAATGTTGAAATTTTTCAAAAGCCTTGAAAAGGGAGAAAGGCTTTTGAATTGCTTGAGACTGAGCATGATGGAGTATATATAACATGATTTACAATCTTTAATTTGAGTTAGTCAGGAAACTGAAATTATTGAATGCAATTATTCTCTTCTACTTGCAGAAATTAGAAACTCTGATAGGGGAAGAGAATGAGAGGACAAAAATTGCATATATTAGCTTACTAAGAACAAAATTTGCAGTTATCCTTGTTAAAATATATTTGTTTTCTATTATGTTATCAATAGTGTTGTCATATTTTAGGTTGTCTTTACTCTGCTTTAATGTCTTCTCTGTTTTAATCATGTACTCTTTAAATTCTTTAAATATTTCATCTCTCAAGTATCCTGAATGGACTCAAAGGAATTCTAGCACTAAAGTAGTATAAAATAAGAAACATCCTGTAAAAATAAAAACTGTATAAATTTTGAATTTATTAAAATGCTGCATTGTTCCTTCTATTTCACTGAAATTCTCTGTTCAGTCCCTACTTCTAAAACTTAAGGGTACCTTGCTTGAAAGTTTAGTTCATACTACAGATAAGTAACATCTGCATATATGTGCTAACATTTATTTGATAAGAAAATGATCTGAAACTCTTAGAATGAAAGACCAACCTTATGGGATATTTCAAGGTTCAAAAATTGATGACTAAATTTTTTTTTGCATAAGTTAATTTGATGTTTTAAATAGATTTTATTGTTCTCTGGCTGTGTTATTATACTTGATAGTCTTGAGAGGTGAGTATAGCTTCAACAAACAGAAGTGTGTTTCCTGTCTACATGTTATTTATAAAGAAGTTTGGTATTTTTCTTTTATATCATAACTCCTTTACTTAATTAAAATTCTTTAAACCACACCTGCAGTCTGCTGAACCACAGATTTAACACATTTCTAGGACAAAACGAACCGCATAGATACTCCATCTTTTTAAATTGATTTTTTCATGTCTTCACACCCTTTTCATTCAATCTCATTAATTTGATTTTGCCATGTTTTTTTAAATTTGGAACTTTTAGCACTCTAGACATGGACTTTGGTTCCTGTGGGGAGGGGGTAGGAATATGGTCTCTTGGGCTCTTAAGTTTTCCAAAGGGCTTGTTTGGGAGAAGGGAAAGGGAAAGAAATGAAGAGGAAGCTTTATAACCATAAGACTTTATGATCATTTCCATTTCCATATGTTTTGTACTTAAACTATGTCATGCTTTGAGTTTCATGCATTTTCTCTGGTCTCCCACTCAGCTGTGCAAATATCTATGTAGATGCAATGCATATGGTTAAGAATTCCTATTCTTTTTATATTTTATTGAATATCAATATCAATATCAATCGGGGTCTTCCTTCCTGATGCAGCATGGAGGAAGCACAAACGCTTTTACATCTTCTGTACACACCAACTATCATTTTGATGTTAACACGGATGGCTTTGGAGAGGCTCTGGACAGGTAAGTTCTGCTTTTGTGGTTTCCTTTTATTCCCTAGTAAAATCTCTGAGCTTGGGGTTTGGTTTGTCATCCAGGTTTGCTCAGTTCTTCACTAAACCTTTGATGTCTGCTGACGCCACCATGAGGGAAATTAAAGCTGTTGACTCTGGTTAGCTAAACTTTTTTTATTGTTTGTTGCCTTTTGCTTTATTTCCCTTATTTCTTATCTGTATACTTTTCCCCTGCTTTCTTTCTTTCAGAAAACCAGAAGAATTTATTATCTGATGGATGGAGAATGAACCAGGTACGGTTTATTGCTTTTAAATCATTTTTAGGGGTTTGCTCGGTGAAGTTGGTTGTTTGAGATGAGAATTCAATATTATTGTTGTGTGTTAGGAATGGTACTAATTCTGTTACAATGTATTAGTCTTCTGTTTAAATGTATTTTTTCTGTTAAAGCCTATGTTTATAAAGGCTTTGTTTAGGTCCTATTGTTTGTAGTTAGGACTGATTGTATTACCCAGGTATGCTTATAAATACCTAGGTCATTGCCTCCTTGGCAAGCCTCTTTTAATTCATCTCTCTACTTTCTCAGTTTTCTCTCTCTCTCTGCCTTTCATCTCTTTCTTTGTTTCTCTCTCTCTCTAGTTCTTTCTATCTAGCTGTTTCAGCATCAAGAACCAGCTTTTCTGGTTATTGGTGAATTCTTGGTTAGGGTTAACAAGTGGTATCAAGAGCCATCCCCAAGAAACAAGCAAGAACAGAGAAGATGCCATCCATTACAAGGTTTGACATAAAGAATTTCGATGGGCAGATCAACTTCAGCATTTGGAAGGTGCAATTGAGGGCTGTGCTAACTCAGCAAGGGTTGAAGAAGGCACTTGATGGAAGGTCCAAGAAGCCAGCAACTATGACTGATGAAAGCTGGGAGGAATTGGATGAGAAAGCCCTCACTGCCATCCAGTTATGTCTTTCAGAAGATGTACCCAGAGAGGTCATTCAAGAAACTACAACTGCTGGTTTGTGGACTAAGCTGGAAGCGTTGTACATGACCAAGAATTTGGCCAACAAACGGAGGTTATAAGAGAGTTCAACACAATCTTGATAGACTTGAAATATCTTGAGGTCAAGATTGAAGATGGAGATAAGGCTGTATTACTTGTAGTGTCTCTTTTGGTTATTGGTGAATTCTGGGTTAGGGTTAACATTGTGAAACACAATTTTCAATAGTATTAACATAGAGCCAATACCCTCTATTTTGTTCATGATGGAATATAGTTTCAATATTCTGTTACGTCCTTAGGGTCCACCAAGAAGATTCTGCCCCTGCCTTATCATTACAGCTGAAAGCACAAAGAAGATTTAGTTAGGATTTAGTTTGGAGATTTGTTATTTGAATTTCTTAGTTTAAATTCAGCTAGGGAGGTACATGGGAGATATGGAAAATCTAAGATTGGAATAGGCTGGGAGAGAACCAACCTCTTATTGTTGGCAGAATTGTTCTTCTATCATTCAATGAAGTTTATTTTCCTTCACACCCGAAACTCTAATTGTTCCGCACCCTATCTACCTACTGCTCTGATTCTACACGAATTTGATTTCTGATTGGTGCCAGTTGTCACATTCATTTATAATTATCAATATCATGTTGTAGTAGCTTGGAGTGCCCATTGGCAGTTACAAGTTTGAAAATCAGTGCTTTTTCAGATAGTGGCTGTTGCGGCTGCAGTCACAGCCAAAATAATTGCTGGAAAGGAGCCAGAGTGAGGTTTTTTGGAAAGCCCATTTTCCCCTGAAATCAGAGCCTCATTTTGGGGTCCTTTTTAGAGGCAAAGTTGAGACTCCCCTCCCCCTTTTAGAATTCAAAAAATTCCCTTATTTGATGTAGTTTGCATGCTTCTGTCTAATGTGAGACCCTCACGGTTTGACCAACAGTCCAACTCTAACAACCATCCATCTCTGGCTGTATTTCCGATGGCACCCACCCTTCATTCTTTTCTCTAAATACTTAATCTTTCTGAACTCTCTCTGAACCCTCAACCTCCTCTGTTGGTGCAATACCCTCAACCTCCATTTTCTGTATTTAAGATTTACTAAACCAAAGGATGGATTTATAATTTATTTTTGTTATTCAAAGAAGTTAGACTGATTTGTTGCCTTTGCACTTTGCAGTTCTTCATCTGCTTTTCTTCTTTTACCCTTTTGTTTATCCCAAGGTTGGTAAAATCGCGTGTTAGAACGCACAATTTTATGATTTTTGGCTGCTGGAGTGTTTCCAATGTGAGGCAATATCGCATCTTGGTGGAATTGCCACAGAATTGCTGCGTTGCATCGCAGAATCGTGTGCCAAAATCACATCTTGGTGGAATCGCCATTTCAATTTCACCTCTTCGCAGGTCAGGTTCCAGGTTCACGTTTTTAAATGGGTTTTCATGAAAAATGCCCTAAGTTTTTGCCTCTTCTGCCTCGCGACCACATAATCTAATTTCTTCCTCCTCTGCATAGCCTGGTGACTATATTAGTGTATTTAGGTCAATATGTAAAATATTAAAGCTTCTATATGTTAGCTTCTGTATATAGCTTTAGTATATAGTATATAGTATATAGCTATTAGCCTCTGCACTTTGCTGTACTATCTTCGTAAGTCAGTAAGATCAGTCTGTTAATACCGATAGCTATTCTATAAATACCTCGCTTGTACTTTGCTTTTAGTGGGTTCAACAATATGAGGTTTTACATTTTTTCTCAAAAGGTTATCTCTCTTCTCAGTTTTCTCTAGAGACTGTGAGTGCGACCGCATTGCTTCTTTCTTCTTCTTCCTTCTGTGAGTGCGACGACGCCATTGCTGGAGGTTGCGAAGCTCTGCTGTCACGATGCCATTGTTGCTCCTTTTTCTTCCTTCTATTATGCGCTGTTCTGTTGAAAATGTCCACAAGCAGTAGTGGACCTGCATCTTCTTGTGGTAGTTGCCGCAGTGGGTTCTATGTTATTTGACTTAGTTAATTAGTTATTTGACTTATCTGACATTTTGACTTATCTTTATTGAGTTATAACTTATAAGTTTTATGTCTTAGTCATCATTTATCGTGAGTTTTTAAATTTATGCCATTCAATATATATATATATATATATATATATATATATATATATATATATTTCATATGCTTCTGTATATTTTTAACTTTTAAGTAAAATCTTACGATTTCACGTGTTAGGATTTTGCACCCCCTCCCCGATTTCACGTATGATCTCGATTTTACCAACCTTGGTTTATCCTCCTTATCTACTTGTGGTTTCACTCTGTAAAAGGATTAAGAGAGGAGAGAATTTCTGTGTTATTCATCAAGAGGAATTACATCTCTATATGTACATGTGAAGAATCCTAAGATAAGAAACTGAAATCAAATCAAATCTCAATCTATCCCTACATTATCTCCTAAGTTATATACAATATCATAACAAATCATAACACTTTCTTCTAATATGTATGTGGGTCATTGAGTGCTTTTCTGGCATTGTGAATTATGTTACTATGCCTCTCCTGGTGAAATATTTATAATCTCTCTGTCTCTTTCCCTTTTTGACACATTACTATCTATACAGCTTCAGAAACATCTCAGTGATGAAGATCATCCATATCATAAATTTAGCACAGGTCAGTCATTGATTTAATTTTTATTTTTTAAACTGAAACAGCTGAACTTTGAACTTTTGCACCATACAGCTGGCGATTTTCTGTAGTTCATTTAGTCAAAGAACTGACACCATGCTGTGCCTTGCTTATTTGTCCAAAATCTTTTAAAACACTATTGATATTCTTTCCTAATTATTATTTTATTATTGAAAATAATTGACTGCTTGATAAATGTGATAATGGATGTCAAGAGCTAGATTTTATGATTTAAGATTTTCTCGGATAGTTTTCATCGCATTCTTAGCTGCTGACTTCTAAGCCAACTGGAGGATATTTCCATATAATATACTTGGAGTTGATCTTTAAAGACATTTAAGCTCTAAATATCATTTTTTGTTTTTAAATAAGTATGAATTTCATGTGTATGTGCATGAGTATTATCCCCTTCATAAGGTTCTGCATGTAACTTGCTCTGGTTATTAGTGATTAGAGGTTAAAATTATGCTTGACTTCATTACAATTGTAATTTGTTCTAAAATATATTTGTTCAAATGAAGCTGGAATATTTGCAACCATTATCATGCTTGCAATCTTTTTCTCATCATTATCATCACCACATTGCTCTAAAATATCTTTTTTGTCAGGGAGCTGGGACACTTTGGAAGTTAGACCAAAAGCAAAAGGATTAGACACAAGGAATGAGCTTCTCAAATTCTATGATGAGAATTATTCTGCTAATCTAATGAATCTAGTTATTTACACAAATGGTAACAAGTATTTTGTTTACAATGTAGCTTGAATTGTTTATTAATCTTTTGTGAATGACTACAATCTAATTATTTGTGCATGGATATTTTCAGAAAGCCTTGATAAAATTCAAAACATTGTAGAAGAAAAGTTCCAGGATATTAGAAACACCAACAAAAGTTGTTACCATGCTCGTGGGCAGCCATGCAAATCAGAGCATTTGCAGGTGCACATTTTCAATCTGTCTTGTTGGTAAAATCTAACTAATTTGTCAGCTTTGTTTCTAATCTATTTCTTATTTTGGCTTTCTATTTTAGATTCTTGTCAGGATTGTCCCAATAAAGCAAGGTCATAAATTGAAAATTGTATGGCCAGTAACTCCTGAAATTCATCATTACACTGAAGGGCCATGCAGGTATCTTGGTCATCTTATTGGTCATGAAGGAGAAGGGTCTTTGTATTACATCTTGAAACAATTGGGTGGGTACTCCCCTGTTGTATATTTCATTGTTAGTTTTCCGGGAATCATCGACCTCATTTGAAACCCGGTTCTTCTATTTTATGAGATCTTGTCTATAAAATGGGTACCTAGTGCATGAGGATCCCCTCAAGTGGGACCTAGCTGCCTTGGGAGGGTAGATGTATGGAGACTCACCTTTCCAAGCATTTTGAAGGATTTAAACTCAACCTCCAAGATACATGGCAGCAAGCTTACTCTTGCACCAAGGCTCACTCGGTCTCTTTCGTTGTACATCGCATTGAAGCCTATCGAAATCCACTATTCTTAAACCTTTTGCTTTCTTTACCTTCATCATGGATATATATGTGATTCTTTGGAGTTTGGATCAATGCTTTTCTGAGACATGCTTATAGACATGTTCTAGGTCCTACATATTACGGATTTTCCCATTTTACACCCTAGAAAAAAATTCCATTTGCAGGTTGGGCTACAGGCTTGTACGCGGGCGAATCAGATTGGAGTTTGGACTTTTCTTTCTTTAAAGTTGGAATTGATCTTACCGATGCTGGTCATGGTTTGTTTTCTTGTCCCTTCTTCCAAAAAGTTTTACCATGTTAACTTCTAATTCAAAGCATGCTCTCTTCATGGTAGAAATTATGCAATGTTTAATATTACTAGTACTGGTTCTTTGTACTTTTTGCTTGGATTTACAGAGCACATACAAGATATCATTGGATTGTTGTTCAAATACATTCAGCTTCTACAATGCTCTGGCGTTTGCAAATGGATTTTTGAAGAGGTATGTATCTAGGTTATGTTACTTCAACATACCCTATATGCTTAATCCTACTACTACTATTATAGAGACAATTATACTACTAGTACTACAATAGAGACACTTGACACACTAATACTACTACTGCTTGGTTACTACTACAAAGACACTGGACACTACTACTAGTACTCAACAAAGGTATAGAAGAAATAACAAGCATTTGATGATTACTTGAAGATAGGGTGGCAAGAAATTCTTCTTAACAAAGATATAGGCAAGAACTACTAGTATAAATTTTATACCATTGTTCAGAAGTATTTCTTGCTACCCCATCTTCCTGTAATAATCTCAATTCTTGTAATGTAATTTTTTAATCAATATGGAAAAGTAGCAGAGAGTAAAAAAGTGACATAAAGGGGTTAAATGCACCATGTTTTTGATGCCTGATACACAATTTGATTTTTCATTCTACTCTAAAGCCCACTGAAACATTACAGACTGTTAGTTGTGCTTTAGGGATTTTCTGAATGTTAGGATTAATGTGGATCTATCATTAAAATAGTTAAGCTTTAAAAAGAGATGTTTTTCAAGAGTCTATGCCTGCAATATAGAAGCTATTAATCAGCTTTTCTTCAATTGTTTTGTCCTATTCTTTTACATCCGAAGAATGGTCAACGGTCTATTTTATATGTGCACATTGATTTTATATTGAAATTATAAGGATGCAGGTAGAGAAGGAGGAAATAAGAATGCAGATTCTGTATAATAGAACTTAGAGATATGACATGTTTGGTATATATAGTGGGGATAATCCTCACCTTACAAGCCTGTTTTGTAAGGTTGAGTTAGACATTTAACCTACATTTCTAAGATTGTTAAATTTTTGTTCTGGGGCCTATTGTGCCACCCATTATCGGATTGCTATCGAACTACCCATTGTTTAGTTCTTCATGTTCGTGATGTTGAGGGGAGTGTTAGAGATCCTACATTGCTTAGAGACATGGCTTGTTTAGTGTATATAAGTAGGGAACAATCATCACCTTACAAACGGTTTTGTAAGGTTGATTTAGGCCTTACCCCACATTTCTTAGATGGTATTAGAGCCTACCCTAGGATTGTTTTCTTGTTGTTGTTGAGCTTATTATGCCACTTGCTACCGGCCTGCTATCCGATCACCCATTGTTTAGTCTTGATGCTCGAGATGTGCAGTCCTCGGCGTGAGGGTGTGTTGGTGATCCTATATCGCCTAGAGATATGACATGTTGAGTGGGGATAATCCTTTCCTTACGAGCTAGAATTGTAAAGTTGAGTTTGGTTCTTAACCCACATTTTTAAGCAGAATATTGTTTTATGGTGTGAAATGACCTGATTTCGAATTAAATCCTATTTTATACTTAAGACACGTATCAACTATAGCTGTAACATAAGTTACTACTGGTATGATTCATGTAGGAAATAAGTCACTGCTGGGATGATCATCTTTGTGGGAGGAGAAATGACCTTTGGCATGATTCTTTATGCAAAAGAACAAGATCTCAAACACCATCCATCTCCTCTGTGCAATGCCAGCATCGAAATATGTCATATAATGACCAAAACAATGACATACTTGAGATAACCCAAAGAATGCCAATAAACTACCCAAGTATGCCCTACCTGATGGGGTGAGAGAGATAGAGAACATGGGAAAACTAAAACCCAGGGAAGCCAGACGACAATCTACCAAACTCTCCTAAACTCTGAAATGAATAGTCAGATAACATCATGAAGGATCATACAGCTTGAAAATCAAGCTGAAATTATAGTGGAGGAAGAAAAGATAACAAATTCTGAATAATAGAATGTAATTTTGGTTTATGGTGTGTAGTGACATCTTACATAATGGAAGGCAGTAACTTCTTTTTGTGCTAGTATTAAACTCCTAATATGAATCAAGGAAACAATCATGAAATACAGATAACTGTTAGGCTGGTACCTACCTTTGAAAATGTAAGAGAAGACTGAGTTTAGTGATTGAAAGCAAGAATTCAAGTTAGGACTCACTGTCAGTTCCTCCTGACAAGGAGTACAATGAATGAATGCAACTAGAGAGTGTTTAAGAGCCTCTGGTTTCTCCTACAGACTAGTAACTTCTGCCAAAAGACACTATTCAGTTATCCACTCCCTATACATATAATGAACCTCCTAACTAATGCTGACTGTGACTGCTAATGAAGTCCAACAACTAACTGATATTAGATTGGGCTTTGCTAGCTTGTTGCCCACTCTCTTTCCTTTCAAGATACACCTGCTTTATTTTACACTTGCGATGAAAGAACGCATCTAAGATACTCTAAATATTGTAAAATATAATAATAACTATTATTAATAAGGTATATTTTAGATTTTTTAATACAATTTTGATACTCGACATTCTTGTGAATCATCTTGAGTTTTTCTCTTTCTCTTTTGTTGAAAATCATTTTTAATAAAAGTTTTGTTAATAATTAATTATCCCTGGAAATAAATGATTACAGAGATTCTTAAAGGTTTCTTTTATTAAGTATTTAAGTGGCTTGTATTTAATTGGACTTTGATATGGCGAGTTTTAAGCTGAATAACCAATATTACTTACAAGTTACAATTGCATTCTTCATTGATGATAGTGAATTTCATCTATGCTTCACCTGTGGTAGTAGGCTTATAGTATGCCATTGGAAAACTGCTGAACTACATTAACTCTGCTATCAATTTCTCCCCTTTTCTGTTTGCACACTTGGTTTAAATAGCTTCTAATGGAATTTCCATGTCCATGACTTTATGTAGCTTTCAGCAGTTTGTGAGACCAAGTTTCATTATCAGGACAAAGTTCCTCCTAGTGATTATGTTGTTAATATTGCGTCAAATATGAAGGTACTCCATATTTATATTGATATATGAGTAAATAATTTTTCAGGGGAGCTTCTTGATGAAAATCATATCACTTATGTATCTTTATTATTTTACAGTTTTATCCTGTAAAAGATTGGTTGACAGGATCATCCTTGCCTTCTAAGTTTAGCCCAAGTGTTATCCAAATGATACTAGATCAGCTCTCTCCAGACAATGTTCGGTAGGTGTACTTAAATCAAAGCTATAAATTTATGTATATGAAGCTTTTGAAGGGCCAACTCTTATAAAAGCTTAAGCCATTATTTTACCCAACAAAAAAGAAACTGATTAAAGTGTTTGAGGTTTAGTATCAGTGGGGCTGTGACTTTGTTATGTTTAACTTTAAGCTAGCTAACTCTTGTGCAGAATCTTTTGGGAGTCTAAAAAATTTGAAGGGAATACTGATAAGGTGGAGCCATGGTATGGAACTGCATATTCTCTTGAAAAGATCACTGGCTCTCTGATTCAGGTCTGTGCTTTTATCAACAGTTATGTTGATTTTGGACTGGATTATTGACTTAGATAATTTTCTGTTTGCCCTATGGGGTTCACTATGTCTATTGTCAGTTATATGCTGAAATTGTTATGTAAGGATGAAGCTTAATAGTCCTTATAACACTTGTATTTGCAGGGTTGGGTGATTTCTGCTCCTGATGAAAAGATGCACCTTCCAGCTCCTAACATATTCATTCCAACTGACTTGTCAGTTAAAAGTGTGCAAGAAAAAGTATGTCGTAGTTTGCAATCCTTGATAAATATCTATGGTTTCACCATGGTGATCTTGATGTTATGATTAATGCTTTGAAACAGGTAAAGTTTCCAGTTTTGTTAAGCAGGTCGACTTGTTCAGCCTTATGGTACAAGCCAGATACATTGTTTTCTATCCCCAAGGCTTATGTAAAGATTGATTTCAATTGCCCATATACTGGAAACTCTCCTGAAGCTGAAGTTTTGACGCATATTTTCACTCAGTTATTGATGGATTACTTGAATGAATATGGTCGGTTGCTAGTTTTATGTGGACTTTACTTTGTACAACATTATTTTCTGCATTATTGTGTCTACTCATTTGCTAAATACAAGTTGAGGGAGTTCTTACTGAATTTCTTTCATTAGCTTATTATGCTCAGGTTGCTGGTTTATATTATAGCATAAATCCCTCAGATGGTGGTTTCCAGGTACACTCTCAATATATTTTAGTTTGCAACATTGCAATTTCTGTATTAGATCATTAAATATTAGTCTACAATCACTTTTGACTACTGCTAGCAAAATGCGAATTGGAGACTCTTTTCAGCACTTCATTATTAGATGAAGTTCATAACGCACCTACTAGATAGGGAGTGAGCCTTGCATCAATTTAGTGAGACTCGTGATCTAATAATGAGAAGTGTAGGAAATAGTGTGTTGCTAGCATTTCTTTATTCAATAATTTGCCACAGTTTTAGTTTAAGTGTAAATATATAGATGATCTATTGTGATCTTAAACTATAAATGTTAAAAATGTACTTATGAGTTGTTCCACATTTTTATGAGTATGATTGATTAAGACAACAGACATTGTGTAAAGGTTCACAATTGGGATCCTGATAATGATAAATTTAATATTTGAAAGCATAATAACAGAGGAACTTTATGTGGGAGTACAAAAGAAAGTAGAAAACAAAGGATCCTGATAATGATAAATTTAATATTTGAATAAATGTGTTACTTCTATTCTCTTGTGCAAATGCACCTTCTTTTCAGGTGACACTCCGCGGTTATAATCACAAGTTAAGGATTCTACTTGAAACTATAGTTGAAAAGATTGCAACATTTGAAGTGAAAACTGACAGGTTTTCAGTCATCAAGGTACTGTATCAGACTCTGCTTACATGACATTTAGTTCACTCATTCTTGTCGTTTGGATATTGAATTGATCTTTTATATTGTTACCATGGGGCAATGCTGATTCTTTGTTGTTGGATTCTTCTCTTCTATACTGTCTTCTTCCATCAAACATTGGCGATTACTTTTTAAATCCATTGCCAATTTCACTTGTCTAAAGTGTGTCTCTAATGCCCATGCTGATGCCTTTTATTTTCAGTGGATTCTTCAAGCTTATAGCTTCTAATGGGCCCCTGGGGATGTTTTGTTTTAGAAAAATGTTATGGCTCTTTTAGTGAAATGTCACCAAATTTGCTGCTATTTATTTTAAGCACTATATCTATAAAGTTAGAAATAATTGTTAAATAATTTGAAATCACTCAATTTGTTTTCTGATGAAATGAAATAATCTTTTATAGTTGGGACTCAATATTTTAATTTAAAAATTCAACTATTCTATTGAAATATATTAATAATATTTTTCAGAAAGAATAATTTTCTGGTTCTTAAGAAAAGAGTCATTTTCTGTCCATTTTAAAATGAATACAACAACAACAACAACAAAGCCTTATCCCACTTGGTGGGGTTGGCTGTATGAATTACATGACGCCATTAAGCAAGGTTACAAGCCAGAGCTTTTGGCTCTATTTTAAAATGAATAAATGACTTAATTTATATAATTAGGCATTTCTCTTTTTATTTTAACTCAAAAAAAAAACCACTAGTTTGGGTTAGCTACACGGGATTAGAATATGCTACTGTAATCTACTTCAAAAAAACCTGGAGTGTTCAAAGAGTCCATTTATATCCTAGCCCTTTTAATAATTTCATCTGGAGTTTTTCTTGGTGTTCCTCTACTACACCATAGGGCTATCACCCACCTGGGTATCTCTTATTTTAGCTTCTTATTGCCTTTTCTCACATGCTCAAACTATCATAGGTGCAATTCTACCACCTTCACTACATACGTGTTATTCCTAATTTGTCGTTACTCATTTAGTCATTCTTGATCTTATCTATTCTTGCACATCCACTCATTTATTGCAACACTTGGCTTGTGCTCCTGTTGGAACTATGCTCGCTCAACATTTAAATACCATAAAACATTGTTGGTTAGTTGATCTTATAGTTGTGTTAAAATGGTCTTTTAAGCATGAGTGGCACTAGGGATGGAAATGAGTAGCTTAGTGGAGCTAAACTCAACTCAGCTCAATAAGAGTGTTCAGCTCGTAGTTTAATTTGAGTTCACTAACCTTTTCTTTCAACTCGACTTGATTCAAGTTTGCAAGTAGTTTTGCTTGATTGTAGCTATAATTGTTTTGTATATTTTATTTATTTATTTCATATAAAATTAAAATTAATTAAAAGATAAAATACATGAATTTAATAATATAAAAATATATTATTTAATATATATTGAGTTAGGTAAGTGAACTAATTGAGTTGAACTATACACAGCTCAAGTTCAAGTCATTTATTTAATGAGCTCATTTTTTGGCTCAAGTTCAGCTTATTAAGTTCACGAACCAAGCTCAACAAGTCAATTATCAAATTGAGTCTTAAACTATATTTGAGTTGATTCATAATGGATTCTTAAACTATATTTGAGTTGATTCGGTTCATTGCCTGCCCCGAGTGGCACCTTCCTACAAAACATGTGATTTTAAGTTTATCACAATATTTATCAATATCTTTTTTATTTGTAAAATTTATTGAATGATACATTGATAATTGATATTTATAAACAGTTTTTGTAATTTAATTGTTTTTTTACAGTTGGGAGTTTTGTTTATAATTTCTTTGAGTCATTGTCAATAGAATACTTTTATAAAATTTAAATGGTTGGTTGAAGTTGAGAACCTAATTAGGATCTCTTAAACTAGGACACAGTTTGCAATTTGGTTCATGTAGTCTTAAAATCCTGTGTTTGAATACAACATACTGATACGACACTGGTATGAATTTTTTCACAGTACTGGCTGAAGCATTGACTCAGCTACAACGTCTTTAAGTATAAAATCTATTTAAACATTTGAGAAATTGAAAGGTTCTATAAATTAAAAATTAAATTTATTTAAAATAAATATACAACATAAGAAAAAAAAAAACTAAAAGTACAATTTAGACAAGCCTATAAATCCAAGAAATCCTAGTTTATATTTTAATAAGAAAATATGCCAACCAATGAGTACGAACTAATGTTCAGTGCTTGATTTATGATTTATCAATGCCAAGATTTTATAATATCTGTCTTGATTTTTTTTATGTAGTCAGTATTTATCTTTTCATATACCATTTTATCAGGAAATGGTAACCAAGGAATACCAGAATTTCAAGTACCAACAACCCTATCAGCAGGCTATGTACTATTGCTCTTTGATCTTACAAGACCAAACCTGGCCTTGGATAGAACAGCTAGATGTACTTCCTGCTCTTCAAGTAGATGATCTTGCTAAATTTGTACCAGCAATGCTCTCAAGGACCTTTTTAGAATTTTATATAGCAGGTTCTTATTCCTTTCTCTCTCTTTATGGTTGGCAAGTTACTTTTATTTCCATTTGAGTGAAATTTTCTGTACAGGGAACATTGAAAGCCATGAAGCAGAGTCACTTGTTAAACACATAGAAAATGTTCTCTTTGATTGTTCAAAACCTCTGTGCAAGCCTATATTCTCATCTCAACATTTGACAAATCGAGTTGTTAAACTTGAAAGTGGCATGAATTACTTCTACCCTTCAGAATGTCTTAATCCCGAAGATGAGAATTCTGCTATTCTGTACTATATACAGGTGAATTTGTCAGTAACATTTTCTTGCACAAATGGGTCTGCATCAATCGTTTCAAATATCATTTTGGACTGGAAAAGTTAATTGTTACACTATGTTTTTTACGTAATTTATTTTGGCTGTGAACACAGTTCCAAATTGATGCCAACAAATCATAAAATTTTGTTAACCCTAGGGTTTAAATAGCTACCCTGTGTCCAAAACAGTATATTACTTTAATTTGTTTAGTTAGCTAGTCATGAAAATGGACTCTGGTTGAAAATCATCTTGAGGGGAAACCTAACCTTTATATTAGTTGTTCATATTAATTACTGGTCAGTGTTATCACATTGCTCCCAATGCCTCTATCCAGGATCATATATCCCTGAAATTTCGTCATTCTTGTTTATCTTTCTTTGGTATGTTTCCTTTTACATATTTGTAGTTATTTTTGGCATTTCCAATTTGAAATAATCCTTCCGACTGACTAATTGAAGTCTTGAATTTCTTAAAATTTTAATTTTATGAAGACCTAGCTCTGGATGGAAGTTTAGTTACATGAATTTTCATTATTTTTTGGGCCATGATAGTTCTCAGTTTTTCTGCCTATATATTTAGACTTATATTTTTCTCCCACCTTGTGTGGCCTTGCCGCATGATCAGATTTTTTTTACATTGTATTTTTGGAGCTATTGCTGCTTATAACCCTCCTATTAAATCTGTAGGTTGGCCGAGATGACTTTAAGTTGAATGTTAAACTTCAGCTCTTTGCCCTTGTTGCGAAGCAACCGACCTTTCATCAATTGCGATCAGTTGAGCAGCTGGGGTACATTACTGTGCTCATGCAGAGGTATGTTGATCTGTAGCATCCTTTATATATTTAGCTTGAAAGACTCACAATGGTTTTTAACTTAGATTTTAAACATATGTAGGAATGACTGTGGTATACGTGGACTTCAGTTTATTATCCAGTCCACGGCAAAGGTATATTTTTATCTGGAAGTTGTAACTAATCTAAAATAATTTTAAATTCATGACCTCTGCTTAAGCCCAGTTCTTGGTTCTCAGTCTCCTGGAAACATTGAGCAAAGGATTGAGGCATTCCTCAAAATGTTTGAGACCAAACTTCAAGAGATGACAATTGATGAATTCAAGGTTTGATTGTTAGATCAGTTATTATTCTATTTACTTATTTAGTTTTCTGGAATTGTTGTTCCCTAATCATAATTCAATGAAGAATGCTTCTTCCCCATTTTTGGTAGATATGCACTTGCCTGACCTATTGTGGAGTTTTGAATTGAATTCAAATTGGAAGCAGTACAAAGTATAAACATAGATCCAATGAATCATAAAGGGTATCCGCATGTTCACTTGATGGGATGTGCACAAGTATATACATTTAGGACTATGTGCATCATCATTTATAAGCTAGGACAACATTATTTACACAACATTTGTAGCATGTTTGAGGATGACTAAATTTGCGTAAATAATCACGAAGCATTTGGCCAATCCATATACAGGACAGTGGTTTAAACCCAAACTGGTGAAAGAATTTTTACTGTACGAGAGGAAGTCAATGCATTAAATTATGATATTCTTAAGAGACATTTATTATTATACAGAAACTAATCGGGCAGAAATTTATGCTTGCTGGGAGAGTTAGAATCAATATATTTGATTCAGTCATATATTTTCATATAAACCAACCTTGAGCCTTTATCTTACAGTTTAAGCTTAAAAAGCCATTATAATCTGTGTTGGTACTTGGTAATTGTGTTCTTAATACATTATTCAGGTGACTTCTGAATTACTTCTTTGCAGAGTAATGTAAATGCTTTGATAGATATGAAGCTAGAGAAACACAAAAATTTGAGGGAAGAATCAGTATTTTTCTGGCGAGAGATTAACGATGGCACTTTGAGGTTTGATAGGAGAGACCATGAGGTATATACTTCTTTCTTTTCGTTACACGGGAGAATTTAGCACCACAAGTTGGGATGAATTGAGTTGATTATTGAAATCAGGAAAGAAACTCAATATATGAACTAATGATGGGTTTAGCACCACACTTGAGTTGGATTAGTGATTCTATTGTATGACTTTGGAACAGGTTGAAGCATTAAGGAAGCTCACTCTTCAAGAATTGATAGATTTCTTCAATGAATATGTCAAAGTTGGTGCACCTCAAAAGAAAACTTTAAGTGTACGAGTTCACGGGAACCGTCATTCTTCTGAATACAAAGCAGAAGCCTCAGAACCAAATTTGGCCAGAATAGATGATATCTTTACGTTTAGAAGATCACAGTCTCTTTACGGTTCATTTAAAGGACTTTCTGGGCAGGTGAAATTATAGCGAGTGGATACTCCAGGTTTATAAACTTCGTCACACTGAAGAAATACTTAAATGAATTCGTCACACTAAAGAAATACTTCAATGAATTCGTCACACTGAATACTTAATGAAATAGCACCTGTAATATTGGGCACTCTCATATTAGCTTGGACAAAAAGTTCCCCGTTTCAGTTCACCGATGTGCTGAGTGCTATTAATCTAGATTTTGAATTGAGGGATAACTTACATGAGCAGAATTATATGATTCCCGTTTCTGGTGTTTAAATGGCTTATAAAATCATTTTGTATATTATACGGTTAAACGTTTTTATGCTCTATATGCCACCAACTTGTGATTTATAATTTAAATAACAGGCTAGTGAATGCACAAGGGCCATAGTAATAAGAATGTCATACATTTATTTACTGTATTTATATATTTTTGATGGATGCTTCTTGGAGTAACTATTACATATTGAATATTTTGGAGCTCAAGAGGGGTACTGTGTCCTTCTCGACTGATTGATACTGAATTTAAATTCCTTGATATTGCTTTGCTTTCATTTGGCTTGCGTTTCGTGACAGAACTCGTGTTACTATTCAATATTCAACAGCCATCAGAATGAAATCTGCTAAAGAAAAATTTATTTTGCCGGAGTTAACTTGCATTATTGGGCCAACACGAACGTGCGTTTCATCAAAATTTCTTCCATTTTGCGAAAAAGGACTCTAAATGTTACATTTTTGTTCATAGAAACAACTAGAAAACTGGGTTTTTTTTTTTTTTTTTTTTTTTTTTTTTTTTTTTATCTTTTACTATGTTTAATTTATTTAGTCAGTTTTACAGTGATATTTAACCAGACCTAATCATTTTATTATTTTATTTCATTATTTAATATGATCCGATGATGAAGTGAATTATTATTGTATGTTTCTAATACATCAAATAGAACATTCAAATATTTTAACTGTCAAGATGACACTTTTGCTTACTTTTCACTTTTTCCCAATGATTCTCGTTTATTTAATACTTAAAATTACTAATCTTAGAGGATATTGCAAGACAATATAGATGAGATGCAATGAGATAATTTTTTCCGGATTTCGCAGATTTTTGCCTCTTCTATTTGTTTCAATGTACATTATTTGGTGCATGATCTTGTGCTATATGTTGCGACAGAGGATTTTCTGGAGGTAGATTTCTGTACACGGAGTATAACTGATCAATTGTTTAAAATGATTCACTTGGGCATGCTTTGTTCCCTAATCCAGAAGTATGATGTTTCCCATTGAAGGAATGTGTTTTAAAACTCTTTTGGAGACATGAGCATCACTTGTGGGTTTTGGATTTAAGATATTCTTCATTTCAGACTCTGTCTAATTCTATTCCTAAATTGAAGCATCTGTGAGTGAGATCTTTTCAATAACCGCAACATCAGAAGACATCCACTCCCTATTTGCAAACTCCAGAATTTGCAAGTTTTTTCTGTCAGCGAATACATGGATCTTGAAAAATGGCCTAAAACCTTGAGGAACTGAAAATAATCACATGCATTTCCTCACTATCCCTGAAGAGATGGTTGTCCTGCATGGGATTATTTATGTGACAAGCCATATTTACGTCACAAAGAAGCACACATCTGACAAAAAGTACCATGAGGAATGTCATTGTCAACGATCCTCAATCAACTTTCAAGGTTTTTTGTCTACGTGTTACAGATAGTTTTTCAATCAGCGGGTTGGTTATGTTATGAGCGATGAAACTCCCAATTACTTAGGCAGTTGATTTATGTTGAAATTAGCTATTCTGTTAAAATTAGTCTAAGTTTTGTTAGTTTTCTACTTTGATCAGTGTAATATATAGAGAAAGACATACACATACACATTGGTACTACTTATATCAAGTGGAAACCGAACTAAGGTAACAGTTAACATGTTAAAAGAGAGGTTGAAGAAGATGGAACTCTCATAGAACAGAGAAAAAATGAAATCTAGCTCCGCCCCTGGTATCTTGGTCTTTAAGCAATGTAATCATCATAGTATCCATTATAATGTGTTGATAGGAAATTGCAAAGCAGTATTTGTAAACCAATTTTAACCAAGAGAGGAGCTATTCCGAAGGGTTAAGATTAGCAAACGATGAGAACCGTCCAATTATAGCTCGATAGTGACTACTGTAACAGCCCAATTTTTTGAATAATAATAATAAATTATTTAATATCTATTTTAATAATAATAATAATTAATTATGTAACGTCTTATTTTAATTATAATAATTGAATTATAATGTTTCAATTTAATAAGATTGAGGAATAGATTTTATGTCATGTATTTGTATCTTGAATGAATATAATATGAATTAATAGGTACAACTTAATTAAGTAAATAGGAAATAAGTAATTAAGGTGATACACCACAAATCTGTTCTAAATTACCATCAAATCTGTTAGGAAACAAAATCTGCACTAATTAAGGAAATAATTATCTTCAATAAAATAATGAAAATTGATTATGTAATGTTATAATTTTAATGGGCATTAAATGCCCATAGGTGGTTAAGCAGCTATAAAAGGGCGAGTCTGCTACACTTTCTGATCACACATCCTTTCTCATTCTTCCTCTCTTTCTTTTCTTTCTCTTACATTCTAGTACTGTCTTTCCCCTTAAAAAGGAGATTGAATTTCCCGATGAGAGGTGGAGATTGGAGATTGAAATTCCCGATGAGAGGGTGGAGATTGGAACTCTACCAACTTCAGTTTTTTTTCACACATAGTGTGTTGAGTTCAGGTCAGGGTAGTTCTTAATTTGACGATAATATTGAGTATGAGTGATTAATTGTTTCTAAATATTGTTTTTTTGTAATTTTGATGATTAAATTCATTGGGTATGATGATTGTGGTTCTATTATTGGATCATTGCTATTATGAGTTCCTGAGTATTGTTGGTTTGACAATTATGTGATTGTTATTATTGAATAAATTGGATTATTGTGCTCTAAAGGTAGATTTTGTGATGCGATTGGTATATTGTGAATGAGTGAGCGAATGAAGGTTAAGAAAATTAGAGAAATGAAATTATAAGCTATGAAATTTCTAGGGATTGAAGATTGACATTTTGAATTACAATATTTTTTTACTAAGAAACCTTGAATCCTTTTATATTGTGAGAACCCCTTGGTTAATTAAAAAAATCCAGAGAATAAGTTTTGCCTATTGAGAACCCTTTAATTGAGAGTAGTTATAAGAATTCAATGATAATGAGTATGTCATGAGTGATGATTTCTTTATGGATAATTATGTGATTGGCGTGATTGTTCAATGTAATTAATTTTCTGATTTTGGTATTAGATTTTCATGATATCTTATTACTCATAGGGTTTGAGTAGAGATAAAAGGAATATACAACTGTCAATGAGTTTCTATCATTGTGATAAATATGTTTACAAAGGTGGTGATATTTATTGAAAAGGAATATGATGATGAAATCTTATTAAGGATAAAAGCATATGGTTAGGCATATATAAAGGTGGATTTAAACATGATATGGATAGTTATTGCAGTGTTTCATTTGGTAAGTGAGGCATTGTAATTAAAGTGATAAGAGATTGAATAGATGTGTGAGGTAAAAGGACCAGTGAGAGAAATTGGGACAATAACTAGACATTTGGATTTTGAGATATGAAGGTTGACTTTGGTAATTTGGACTTGGTTAAGCATTAGTCAATGTATAAATAAATAAATAAAACTTCAGGTTGAATTATGATTCTATAGAATTCCACAGGTTATTATTAGTGCATTCTTCCTTGTTTGTATTTTGTATTGTTGACAATTGTAATGATGTGTGTGTGAATGACATGTGAATTACATTTATTAATGTTAATGAGAAATTTTTGATGTGGATTGAGAGATTAATTTTGTGGGTCATATTGCATTGATGAGTCGTTTAGGTTCATGATAATCAAATGAAATTATTTGAAAGAGAAATGGATGGATGCCTGCTCCTATGGACGAGAAGTGAGGTTGCCCCTGGTGAATATGCTTGTAAGGCATTGTGTTTTAAAAATGAGAGAGATTATCATGAATGCTAAACGAAGTGAAAATGTTTTTGAAATGTGAGGATGAATGGAACTAGTACGGTTGGTCCCTGACGGGTTGTCGTAATGGCCTAGGACTTGGAGGGTATTTGCGGTGGGGAAAACTTCCACTATGGCCGATCACCATGAGTGGGAAGTGACTCCTATTGCAACACTGTTTGCCCTAACTGTAACTGACTAGTATTTCTAGTGAGAGTGTCAGATGTGACATGTACTCCTAGCATCGCTCAGTTGTTTTGATGGTACCACATGGCATGAGAGTGAAATGTGAGTAACATGCATCATATTGGGTTGCATAGTTAATTGTGATAAGTTGTTAATTGAAATTCCATGTCTTTTTTTATATTTGTTTTTTATGTGTATTGTTCCTATGATTTTATTATTATTATTAAATTATGAGCTAACCCTAAGGTTGTGTCTGTGGTTGACACCTGTGATGACCCCGTGAACGGGCGAGCAGATGAGCAGTTGCTTGGAGACATCAAGTCGTAGGCTAGAGGAGAACTTGATTTGTTGAAGACATGATGATGCTATTCCTTTCTTTTTCGTGTTTGAGAAATTTATATTATATAGGAATGTTAGAAGTTTAAGACTTTCTATTTTATGAGAAATTTACATTTGTTGTTGTAGCAACTTTATTTTGAAAATTACTCTATGAAATAAAATTTGGTTTGTTTACCGAATGAATATTTAATTACCGTAGATAAATTAGAGTATTTAGATGGAGAAGTTGAGGGTGTTACAATTGTGGTATCTAAGCTTAAGTTTAATTTTCTCGGCTTGTGGATTATGGGGACTACCTCATTTCTGTGATGTATTGCAATTAGGAACTGATTTTCTTACTTTGAAAGATGAGATAGGATAGTGTAAGCTTCGTAGTATGTTTCTATAGGTCTGCAATTTTTATCTGGACAGTGAGGTTAGCTTATTAGGACATATGATCTCGAGGGATAGTTGTATACCTTTAAGGAAAAGTTGACCACAACCTTTTGTATTAGTTTTCCTTGACCTTGATGAGAGCCTTGTAGTGTACTACGATGCTTCTAAGCTAGGACTTGGTGTTGTATTAATGCACAGAAAACAGATAGTGGCGTATACTTCTAGGCAGCTTAAGGTCCATGAGAGAAACTATCCTACCCATGATTTGGAATTGACAGCAGTAGTGTTTGTGGTTAAAATTTGGAGGTATTATTTGTTACCCTCTCTCAATTTGAGGTTTTTAGGGACTATTAGAATTTGAAATATTGGTTTGATCAAGGAGAGGTAAATATGAGACAAAAGAGATAGTTAGAGTTTCTTAAGGATTATGATTTTGAACTTAGTTATCACTTTGATATAGCTAATGTAGTGGTTGATCCTCTTAGTAGGAAATCCATGCATCGGTTTACATTGATGGTTAGGGAGATAGATCTTTTAGCCTAGTTTAGAGACCTCAGTTTGACATGTGAGCTTATGCCTACTAGTGTTAGACTAGGTGTTTTGATGTGTTTGATATGTTTATCGATGATGTGAACGTTGTGCTCATCTTTCTCTCTAAGTTTTTCATCTTCTTTGTTTATCGTTGGTGATGACTAAAAGGAATGATTAGGGTTATAGCTCATGCCCTACAGACATTAACTCAAACTATAGAAAATTAGAACGGAAGGTCTTTATTCTCAATAAAGATCCCCTACTTCCACATATTAAATTCAAAGTATAGATTTCATCTAGAGTATTCCTCTAATTGTATCTTTTGATTCTAGTGTAACAAACTCCTTTATGTCTTACTCTTTTTAAATAAATAAATAAAATAAATTAGAATTGACCATTTCCCTTTTTAAAGATTGATTTATTAGTTTTTACTCTAACTAGTAATTTTGTTGTTACTTCACTGATCTATTTAAAACATCCTTGAAAATAGCTGGTTAGTCTTTCAGTTAATTTGATTTGTTTATCCTCACATGATATAGATGTTATTCTTGGTGTGAACTAGTTATCCTTCAATCATGTTCTTTAGGATTGTTTTTATTGGACCACTGATTTGATAGTGTGGAAATAAGTAGAGATAAAACTTTCATATCTGTCTGACACATTGTGTCTCCTTAAGAAAGATAGTTAAAGTATATGTGATATTAGCCAACCTAGAAGCTGTGAGTCAAGTGACTCTTGTTAAGGTGCCTCTAACATGTGAGTTCTATGATACTTTCTTGAAGACATATTTTTCTTACTCCCAATGGTGAGATAGATTTTGGTATAGACCTAGTGTCAAGAATTGGACCTATATTTATAGCTCATTATAGAATGTCTTCAATAGAGTTAGCGAAGTTAGAGAGTCAAATAGAGGTTTTCTTCAGTATATAGTTCATTAGAGCTAACATGTCACCTTAGAGAACTCCTATGTGGTTAGCGAAAAGGATGGAATAATGGTTCTATGAAGTTGTGTGTAGACTATAGGTAGTTGAATAAAAATACCATTAAGAATAAGTACCTTTACCTAGGATAAATGATTTGATTAACCAGTTGGTAAGAACTTATGTGTTTAGCAAGATAAATCTTAAGTTAAGTTACCCGCAGGTCTAGGTTAAGCCTAAGGACATTTCGAAGTATGATCACTATAAGTATCTTGTGAGACTATTTTAAAAGAGCAATGCTACTAGTATGTTTATAGACCACATGAAATACATCTTTCATCCTTACCTAGATAGATGTGTAGTGATTTCATATATGATATCCTAGTGTGTTCTAAGACTATGGAGGAACATACTGAATATTTGAGGATAGTGTTTCTGACTCTAGGATGTCATAAGTTGTGTGCTAAGTGGTCTAAGTGTGAGTTTTGGTTTAGTAAGGATAAATCATGTAAGACCCTAAATGGAGAATAATTGTAAAACGTTCTAAGGTACTCGCAGCACTTAAGTGGAAAGCCCTAAGTCAATTTTGAGATTGGTAATTATTTTTGGGTTTAGTTGGATACTATCGTAGGCTCATACAAGACTTCTTTAGATTAGTCTTGCCCTGACCACCTTAACTTGGAAAGGTTAACCTTTTGTTTCAAAGGAGAGGTGTGCGAGTAATTTACAGACCCTCAAGACGAGTTTTAATACAACCCAAATTTTAGTATTGCTTAACCATAGTGAGTCGTTTGCAGTTTTGTGATCCATCTAAGATGACACCTCATGGATATAACCCCTGCTTTCTGCAAAAATATATAAAAGAAAAATATTGAGTAAGGAATAAACATGAATTTTAGAAGTGACAATGATCTTAAGGTTGAGAGATGTTAAGAGGTATAGAATTGCTATCAGGCTTAGATGCAAGTTTTGAGGATGCAGAGGAGTTGATTAGACCTTCTAAGGGTTTTTGTTTCTTTATGGGTTATAGTCAGCAGATTGGCAAAGCTCGTTCACTTTAAGACCTTTTGAGACCATGTGTTTTAAAACACAAAGGGAATTGTGATACCTTTTTGCCTCTAGTTAAGTTCACCTATAATACCTTTCCTCTATAGATATAACACTATAGGAAAGATTACGACAAAATATATAAGACCCCGTCATCCTAAGTTGTATTGGGAAATAGTTTACCTTAGGTCTAGATGTGATTCAACAAATTACATGTAAGGTTAGGTCTATCCAAGAAATGATGAAAATGGCTCAGAATAGGTAGAAGAGTTACCATGATAAGAGTAGAAACGATATAGAGTGTGAGGATTATGATGTATCTTTAAGAGACAACTTGTCATATGAGACTTATTCGTTAAGGATTGTTGATAGAGAGGTAAAGTTGTTAAGAGACAGAGAGATCCCTCTAGTGAAGGTGATCTCAGGTGGAGCATCTGATGAACGAGTAATATGGGAGTTGGAGGACAAAGTGAAAACAAGATCATCCTAGAATGTTTACATCAGCTAAATTTCGGGGACGAAATTTTTTTTAGGAGGGTGGAATTGTAACAACCCAATTTTTTTAATAATAATAATAAATTGTCTAATGTCTATTTTAATAGTAATAATAATTAATTGTGTAACGTCTTATTTTAATTATAATAATTGAATTATAACATTTCAATTTAATAAGATTGAAGAACAAATTTTATGTTATTTTTGTATCTTATTCAAGGAATGAATAAATATGAATTAATAGACTAGGTATAACTTAATTAACGAAATAGGAAATAAGTAATTAAGGTGATACAAATCAAATCACCACAAATCTGTTCCAAATCACCACCAAATCTGTTAGGAAACAGAATCTGCACTAATTAAGGAAATAATTATCTTCAACAAAATAATGAAAATTGATTATGTAATGTTATAATTTTAATGGGTAGTAAATGTCCATGGGTGGTTAAGCAGTTATAAAGGGCGAGTCTGCTACACTTTCTGATCACACATCCTTTCTCATTCTTCCTCTCTTTCTTTTCTTTCTCTTACACTCTAGTATTGTCTTTCCCCCTAAAAGGAGATTGAAGTTCCCGATGAGAGGGTGGAGATTGGAACTCTACCAACTTCAGTTTTTCTTCACACATAGTGTGTTGAGTTCAGGTTAGGGTAGTTCTTAATTTGATGATAATATTGAGTATGAGTGATTAATTGTTTCTAAATATTGTTTTTTGTAATTTTGATGATTAAATTCATTGGGTATGATGATTGTGGTTCTATTATTGAATCGTTGCTATTATGAGTTCCTGAGTATTGTTGGTTTGACAATTGTGATTAATTATGTGATTGTTGTTATTGAATAAATTGGATTATTGTTCTCTAAAGGTAGATTTTTTGATGAGATTGGTATATTGTGAATGAGTGAGCGAATGAGGGTTAAGAAAATCAGAGAAATGAAATTATAAAATATGAAATTTCTAGGGATTGAAGATTGACATTTTGAATTACAATATTTTTATAATAAGAAACCTTGAATCCTTTTATAGTTGTGAGAACCCTTGGTTAATTAGAAAATCCAGAGAATAAGTTTTGCCTATTGAGAACCCTTTAATTGAGAGTAGTTATAAGAATTCAATGATAATGAGTATGTAATGAGTGATGATTTCTTTATAGATAATTATGTGATTGGCGTGATTGTTCAATATAATTAATTTTCTGATTTTGTTATTAGATTTTCATGATATCTTATTACTCATAGGTTTGAGTAGAGATAAAAAGGAATATACAACTGCCAATGGGTTTCTATCATTGTGATAAATATGTTTAGTACAAAGGTGGTGATATTTATTGAAAAGGAATATGATGACGAAATCTTATTAAGGATAAAAGGATATGGTTAGGCGTATATAAAGGTGGATTTAAACATGATATGGATAGTTATTGCAGTGTTTCATTTGGTAAGTGAGGCATTGTAATTAAAGTGATAAGAGATTGAATAGATGTGTGAGGTGAAAGGAACAGTGAGAGAAATTGGGGCAATAACTAGACATTTGGATTTTGAGTTATGAAGGTTGACTTTGGTAATTTGGACTTGGTTAAGCATTAGTCAATGTATAAATAAATAAATAAAACTTCAGGTTGAATTATGATTCTATCGAATTCCACAGGTTATTATTAGTGCATTCTTCCTTGTTTGTATTTTGTATTGTTGACAATTGTAATGATGTGTGTGTGAATGACATGTGAATTACATTTATTAATGTTAATGGGAAATTTTTGATGTGGATTGAAAGATTAATTTTGTGGGTCATATTGCATTGATGAGTCGTTTAGGTTCATGATAATCAAATGAAATTATTTGAAAGAGAAATGGATGGATGCCTGCTCTTTTGGACGAAGAGTGAGGTTGCCCCTGGTGAATATGCTTGTAAGACATTGTGTTTTAAAAATGAGAGAGATTATCATGAATGCTAAACGAAGTGAAAATGTTTTTGAAATGTGAGGATGAATGAAACTAGTACGGTTGGTCCCTGACGGGTTGTCGTAATGGCCTAGGACTTGGAGGGTATTTGCGGTGGGGAAAACTTCCACTATGGCCGATCACCATAAGTGCGGAAGTGACTCCTATTGCAACACTGGTTGCCCTAACTGTAATTGACTAGTGTTTCTAGTGAGAGTGTCAGATGTGACATGTACTCCTAGCATCGCTCAGTTGTTTTGATGGTACCACATGACATGAGAGTGAAATGTGAGTGACATGCATCATATTGGGTTGCATAGTTAATTGTGATAAGTTGTTAATTGAAATTCCATGTCTTTTTTTATATTTGTTGTTTATGTGTATTGTTCCTATGATTTTATTATTATCATTAAATCATGAGCTAACCCTAAGGTTGTGTCTGTGGTTGACACCTGTGATGACCCTACGAACGGGCGAGCAGATGAGCAGTTGCTTGGAGACATCAAGTCGTAGGCTAGAGGAGAACTTGATTTGTTGAAGACATGATGATGCTATTCCTTTCTTTTTCGTGTTTGAGAAATTTATATTATATAGGAATGTTAGGAGTTTAAGAATTTCTATTTTATGAGTAATTTACGTTTGTTGTTGTAGCAACTTTATTTTGAAAATTACTCTATGAAATAAAATTTGGTTTGTTTACCGAATGAATATTTAATTACCGTAGATAAATTAGAGTATTTAGATGGAGAAGTTAAGGGTGTTACAACTACCACCAAAGACATAGGGTCGTTTACCTCTGTTTCTATTTCTTGTTTAAATTTTCTGTTTTTCAATTTCAATTACAAAACTGTTACTTTGTTTTCAATTTGTTTCTTGTTTTCAAAGAGTTGTATAGAAAACACTGAAAACAACTTTTTTTTATTATTTTTTTTTAATTTCTCTGTCTCATCACTTCATGTAGAAAATTTTGAAAGTAGAAAACATATTAAAGTAAGGTAGCAATTTAGCAATTAAAAGTGAAAAACAGAAGATAAAAACAGGTCTCGGTTGCAATTCACCTCCAAGATTGGACTTTCTGTCTTAGTTAAGTTTTTCAATTTGAAATTGTCATGTCATTCGTCAAAACAAAACTCAGAAGGTTTTGCTTTCTTGGAAACAAGCTGTACCAATTGAAAACAAGCTGTACCAAATGCAGATTTTAAAATTACTGTATATAAGTCAATCCCAATTGAAAACAAGCTCTGCCAGATGCAGATGCACTATATTGTCAGTGAATACACTATTTATTGTTTATTTAAGTTTTTTTAGTTAATAAAATATTCATTTTTAACTATAAGATCATAAATTATTATGTTATTTTCTTTTAGAAATATACAATTTTTAGTTACTTATACAATGACATGCGACTTTGTTCTCTCATTTGACAAACAAAAATGAACATATGAAATTTTCGAATAGCAAATCTGAATCGTCTTCCTTTACTTAGCATGACACTCATCTCCATGGGATAAATGAACTTGTAGAAAACTAATGCTAATCCATGATAGCAGATTAAAAATCCATCGCACAGAAGTATTCAATAGTTGAATTATTCAATAGGCAAACATTAGAAATGCAGATACCTTTTAACAATGCCATTAGTAGTAATAGTTGAAAGATTTTGCCACAATAATATTTAAATTGTGGTCTCCATGCCTGCACAAGATTTGCGTGTTACTAGTTGCTCAATTCCAACAGCACAGCTATGACTGCATTGGAAAAGGAGGTTTGATGCGAAAGGCATTTGATGCGTGCGATGAAGGGAAGTGAGGCTGACATTTTCGACACAACTTAGGACAACCACCTGTGGTCAAATCTTCAAGGGAAGTGAGGCAATGCATGGCACTTGGGAGATACAACAAGTGAGGACAGTTTACAATATGCAACATCTTAAGATGAGTAATTGTTGCCAGCCAATCAGGAAGCATATTAAGACTGACAATTCAAAATTAGCAAAGTCTGCAAAGTGTTAGCGGCTCCTTGGACAATGTTCAAGAAGCAGGAATTTCATGGATCCTTTCACAGTTCATGACAGATTTACAAACATTTTTGTGTCTACTACATATATTAAACTTACAAAACCGACCAAGGTATGGGCCATTAGCCAAACATGATTACAAAGGTTAAACACATTCCAAAAGGTTTGAGTCATTGTACATCAGTCACAAAATACATCAAAAACTACATAAAACACAAAATATAATGACCCATCACAAAATAAACTAATACAAATATCAAATGTACTAATGTGTTAAAAAGATTGCTATTGGATTGCACATATCATCTTTATCTTTTAGTTTACATCGGTCAATTTTATTTCTTATTGATTCAGTTGTTGAATTAATCTTCCCGATCAAAGTAATATTGCAGTCGTTCCTAGACTTTAGGAGAAAGTATTTTGTTAATATAAATATGGTAATACACAGCTGAATAAAATGAAACATTCCCACAATTTGTCTCTCCCACAATTCATATATCTTTCAATATGTCATTGCTGTATTTTTTTTTTTTTTACTATCATTATTCCTTAAAAACAACACAATGTCTCAACTCAAGAGAATGTCTTTACAAACATGCAATGTTAATATCTGTTGCTTCATATCAAACATCTTCAGAAAGAATTGAACAGTTCAAAAAAAAAAAATATATTTAAGAGCTTATGGGAATTTAAATTGCAGTCTCCATGGTGTGCAGCATTTCAGTTTTACAAGTTGCGCAAATTTAACCGCATTTGCTTCAGCATTTGAAAAATGAGTTGTCCTTCTCTAATTTCTCCAATGGAAAGGCGTTTAATATGAGCAATGATGGACCAGTACTCTCCAGATTGTGGCTCACATTTTCGACACAATTCAGGACAACCATCTATGGTAAAATCTTCAAGGGCAGTGAGGCGATGCATGTCACTTGGGAGATTCAACAGCTGAGGACAGTTAACAATGACGAGCATCTTAAGATGATTCATTGTTTTCATCCATTCAGGAAGCATCTTAAGACTATGACAATTTAAAATTAACAATGTTTGTAAAGTATCTGCGGCTCCTTGAATCCATTGAGGCAATGTCTGTTGCATCGGACAATGCTCAATATACAGAAATTTCAACCTCAATCTGTCGATTGGGATTTGACAGCCCAATGAAAGATTAAGCAACGCACACCTTACCACAAATAGAACCTCCAGATTAGGGAGCATTTGAAGAGGTAAGGACTCAAGGCATCCACAAGACTGAACAACCATAATTTCAAGGGAAGTGAGTTGTGCCTGTCTGAACAAATACTTCAAATTGTTACAATATTCAATAGTTAAAATTTGAAGATTGCTCAATTGTGAAAATTCATCCTCCGGCAGAACAGACTGCTTTGTGGTTATATGGAGATGCCGAAGGCTGATTAACATCCCTAATCCTTTTGGCAATGACTGAAGCTCCACGCATCCTCTGAGTGACAAAAATAGCAAATTTTGGAGTTTGCATAGAGAATGAGGAAGTCTTTTTATTTTGCAATTATTTTCAAGCTTGAGAGATAGCAAATGCTCCAAATTAGCAATTGAAGTAGGAAGTGTCTCAAAAGTAGAATCACTTAAATCTAAAAGCCGCAAGTGTTTATATCTTGTTATCCATATATGCAAAATTGCTTCACTGTCAACACCTATTTCAGGAACCGGAAATAATATGGTTCTCACATTTCTGGACTTGGGAAACAGAGCATCACTAAGTGAATCATTTTCAACAACTGATAAATGCCTTACCTGCTCAGGTATGGAACGAGTTCGAGAGTTAACAGCTAGAAACTCCTCTTTTGCAATGTACAGCGCAAGATCATGCACCAAATCATGTACTTTGAAATAGTAAAGGTTGCCAAAGTCCTCAAAATCCTCTAAAAATGACCGTGAATGTAACTCATCTATAAATTGCCTCGCAATATTCTCTACCTTTCCACTTTCACTTGACACTTCAAGTAATCCAACTGTCATCCAAAGAGAAGATATGTGAGCACCCGAAAAAGCAAAATCTTTAGGAAAGAGAGAAAAACAGGCAAAACAGTGCCTCAAACTGGATGGCATTTGATCATAGCTCAACTTTAGAGCTGGTAAAATGTCATCTTCTTTTTGTTTCAAGTTCCATATCTCATGGCCTCTTATGAATTCCCACCTTTCTAAATCAAAATTTAAGAACAGGGAACATCCTAAAGTCCTCACAGCTAGTGGAACCCCTCGACATTTTTGTACAATTTCTTTTCCCATCTGCACTAGATTTGGATATCTGTTTTCTTCGCCTTCCTTAAACGCCCATTTGACAAACAGAGATAAGCAATTCTCCATAGAAAGACCTTTCAAAACATGCGAGGGAATGGTGCCCATCATTGAAGCAATTGAGTTATTTCTTGTTGTCACTATGATTTTACTTCCCATGGCACCAACTTTTATTAAATCTTTCAGCTCTATCCATTTTGTACGGTCATCATTCCATATATCATCCAACACTAGTAAATACTTATGACCAGAAAGCTTGTGTCTAAGGAAACTTTGTAACTGCTCAATATCGAAGCTGTTAATGTTTTCTGGGTGAGCAAGAGACTTAGCCAAAGCTGAAGCAGAAAGAAAGTTGATGATTTTAATAATTATCTTCCTAATGTCAAAGTCATCAGAGACACACACCCACATCTTCAATTGGAAAAGTTCATCAATCCTCTTGTCATTGAAAACCAACTTTGCAAGTGTGGTCTTTCCCAATCCTCCAATTCCCACTATGGGAATAACACACACACTTTTATCTCCATCGCCATCACCGTGAGGGTGAGGTTGGATCAGAAGCTTGATAATTTCTTCCCTATCATTCTCCCTCCCTATCACCCCGGAAGCATCGACATGGGAATAAGACATTTGTCTCCTTTGCATAAGTCTGTGATCAACTTCAATCCTCCCAAGACCAAACTTGTTTCCATCAGCTGCTATCTTATCCAATTTATGCCTAACATGTTTGATTTGACGAGCCATCCGAAGACGGAAAACAAGAGAATTAGATGAAGAAAAGAAGTGGCATACCTTCATCCTGGTGCTGCTTGAAGCTTTGACAACTTGCCTTCTCAAGTTTTGGCAGTGAAATCCATCCAAAACATCTTCAGCATCTAAGCATACGTTTCGAATCTGCCTGAGCCATTCGCGTAACCCATGCTTGTGCTCCTTCTTCTCCTCAGCATCCAACAGCAAACCTTTCACAATTGACAAAGTGTCTTTGATCCCTTGAAAATCCTCGTACACGTCGTAGGCTCGAGAAGCTTGTTCATAAACATAAGATGCAAGCTTCCCAAATAAAGATTCGGCTATATCGAAGACAAAATATTCGGCCATTTTGTTAAGGAAAGAGCGGAAAGGAGTTGGGATTCAAGTTTTTGTTTTTGGTGATTGTGCCTTCATGTTATTCTAGTCCATATAATCTTATCACAAATCACTGTTGGTGAAACAGACCAATTGACGCGAAATCTCTTCTTGATTATGTGTAGAAACACTGATTGATTTCAGTACAGTGACGTTGACGACGTGGTATCTTTGTGGCATACCCATGCGTTCATATGCAAATTTAGTCCTCTGATCCGCGTCCGAACGTAAAAAGAATTTGTGAAAAAAGAAAAATATTATATTAGTTCGTAGTGTAAAAAGATAAATGATATATATTTTTTTGATTATGTGATCGACAAAACTCTTATTGACTTGAGTGAGCTTGAGTCCTTGACCACGCGTTTGACTGGACTTATTCTACTAATCACAAATTTGTCCTTAACATTTAGGACTTGGTATCTTCGTGGCATACCCATGCGTTCATATGCAATTTAAGTCCTTTAAACTCGCGTCCATAGTATCTAGCAATGACTTCAAAGATAAGTTCTATCGTACACCAACTTAAATGAAAGAACAGCACTTAAAACCGATGTTAAAGATTATTACTTCTTCATGTTCCACAGATATAATCTTGGCTGTGTCGTGTGAGTCCTCAGCAACCTGTAACATATTTTTTGACAGGGTTTTTGTATGTGCATATCAGAATAACATTTATGCATTTTGTAAACAAGTGCAGTTGAACTAATTGTCCAGTGAGTTCGTTTCACGGATTAAAATTCTAATCTCAGAAATATGAAACTTGGAAATGTAGCATTTTCATATTTGTTACAAGTTTTGAATTAAAAAAATAAATTATACCCTCCAGAAATATGAAACTTGGAAATGTAGCATTTTCATATCTGTTTCATCATATTTTATGTAGCATTTTCATATTTGTTACTAGTTAAAAGAATTACTCCCTCCATTTTCTTATATTTTGTATGACCTCTTAAGGTTTTGGTAAAGATATTAAGGAATATAAGTAATATTTTAAATTTCATGAAAATATTTTGAAACAAATTAATTACTCACACCCTAGGTAACAACTAATCCCTACCGAGTAACAAATTCCTAAAAGGTTAAGGTTATTCCTAAGAAAATATATTAATGCATCACTTGATTTATAGAAGGCCGTATAAAATATAAAATGGAACGGATCAGTATCATCAGCTATCATTCGTTTGCATAAAGTAATGATAGCATGGCTTATTATTCCCCATGAAAATGGATAACAATGTTGAAATTTATTCTCTAATCTTAAATATAATTTATATTTTTACTCTTAATTTTTATTTTGATTATTCTAAATTTTAAAATTATTCATAAGAATGTTATATCCAACCAAACATGTTTTGGCACCTCGTTTAAAAAAACAATGAATTTAAAATTTTTCTAACCATTAGTGGGAGGCCAAACAATGAATTTAAAATTTTTCTGAACATTAGTGGGAGCCTTGATATAACGGTAAACATTTAACAACATACCCATGACAAACTAATAATTGTTTGATTTGATTACTTACCTTAATCCACTCAAATTTGTTTTGTTTCTAGTTCTTAAATATGTGATTGAATCTGTTTGCAATATGTCTGATATAATACTCATGGTAAGCATAAGGTTGATTTCATCCGATTATTTCATTTGAAATAGTTGATTTGATGTTCCTATATCGATCATAGATTAAACAAATTTACGATTTATCTAGTACATGTAGACGTAAATGGGATAATCATCATCACAAATTTGATTAAGTAAATTTACGATTTATCTAGTACATGTAGACGTAAATGTATTCACAAACAAAAGTGTTACCGAAAAAATAATCATCATCACAAATTTAATAATAACAACTAGGATAATAAATTTGCATGTTTTTAAGGAAAATAAGAAGTTTCGCATATAATTGTTTCCAATCACCATACACTATGGTCATTGCTTTTTCTTTAGCTAACCACATCTTCATATAAGATATTTTATAATTAAACATGTTTGAAATTCTTTCTTGAACCAATCTAATCATACCTATGATATAAAAAATAAGTTAAAAAAGCATAAGTAATAATTTTTTTGGTAAATAAAATTAAATATAATAGTCTAAGGAAATTTTCACATACTAACAATACATGTACTTATCAAGTCTGAATCAAGATTGACATGACCTTGGGCCAAAATGACATTTAAACAAGTATAAGGCCCACTCCATTGCATGATTTTTCACCTATATGTCATTTTCGATTGTATGGCTAACATATAAAAAGGACATGGCATATCATCACTATTGTTTCCGTAACGAACAACATACCTTGTTGATTTGGACTCCACCACTTTTGCCATTTTGTGGACATTTATCATGTAGTGTTTGACAGCATTTTACACTTCTGTTTTGCTATCAAATTTCAAACCAACAGATAATTTTTGTCCAACTTTCCAGCTTGAATCAACACTTACACACCACAACTCCTTTTGATCAAAGTAAGTCTAGTTAATATCTATATAATGTTGTTTTTCACTACATCAAATAAATGTTTCATATTTGTTATTATCTAGGTTATAAATATTTAAATGTCATGTTAACCAACTTTCTTTCAGCAACAACATTTAGTTATACATCAAGGTTTAAACTTTGAAAATCATCGTCATCCCATTATAATAAATTTTCGTCAAAATCTTCTTCATCAGATGAAAATTCAACATATGAATCAGATACGACATAATCTTCATCATTGTCGTTAGAGTTTATATAATCAACTTCACAAGAGCTATTAACATTTTCCTTAACTATAGTCGTTTTATGCGACGCACCACTTACAACTACTCCTTCTACATATAATTCTACGAGACTCATATCCTCTTGTGAAAAATTAGTAATAGTAATATCAACATCTTCGTCGTCAAGTATTTTTCAGTGTGGCAAATTTTTCCCTACAAAAGAACTAGTTGTAATGTCACCAATAATTTCATTAAAATTTAATTTAAATTTATCATGATTTTTTTAACTCATTAAATTTAACTTTACGTTTGATTTGTATAGCCCTTCTAGGACCACCATGCGTTACTCCTTCATGACTTTCACTAATTATACTATATAAACAATAATAATAACTGCCAATGCAATGACCACACAAATAATCTACAACAAAACAAATAAATATTTCATTTACAATATTTTATTTCATTGAACAAATATTTAACAATTTATACAAATATAAATACTAAATAAATATTTTACCTCACAATTAATCCTTCAACAATATGAACTTCACACAGTAATATGAACTTCACACCTGCATTTTATAATAAATAATTAAAATTAAAAAAAATAATTAAAATCACTTTTAAAAATGAAAATAATTGAAATCGAAATAAAAAACAAACAAAAGAAATATTTATTTGGTATATATAAGGTTTAAAAAGTGTCATTACTCAAGCACCTCTAAAAAATAGTGGAACACGTAGGCAACAAAGTAGCAGGAAAACCACCTTTTGAAAGCGTCAAAGGGTCTTGTAACTATCTATTGTAATTGTCTATTGTAACTAGTGAGAGTGTCAGAGGTGACATGCTGTTAAGTCAAAATGACTTAACATCTTAATTTTGATAATTACAAGACAGACGGATGTATCAACAGACACAGAGGGAACAATGACCAGACGGATCAGTATTAGCATAAACGAAAGATGCACCCTCAAAACATAAGATGTTCTAGACGAAAGGTTCAAGTCGTCATGCTTCAAGGCAACCTCATCAGACGAAGAACCTTCATAAATCAGACGAAGAGCTAGTCCCAATTTCAAGTCATGTGCTCAAGAGTGAAGATTTGAAGACTAAAGTTGAAGATGAAGATAGAAAACAAATGAATGAATTCAACACATAACTCATCTATTTGTTCATTCGTCTATCTGTTTAATGAAGTTCAAGACGCTGAGTAACACGTGCATTCGTTTCAAATCAAACTGTTACTCAGAAGCTTCTATAGGTGGAAAGAGATTTCAAAATAAACCTCTGTAACACGAAAAGTAGTTGTACGTTTTAGTGAAATCTCTGAGCATATCAAGTCAAAGGCAGATCTCACGCTGACATTCGCTAACTTTACATTAAATGTTCTGATTGCTCAATCGGCCAGATATGAAAGTACTTAAGTCAAGGACTAACGTTAACATCTACAATCTAACAGATACTTCACAAGAACGCCTATGAAAGGACTTCATCTCTGCGAGTTCAACTTGGCGAACTACTCTGATCAAGACTATATTCATATAGTCGCACAGGCTCTCAAATTATAAGTTTGTTCGCCATAAACTTAAAATATAATTCTCATTGTAAAATCTCTCTCTACATTGACGATATTTTCTATTTGGTCTTAATTGTAAACCACTGTTGTGGTAATCTTTAGTTTGATGAGACTAAGTGTTTAGAGAATACCTTGAGTTTAGCCTGAGGAGGCTGAGGTCCAAAGAATACCTTGGTTAGCCTGAGGAGGCTAAGTGTTGAAAGAATACCTTGGTTAGCCTGTGGAGATTGTGTTCAAAGAATACCTGGGTTTAGTCTGCGGAGGCTGGGGTCAAAGAACACCGCTTTAGCCTAAGAAGGTTGTGTTAAAAAATATTTGTATTTTAGCCAGAAGTGGTTGCGTTCAAAGAATACTCTTAGTGGAACCTCATCAAGTTGCTGGGTAACTAGACGTAGTCTTGAATAGACGAACTAGTATAAAAATAATATTATTGCTTTGATTATTTTTATCTACTTACTAACTGGGGATAAAAATTTAAACTGCATTCTTATTTAAAATCAACCTTTGAAATATAAGTTTAAGTTTGCGTCTGAACTAACGTTTTAATACAGACGCAAAACGCATCGTCTGGAAAAAAAGTTTAAATTGAAATACACAATTCAACCCCTCTTCTTGTGTATTTATATTTTACACATGTACTCCTAGATATCGCTTAGTTATTTTGATGGTATCACATGACATGAGAGTGAACAGTAAGTGACATACATCATACCGGATTGCACAACATGGTCAATTGTGATGAATAGTGAATTGAGTATTTTGATGCTTTCTTATATTTGCAGTGTTGAACTACTCTTATTGATGTCATTATTATTATTAAAATTTTAATTAGCCTTGTGGACATGTCTGTGGTTGACACCTGTGATAATCTTTTTCTCTTTTTTGGCATAATTGATTACTGTTACTTATGGATGTTGAAAGCTTAGAATTTCGTGTTACATGTTAGTTTATTTTATTATTTGAGACATCATTTATTTTCTGGAGAGTATACAGTGTTAGACTTGATTTAAAATTTACCCTACAAAATAAAATTAAGTTATTTTCCCATAAGTCGTAGAGAGATTAGGACGTTATAACGGTAAGAGTTGAGGAGTGTTACAAAATAGATACTTAATCAACTCAAAGTAGAAAAATTATAATAAAATATTCACAAAGCATTTACTATTACCATCAATTTCACTAACCCATTCTCAAAGAACACTGTTTTAGATAACATCACTCTCATTACTCTATGCGTTAAAAACCACATTCATAATCATCAAGACAACAATACATTTCATTATCAGTGATTATTAGAACTACCCTGACCTGAATTGCGAAGAAGTGAAGCCAAAGGTAGGAACCAAGAAGATAGGAGAAACAAGGGTTATGAAAACCCCCCACAACTTGAAACAAAATGGAGAGGGGGGATGAAAGTGATGAATGTTGTTCCTGACTCCTATTGATCTACACTTAAAGAGCCGAAGAAAAAAGGAAAATGACTGTTTTTAGTGGGTAGAGAAAGAGTAAAGAGAATTAAAGGTGATAAGTGGGTGTTTGCTGTCAAGACTAACCCTGATGTGTTTGTCACTCGTCTTAAGGCTCAGTTAGTTGTCAAAGGGTATGCACAGATCTATGGTGTTGATTATTCTGGCACGTTCTCACCGGTGGCGAAGCTGACTTTAATCAGACTTTTCATCACTATGAAAGCTACCTTTAAAAGGCCCTTAAATCAGTTGGACATTAAAAATGTTTTTCCCCGTGGTAAACGTTAGGATATGGAGCAACCACCTAAGTTTGTTGCTCAGAAAGGTGTGTCATCTTCATAGATCTTTGTATGGTTTGAAGCAAAGCCCTCGGGCTTGGTTTGGAAGGCTCAACAAGATATTTATGGAGTATGAGCTTCCTAAATGAAAACGTGATCATTTAGTGTTTTATAAGAAATCTAACACAGACCTCATCATTTAGTTGTTTATGTGGACGATATTATACTTACTGGAATGATGATTCGGGCATGTCTTCACTAAGTCTTTCTAAAGTCTCAATTTCAAACAAAAGACCTGGGGTTATTTCTGGGGAGTAGAAATCACGAGAAATTAGAAAGGTATTTTCTTGTCCTAAAGAAAGTATGTTCTTGACTTCTTAACAGAGATAGGAAAGTTGGGGGCTAAGCCATGTAGCGCACCAATGATTCCAGGCCTACAACTTCTGAAAGATGATAGTGAATCATTCAATGATCTTGAAGATATAGAAGATTGGTTGGGAAGTTGAATTACCTCACAATTACTTGTCTTGACATTGCCTACCCGGTTAATATTATAAGTTAGTTTGTCATTCCCAATAGTTAAATACTAGGAAGCCTTGCAGCAAATATTGTGTTTTGAAGGGTGCTCCAAGACAAATATTATTGTATAAAAATAATAGGCACACTAATATTGAATGCTTCTCTGATGTGGATAGGGCAGGATCCAAGGCAGAGTCTACAACAGGATATAGTGTTGTCGTGGGAGGAAACTTAATTTCATGGAAGTGTAAGAAGCAGAGAATGTTGTCTTCCATTCAAGGGTAGATTTTGAATATACGACTTAGACAACTAGTGAGGTTGTCTGGATATTACGACTATTGGGAGAAGTTAGGTTGAAGACTTCGCTCCCTACGAAGTTGTGGTGTGACAACAAATATGCACTTCATATTGCCTCCAATCTTGTCTTTAATGAACGAAATAAGCACATTGAGATTGATTGTCACTTTATTTGTGAGAAAATTGAGCAAAATTAATTTCCAAAACACATGTGAAGATTGGATAACAATTAAGATATCTTCATGAAAACCTTAAATGGAGTTAGGGTAGATTATATTTATAACAAATTAGGCATGATTAATATTTATGCTTCGACTTAAGGAGGAGTCTCATGATTTATGATATTGCATATATCTTAAAAGATATTGAAGGGATTTTTAGAGATAAGATTTGATTTACAGAGATAAGATTTAAATTCAGTTTATTATCCTAGGAAGATTTGATTTCAGTTTCGATTTCAGTTTCTTACGTGTAGACGTAATTCCTATTGGAGTAAAACATAATTGCCTACGAAACGTGTGTAACTAAGAGTACTCAGGGATATTCTTAAAACAATTTCAAATAAATACATACCATTTTCTCAAAGGCAACTCCAAAATACACAATTAACATCAGCTATTCTAAAATTTTGTCAATTTAATTTAAAATAGAGCATAGTTCTAATTAATTTAATTTCAAATTTCCTGAAATTCCAGAATTTAAGATTAATAATTAAATCAACAATTTTCTAGAATAAAGAGAATTTAAATTAATTATTAAGAATTAAATTAATAACTTAAACTAAATCATAGTTTTTTTTAATTCAATGAGATAATTTATTAATTTCCTCCGAGACACATATATGCACAACACAATCAACAAAATGATCATACAAACATTGAAGGGAAAACTCAGGATATTACACATTGGCCGGGGGAGTCAAGGTCAAAATGGAAAAGTTATTGGTCTGTTCCAACCTACTTTCAAAAGTGAGAAGTTGAGTTTGCATTCTAACCTACGAAAGATCTTCCCTGTCCGATAGCATGAACAACAATTGGGTTGTGTTTGTTGCCTAGACTCGAGAGTGTTTGTAGAGATAGACCTGCATGCTAGTGCAAGGTTGTCTGCAATGTCCTTCATTTTATTTAGGTAATCCTCCATCTTTAAACTTCTTTTTCTCGTTCTATGGAACTCTATTTTGAGAAATGTGATCCTGGATCTTGAATGTGCTCCGGCTAAGTTTTGAGCCTCTTCCCAAAGATACTATGTTGTTTCAAAGTGCATTCATTGTGTTGCAATGTCATGAATCATGGAGTTGAGTAGCCATCCAAGTAGTTGTTGATTGATTACCATCCAGTCATCAAATGCTGGATCAGGATTCTTGATGCCTTCAATAGTGAGAAATTGTTCAAGACATGGGTTGGTTCCAAGGACGTAAGAGGTCAATCTTTGACCCTTAAGTAGGGGGTAGTGTTACGGGAAAAAAGGGCAGAAAAGGACAAATAAATAAAGAGCAAGGGCTTTTGGTAAATGGCTAGACAGTTAGAGAAACTTTACATGTGGATAAGGATATGCACACTGAGACTATCAGAAGAAGCAGCAGAATGCACATAACCAAGAAGAGGCTTGCAGGGTATGAGCTAGGGGGTAGGCATGATTTGGGTATGTCCTTCCCTAACATTCTTCTTCTTCCTCTGAATCATTCTTTCTTTTATCACCCATTGAATATTCCTCATTCCCTTGCAGGTTGACTCTGTAGCCAATCATACAGCCACCATACTTGTCCCACCTTGTTTATTGGCATTGTTACTATCTTTTATTTATTGTTCTACAACCGAGACATTTTATTATTGCTTGTGTTATATATATATATATATATATATATATATATATATATATATATATATATATATATATATATATATATATATCTTACCCTTTCATTGGTGCTCTCGTTGAGAGACGAAGAGCCAACATGGTTGATAACACATGAATGGCTGCAATGGTAGTTGAGATAAGAGCTCATGACGCTGAGCTCAAACAAGGAATGGATCTCTTGGAGTTACGTGACCAAGAACAACGTGCGCACACTGCACAAGTTGAGGCGGCAGCAAATGCTCGCATGGAGCACATTCAATCAATGGTGGAATCACTGCTTGAGAACCAAACCCAGCCTCATGGTGGATATAGCATGAACTCTACGCAGACCCCATCAGTTCAGCCCAGGCAAGCATTTCAGGTTAGGAATGTGAAATTAGATTTTCCTAAATTTAATGGTTCAGATGTAATGGCTTGGAATTTCAAGGCTGAAATTTTTTTTGACTATTATGGAACTGCTGATGAGGATAGATTAACTATTGCTGCAATTCATATGGAACAAGATGTAGTACCTTAGTTCCACATGATTCAAAGAACCAACCCATTTATGTCATGGAATGCTCTAACTAGAGCCTTGGGAACTGAATTCGGTCCTTCACCATTTGATTGTCCCCAAACAACTTTGTTTGAACTCCAACAAAAGGGATCAGTTTCTGAATATTATCTCCAATTCATGTCCTTAGCTAACCGTTCAGGTAGCTTACCTCAAGAAGCATTGCTGAATTGTTTTATTAGTGGATTGCATACTAAGTTACAAAGAGAAGTGATTGCTCAATCCCCACCTTCCTTATTGAGAGTTGTGGCATTTGCCAAGCTTTTTGAAGACAGATATAACACTAATACCAAGCCTCATTCATCTAATACCACCACCAGAACTTTCAACCCTAAACCCAACTATTATAACACCAATCATTCTAGCCCTTCACCCTCTAAAAGCCCACTACCTCCACTACTTCCCACACCACCAACCAAACCAATATACAAACCCAACCTAATAAAAAAGCTGACTGTTGCAGATATTCAACTTAGGAGAGAAAAGGGCCAATGTTATACATGTGATGAAAAATTCTCATTCAACCATAGATGTCCCAACCGACATTTGATGATTTTGCAAGCTGATGATGAAGACATTGAAACAGACCCAGTACTTCAGCCACCAAAACCCCCAGACACTGAAGCCTCACCAACTGAAGTCCCTGTTGAAGACCTACATTTATCCTTGGATGCATTTGAAGGGGTTAGACGTGCCAGAACTATTAGATTTGCAGCAGAACTTAATGGTATTGTCATTCAAGTTATGATAGATGGAGGTAGTAGCAACAACTTTCTTCAGCCAAGACTGGCTAAGTTCCTGAAGCTCGAAGTGGAACAAAGTCAAAAATTAAGAGTAATGGTGGGAAATGGAAACAGATTGGAAACTGAAGGCTACATTCGGAACATCTCTATCAATATGCAGGGTGCACAAATTGATCTTCCTGTCTTTTTACTACTTGTTTCTGGGGCTAATTTGATTATTGGTACCAATTGGCTTTCAGTAGTAGGCCCTCACATCCATGATTATAAGGATCTCAAAATACAATTCCACTATAAAGGGCAGAAGGTTATTCTACAGGGAGACAAGTACCACCAGTTAAACCTTGAAGCTGCTCATTACCACCATATCAGAAGGCTCTATAGCACTGATTCCATTGATGAGTGTTATGCCATTCGGGTTGCAACAGTCGCAGAAAACAACATATTGTAGCTGCCCGAACAAATGGAGCCTGAACTTGCAGTCTTATTGCAAACCTACAAAGACGTGTTTGATGTTCGCATTGGTTTACCCCCTCCCAAGCTGCATGACCACTCCATTCCCTTATTGGAAGGATCAAACCTAGTCAAGGTTAAGCCTTATCGGTATCCTCACAGCCAAAAAGCTCAAATAGAAAAAATGATTCAAGAAATGTTGAATGAAGGGCTAATCCAGCCAAGCACGAGTCCATTTTCATCACCAATTATTCTTGTGAAGAAAAAGGATGGAACTTGGCAATTTTGCACTGATTATAGGGCTCTTAATGCTCTCACCATTAAGGATAGTTTTCCCATCGCAACAGTAGATGAGTTAATTGATGAACTACATGGATCCACTCATTTCTCTAAACTGAACCTGAGATCCAGATATCATCAGATATTGGTGAAGCCTGAAGACAGGTATAAAACAGCTTTTTGGACTCATCAAGGCCATTATGAGTGGCTAGTCATGCCCTTTGGCCTCACTAATGCCCTTGCTACTTTTCAGAGTCTAATGAATCACATTTTCCAAAGGTTGTTGAGAAAATTTGTGTTAGTATTCTTTGATGACATATTGGTTTATAGCCCTGATTGGTCCTCTCACTTACAACACCTAGAGATTGTTTTGCAAGTCTTACAGAAGGACCACCTCTTTGCTAAGCTGTCAAAATGTTCATTTGGTGCCACCAACATTGACTACCTTGGCCACACTATATCCAATGCTGGTATTGCAATGGAGAAAGTAAAAAATCAGGGTTGTGAAGGATTGCCCGAAACCAACATCTCTCAAGTTAATGAGAGGCTTCTTAGGCCTCACAGGCTACTACAGACGGTTTATCAGGAAATACGCCTCATTGGCAGCCCCGCTAACAGATATGCTCAAGAAAGATAGTTTTAAGTGGACCACTGCAGCAGAGGAAGCATTTGTGAAGTTGAAAGAAGCTCTTACCTCAACACTGGTATTAGCACTACCCAACTTTACTGAACCTTTCACCCTGGAAACAGATGCATCAGGGATAGGAATTGGAGCTGTCTTATTGCAGAATGCTCACCCTGTGGCTTACTATTCTAAGAAATTATCTGCTCGACAACAGAAGCAATCTGCCTATTCTAGGGAGCTATATGCCATCACTCAAGCAATTGCCAAATTTAGGCACTATTTGCTAGGCCATAAGTTCACCATCAAAACAGATCAAAAAAGCTTGAAAGAACTCCTTGATCAATCCCTGCACACCCCAGAACAACAGCAATGGCTCCCTAAATTTCTTGGATATGATTTCACAATTCAATATAAGCCTGGAAAATAAAATGTGGTAGCAGATGCATTGTCAAGATGCATGTCCATGGCTATATCTGAACCTGTCAACCAATGGCTAAAAGACATACAAGCAAGGATAAAGGAGGATCCTAAACTGCAAACCATAATGGCCAAACTCAATTCGGAACCTGAAACAGTAAAACACTTTGTTGTTCACAATGACATTCTGTTCTGGAAAAAGCGAACAGTTATTCCTAATGATGAGGAATTGAAGAAGAAAATTATGACAGAATTTCATAATAGCCTAGTTGGAGGCCATGCTAGTAGAGCTAAGACAATTGCTAGAATATGTTCTCAGTTCTATTAGGTAAATATGCAGCAAGACATCAGGATGTTTATGCAGAATCGTAAGATATGCCAACAAGCCAAAACTGAAACAACATTCCCTGTTAGACTCTTGCAACCTCTCCCAATTCCTATTCGGGATGACATAGCTATGGATTTCATCATAGGCCTTCCTCCTTCACAAGGCTTTACTGCAATTATGGTTATTGTGGACAAGTTATCCAAGTTTGGTCACTTCATTCCGATGAGGTTTGATTTCAATAGCAAACAAGTGGCAGATGCATTCATCAACAATGTGGTGAAATTGCATGGCATTCCAAAATCCATAGTTTCTAACCAAGATAAGGTTTTTATTAGCTCCTTCTGGAAACAACTGTGGAAGAAAATTGCATGGCATTCCAAAATCCATAGTTTCTAATCGAGATAAGGTTTTTATTAGCTCCTTCTGGAAACAACTGTGGAAGTTACAGGGTACTACATTGGCCATGAGCTCGGCTTATCATCCACAAATAGATGGCCAAAGTGAGGTGCTTAACAAAACCTTAGAAATGTACCTTAGGTGTTTTTCCTTCAACAATCCTAGCCAATGGTCTAAGCTGCTTCCTTGGGCTAAATATTGGTATAATACCAGTCACCATAGCAGCATTGGCATGCCTCCTTATAAAGAACTTTATGGACGAAATCCACCTACACTTATTAAATACCAGTTGGATGAGCATGATTCACCTATTGTCCAAGCTAATCTGCTGCAGCGAGATAAGATATTAGAACAAGTGAAGCTTAGTTTACTTAGAGCTCAGAATTACATGAAACAATATGCTGACAAGAAAAGAAGATCTGTTGACTTTCAAGTGGGAGACTTGGTTCTGGTTAAGCTCCAACCATACAAGCAACAAACAGTGGCTAAGAGACTCAATCAGAAACTAAGATTGAAATACTTTAGGCCATTTTTTATACTAGCTAAGGTCGGTACAGTAGCATATAAGCTACAGCTACCTGATGAAGCTAAGATTCACTCAGTTTTCCATGCCTCTATCCTCAAGAAATTTAGAGGACATCATACCGATCCTTACATTCCTATACAAAATTGGAATTTAGCTCAAGGACCAGTACTGCTACCATGGAAGGTGTTAGCATCAAGAACCTTGTTGAGAGGACAATTGAAGATTCCTCAAGTGCTAATGCATTGGCAACACACTCCTCCTCATGCTGTTACTTGGGAAAATGTCTCAGACATAGAAGAAGCATTTCCATCATTCAACCTTGAGGAAAAGGTTGCTTCCAATGGGGAGGGTATTGTTACGGGCAAAAATGGTAGAAAAGGACAAATAAATAAAAAGCAAGGGCTTTTGGTAAATGGCCAGACAATTAGAGAAACTTTACAGTGAATGAGGATATGCACACTGAGGCCATCAGAAGAAGTAGCAGAATGCACACAACCAATAAGAGGCTTGCAGGGTATGAGCTAGGGGCTAGGCATGATTTGGGTATGTCCTTCCTCTGACATTTTTCTTCTTCCTCTGAATCATTCTTTCTTTCATCACCCATTGAATATTCCTCATTCCCTTGCAGGTTGACTCTGTAGCCAATCATACCGCCACCATACTTGTTCCACCTTGTTTATTGGCATTGTTACTATCTTTTATTTATTGTTCTACAACTGAGACATTTTATTACTTGCTTGTGTTAAATATATATATATATATATATATATATATATATATATATATATATATATATATATATATATTACCCACCAAGGATCTCCACAGTTTGTAGTTGTGTCTGTCTAACTTGACAAAGCAAAACGTGGAAAGTGAACTTTTGTGAGAGATTGGATCTATGCTTTCCATGGTAGGAACGAGAGAAAAGGAAAAAAGTAAGGGAGATATAGCTGTGATATTGAGATAAAAATATGTTACGGAGAAAAACTTGCTTATTCTCATTGATAGTGATGTAGTTGAATGCACAATAAAGTAACAACTTATGGTTATATCTTACAAAAGATAGAGTAAGATAATCTACGGGATTACAATTTGAAACAACTAACAAATGATAAGTTTGTTACAAATTCAAATGACTGTGCTATCTTTAGAATCTTATCTTTTCTTGTGTATTACTTAACTAGAAGCCCTCGAATCAGCAAATTATGGGGTAAAAGCATTAGTAGACTTACCATGAATGCCCAAGGTAGAAAGAGCGATAGAACAATATGTTGCACTTTCTCCAAAACAAAAATATCGGACCCAACAAGTATCGTAGATGGGAGAGAATAACCAGCAGAACCAGAAAATATGACATAAAAGACTTTTGCTTGCAATAATTGCATAGCATAGATAATGTGGCCACATGGCTCGCAATAATTTCAAAATTTCTGACTACAGTTACGAGCAACATGACCAAATTGTTTACAAGAATAAAAGTGGACTCCTCGTGTTAGGACTTTTGCTTGTACCTTGAGCCGAATAAGCAACCGAAATAGCATTAGAATCATCACGGTCAAGCACACGCTGCCTTGAGTGAGTAATCGTTGCTCCTCGCGTGAAGAATTTCCCCAACACAGGCTTCCAAAAAAGGAATTGAATTGCGATTCAGTGATGCAGCACACGAAACGTCAGATTCTGGGCGAAGCTTCTTAAGAAACTGATCGAGCCTTTGCTGACTCACAAATCTGTTGGTGTAATACCCTCAACTTCCCATCTAAATACTAATTTCTCTCTAAGGTAATTAAATATTCACTCAGTAGACAAATCAAATCATATTTCATAGAATAATTTTCAAAATAAAGTTGCAAATGTAAATTTCTCATAAAATAAAAAGTCTTATATTTCTAATATTCCTATAGCATCAAGATGTCTTCAACAAACAAATTAGGTTCTCCTTTAGCCTACATTCGTGGGGTCATCACACATAGACATAACCATAGGGTTAATTCATACTTTAATGATAATAATAAAATCATAAGAATAATACACACAAACAACAGATATAAAGAAGACATGAAATTTCAATTTACAACTTATCACAATTAACTTTGCAACCCAATATGATGCATGTCACTCACAATTCACTCTCATGCCTTGTGGTACCATCAAAACAATTAAGTGATGCTAGGAGTACATGTCCGTCTGACACTCTCACTAGAAATACTAGACAGTTACAGTTAGGGCAACCAGTGTTGTAACAGAAGTCACTTCCCACTCATGGTGATCGGTCATAGTGGAAGCTTTCCCCACTGCGAATACCCTCAAAGTCCTAAGCCAAAACAACAACCCGTTAGGGACCAACCGAACTAGTTCCATTCATCCTTACCTTTCAAAAACATTTTCACTTCGTTTAACATTCACGATAATCTCTCATTCTTAAAACACAATGTTTTAAAAGAATATTCATTAGGGACAACCTCACCGCTCATTCTAACGGTGGGCATCCATCCCTCTCATTAAAAATAAACATTTTAGAACAGATTATCATGAACCTAAATTTCTCGTCTATGCAATATGACCCGCATAATTAGTCTCTCAATCCATATCAATCATTTCCTCGTAACAGAATATTTTATTTAACAAAAGGCATTAAGATCAACATACAATTAATTAATCATGAGTAACATCGTATAGCTAAAAGGACTAAGTACAAATTAAATGGAAATTATCACAATCCAAATAACTTATAAATCCAAATAAACAACCATTACGAGATAATTACCACACAAAAGGAGGCAAAACGATACAAGGAAGGATAGAGATATTAAGAAAGTAATAAAATAGTAATTAGCGGAAAGAATTAAACTCATTCAAATTTTATCGGAAAACATAATACAGCTAAAAGGAATAAATACTAATAATTTAATAATTATCACAATATAGCAATTAATTCAAATAAATTATAAACCAAATAAATGGTCATTTAAAATGGAATTATCAAAAATAAATGATACAAAAGATAGATATCGGTAAATCAATAAATCCTAAAATTGAAACAGACCACACAACTTAAATTTTAAACTTATTAGTAATTAAACACGAGTATATTCTATAATATTCCAAAATTTTCTTTTAAATATTCACTTTTTATTATTATTATTACAACGATTGTTCTACCAATATTTTCTAAATTTGCATCAGTAAACAAAAGAATTATTTAAAAATGAGTGAGTTGTTTTTATCCATTCATCATTACTTTTTGTAAAAGACAAAACACAAGAAGGAAGTTGAATTGTGTTAATTAAAAATTTTGTCCTTTCGTTTGTTGTTTTAAAATCGATCAGACGAAACTTTGTTCTTCTTTAAATATTGATTTTGTTGATTTTAATAACAGACGTTTAAGTTTGATTATCCCCTTTAGTCAACAAGTAGAATAAAAATAAACACAGATATTTTTATACTGGTTCGTCTCTCCAAGACTACGTCCAGTTACCTAGCCAGTACTGAGTTTTCACTACAAACCGTGAAATGGTTACAAGTATTCTTTGAACCCAGCCACTTCCGGCTAAACAAGATATTCTTTGTCCACAACCTTCCTAAGCTAAACCACTAGTTATTCTTTAGAACGCAGCCTCCTCAGGCTAATACAAGAGGTATTATTTGGAACGCAGCCTCCTCATGCTAAGGCACCACAAAAGTGGATTTAAAAGAAGTTTCTAAGAAACAAGTTCCTCTTCGTAGAGAGGTATACAATAAAGTACAGAGCAAGTGAGTAAAATCACAAATAAATAGCTTTTGCAACGTGTTTGCCAACTTGAATAGTTGCATGAGAAGTCCTTTATATAAGTTGTGATTTGATAGATTCGTTAGACCCATAAATCCAACCGTTGTCCTTTCCTTCCTTGAAGTTTTCAACTGTGTCAGAGTATAGTCGTGAATTTGACAAGTTGCACAACGGAGTCAGAACCTTTTTCAAACTTATCAGAGATAACAGCGAAAAGTAGATTTGTTTTTCGTGTTGCAGAGGTTAAGTACGAGTTCCCATTATGACTTTGGAAGCTTCTTGAGTAACGTAAACATTTGAATTTGGCGCGCGTTACTTAGATGAAAAGACTTGGACTTCTTCAATCTTCATAGACGATTTGGCATTCATGAGCTTCAGTCTGATACTTCGTCTTGAACTGACTTTGTGAGCTTCGTCTGAAGACTTCGTGTTAAGCATGTCGTCTTATGCTTTGTCTTAAGGCATGACTTGTGACAGACGAATGACTTAAAGTAAGATGATCTTTGAGGGGTCATCTTCCGTCTGTGTTTGTTCCGTCTGACTTTGTCTTGCAATGCTTCAGTCTGATAAGTTTCGTCTGTTCTGTAATTAATCAAAACTTGAGACGATAATCATCTTGATCTAACACTTTTAAACAATATACATTATAAAAAATATTACAATTAGATAAATTCTTATTAAAATAAATGAAGCATCATCCAAGTATATTAATCGACGCAAGTAAACAAAACTAATTGTAACCAGATTAATTTAAGAAACATTTACTAATAAAAGAAACAGGGCAATAGTTACGAAAGTTATATTGCTAATACTAGATTCATTATTTGAGAAAACTTAATCATCAGTATACAAAAATAATTAAAATCAATTAATAAGTAAAGTAAAAAAGCGAATAATCGCTTATCCAAATATTAAAATGCGAAATAAAAGTATGTTTTTAAATCAATTAGATTACTTTTCAAAATGCACCTTAGCCAAATAATATATAAATATCTATTTTATTATTATTATTATTATTATTATTTTTAACAAATCTAAATCCAAACACTTCATATATTCAATTCAAAACAATAGTACATTTGTTTCAATAATCGAACCAACATCACAAGGAATCTATTTTCCTAATTTGCATCACAAAGTAACTCATTATATACTCACATCAGATGCGCAAAGTTGTCCGTTTATAGTTATTCAATCACCCCTTAAATTAATTACCATTATTATTATTAAAAAAAATATGACGTACATAATCAATGTTTATTATTTTTATTAAATTGAAACATTATAATTCAATTATTAATATTATTATTAAAATGAAACATTGCATAATTAATTATTATTATTATTAATATAATCGTTATACAATTTATTATTATTATTAAAAAAAAATAATAAGCCAGTTGGCAGCGAGTCTGCCGGTACATCATCGTGTAAAATGGAAGAATGTTTTGCCCATAAAATTCAAAAAACCAAAATAATAATCCTGAGCGAACATAGACCGCTGTTGATAATTTGCCATATCAATCAGGAGTTGAAAGTGTCTGGCTGCATTTTATCTGGATGTAAATCCGCTACAAGTAATCCCCCAAAGCTTTAGCACTTGAAAAGGAGCGCAAATCATTGACCATTTGAAGCTCAATAATCCATGAAATAATTTGTGCATCTTCGTTTCCTTACAAGAGCTGCTTGGGCCTGGGAAGCAGGAGAGGACCCATCTAGATACCCAACAATCCTTTCCCTTTCACAAACATGTGCAACTGAAATGCGCATGCAGGATTAAAGCCTAAGCTAAAGCTTTCCGTAGCTATGAAACTGAAACCAAGAGAAACCGGCAGAGAAGCCCACGAACCAAAAACCGCGATCAGGTAATCCACGAACCAGAAACAGCGAGAACGAAACCTACAAACACAACCAGAGCAGCCAAGAAACCAAAGAAAAGAGCCATGCTTCGTATCAAACATCTTTAGAAAGAATTGAAAAGTCCAACAACAAAAAATACTTAGAGCTTACAGGAATTTAAATTGCAGTCTCCATGATGTGCAGCATTTCAGTTTTACAAGTTGCGCAAATTGAACAGCATTTTCAGCTTTTGAAAAATGAGTTGTCCTTCTCTAGTTTCTCCAATGGAAAGGCGTTTGATGTTAGCAATGAAGGACCAGTATTCACCAGATTGTGGCTCACATTTTCGGCACAATTCAGGACAACCATCTATGGTCAAGTCTTCAAGGGCAGTGAGGCAATGCATGTCATTTGGGAGATTCAACAACTGAGGACAGTTAAGAATAGAGATCATCTTAAGACGATTCATTGTTTTCATCCATTCAGGAAGCATCTTAAAACTATGGCAATTTAAAATTAACAATGTCTGTAAAGTGTCTGCGGCTCCTTGAATCCATTGTGGCAAGGTCTGTTGTATTGGACAATTCTCAATACACAGAAATTTCATCCTCAATCTGTGGATTGGGATTTCACAGTCCAATGACAGATTTAGCATCTCACACCTTACTAGTAAAAGAGCCTTCAGGTTAGGGAGCATAGGAAGAGATAAGGACTCGAGGCATCCACAAGAATGAACAACCAAACCTTCAAGGGAAGTGAGCTGTGCCTGTCTGAACAAATACTTCAAATTGTTACAATATTCAATACTTAAAATTTGAAGATTGCTCAATTGTGAAAATTCATCCTCTGGCAGAACAGACTGCTTTGTGGTTATATGGAAATGTCGAAGGCTGATTAACATCCCTAATCCTTTTGGCAATGACTGAAGCTCCACACATCCTCTGAGTGACAAAAATAGCAAATTTTGGAGTTTGCATATAGAATGAGGAAGTCTTTTTATTTTGCAATTATTTTCAAGCTTGAGACCTAGCAAGTGCTCCAAATTAGCAATTGAACTCGGAAGTGTCTCAAAAGAGGAATCACTTAAATCTAAAAACCGCAAGTTTATATATCTTGTTATCCATGTATGCAAAAGGGCTTCATTGTCAACACCTATTCCAAGAACTGGAAATAATATGGTTCTCACATTTCTGGACTTAGGGAACAAAGCGTCACTAAGTGAATCATTTTCAACAACTGATAAATGCCTTACCTGCTCAGGTATAATGCGAGTACGAGAGTTAACAGCTAGAAACTCCTCTTTTGCAATATACAGCGCAAGATCATGTACTAAATCATGTACTTTAAAAAAGTAAACGTGGCCTAAGTCCTCAAAATCCTCCAAAAATGACCTTGAACGTAACTCATCTATAAATTGCCTCGCAATATTCTCTACCTTTTCACTTTCAATTGAAATTTGAAGTAATCCAACTATCATCCAAAGAGAAGATATGCTAGCACCAGAAAAATAAAAATCTTTAGGAAAGAGAGAAAAGCAGGCAAAACAGTGCCTCAAAGTGGACGGCATTTGATCATAGCTCAACTTTAGAGCTGGTAAAATGTCATCTTCTTTTTGTTTCAAGTTCCATATCTCATTGTCTCTTATGAATTCCCACCTTTCTAAATCAAAATTTAAGAACAGGGAACATCCTAAAGTCCTCACAGCTAGTGGAACCCCTCGACATTTTCGTACAATTTCTTTTCCCATCTCCAGCAGATTTGGATATTTGTTTTCTTCGCCTTCCTTAAACGCCCATTTGACAAACAGAGATAAGCAATTCTCCATAGAGAGACCTTTTAAAACATACGTGGAAACAGTGCCCATCATTGAAGCAATTGAGTTACTTCTTGTTGTCACTATAATTTTGCTTTCCATCGCACCAACTTTTATTAAATCTTTCAGCTCTATCCATTTTGTACGGTCATCATTCCATATATCATCCAACACTAGTAAATAATTATGACCAGAAAGCTTGTGTCTAAGGCAACTTTGTAACTGCTCAATATCGAAGCTGTTAATGTTTTCTGGGTGAGCAAGAGCAATAGTTGGAGCTGAAGCAGAAAGAGAGTTGATGATTTTAATAATTATCTTCCTAATGTCAAAGTCATCAGAGACACACACCCACATCTTCAATTGGAAAAGTTCATCTATCCTCTTATCATTGAACACCAACTTTGCAAGTGTGGTCTTTCCCAATCCTCCAATTCCCACTATTGGAATAACACCCAAACCTTTATCTCCATCACCATCACCATGAGGGTGAGGTTGAATCAGAAGCTTGATAATTTCTTCCCTATCATTCTCTCTCCCTATCACCCCGGAAGCATCAACATGGGAATAAGTCATTTGTCTCCTTTGCATAAGTCTGTGATCAACTTCAATCCTCCCAAGACCAAACTTGTTTCCATCAGCTGCTATCTTATCCAATCTATGCCTAATAATTTTTATTTGACGAGCCATCCGAAGACGGAAAACAAGAGAATTAGATGCAGAAAAGAAGTGGCATACCTTCATCCTTGTGCTGCTTGAAGCTTTGACAACTTGCCTTCTCAAGTTTTGGCACTGAAATCCATCCAAAACATCTTCAGCATCTAAGCATACGTTTCGAATCTGCCTGAGCCATTCGCGTAACCCATGCTTGTGCTCCTTCTTCTCCTCAGCATCCAACAGCAAACCTTTCACAATTGACAAGGTGTCTTTGATCCCTTGAAAATCCTCGTACACATTATAGGCTCGAGAAGCTTCTTCATAAACATTAGAAGCAAGCTTCTCCAAAAGTGATTCGGCAATATCGAAGAGAAAATATTCGGTCATGTTCTTCAGGAAAGACCAGAAACAGAGCTGTGGTAGAAGTTTGTGTTGTTGGTGATTTTGCTTGTACGTTATTCTATTATAGTCCATATAATCTTATGACAAACTTGTGTGTTTAGTAAGATTGACTTGAGTGAGCTTGAGTCCTTGAGCACGTGTTTGACTGCATGCATTCTACTCATCAAGAATTTCTCCTTAACATTTAGGACTTGGTATCTTAGTGGCATACCCATGCGTTCATATGCAATTTGAATTTAAGTCCTTTAAATTCGCGTTCATAGTGTCTAGCAATGATTTCAAAGATAAGTTCTATCGTGCACCAACTTAAATGAAAGAACAGCACCTAGTCACTCTGTATTTTTCTTCTTAAAATAACCAGTAGTTTTTGTAATTTTTTAAACATTTGAAATCTTTATCCAATTAAAAGGTTCTTTTTTAGTATTTTTACTTAAAATATTATTTAAAATGTCAGAGTATTGTTCTTTTATTTTTAAAGCTATATTATAAAAAAGAAATCGTTGAATCTAAAGTTTCCGAGTTAGTTATAAATGCATGTTCTTTTATGTGATTTTTTAATCATAGTGAAAAATCAATAAATGATATTCTTTTTGTGAATACGAGAAGTTGGGGATTCATCATGTTCTTCTTTAAGATCAATAGAAGTTCGGGATTCATCATGTTCTTCTTTAAGATCAATAGTCTTTGGGATATGTGATACAATTTGAATATTTATAGTTAAGTTAGTTAAATTTGAGATTCTACTTAGAGACGGGATGAATTGGTAGAATTGTAAATCGTAAAGTTGTAGCCTGAAATGTAAAATTTTATTAGATATTAAAATTGATAAATATTTACAAAAAATTTTATACATGGATCCAATATAATATAAATACGAGAAAATTCAGCATTATATTGCAAATCAATTACTTAATTGTTGAACTCAAATGACAAACTAAAGTTTTTAAAAGAAACTATACTGCAATAGCAAGTAGATCATTTATGGGTTTATATTCTTACTAGCCCAAAACTAGAAAGAAAAAGAAAACAATTTAACAAATTCAGAATTGTCCTTCATGTGCTATCGTAGAACCAAAGGATTCTGTCCAAAAACATGATTTTCACTACCGTGTTTGTAGTTAATCTTTTAGGCAATGTTTCAAGTTACATGCATCCTCTAAGTGACAGAAGTTGCAAATTTTGGGGTTTGCATATGGAGGAAGGAAGCCTTTTTTTTACTATGGTTCTCACATTTCTGGACTTAGGGAACAAAGCATTGTTAAGAGAACATTTTGAACAACTGATAAAATGCCTTACTTGGTCAGGGAAATTAGAGTATGGGAGCTTATCACTAGAAGCTCCTCTTTTGCAACATGCATGTTGATTTTAGGGAATAATAAAATAAAAATAAAGTAATGAAATATTGAAAGAAGAGAATATATGAACTTGGGAGAGACAAGTCATGTTGAATGTCTGATTTTATTCAGCTGACAATTACAATATTTATAATAGTTGTGGTGAGGGAAAAACAAATATTTGCTTCTAAAGTTTAAGAAACCACTAACTTATACTTGCTCCTAAAGTATGAACCACTACATCACTGATTAAAAAGAGAATATTTCCTCCTAAAGTCTAGGAACTACTACTTTGACTAGGAAAAACTAGTTCAATAATTAAAACGATAAAAAATAAAATTGATAGCAGTAAAACAAAAATAAAGATGACATGTGCAATCCAAAAATAATTTTCTTAACACTACTCCTTGCTTTTGGATATGCAAAATCCTATCTTCTTTCTTAAAAACTCAAACTTGCTAACTGACAATGGTTTGGTGAACAAATCTACAACCTGGTTTTCAGTTTTTCAATAAACAAAAACAACAATTCCATCTTTCTGTACCTCCCTTAAGAAGAATAACTTAATGTTAAAATGTTTGGTTTTCCCATGAAAGACAGGATTATAGGAAATAGTTATTACAACTTGATTGTCAACAAAAACTTCTGTGTTTTCCTTCTGCTCCATGTTAAGATCAATTAAAATTTTCTTCAACCACAAGACTTGGTTAATAGTAGCGGTAGCAGCAACAAATTCAGCTACTACTGTAGATTACACAAGAGTTTCTTATTTTTTTCGAGCTCCATGAGAAAATATTAGATCCAAAGCTGAAACAGTACCCTAAGGTACTCCTCATATCATCAATTAAGCCACACCAATCGTTGTCTGAGAAACCTTTTAGCTTAAATTCTTCATGCCACTTGGACTTAATGCCAAAATTGCAAGTGCCTTTGACATATCTAATCATCTGTTTTGCAGCCTTGATATGCATTTCACTTGGACAATGCATAAACCGAGATAAAATACTTACAACATTTAAAATGTTGGGTTGAGTTGTTATAAGGTACATCAAACATCCAATTATGCTTACAAAATATGTTTGGTCTATCTTCTCGGCTCCATCTTCCTTAGCTTTTCCTTTTGATTCATTGGATTGCCCATTTCTTTGCATTCTTCAAGTTTGAACGTCTTCAAAATCTCCTTGGCATATTTTTTTTGACAAATAAAGATTTCATGTTCTCCTTCTTTGATCTCAATCCCATGAAAGAAGGTCATTAAACTAAGGTCTGTCATTTCAAAGACCTCCATCGTTTCTTTCTTAAACTCCTCTACAAGCCTTGTGTTGTTTCCTGTTACAAAAATGTCATTTACGTAGAGTGAAATGACAATAATGTCAACTCTATCGTGCTTAACATACAATGTTGATTCAGCTAAGTTTTTGACAAATCTTAAGTTCAGCAAATGATCATCAATTCTGTTGTACCAGGATATTGGGGTTTGTTTAAGCCCATAAAGAGCCTTCTTGAGTAAATAAACTTTATCTTCTTCTCCTTCCTTCACATAGCCTTGGGTTTGGTCAACTTAGATTTCTTCTTGTAAGAAACCATTTAAAAAGGTTGATTTAACATCAAGTTGATAAACTTTCCAATTCTTTTGAGCAACTACAACAAGTAGCAACCTGATAGTGTCCAATCGAGCAATCGGTGCAAATGTATTTGAGTAGTTTACACCAAAAATCTATGCATAACATTTCACTACGAGTCTTGCCATGTGTTTATTGTTAAAACCGTCAACGTTCAGCTTAGTTCTATACACCCACTTGACCTCAATTACTTTTTTGTTTTGAGGTTTATCCATAAGAATCCAAGTTTGGTTTTCTCGATCATTGATAACTCCTCCTTCATTGCAACCATCCAATTTGGACTTTTCTTGGCTTCTTCATAATTTGCAGGTTCGCATAGAGAAACATTGCATCTTGCATAAATTTCAGAGAGCAATCTAGTACCACTTACTGGAACATCATCAACTAATTCATTTTGCCAGCTTTCTTCTTCATTCTGGTTTGTGTTTGAGGTAGAAGGCTTGAACTCCATATTTGTCTTCCTTTTATCATCCAATTACATTGTTCATCTTCCACAAAGTGAACATTCCTGCTTATAATTATTTTTTCAGATTGCAGTTGAAAAGTTTTATAGGCTTTGTTGATTGTGGTATAGCCTATAAAGATACCAAGTGATGCTCTTTTATCCAGTTTATCTCGCTTGTTATGTGGAATATGAGTAAAGCACAAACAACCAAATATTTTAAGAAATTTTAGAGATGGTTTGTAACCATACTAGACTTCAAATGGTGTTTGGTTTTGGTTGGAAGTCTATTCTAAAGAAAAATAGTCGTACTTGTTGCCTCTGGCCAAAATTCCTTTGGCAAGTTCTTCTCATACAACATGCATCTTGTCATCTCCAAGATATATTGATTTCTCCTCTCACTAGCCCAATTTTTGTTGTGGGGTATAAGGAGCAGTTAGTTGATGTTCAATGTCAGAATTCTCATAAAAATGATTGAACTTTTCATATGTGTACTCAGTTCCATCGTCTGATCTCAAAATCTGAATTTTGAAACTAGCTTCATTCTCAACCTTGGCTTTGAACTTCCAAAAAATTCCAGCCACCTTTGATTTGTTCTTAAAGAAGAAGATCCAAAACATTCCGGTAAAGTCATCAATAAAAATAATATAATAAAGATTACTTTTAAATGAAGGTGTTCTTTGAGGACCTACATCATCTGTGTGAATCAATTGTAGCTTCCTTGATGCTCTCCATGTTGTCTTTGAGAAAGGTTTTCTATAATTGCTTTCCAAATTGACAGGTGATAACTTACTAAAGTGAGCTATTTTTATACTCTTTTTATTATACAAATTGTCCTTTAAACACTCTTAAGCAACCTAAACAACCACTAATTATGCTTAATTCATAATATTTTATGTTAAGACTTGTTGATAGTTTGATTAAGTGTTTTAAGGATAAAAATAGCCAAAAATAGGAGATAAACGTAATAAGGATTACATCTCTCACGAGTATGAACTCATCTCACGCGAATTGGAGCATCAGTGAAGAATTAGTACTTTTTGTAACCTTAACTCGTGCGACATTCTACACAACTCGCGCGAGTTTTCTTGACTTGCACAACACGTTTGCTCTCTAAAACATGAATTCGCGCAAGTTGGTAATTACCTCGCATGAGTTGGGCTCGTAGAAAAGCCCAAGTCCATTAAGAAGGCTATATATACACAAGCTATTATCAACAAAAGGGACGACTTTTGATCTAATCCATCTGAGGTACTGGAGACTGACAACCTCCAGACCTCTAGACCATGACCGACTCTAGAAACCCTAGACGGCTGCTCTCCCCACTCTCGGTTCAATGCGACATTTGGAATTCAACCTCAAGCTTAAGCGATGGAGACGCAAGGATCACTCGGCTTCTTAAGAATTTGATATTCTATGTATTCTCTTCCTTTTTATTCTTGTGTTATTTTCCCTATTAGCATGAACTAACTCCCTCTTCGATTGAGAGAATGATGTAACCCTAATTTAATCTTTTTATATAATTCTCGATGTTATTTAGTATATGTTTAGGTGTATATTCTTTTGCGCTTAATGTTATTTGTTAATTGACGACTAACAAATTGATAAGTAAATCTAGGGAAACTCTGACAAAGTAAGCCTAAGTAGTACCGAAGAATTAAACCATTATTACACTAGAGTTCTAGAGATAGGAGTAGGTGATAGTGTGGACGCACCTATGTTTGCCCCTGGATTCATAGATTTAAATCCCTAATTAACTCAATATTAAATTAAGAGATTAATTAATCTAGTTAACCTAGGCGGCGTGGGTGATCCTGAGAGGGACGGTCACAAGGGTAGGAATTTGATCCAACCAACAAACTATATTTGAATAACAAAAGAGGAGAATATTAAGGGGGAATTAGTGGTGAAATCAGGATCTCAATCGCTCTAATTATCTTTACTCTTTTCTTCTAATAATTTCCTTCTTAACAACTTTCCAACAAACACCCAACCACCTTCTTTCTCCAAATAATAAAATTAAAATAAAGATTAAATCTAATTTCTTATCTTGTGGGATCGACAACCCTGTTCTTAAAAATACTTATTACTTGACGACTGTGGTATACTTGTCATAGCAAGGGGTGCAGGAGATATAACTACCACCTGTATTTCGCACATCAACAAGCTTTACAGTTTGAGATTCGATCTTCAAGCTCAGGAACATCAAGTGTCAGTCATTGTTGACTCAACTATAACAACCCTTGGTAATGATAATGTCCAAGCCTCTTGTGCCAAATTTCTGTGACATCTTGTTTAAGTGAGAAAGCAGCTTGCTCCTCTTCCAATGGATTTAGAGCAAAACTTTTTCCTTTCATTTTTACCTTGAACATATCTTGACCACCAACATCTTAAATCAAACAATATTTGTCTTAAAAAAAAACTTTAAATCCTTTTTCAATCAATTTACCAACACTTAATAAGTTTTGGTCAAGTTGAGGAATGAAAAGAACATTAGGAATAAATTTTGTGCCTACACAGCTTGTGATTGCAACTATCCCTTTTCCTCTGACTGTAATATAAACAACATTACCTATTCTGACTTTAGTGACATTAGTTGGCCTCAAATCTCTGAAGAGTGTCTTGTTAGAGGTCATATGGTTGGTACAACCACTATCTATTAGCCAACTTTCATTTGACTCATTGTTCAAGAAACAAGTAGCCACAGACAATCGGTCCTTCTCCTCTTGATGTACAATTTGAACTCCTTCATGATGGTGTTTTTGTTTTTACATATTACAGCTTCATACCCCATCCGGTTGCACTTGCTATATTTTGCCTCTGGCCTTTTCCAACATTTGAAAGGTGGATGACCTTTTCTACCACAATGCTGACAAGATGGATAATTTTTCTTTCTTCCCTTGCCTTTCATTTAATTTTTAGTTAGACTTTCTTAGACAACACGATCTTGTCTCATCAACCTTTGTTGCTCCCGGGCCTACAAGGCATGCAACACTTCTGCTAAAGTGATCTAACTGGAAAAACACCTTGGACAACATGATCTTGTCTCATCAACCTTCGTTGCTCCTAGGCTTGCAAGGCATGCAATACTTCTGTCAAAAAGATCTTAGAGAGATCCTTTATGTTCTCCAATGAAGCTATAGATGCTTTATACCTCTCCGACACTATTACAAGAACTTTCTCAACAATTTTGGAATATGCAAAATCACTTCCCAACAATTTTATCTTGTTGGCAATACCCAACAATTTTTCTTAATATTCCTTGATTGTGTCAGACTTGTTGGAATTAAAGCTTGAAAATGTTTGGAGTTGCTCTCTTGTGTTTTGCTTTTGATGTTACATGTAATTTTGGTTTTCTTATATGAAATGTATTAGGGTTTTCTAATGTATTGATTGTTTAGTCTAGGCATGTGTTTATGGTTGATCTTTGTTGACAAATCTTAGTTAAGTGAATTCATAACTTGTGTTACGAATATTTGATTTGGCTAAGTAATCAACTATCATGGGAAGGTAATGGATTACCAAGCTTCTCAAGATTCAAATCATATATTTCCCTCTAAGTTTTTAAAAATGAACATGAAGTAATCAATTACCAACTAAGGTAATAGATTAAATCAGTTTTTTGGTAATCAACTGAAGTAATAGATTACCAGGAATCAGTAATCGATTACCATGGTGGTAGCAAAGTGGGGATATTTGATTTGTCTATGAAGTAATTGATTACCACTTTGTTTTAATCAATTACCACAGAGCTGGAACACTTGGTTTGCATTTGACTAACTGGATAATCGATTACTAACAGTTGTAATCGACTACCACCATCAGAAATCAAATTTTGATTGCTCCAATGGATCTTTTGTTTTCAACTATAAATAACCCCTCTTTCTAAAACTTTAACACAACTTTGGAAAACATGAAAAAGATCACACTTACACTTTCATATTCTCTCTGAAACTGAGTTTTATATTTTCTCCAAGAATATCCTTCAAGAACTTCAAAGTGTTTCAAGAAAAGTTTTTCAAAGAGCAATCTTGATTGAAGTATTGGTTGATTGATATTGTCTAGTGCTTCATATTGACCAAATTCTACACTCCCAGGTGTTTTCTAAACTGATCGTTTTTGTTTCGTTTTGTTTGGTTTGTTTACTCTAAGAGAGAGGTCTCTCTAGAAAAGAGTTTGGTTTCTTGGAGTTGCTAAGACCAAGGAGAACTATTCCTTAGGTTAAAGAACAGGTTGTACTAGGTGTTTTGATTTCATTTTTGTGTTGCTTGTACAGTGTGCATGTAAGAACACAAAAAGGATCATAGTGGAAAACCAATTGCAACAATTGTTGGGTTAGGACTGGATGTAGGCCGAAACATGAACCAGTATAAATCACTTATGCACTCTTCTTCCCCTTTACGCTTTTATCTTTTTCCAATTCGCTCAACGGTAACATTGAAATTCTTTGTTTTCATTCGGTAATTTACTCATTAATCAAATCTAATTTGGAACGCTTGGATACTAGTATCTGATTCTTAAGATAATTGATTACTAACGAGTTTCTTTGATCTTTCTTGAAGTTTCCGCTGTCAACTCTTGACCTATCTTGTTCTAACGCTTTATTCGCTTTTTGGTTGTATATCTTGATATCTTCTTTAAAGTGTGTATAGTTAAAGTGTGTATAGTTAAACAAGATTAGAATTTGTTTGAAATTAAAAGAAAGTAAAAACAAGGTAAATTGGGCAATCTAGGAACTAGAATCTATTCACCCCCTCTAGATTCACTCTTAGGGACCAACAATTGGCACCAGAGCTCACATCTAGTAGGTTATTCTAGAATTGATTCTTAGTTCCCTAGTATGGCTGGTAATCAATTACCATTTGCTGAAGGTTTATTAACAAACCTCATTTGTTTTGTAGAGATAACTATCCATTTTGGAATGTTAGAATGAAAATTTTCATGGAGTCTGTTCATAAAAGCATTTGGCAAGCAGTGGTCACTGATTTCAAAGTCCCCGCCTACATAGAAAATGGAAATGAGATTGAAAAACCATTTGAGAGATGGGACCAAAATGAAATTAAGAAAGTTGAGAATGATGCAAAAGCCCTGAATATTATTCACTCTGCTTTAAATTATGATGAGCTTTTCAGGATCTTGGCTTACACCACCGCTAAAGAAGCTTGGGAGCTTATAAAGGTCACCTATGAAGGTACGGATGAAGTGAGAAAGGCAAGGAAGAATACCTTGATCCAAGAGTAAGAAACCTTCAAGATGACGCAAGGTGAGTCCATCATGGATATGCAGAAATTGTTCACACATATCATAAACCATTTGAAAGGACTTGGTAAGATCTTTGTTGAGGAAGAGGTCAATGTCAAAGTGTTGAAATCCTTAAGTAGGAAGTGGCAACCAACAGTCACAACAATCACCGAATCAAAGCACTTGGCCATGATGACAAGTGTAGAGTTATTTGGTAAGTTGAGGGAGTATGAGATGGATATGTCCGGAATTGCTAATGAGGAGCAAAAAGATAAGAAAGTCAAAGGTCTAACATTGAAGATGAAAGACACAACGATCGATAGTGACACATCAAGCTGTGGAAGTGAATTGGAAGAGGAAAACATGAACCTCATGGTAAGGAAGTTTAAAAAGTTCATGAGAAAGAACATTGGCAAGAAGAGGTTCAACAATTCCAAGAAAGGCTTCAAGAGAAGTGAGAGCTCATCTCCTAAGGTAACTTGCTATACGTGTGGTAAGTTTGGACACTACAAGTCGGAGTGCACCAACATGAAGAAGACCAACAACAATGAGCCAAAAAGACCTGAGCATGAGGAAAAGTCCAAGAACGACCAGTTTCGAAAAAAGAAAGCCTACATCACGTGGGAAGGGAACAATTCCTCCACTTCTAGTGAAATTGAGACAGAGGAAGCAAACTTGTGTCTCATGGTCAAACCAGCTTTGGAGGATGAGGTAAGTGATTCTGATTCATCTAATTGTGACTATGATGAGTTGCATACTACTTTATATGATCTTTTCAAAGAAGCCGAAAGATTGAGCAAATTGAACAAGGTTTTAAATAGCAATATTTCTGATTTGGAAAACAATTTATGTGCTTTAAAATCTGATGTTCAAAGATTGAAAAATGAAAATGAAGCTAAGAGAACCATGTTCAAAGTGTACGACAATCGTTGTTTCTTTGAAAAAGAAAAACATGAAATTTTATGCATTTGAGCAATCATGTAGAAACAAAACCTTCACATGTAGTTACTGCATGAAACCTGGTCATAACACATATAGTTGCATGATTAGAAAAGAAAATATTTCTTATGATTTGTTTAAATGGGTAAAAAAAGGTGATCACAACTCTAGCACCGCTGGACCCAAAATGATTTGGATACCGAAATCAAAGTAATAACTTTCTTGTGTGGGCATGCTTGACGGCTAAACACTTAACTTGATATTTGGATAGTGGCTGCTCAAGATATATGACAGATGACAAGAACAATTTTATCTCCTACAAATTTTTAGACTTCGAATACTTTTATAAAATTAATAATTTTATAATTATTGTTAATTTAGAGTATTTTTGTTCAAATTATAATTAAGAATTAATTGATTTTGAAATTATTGTTAATTTAGTGTTAAAAAATAATTTAAATTTGATTTGATAACAATTAATAATTAATCTTGTATTAATTAGTAATATTAATTTATTAATAAATTACATTATAGTTACAAAATTAATTAATTTATAATTTAAAGTCATTTTAAAGATAAATGACTGCATCATTAACCAACATGTGACCCAGTTAAAATAAATCATTCAAATAATAAATGATTTCATTTTAATTTTAAAAAACATTAATCGTTAATAAATACATAATTCAATTATAAGATTAATTATTCAAACAGTTAATAACTATTTTAAGATTATTTATTTATTAGATTACTCTATTACTAAAATATATTTATTTTAATAAATAATTTATAACACTCATTTGCGTGTCGATCTTATAAAAAATCTGAGCTGTGAAATGATCTAACTTAACACCTGCACTAAGGACGATGGAGGTAAAAAATAAATTGAATAGTAATGACACAGGAAGAAAGCTTCACAGATTGGAGAAAGTGTTTTTTCTTTTGCTGTGGAATTTGTCAGTCTTGCAATTATCTATTGACGTGATACTTGAAGTGATTGATTTGATTGCTTGGTATGTAGAAGGCAGAATGACAAAGTGGTTCATCCACAGGTGACATTAGCATAGTGGTTGCATTAGACAGTGTCAAGGAGTGATTGATCCTGGCTGCAAAAGTAGCTGATAGAAGGCATGCTCTAAGGCCCAATATTTAGTACGACATGGATATAATATGGGTTTTTTGACGTACAGGAGTTTTTTTTTTTGTTTTTTAATTTAGATAAATGGATTAATTTGGATGAAAGTAAGTTGAAGTTGTTTAGCAATACAGAGGACAAAGACGTCAAGTCAGTCAACAGTTTCATTTTTAATATTTTTTTATAAAAAATTAATAATTTCTCCTTAAAAAACAAAATTAGTGAAAAAAGCATTATAAAATAACTCATATTTTTGGAAAATATTTTGCTAGGTAACACAGACACTATGTGGGCATTTTGAAATCGAAAATTGAATCCAAGACCTTGTCATCCCAAAAAAAAATAATTAAACCTCTGCATTATAAGATTCTTATTGATTTTTATTTCTTTATAATTATATTATATATTTTTTTTACTGTTTTAAAGTAGGACACGACATTCGCAAGTCAGATGGTTTAACAGATAATCATATAAGATTATGGGAGAGTAAACGGGCCAGCCCGCTCCGCCTAAGGCCCGCTCACAAAAAACTTGTTCGTTAAAGCTTGCCCCACCCATAGGTTTTATGGGCCAAATCGTGGTGTACGTAGGCCGTTCTGCGACCATCTGCAAAAAAACTTGTTCGTTAAAACGCGCCCACCCACGGATTTACAGGCCCGCGGGTTTGGCCAACAAAGCTCATGAGTGGGGCGGGCTTTAATGAGCAAGTTCTTCGCGGGCCTTCGTGGACAGGTCTTAGGCGGACACTGCGGATTTGTAAAGAGAAATATATATAATAAAATTGTAAAGAGAAAAAAATCAATTAAAATCACATAGTGTAGTGGTTTAATTATCTTCTTAAGGATGATAAGGTCTTGAGTTTAATTCTCATCTGGATCGCATGTTAACCTGCCATTAGGTGGATTTATTTTGCGTGAAAAGTCCATATATGACAAAAAGCCAGATATGTGAATAAGGTAACCTTTTAAAATCTAAAGACATGACATAACAATATAAATTTATAAAAATTATATATATATATATATATATATGTAAAATATTACTAATTTTTTTATTTTTCAATTATTTATCCCTATAATTAACATAATTTTAAAAATATTTATAATCATAATAATTAAAATATAATTTTTATCCATATTACAAGTGCATAATTATTATATATTATATTAAAATTTTACAATTTTATCTCTTATATATATATATATATATATATATATATATATTGTAAAAGATAGAACACAAGAAGGGGGGTTGAATTGTGTTACTTTAAAAAAAAATGTTCCTTTTTTCGTGTGAGTTTAAAGGGGTTGAGGATTTTTAAAAGTCTTAATCTTTCAAAGATTGATTTTAATGAACAGACGTTATAGTTTGATTATCCTCGTTAGTCAAACACTTAAGAAGATAAATACACAAGTATTTTTATACTGGTTCGTCTATACAAGACTACGTCCAGTTACCCAGCAACCACTGAGTTTTCACTACAAAACGTGAAATGGTTACAAGTACTATTTGCGCCAGCCACTTCGGGCTATTACACGATATTCTTTGAACACAGCCTTCGCAGGCTAAACAACTTGGGTATTCTTTGAACAACCAGCCTCCTCGGGCTAAAACACCACTCAGGTGGATTTGAAAGAGTTCTTTGAAAAAAAAAGTTTCCTCTTCACAGAGAGGATTTTACAATGAAGTGCAAAAGATAACTCAAGAGAAAATCTTTTGAAATCTTGAAGAGAACTCTTAGAACTTGTGTTCTTTGTAAACTCAGTTTTTCGCTCTTCCTTTCTTCTTGAAAAAATTCAAAGATTTCTCTTGTTGAATCAATTCTAAGAGATTTCAATTTAAAGCAATTTAAAAACATTTTTGAGATGAGTTCTGGTGTGGGTAATCTAGAATGTGGTAATCGATTACTCCAGAGAGTTTTAGGATTCCCTGATTTCTCAAACTGTTGATAGTCGATTACTGATATATGGTAATCGATTACTTCAGCTTAAAATCATTTAAAAACACTTTTCAACTTGTCAAATCAAAGTTAGGGTTCCCAAACTTGCTCTAGCTTGATTCTCAGAGTAGATTCAACTTCTCTATGAAGTGAAATTGAATAGAAACCACACTCAAAGCCTATTCTATAACAATCAATACAATTAAGCTCCTATTTACAATCTATCATTAAATTCAAGAGTACAAGTAGATCAAAACTAAAAAACAAGAGACGACTTCTTCAGCTTCAAGTTCAAAAGCTCAATCAAGAAGAAGACTTAGGCTTCTTTTGAACAAGGCTCATAACGATCTCCTTCGGCTGTTGCATCTCAGATGTAAGAGAAGCTTGATTATCCTCAAGCTCTTTGTTCTTTTTCTTCAGATGCTCGCAATTCTCTTCTAAGGCATCATATTTACGCTTTAGAGTATGATACTCATCAACGTCCCCTGCTGCATCTTCAATAACTGTAACCTTCACCTTATCAGCGATCTCCACAAAAGGCGATTGAGGCTCTTCTACAATTGGATCAGACTCTTCTTCTTTGATGACCACAGTTAAAGGCTCAATAACAGGAGTTTGAGGTTCTTCAACTAATGGTACAAAGTCATCTTCAATGAGCACAGTTGGAGTCCTCTTCAGACGCAGAGTGAAAAGAGGAAGTGTGAGATACGTAGTGAAGTCTCTCTCCCATTGCTAAGTAAACACTTTACTGGGTACAGAGAGCTCAAGATCTGGATGTTCCTGTGATGGATGTGTATAAGCAAAAGCTTCTCCAAGATACACCTTGCCACAGATTGTGGAATCTTCATCAAATGATGTTCCAGAGCAGAAAGCAGAGGTGGCTTCATGATCTTCTATCATCCTTTGAATCTTAGGATTGATAGGTCTTAAGGCATTGGTTTGAATAGATTTGAAATGCGAGTATGCAGCAGATGGAAGTCTCTTGGGGATGTGCCTTGCAAACTTGAAGGTTTTGGAGACAGACAGAGTCTTCTTCTCCTTTCCTTTAACCAAAAACTTGACCAAGCAAGGTCATTTTCGGTCTAAAACGATGGAGAACTTGGTTTCGTCTGTAAGGAGAGAAGAAAATTGAGATCCCACCATGAATGGACAGTCTCTCAACTCCTTCTTTGCTCTCCTTTCAATGTGATAGAAGGAAGTTGATCTAGCTTTTTCTTCCCTTCTATAAGCATTAACCATCAGTTTGAATGCCATATTGTAATCTTCAGGAAGAGCATGAGCAAACTCTTCGGGGTCTTCATATTCCTTGAGGAGGATGGAGTAACGTGGACAAATTCCTGAACAATGTGGTCTTGTCTAAGGAAGAACAATTCCAAGAGTATGTCCTAGACCTACATACTCTGTTTGGTTCATTGGAATTGTGAAGGGTACAGGATCATGGCGATCAATAGCGTCCAGATGCCAATGAGAGCAATCTTTTGGCTCATAGATGGTGGACCTGGGATCTCCATATCTGTAGTGGTGAAATGCAGGTGCATTGATTTCATGCTGAAGCTTTCACTTGATGTTTTCTCTGAAAGGAATGTGGGGTTCATAGCCAAGAGCTGGTCCTTCAATCAGCTAGATGATCTTTGTACATGTTTATTTCTTCTAAACCTTGATGTCTAAAGAGGCCAGTTTATCCCAAGGCAGACGCTTCAGCCATTCGCGTTGCTCTTCAGGAGTATAGATGAAATCTTCTTTGAAGTCCACTGGCTTCAGGGGTTTGTGATAAATCATAGGGTTGACAAATCTCCCAAGTTGAAATCCCTTTTTACCTCTATACCGATAAGGATTCTTCAACTCAATATATGGAGTGTCCTTTATAAAGCAGTCTTCATCGTCTGCTAAGTAACCATCTTTAGCAGACTCAGACGGTTCACTATCATCGGAGATATCTTCAAGTTCATCTCCAAGAATCCAGTCAGGCTTGACTGGACTTTCAGCACAAGAGATTTCAGCAAATCTTCTCATGACTAATCCGTTAAGGAATGAATAGTCAGTCTTGTGCTTGGGTGAAAGATCTTCTAGATTTATGACTTCAGCGTGAGATCTCACCCATGATGCATCCACCCTCTTTATATCAACATGTTCTTCATCAGACGAAGAACATGTGTCCTCAATGATTATCACTTCAGACGGAATCTCCATCGTCTGTAGGTGGGGTGCTTCTTCAGACACAACATGTATCGTCTGATCAAAGGCAGCGTTGAGAGGAGACACAACAATAGGATCAGAAGCAGTTATCCTATGTTCGTCTTGGAGTATTGATGCAGAAACCTTCATAATTGAAGCTTCTTCATTAAGCATAGTCTCCAATTCCTCTGCCAACTGAGCATTGTCCTTCTAGATCTGGGCAGTTTCTTCACTATTCATGCCCTCTAAAGTTGCTGGAGCAGACGCAGCTTCAGACGATCCAATGCCCTTAACGCTTTCGAGAAAGATTCTTTCTCTTTCAGCTTGAAGCAGCATAGAGACCCTCATAGCCTCTTTTAAGTTTTGCTTCGTCTGTTTCTCCAATAACCACAGATGCAAGCTTCTGCTTCATTTTCTCTTTGCCTTTGGCAGCCTTTTGAAGAGCAACCTCTCTGGCTCTTGCTTTCTCTTCGGCTACTTTCTTTTACTTTTCTTCGTCTGAAAGGATTTTAACAGACGATACACCCTTAGACGATATCATAACCCCTTCATATTCATTGGGGGATATCTTCTTCTCTTGTGTCTTAGTCGCAACATGCTTTATTCTGATAGTCCTCTTCTTCTTTCTAAGAGGCTCTTTTTGAGCATCTTCGAAAGGGACTTCAGATATGATCACAGGTGGAAGAGAAATAGATGTTTGGGCTTGTGTTTTGGTGTGTGTTTGGGTTTGTGTTTGGGTTTTGACGCGTTTGATTCGAGCTCTGTGAGGAGGATTTTTGGTGATGGGTGAAAGAGGAACTTGTTCTTCACTCGTATTGTGATAAAGAAAATTAGGGCTCAGATGCATCTTGGCAGAGGTGCTTCCTTTGATCTCCTTTCCTTCTTCATGCCAAACAATACCAGTGGCATCAAAACCTTGGTTTATAATGATTTTGGAGAAGAGAGTGGCGTAGGGGATACTACTTTTCCTACGAATGTTCCTATTTCTCAACGCATTTATCCAATGGTCGAGAATTATGTGAGGGAGACTCATCCTTGCTTTCCTCAGACAGTAGAAGATGCAAAATCTGTCACGAGTACTCACATTGTCTCGTGAGCCTGTTCTGGGAGTGAAGATGTTGTAGAAAAGGTTGTGGATGACTCTTCCTGTGGGATATAGATTCCCAGATCTCAGAAACTTGGAATCTTCGGGGTCGCGGACCTTTCCATAGAGAATCTTGTCTACATGCTCTTCAGATTCTAACCTCATCCAGTCAGCGCTGTAAAAGCGCCCTTCGGCTTTGCAACTCCCAGCTTCAGCAGTGGAGTCTATTGTGATAATATACTCCTTGTTGTCAATGGTACCTACAATACCATCATTAAACTCCTTCGCGTCGCTCAAGAACTCCACGTAGGCCTCCATCAATCATGAGCCTTTCATCTCAACGAAGTCCATCCAGCCATTGTGTATCAACTTCTTTGATACCCTGTCAGTGATGCTTTCAATAGTGGACCTTGAAATCCACTTGCTAGGCAAGAAGAGATCTTGCGCAAAGAAGGTTGCTTCGGTTGCTTTGATGTTCTTGGCGGCCATTGTTAAGTTTGAAAAGAGAGAGAAATTGTGTGAATAGAATACTTAGAGATAGTGTGAATGCAGTAAAGAATAAAAGAGTGAACTTTAAGGGTATTTATAGTCAAAGACAAAAACGGTTGTAATTCATCAGACGAAAGAAGTTGAAACCGTCCCTGATTTGACGTGTCCCCATCATTGCCCTTTTAATGATTGATTTGATTTCTGCAATTCACAGCGCGTGCTCTTCAAAGTCCTAGAATAGTGCAATAAATGACAGACACATTTATTGCTGCCTTTAATTTGTCCCTGAACACTTAACTTTAAATTAATTAAATAATAACCTTGCGTCTGTTGAATTTTCTCATACTGATTCAACTTGATCAGACGCAATGTTTCTTCTTAACACGAAAAGATATACGAAGGCAATTTTTAAAATGTACAGACGAAATGAAATGCTTAGACGGAAAAACTTAATTAATTAAAGAGATAATTCCCAAATTTTCTTTAATGAAATTGAAGCGAGTTTCGTCTAAAGCTTTTGTAAAGATATCTGCCTATTGAAAATCAGTTTGAACAAACTGTATATCAAAAATACCTTTTTGAACATAATCTCTTATAAAATGAAATTTAATTTCAATATGTTTGGCTTTTGAATGTTGAATAGGATTTTTGCTGAGATTAATTGCACTCGTGTTATCACAAAATACTAGTATTTGTGTTTCAAACCTGGAGTAATCCTCGAGTTGATGTTTTACCCAAAGTAGTTGCGAGCAACACCTAGCCGCAACAATATATTCTGCTTCAGTGGTTGAGAGTGCAATGGAGTTTTGTTTCTTGCTTGACCAAGAGATTAGTGATGAACCAAGAAATTGACATCCACCATTTGTGCTTTTTCTCTCCACTTTATCTCCAGCATAATCAGCATCATAATAACCACTTAGATTGAAATCACTACTTTTCTTATAAAACAGAGAGAGATTAGTGGTTCCAATAAGATATCTTAAAATGCGTTTAACAGCTTGTAAATGTGATTCTCTAGGATCAGATTGAAAACGTGCACATAGACAGACACTAAATATAATGTCAGGTCTACTAGCAGTGAGATAGAGAATAGATCCAATCATACCTCTGTATACCATCTAATCAACGGTCTTACCTGATTCGTCTTTGTTGAGACTGACTCCAGACGAACGCATGAGAGTTTTTATTGGTTTGGCATTTTCCATTTTGAATTTTTTTAGAAGTTCCTTAGTATACTTCTGTTGATGAATGTATATACCTTGTTTAGTCTGTTTGGTTTGAAGTCCTACGAAAAACTTCAGTTCTCCCATCATGCTCATCTCGAACTCATCCTACATTAACTTAGAAAAATCTTTGCACAAGGATTCGTTAGTTGCTCCAAAGACTATATCATCTACATATATTTGGACAATAATAAAGTCTTTTGAAACACTTTTCTTGAAGAGAGTAGTATCAACCTTCCCTCTTGAAAAACCATTTTGAAGAAGAAAGGAACTCAGTCTTTCGTACCAATCTCGAGGAGCTTGTTTAAGACCATATAGTGCTTTCTTTAGCTTAAAAACATGATCTGGTTGAGATGAACTCTCAAATCCAGGAGGTTGTTTTACATATACTTCCTCTTCAATAAAACCATTTAGAAAAGTATTTTTTACGTCCATTTGATATAGAATGATATTCTTATGAGCAGCAAAGGCAAGTAAAATTCTAATGGCTTATAATCTAGCTACAGGAGCGAAAGTTTCAGTGAAATCTATACCTTCTTGTTGATTATAGCCTTGAGCTACTAACCTTGCTTTGTTTCTTACCACTTTTCCGTCTTCATCAAGTTTATTTCTAAACACCCATCTTGTTCCAATGATGCTTTTGCTTCTTGGTTTTTCTACTAAAGTCCAAACATCATTTATGGTAAATTGGTTTAGCTCTTCTTCCATAGCTAAAATCCAGTCATTATCTTGTAGAGCTTTCTCAATATTCTTGGGCTCTATATTTGACACGAGAGCATAGCCAGACAATTCTTTTAGTCTTGATCTTGTTTGAACACCTTGATGTCTTTCTCCAATGATAAGATCTTCTGTGTGGTTTGAGACAAACTTCCACGTTCTTATAGGAGCTTGATCATCATGTTGGTGAGCATCAGACGAAGAAGGTTCGTCTGTACTTCTATTTTCAGTTCTTGCATCTAACTCAGGTTGACCATTTGAACTTGAGCTTTGACCAGAAGGTTTAATCTGCAAATTATCAAATAAATTTTCTTGGTCTGATATTTCCTTATCAGCCTTTGAGTTATCTTAGAATTTTACATGAATTGATTCCTCTACAACTTGCGTCTTAGAGTTAAATACTATATAGGCCTTAGACGTATTTGAATATCCAAGTAAGAATCCCTTCACCACTTTTGAATCAAACTTGCCAAGTTGATCTTTAGTGTTTAAGATGAAATATTCATATCCAAAAGGATGGAAGTAAGAAATGTTGGGTCTAGTATAATCATCCACAATTACAAATCCATATCTCTTTCCTCCAAGACTTTTAGTCTGAGTAGGTCCAAAGAGATCAATATGTAACAGTTCTAGCGGTCTTGTCGTGGAAACAACATTTTTTGATTTAAAAGAAGCTTTGAGTTGTTTCCCATGCTGACAAGATTCACACAGACGATTGGATTTCCAAGATATTTTTGGCAGACCTTTTACAAGATCCTTTTTAGAAATTTTCGAAATATACTTGAGACTTAAATGTCCAAGCTTTTTGTGCCAAATATCTTGTTCATCATCTGTTGAAATCAAACATGTCACATTCTGATTACTAAGGTCAGAAAGACAAACCTCATAGAGATTATTCCTTCTTTTCCCAACAAACGGAATGGATTTGTCTTTGTTTTTGACTATACATTCATCTGAGTTAAAAGCTACTTCATATCCACTGTCACAAAATTGACTTATGCTAAGCAGATTGAAGTTGAGACCTTTAACACAAGACACATTTTGGATAAGAGGATTGGGTGTCTTACCAACAGTCCCAATACCTAAGATTTTACCTTTCCTTGAACCATATGATACAGACCCTTTACTTGGTCTGAGATCTTGGAACATAAACAGGTCTCGTCATGTGTCGTGAGCACCCTTGTCGGTACCAGGCTTGGAAGTCTCTCTTTTCCTATTAAAGATGTCTCAACGGGAATAATAAGTGACTTTGGTACCCAAATCTTTTTGGGTCCTTCTTTGTTAGTGAAAGAAGATTTCTTTTTGTTTAAGGTTTTTTTATCTTTTCTATAATTATTTGGAACCTTATTGTAATTTTTTATCTTCTTTTTATAAGCAGACGAAACAAAATTGTTTTTCTTTTTGTCTGACTCTTCAACATAACCAAGTCCACTCTTATCAGATGGAGACCTCCCATATTTTAAAATATTTTCTAGCATTGAGGATCCCTTAGTGAAATTTGTTAAGTCTTTGAGTAAGGATTCATTTTCTTTCTTTAATCTTTCGATTTCAGAAATAAAATTATCCTTTTCAGACTCAGATGATTTTTCATCTGATACTTCTTTTTGCAGTAACTCATTTTCAGTTCTCAAAGTAGCATTTTCTTCCAAGGTTTGTTTCAACTTGGCTTTGCATACTTTGAATTACTCAGCAATAAAATGTGAGTTAGCCAAAAGTGTATCGGTATGAAATTTCTTCTGATTCTGACTCAGACTCAGATGAAGAGGATGAAGAAGTTTCAAATTCAATTACCTCTGATGAGACAGTGTCTCCAGCCATGAGACAGATATTTGCAGTTTCTTCTTCTTCAGTGGATTCCTCTGAGCTTTCGCTATCAAGGTCTTCCTAAGTCACTAGACTCTTCCTACCCTTGTCTTTGCGAGGATTCCATCTTCTCTTCAATCTTGGACACTCTGATCTCATGTGTCTAGGTTTTCTGCATTCATAGCAGATAACTTCTGAGCTCTCCTCCTTGCTTGAAGATTTTTCCGGGAGCTTCCTTTCCTTCTTCTTAAAGAAGCATTGACCTCTCCCTTTTTTCATCATCATCTTCTTAAAGCGTCTGGCCATGAGAGAAATCTCATCATCAGACGATCCGTCAAATGAATCAGACTCAGTGGTGTCAGCTTTCAAAACTTTGTGCTTCTTCTTTCTTTCCCTTTTAGGAGTTTTCTCCTTTGGCATGGTATTGACAGACGGAAGATCTATGGGCTCTTGAACTTTGATCTTGTCTCTTTTACACAGAAGTACCTCATGTACTCTTAAGGCTCCTATTAACTCATCAAGAGTTAATGTCTTCATATCACGTGTTGGACTTAAAGCTTGAAGATGTGTTTGTTCTCCTTTTTAGTGTTTTGATTTTGATGGAATTGTAGTTTTTCTTAGATGAAATGTATTTAGGATCTTTCTATGTATTGCTTGTTGAGCTTAGGCATGTTTGTGTTTGATTTTTGGTTTGAATAACTCAGGGAGTTTTTGCTATCTTGTGTGTGATTACTCATTTGACAAATGGTTGATTTCCTTTTCTTAAAACAAATCTTGAAAAACCTTTGGGAACCAATTGAGGTAATAGATTACCAACAAGAGGTAATCAACTAGCAAACAATGGGTAACAAAGTGTGGAAATCCATTTGTTCACTGGAGTAATCGATTACCAACAATAGGTAGTCGATTACCATGCTCAAAAATCACTCAAGATTGCATTCTTCACTGGGGTAATCGATTACCTAGGGAGGGTAATCGATTACCAAGTCCTCCTTCTCTGGAGTAATCGATTACCCTCCCCTGGTAATCGATTACAGTTTTCCTCATTTGGGGTAATCGATTACCCTTTCTCGTAATCGACACGAGTAATCTCTGCAGGGTAATCGATTACCCTCCCTTGTAATCGATTACACGTTCAAAAATGCACCCAAACTGCTGCAACGGCTATTTTAATTGATTACCCACTTATTGTAATCGATTACTTTGACCGTTGAGCCCTCAGTTTGCCAAAAACAAGCTTCAAACTTCATCTTTAAAAGGCTTTTTGATGAGAATCTTGGAAGAAGACTTGGAACTACATCTTTTGAACATATTCTTACACTTTCATATACTCTGAAATCAGAGATTATCATTTCTTTCCAAGAAACTGAAAGAGAACTTGTAGAGCTGATTTTGTTTTCCTAAGGAAAGGCAAACCTGTTGTATTTCTCTATTTGGGTGGCATTCTTTGTGCATTCTTTGTGATCGGATCAACACATCGGGTGTATTCTAAACTGATCTTTACTTGTTTCTTTGTTTCTTGAGTTGTTGCTCTAGGGAGAGGTCTCTCTCTGGATAGAGTAAGTGTATTTGAGAAGTGTTTTCTCAAAGGTTTGATCTTGGGTGTGCCAAGGTCGAGAGAAGAAGCTGATTCTTTGGGTTGAAGAATAGGTTTTGGGTGTTTTGATTTCGTTTTTGTGTTGCTTGTTGCGAGTGAATGTAAAAGAACACAAAAGGGATCATTTGATAGTGAAAGCCAATCGCACAGTTGTTGGGTTGGGATCGGACGTAAGCGATTGGCGAACCAAGTATAGATCAGCATGCACTATTCTCTTCCTTATCCTCTTTACGGATTTCCTTATATTGCTTTTATCATTGATTAAATTCGCAAGTATATTTGATAAGCGTATTGATAATCAACTTAGTAATAGATACGGTAATTGAATCAGTAATAGAATCGGTAATTGATACGGTAATTGATAGGTGAATCTAGAACCAATTTGTTTGAATTGAAAGGAATTAGAATCTTTGAAGAAATTCGGCTAAAATTGAACAAGAATCTATTCACCCCCTCTAGATTCATACATAGGGACCAACGATTGGTATCGAGCTACTTCTAGTAAGTTGCTCTAGAATTTGATCCATAATGGCCGGTAATCAATTACCATTTTTGAAGGTGCATCTATTAATAGACCTCCTCTGTTTTGTGGTGATAACTATCCTTTTTGGAAAGTTAGGATGAAAATTTTTATGGAGTCTATTCATAGAAGTATTTGGCAAGCAGATTATAAGCTGATTTCAAAATCCCCATATATATAGTTGATGGAAATGAATTAGAAAAACCATTTGAGAAGTGGGAACAGGAAGAAATTAGGAGAGCGAGAAAATGATGCTAAAGCTTTAAATATTATACATTCTGCTTTAAACTCTGATGAATTTTTTAGAATTTCAGCTTGTAACACAGCCAAAGAAGCGTGGGATCTAATAAGGGTCACACATGAAGGTACCGCTGAAGTACGAAGGGCAAGGAAGAATACCTTGATCCAAGAGTACGAAACATTTAGAATGGCACAAGGCGAGTCTATAATGGATATGCAGTAACGGTTCACACACATTGTGAATCATCTAAAAGGACTCGGAAAAGTCTTCTTTGAAAAAGAAGTAAATGTGAAGGTGCTAAAGTCATTGAGCAGAAAATGGCAACCAACAGTCACAGCAATCACCGAATCAAAGAACTTAGCACTGATGACCAGTGCAGAGTTATTTGGTAAGTTGAGGGAATATGAAATGGATATGTCTCGTATTGCTGATGAGGAACAGAAAGATAAGAAAGCCAAAGGCTTAGCACTCAAGATGGAAGACACAGCAAGTGAGAGCGACTCATCATGCTGTGGAAGTGAATCAGAAGAAGAGAATATGAATCTCATGGTGAGAAAATTCAAAAAGTTCATGAGAAAGAACAATGATAAAAGGAGATTAAACAATTCAAGAAAAGGCTTCAAGAGGAATGAAGGTTCGTCTTCAAAGGTCACGTGTTATGAGTGTGGAAAGATGGGTCACTACAAATCGGAGTGTCCCAACATGAAGAAAAATAACAGCAGTGAACCTAGAAGAGTAGAACATGAGGAAAGGCCCAAGAAGGATAAATTCCGCAAGAAAAAGGCCTACATTGCTTGGGAAGAAAATGACTCCTCATCCTCTAGCGAGAGTGACAATGAAGAAGCAAATTTATGTCTCATGGCAAAACCAACTTCAGATGATGAGGTAAGTGATTCCGATTCATCTGTACAAGATTATGATGAGCTATATAATGCTTTTTGTGAACTCTTCAAAGAAGGTTTGAAAGAATAGAAAAATTGAACAAAGTTTTGAAAAACAATATTTCTGATTTAGAAAATGATATTTCTGTTTTAAAAACTAATGTTCAAAATCTGGAAAAAGAAAATAATGCCTTGAAACTACCTTGTTCAAAGTGTAAGTCTTTTAATGCCTCTTTGAAAAAGAATAATGTAAAGTTCTCTGCATTTAAACAAACCAGTAATAATAGAACTTTCTCATGTAGTTATTGTATAAAATCTGGACATAATTCTTACAACTGCATGATTAGAAAGAAAGGTATACATAGTGGATTGTTTAAATGGATTAAGAAAGATTATCACAGTTCTAACATGCATGGACCCAACAAAGTTTGGGTACCAAAATCAAAGTGATATCTTATTCTGTGTAGGTGTGCTTGAGAGCCAAACACTCAACTTGGTATTTGGATAGTGGATTGCTCAAGACATATGACCAGGAGACAAGAGCAATTTTATCTCCTTCAAATCCAAAGAATGGTTCGGTAGTATATGGAGATAATAACAAAGGGAAAATTAAGGTATTGGAGGTGTTGGAGACAAATCCAATCTGTCATTGAAGATGTCTTGCTTGTGGAAGGATTGAGATACAATCTTGAGTATTAGCCAACTGCGTGACAAAGGATATCATGTGTCATTTGATCAAGGAAGCTGCAAAATTAGTAGCAGTAAATCAAATGAGGTACTAATGGTTGGTAAGAGACATGGTAACATCTACATCCTTGAACTTAATCATTCATCATCATATAATGCATGCCTTACATCAAATGATGATATATCTTGGCTTTAGCATAGACGCATAGCACATATTGATGTTCATCAACTTAATAGACTGTCATCTAAGAATTTAGTGGAAGGGTTACCTGACTTAAAGTTCAATAGAGAAGGTCTATGTGATGCATGTCAAAAGGGCAAGCAATCTAGAAACTCTTTTAAATCTAAAAATTTTGTTTCAACCTCTAGACCACTTGAGCTATTGCACATGGATTTGTTTGGACCCTCTAGAACTGCTAGTTTAGGTGGAAACCTATATGGACTGGTTTTAGTAGATGACTACTCTAGATTTACTTGGGTTGCATTTATACCAAGTAAAGACAATGCCTTCAAAGTTTTTAAAGTTATTGCCAAAAGGATACAAAACGAAAAAGATTTGAAAATTAAGTCCCTTAGGAGTGATCATGGAGGTGAATTTGAAAATGAATCTTTTGAAAAATTTTGTGAAAAATATGGAATTAATCACAACTTTTCTGCACCAAGAACTCCACAACAAAATGGAGTTGTTGAGAGGAAAAATAGATCTTTAGTAGAACTAGCTAGAACTATGTTAAATGAAAATGATTTGCCAAAATATTTTTGGGCTGGAGCAGTTTCCACTGCTTGCTATGTTCTAAATAGAATTGTGATTCGTCCTATTCTAAAGAAAACCCCCTATGAACTCTATAAGGACAAAAAGCCTAATATTTCTAATTTTAAAGTATTTGGCTGCAGATGTTTTGTTCTGAATAATGGCAAAGAACCCCTTGGTAAGTTTGATGCCAAGGCGGATGAGGCAATTTTTATTGGGTATTCATCAACTAGTAAATCATATAGAGTTTATAATAAAAGAAGAATGTGCATTGAGGAATCTGTGCATGTAAAGTTTGATGAATCTAACAATCCTCAAAAGGGAAGTGCTCTTGTTGATGATGATGAAAGTACAGGTGAAGACAGCAGTAGCAAACCTCAAGAACAGCAAGATCCACCAACCATTTCTCATGAACAGCCAAAAGAATGGAGGAAACCAAGAGACTTATCTCTTGACAACATCATTGTTGACATCCATAAGGGAGTATCTACTAGATCTTCCTATAATATGTTCTGTGATGATTATGCATTTGTATCTCAATTTGAACCCTCTTGTGTTGATGATGCTATTAATGATGAATTTTGGATGAATGCTATGCATGAGGAGTTGAATCAATTTAAAAGGAATGATGTTTGAGAATTAGTTCCTTTTAATAGAGATATGAATATAATTGGAACAAAATGGGTGTTTAAGAATAAGTTAGATGAGAATGGAATTGTGGTTAGGAATAAGGCTAGACTAGTAGCAAAGGGTTATAACCAACAAGAAGGAATAGATTTTGGTGAAACATATGCCCCTGTTGCTAGATTAGAAGCTGTGAGAGTTTTACTTGCTTTTGCCTGCATTCATGATTTTAAACTGTATCAAATGGATGTTAAAAGTGCATTTCTAAATGGCTATATCAATGAGGAAGTTTTTGTTTCACAACCTCCTGGATTTACTAACTTTAGTTACCCTGAACATGTATATAAACTTAAGAAGGCCCTCTATGGTCTTAAGCAAGCCCCTAGACAATGGTATGAAAGATTAAGTACATTTCTTTTGTCAAAAGGGTATCACAAAGGAAATGTTGACAAGACTCTCTTTATTAGAAAGAAGTCCAACAACATTTTATTGGTTCAAGTATATGTTGATGATATCATTTTTGGATCAACCAATAAATCTCTGTGTGAAGAATTTGTGGCAAGCATGAAGGGTGAGTTTGATATGTCCATGATGGGAGAACTCAAATTCTTCCTAGGACTACAAGTCAAACAACTAAAGGAAGGAATCTTTATTCATCAAGCAAAATACACTAAGGAATTATTGAAGAAATTTGACATGGAGAGTTGTAAAATCTCTAATATCCCTATGTCAACTAATCTCTATTTAGATAATGATGCCGCTGGATTAGGAGTAGACCAAACCAAATATAGAGGGATCATTGGATCACTTTTATATCTTCAAACCCAAGCGGACGACATAATGTTCGGTGTTTGTGTTTATGCAAGATTTCAATCTGCACCTAAACAATCACATGAATCTTTGTAAAGAGAATTTTAAAATACCTTAAAGGAACTACAAATTTGTGGTTTGTGGTATCCTAAGGAACATCCTAGTTTGGTAGGCTTTAGTGATGCAGATTTTCTTTGGATGCAAGACTGATAGAAAAAGCACAAGTGGAGTATGTCACTTGTTTGGAGAATGCTTAGTCTCTTGGTATAGCAAAAAACAAGCATGTGTTGCTCTATCAACAGTGAGGCAGAGCACGATTTCTTGGGTGGCTTGTGCTCAAACCATTTGGTTGAAGCAACAACTTGAGGATTTTGGACTAAAGCTTGATCACATTCCTATCAAGTGTGACAACACAAGTGCAATTAGTATCACTAAGAACCCAGTCTTACACTCAAGAACAAAGCATATAGAAGTGCGTCATCATTTCATAAGAGATCATGTTGAGAAAGGAGATTGTGTAGTAGAGTTCATTGATCTTGAGAATCAACTCATGGATATCTTCACAAAACCTTTACCAAAAGAGAGATTTTTAAACTTAGAACCAATCTTGGTATACTAAGTGAGGAATATCTCTCATGAAATCCCTAAGTATAGAAAGATAAATCATTCATTATGCTTGAACAAAGTATGAATTCATTACATAACATGATCATGACCAATTCTGTGCCAAAACATGTGAAATTTCAAGTTTTTTTATGAATTTTCTGTAGTGTAATCGATTACCAGATTTGGGTAATCGATTACCACAAGTGAAGTCTCTGATGTAATCGATTACCATACATAGGTAATCGATTACCGAGTGTGAATCTCGATGTAATCGATTACCATACATGGGTAATCGATTACCAAGGTTGGGGTCTCTGATGTAATCGATTACCACGACAGGGTAATCGATTACCATGGGTTCAAAGTTCACATTTTGGGTTATTGCTATAAGCAGTAATCGATTACCACGACAGGGTAATCGATTACCTTCGTTCCTGAACAGATTTTCTCTGCAAAATCTTGGTTCTGGGCTTGATCTTTTGAGTTTCCCTTGAGCCCAATACCTAGATTCAATGTATCTAGTCCCTATTGTAAACTTATTAGAAGGTATTTTTAGGATTAGGGTTCATTCTCACAAAACCTAGATCTGAAAACCCATCCTCTCTCTAAAACCTAAGAACCCCCTTCTTCATCTTCAACCCTCATTCTCACCTTCACCACCAACAACAATGGAAGGACAAGGCCGCGGAAAAAGAGTCAAGTCCATTGGTCACAAGCCTCGCCCAAATGTTCCAAAGAAAGGAGAATCTTCTTCTAAGAGAAAAGCACCCACTACCACGGGAGAAGGCATGGCTCGTTCTCACAATCCATGGTTCACATCTGAAGAACAAGAATCTCGGTTCTTTAGAGATTTTGCTAATAGGGAACTTGTTCCCTCAAAAATATTGGACTTTAATTGGTTGGGGAATCAAGGATTCACTTTTCAGACTCTTCTCCAAGATTAGAATTTGGAGAAGTTTGTTGGCTTGAAGGGTCATATCTACCCTGACTTGGTGAGGGTCTTTTACTCAAATCTCACAAAGGATCAAATCAATGGAACAATATCCTCTGAGGTAAAAGGTAAATCCATAGTCATAGACTCTAATATTTTCTTTCAATTTGCTGGATTTACAAATGAGGGTATGACCCCTTCTATTGAGAATCTGAGATATGAAGGATTTGACCTTCAAAGGGATTCTTTCTATATGAGTCTGTTGAAGAATCCTGATGGATGGGAAGCTGAGAAGGCAGCACGAAGAAGTCAAGGAAGGAAGGTGACTTACAATATCGATGGTCTAAACGCCGATGACCGTCTCCTTCATTACACAATTGTGTGGATTTTGGCTGCAAGGGGTACAAACCATGCTCAAATTACAGAGGAAGACATGGTTTTGTTGGCAGCTTTGAAAAATGGTCTTCAAGTTGATTGGGCTGAAGTTGTAATGGATAATATGGTCAAGGCAAGAAGGTTGATTGACTACAAATGCCCCTATGCTTTATTTGTCTCACGTCTGCTTGAGTACTATCAAGTAGATGTCTCCAATGAAAGCAAAGAGTGGTGAAAGATATTCATGTCATTAGGGATATGGCATTAAAGAAGATGCGTTTGGTGAAAACGGAAGGCCGGGTCTCAAGAGATGAAGTCCCACAACAACACCAACCAGAGGCTAATCCTCCTGCTGATGATGATGATGATTCAAGGGCTGGGGAGTATATCCCTAAGTCACGGTTTGAGTCCATTATCATTGATAGGCTGGATGAAATTGAAAAACGCATACAAGAGACGGATGAAGCAAATGAAGAGCGCTTTGAGGAGCTAAAAGAGATGATGGAGTCTCTTCATGCTCGATTTGATTCTATGTAGGCTTCCCTCTGTACCTCTTCTCCCTTTTTGCTTATTGATATACCAAATAGGGGGAGAATAGAGAATAGGTTAGAATAGGTTATCCTAGATAGGGGGAGTTTAGAATAGGTTTTTAGTATTTAGTGTAAGCTTTTGAGACTTTGAATGTAATCCTTTCGTTTTAAATGATAATTTGAATTCTGGTTTATTCTATCTCTCTGGTCTTGATCTATGATTATGGCAATTAAATCATATCCTTATCTGTGAATGAAGGATTAACAATATGATGCTCTGATAAAAATAGTATGTATGATGAATCTGCAAAGCATATACTCTATTTTTGGATATCACTAACAATTGCAGGATTCTCAAGAAAATCAACACACATCCTAAGCCTCTAGGAAAACCTTGATTGAAGATTTGGTACATCAAAATCAAAAAGGGGGAGATTGTTGGACTTAAAGCTTGAAGATGTGTTTGTTCTCCTTTTTAGTGTTTTGATTTTGATGGAATTGTGGTTTTTCTTAGATGAAATGTATTTAAGATCTTTCTATGTATTGCTTGTTGAGCTTAGGCATGTTTGTGTTTGATTTTTGGTTTGGATAACTCAAGGAGTTTTTGCTATCTTGTGTGTGATTACTCATTTGACAAATGGTTGATTTCCTTTTCTTAAAACAAATCTTGAAAAACCTTTGGGAACCAATTGAGGTAATAAATTACCAACAAGAGGTAATCAACTAGCAAACAATGGGTAACAAAGTGTGGAAATCCATTTGTTCACTGGAGTAATCGATTACCAACAATAGGTAATCGATTACCATGCTCAAAAATCACTCAAGATTGCATTCTTCATCGGGTAATCGATTACCCTCCTAGGTAATCGATTGCAAGTCCTCCTTCTCTGGAGTAATCGATTACCCTCCCCTGGTAATCGATTACCTGAGTTTTCCTCACTGGGGTAATCGATTACCCTTTCCTGGTAATCGATTACCTGAGTTATGCTCTCTGGGTAATCGATTACCCTCCCCTGGTAATCGATTACCACGTTCAAAAATGCACCCAAAACTGACGGAACGGCTATTTTAATCGATTACCCACTTCTTGTAATCGATTACTTTGACCATTGAGCCCTCAGTTTGCCAAAAACAAGCTTCAAACTTCATCTTTAAAAGGCTCTTTGATGAGAATCTTGGAAGAAGACTTGGAACTACATCTTTTGAACATATTCTTACACTTTCATATACTCTGAAATCAGAGATTATCATTTCTTTCCAAGAAACTCAAAGAGAACTTGTAGAGCTGATTTTGTTTTCCTAAAGAAAGGAAAACCTGTTGTATTTCTCTATTTGGGTGGCATTCTTTGTGCATTCTTTGTGATCAGATCAACACATCAGGTGTATTCTAAACTGATCTTTACTTGTTTCTTTGTTTACTGAGTTGTTGCTCTAGGAGAGAGGTCTCTCTGGATAGAGTAAGTGTATTTGAGAAGTGTTTTCTCAAAGGTTTGATCTTGGGTGTGCCAAGGTCAGAGAAGAACTGTTCTTTGGGTTGAAGAACAGGTTTTGGGTGTTTTGATTTCGTTTTTGTGTTGCTTGTTACAGAGTGAATGTAAAAGAACACAAAAGGGATCATTTGATAGTGAAAGCCAATCGCAACAGTTGTTGGGTTGAGATTGGACGTAGGCAGTTGGCCGAACCAGTATAGATCACTGTGCACTATTCTCTTCCTTATCCTCTTTACAGTTTCCCTTATATTGCTTTTATCATTGATTAAATTCTGCAGTATATTTGATAACTGTATTGATAATCAACTTAGTAATAGATACGGTAATTGAATCAGTAATAGAATCGGTAATTGATACAGTAATTGATAGGTGAATCTAGAACCAATTTGTTTGAATTTGAAAGGAATTAGAATCTTGCGAAATTCGGCTAAAATTGAACAAGAATCTATTCACCCCCCCTCTAGATTCATACATAGGGACCAACATCACGCCCAACTGAGATGGCAGTAGACATAGCTTCCCATGAAGGAGGAAGACTGTCCAATATCTTCATGTTGTTTTGGGCCTTGGTGAATGTAATGTCCAAGTGCAGTGAGTCCATTCAATATTGTTTGGAATCTTTCAAACATCATGTCAATGGATTCTCCTTTCTTCATTGAGAACATATCATATTCTCTTTGAAGAGTGGCAGTTTTCCTCATACGCACATCCTCAGTTCCTCCATACGAAATCTTGAGGGCATCCCAAAGCTCTTTAGCAGTTGTGTAGGCACAAAATCTGTTGTATTTTGTCATTGATAAAGCACACATGATGGCATATCTGGCTTTATTGTTGAGTTCCATAAACGAGTATTCTTCATTTCCCCATTCGACCTCGGGTTTGACAATAGGGATGTCTCCTTGAGTTATAATGTTCCATAGTCTGTACTGGGTGGATTTGATGTACATCTCCATCCGATCAGCCCAGTAAGGATAGTCATCACCAGAGAACGCCGACGGCTTGTTCATGGATGACCCTCCAGACAAGAACGAAGGTCCTTGTGACTCCATTCAGGATCTTTTTCTCTAGCAGCTGTAAAGTGCTCAACCCTTAGAGGCTGAACTTTGATACCAAACTGTAAAAGATAGAACACAAGAAGGGGGGTTGAATTCTGTTACTTTAAAAAAATGTTTCTTTCATATGTGAGTTTAAAGGGGTTCAGGACGAAAAGTCTTAATCTTTCAAAGAATGATTTTAATGAACAGACGTTATAGTTTGATTATCCCCGTTAGTCAAACACTTAAGAAGATAAATACACAAGTATTTTTATCTTGGTTCGTCTATACAAGACTACGTCCGATTACCCAACAACCATCGAGTTTTCACTACAAACCGTGAAATGGTTACAAGTATTATTTTGATCATACTTCAAGCTATTACACGATATTCTTTGAACACAGCCTTCGCAGGCTAAACAACTTGGGTTTTCTTTGAACAACCAGCCTCCTCAGGCTAAAACACCACTCAGGTGGATTTGAAAGAGTTCTTTGAAAAGAAAGCTTCCTCTTCGCAGAGAGGGTTTTACAATGAAGTGCAAAAGATACAGTGAGCGAAATCACAGTAGATTGAATACTAGAAGTGTGTTCGCCAACTGAACTTTGAAGAAGCGAAGTCTTTAAATAGGCAACGTATTCAGATATCCGTTAGACACAGAAGAATGTCGTTGAACATTTTCCTCGAGAGCTTCCAAAAGATGTCAGATAGCACTTGAGTGATTGATGTCGTGTGCTGCGGATTTAGATAGCGTCGCGATTTTTCTCGATATGTCTGAGAGACTTTGACAAAAAGGTGAAGACCTTTTCAAGTTGCATGTGTAAGCGTAAATCCCCATACTGATCTTGGATGCTTCTAATGAGTACTTCTTAAGATTTGAAATCTTGGCGCGAGTGACTCATACTTTGCTTTACTTCTTAGGCAAACGATAAACTTCTTCAGTCTAAGAGATTTCGTCTTATCCTATCGTCTGATGACTTGACTTGAGACAGACGAATGACTTCAACTTTGAGGGGTCATCTTCCGTCTGTATTTGTTTCGTTTAACTTGCTTGCTGATGTTCAGTTTATCTTGTAATAATCAAAACTTTAAATATGTTAATCATCTTGATCTAATATATATATATATATATATATATATATATATATATATATATATATATATAAAAGATAGAATTTAAAGATTAGAATACACGAAACTAAATTTATTTCATTTATGAATCTGTTTTATTTCTCATCAATTATATGGTATGTATTTAGAATAGAAATAACTAACAAATATTTTAAAATATCTTTAAGGTAAACTTTTCATATATGATATGTATTTAGAAATAACTACCAAATATTTTAAAATATTTTTAAGAGTATCTCAAAAATATCCTACAACTATTTCAGAAAAAATAATTTAAATATAAATAAAAAAGGTTGGATACCTTTTGGATGTGTCCTGGAAATTATTTGAGAAGTATCAGTAATCGACGTGAGTATCACTATAACACTTTTTCATTTTCAAAGCATTTATGCTTCATATGCCTCAAGTAGTATGCATCGATAAACTTATATAGCAAAAATAAGTGTTCTTAAATGATTTCTCAAAATATCATAATTACATCAGTTACATATCCATATGAATCATATCAAAATAAAAAAAAAATTCTTCTATATTTATTTCTAATCTTGTCCGAATAACTACATATACTGGAGTCATAAAGAAATAATAATAAAAAAAGAAATACTCTCCATTTTATACAAATACAATGGAGTCTTACCAAAAAGATGGGCAGTTTATGAAAAAGTCAATAAGACCCAAAAAGTCAACTATACTGCTGTGGGAAAAAAAAGGAAGAAAAAAGGTAAATCATAAACATTTAATAAGAACATAAAATATAAAATATAAATTGGACAGGATCGGAGAAAGATAAAGAATTTTAAAAAGCTAATATGATAAGCATTTTGTGAGATGTCGAGAAATTATACCAGATACCTTTCTATTTTGTCACATTACTTTTACCTAGGATTTTAATTTATGTAATATTTTTTAAAATTAAGGGGTGTTTAGTGTAGTTTGTAAGAGGAAGTTAATGTAATATTTATCAAATAATTAGACGATTCTATTTACGGATAAAAAAACATATAGGTATTTGTATAATTTCACTAAACCTCAATGGGTGTTTGTGTAATTTATTTAAATTAAAATGACATTTAGTACAAATGTAAACAAATACAATTTACGTAATAATTAAACATGCACTTATTCCCTCGAGAATTCATTAAAAATATAATGAAAAGTCATAACCAAAATTAACACTATATAAGAACTTCCATTCTACTACTATATACGTAAACTACAATATGTTATTGTTGGGGCAAACGATAATTATTAGACCGCAACATTTAGGTCATTGTTTTGACATTGCAGTAAATAGTAATTATTGGATTATGGATATTCGACCTACACATTACATTATTTCTTTGTTGTAGCACACAGGAGAATATATAACATATAACCTGAGTATTTAACTCAAATTAAATTATTTCTTCATAGTACAAACGAAAATTGAAAATACGTAATTATAAGTGTTAAATATTACATTATTTCTTCGTAGTACAAACGAAAAATATATAATTATAAATATTAAACCATAAGTTACATTATATCTTTGTTGTAATAAATATAAGTCAATTTCACTAAAGAGAAATCAATTTTCACATTTAAAATACATTACCAAAATATTCCATATAAAAAAATCCATTTAAATAAATAAAAATTACTTCTCTTAGATATCAATGAAAAGTATCACTGAGTACGTGACCTACTTAAAAAAAAACCAAAAATTAATTGAGTTTTCTAATGCTACTGCAAGGAGTCATCGTGTTTGCCAAAGAATCTACGTTTTAAAAACAAGAAAATAAGTGATTAAATAAAATTCTCAATTTATCATACCTAGGTTTTTCTTAGGAAAACAAAATAATCTTAATATTGTAATTTTTTTACACTTTACACACAACCTAATCTATCCCATAAATACTGATCATGAATTTTATTTTACAAGAACTTAAGCATAAATTTTTTAAAAAAAATTTAAATTATTTTCTTTTCTTGTGTCATGTTGCTATGCGCAATAAAATGCACAGTTATTATGTGAATTGTATTATTGCAATGTGAAAGGGTTCCCTGTATGTCAAATAAATAATCTAAAAGTTGTTCTTTGTTTTGAATGTGAAGCTAAAGGTCCCCTTCTTTTTTAAGTAAAGCTAAAAAGTCTAAGTGGTGGTTTAACCATTTCACATCAATCAATATTGTATTAAAATAAACAATTTCAAAATTTGAATCCTTATACTGTTAGAGTCATTTTTTAATCCGTTTAATTGAATTATTGACTTGAAGTTCAAACGTGGAGTTGGTACGCATATGGCAAAGGGTAAAAGTGAAGACGATAAGCGATAAGGAATGCAAGTACATGCATGCAGCGTGGGCTCGCTAGAGAAAAATTTCCCATAGATAAATTAATATAGATTATATTTTAGATATATTTTAAAAAAATAGTAAATAATTTTTTTAGAAAAAATAAGATGATATAAGTTAATAAATTTTATAAATATTAGCCAACTTATATTTATTGAGTTTAAAATAATTAAATTAACAATTTTTTTCTGTATATATTTTAAGAAAATTTTAGTTATAACTTAATAAGTTAATTTTTCATTCATTAAAAAATATAAAGCAAAAAATATTTACTTATCGTTAGAACATTTTATTATTTTTTATTAAAAATTTATTGATATTTTTTTTATACATTTTCATATCAATTTTTTTCTATATAAGAAATTTCATATGTCATGGAAAAGGTTAAGAATAAATTTTTAATTATTTTAATTTAAGAATAAATGATTGAAGATACAGAAAAAAAAAATGTATATTAAGAAAGTAAAAAAAATGGAATTTTCATTGTTTTAAATATATATATATATAATAAAAACAATCATTAATTAAAAAATTCAATATTTAAAATAATATCATCGACTAAAAAATTATTATTAAATTATATTAAAATCATATATTATTCAATCTTTTTTAACTCTTGAAACATGATTACGAAGCTTAAAGATTCTCCAAAAACATGAGTCATTGAATCTGAGTCATAAAATTCATCAAAAACTACATGAAACGCCAAATAAAATGATCCATCACAAAATAGACTAGTGCACATCACAAATGTCAATGTCTCAAGACAATGTCTTTCCAAACGTTGCAGCGTTACTTTCTATTGCTCCATATCAACCATATTCAGAACGAACTGAACAGTTTAACAACAACAAATATTATATAGCTGATGAGAATTTAAATTGCAGTCTCCACGGTGTGCAGCAATTCAGTTTTACAAGTTGCGCAATTTTAATCGCATTTGCGTCAGCACTCGAAAAATGAGTTGCCATGCTCCTGTTTATCCAATGGAATGCCATTTGATATGAGCAATGAAGGACAGTATTCACCAGATTTAGCTCACATTTTCGACACAATTCAGGAAAACCATCTATGGTAAAATCCTCAAGAGAAGTGAGATGATGCATGTCACTTGGGAAATTCAACAGCTGAGGACAATTAACAATGTAGAGCATCGTAAGAAACATGGTATACACCAAACATAAAAAGGGAATCATGAAAAGGAAATAGATCTAGCTCAAAGTAGTCAGTAGCTTACAGTAATATACAGAGGCTTATGGTGGGAAGTTCGGTGTAGTATCCCAGCTATCGTGAGAAATTAAGTAAAACGATGTTTTACCAATCTCAAACTAATAGTTGAAATATTCAAGAGACAACCGCTAAATGAAGATATGCATATATTGAGAATATATAAGTGCTTGAAATTAGAAACATGAGAATACTTTCATTCAGTCGCAAACATTTTTGTGTCTACTACATATATTAAACTTACAAAACCGACCAAGGTTAAACACATTCCAAAAGGTTTGAGTTATTGTACATCAGTCACAAAATACATCAAAAACTACATGAAACGCAAAATAAAATGACCCATCACAAAATACACTAATACAAATCCCAAATGTACCAATGTGTTAAGATATTGGTATTGGATTGCATGTACTGTCTTTATCTTTTGGTTTACTGTCAATTTTATCTCTTATTGTCTCAGTTGTTAAATTAATCTTCTTAGTCAAAGTATTGTAATAGTTCCTAAACTTTTAAGAGAAAGTATTTTATGATATAAATATTGTAATTGGCAGATGAATAAAATGAAACATTCCCACAATTTATATCTCCCAACTATTCATATATTCATCTTTCAATATTTTATCGCTGTGTTTTTTCTTACTATGATTATTCCTTAAATACAAGACAATATCTCAACTCAAGAGAGGTTCTTTACAAACATGCAATGTTAATTTCTGTTGGTTCATATCAAACATCTTCAGAAAGAATTGAACAGTTCAACAACAAAAAATAATTAGAACTTATGAGAATTTAAATTGCAGTCTCCATGGTGTGCAGCATTTCAGTTTTACAAGTTGCGCAAATTCAACCGCATTCGCTTCAGCATTTGAAAAATGAGTTGTCCTTCTCTAGTTTCTCCAATGGAAAGGCGTTTGATATGAGCAATGACGGACCAGTACTCACCAGATTGTGGCTCACATTTTCGACACAATTCAGGACAACCATCTATGGTAAAATCTTCAAGGGCAGTGAGGCGATGCAGGTCACTTGGTAGATTCAACAGCTGAGGACAGTTAACAATGAAGAGCATCTTAAGATGATTCATTGTTTTCATCCATTCAGGAAGCATCTTAAGACTATGACAATTTAAAATTAACAATGTCTGTAAAGTGTCTGCGGCTCCTTGAATCCATTGAGGCAATGTCTGTTGCATTGGACAATGCTCAATATACAGAAATTTCATCCTCAATCTGTCGATTGGGATTTGACAGCTCAATGACAGATTTAGCATCGCACACCTTACTACAAACAGAACCTCCAGATTAGGGAACATTTGAAGAGGTAAGGACTCAAGGAATCCACAAGACTGAACAACCAAAAATTCAAGGGAAGTGAGTTGTGCCTGTCTGAACAAATACTTCAAATTGTTACAATATTCAATACTTAAAGTTTGAAGATTGCTCAACTGTGAAAATTCATCCTCTGGCAGAACAGACTGCTTTGTGGTTATATGGAGATGTCGGAGGCTGATTAACATCCCTAATCCTTTTGGCAATGACTGAAGCTCCACGCATCCTCTGAGTGACAAATATAGCAAATTTTGGAGTTTGCATATAGAATGAGGAAGTCTTTTTATTTTACAATTATTTTCAAGCTTGAGAGCTAGCAAATGCTCCAAATTAGCAATTGATTTAGGAAGTGTCTCAAAAGAGGAATCACTTAAATCTAAAAGCCGCAAGTGTTTATATCTTGTTATCCATGTATGCAAAATTGCTTCACTGTCAACACCTATTTCAGGAACCGGAAATAATATGGTTCTCACATTTCTGGACTTGGGGAACAGAGCGTCACTAAGTGAATCATTTTCAACAACTGATAAATGCCTTACCTGCTCAGGTATAGTGCGAGTACGAGAGTTAACAGCTAGAAACTCCTCTTTTGCAATATACAGCGCAAGATCATGCACTAAATCATGTACTTTGAAATAGTAAACGTGGCCAAAGTCTTCAAAGTCCTCCAAAAATGACCTTGAACGTAACTCATCAATAAATTGCCTCGCTATATTCTCTACCTTTCCACTTTCAATTGAAACTTGAAGTAATCCAACTGTCATCCAAAGAGAAGATATGAGAGCACCCGAAAAAGTAAAATCCTTGGGAAAGAGAGAAAAGCAGGCAAAACAGTGCCTCAAACTGGATGGCATTTGATCATAGCTCAACTTTAGAGCTGGTAAAATGTCATCTTCTTTTTGTTTCAAGATCCATATCTCATGGTCTCTTATGAATTCCCACCTTTCTAAATCAAAATTTAAGAACAGGGAACATCCTAAAGTCCTCACAGCTAGTGGAACCCCTCGGCATTTTTGTACAATTTCTTTTCCCATCTCCACTAGATTTGGATATCTGTTTTCTTCACCTTCCTTAAACGCCCATTTGACAAACAGAGATAAGCTATTCTCCAGAGACAGACCTTTTAAAACATACGAGGGAATGGTGCCCATCATTGAAGAAATTGAGTTACTTCTTGTAGTCACTATGATTTTGCTTCCCATGGCACCAACTTTTATTAAATCTTTCAGCTCTATCCATTTTGTACGGTCATCATTCCATATATCATCCAACACTAGTAAATACTTATGACCAGAAAGCTTGTGTCTAAGGCAACTTTGTAACTGCTCAATATCGAAGCTGTTAATGTTTTCTGGGTGGGCAAGACCATGAGTTGGAGCTGAAGCAGAAAGAGAGTTGATGATTTTAATAATTATCTTCCTAATGTCAAAGTCATCAGAGACACACACCCACATCTTCAATTGGAAAATTTCATCTATCCTCTTATCATTGAACACCAACTTTGCAAGTGTGGTCTTTCCCAATCCTCCGATTCCCACTATGGGAATAACACACACACTTTTATCTCCATCGCCATCACCGTGAGGGTGAGGTTGAATCAGGAGCTTGATAATTTCTTGCCTATCATTCTCCCTCCCAATCACCACGAAAGGATCAACATGGGAATAAGACATTTCTCTCCTTTGCATAAGTCTGTGATCAACTTCAATCCTCCCAAGACCAAACTTGTTTCCATCAGCTGCTATCTTATCCAATCTATGCCTAACATGTTTGATTTGACGAGCCATCCGAAGACGGAAAACAAGAGAATTAGATGAAGAAAAGAAGTGGCATACCTTCATCCTGGTGCTGCTTGAAGCTTTGACAACTTGCCTTCTCAAGTTTTGGCACTGAAATCCATCCAAAACATCTTCAGCATCTAAGCAAACGTTTCGAATCTGCCTGAACCATTCGCGTAACCCATGCTTGTGCTCCTTCTTCTCCTCAGCATCTAACAGCAAACCTTTCACGATTGACAAAGTGTCTTTGATCCCTTGAAAATCCTCGTACACATTATAGGCTCGAGAAGCTTGTTCATAAACATAAGAAGCAAGCTTCTTCAATAGAGATTCGGCAATATCGAAGAGAAAATATTCGGCCATGTTCGTCAGGAAAGACCAGAAACAGAGCTGGGATAGAAGTTTGTGTTGTTGGTGATTTTTCCCGTACGTTGTTCTATTATAGTCCATATAATCTTATGACAAACCACTGTTGATGAAACTGACCACTTGACGTGAAATCTCTTCTTGATTATGTGTAGAAACACTGATTGACTTCAGTGATCTTGAGTACTTGACCACGTGTTTGACTGGATGTATTCTACTAATCACAAATTTCTCCTTAAGAATTTTTACTTGGTATCTTCGTGGCATACCTATGCATTCATATGCAATTTGAACCCCTTGAATTCGCGTCCATAGTGGCTAGCAATGATATCGTGCACCAACTTAAATGAAAGAACAGCACCTAAAACCGATGTTAAAGATTATTACTTTTCATGTTCCAGGATAATCTTGGCTGTGTCATGTGAGTCCTCAGCAACGTGTGTAACACTCCAACTTTTGGAATGATATCACGTTACTTTTTTAGGGCTGAATATACTAGATAAATGAATTTGTAAAAGAAATAAACTCTGCTTTATGTCTACATTTCATAAATAAGAAGTATATATCTACTTTTGAAGTAACATCTATAGCTAATGGCTATTAGATCAAAACACAACAAAACAAAAGAACATGTTTTCATCTGATTGTTTGTGGAGTTATTGCAGGTGTCAAACCACAAACATATAATGGAAACCACGACACCACAGCCTACCATGTCCTAACATTTACCATGCAATAAAACATTCAGAGGTATAGAAGTGGGAAAAACGTAACGACATCATAATTAGTAAAATCAAGCACAAGTAACAACAAAACACTAATTCACAACACAATTGCACAATTAATCATGTAAAACAAAGCTAACACTAAACCCTAATCCATTTCTACCAAAATCAATCAAAAGGGGAGTGTGACATGACAGTCTCATCAATAAACAATCCAATACAGAATCTTTCATCACTAACACTAATGACAGTGCTACCCCTAACTAATTACAAAAGACAACACCAAACAATCCCAAGGTGTTCATGTATGAACTTGGTGGTCCGAGCTCAGCTCGGTCTTGAGATTCTCTAGGACGTGAGTGGTTGGTTCCCTTGTTGATTTGTATGTATTTTATGAGGATTTTTTAGTGGTCCTAATTGTGAATTTATTCTTCTTATTTATAGGTGTTTTTTAGGGTCTTATGTTCGTAGATATCGCAAGGGAAATCACTAAAGCCCACAAATCTCGTTCTTTGCGGGAGTGGTTACAAGTTGAGATGGAGCTCGGCCGGTGCTGATCATAGACCAGTCGGTTCTGAGAAAAGCCCGGTACATCAGCCCCCAAGCTCGAGCCACCGTTATGATGGGTTGAGTTTAAGTGTGGCACCTCGGCATTTGGGCTGGCGCAAGGCGTGTCGTATTGGGTACGCTTACTTGGGCGGGAAACCCTGACGGTTGGTATTCCATTTTAATTTCTAAATTAAATTTGCAGTTACTTATTAAATTTGCAGTTATTTCCTTTAATTATTTTTGGTAACTTCCATAACAGCTCTTATTACCTCTTAAATGCATTTTCTTACCACATTCCATTCGTTAATCATTTCTTGTTCACTCTCACTTTTCTATCTTCACTCTGCACTCTGCACTCTTGTCTTCTTCGTTCACTCGTGCTTTCCTTTGCCTCAGAACCTAAGTTTGCGTTTGTTCTTCCGTTCGCTCGTTTCAGTGCACTTTCGCTTCCTTCATTTGTCAGTGTTTGCTTGCATCTTGTTCGTGCGAAACACTTCAAGCTCTCCTCCTCTTTCCACTTCTTTAGGTATGTGCTCTTCTTCTCACTCAACCGTTACGCGCGGTACTGAAAGCATTATTGTACGGTCAAACGATGCTTCTGAGCCCGAGTCGGAGGGTGTTAGATCTCCCTATCGCAAGGCCTCCGCCGCTGAGGAGGCCTCTGTTTCTGGCGCTTTGTCAGGTAACGCCATGGCTTCTCTCGACGAGGTCGAGGGGGCCCTCGAAGGCTGATGGCCTCCTTGTTATCCCCATCCCCTCGTTTGAGCCCGACTTCTCGTGGCTTTTGGGAGAGGTGTTCAACCACGTGTCCATTTATGATAGCGTAGTAAAGTTACAACCCGTAGTAGACCAGTTCAATATCGCCCGAGAACGTTATGAGGACGTCATTGACTACGAGTCGTGTAAGCGTAGTCTAAGGGTGCATATGCGCATTGTTCTTGCTAGATTTTGGGGATGGTCCAAGCTCAGCTCAGCCCTGAGAAATCCAGCGGCGTGAAGGGTTGGAACCTTCGTTGGATTGTAGGTATTTTTTGGGTGATTATCATGTGTCGCGTTATGAGTCCTCTATCAGTATTTATTGTGGCGGGAAATTGACGAAACTGCTGGTATTCCTTCATTAATTTTCTTTTTAATTTTTTATTAAATTCATGAACGATTAATAAATGGGTTTTGCTATTACTGCATTTTTGGTAACTGCCCCCTAACGACTCTTTTCTTTCATTTAAGTATGTTTTTCTTTTGTCATTTATCTTTTACCTTCTAGTTGCCTCGCATTCTCTCATCCTTCTTCTTGCTCTTAGGGTTTGGTTCGCCCCTCTTTTCTTCGTCGCTCTCTCCCCCTTGCGTTCACTCGTTGTCTTGTTCGTGCGAAGCGCTCAAGTTTCGCCGTTCTTGTTGCATTACTTCTCGTCACCACCTCTTAGGTATGTCTTCTTCTCACTCGACCGCTACTCGTAGTGTAGAAAGTATGATGGCTAGTTCTGTAGAGGGCTCTGAGCCCGAATCGGTGGAGGTTTCCTCTTCCTCCCGTGAGGTCTCTACGGCGGAGGCAGACTCTGCGTCCGGCCCTCCCTGTTGGGGGCGAGGATGGACTTGTCGAAGGTGCCATGGGGGTTTCTGGCGGTGGCGAAGCTTCTCCTGGTGTGGTCAGAGAAGGGGCGGCGAGGGAGCCTGAGGAGGCCAACCTCATTATCCCCGCTCTTGCCCATGAGCCTGACTTCTCGTGGCTCCTAGGAGAGGTCTTCAACCGCGTCTCCACCTATGCCACCCGGGATAGGGTGCAAGCATTAGTGGATCAATACGATATCGTAAGGTCTCGGTATGACGTGGTTGTTAGGTTTATGTCGTGTAGGCACAATCAGAGTGTGCATACTCGTGCCCTCACAGATGATCGGTATGCCATCTCGGTTTATGAGTACATGTTCAAGGAATATGGCCTAGTTTTTCCCCTCACCCACTGTCAAACCGAGGTCCTAGCTTTCCTTAATGTGGCCCCAAGTCAGCTTCACCCTAACAGTTGGGGTTTCCTCCAAGCTTTCGAAATTCTTTGTCATATGTTAGGTGTTAGGCCGAGCTCTCGGGTCTTTCTCTACCATTTCCAGCTTAAGCATGGGCCTAAGGTGGGTTGGGTTTCCCTCAACAACTCTCGTGGGGGGAAGGTTTGCTTATGTCTTATGCATAATCGTATAAAAAATTCAAAGATCGATACTTTAGATTGTCTCCTACCAATAATAGGGTTGTTAAGGCACTTTTTCTGAAAGAGAACTTGGAGCCGAGGTATCCCTTGCACTGGTGCCTTCCTCGTAAGTATACCAAATTCCCTGAGGCTGAGCTTACCCCGGGCGACCGAAACACGATCCAGGTCTTGCATAACCTTCCTCTGCCCATTAGTAGTCGGGCTATAATACACTCTGCCACTGAAGAGGACCCTTTACAGCATTTCTTAGGTAACTACTTTGATGTCTCTAACTCAAGGTATGTATTGTGTTTCTCATGACGTTTTTTTTTTTTTACAGATCTGATGTCTGGGAACTTTAATTTGGTTACGAATCTGAAGGCGCGCGAGCCGGGCTCCGGGCCGAAGGGCCGGGGATCGGCCTCGAGGGGACCGAGCCCGGTTCCTCGTCCTCCTTTGTTGCAAACTACTCCAAGTCCTGCAAAGAGATCCCGGGCTGAGGAGGTGGAGACGCCGTCCAAAAGGCCAAGGTGTAGGAGGACACCGCCACCTCGGCCTCCCCTACCGCACGGGAGGTCGTGGTGGTGCCCAAACAAGTGCCAGAGGGCGGGGCCACGCCACCTACCACTGTGAAGACCTCCACCAAGCTCCCCCCGGGTGCCTCGTGGTTGGGCAAGGAAGGGGTCGAACCTCGTATTGAACAGATTGTGGTCAATGTCCTTCCTGGTCAGTCGCTGTGGGACTCCACCCTTCGAGGTGAGCATATTCAAATCAGTGAGCCCTTCCCTAGCTCATATGACAATGCACTTCTAGATGTCGTGGGTGTGGTGGACAGTCTGGATGGGGCCGAGGTCTTGCTCAGCCGGCTGTCAACTATAGTCCGGCATGGAAAAAGATGGGCTGCTCAAATGGCTGACCTCCCAGCCCGGGAACAAGCCCTTACAGCTTGGGTAGCCGAGTTAGAAGTTGCGTCTACACGCCTGGAGCAAGAGTTCGCAACTCGGGTGGCGACCTGGGAGATTGAGGCGACCAATTTCAGGTTGGCTGAGGAGGAGGTCGAGCAGGAGCTCATCATTTCCAAGGCCAACCAAGAAGAGCTCGAAGGGAAGCTTGTCTCGATCGGTGACCGCGTTGTCCATTCGGAGGCCAAAGTTCTGGAGCTAACTGAGAAGCTGGAATTGGCCAAGAAGACCATGGCGCAGCAGAAGGCCACCATAGACGAGATGGAGGAGGCCGTGGTGACCAGCTTTTGCAAAGGCTTCAATGGGGCAGTCCGACAAACTTTCTATTTGGCTCCGACGCTTGATCCTGACTCCTTCGACTATGTCAAGTACGTCATGGATGGGGAGTGGGTGGACCGTGCTGACTAAACTTGGCCTCTGTTCCTTTTATTATTTTTTGTTTCCTGCTTCGGATATTGTCGACCTTGAGGTCGGTTTGGGTTGTAATTAAGGTCATTTTTGGTCATACATTGGTTACTTGTATTTGCTTTAATATTAGATTGTTGTTCCTATTATTTTTTTGTGGTTTACCATTGCGTGTGTAACTTGGTGTCTTCGTTTACTTGTTAACATGTTGCTCGCCCGACCGACCTCAAACAGGTCAAGGACAGGGTCTCTTTAAGCTCGGTAGTCGTCGAGCACGATTTAGGATGCGAAGTCCTATAAAGGGACGCAATGTCTCCTTTAGCTCGGTAGTCACCGAGCACGGTTAAGGACGCGGAGTCCTGTAAAGGGACGCGATGTCTCATTTAGCTCGGTAGTCTCCGAGCACGATCAAGGACTTGGAGTCCTGTAAAGGGACCGGGGTCTCCTTTAGCTCGGTAGTCGTCGAGCACGATCAAGGACTTGGAATCTTGTAAAGGGACCGGGGTCACCTTTAGCTCAGTAGTCGCCTAGCACGATCAAGGACTTGGAGTCCTGTAAAGGGACCAGAGTCTCCTTTAGCTCAGTAGTCGCCGAGCACGATCAAGGACTTGGAGTCCTGTAAAGGGACCGGGGCCTCCTTTAGCTCGTAGTCGCCAAACATGATTAAGGACTTGGAGTCTTGTAAAGTGATGGAGGACCATCTCCAAAAGCCCAACAAACTCTCCAAGTAAAAGCTAGAGGAGAAGGTCAATGGTCAAATTAAATTCGAAGAAGAAGGAGTACCTGACTCTTTTAAATTGGGCTTGAATAAAAGTCACTGTTATTTTTGGTGCCTGACAAGGTTTAGTATTTAGGTAATAACATGAGATACACAACTCCAATTTAGTTATTCTTGGTTTCTTGTTAAAGCTAACTTAAACGGCTACAAAAGCTATGAAGACATAAAAGCCCAGTTCGGATTGCATCTAGGAGGAAATGGAGCTTGAAATTAACATTTGGATACTGCCAGGATGTTCTAGCGAGGTGCTGACCAGGTTCAGTATTTCGAGTATAACTTGGGCTACACAACTCCAATTACGTGTGTCTTGGTGGAATTGTAAATGTAACATAAAGAGCTACAAATGTTATGAAGACACCAAAGCCCAGTTCCAACTGCAACTATGAGTAAACGGAGCTTGAAGTTAATGTTTGGAAGCTTCCAGGATCTTCCAGCGAATTAATTAAGTGTTTATACCTATTAGTTTCTTTCAATTATGTATTTGTTTTAAGATTTGAATTTGAGCCTTGTAATTATAAAGTGTGCTCGGCCTAGGGTGTCTCTCATCTCACCATTGATCACTCATTTCATCCTAGGGTGGAGAACATTTCAGATTTCTAACCTTAGGCTCATTGCATTTTCATTTAAATTGGTCAACTTTCTCATTGTACTCACTTTTGGTCAAAATTAATGAAATAGAATTTCTAAGACTTGTGTCATGAGAAAAGGAGAGAGCTCTCCTAGGTTTTCTTCCAAGAACCTTAAACCTTATCATGGATCCATGATCCAAGTGGCGATTCTCCAACCAAGCTTATTGGGTGTTTCATCCATGGCGCTTACCACACTTCTTCCTTCTTCCATTTTTTATTTCTTTCTTCCCCCTTTTGTGTTGACCATGAGCTATCATTGTTATATATTGAGTTATTCCGCTGTTTAAGAGTGATTAAACATTGGTGAATGAAGATTGGGGCAACTACTTACTTATCCATGAAGATCCCTTTCAAGTTCCTCATGGGTTTGCATCATAAAGAAATTACACATTAAAAAGTTTGTAATTTTTTGCCAGAAAAATTACATGTTGAAGGGTTTGTAATTTTTGCCATAAAAATTACATCATATTGAAGGGTTTGTAATTTTTCCAGAAAAATTACACATTGAAAGGTTTGTAATTTTTTGCTAGAAAAATTACATGTGTAAGGGTTTATAATTTTTTGCCAGAAAAATTATATCTAAGGAGGATTTGTAAATTTTCCGTTCAAAAATTACAAATAGTGAATTTTATCCTAATGGGATAGTGGATTAGGTCTTTGAGGTACCGAACTACGTTAAAAAAAATGTTGGAAATCCAATATTGGACGAAATTCTGAGGATCTGAAGTCCGGCATCACCTAAATTTAGGACTTGTAGCGTGTATATAAGTGGGGGGCAAACCTCACTTAACAAGCCGATTTTGTGGGGTTGAGTTTGGCCCAACCCACAATTTATAGATGGTATCGAAGCCTATCCTAGATGTCGATGAAGATGTTGGACCACCCATTATAGAGCCAATATTGGATTGCCCATTGAATATCGGGTCGTATTGAAGCACCCCATTTGAATAGTTTTCACGTTCGAGAAGTCCAGTCCTCAGTGTGGGAGGGGTGTGTTGGAAATCCAATATTGGACGAAATCCCGAGGGTGTGAAGTTCGACATCACCTAGAGTTAGGACTTGTAGCGTGTATATAAGTGGGGGACAAACCTCACTTCACAAGCCGGTTTTGTGAGATTGAGTTAGGCTCAATCCACAATTTCTAGACATACAGAATCAACCATAAAAGATTGATTAATTTAATTAATGATTTGGTCAGAACTCAAAAATTTTTTAAAACAATTATTTAAAATATTCAAACACATATATTAAAATTAACATGTAACGAGAATTAGAGGAGAAATTTTCAGGTATTACAACCTTAAACATCCTTTTTGACAGGATTTGTTGTAAGTTCATTTTCGAATAGAATTAACAAGTGAAGTTGAACTAATTGACGAGTGAGTTTGTTTCGCATATTAAAATTCTAATCCCAGAAATATGAAACTCGGAAATGTAGCATTTTCATATTTGTTACTTGTTTTTTTTCTTCTTAAAATTATTCCCTCTGTTTCATCATATTTCATGTATAGCATTTTCACATTTGTTACTAGTTAAAAAAAATTACTCCCTCCATTTCCTTATATTTTATATGACCTCTTAAGGTTTTGGTAAAGATATTAAGGAATATAAGTAATATTTTAAATTTCATAAAAATATGAATTTGAAACAAATTAATTACTCACACCCTAGATGACAACTAATCCCTACCGAGTAACAAATTTCTAAAAGGTTAAGGGTATTCCTAAAAAAATATAATGCAGCTTATAGAAGGCCATGTAAGATATAAAATGGAACGGAGTATCATCAGCTATCATTCGTTTGCATTAAGTAATAATAGCATGGTTTATTATTTCCCATGAAAATGGATAATAACGTTGAAACTTATTCTCTAATCTTAAATATAATTTATATTTTTACTCTTAATTTTTATTTTTATTATTCTAAATTTTAAAATTATTCATAGGAACGTTAAATCTAACCAAACATGTTTATAAATATTCTCATGAATAACAATTTTGTTTATAATATTCTGGGAATACTACATCAATCCATAAAACAATTACTCGCTTAAAATACTAATTTTAGTAATCACATTGTATGCAGTGTGTATAATATTGTTGTATTTTCTTTTTAAAAATATTATTATTTCCCCCAATGTTTTATATTTCATTTTTCTGTTTTAAAATAAAATTATTGGAATGCCTAGTGTATGTTAGGTTGAGATTATTTTTGGAAATTTCTATTTCTAAATCCGCTTTAGGTGTGTCTGGATAGAAGGAAAATAGAAAGATAATAAAAAGACTATAATGGAACAAAAGAAAATAAGTAGAATATGACGCAAATAAGGAAGAAAATTGAATGGGATAAAATGAAAAGGAAATATTATTTGAATATGTGTATAATTGGATACAAAAGATAAATTTTAAAATGAAACGAAATTTTAAATTATTTTTTATAATATTAAAAACTAATTTTCTATTTATAAATTATACTTTTTAAAATTAATTATAAAGTATAAACTTTTATTGCAATTATATAACGGTAGTTATACCTTGTAATCAATTAAGAAATTAAGATAATAGTTATATATATATATACTTTGTTTTTAGTTTAATCTATTAAAGTGTTAAATCTATAATATTCGACCAATTAAATAATTAATTAATATTTGATGATACACGATTAAATATTTTATATTATTATTATCACGCAGTGTTTAATTCTATTTTCGTCTGTATAGATTATAGAGAAAGTATAAAGAATTAACCATAAAATTTTTTTTAATAATTCCAACGATATCAATTAAAGAAAAATATAAATTATTTTCTTTTCTTGTTTCATCTTGCTATGCGCAATAAAATACACACTCCGGAAATTGAAAATTTTAAGCTTTCTCTTTAAAGGTAAGTTAATTTAAATGCACAGTTTTTATGTGAATTGTATTATTGCAATGTGAAACGGTCCCCTGCATGTCAAAAACATAATCTAGAAGTTGTTCTTTCGTTTGAATGTGAAGCTAAAGGTCCCTTCTTTTTCAAGTAAACCTAAAAAGTCTAAGTGGTGGTTTCACCATTTCACATCAATCAATGGATTAAGATAAACTGTTCTTACCAGAATATTGGGGTGTCCGAGTTCAACTCGGCCCTCAGAAATTCTGGTGACGGAGGGGTTTGTTCCCTCGTTGTAGGAGTATCAGTTATTAGTCTCTCTGTCCTTTTTTGTTGAATCCTCTTTATAGGGATTATAATTGAGGTTCAATTATTAATTTAGGTCCGCAAATCACGGTAATAAATAGACATATCCCATAATATCAGGGAAAGGTAATATTGATGGGTCCATGTCAATTGTCCATATTCGTCCAGCTTAGCCGGTCAGTGGGGAGAGCCCGGCATTGCTGGGAGGAGCTCGGTGGCTCTCCCCAGCCTGGTACATCAGCCCCCCGAGCTCAGGTCAAGCATTAGGTTGGTCATGAGTTAAGTCCGAAGCTCGGTCATCCGAGATCTCATAGCTCAGGCTCTTCCGTGATTGTTGGTATTAATGTTAATGGGCTCTGAACGTGGGAAGTGGAGGAATCCCGTGACGGTTGATATTCTTTTAATTAATTTATTAAATTTTTCGTTTTAAATTCTCATTAATTGTAACGGATGGGCCTCGAATTTGGATAATGGGCCGTTGCAATGATGGGCCTGACGGTTACTCTTCTGGTAACAGCTCTTTCCTTTTCCTTTTAACCACCTGACCCTTTCAGTTCTCGCCTTTCTCTCTCTTTCGCATTTTCATCTTCTCAGTATTTTCTCGAAGCTTCTTTCACGTTTCTTCCTCATTCTCGGAGTTCTTTCTTGCTGCCATTTTTGTTTTCTTCAGAGTTCCTCTTTCGTCCTTCATCCTCGTAGTCTCGCGTTCATCTCTCCTTCCCACTAGGTATGTCTTCTTCTTCACATTCCTCGGCTACTCGTAGTGTAGAGAGCCAACTTCTTCCCTCTGTTATGGGTTCTGAACCCGAATCCATGGGGACTTCCTCCATTGAAGTTTCCACGGAGGAGACCGATCTCAGATCGGGACCTCATTCCGTTACCGAGGTTCCCCTTGATGGAACCGAGGTGCAGTCCGTTAATATCACTGAAATCTCCCCTGTTGAGGCGAGGTGAGAGAAGTAGAAGTCGCTACGGATATAGCGAGACCAGCCGGGGAGCCGATCTCATCGTCCCCATTCCTATTGAAGAGCCCGACTTTTCGTGGCTCTTGCGAAGATGTCTAAGGGCTTCTTGCCTCACCACTAGGGAATGTGTTCAAGCCATTGTGGATAGGTATAATATCGTAGGAGAGGATTTTGAGGACGGGGTTATGTGTAGGGTATGCAAGCCTCATCAGAGGGTTCATAGTCGGTTTCTTATTGGAGGTCGGTATGCCATCTCGGTATACGAGTATATGTTTAAAGAGTTTGATATAGCTTTTCCTCTAAACCGTTGTGAGACCGAGGTACTCTCTTATTTAAATGTAGCCCCTAGTCAACTTCATCCTAATAGTTGGGGTTTTCTTCGTGCCTTTCAAGTTTTGTGCAAGTTGCTCGGCCTTAGGCCGAGCTCTCGCGCTTTTCTTTATTATTATCGGTTGAGGTGCGGCGCAAGGTAGGTGGGCTTCTACGAGAAGTGCCCGTCCTAGGGGGCTACTTATTCCCTACACCGAGTCGTACAAAAACTTTAAGGAGAGGTTTTTCAAACTATCTCCCATCAATAATCACGTCGTCAAAGCCCTTTTTTTGAAGGAAGATTTGTCCCCGAGGTATCCACTGTATTGGTGTATTCCTCGTAAATATACAAAATTTCCCGAGGAGAATTTGACCTCGGCTGATAAAAATATTATCCAAGTTCTAGACAGCCTTCCCCTACCACTGAGCAGCCGAGCTCTAATTCACTCGGCTCGGCAAGAGAATCCTTACCAGCACTTCTTAGGTAATAACCTTTAACAAATCTTTGATCTTATTACTGATTGACATTTTTAATGTGGTGTGTCTCTTGTTTGTTTGCAGGACTAATGGCAGATAATACTGATCTCATCCGTGCACTTCACGCCCGTCGTGCGAGCTCGGGTCCAAGAACTCGGGGCGGTCCTGTTTCAGCTGGTTCAAAGCCAAAGGGGGCTCTCAAGTTGGCTCCTCTGCCCGAGGACGTCAATTCGGCCCCTCAAGTTTCCTCTGCACCTACCCCGGCCAAAAGACCAAGAGAGGAGGGCCCTTCTGCGACCGCAAAAAGGGCAAGGATTGAGGTGACCGAGAATACCTCAACTCTCGTAGTCATTCCCCGCATTGAGGACACATTAGCTTCTCCAACTTCAACCATCCCGGCTTCTCAACCGGAATCAATGCCTTCCACTACAATCACTCCGGCTCCTATGGCCATTTCGGCTGTAGCGGAGGTAGAGGCCTCACTTCCTTCATCACTTGCCCCAGCTCCATCCGTGAAGACTTCTGCAAAGCTCCCTCTCGGCGCTTCATGGTGCAGCAAGGAGGGAACCGAGCCGCGCATCGAGCAGATAATGGCCGATGTCCTTCCCGGGCAATCACTGTGGGACTCGTCCATCCGGGGAGACCATGTAAAACTTGGAGATCCCTTCCCCAGTTCATATGACAACTCCTTGTTAGACGCGGTGGGGGTCAGGGAAAATCTGGATGGGGCCGAGGTTCTCTTAGCTCGGTTGCTGGCCATCACTCGCCATGCCAAGAAGTGGGCTGATCGCGCGGCCGAGCTTCAAGGCTGGGTAGCGGAGCTGGAAAATGCCTCTGCTCTGCGTGAATCCGAGTTCGCGACCCGATTAGTCAGTTGGGGAGCGGAGGCTGACAGGCTGAGGTCGGAGAAGGAGAAGGCCGAGAAGGAGAGGGAGCAGGCCGAGCAGAATCTTGCTGCCGCCTTAACAGCCAAAGACGAGCTAGTGCAGGAGCTCATTACCAGTAAAGCTATTCAAGAAGAGCTTGAGGGTAAGGTGTCTTCGGCCGGGGACCGGGCTACATCTGTTGAATTAAAGGTCGTCCAGCTACAGGAAGAGCTCGGGGTCATCACGGGCAAGCTTGAGAAAGCTGAGAAGTCAAATGAAGATCTCAAAGCTACCGTGGACCGGATGGAGGATGCCATGGTGACAACCTTTAACACGGGTTTCGACCAAGCTGTTCGCCAGGCATGTCTCATGGCTCCTACTCTTGATCCCGAGTCCTTTGACGAGCTCAAGGACGTGGTCGACAGGAAGCTTGTAGACTTAGTGTAAATACTTTCTATTTTTGTGGCCGGCCCTCCAGGTCGGTCTTGAGTTGTAATGAAGGTCTTCGGGCCGAATACTTTTTATTTCTTTAATGCAGTTATTTATTTTTATCATTTTACCCTTTTCTCACTGCTCGTCTTGCTTTTACTTGTGCCGCTTTATTGTATACTTATTAATATTTCCTTAGCCGACCTCCAACGGGTCTTAGGATCAAACTCAGCGAATCGTGTGACCGACTTCCAACGGGTCGTCACCTTTAACTCGGAAACTGCCAAGCGCGAGATAAATTAATAAGGGACTGGTCGTCTCCTTTAACTCAGTAGCCGCCTAGCACGGTAAAGAATGGTAAAGGGACGCGATGTCACCTTTAGCTCGGTAGCCGCCGAGCACGGTTAAGAATGGTAAAGGGACGCGATGTCTCCTTTAGCTCGGTAGCCGCCGAGCACGGTAAAGAATGATAAAGGGACGCGATGTCACCTTTAGCTCGGTAGCCGCCGAGTACGGTAAAGAATGGTAAAGGGACGCGATGTCACCTTTAGCTCGGTAGCCGCCGAGTACGGTAAAGAATGGTAAAGGGACGCGATATCACCTTTAGCTCGGTAGCCGCCGAGCACGGTAAAGAATCTAATTGATAGCTGCAATTACCTTTTATTGAATGCTAGCCCGAGTACATTTTCCTGACAAATGACAAACTTAACAACATGTAAGCCAACAATAAATTTAAGTAAAGGAAGTTAACTAAAATAGGGCTTTAAATGGCTAGCGTTCCAAGTCCTAGGAATTAGGCGTCCTCCCATCTCTTGTAGTTTGTAGGCTCCGTTTTGATGGGCCTCAAGGATGCGGAAGGGGCCATCCCAGTTGGCCGCCAACTTGCCATGAGCTCGGTCTCGTCTGGCGTCCCCAGATTTTCTCCATACGAGGTCACCTGGAACAAATGACCGCTCTCTAACCCGGGAATTATAACGACGGGCTGCTCTTAACTTCGTGGCTAACTCCTTTACTTTAGCTTCTTCCCGTGCTTCTTCAATAAAGTCAAGCTCCTCCCTGATGGCAGTCTCATTATCTGAGGGGGTAAAGGTCAGCCTCCTCCATGAGGGTTCACCCACCTCTACCGGGATCATGGCGTCAAACCCATAAGTGAGACGAAATGGTGTTTCGTTGGTGGAAGACTGGGGGGTGCAATGGTATCCTCACAATACGCTTGGTATTTCTTCTGCCCAGTCTTTCTTTATGAGGTCGAGCTTTTTCTTCAACCCACTGAGGATGACTTTATTGGCTGCTTCAGCTTGCCCATTGGTTTGGGGATGTTCTACTGACGAGGCTCGGTGTTGAATGCCGAGCTGGGATAGGAAGGTCTCGAATGTGGAATCTGTGAACTGTCTTCCATTGTCAGTAACCAACCCATAAGGTATACCATGCCGGCAAACAATTTGCCTCCATACAAACTTTTGGACTTGTCTTGCCGAAATGGTCGCTACAGGTTCGGCCTCAATCCACTTGGTGAAGTAGTCGATGGCCACGAGCAAAAACTTTGTCTGTCTTTGTGCAGGTGGGAATGGTCCGAGAATGTCCATCCCCCACAAGGCAAAGGGCCAAGGTGAAGAGACGAGGTGAAGCTCGGTCGGCGGAGCTGCTGGTAAGGGAGCATGTTCCTGGCACTTTTTACAACGCTTAACATATTCCTTGGCGTCTTTTTTCATGGTAGGCCAGTAGTATCCGGCTCGAATCAACCGGACTGCCATGCTCCTAGCTCCGGAGTGCATACTGCATATGCCTATATGGAGCTTGTCCATCACATACTGAGCTTGCTCCGGAGTTAAACATTTGAGCAAAGGAGTTGAGAAGCCTCTCCGGAACAACTCTTGATCCCTCATGGTATAGTAAGAGGCTTGACGACGCAGCTTTTGAGCCTCATTTTTGTCTTCAGGCACAACATTATCTTGGAGGTAAGATATGATCGGGGTCATCCACGAGCCCGGTTCTGTACTGACCGAGTATACCTCGTCCTTATCCCAGCTCGGAGAGACGAGTATCTCTTGAATGATAGAGTGGTGCTGTCCCCTTGACGAGAACTAGCCAGTTTAGACAAGATGTCAGCTCTATCATTTTGTTCGCGTGGGACATGGATAATCTCGAACTTGGCGAAGTTGGAGAGCATGTCTTTCACCCTGTGATAATACTGCTGCAAGAGAGGCTCGTTCACTTGGTACTCTTCCTTAACCTGAGAGGTGACCAGCTGGGAGTCACTTAGGCATTTCAGGTGCCGCACACCCATATCCCGGGCTAGCCAAGACCGGCGAGCAGGGCCTCATACTCGGCTTGATTATTAGAGGTTGTGAAGGAGAAGCGTATCGCTTGCTCCAATATGATATTGTCCAGTCCTTCAAGAATGACTCCAGCTCCGCTCCCTTTTTTGTTGGGAGAGCCATAAACTCTCAGGGTCCAGGTGGGGTCACCGTTGTCAAGTTCGGGTAACTCAGTGAGGAACTCGGCCAGGAACTAAGCCTTCATGGGACCTCTGGGTTTGAATTTCAGGCCGAACTCGGACAACTCCACGGCCCAAGCCGTCATGCGACCAGCGAGATCGGGTCGTTGTAATATTTGCCTGATAGGGTAGTCCGTCCTTATAATCATATCATGGCTGCGAAAATAATGCCTCAAACGACGAGCGGTGAAAACAAGGGCTAGTACCAGCCTCTCCACTGTTTGGTATCTGGTTTCAGCCGGTTGGAGTGTTCGACTCACGAAGTAGACCGGGGTTTGTACCCTGTCAATCTCTTTGACTAGGACCGAGCTGATGGCCACTTCCGAAACCGCCAAGTATACATACAGAGGCAACTCGGGCGAAGGGCTGTTCAAAGTCGGCAGTGAGGCTATTTGAGCCTTCAGTTTGTCAAACGCGGATGCGCACTCTTTGTTCCATTCAAAGCGAGCTGCTCGTTTCAATAATGCGAAGAGAGGCTTGCTCTGCGCTGCGAGGTTGGGTAGAAACCGAGACAGGGCAGCCAGGCGGCCATTCAGTTTCTGCAAGTCCTTTAGACACGTTGGACTCGGCATGTTGGTGATGGTCGTGCACTTGTCAGGATTGGCCTCTATTCCCCTTTGTGAGATCATGAAGCCAAGGAACTTCCCCCCTCCAACACCAAAAACACATTTTTCCGGGTTCAACCTGATATGATGTCGGCGTATCTCGGAGAATATTTCCCTAAGGTCGGAGGCGTGTTGAGTATGGGTTTTGGACTTTACTACCATGTCGTCCACGTAGACCTCCATGTTACGACCGATCTGAGCGCTGAAGACCTTATCCATTAATCTCTGATAAGTAGCCCCCGCATTCTTAAGACCGAAAGGCATAACTTTGTAACAATAATTAGCAGTGTCGGACATGAATGCAGTGCTCGGCTCATCAGGGGGATACATTGGTATCTGATTATACCCGGAATACGCATCTATGAAACTGAACGTCTCATACCCGGCTGTGCTGTCCACCAAACGGTCTATACTAGGTAACGGATAAGTATCCTTGGGGCAGGCTTTATTCAAGTCGGTATAGTCAGTGCACATTCTCCACTTGTCATTAGACTTTTTAACCATCACCACATTGGCTAGCCAAGTAGTGTATATAATTTCCCGGATGAAACCCGCATCCAAGAGTTTGCTGACCTCTTTCTGAACCACTAGGCGGCGCTCCTCGCCTAGCTTTCTTTTTCGTTGTGCTACAGGCCGAGCATGGGGAAGCAATGACAGCTTGTGACACATCAAGTTTGGATCAATACCTGGCATGTCGGCCGGCTTCCACGCAAAGAGATCGGCATTTTCATGCAAGGTGGTTATCACGTTCTGGAGAGAAGCGGTCGGCATAGAAGTGCCGACCTTGGTTACCTGACCAGTCTCTTTGCCGAGTTGTAATGGTTCCAGTGGCTCGGCGAAGGAGGGGCGCTCCTCTTCAAACTCGGCTCTAGGATCCATATCCAACAGTTCATCGGTACTGTTGTGGACAGAGCAAATGTTCGAAGTCGGTCTTCTTTCTTCTTTCTTGATGGAATAAGGCGCGACCTTTAAACTGCGAGCGTAGCATACTCGAGCTGTCTTCGGGTCGGCCTTGATAGTAACTATCTTTCCCTTATCATCAGGGAACTTCATGGCCATGTGTGCGGTGGAGACAATGGCACCCAGCTGATTCAGGGTTCTCCTTCCAATGATGACGTTATAGGAGGTATCGGCGTCAATCAATATATATCTTACCTCCACCGTTTTATAGGCATCACTTCCACCAAATGTGGTAAGAAGGTCAATGTATCCACGGGAGTGGACCCGTTCTCCAGCAAATCCGAGCAGGGGCTCGGGGTATGGCTTGATCATGGACTCAGGAATCTCGAGCTGTTTGAACACCGACCAATATAGCACATCGGCCGAGCTGCCCTGGTCTATCAACACTTTGCGCACTCGCCAGTTGGCTATGGTACACGAGATGACCATGGGATCAGTTTGGTCGGGGTCATCTCTGCTGAAGTCGGCGTCAGAGAAAGTGATGGGGGGCAACATTCTTTTCTTGGGAGTCCTTATATGATTAACGCTTCTCGCGTATCTTTTCCGGGATGATGACGTCGTTCCTCCCCCTGCAAATCCTCCAGCAATTGTATTGATGGTCCCCTTCACCTTATCCGGGTTCTGATCGGCTTCTTTTCCCCAACCTCTGTTTCTACGCTTATTCTGGCCATCCCGGGGATCACGCTCTGAGTCCCGGGGTCTTGTCTTGTAACTCGGCCCAGCATACTTTTCTGGGTGCTTCTGCTCCTCTTGAACGAACCTCCTTAACTCACCCGATCTTACAAGTCGTTCTATCAAGTCTCGCACTTGACGACAATCTTCTGTGGTGTGCCCTGTGTTTTGGTGATAGGCACACTGCTTGGTCGGATCAGCGTTGTTTGGAGACTGCGAAGCCTTAGGGCGTTGGACCAGTTCAAGTGCGCAGGCTTCTCTAAAGATTCTTTCTCTAGACGCATTCAAAGGGGTGTACGAGGTGTACGTATTGGCTCGTCGTTCCTTCTTTGACTCTGGCCGACGAGAAAAAGAGGACTCCTTTTGTTTGGGTGGGAGATCCTGCTCTCGAGCTCTGCGTTTAGCAGCCGAATTTTCCTCTATACTCATGAAGCGGGCGGCTCGGGAACGAAGGTCGTTCATGTCAATCGGCGGTTCAGCAAAAAGAGAGTCCGAGAAGGGGCCGGGGTTGAGCCCGGCCTGTATGGAATGTAATGCTACAGCGGGATGAAGGTCAGGGATATTCCGGCATGCCAAGGCGAAGCGAGACATATAGTCCCTAAGGGATTCCTTTTCTCCTTGCACAAGATGATGGAGTGACAACGATGTAGTCGGTGTCGGCTTGGCATCAGCAAAACGAGCTTGGAAATGATGGTACAGAGAATCAAATGAGTCTATTGATAGAGGAGGGAGTGAGAAGTACCAATCTAGTGCTATCCCCTTCAGAGTAGATGGAAACATCCGACAAAGCACATAATCATCCTCTACTGTCATAGAAGCTTGGGTGAGGAAAGCCCGTACATGAGTTACTGGGTCTGTGGTCCCCTCATACTTATCCTGAGATGGCCACCTCCAGGACTCAGGGACCTGGGCAGATAGAATAGCCGGGATGAATGGATGGAGATTCCATACATTACCCCATCCTGGTGCACGAGGGGGGCCTAGGTCTGTGAACGGCTGAGCTCGACTGTGAGGCACATGTCCGGACGAGCTCCCAAGGTTGGTGGGCGCACCTGGAGAGACATGTGGCCGAGCTCGACCATGAGCACTAGCCGGGGATGTGTTTGGCCAAACTTGAATACCAGAATCTGCATTCTGCGTTGCCGAACCTCTTTCATACCTATCTTCTTCGGCGTTTCGGGGTTGACTGGGGCCAGCGCGTGAATTAGATCTAGACTCCTCCCTATGTCTTGGTTCCTCATCCTGATTAAGACCAAGAGGAGCTCTACCATTTGTCTCTTGATTCTTCTGTCGCAAAGTCCGTAACTCCAAGAGATCCGCCTCTCTCGTTGTTGAAGAACGGCTAGGCTCGCCTTTGTGTACTCGCAAAGCCCTTTCGATCTCTCGATTGTGGACTCGCAAAGCCTCCACGCGAGCCTCCATTCTTTCCTGTGCCTCGGCCAAGGCAGCATCTATACTTGATTGTATAAGGTCTGCCACGGCGGGATCCACCGTGGCGTTAGAGTGGTTGCGCGTATAAACCATCTTGATCAAATCTAAAAGAACTTGAGTGTAATCTGAAGGCTTTTAGAGATGGAGAATGAAATTGTGGTGGCGGGATAAGGGATTATCTCGCCCCACGGTGGGCGCCAAATGTTCTTACCAGAATATTGGGGTGTCCGAGTTCAACTCGGCCCTCAGAAATTCTGGTGACGGAGGGGTTTGTTCCCTCGTTGTAGGAGTATCAGTTATTAGTCTCTCTGTCCTTTTTTGTTGAATCCTCTTTATAGGGATTATAATTGAGGTTCAATTATTAATTTAGGTCCGCAAATCACGGTAATAAATAGACATATCCCATAATATCAGGGAAAGGTAATATTGATGGGTCCATGTCAATTGTCCATATTCGTCCAGCTTAGCCGGTCAGTGGGGAGAGCCCGGCATTGCTGGGAGGAGCTCGGTGGCTCTCCCCAGCCCGGTACATAAACAATTTTGAAATTTGAATCCTTATACTGTTATAGTCATTTTCTAATCTGTGTAATTGAATTATTGACTTGAAGTTCAAACGTGGAGTTGGTATGCAGATAGCAAAAGTAAAAGTGAAGAAGAGGCTAGTTACAACCAGAGTGTTTGGGATTTGATGGTTTATTTGAAGTTGGAAAGTAAGAATAGAAGGCAAACATGGTGAAGGTAATAAAAAGAGGGTAAGAGCACAGGGCTAACAGGGAGGGTTTCTGATGATTAAAGAAAAAAAAAGTGAGAGTGTTTTCATTTGTTTTGAAAACAGAGGGGGTTTTAATTTTTTTTATTTTATTAAGTGAAGGAGAGTGTTCCAGTGTGGGCAACTAGCCAAATGTGATTACAAAGATTAAAACAGTCAATCCAAGAGGTATTTCTCAGTCTGAAAATACACTCAAAATCTATATAAAGCACATAATAAAACCATTCAGAATAATACACATCACAAGTCTCTATGTTTCAAGAGAATGTCTTTACAGACGGTGCAGATCGATTTGAAAATCAGAGAAACATGATTTAGTCCAAATATAAATGGGAATGATGATAAGGAAATAGATAGCTTATAGTACCCCCATTTTCACGAGAAATTAAGTAAAACAATGTTTTACATATCTTAAACTAATAGTCAAAATATTCAAGAAAGGCGTGCTAAATGTTGTTGGAAAGTTGTCCTCAAGTTAGATCCAACAATATTTTATATTTAAAATAAAATATTTAACAACCCATCTTGTTTTTTGAGATCAACTTTTTAATTTTTTATCAGAAAATATTTTTAGGGTTTTATTCATTTATACTATGTCGTACTCATTTATGTAATTTATTTAGTGATTTTGCTGCATTAATATTTTTCCACTATTATGTGAATAGAGCGTATTATGAGTTATTTTATAAAAGCATTTTTGTTGTATACGTTGACATTTTTAGAGTGAATATTCTTTCTGGACTAGGTCATTTGGATTTTGTTCATATCATTTTCTTTTTGCTTTGCATTTACCTTTTGGTAAAGATATTAAGGAATATAAGTAATATTTTAAATTTCATAAAAATATTAATTTGAAACAAATTAATTACTCACACCCTAGGTAACAACTAATCCCTACCAAGTAACAAATTTCTACAAGATTAATGGTATTCCTAAAAAAATATAATGCATAAGAAGGCCATGTAAGATATAAGTCAGGCGAGTTCACATCATCATCTTCCAAGTGTCTTGCTGAAAAGATTGTAAGTTTATTTACATTCTTAATTGATGATATTGTTTTTTAAAAATTTTGCATGTTTTAATTAAAGTAACAACAACAACTATTCATTACTTGCAGAATTCCCTAGTTGAGTAGAGCAGTCAGGGATCATTTGTGGCATAGGGAAGGGATGACATACTTTCATCTGCCATTGGCAAACCCGAACACCCAGGACGTGTTTGTGGCGTTGGTCAAGGTGTGGGGATTGTTTCATACTTTAGAAAATCTTTTCACCATCGATGTTTTGACTCTCCAATCAACCAACAAACAATAGAGTCCTTGAGGCAAAGAATCACTGAAGTGGTTACCGCCAAGATGAGGGAACAAATAACAGAAGAGCTGGTTGCAAAAGTTTCACAGAATATCATGCAACAATTAAGCCTACAAGGTTAGTGTCTAGGAACTGCTACAGAGGTGAGGCAAACTGTTCGTGTTAGCACGAAATTAGGTTGCTCACCAGACGGGGGCATCCTCGAAGATGCTTGTCAATGTGGGTTGTATGTTGAAGAAAACCCAATTAGATTGGTGGCCATTGGATGAGTTGTAGGGGCGGAGCAACCATACATGGTAAGCCCGTGCGAGATGATGAGTTGAGGGTCACCGTTGACGACACATATGACCCTGGTGCTCCACTACCCTTGCCCACTGAAGAGGTGCTGGTGGTAGGACAAGCTCTTGATACTTTCATTGCATGGCGAAAACATCTTGTTAAGCAATTGGGTGCAAGGTGTGTATTGTTTTTATATTTATTATTAACTTATAATATATTGATCATGTTTCTAAAAATTTATTTTATTAGATCAAATCCCCAAAGAAGAAACTTACACCCAGAAACCCACCACTAGAGCCAAAACCAATTGATGATCCTCTACAGTGCTTGATGGAGTTAGCTAATAAGATTATGAGCAAAAGTTTGGAGCTCTATTGGGATCAAAATGTCTTTGGTAGAGGCAACAACATGCCTCTATACATTCACATGTCAGATTGCATGGAGATGTATTCAGGCATGGACGAGATGAACCTAAGTCACATGCAATTTATGTAAGTACTTTAACTATTAAATAAATATGTTAATTTTCAAATTTATTACATTTTCTAACATGAATTTCAATATGATTCAGGTATTTGAATAATCTATCTATTGAAATGGGCAAGAACAATGTCTATGGATTCCTTGAACCACAATCCATATTGGGCTTGACAGATAATTCACCTGATGCCAAGTCATATATCATGGATTGGATTGGCCAATCGAACAAGAGCATCTACCTTGCACTATACCTTAACAAGTATAATTTATATTGATATACTAAAATTTAAACAAAAAGTATAAATAATCATTTATGTCACACGTAGTCGACATTGACAACTTATTGTTCTTTGCCCGATGGATCATCTCGCGGTCTTCTTTTGTTCCTTGCACAAACCTCTCCCTCCGAAGTTGAAGAAAGTACTTGAAGGGTATGTAAATGTTATTTAATTGTTAACTTTCATTTGACTTATATTTAATTATTATAGTGTGACATTTATGTATAATTTAATTTAACCAGTATTCATGTTGGACATCATATGCTCACGAGCAATAGTCGTTCTAGACCAAGACTTGATTTTGTAATAACAAAGGTAAAAATGTTTCTCTTAGGAAACACAATTACAACATTATGTACACTTCTAATACAATTAAGGTGTTATGATAAATCATTTAATTCTTTGTAGGCTAATAAACAAACCTATTGACCGCAATGTGGTTTCTGTTCATGCAGTGGATGAAAAACATAATTCGGATGAGATAACAGATCATTGGGTAGAGGTACATACTTTTTACCTACATCTGTTTGGTAATTTAATTAATGATACATACTTGTTAATAATTATTAATTATTTTCCAGACCTTTAGTGACTCAATGTCATTTGCTGAAGAAGCCATCGACTACACTCGCAAGCAATGAACGACATTTTTAGTGTATTGTAATAAGAAACAGAACATAGATGAGTCTTCTAAAGCTGATAATTAGAAATAAACATGTAAAGTTTTGAATTTAATAATTTTTAGTTAAGTATTTGGATTATATCATCATTTCAGTGAGTAGTAGTTAATTATAGCCCTAGTAAATACAAATTTGTTATTTAGAATAGTTTCTAAGTTAAAGTATAACTTTTGATTTATGAACCATTTTATTTATTGTCAATTGTTAAATTATTGGAAAATATATGTATGGACTGTTTTTTGTGGCTGTCTGAGTAATAGTTTCTAAATAGGTATAAAAATTTGTGGGAAAACCGTAAAAAACAAACAAAATATTTTAAAAAAAATTAAGCAGACTACGACGGTTTTAACAATAATCGTCATAGTCTGTTTAATTACCCTTACACACTACGACATGTTAAACTAAAACCGTCTTAATCAGATAAAACAGACTACGACGGTTTCAAACTACGACAGTTTTAATTAAAATCGTCGTAGTCTGTTTTATCAAACTATGACGATTTTAGTGCGAACCGTCTTAATTAGTCTGCAAAAATAGACTACGACACCAGATGCAACTACGGTTCATGAACCATCGTTATCTGTCTATTTAAACCGTCTTTATCTATCTTAATTTTATGTACCAGGGTCATCAACTATCAGTCGTTTGCATAAAGTAATAATAGATTGGTTTATTATGCCCCGTGAAAATGGATAACAATGTTGAAATTTATTCTCTAATCTTAAATATAATTTATATTTTTACTCTTAACTTCTATTTTGATTATTCTAAATTTTAAAATTATAAGAATAACAATTTTCTCATGAATAACATTTTTGTTTATAATATTTCGGGAATACTACATCAATCCATGAAACAATTACTCGATAACTTATTTTAATAATCACATGGAATGAGGTGTGTATAATTTTGTTGATTTTTTATTAAAAATATTATTATTTCCACGCTTTTTTATATTTCATTTTTCTATTTCAATAGAATGATTGGAATGCCTAGCGTATGTCAGGTTGAGATTATTTTTAGAAAAATAGTTCTGTAAATCTGCTTTAGGTATGTTCGGGTAGTGGGAAAAAAAAAGTGAAAAGTGTAAGGAAGGATTTGAATTGTGTTTCTAAAATGTTTTCGCAAGTTTTTTTTATTAAAAATAAGTATTATAAAATTCTAGATACATTTTTTTTTAAGATGATATATAAAATATTTTTTAAACAAATATAAGAATTTCAATATAGCCTCAATTAGTTAATAAAGCAGTAAAGTAAAGAAGGAACATAAACAATTTTTATATTAATTCATCTTATTAAACTATGTTTAGGTTCCTAACAACGATTAAAATTTCACTATGATGAATGAATATAAACATTATTTGACCTCAACTACTTCTACATAATGTAACACTCTGAAGTTTCTTTTCTTATTCAGTGTTATAGTTGCGTGAATTATACATGTAACTAATTTAAATTTCTCCTTATTTTAGAACTTGTTGATTTAATTATTTATTTAAAATTTTGAATTTTAGGAATTTGGGCTTCAAAATTTTAATAAATTAGAGTTACGCTTTATTTTAATTAAATTGACAAAGTTCTTAAAAAGCCAATATTAGTTGGGTGTTTTGGAATTGCTATTGAGTACAGATGTGTATTTTTGAACTCCAAATAAAATGAGTGTGAAGAAGATCCCAAAATTTTATTTGAAATGATAGAAATCTCTTAATTATTCGTTATCTCTTTTTTTCCATTTTGTTAAGTTAAATTTGTTTCTAAAGGCAAATTATACTCTTCAAATTTAATAATTATAGTACATAATGATAAATGTTTAAATTTATAAGATGAATGAGTCTTTTAGACTTATCAGATGCAACCTTTGTCTAGCTAGATGAATGACTCTTCTAATAAACACTGGTTACTCTATAAGATGAAGATGAAAGACAAGTAATGAAGACCAGACACATGACATAAACAGAAGATAAGTATCCATTCTTTACATTTAATGTGTGCTATTAGTCTTTAATCTTTATGTCCTTACTTGTGCAGGATTTCTTTTATCTACAAATAAACGTTCAAAACTCAGCTTAAGTTAACCTCGTATCTTTTAAATGAAGAGTACAAAAGCTAAAAAGTATACTTCTGACATACAAAGATTTGGAGCAAAAAATAGATAAACTTTTTTATAATATTTGAATCTCGTATCAAAACAACTTTTTGCGCTTGAGTTGATAAGTTCATACGATAAGTTCATACTTGCATTAAATGTTGAAGAATGTCACTTGTTTCTACTGTCAGAAAAAGAAGATTTGAAACTTACTCTGTTTAATGACTATCTCTAATCTTCTCCTATATAAAGGCTTAACCATGAAGAGTTCAAGTTGGCTCAAGTTGGTGAGAACCCTACAATTCAAAAAGAACGCAAGACTCTATCTTTCTCGCTCACAAAATATTTTCGTAATTAGCCTTTATAGTTTGTGTTAGTATTTAAAATTCTTCTCTACATAAAGGATAATTTTTTTGTTAGACAGACCTTTCTATAAATCTACCTTTCGTAGTAGTTAGCCTAAGGAGGCTTTGCTCAAAAAATATCTGGAATGGTTATTATGAAGAAACTAGGTTTCAAATAATACTTTAGAAAAATTAGCCTGAAAGAGACTATTTTTTAAACAATACTTGGATTAGACACGAATGGTTAGTTTCCAAACAATACTATAGTAATAATAGAATCTTAACTTTTTCTAAGAAATTGAACATGATCTTTTAATATCCAAACTAATATAAATCCTTTAATAACTTTTATTTACTTTATAATGCTTGTTATTAACTAGGGTTAGTTTGAAAAAGTTTTACAAACATTATTTAAATCATCTGCTAAACATATTTGGTATATCTGCGTCTGATTTTATTGGACTTAGTTTTTAAACATATCTGTAAATTTTAATTACACAATTCAACCCTCTTTTTTCATATATTTTTGCCTTTACACTTTTTTCCTTTTTTATTAAATAATTCAAATTAGTTGCCTTTCATGTGTGTTGGCAATTACAAAATGATGTTGCCTTATCCGTATGTTCCTTTCATCAAATATTATAAATTAGTTTCTTTCTTTATTCTCTCGTTCCCTTTCACTTTCATTTCTCTGTCACGTTTTTTTGCCACTATCACAAGAAGGTTCATTTTCCCCTTATCCAATTATTCAAAATCACTCTAGAGGTATTAGAAATTTAATTGTTGAGCATTCTTCATGTTTTCTTCACCGCTATAGGACATTGAAACTTCTTGGCTAGAGTTTGGAAATTGTGATCCTCTTCCTTCCAAATTCCCCCTTGCACATGTTTGCCTCAAACTTAGATTAAGGGTAGTTTTGCAAATTTAACGTTAATGAGTGTACCATATTTTATAATCCTCTTAGGTAAAATTAAGTTGTATTGTTGATGTTTTATGATATATGTATATATGCAAATATAAGGATGAATTTCTTGATGCGTCTATGTAGTTGTAGTTCTAATGATAGTTATTGGATGGTGGTTTTGATGCTTACAATTAGTGTAATTTTGAGTTATTGATCAATTTTCTATTATTTTTGTTATAGACGATTAAGAACTACTAAAAATTGAGTGTGATGATTAACTTTTCGAGTGTTATGATCTTTTTGTTGGTTACCTTGCTGTTTGAGTGCCTGTTGCGGTGTCTTGGGTACGAGTGAGTAGGGGTGGGCGAGTAAGTTAGAATGAGGGAAAATGAGCGAGAATTAGTGAGAAGTTGAGAGAAAACTAGAAGATTGAGTGTTGAGATTTGTTTTTGAATGAGAATTGAACTCAAATGATCCTTTTGCACAAATTAATTTGACCACTTTAGACTTGTTGGAACCATTATTAGTTTGTTTCGAAAAGCTTTGGTATCAGTTACGAGACTTTTGAACCACTTTTGTTAGCAATTTGGAGGCTCAGAGAGTTGAATTTATAATTAGGTCATTTTAATCATAATTGAACCTTCAATCAACCTTAAAATATGTCTTTAACCATGTTACAGTGCGTAAGAAGGAACTATGGTGAAAGTTATGGCTTAGGCAATGAATTTTGCAGAAAAATATAGATGGTAAGAATTCTGGTTCCATCGTAATCGATTGTGACAATGTGGTTAAGTTTCATGCATCACGGAGCTATCAATTACCTCTACTTGAAGGTACTTATTTTGAATTTCCTTCTTCTGGATGGTAGTATGTCTTGTTTATAATGTTTGTTATGCTTCATTTTCATGTTGTCATACTCATGACTGTTACATGTAGTTTAGAATGAGAATTAGTAGAATGAATGGGTTGAGGGGTTGTTTATGTTAAAGGAGACATATCTGCATAAAATAAGTTACGAGCAGGGTGTTTGGATGGGGTATCTTTGAAGATACTCAAGAATGTGATTATGAGAGTAAAATATACTCATGATTGGTTCAAGGTTAAAAAAATTACTCTTGATAAATAGGATTCCTAGGAAGCAAATTTCCACATTTTTTATACCTACCTCCTCTCATGGGTACGAAAGATTCTCGTCCCATGGGAATGATAATAAAAAGTTAAAATTACAATTAAAATCTTATTAAAAGTTAAAAACCTCAAATTATCCTTTCTTAATCTTTATTCTCTTTCTATATTTCCTCTATCATCTTCACAATGTTTATCTTCAACTTTCATCATTCCAGCATCGTCATTTGTTCTCGTCGTTCAAGTTCTTCTATTTAGTTAAGGTATTTATGGATTTATGGATTATTCTTGAGTTTATGAATTTTTGAATTTATGAATTTATGAATATATCGATTTATGTATTTATGAATTTTTGATCTAATGATTTGCATATAAAATTGATTTTAATATATTACTTTTAATATGAATAATTTGTATGAGTTTTATGAAATGTTATGATTTTAATGAAAGACAAGCATTAAAATTGATTTATTGATGATATTTTAAATTTTAAAATTAGGGGTATATTTGAAAAATAAAATAATATTTCTGAAAATGTTATTATGAACTAAACATAAGAATAATGCATTCTTAGGAATGTCATATAAAATTCCCAAGAATCTAGTTTACAAACTAAGCACAGGAATCTATTTAACATCCCTGAGAATTTCATTCCCAGGAATGTATTTCCAATTCACAAACCAAACACACCCTAAGGATTATGATAATCGTGTTTTGAAGATGAATGGGGTGTAGGCCTACTATATTGAGATAGTTAGGTTGCCCAATTTTAGATATGCCCTTGAGACATAGATGTGCATTGGAATTATCATAATTACTTGGTGAATGAAAATATTTTCGAAAAGTGAGGATGAATGAAACTAGGGAAATTATTCATTAATGGGTCGAGATAATGACTTGAGGGTTATCGCGGTGAGGAAAGCTTCCATTTTGACTGACCACCATGAGTGACAAATAACTCCCATTGCAACACTAGTTACCCTAACTATTATGGTTTATTATCTCTAGTGAGAGTGTCAGAGGTGATATATACTCTTAGACATAGCTCAATACGGTCTAATGTACCAACATAGCATGAAAGTGAGTTGTCAGTTGCATGCATCGTTCTGGGTTATATAGTATTGTTGATTACCTTATATTTAATTGTTGTTATTTTTATTATTAATGGAATTTGTGAGGTAGTCCTTTGGTTTGTGTATGTGGTTTGACACTTGTAATAACTGTTGAGATACAATCAAAGTCTTACATAAGAGGAACAATGAAAAGTTGAAAGGAGAAAAAGAATTTTTACAATCAGAAGATTCTACTGCAAGGAAAGATGACTCTAGAAATCAGAAGATTCTGATATATGGAAGGATCGCTCTATAAGAGTTTTGCTAACAAGAAGATTCTAATGTAAGGAAGGATCGTTGCAAAAGTGTATGACTTTGAATTAAGGGGAGATTTGTTGTGTCTTCTGATAATTCAAAGTCTAACATCCGTGAGGAGTAAAAAGAGAGAGAGGTGAAAGACTATATATGATAGAGTCATAAGTTTTTTCACTCGCAAATGAGTGTATTAGATTTTAGGTAGTGATGGAGGACTATCTCCCAAAGCCCAACAAACTCTCCAAGTAAAAGTTAGAGGAAAAGGTCAATGGTAAAATTAAAGTCAAAGAAGAAGGAGGACCTTATACTTTTAAATTGGGCTAGAAATAAATTCGCTGTTATTTTTGGTGTCTTTGTAAAGCTGACTTAAAGGGCTACAAAAGCTATGAAGACATCAAAGTCCAGTTCTAACTGCATCTAGGAGGAAATTAGGCTTGAAAGTAACATTTGGATATTGCCAGGATGTTCCAGCGGGGTGCTGACCAGGTTCAGTATTTCGAGCATAATGTGGGCTACAAAACTCCAATTAATTTTGTCTTGGTGGCATGTTAAAGCTTACTTAAAGGGCTACAAAAGCTATGAAGACACCAAAGCCCAGTTCGGACTTCATCTAGGAGGAAATGGAGCTTGAAGTTAACTTTGCTACCAGGATTTTCCAGCGAGTTGTTTAATTGTTTAGGTCTATTAGTTTCTTTAAATTATGTATTAGTTTTAAGACTTGAATTTGGGGCTTATAATTGTAAAGTGTGCTTAGCCTAGGGTGTCTCTCATCTCACCATTGATCACTCATTTCATCCTAGGGTGGAGAACATTTTAGATTTCTAACCTTTGGCATTTGTTTCATTAGGCTCAAGCATCAATCATCACAAATGGGATCAAATTTGCTAATAGCATGATAATTGAACTTGTGGTGTGTTTTGCATGTGCCTAGACATATATGCCCTGTTTTTGCCCTATTTTGGACCCCTATTTGTGGCTACCATGCACCTTAAATTGAGCTTAATTCATGCCTTAATTTCATCAAAATCATTTCCCAAATTTTTGTGACAAATTGGACAAGTTTGCAAGCAATTTTCCAGCTTAGTGACGGTTTTCAGTAATTCCGTGACAATTTTATGTTTGCTTCTTGTTCAACGACTTTTTCTGGGTTTTGATGGCTACTGGGCACTTTATTTGAATGTTTACACATATATAAGCTCAACTGGAAGGTTTCATAATTTTCCAATACCATTTCATATGCTTTTGAGTGCTCAAAAGTTTGGAAAATTGTGGTGACGGTTGTGTTGAAAATTCCAGCATTTGGTACTTGTTTGTGTGATTCTCTTTGAGTTTTATTTTCAAATTTTTTCCAGTTTTTAAATAGTAGTTTTCCTTCATTTTTAGTGCAATAAATACAATAGCCTTTGTCTTCATCATTAATTTCCATTTGAGTAGCCAATTTATTCATTGAGTTGTCCTTTTTATTGTTTGTCTTCCTTGTTTCCTACTAGTTTTGTCTAGAGTTTGTCTTCTTGACCTCCTTAAGCTTTGTGGCTGAATTGTTCCACTTTCACTTGGAGAAAATTGGACTTGATAATTAATAGAGTTTTCTCAAGAAACTCTAAGTGAGAGTGAGAGGGAAAAGGCTAGAGAGTACATCATAGAAAAAGCCTCTTAAGTGTGCAAACAAGAGTGTTGAGTGAAAACACTTAGTTGAATGGTAAGGATTTATTCTCTTATATTATTTTTGCTTATAACATCTTCCTTACAGCAATGGATAGTTCCCCAAGTGTTGGAAATGAATTATCTCCTAGAACCCAAAAGGTTATGGATGCCATGATGGAGAAATTTATGCACTTCTAACACAACCTCAAGAATGAGCTTAAAGAGAGTGTCAATGAGGTGAGGGAGAAGAGTCAAAAGAGAATGAGGGAGGAAGAGGATATAAGGAGGGAATATGAAAGAGTAATAAGAGAAGAAAATGAGAGAAAAGAAAGAGAGCCATCTAATAGAAGAAGAGGGGAGAGAAGAGGGAATAGTAGTAGGAGAGAGTACGCCTCACCTAGAGAGAGTGTGGGAGAAAGTAATTTTGATGAGGATTATGCCTTCCATGCATATGAAAGGAGGACTAGAGGAAGAGAGAATACCCAAGGGCATGGCCGACAACCCCAAGCTTTTCCCTATGGTGGAGGAGCAGGGCAAGGTGGAATCAACACCAAGATTAAACTACCTCAATTCTTGGGAGAAGGTGGAGTCGATTCCTACTATGATTGGGTGATGAAGGTGGACCAAGTGTTCTCTTGCCACAACTATTTGAGGGATGAAGAGAGGTTGAACCTTGCCATTCTAGAGTTTGAAGGGTGTGCTCTAATATGGTGGAATCAAGTGTTAGTGGATGTTTTTGCTAGGAGGAGGTCACAAATCACTTCATGGATTCAATTGAAGGATGTCATGAAAGAAAGGTTTGTTCCTCACTCTTACACTAGAGATTTACATGTTAAATTGCAAAGACTAACACAAGGGTCAAAGAGTGTTCAAGAATACTACAAGGACCTTGAATTGACTATGCTTGGGGCGGACTACCAAGAGGCAAGGGAGGCCACCATTGCTAGATTCATCCATGGTTTGAACCATGACATTCAAGACATCCTAAAGCTCCAACACTATGTCACTCTTGGAGATGATTTGCATAAGGCCATGAAGATTGAGGATCAATTGAAGAGGAAAGCAACTTGCAAGAGGTCTTTCACACCATACAAATCATCTTGGAAGGACAAAGGGAAGAAAAAGTATACTTCTTCATCCAAAACCAAGCATGACTGAGAGGATCCAAAAGGTAAGGAGGTAAAGTCTAAACCTAGTTCAATTAAATATTTTAAATGTTTGGGTCATGGTCATATTGTTTCTCAATGTCCCAATAAGAAAACTATGGTTGTGAGAGTGGATGAAGATATTACTAGTGATGAGTCACAAGCTTCTTCAAGTGGTAGTAGGGATTCAAGAAGAGAAGGAAGTGAATCAAGCTTAGTACCCGAAGAAGGAGACTTGTTGATGATGAGGAGGATGCTTGCAAGTTCATGCAAAGACTTGGATGATACACAAAGAGAGAACATTTTCCACTCAAGATACTTAGTGGAAGGGAAGGTATGCTCTCTTATTATAGATAGTGGTAGTTGTACAAATGTAGTTAGTTTTAGACTAGTTAATAAATTAGGTTTGAAAATTTCTTCACATCCAAAATCATATAAATTGCAATGGCTTAGTGATAAAGGTGAACTAGTAGTTGATAGACAAGTCTTGATAGCTTTCACCATAGGTAAGTATCATGATAATGTACTTTGTGACATAGTCCCTATGGAAGCATCACATATCTTACTAGGAAGACCTTGGCAATATGACAGACATGCAATACATGATGGATTATCTAACACTTATGTCTTTTCTCATGGAGGTAAAAAGGTTAACCTTAAGTTATTAAGTCCGCAAGAGGTTTGTGAAGACCAATTAAAGATGAAAATCAAAAGAGAAAGTGAGAGGCAACAAGCTTTGGCCAAGAGAACCATTGAAAATGAAAAATCAAGTGGAAAACATGCCTTGGCCGAGACTTCCAAATTAATTACAAGAAATGCCACTATTGATTCTAAAGGTAAAAACAAGTGTGAAAGGTTGAAAGAAAAAAGAGCTAACTTGTGTAAGGCTACCCATGACATTAAGAGAGAAATCCTCATTAGGAAATCCATATTTTTATGCTTACCTAACCCCATTTCTTTGAGCTTGCAATGTGTAGGTAATCATAAGATAAAGGAAGACTTGATGCTTGAGGATTAACTAAAGGGAAGTTTAAGCTTAGTTCTTTATATGATGCATTTGTTTATGCTTATGCTAATCTTTGTCTAAAGAATGTTATTAGGTTGTTTCCCAAAGAAGCATGGTCGAATCAATGTGAGGTGTTTGGTAGCAAAGACGTGAAGGATATAAGACCAAGGGTACCTTGTGAGATGTCCAAAGGAATCACTTTCAAGAATTATTGTGTTCTAGAACCAAGTGAGAAGTTGTGCATAGAGGAACCATGGAGTCACTTGGGAAGAGGGAAAGGAGTACTTGAAGATTATGCATTATTAAAAAGGGAGACTTCCTTGCCTTTTACTTCTCCTATTAATTCTAACTTGCACAACACTTTTTGTGACACAATAGACTTTCATGGCATTAGACCTTGGAAAATATTTGAGAATACTAAGTTGGAATTCTTACTTGAGCCTACTAATGGTTCTAATTTTGATGTTAAATACCCTTTTAGGTGGCAGAAGGAATTTAAGAAGGAGGGAACATCACAAGTTTCTACACCTAAAAGAAGTATCTTAAAGAAGAGTTTTAACAAAGTGGAATACACATGGATTGAAGAACTAGTGTCTACACATCTAAAGGAGGAATTAGAGACTCCTTGGAGTTTGGGTTTTATCATAGAAAATCACTTGCATTCTTTCTTTACTTCTCTACATTGTGATATTGATATTAGTGGGCAAACCATCTTGATATTAAATGCTAAACTTAAGAGAGTTTGCTTGATCTTTGATCCGGGTAAAATTGTTTTGTAGGTAAGAAGCTAAGACAACATGAGGACAAGTTGGCCACAAGAAGGAGGGTTTGATAGAGGATCATCTCCCAAAGCCCAACAAACTCTCCAAGTAAAAGTTAGAGGAGAAGGTCAATGGTAAAATTAAAGTCAAAGAAGAAGGAGGACCTTATACTTTTAAATTGGGCTAGAAATAAATTCGCTGTTATTTTTGGTGTCTGATAAGGTTCAGTATTTCGATCATAACTTGGGCCAAACAACTACAATTAAGTTCTTCTTGGTGTCTTTGTAAAGCTGACTTAAAGGGCTACAAAAGCTATGAAGACATCAAAGCCCAGTTCTAACTGCATCTAGGAGGAAATTGGACTTGAAAGTAACATTTGGATATTGTCAGGATGTTCCAGCGGGGTGCTGACCAGGTTCAGTATTTCAAGCATAATGTGGGCTACAAAACTCAAATTAAGTTCGTCTTTGTGGCATGTTAAAGGTTACTTAAAGGGCTACAAAAGCTATGAGACACCAAAGCCCATTTCGGACTTCATCTAGGAGGAAATGGAGCTTGAAGTTAACATTGCAATGCTACCAGGATTTTTCAGCAAGTTGTTTAATTGTTTAGGCCTATTAGTTTCTTTAAATTATGTATTAGTTTTAAGACTTAAATTTGGGGCTTATAATTGTAAAGTGTGCTCAGCCTAGGGTGTCTCTCATCTCACCATTAATCACTCATTTCATCCTAGGGTGGAGAACATTTCAGATTTCTATCCTTAGGCCCATTGCACTTTCATTTAAGTTGGTCAACTTTCTCATTGTACTCACTTTTGGTCAAAATTAATGAAATAGAATTTCTAAGATTTGTGTCTTGAGAAAAGGAGAGAGCTCTCCTAGGGTTTCTTCCAAGAATCTTGAATCTTATCATGGATCCATGATCCAAGTGGCGATTCTCCAACCAAGCTTATTGGGTGCTTCATCCATGGCGCTTACCACACTTCTTCCTTCTTCCATTTTTGCTATTTCTTCTTCTTTGTCCTAAACCGTGAATTCTAGTGTTAATTCCGCAAGCTACTTCAAATCAATTGAGTGTTGAATGATGGGTGAATGAAGATTAGACACCCCTTTACTTATCCATGAAGATCCCTTACAAGTTCCTCATGGGTTTGCATCAGGTAGTGTATGTCAAAATCATAGGAGGGTTGATAATTTTTCCCTGCAAAAATTGTGTTTGAGAGGGTTCGTAATATTTCCTTGCAAAAATTATATTTAAGAGAGTTTATTATTTTTACTTGCAGAAATTATATATATATATATATATATGAGGATTTGTAATTTTTTCATTCAAATATTACAAGTAGTGAATTTTACTGTTGTCGTAAAGTAGGTATTGAGACACCGAACGACGTTAATTTTAAGAACAAGATAACCATAGATTAAATAAAATTCTCACTTTATCACACTTAGATTCTTTTTTTGGAAAACACAGTTACCTAGTATTATAATTTTCATTGCACTTTACACACAACTCATTTCTAATATATCTCATGAATACTGATCTACCTTAGAGGTCATGAATTTTGCCTTCAAGAACTTGAATAGAAAATTTTAAAAAAGAAATAAGGTATGTTCATCCTTAACCCGAATCTCTCACCCATGACTGCTTACAACCAGATTGTTTGGGATTTGAATTTGATGGTTTTTTTTAAGTTAGAAAGTAAGAAAAGAAGGCGAAGATGGTGAAGGTAATAAAAAGAGGGTAAGAGCACGGGGCTAACAGGGAGGGTTTCTGATGATTAAAGAAAAAGGAAAAAAAAAGTGAGAGTGTGTTCATTTGTTTCGAAAACAGATGGGGTTTTAGTTTTTTATTTTATTGTTACAAGTGAAGCAGAGTGTTCCAGTATGGCCAACCAGCCAAACATGATTACAAACATTAAAACACATTCACTCCAAAAGGTATTTCTCAGTCTGAAAATACACTTAAAATCTATGTAAAACACATAATAAAACCACTCAGAGGATAATACACATCACAAATCTCTATGTCTCAAGAGAATGTCTTTACAAACGGTGCACCATTAATATCTCTTACTCTATGTCAACTAAACATCTTCTTAATGAATTGAACAACAAGAAAAAAATATTTAATGGATGATCAGAATTAAAATTGCGATGTCCATGTTATGCAACATTTCAGTTTTACTAATTGCGCAATCTCAACCGCATCCGTGTCAGCATTCGAAAAATGGGTTGCCCTTCTCTTATTTCTCCAATGGAAAGGCGTTCGATTTGAGCGATAAAGAACCAGTACTCACCAGATTGTGGCTGACATTTCCGACACAGTTCAGGACAACCAGTTATGGTCAAATCTTCAAGGGCAGTGAGGTGATGCATGTCACGTGGAAGATACGACAGCTGAGGACAGTTAACAATATGGAGCATCTTAAGATGACTCATTGTGTTCAACCACTCAGGCAGCATCTTAAGACTATGACAATTTGAAATTAACAATGTCTGTAGAGTGTCTTCGGCTCCTTGAATCCATTGAGGCAATACCTGTTGCCTTGGACAATTCTCAAGAAGTAGAAACTTCATCCTCAATCTATCGATTGGGCTTTCACAGTTCAACGACAGATTTAGCGTCTCACACCTTATTACAAACAAAACCTCTAGTTTAGGGAGAAAATGAAGAGGTAGGGACTCAAGGCTCCTACACGACTGAATGACCAAAACTTCAAGGGAAGTGAGTTGTACCCGTTTGAACATAAACTTCAAATTGTCACAATATTCAAAACTCAAAGTATGAAGATTGCTCAAGCTTGCAAACTCATTCTCTGACAGAACAGATTGTTTTGTGGTTATAGACAATTTTCGAAGGCTGATTAACATCCCTAATCCTTTAGGTAAGGTTTCAAGCCCCATGCATCCTCTGAGAGACAAAAATTGCAAATTTTGGAGTTTGCATATAGAATGAGGAAGTTTTTTTATTTTGCAGTTATTCTCAAGCCTGAGAGTTCGCAGATGCTCCAGTTTAGCAATTGAATTAGGTAGAATCTCAAAAGAGGAATCACTTAAATCTAGAATACGTAAATATTTGAATCTTCTGATCCATGTATCAAGAAGAGCTTCACTATTCACACCCATCCCACATATGGGAAAATATATAGTTCTAACACTTTTGGACATGGAGAACAAAGCCCGGCTTAGTGAATTATTTTCAACAACTGATACATGCCTTATTTGCTCAGGTAGATTGCCAGTATGGGAGTTTACCACTAGAAGGTCCTCTTTTGCAACATACAGCGCAAGATCATGTACCAAATCATGTACTTTGAAATAGTAGTAGTGGCCAAAGTCCTCAAAATCCTGAAGAAATGATCTTGAATGTAACTCACCTATATATTGCCTTGCAATATTCTCTAGCTTTTGACTTCCACTTGGAGATCCAAGTAATCCAAGTGACACCCAAATATTAGCAATTTCAGCGCTAGTGATGCCAAAATCTTTAGGATAGAGAGAGAAGAAAGTAAAACAGTGCCTCAAATAGGAAGGCAATTGGTCATAGCTCAACTTAAGGGCAGGGAAAATGTCATCTTTATTTTGTTTTAAGTTCCAAATTTCATTGTCTCTTACGAATTCCCATGTTTCTAAATCAAAATTTAAGAACAGGGAACTTCCTATTGTTCGCACAGCCAGAGCAACCCCTCCGCATTTTTTCACAATTTCTCTTCCAATATCCACTAGATTTGGATTTTTTTCCTCTTCACCTTCCTTGAATGCCCATTTAACAAACAAAGATAAACAATTTGCCATAGAAAGACCTTTTAAAACATACGGAGAAACAGTGCCCATCATTGAAGCAATTGAGTTACTTCGTGTTGTCACCAAGATTTTGCTTCCCACTATACCAACTTTTATCAAATCTTTCAACTCTACCCATTTTGCACGATCATCATTCCATATATCATCCGACACTAATAAATACTTCTGCCCAGAAAGCTTGTGTCTAAGAAGACTTTGTAACTGCTCAATATCTAAGTTGTTCAAGTTTTCTTGATGAGCAGGTGCCATAGCTGGAGCTGAAGCAGTGGCAGAGTTGATGATTTTGATAATTATCAGCCTAATGTCAAAGTCATCAGAGACACACACCCACATCTTCAATTGGAAAAGTTCATCTATCCTCTTATCATTGAACACCAACTTTGCTAGGGTTGTCTTTCCCAATCCTCCAATTCCCACTATAGGAATAACACACACACTTTTATCTCCATCACCATCACCATGAGGGTGAGGTTGAGTCAGAAGCTTGATAATTTCTTCCCTATCGTTCTCCCTCCCTATCACCCCGGAAGCATCAACATGGGAATAAGTCACTTCTCTCCTTTGCACAAGTCTGTGATCAACTTCAATCCTCCCAAGACCAAACTTGTTTCCATCAGCTGCTACCTTATCCAATCTATGCCTAATAATTTTTATTTGACGAGCCATCCGAAGACGGAAAACAAGAGAATTAGATGCAGAAAAGAAGTGGCATACCTTCATCCTTTTGCTGCTTGAAGCTTTGACAACTTGCCTTCTCAAGTTTTGGCACTGAAATCCATCCAAAACATCTTCAGCATCTAAGCATACGTTTCGAATCTGCCTGAGCCATTCGCGTAACCCATGCTTGTGCTCCTTCTTCTCCTCAGCATCCAACAGTAAACCTTTCACGATTGACAGGGTGTCTTTGATCCCTTGAAAATCCTCGTGCACATTATAGGCTCGAGAAACTTGTTCATAAACATAAGAAGCAAGCTTTCCCAATAGAGATTCGGCTATATCGAAGACAAAATATTCGGCCATGTTCTTAAGGAAAGAGCGGAAAGGAGTTGGGATTCAAGTTTTTGTTTTTGGTGATTGTGCCTTCATGTTATTCTAGTCCATATAATCTTATCACAAATCACTGTTGGTTAAACAGACCAATTGACGCGAAATCTCTTCTTGATTATGTGTAGAAACACTGATTGACTTGAGTGAGCTTGAGTCCTTGAGCACGTGTTTGATTGGATGTATTCTACTAATCACAAATTTGTCCTTAACATTTTGGACTTGGTATCTTCGTGGCATACCCATGCGTTCATATGTAATTTAAGTCCTTTAAATTCGCGTCCATAGTATCTAGCAATGACTTCAAATATAAGTTCTCGTGTGAGTCCTCAGCAACCTGTAACATCCTTTTTGACAGGGATTGCTGTAAGTTCATTTCACAATAAAATTTATGAATTCTGTGAACAAGTGAAGTTGGACTAATTGACCTTGAGTTTGTTTTACAAATTAAAATTTTAATCCCAGGAATATGAAACTTGCAAATGTAGCATTTTCATATTTGTTACGAGTTTTTTTTTTAAAAAAAATAAAAATTATTCCCCACGTTTCATCATATTTTATGTAGCATTTGCATATTTGTTACTAGTTTTAAAAAAATCACTCCCTCCATTTCCTTATATTCTGTATGACCTTTTGAGGTTTTGGTAAAGATATTAAGGAATATAAGTAATATTTTAAATTTCATGAAAATATGAATTTGAAACTAATTAATTACTCACCCTAGGTAACAACTAATCCCTACCGAGTAACAAATTTCTTAAAGGTTAAGGTTATTCCTAAGAAAATATAATGCATCATCAGCTATCATTCGTTTGCATAAAGTAATAATAGCGTGGTTTATTATTCCCCACGAAAATGGATAAAGATGTTGAAAATTTATTCTCTAATCTTAAATATAATTTAAAATTTTACACTTAATTTTTATTTTGATTATTTTAAATTTTAAAATTATTCATGGGAATGTTAAATTTAACCGAACATGTTTTGGCGCCTCATTTTGATGCAGTACATATAGTAAGTATGAGATCGACTTCATCCGATTATTTCATTTGAAATAGTTGGCTTGATGCTCCTGTGTCGGTCATAGATTAAGCAAATTTCTTAATTATCTGGTATATGTAGACATAAATGGGAAAGAAACCAGGATCAAGTTAATAAAGTTTTTCCTTTAACAACGGTAAATGTAAGAGGTAAAATATTGTCATTCTTATCTTAAATTTTTGCTATTAGCAAGGTTTTGTGATATGTCCCATACAAGTGTGTCTCATCTTCCTGTATTATCTAACAAAATTTAAAAGCATCGGCACATTATTTGAAAGTCCAAAATACATTATTAAGTTGTCGATATTCAAGAACAAAAGTGTTACCGATAAAATAATCATCATCACAAATATAATAATAAGAACTAGGGGAATAAATTTGCATGTTTTTAAGGCAAACAGGAAGTTTCACATATGATTATTCTCAATCACCATACACCATGGTCATTGCTTTTTATTTAGTTAACCACATCTTCCTATAGGATATTTTATAATTAAGCATGCTTGAAATTCTTTCTTGAAACAATCCAATCATACCTATGAATTATAAAAAAACAAGTTTAAAAATCATTTGTAATAATTTTTTGTTGGTAAATAAAATTAAATATAATAGTCTCAGGAAATTTCCACATACTAATAATGCATGTACTTATCAAGTCTGAATCAAGATTGACATTGTCTTTTGCCAAACTAGTAGGGTCCGCCTCATTGCGTGATTTTTCACCTATGTGTCCTTTTCGATTGTATGGATGACATATAAAAAAGACATGACATATCATCACTACTATTTTCATACGAACAACATACCTTGTTGATTTGGACTCCACCACTCTCATCATTTGGTGGACATTTATCATGTAGTGTTTGAAAGCATTTTACACTTCTGTTTTGCTGTCAAATTCTAAGCCAACAAATAATTCTTGTCCAACTTTCCAAATTGAATCAACACTTACACACAACAACTCTTCTTGATCAAGGTAAGTCTAGTTAATATCTGTATAATGGGACATTACTTGTCAAAAGGGTTGTTGGTTTTCACTACATTAACATCAAATAAATGTTTCATATTTGCTATTATCTAGGTTATAAATATTTAAATATCATGCTAACCTGCTGATGTGCGTCGGGCGTGCGATGATTAAGTCGCAACCCAAGGCTTGGCTATGCCAAGTATACCACAATCGTCAAGTAATAAGTATTAAAAACGGGAATTGTCGTACCCACAAAGATAAACAATTCGGAACTGTATTCTTATTTTAAATCTTACTTTTCGGAAAGAGAGAGAGTTGGTTGTTGTGAAAGCAATAATTATAAAAGAAGAAAGCAATGATTAAGAAGCGACTGGGATCCCAATTTCACCACTAATTGTTGGTCCCTGGGGTGAATCTAGAGGGATGAATAGATTCTAGTTCCTAGATAGCTTAAATTAACGTCATTTCTACTTTCTTTTTATTTCAGATAAATGTTAATCTTGTTTAACTATTCAATCAAAAGTGAATAGAAGATAAAGCAAAATATATCAAAGATACACAGCAGAAACTACAAGAAGGATCAAAGAAACATGTTAGTAATCAATATACTTGAGAAACCAATATCAGTATTTGATAGCTTCAAATTTTAGTTGATTATCGAATCAATTACCGAATGTAAACATTGTAATTTAATGTTACCGTTAAGCGTATTGACAAAAGATAAAAGCGTAAGGGAGAAGAAGAGTGCAAGGAGATTTATACTGGTTCGGCTTACGGCCTACATCCATTCTCAACCCAACAATTGTTGCAATTGGTATTCCACTATGATCCCTTTGTGTTCTTACAAGCAAATTGCACAAGCAACACAAAATGAAATTAAAAACACCCAATACAACCAGTTCTTTAACCCAAAGAACCGTTCTCCTTGATCTTGACACCTCCAAGAATCAAACTTTTGAGAAACTTTTCTCAAAGAGACTTACTCTTTCCTAGAGAGACCTCTCTCTTAGAGTAATCAACCCAAAACGAAACATAGTAAAAGATCAGTTATAGAAAACACTTGAATGTGTAGAATCTGATCAAAGATAAACACTAACAATATCAACCAATCAAAACTGGATTGTCCTTTGATAAAACTTTTCTCGAAAAACTTTGAAGTTCTTTGAACGATTTCTTAGAGAAAAGATAAAACTCAGTTTGAGAGAATATGAAAGTGTTAGAATAGTTTCAATTCGTGTATTTCCAAGTTATGAAAGAATTTGAAAAGAGGGGTTATTTATAGTTGAAAATAAAAACCCATCTTAGGCAATCAAATTGAGTTTCTAATGAGGGTAATAGATTACAGCAGAAGGGTAATCGATTATCCTAGTGAGCAAAACTCCATCTAAGTGATCTTAACTCATGGTAATCGATTACCTCAGAGAAAAATGTGAAATCTCACTTTGTTACCCACTTTTGGTAGTTGATTACTATTCTCAGGGAATCTATTACCTCAGTTGGTTACTTGAAAGTTGATTTAATCTATTACCTTAGTTGGTAATTGATTACCTCATTTTATTTTTGAAAAGAAAACTAGAGGAAATTTCAACAATTTGAATCGTGAGAAATCACACAAGATGAGCTTAGCTTACCATGACATTTCAAACTAGAACAAGCACACAAACAAGCCTAGCTAAACATCCAATACATGGAAAACTCCTAATACAATCCATCTAAGAAAACCAAAAATTACATACCATCAAAATCAAAACAACAAGAGAGAAAACTACAAGCATCTTCAAGCTTTAAGTCCAACAATCCCTCCCTTTGTGGTTTTGATGTACCAAATCCAAAGCATGGTTTTCCTAAGAGCTTAAGTTGTGTGTTGATCTTCCATGAATCCTGCAATTGTTAAAACTACCAAGCACAAAACATATGTATTGCAGGTTCACATATTTCAATCCAAAATATCAGAACATCAATCCATTCATACAAGAATATAGATTATGAATCAGAGCATAACCACAAAAAAATCATATAAACAAATTCATCCATAAAGCATCAGAGTTAGAGAGTTCAAGGATCAATCAAGATATTACAGACCTAATTTCAATTGTTCAAGGAAAAAGCAAATAAGTGCAACAAATCAAAATAAAGCTAACTACTCCTAAAGATAAAGATATAATGTTAACCATTTCTCCCCCTATAATGTTAACCAACTTCTCCACCTAAATATTTTAATTTCTCTATGGTAATTAAATACATCATTCGATAACGAACCAAATCTTATTTCATAGAGTAATTTCTCAAGTAAACTTTCTACAACTATAAATGTAAATTTCTCATTTTATAAAAAGTCTTAAACTTCTACCATTCATACATAGAAGAAATACTCAAGCACAAAAATGAAAGATCATGACGTCTTCAAAAAGTCATGTTCTCCCCTAGCCTACGGCGTGGAGTCTCCAACCAACTGCTCATCTGTTCGCCCATTCGTGGGGTCATCACAGGTGTCAATCACAGACACAACCATAGGGTTAGCTCATAATTTAATGATAATAATAAAATCATAGGAACAATACACACAAACAACAGATATAATGAAGACATGAAATTTCAATTAACAACCTATCACGATTAACTATGCAATCCCATATGATGCATGCCACTCACATTTCACTCTCATGCCATGTGGTACCATCAAAACAATTGAGCGATGCTAAAAGTACATGTCACATCTGACACTCTCACTAGAAATACTAGTCAGTTATAGTTAGGGCAACCAGTGTTGCAAAAGGAGTCACTTCCCACTCATGGTGATCGGCCATAGTGGAAGTTTTCCTCATCGCGAATACCCTCCAAGTCCTAGGCCATTACGACGACCCGTCAGGGACCAACCGTACTAGTTCCATTTATCCTCACATTTTGAAAACATTTTCACTTCGTTTAGCATTCATGATAATCTCTCTCATTTTTAAAACACAATGCCTTACAAGCATATTCACCAGGGGCAACCTCACTCCTCGTCCATAGGAGCAGGCATCCATCCCTTTTCACTCTCAAATAATTTCAATTGATTATCATGAACCTAAACGACTCATCAATACAATATGCCCGCAAAATTTATCTCTCAATCCACATCAACCATTTCCCTTAACATTGAGAAATGTAATTCACATATCATTCAATACATCATTACAATTGTAATTTATTGTCCACGACAATACATAGAAGGAAGATACACTAAGGGAACAAAAGAATAACTTTTAGAGTTCTAAAGAATCAAAATTCAAATGTTTTATTTATTTATTTATTTTACATTGACCAATGCTTAACCAAGTCCCAAATTACTAAAGTCAACCTCCGTACCTCAAAAATCTAAATATCTAGTTATTGTCCTAATTTCTCTTACTATTCCTTTCACCTCGCACATTTAGTCAATCTCTTACCACTTCAATTATAATGCCTCACTCACCAAATGAAATAGTACAATAATTGTCCATATCATGTTTACATCCACCTTTATATATACCTAACCATATCCTTTTATCCTTAATAAGATTGATATATTTTCCGTCATCGTATTCCTTCTCAATAAATACCACTACCTTTGTACTAAACATATTTATCACAATGGTAGAAAAACATTGGCAGTTCTATATTCCTTACAATTCTACTCAAACTCTATGAGTAATAAGATATCATGAAAATCTAATACCAACATCAGAAAATTAACTACATCGAAACGTCAATCACATAATTATCCATAAAGAAATCATCACTCTCGACATACTTAATATCATTGCATTCTTATAACTACTCTCACTTAAGGAGTTCTAAATAAACAAAACTTATTCTCTGGATTTTCTAATTAACCAAGGCTTCTCACAAAGATTTCTTAGTATAAAAATATTGTAATTCAAAAAGTCAATCTTCAATCCCTAGAAGTATCATATTTTATAATTTCATTTATCTAATTTTCCTAACCCTTATTCATTTACTCATTCACAGTATTCCAATCTCATCACAAAATCTACTTTTAGAGCACAATAATCCAATTTCATTCAATAAAACAATCACATAATTATTCACAATTGTCATACTAACAATACTTAGGACTCATAATAGCAATAATCTAATAATAGAACTACAATCATCATACCCAATAAATTTAATCATCAAAATTACAAAAACAATATTTAGAAACAATTAATCACTCATACTCAATATTATCATCAAATTAAGAACTACCCTAACCTGAACTCGATACACTGTGTGTGAAGAAAAACTGAAGTTGGTAGAGTTCCAATCTTCACCCTCTCATCAGGAACTTCAATCTCCTTTTAGGGGGAAAGACAATACTAGAGCTTGAGAGAAAGAAAGGAAAGATAGATAGAATGAGAAAGGATGTGTGTTTAGAAGGTGTAATAGACTCGCCCTTTTATAGCTGCTTAACCACCGGACATTTATTACCCATTAAAATTATAACATTACATAATCAATTTTCATTATTTTGTTGAAGATAATTATTTCCTTAACTAGTGCAGATTCTGTTTCCTAACAGATTTGGTGGTGATATGGAACAGATTTGTGGTGATTTGATTTGTATCACCTTAATTACTTATTTCCTATTTCCTTAATTAAATTGTGCCTAGTCTATAAATTCATATTGTATTCATTCCTTGAATAAGATACAAAAATAACATAAAATCTATTCTTCAATCTTATTAAATTGAAACGTTATAATTCAATTATTATAATTAAAATAAGACGTTACACAATTAATTATTATTATTGTTAAAATAGACATTAGACAATTTATTATTATTATTCAAAAAATTGGGCTGTTACACTGAGGTCCAAAGAATACCTATTTTAGCCTGAAGAAGCTAAGTGTTAAAAGAATACAGGTTTACCTGTGGAGGTTGTGTTCAAAGAATACCTTGTTTAGCCTGTGGAGGCTAGGTCTAAAGAATATCAGTTTAGCCTGAAAAGGTTGTGTCCAAAGAATATCTGTAATTAGTCAAGAGTGGTTGGATTCAAAGAATACTCTAGAACCTTAGTGTGTTGTTAAGTAGCTGGACATAGTCTTAACAAACGACTTATTTTATCTGTTGATCGAGGATAACAACTTAAACATCAGTCTTTGTTAAAATCAATTCTTTTGAAGAAAAAATCTTCTTGCGTCTGTCCTTATTTTAATTAACAAATGCAAAATGCATCATTAAAAAAAATTATTAATTAACATAATTCAACCCCCTTCTTTCCTTGTGTGTTTATATTTTACACACAATTAATCATGTGAAACAAGATTAACGTGGATTCCTAATCAATTTTTCCTAATCAACATGATTTATCACTCATAGTAATGTAAGGAAAGATAACACAAAAAAGAAACCAACATCCTATCACATATTCCAGAAAATAGAACTTTTTAGGGGATTGATTTTGTTGCTTAGGTGTCACTAGCGCGTAGGTGGATTTTTTTCTTGATGCCACACTTACCTAGGCGACGAACGACGCCCGGGAGGATTTTGCCCGCGACAGATAATTTGCTTAGGTGATAAATGGCGCTTAGGATCCATTTTGTTGCCGCAGAGAATTTGTCTTGGCGAATCTATTCGATTATGGAAATGTTGTAAATACACACTTAGCTTATCATGTAACAAACCTATTCTAACCTCTTAAACTAATCTAATTACTCAAATTAAGGTTACCTGAATGATCAATTTGAATAGAAGGCATGTCTCAAATTTTGAATAGAAGGCATTTTACTACCAAGACCTTAAAATTTTTTAAATTTTCTAATTTGATGATTTCCAAAATGGTAAATCCCATCGTAAAAAAACCAAAGGTCCTCACAAGTGTGAATTAACTAAACAAAATTATTTAGGTAGTTAATTGGTTTCTCAATGTCACAGTTCACAAAGTCAACTTTCTAACCCCAAAAAGTCAAATGATATATAACTTTTTTATTATATCTCTAATTTTCCATATTCTCACTTACTCTCTCCTCCCCTCATCCACACTTACCACCATACATTACATTAAAACTAAGTAGATACCCAATCAACACATAGTAGCAAAAACTATAATAAAATAAAAGAAAAATACTTGGTAGATAATTGTAACTAAATTAGTTATAAAATGTGAAGAGAGAAAAATATGTATACGTATAAAATGTGAAGAGAAAGAAATACATAGATATTCTGTGAGTGGATTGACTGGTTGGCTGCGTATTGCAGTTATTAGCGTAGTAAAGTTGATAATAAAATAGTCAAAGCATTTACTATTACTATTAATTTCAGCAACCCATTATCAAAAAAATAACTATTTTAGATAACATCACTCTCATTATTCTATGTATCAAAAACCACATTCATAATCATCAACATAACAAGAGAAACAAGAAGGGAGCATAAACAAGGGCTCATAAACTATAACAAGAAACTCTTCGACTTGAAACAAAACAAAGAAGAGGGATGAAGGTGATAAATGTTGTTCCCGACTCCTATTGTTTTGCACTTGACTAATCGGATAAAAAAGAAAAATGGTCGGTTCTAGTGTGCCAAGAATGGAATAATGAGAATTAACGGTGATAAAAGTAAACATAAACCGAAAAAAAGTAGTAGAAAACTAATTTACGAGGTGTAGTCAGAAATGAATGGCCATGAAGAGCAATAAGGATAGGAAATCAAAAAGAAGAGAATAGATATTTACCTTTTGAGTGAGGACGAACATGCAATTATAAATAAATTACCATCATAAGCAATAAAAGCGTAGTTGTCTACAAAATTTGCGTAATTAAGAACACTTAGGATATTTTCAAAACAATTTCAAATAGAATTCTAGGAACCATATTCTCACTTAAAATTTTATTATAAATTTTCTCAACGGGCAACAAGATACACAATTAACTCTAGTTATCCTAAAACATCATCAATTTAATTTAAAATAGAGCATTGCTCTAATTAATTTAATTTTAAATCTCAAAATTCCTGAAATTCTAGAATTCAAAATTAGTAATTAAATTAACAATTTTCTAGAATAAAGAGAATTTAAATCAATTATCAAAAGTTAAATTCCTACTTAAACTAAGTCACTATTATTTTAATTCAAAGAAATAATTTATTAATTTCCTCCGAGACACATATACACAACACAATGCACAGAAACATAGCACTAACAGAGAAAACTCAGGATATTACACATTGGCTGAGGGAGTCAAGGTCAAATTTGACAAGTTGTTGGTTTGTTCCAACCTATTTTCAAAAGTGAGAAGTTCAGTTTGCATTCTAAAAGCCTCTCAAAAGAGGAATTACTTAAATCTAAAAGCCGCAAGTGTTTATATCTTGTTATCCATGTATGCAAAATTGCTTCACTGTCAACAACTATTCCAGGAATTGGAAATAATATGGTTCTCACATTTCTGGACTTGGGGAACAGAGCGTCACTAACTGAATCATTTTCAACAACTGATAAATGCCTTACCTGCTCAGGTATAGTGCGAGTACGAGAGTTAACCGCTAGAAACTCCTCTTTTGCAATGTACAGCGCAAGATCATGTACTAAATCATGTACTTTGAAATAGTATACGTGGCCTAAGTCCTCAAAATCCTCCAAAAATGACCTTGAATGTAACTCATCTATAAACTGCCTCGCAATATTCTCTGCCTCTCGACTTTCAATTGAAATTTGAAGTAATCCAACTGTCATCCAAAGATAAGATACGTGAGCACCAGAAAAATAAAAATCTTTAGGAAAGAGAGAAAAGCAAGCAAAACAGTGCCTCAAACTGGATGGCATTTGATCATAGCTCAACTTTAGAGCTGGTAAAATGTCATCTTCTCTTTGTTTCAAGTTCCATATCTCATGGTCTCTTATGAATTCCCACCTTTCTAAATCAAAATTTAAGAACAGGGAACATCCTAAAGTCCTCACAGCTAGTGGAACCCCCCGGCATTTTCGTACGATTTCTTTTCCCATCTCCACTAGATTTGGATATTTGTTTTCTTCACCTTCCTTAAACGCCCATTTGACAAAAAGAGATAAGCAATTTTCCATAGAAAGACCTTTTAAAACATACGGGGAAACAGTACCCATCATTGAAGCAATTGAGTTACTTCTTGTTGTCACTATGATTTTGCTTCCCATCGCACCAACTTTTATTAAATCTTTCAGTTCTATCCATTTTGTACGGTCATCATTCCATATATCATCCAACACTAGTAAATACTTATGACCAGAAAGCTTGTGTCTAAGGCAACTTTGCAACTGCTCAATATCGAAGCTGTTAATGTTTTCTGGGTGAGCAAGAGCAATAGTTGGAGCTGAAGCAGAAAGAGAGTTGATGATTTTAATAATTATCTTCCTAATGTCAAAGTCATCAGAGACACACACCCACATCTTCAATTGGAAAAGTTCATCTATCCTCTTGTCATTGAAAGCCAACTTTGCAAGTGTGGTCTTTCCCAATCCTCCAATTCCCACTATGGGAATAACACACACACTTTTATCTCCATCGCCATCACCGTGAGGGTGAGGTTGGATCAGAAGCTTGATAATTTCTTCCCTATCATTCTCCCTCCCAATCACCCCGGAAGTATCGACATGGGAATAAGACATTTGTCTCCTTTGCATAAGTCTGTGATCAACTTCAATCCTCCCAAGACCAAACTTGTTTCCATCAGCTGCTATCTTATCCAATTTATGCCTAACATGTTTGATTTGACGAGCCATCCGAAGACGGAAAACAAGAGAATTAGATGAAGAAAAGAAGTGGCATACCTTCATCCTGGTGCTGCTTGAAGCTTTGACAACTTGCCTTCTCAAGTGTTGGCACTGAAATCCATCCAAAACATCTTCAGCATCTAAGCATACGTTTCGAATCTGCCTGAGCCATTCGCGTAACCCATGCTTGTGCTTCTTCTTCTCCTCAGCATCCAACAGCAAACCTTTCAATATTGACAAGGTGTCATTGATCCCTTGAAAATCCTCGTACACATTATAGGCTCGAGAGGCTTCTTCATAAACATAAGAAGCAAGCTTCTTCAATAGTGATTCGGCAATATCGAAGAGAAAATGTTCGGCCATGTTCTTCAGGAAAGACCAGAAACAGAGTTGGGATAGAAGTTTGTGTTGTTGGTGTATGATAGTTCATATAATATTATGACAAACCACAGTTGATAAAACTGATCAATTGACGTGAAATCTCTTCTTGATTATGTGATCTAAAAACACTGATTGACTTCAGTGACCTTGAGTTCTTGACCACGTGTTTGACTGGACGTGTTCTACTAATCACAAATTTCTCCGTAACTTTTGGACTTGGTATCTTCGTGGCATACCCATGCGTTCATATGCAATTTGAATTTAAGTCCTTTAAATTCGAGTCCGTAGTGTCTAGCAATGATTTCAAAGATAAGTTCTATCGTGCACCAACTTAAATGAAAGAACAGCACCTAGTCATTATGTATTTTTCTTCTTAAAATAACTAGTCAAGTTTTTGTAATTTTTTAAACATTTGAAATCTTAATCCAATTAAAAGGTTCTTTTATAGTACTTTTACTTAAAATATTATTCAAAATGTCAGAGTATAGTTCTTTTATTTTTAAAGCTATATTGCAAAAAAGAAGTCATTGAATCTAAAGTTTCCACGTTAGTTTTAAATGCATGTTCTTTTATGTGATTTTTTTAATCATAGTGAGAAACCAATAAATGATATTCTTTTGTGAACACGAGAAGTTGGGGATTCATCAAGTTCTTCTTTAAGATCAGTAGTCTTGGGCATGTGATGTGATACAGTTTGAATATTTGTAGTTTAGTTAAATTTGAGATTCTACTTAGAGACGGGATGGGTTCGTAGAATTGTAAATCGTAAAATTGTAGCCTGAGATGTCAAATTTTGTTAGATATAAAAATTGATAAATATTACATAAATTTTTATACATGGATCCAATATAATATAAATACGAGCAAAATCAGCATTATAATGCAAATCAATTACTAAATTGTTGAACTCAAATGACAAACTAAAGTTTTTAAGAGAAACTATACTGCAATAGCAAGTAGATCATCTACGGGTTTATCTTCTTACTGGCCCAAAACTAGAAAGAAAAAATAAATAAATTTGGCCAAATTCAGAATTGTCCTTCATGTGCTATCGTAGAACCAAAAGATTCTACGTCCAAAAACATGATTTTAACTATCAAAGTAGAAACAACATAGACGCACCTCAAGCACTATAATAGAATCAGAAGATTCTAAGTCCAAAAACGAGATTTTCACTGCCATGTTTGTAGTTAATCCTTTAGCCAATGTTTCAAGTTACATGTTTCCTCTAAGTGACAATAGTTGCAAAGTTTGGTGTTTGCATACAGAGGAAGGAAGCCTTTTTATTATGGTTCTCACATTTCTGGACTTAGGGAACAAAGCATTGTTAAAAGAATCATTTTTATAAAAATAGAAGGAATTCTGTGTACTAAGTGTACATAACAATTAGAGAAATAAAATAATTATTTAATTCCTATATATCTTATAAAATATTTTATATTCTTATTTACACTCAATGTTATGCACTAGCATTTAGTTAACAATTAGATAAACAAAATAATTATTTAATCCCTACACATCTATTAAAATATTTTATAATTTTATTTACACTGAATGTAATCAACTAACATCTAATTATATGTTTAACAATTCTAAACAAGGGATAAAATGCCTTAATTGGTTAGGTATATTCCGATTACGGGAGCTTATCGCTAGAAGGCTCCTCTTTTGCGACATACAGCGCAAGATCATGTATAAAATCATGTAATTTGAAATAGTAAACATGGCCAGAGTCCTCAAGAAACAATCTTGAATGTAACTCATCTGTTTTGCAATATTCTCGAGCTTTGGGCCTCCAGCAGTAGGTCGAAGTAATCCAAGCGATCCCCAAATATTAACAAAATGAGCATTTAGTAAAGCCAAAATCTTTAGGAAAATGGGAAAAGTAAGCAAAACAATGTCTCAAATAAGATGAAATTTGATCATAGCTCAGCTTAAGCTTAAGGGCAGGTGAAATGTCATCTCTCTTTTGTTTTAAATTCCAAATCTGATGGTCTCTTACAAATTCCAATCTTTCTAAATCGAAATTTAAAAACAGGGAACATCCTAAAGTCCGCACAGCTAGTGGAACCCTTGGACATTCATAATTTCTTTTCCCTTCTACACTTGATATTTCTTTTCTTTGTTTGTTTGGACGAATTAATTTCACAAATCAATTTTTAATTAATTTGTTTGAATAAAATATTTTAAAAAATTTAAAATATATCATCTTAAAAAAATGTAATTTATATAAAATTAAAGAATTTAAAATTTTATCTAAAATGTAAGCTTCTCATTTCTACGGTTCCTCCTCTAACTCATTACACTTATGTCTAGTACACTTCACATTTCAATGATTAATATTATTTTTATTTAATATTAAAAATTTAATTTTTAAATAAATATTTTAGAATAAAAATTTGAATTTTTTAAAAATTAAATTATTTTATCCAAACAAAAAAATTAAAATACACAAAATTAAATTGTTTCGTCCAAACAAAATATTTAAAAATAAAAAAAATTAAATAAAACTATTAAAATGTCATTTAAATTTCTTAAAAATTTTAAGATTCTCCGTGAACAAACACAAGTAAACGATTCTCCATAGAAAGACCTTTCGAAACATACCATGGAACAGTGCCCATCATTGAAGCAATTGAGTTACTTCGCGTTGTCACTGTGATTATGCTTCCCAATGCACCAACTTATATTAAATCTTCCAGCTCTATCTACTTTGTAAGGTCATCATTCCATGCATCATCCAGCGTTAGTGAATCCTTCTGAACATAAAGTCTAATCAGGTATTTTTTTTCTTCTAGAAGGATTTACAGAAGAAAAAAAAATAAAAAAAGTACTTTTCCAAAAATTAAAATTAGCTTCTCATGAGAAATTAAAAATCAATAAACAATCAAGTTTATCTTATATAGAAATAAATTTTATTTTTTCTTATTTTTTTCTCCTAAAATATACTTGTACAAGAGCTCATCCAAATAAGTTCAAAACCACAATGTAACTACTCAGTACCAAAGCAGCTGTGGAAGTTGAATCCAATTCTTTTCAAGCAAGAAAATAATCTAAGCAATAAATTTTGAACTGAAACCTTTATTTGTTCACAGGGGTTGGAGTTTGGAACTGGACAAAGGAGACTTGATCTCAAAAAATGAGAAAAGGAAAACAAAAATACATTTGGAGGTTGCTCTTCTCTTCACTATAGTATAGTCTTCTCAATAGTAACTATGGACTTCAGCGATCAATTCCTTCAATTTTGTCTTCCACTTCTGAATACAACTGCCTGAGCTTCTCAATATTCTCTTCCGAAGTTTCCCAGTAACCGCGTCCATTGGCTTCCAAGAATGTCTGGACCAGCTTCCTAAAGGAATTTGGATTAGTGTTCATGAGCTTGTTCAGCATTTGCTCATCTTGAATGAAAGTTGTGTTGGCTTCTTCATACACCCAGTTGTCAACTTGGCCTGAAGTTGCACTCCACCCTACTGTATTGGTGAGTCTCTTCTCAATCTCGCGCACACCCTCGTATCCAGTAGATAACATGCCCTCATACCATTTTGGATTCAACAGTTTGGTTCTTGCATCAAGTCTAACCGTCTCAGAAAGTGTTCGTACCTGAAAGGAATATGTATCCAAAAGGTCATAAGAAATTCTTTTACATCTATAATACAAAAAGGTAAAATAAATTAAGCTTCTCTCATAAGTTTAAATTAATTAATGGATAAGTTAAAATCAGTTTTTTGGGGAGTTTAAATAATAGGACTTCTCTAAAAGTTTAAGTGCATAACTTGATTATAGTTTATGAGAGAAGCTCAATTCATTTTACTGTTATTTTCTTCTGCTATAGCCTTTAAGTACATATCGAGAAGTTTATCCAAACATTATCAAAGTTAATGTGATTTGAGGATCTTCTCTAGTTTTGTTTATCCAAACACTATCAAAGTTAATGTGATTTGAGGATCTTCTCTAGTTTGGAGAAATGTCAAACCGCGCTTGGAAATAGGAGATTCAGTGGAACAATTAATACCTGAGCATTGGCCGTGGTTGTATCAGCAATGTATGAACTAGGCTTCTTCCCATCTTTCCTTAGGTTTTGAACAAGATTAGTTGGGTCTGAGTCAAAGTAATGACTGACATCAGTGAGGGAAATTTCTGATGAATCAAGGTTTTGGAATGTAGCATCTGCTGTGCTCAAAGCCATCTCAAAGACTTTTCTTTTCTCAGTCATGCCTGCACCAGGGGCATCACAATCAAAAGCAAAAGACTTTCTGCTAAGATACATGTCCTGAAGCTGCTTCTCATCATTCCATGAAGAATTCTCCACAGCCAGGTTTATGTTTGAGGAGTAGGATCCGGAGGCGTTGGAGAAGATCCTTGTTGCTGCCTCTCGAACTTCAACTCCAAGGGCTTGAGCTTGTTCTAATGCATGCTTTCTTACATAGTTTTGCTCTGCAGGTTCATCTAATTCAGCAACCATCTTCACTGCTCTATCCAGAAGATTCATCTGACCAGATAAATAAGCTAATGAGCAACCACAGCAATGTAGCAACAAACAGCCTAATAAAATAAGATATAAGATAGCTCTTATAAAAAACTTTTAATTCAATCATCATCAGAGTTTCTGATGCAGCAATCACTAGCTTTCAAAGACTATTGATTATTGAGATTCGAAGAAAAAGGTTGGAACTCAGAAATATTTCCTATGCCCTGACTCTTTCTGTAACACTATTAAAATGTGAAGAGTGCAAGTTTCAGTTCTGTATAAAAATGGCAATATTTCAATCAATAATGGAGCACATGGACTACCAAATTGGTCTCACCCTTCATTAATAGAAAAATAGCATAAGGAGTGATACCTGATTGATGAAAAGGTCTCTAAACACTCCAGAGCAATTAACAACGACATCAATTCTAGGCCTTCCAAGCTCTTCAAGACTTACAGGTTCCACCCGGTTTACCCTACCAAAGGTATCAGCCACTGGTGTCACACCAATCATCCACAAGACTTGAGCCAGGGATTCACCATATGTCTTAATATTATCAGTTCCCCACAGTACAAGAGCAATTGTCTCAGGATATTTTCCACCATTCTCAGCTTTCTGCCTCTCAATCAACCTCTCTACCACTACTTTGGCACTCTGCATTGCTGCAGTTGTAGGAATAGCTTGTGGGTCCAGGGCATGAATATTCTTGCCTGTAGGCAAAACTTTTGGATTTCTTATCGGGTCACCACCAGGCCCTGGCTCCACATATTTACCTTCCAAGGCTTGTTTTAAACTTCCCACTTCATTATCAGCCACGACCAGCTTCAAACATTCTCCCAGGAACACAAACAAGGTTCTAAGCTTTTCCCTATCAGCTCGATAAAATTTGGTGTTTGACAAGTACTGAATCCACGGCTCATTTATGCCAAATCCAAGGATTGAGCTAAGCTTATCAGCTACATCAACAACTTGACCCTTATTATTGGTAGTGCGCTCCACAAAGGCAGTAATTGCTCCACGTGATGCCTCGGTTATTTGCCTAAGAAGCTCCACATCCTTCAATATTCCTTTGTTACTTCCTCTGTACACATCTTCTATATCTCTTCCTACAGTGTAAGCTAATATTGATGGAAGAGAAGAAATATCATCCTCAGGACGATCAAGTGCAGCAATGTTGACCAGTGTAGCAACTGCTTCCAAGGCTGAGGGAGGCTCACCTATGACATGAAGCCCACAAGGCAACAGACGAGATTCAATCTCCATGATCTTTGAATACACCTTTCCAACCACAAGGTCGCGCTCTTTAGGTGGGATCTCCTCACTCTCATCTGGCAGTGTCACATCCTTGTCAAGATTACATTGTTTAGCTGTGCTGATAATTGAACTCACAATTTGTGCCCCACGGCCAGTGTCCTTGAGGGACTGATATGAGGAGATAAGTTCACTTAACTGCTTAAGACCTTTGTATAGTCCAGCATTTTCTGCTGGAGGAGTCAAATAGCTAATGGTGTTCGCATAACTCCTACGTTTGGCTATGGTGGCCTCGGAAGGGTTGTTTGCAGCATAGTAATATATATTTGGAATATTCCCAATCAGACTGTCAGGGTAACATACATCACTCATCCCAACCTGTTTACCAGGCATGAATTCAAGGGAACCATGTGTACCAAAATGGAGTACAGCATCAGCTTTGAAGATTTTTTCAACAAAGGAATAATATGCTGCAAATCCATGATGAGGGCTGGCAGATTTGGAGAAAAGCAGCCTCATTGGATCTCCTTCATAGCCAAATGTAGGCTGAACACCAATGAAGATGTTACCAAACTGTTTCCCATAAACCAATAAATTCTCTCCATCTGCATTCAGATTGCCAGGGGGTTTTCCCCAATTCTCTTCCAGAGCTGCAGAATAGGGGGTCAAATTTTGGTACTCACGGACGCTCATTTTGTAAGCAATGTTCAGATTTGGGCTGCTGAATTGAGCTTCTTTGTCATGAATTACATCTTCAATCAAAGCTTCTGGACTCTCTGGAAGGCCTTCAACATTGTAACCGTCTCTTTTTAGTTCTTTCATAACTGAGTATATGGAGGAGAAGACATTGAGATAGGCAGCAGTTCCAACATTTCCTTTGTCTGGAGGGAAACTGAAGACAGTGATTGCTAGTTTCTTCTCAGCCTGCGTGGATGCAAATATTTATGTCAAATTCAACAATCAACATCAAACTTCTCTAAGAGTATAAATGAGAAAATAATGAAAATTCAAAATGCAGACAAATATAAGAAAGCTTTACTTCAGTGTTACATACAAACGGATTACTGTACAACCACATGGGAAGACAATAGAATGGGAGAAAATTTTAACAGTAAAATAATAAATAAATAAATAAATAAAACTCTTATATGAATAACATTAAGATTGTTCCACAACATAGCGTTGAAAAGAAAAAGGTTTTGTTGATTCCTACTGTTAACATTCTTCTATTCAAAAAGGTAAGAGAAAAGAGAGAGTTAACTATTTAAGGTTGAAACTTGAAACATTTGGCTAGACAAATAGTGCGCATATACTGGATTGCAGAAATTTCCTTTCATAAATAGAATTCTTGTCTCCCTATTCTCTACAGTTTGAGACTTTTCTAAATAGCGAGGTTGGAGATAAAACTTCAAACATACTCATATATCCAGATCAAAATAAATTTAATCCTAGTAGAATCTATACAAGTATGTCGCATTTACCGTAAAAGATATTATGATTTATGCTTTGGAACAACAGAATCCTCCATCAGACATTACTTTCAAGTCATTGCTTGTTTGAGTAAATGTCAAATGAAAAACTCTTAAGAGATTATACCTAATTCATTGAAATTGACTTCATAGTGAATACAGAGAAAATATAATGACAAATCGAATTGAATATCAGCTTTACTGGTGAACAAGGCGTATGTGTGTGTTTGTGAACAAAAGATGGCTATTGCTCACAAATCGCAAAACATCTAGCAGGCTGGATTAATGTTTAACTTAAACGGGATATGTATATTTAGAGATTCAGAAAATGGCAAATACCTTTGATTTCCTTTTCAGTTCAGCCCATCTGATTGCCCTGATGCATAGCTGTTCCACTCTCTTGTGAAGAGCATGAGATTTTCCTGTAAACATCTCAAATTGATCGATAAACAACAGAGAAAGTACGCAAAAGGATGAAAATTTAACATCTCTTCTAAGTCCAATATTCATGCTATTAAGGCAATGTTGATTACTAGTTTTGGAAAGAAAAATCTACTGGATTCCTCTCAAAATAAATGTTTAAGGTATAATACACTTAAGACATCTGCATCATGGTGTCATCACAAAAAAGTTAATAATAGCTGATTGCATAGAAAAGAGATTGTAGTTACCTGTTTTAGGATCTCGGCCAGCGAAAACAATTGGCTCCATGCCTCCATCTAGTTCTGGCAGAGCAACTTGAAGAGCAACCTGAATTGGATGCAGACCAAGAGTACTGTTGAGCCATTCTTCTGTTGTTTGAAACACCAATGGGAGGGCAACAATGTAAGGAACATCGAGTCTCCTCAAAGCCTCAACCGCCCTAGGATGGTCTTGCCGTGCAGGGCCTCCAACAAGAGCAAAACCAGTGAGAGATACCACAGAATTCACAAATGGTTCCTTCGTAATTGGATCAATGAAGAACTTCTCCACTGGCCCTGAAAAGTCAAGTCCACCAGCAAAAATGGGAATGACCTTAGCCCCTCTAGCCTCCAGCTCCATGATCACAGCCACATAGTGTCCTTCATCACCAGTCACAATATGACTCCTTTGCAAAACCAAACCAACGACCGGCGCATTTGGACTCTTCAGCTTCTCATTCGCATCCCTTCTAGTCACATACCAATTCAAATACTCCTTGACATCATCATACATACAAGGAGCCAAAGGGTGCCAAATCCCACTGTCCAAGTATAAAACTGGCTCCGAATACTCGATCTTCGTCCCTTTCAGTGCTGGAACATAAGATCCTGAAATCATCTTGAGGAAATTCTGCAAGTTATCAGGAGACCCTCCAAGCCAAAACTGCAGACTCAGTATATAGAGCCTGGCATCCTGAGCTTTATCACTTGGCAAATACTTCAAAACCTTTGGCAATGTCCTCACAAGCTTCAACATGCTGTCAGCAAAGCCAGCAGAAGAAGGCTTCTTTCTCTTGAATAGTTGGAAAAATGGACTCTTGGACTGTCCAAGCTGTGACATGCTGAAAGAACCCAATTTGTTGAGCCTCATCACTTCGGGCATTGATGGAAACACCAAAACTGCATCAAGCCTGTCCCTTTCTTTCTCCACCGCATCCTTGATCTTCAGGGCAAGCTCTTCCACAAAAATCAAAGATCCAATGAAGATGTTAGCACTCTCCAAGTCCTTGCAGAAAGTCTTATACGTTGACTCGTCTCGAAGCTCCTCAACCAAGTAACCAACAACCTCAAAGGAAGCATTTTTTCTCTTACTGTTGAGAGCTAGAACTGCAGCAGTGAGAGATGATTGGTACTGAGCCTCAAGGACCACATACACAATTTTAACTGTTGGCAAGTTTTGATCATTCTCTGGGACTATTCTACGAACTTCTGGAGTGGTTTGAGTGAATAGGCCATTGCCAACGGCAGCACATTTCACTCTCAAAGAGGATTTTGAGCTACCATTGTAACTGGCCTTCTTGGGAAGGAAAGAATGAAGAAAAAGATGCTTTTGGGCAAGAGAATGAAGCTGGTCAGGTTTAGAACTTGGTAGAGTAAATTGTGAAGATACCAAAGAAGCCATTGAAAATCAAGTCAAGCAGGGAACAAAGTAATAAACAATAAATTCCTCTTGCTACAAATTGAAGAGTTGAGAAGGGAAAGGAAGATAAGATAAGCAAAGCAAAGTGCAAAATTGCTTTGAAGAAAAACTTGGGGTAGTACTAGGGAGCCTGTTCAGTTTTGCTCCCTAAGTTATGCTTCTTCCATTTCAGTTCAAATGTGTGTTCTTTTTCTTCTTATTATGTGCTTTTGGAACGATGATTGGTTGTTGGATTTTATTTTGGTTTGTGTGGATGAAACTGACTAGGAAAATAAGAACTTGAAAATTGAAAAATAGTTGGTATTTATGGTTAGTGGTGAGAGTTGAAACCACGTGGACTAATAAGTTCTTGTTGTTATTAAAAATATAACTAAGGTTTTGTTAGTGTCATGGTGTTTATGTGAAATAGTGACAGGGTGGATGTCATGTCACTGTTACAATGTTATTGCTATATCTTTCTATCTGTTGGGGTCTTATGCGATGGAGTTTCCTGAAATCTGATTGGGGGATAAGGATTTCCCTCAAAGTACTTGAAGAGGAGTGAATATCTTAATATTTATTGATGAGGATGAGAGAGAGAGTGTGAGATTTTTTTCGTGTGAAGAGGTGGAAGTCCTTCTAGATTCTTTGTTTTTAGAATTTGTGTTCAGTGTTGAAAAGCGTAGTTAAGATATCATTTATGTGACCCCAATGGGGCCAACTAGTGTACTTGGTCTCTTACGTTTATGCTGAACTTACCACATGTTACCAGCAAACCAATGTGGCATCCTAAACTATTTGTCTTTGTGTTTTTCTTGCAGTTGAAATTACGAATTTGATGTTAAAATTTTGGTGATGCTTTCTAAGGAATTTAGAATTGGAAATTTGTTTCTGGTTTGGAATTTTGGTAGTGTGGTTTACTTTTTCCATAATCTGAAAACATTTGCTTTATAAAACAAAGGGTAGTCAAGTTAACTATCCGCAAGAAAAATTAAGAATAACACACAGGCAAATTCCATTTTCCGATTTCTTCTTTGTGATTGAAAGTTTGCTAAATAGTTATTTGTATAATTTATATTAAGAGTGAACAACATTCTATTCCATGACAATAAATTGAGAGATTAATTTGATATATTTTAAAAGGCAGGACATAAAATGATAATATCCAAAAAAAAAATTAAGAATTGCTGTATATTCTCCTAAATTTATATTTATTTTTAATTTTTATTAATCGTATACCAATAATCACTTCCACTTCAACTTGAATAGTAAAAATGAATATTATTATCCTAATATTGTTTTCCTTTTCATACTATCTATATTTCAATTAATAAAAATAATTTTTTTATAAAATTATTTAAAATTGTTACAAAAAAGTATAAATATACTATTTTGTGGATATTCAACAATAAATGTTTATATTTTTTATAAAAAAAATACGGTAATTAATATTTAACTTGTTAAATAAAAATTAAAAAATCATGTCATTCTCTATAATTGTAAAATAATACAATTCTTTATTTTTTATTTTATAAATTAATCATTTTACATTATAACACCTAAATTATTTATTAACGAATTATAATAAAAAAATAATGTTATTTAAATTAGATTAAAGATCAAAACTCGGGTGAAAGGAATTATGAATATTTATATGGTAAAGAACTTTCTTCTATTGTTTATCATTATGTATTGAACATGAATTTTATTTTTGTTGATTAAATCAATTTGATTGCATGAAATAATTTATGAGTATATGAAAAGATAATTAGAAAAGCTTAATGTTATTATGTAACGTTATATGTAATTTTTTATTTTTTCAATTGAAATGCACAAAAAAAAAATGAAGTATCTTTAAATTTTTAAAAATTATATAAATTATATTTACCCGTGCTTATTTACGTAATCCTTTACAGACTAAACATATAAATGAAGTGCAAAGAATTTATGTAGTAGTTCATATAAGAATAACTCACAACATTTGAAACAATAAGTATTAAACTCTTCAAGGATTATAGTATAGTGCATTCAACTCAAATGCAAAATTAGGCTGCATTCTCCAAAATTAAGATATATTCATCCAACTGTGATTTCCACTGTATCAAGTACATTAATAAAATTCATTCTTAGTAAATGTTTTTTGATTTCTCATTTTCAATCATTTTAATAATCTTATAATATTTAAGATACAAATAAATTCCAAAAAATATATATATATATATATATATATATATATATATATATATACACACGATTAGTAAATATTAAGAATATTCATGATGTTGTAATTTAAGGCGATGTAAAAAGCTTTATAAAATCATACTGTTATGAACAGTATACTTGTTGATTTTTATGGAAAGTGTCAACAACATATTCTTTAATGCGTAATGATTGAGATTTTTTAAAATTACAAAATTAAAAAGTTATATGATTTTTAAAAAATTTCAATCAGTTACAAATAATATGTTCAAAAGAATGTTACAAAATATATTGCTATGACATGTCTCTGTATAAAAATATGTGGATAAGGAATTTTAACGTTTGGTTTATTATCTAAAGGAAAATTTCAATATACATTAATTGTTATTCAAAGTTTTATGTGAATTTTATTTTTCTACGTACAATTTTATAATAAAACAAGAAAATATCTAAAGACTCCATTTAATGTATATGAAAATGAATGTTGTATCTCTCCTTGAAATCTAAAGAATTTATGGGGTTAATAAGAAAGTATACTAATGAATAGTTTAATGAGAAAATATCAATGTATAGTTGAGCTGTAACTAGCATATATAATTAAATATAAATAGCATTAATTTATATATTTGAGGGGATTTATGCTAGAGCCATATCCATGCATATTTGTTTTCTTTGATTGGGATTTCAAAAATAATCATGCCATCGTAGGAAGTTTTTGACGAGATATTGGCTTAATAGTTGTATATATATTTAATAGTTGTATATGTGTGTGGTTTGATTAAAGAAGAAGATAAATTAGATAGAATAATTTCTATTATGAAATTAGAGGTCGAACTACGATATTAAATAAATACAAATAAATAAAAGTTTAGGGAACATGCAAATATCCTAAAAAAGGGACTAAGAAGATTTACTCATTATATGATTTTAGTACGAGTAACAACCTCGAAAATATAATTATACAATTGCAGTTGCGTGAAAAGAATTACAATAAATGGGATGTGAAAATTTCACTTCAAATTAAGAGAAAATGAGGATTCATCGATGGGATACACACTTAACATGAGGAAGATGTGTTCGGGCTATAGGACTGGTGGGCGATCCAATCCATAATCATGTCTTTGATTTTGAACACGATCAAAATAAGTCTTCAATCGACTGTGGCGTATGCAAAAATACGCAGGAGCTCTAGGGAGACATTAAGGAATGATTATTTGTTCGTCCTATTGGTTCCTAAAGGTGAATCTAGAGAGGGATGAATAGATTCTAGTTCCTAGTTTGCCCAATTCAACTTTGTTTCTACTTTTTTTTTATTTTAGAATAGATTCTACTCTTGTTTAACTTTCCACACTTAAAGAAGATATCAAGATAACTAACCAAAGATATGAATAAATTGTTAGAACAAGATAGATCACAGAGATATAGCGGAAACTTAAGAAAGATAAAAGAAACAAGTTAGTAATTAAATTTCTTTTATTACCAATGTTCAGTATTCAAGCGTTCTATATTTAAGTTGATTACCGAGTCAGTTACCGACCAAATATTAGATGATTTCAATGTTACCGATAAGCGTTTTGGCATAAGATAAAAGCATAAAGGTAGAGAAGAAATGCACAGATGATTTTATACTTGTTCGACTTCCGGCCTACATCCAGTCTCAACCCAACAACTGCTACAATTGGTTCCCATTATCAATCACATTGCATAAGCAACACAAAAACGAGAACAAATCACCAATACACGTTGTTCTTTAACCCAAAGAACACTTCTCCTTACTCTTGGCAACTCCAAAAACACCAAAAGATTTTTGACACCTTTCAAAGATCTTTCACCCTTTGAGAAAACCTTTCCCAAAGAACCTTTACTCTTTCCTAGAGAGACCTCTCTCTTAGAGTAATCAACTGAACGAAATTAATCAACAAAGATTAGTTTAGAGAACACCTAATTGTGTAGTTTTTTATCACTATGAAAGCATAAAGACAATACCACACATCAACTTCCAACAAAATTGCTCTTTGAAAAATTTTACTTGAAACACCTTTCAAGTTCTTGAAGGATTTTCTTGGAGAAAATAAAACTCATTTTAAGAATGAATATGAAAGTGTAAGAATGTTCCTTTTTGTGCTTCTAACGTTGTGTTTAAGTTTTAGAAAGAGGGGTTATTTATAGAAAAAGATTTAAAACTCATTTGAGCAATCAATAGTTAGTTACTAACAGTGGTAATTGATTACAGCAGCTGGTAATCGATTATCCTAGTAAGCAAACTTCATTTCATGTGTTTCTTTTATGTGGTAATCGATTATCCCAAAGACAAATTACTTATTTCCACTCTGTTACCAATATGTGGTAATAAATTAATTTGTGTTTTTACTTGAAAACATAGATAGAAATGAATAATTTGAATCTTGAGAAGTTTGGTAATCTATTACCAACCCATGGTAGTTGATTACTAAGCAAAATCAAAGATTTCAACACAAGTAATGAACTTTACTAAACTAAGGACTTGTCATCCAAGATCAGCCACAAATACATGCATAAGCTAAACAATCAATACATTGAAAAAGTCTAATACAAATGATCTAAGAAAACCAAAATTACATGCATCGTCAAAAGCAAAACTCTAAAGGGCATCTTCAAGCATTAAGTCCAACAGGTACATGGTCATGACAACTTACTTTGGAAAATTGAAGGTCATGTGGGATGAATTAGCAAATTGTGAACAAATTCTCACTTGTAATTGTGGAGGAAGCAAATGCAGAATTGGGACTCAACTTGAGAAAAGAAGGGTGGAAAAGAAGGTTCACCAACTGCTGATGGGCTTGGATGATGCAAGCTATGACATGGTGAGGTCAAATATTTTGACACCAAATCCCTTACCTTCATTGAGTCGTGTTTACGAGATGTTGGTACAAGAGGAAAGGGTGAGAACAATCGTGAAGTCGACGAAAGAAAGATGGATGGTTGTAGGATTCATGGTACAATCAAGGAACAAGGAGAGAAGACGAGGCAATTATGGACAAAGGTTAGTGACATGCTCAAAATGTGGAAAAACTGGCTATGAGGTCAAATAATTCTTCCAAATTGTGGGTACAAGGAATGCTGGGGTGACCAACCAAGGAATGAGGGAAGAAACAATGGAAAAGGTTCATGGCGACATCAGAGTTTTTACAGGGTGGAACCATGCAGTACCAGACACGAGATAGATCTTCCAAAGAACAAGGTTTTTTTCGAATAAGCCAATTCATTTGGGACCCTGCAGATCCACTCTTTTTCCTATTCAAATATCAGCCTTTTGTCTCTGTCTTTTCACATCAACAATTCTTTGCAGATGAAGAGATGTTAAGGGGACTTCTTACTGAACTTTATTCTATTGTATACAAAAATCGATTGTATATAAAAAAAATAAAAAAACGTTCTTTTTTCTCTGACAGATGGTCAGAACTTTATCTGGGTTCGACTCCTACTGAGAGGTCTACTAGAGATCAGAAATTGTTGAAGAAAGAACAAAAGAAACATCTTGTTCTTTCCAGGCGATCGGAAAATAAAGAAATAGTAGGGACGCGAACTGTGGAAATCAAAAGCATGCAAATGTGTCACTAGAGAAAAATAAACTTGAGAAGGAAAGATTAACTTATGAGTAATGGAAGGTGTTACTAGACTTGATTAGCAAGCTAAAGCTAGATAAATCCGAGAAAATGACTAATAAGAGAATTTTTGATTTGTGGATCATTGATAGTAGAACTTCCAACCACATAACAAGAACCTTGAAAAATCTGCGGGAAAGAAAGATTATACGAGGGTGCCTAGTGGGATTGTCTGATGGTGAACGCGTGGTAGCATGCAAGCGAGGAACAGTGATCCTTGAAGGAGGGTTTGAGTTGAAAATTTTCATTTATATGCCCGAATTGAAATGCAATTTGCTCTTAGTTTCCTGATTAATAGATGATAAAAATTGTATAATACAGTTCACTAACAAAATTTGTGTTATACAGAACCGCACTTTGAAGATGCGCTGATTGGAGCGGGTGAACGGAAGGACATGCTTTATTGGTATTGTGGGGCGAACAAGACTTAAGTCTGTCATGTCAAAACAGAGAATCAATAAACTATTTGGCACAAGAGATTAAGATACCCATCTTTTAAATTTGTGTAAATGCTCCCTAATGTGAATGAGAAATATACAAGTGACGAGTTAATAAAATTTGTGAGATTTGTGAAAAATCAAAGCAATCAAGAGATAAGTTTTTCTTTTAAGTGAGTCTCGAACCTCAAATATTTTTTATTTAATTCATTGTGACTTATGAGAACCCTATTGAACCCTCTCTTCGTGTGGTGCAACTATTGTGGATGATTGCTCGCGAGCAGTTTGGATATATTTGTTGAAAGAAAAGACGAATGTGTCAGTTACTTTGAAAAAAAAATTCACATGGGTTGATCGATAGTATAACAAGTGTGTTAAAATTGTGTGATCTAAAAATGGCACATAATTTATGTGTTTAAAACAATATTTTTCTTAGGTAGTGAAAGATGAGTGTTAGTGAGAAGCTATGACTTAGAAATTCATGTTCTCGAGATTAATGATACTAGGAAGCTTACCACTCTCCCTCCAGGAAAGAAGGGGTTTGGGTGTAAGTGGATATACAAATTAAAATACAATGCTAATGGGACAATAGAGCAGGTCAAAGCAAGACTAGTTATTTTGGGAAATCATTACGTTGAAGGCTTGGATTACTATAAAACCTTCTCTCTGGTGACGAAAATGGTCACCATTCGCATAGCTCTTGTAGTAGCGGTAGCTCAGAATTTGGAACTTCACCATATGGATGTCCACAATGTTTTTCCTCATGGAGATCTTGATGACGATGTTTGTATGAAGCTCTCTCCTAGATTTCAAGAGTCTCAACAAGGGGTAGTCTGTAAGCTCCAGAAATCACTTTATGGCCTGAAGCAGGCTCCTCGATGCTAGTTTGCAAAATTATCTTCAGCTCTTCTTCATTACAGCTTTCACCAATCTTAGAAGGACCATTCATTGTTTAGTCTTTGTCACACTGGTGCGTAAATAGTTGTTTAGTATATTGTGGCGTCTTGTTATTTCATAAAATAATGGTGTTACAATTCAAAGTTTTAAACAATACTTGCACAAATGTTTTCATATGAAAGACTTGGGTCGACTAAAGTACTTCTTAGGGGTTGAAGTTTCTCGATCTCCAACTGGCATTTTCTTATGCCAAAGGAAACATGCTTTGGACATAATCATTGAAGCAGGGACACTAAGTTGGTGGCTACACCATGTGAAGAGAATCATCATTTGGGATTCATCGCTACTCCTTTAATTCTTGATCTTAGAAACTATCAATGACTTGTTGGAAGACTGATTTACTTGTGTTTCACTCAACCAACTCTAGCTTACATTGGGAACATCTTGTCCCAAGTTATGCAAAGTCCTCGCAAAGAACACTCGCAAGATGCTCTACGAGTTGTTCGTTATCTAAAGGGGCATCTTGGGCAGGGCATTATGCTCCCGCGATAAAGTGATTTGCAGCTTTATGGGTGGTGTGACTCTGATTGGGCGAGCTGTCCTTTAACTTGCAAGTCTATCACGGGGTGATTCATTCAACTTGGCAACTAACTAATCTCTTGGAAAACTTAGAAACAACGACAGTTTCTGCCTCCTCTATTGAAGTTAAGCATCACTCCATGGCTAAGACGACAAGAGAACTGAAGTGGATTAAGGATATACTCTCCAATTTATTCGTGCTTCATCCTACCCTCATTCGTCTCTATTGTGACAGTCAAGCGACGATCCACATTGCTAAAAACTCTGTCTTCCATGAGCGCACGAAACATATTGAGGTTGACTTTCATCTTGTTATGGATGAAATAGTGCATATACGGCTCCTTCCATCATATGTCCCGACACAAGTTCAATTGGCTGACATTTTCTCCAAGGCTCTCGGTACCAACAAGTTTACAACAATTTTGGTAAGGTTGGGCCTTCATGACTTACATGCTCCAACTTGAGGGGGGTATTAATGGATAACTTATTGTTATGGGTATATATCAATTGTCCTATGGTGGAGGCCAAGTCATAGTCGACTCATGGAGCTTGGGCTGTTACAACTCTTAAGTAGAAAAAGTTACGCCCTAACTAACAACTATAGCTTTTGATCTAGTGATAAACGTTTGATCCAATAATTGGTATCAGAGTCAAGGTCACGAGGTTGATTCCCAACGAGTGCAATTATTGAGGGGGAGATTGTTGTGGGTATACATCAATTGTCCCATAGTGGAGGTCTACCGACAATTGGGTTGTTATACCCTTAAGTAGAAAGAGTTGTGCCCTGACTAACAGTTATACCTTTTGGTGGTTTTAGTGGTAAGCGCTTGATCCAACAAATAGTTTAGTCAAATATAAAAAATATTTATCAAAGGCGAAGACATATTGGGTAGAACAATTTCTATTAAAGTACTTTCAAATAACTTGTTAGGGTATCAATGAATACATTGACCACCATGATATTTGATGATTCTCGTAATATGCATGATTGAGATGACAAACATTATAGCAAGATTTAAGACTTTCTTGCTTTTTTTATTATTATTATTTTGAATTCATTACCAATTAAGTATGGTCCATTCCAAATGAGATATAACACCATGAGAGATAAATAAAATGTGCATGAATTTGATAGTATATTAGTTCAAGATTAAAGAATTAAGAAAGTCACTTGGTCCATTATGTAAATCACCAAATCAGTACTTCTACTTCTAGTGTTCATGCATCAATAGCTAATAATAACAGCCAAAACAACTCAAACAACACTAAACAGTAGTATCTCACAACAATTAGCATGAACTCGCTGTCAGCATGCACCAAATGACTAAAATAACTTGCAAAACAGTATCAAATGATTTTTAAAATTTATGGGACTGCCACCGGCCAATTCTAAACCATCCCGGGACCCCAAAAATCTTAAAAAATTGAAAAGAGAGTCTAAACGATGGAATTTGGCCTCGATAAGGTGGTGCCCCGGGGTTTTACCCAATTCCTCAAAAATTACCACCCTACAAAATTTCAAGACCAACGGAATCTGTTCGACAATTGAAACAATACCCGTTACGTCCTTGCAGGACCAAAATAGATGCAGAACAACAAGATCTGTACGGAATTTTGCAAATCTGACCAAATTTTTTACCCCTTTAGGGTGAAAGGTTTGCTCAGAAGGCCAAAGTACTTTGGGAAAAGAGGTTACAATGACCAAACAAAACCAAAAATTCCAAAACAGATACTAGAATAGCACAAAACAAGGCACAATTCAACAATTTAGATCAGTTCAGAGCATGTATCAGCACATTGCAAAGTATTATTGAATGTAAATTATCCTATCCTAAGTCTAAGAAATTGAAAATGCATATGAACAATGAGGATTAACAAAGCAATCCCCGGCAACAGGGCCAAATTTGACACATGCGCCGAACGTGCGTCAAATAAACCAGAATCTGCTACTACTTTGCAGTAATAGTGGACTCGGATCGTTTCCCTACGAATTACTTTGTTATTTCTCTGTAGCTAAATATTTAACATAATTTTGGGGGGTTTTCAGGCTTAGGGAAAATTAAAGGGAACAATAACAATTATGCAATGACAATAATTAAAACAAAATAAAGCGCAGTTAACAGATCTCTGTCGGATTCTAATTTCCCTCACTGATTCAACACAAATAAAAACACACATCTATGTAATGTATTGGAACCGAGATCTCTGCATTCCAACACTAAACCAAGCACTCTAAGATCTTAGAGAATTTTCTTCGAACACTCGGTGGCCTTTAAACTCACGCGATCGCATAAGAGCACACAACTCAGTTTCGACTGCATTTGTTATTGATCAACAACGCCAAACAATAATAATCTCAATTCAGAACATTAATCAACATAATGAAATCGAAATTATACAGTCCAAAACAAGTGCTCATTTAATTAAAAACGGAGAACCTAAGGAAATTAGATATCCTATTGAGATTGAATTGATTAACAAATTAGCTACACATAATTGAAATTAAACTAATCATTAATCGGAATGGCATAATAGAATTCAAAAACACAACAACAAAGAGTAAAAACGAAATTGAAATGCTAATTCAAATGAAGAACAAATGCTGGAATTTAAGAGAGGAGGATTGAAATTGCAGAAAACTAGAATTGACTACGAAATTGAATATGCAATTGCAACATAAACGAATTGAATTGAAAGGAAATTAAATCAAAACGCAAGAATTGAAGGGAAATGAAAGGGGCCAATGGAACCCTAGCAGAGCAAGAGATGAAGAAAAGAGAAACCAAATGCTAGAAAATTGAAATTGAAATTGCAAAGTGAAGTGGAGTGTGTAATCTGGATGTGTTTACAAATATATAGGAAAAACTAAGTCATGTGCTAGGTACATGACTTTTAATGAGCTAAGGGGTCCTCCATTCAAATCTCTACTACAACAAAACTAGGTGAATAATTTAAATGCATTTAATTGGGCCCAACTTGCTGGAAATTCCCGCATCAGTGACACACGCGCCGAACGTGCGTCAAATAATACCAAAGTCTAGCTACTACTTTGCAGTAATAGTGGACTCGGATCGTTTCCCTACGAATTACTTTGTTACTTCTCTGTAGCCTAAATTTTAAATGCAATTTTTTTGGGGGGTTTTGTGTAGAGGAAAAATTAAAGGCAATTCAATAGTAAAAATTAACCAATGACAGTAATTAAACAATAATTAAAAAGCAATTAATAGATTATTAAAAAGCACCAATCTGATCTCTGTCAGATCCCAATTTCCCTCATTGGTTCAACAAAATAAAGACACTCATATATGTAGTGCATTGAAACCGAGATCTCTGCATGTCAACACTGAACTAACGCTCTAAGATCTTAGAGAATTATCATCGAACACTTGATGGCCTTTAAACTCACACAATCGCATGAGAGCACACAACTTGGTTTCGAATCATATAATTAGTTCTTTGCATTCATTATCAATCAACAATGACAGAATCAATAATCTAAATCCAAAATATTAATCAACATAATGAAATTAAAATTATAGAATCCAAAACAAGTATTCATGCAATTGAAAACGGAGAATCTAAGGAAATTAAGGATCCTATTGAGATCGAATTGGTTGAAGAAATTAGTTGCGCATAATTGAAATTAAACTATGCACAGATTGGGATTGCATATTAGAAGAATTAAATTGCAAGAAGGGAGAGAGAACGAGAATTGGAATGACAAACCTGAAAACCCTAGCAGAGCGACTTGAAAGGAAAAGAGTAATGCTAAAAATTGAAATTGATTGAAAGGTAAAAAATGTGCTACAATTTTCTGAATTGGGGTATTTATAATAAGTGAGTCATGTGCTAGTCACATGACTTTAAGTGACTTAGGGTGCAGGGTTCAAAGCCCACCCAATGCAAACATTTAAATGGTCCAATTACATGATTTGAAATGGGCCTACACTAATTCTTCACGCTGGAATTCCCGCATCAATTCCGTGCGTCACTTTCAAGGCAATTTTCACCCCAGATGCGGTCCGAATTGGCTCTTCATGTCTTCATAGCTTTTGTATCTCTTTCAGTCCTCTTTAATTTGACATAAAATGTAGCTCAAACATAGTTCTGTAGTGAGAGTTATGCCTTTTTTAGTAAACCTTGTCAAAACTGAAAATTTTAGCGAATTAGAACAAAAATAAGCATTTAAGGCCCAAATGAGCCCAAACTCATAAATGCACTAAATCATACTAATTGAACATTAACAATGTTGTAATATGATGTATTAAATGCATAGAAATTGATCAAAATAATGATTCATCAAATTCCCCCACACTTATCCTTTTGCACTCCTAGGCAAAACTAAGTCCTAATGAAAATGTTAAATTGGATGCAAAATTTCATCTGGTCTAAGTTATTTCATACTCTACAAAATAGTCATCAATGCCTCAGAATTGAACATAGCGATCAGAGCACAATCAATCTAATAATTACATATTACAGTACTAAACAATTCCTGCTTCAGATAGGACCAATCAGACAGCGAATTAATCATGCAAGTTAATTATAAGCAATGACCTCATCAGAAGTGTATCACTCAAACTCTCAAGTGTATCAGGCAAGTGTTTACTCTCAAACCATTAAAGTGAACATCCTTTTACCATAGGCTTGCAATCATTATAGCTCTCTACCACCAACAATCACAGTCATGCATGATTCAAGAGGACTTGCAAAGGATGTAATGGGGCCAAGGATAAATGTTTGATAAATTTGGTCAAGTGACTACTATTTCACAAATATTGAAATCAACATCAACAAATTACAAAAGATATCAAAATTACATAATAAATCTGCAAAGTTGTTATTTCAACAACTGCTTAAGTACTCAACTCATTTTGCATACTTATTCAGATTAAATTTTTGCTATTTTGCTCTTATTTCTTTTTCTTTTTCCATATATTTTTTCCAATTTTTTTCTTGTCTTTTTTTTCAATTTTTTTTTTTTTAGTACTTATTTTTCTTTTTCATCCATATCAATCTCAAATAGCAAAATAGCACTAAGATAACATTTACATGAGTGTGCTAATCAAAAAGCAACCAAAATGTATCAGTTCTGAAACTCAAACCCAAATCATATTAATTGCGATATTCCACCCCCCACACTTATTTTTCTACACGTCCTGAGCAGACACCCTTACACTTATATGCTTCACATAACCAAAAGATGAATAATTAATTCAATATCTGCGAAATCAGGACAATATTGTTTTACTTTTAAGGCTTGTAATGCAGGTAGAGAAAGAAATGGTTTCAGGCGCAAAGGGGCTAGTAAGAGATAAAATGCAAGGTAGACTATTTGGTCAAGTGGGAAAAATAGAAATAAATGTCTCAATCATGATCATGCACTAAGTGATAAAATGCAGCTTTGAAAAGAATAAAAGCAAGTTCTAAAAAATGACATCCATTAATGGCATATATCACACCGAAAGAAAGAGAATGACATGCAGATGAATCCATTCAAAACAGGTCCAAAGACTCACAGGTTCAATATTGTCAAATACTTATCAGAAACAATACATAACCAATTCATACAAACTAGTCCAACATCTATTAGAGGAATATATCAATACCACAAAATAATCAAAAAAATTAACTTAGCTCAGATTCCAGTTTAGATTCTCAACATATAAATCATAATGCACATGTACTAATAATCAGACCAGAATCACGAAATCTCCAATTCATAAAAATAAAATGAAACAAAGCATAGAAATCCTAATTACTCCTAATTAAAGAAGGTAGAAAGATAGGAAATGAATGAAAACAAAATAGAAAAGAGTGGAGGGAGAAGAGAAAAACTCCCTCGGCCGCTCAAAGCGGCGGTGCGTCTGCAAGTGGTACTAACTCTTGCTCTACGGGCTGCTCAATGGAATTCTCATGATAACGCTTTAAACGTTGTCCGTTTATCATGAATGTATCCTTAGTACCTACTACAAGAAACAAATACCCACCTGGGTCAAATATCACAAAATCATCTACAATAATATGTAAGTCATTCTTTATCAGTGCAAATGATTCAGAGTGTAGGTATGTTTTTGTGCTATAATCAGTGCTTGGTGGTGGTAGGAATAAGTTGAATGCCATAATCATAATTCTCCATTTGTTCATTTTAATCTTAACATCTAAATTGAACAATTCACATGTTTCACTTACTTTCAAATCAACGAACATGGAATAATGAACTCTAACATCAATAACACAATTTAAAAGAGAGAGTAAAAAATTAGAGTATTTCAAGATAGCATGATTATTCTCTACTTCATCTATAATGTGTTTAGACATTGGTTTGCTAATAAATGTAGAAGCTTGCACTTGACTCTCCATTGTTAACCTCTCTAACGACCTATAAGAATATGTAACATCATGAGAACAAAAGTCATTAGGAACAACTATGAGGTTCAAATCAGCAAACTCAATGATAGTCCAGGCTTTAATTCCATAAGAGTCTAAAGTAAAACATTTAGTGTTGTTCATATTGCAATTATAAAGAGTATCAAATGATAAAGAAATCTCCCCTAATGGTTGCTCTGATTTCCTGGATGCTTCACTCTTTCCACAGTGTTTGTTCCAAGGAAACTTTATGGACAATTCTCCATTAGGTACCAAGATATGAGGATTTTTGTAAGGAGGAGGGTCAAAAATAGTTTCATTGTGTGCTTTAAGTTCTTTCTTTTCTACATAAACATCTTCACACAAAAAGTTGTTATCTTGTATTTCTTCCTTAGGACTCACTCCTACATCACCTATATAAAGAGAATCAACATAAACAAAGGAAGGATTAGTATAAATAATTAAATCATCACATGTTTCCTTCTCTTGTTTATCTGTCACTTTTTCTTCCATGTCTTGTTCTTTTAAATATTGTTCTTGTAACTCTTTCTCTTTAGCTACACCCTCCATGGTAATTGTCTTTTCTGGTTGTGCAGTAGGTTCCACCATTTGCTTACCAAATCCCAAAGTAATATCACTCACATTCTTACCATTATCATTCAAATTAGAAATTGCTTGTGAGGGTAAACTAATGGATGCTTGAGGTTAGTTCTGACTAATTTCATTGGATAACTGCCCAATATGAGTTTGGATACTCTGAAGGTTAGCCTCAGTTATTTGCTGAAATTACAAGTTGTTGGTGGTCATTTGCTTGATTAATTCTTCCAAAGAAGGACCACCTTGTGGTTGGGCTAGTGGTTGTGTAGGATGTTGTTGAAAAGGTGATATATGATGGATGGAATTTTGCTGCCAATTTTGTGTCGGATGGAAAGTGGAATAGTCAAGTGAACTCTGATAAATCTGATCTCTCCATCCAGAATTGTAGGAGCTGGAATATGGGTTGTACTGCTGCTGAGGTATATTATGAAAAACTCCTGTTTCTGCAAAAGTTGGATCACTGAAACTCCCCTCCTGCTGCAATAGTTCCCTAATAGTCCTATTATCCATGTTTGCCTAAATGAATGTAAATCAACACCTCTCTAATTCATCAGATTCAATAATAGCCACAAAAACAGCAATATATAGCACAAATCAGAATAAACAACACTAACTAACAACACTCAACAGGATATCACTGTCAGTATGCACCAGATGACCAAAATAAACTTCCAAAATAATATAAAATGATTTTTAAAATTTATAGGACTATCACAGGTCAATTCTAAACCATCACGGGACCCCAAAAATGCAGTGTAAAATTTTCAAAAATTGAAAAGAGGGTCTAAACGATGGAATTTGGCTTGAATAGGTTGGTGCCCCGTGCAAAGCACGAGGTTATACTCAATTCCTCAAAAATTACCACCCTGCACAATTTCAAAACCAACGGAATTAGTTCAACAATTCAAAAGTACCCGTTGTGTCCCCGCGGGACCGAAATAATTGCAAAACAGAAAAATCTGGGAAGAATTTCGTAAAAATAATGCAATTTTTCACCCCTTTGGTATGAATGGTTTGCTCAGAAGGCCAAATTACTTTAGGAAAAGTAATTAAAATGACCGAACAGATCCAAAAATCCAAAATCAGATGACCAAACAACATATAACAAGTCAAAAAAGTGCAAAACAAAACATGAAATCAGTATATTGCAGAGCTTATTGAATATAAACTAACCTATCCTAAGTCTAATAATAAGAAAATAAAAATAAAAAAAATGCATATAAACAATGAGAATTAACAAAGCAATCCCCGGCAACGGCGCCAAATTTGACACACGCGCCGAACGTGCGTCAAATAATACCAAAGTCTAGCTACTACTTTGCAGTAATAGTGGACTCGGATCGTTTGCCTACGGATTACTTTGTTACTTCTCTGTAGTCTAAATTTTAAATGCAATTTTTTTTGGTGGATTTTGTGTAGAGGGAAAATTAAATGCAATTCAATATTAAAAATTAACCAATGACAGTAATTAAATAATAATTAAAAAACAATTAATAGATTATTAAAAAGTATCAATCCGATCTCTGTCAGATCCCATTTCCCTTATTGGTTTAACAAAATAAAGGCACTCATCTATGCAGTACATTGAAACTGAGATCTCTGCATGTCAACACTGAACTAACGCTCTAAGATCTTAGAAAATTATCATCGAACACTTGGTGGCCTTTAAACTCACACAATCGCATGAGAGCACACAACTTGGTTTCGAATCATATAATTAGTTCTCTGCATTCATTATCAATCAACAATGACAGAATCAACAATCTAAATCCAAAATATTAATCAACATAATGGAATTAATATTATAGAATCCAAAACGAGTACTCATGTAATTGAAAACGGAGAACCTAAGGAAATTAAGGATCCTATTGAGATCGAATTGGTTGAAGAAATTAGTTGCGGATAATTGAAATTAAACTAAGCACAGATTGGGATTGCATATTAGAAGAATTAAATTACGAGAAGAGAGAGAGAACAAGAATTGGAATGGCAAACCTGAAAACCCTAGCAGAGCGACTTGAAAGGAAAAGAGTAATGCTAAAAATTGAAATTGATTGAAAGGTAAAAAGTGTGCTACAATTTTCTGAATTGAGGTATTTATAATAAGTGAGTCATGTGCTAGTCACATGACTTTAAGTGACTTAGGGTGCAGGGTTCAAAGCCCACTCAATGCAAACATTTAAATGGTCCAATTACATGATTTGAAATGGACCTACACTAATTCTTCACGCTGGAATTCCCGCATCAATTCCGTGCGTCACTTTCAAGGCAATTTTTACCCCAGATGCGGTCCGAATTGGCTCTTCATGTATACATAGCTTTTGTAGATCTTTCAGTCCTCTTTAATTTGACATAAAATGGAGCTCAAACAGAGTTCTGTAGTAAGAGTTATGCCTTTTTTAGTGAACCTTGTCAAAACTGGAATTTTAGCGAATTAGAACAAAAATAAGCACTTAAGGCCCAAATGAGCCCAAACTCATAAATGCACTAAATCATGTTAATTGACCATTAATAATTTTGTAATATGATGCATTAAATGCATAGAAATTGATCAAAATAATGATTCATCAATCAGCTTCGTGGTCCACTTTCAAGGCTAATTTTACCCCAGATTCAATCCGAATTGGCTCTTCTTGTCTTCATAACATTTGTAGCTCTCTAAGTCCTCTTTAATTCAATATAAAGTGGGGCTCAATCGGGAGTCTGTAGAGGGAGATATGCCTGTTTTAGTGAAAGTGATCAAAACAGATGTTGACAAACTCAAATATTATTTGATGTTGAAGAACGTTGAGATGTTGTTATTAATTCTCTTAAAAGAATTCAAAGTCAAGTGTCTAATGGCTACTTCGAATCTGCATTTATAAAAAAGACTGAAGTTTGAAGATTTAAGATAGTAAATACGCTGCAACTTTGATAAATCCTTAAAATATCTCTTTCGCTTTCACTTGTAAATCCCTCTATATGTAGAGGCTAATAAAAAAAGTTAGACATTCCCTTCTATTTAATTCCATCATTCGTGGTACTTAGAGTGAGGAAGCTATGCTCAAACAATATATAGAATTATTATCATAAAAATGTTAGGTTCAAACAATATTTAAGTTTTGTGAGATACATTTCCATAAAATATTTAAGTTAGTTAAAAGTAACTAAAGTCAACAAATTCTTCATATTAGAAACTTAACTTAAACTAAGAACTAAATATACCTTTTCTAAAATGAATCAAAATAAATTTAATTAACAAGAATTTATATTGATATATTTTTTTCATCTTATCAAAATTTTCTTTCATGATCCATTTATTTTACACTTATTTTATCTCTTAAGAAAAATGTCCCCCTTTTATGTAATATAATACATATTTAAATACTATTAATTATTTCATAAGTAACTTTAATATATATCATATAAAAAAATAATTTAAACTAATATTTATAGTTTCAAACGATTAATATATTAATAATATAATTATTAATATATTCTCGAGATTACAGTAAAACAATTTTAATTTCAAACGATTAATATATTATTAATATATTCTCGAGATTACAGTAAGTGCTTTTGGATGTTTTGTTTCATGCAAACTATGAAGAGCAAGAGTGCTCGATTTATATATCTCGTATCTTTATATTAAAATTGAAATAAATTTTTGAAATTAAAAAATATCTGAATCAAAATAATATATTAAAAATATATAAAAAATATTTTAAAATTTAAATAATATTAAAAATATATAAATAATTTTTTAAAATTTAAATAGCATCAAAATATTTAAAATTAAACATTCAAATTTTTTCTAAATATTTTCCAACGAGGATGAGTGAGCATTCAAGAAATTGGACAAAAATCCCAGCTCACAGTACTTGAGATTTTAAAATGAAAATATAAAAAGTATAGTAAAATTAATTGTTTTTCTACCGCTTTGTATTAATTCTTATCCTCCTTTAATATTCATTTCTTTTATTTATTTTTGGCAATGATTTATTTATTTTATTTTGTTAATAAATTTAATATTTTATAAATATTTTAAATTAAAAAATATTTTTAATGAAAATAAGTATATTTTATTATTAAAATACGATTTATAAAATTATAAAAAATAATAAAAATTAATCATTAATATATTCTTACCTTTTCATGTGAAATCAATCTTAATTCATTTATATATTTATTGTCATTTTTATTCTAACTATTATTGTTAATTATTATTAAATTGTTTCAAAAAGGAGTATTTTAGATAAAAACTATTTTCTAAAAAACATTAATTTACAAATTAAAATATTAAATTTTATATAAGTTATCTGAATTTTGGTAAATATTGTTAAAAATTTATGAAAGTTTTTAAATTTATAATAATTTTTTTACATGAAATTTATTTATTTTAATTATATAATATAGATAGTTTTTTATATGTTTTACAATAATTTATTATAAATTGTAATTTAAATATTAAATTTAATCCATGAAAAAATAAAATGCTACTATAAAAATATTTAGTTGAATACGATGTACATGTTAGACTTTTGCAAATAAAAATCAGAATGATATATATTGAATTTGATGATTTTTGAAAATAATATTATTTAAATTTTTAAATTTTAAAAATTAATAATTTAATCTTAAATAATGTTTATTAAATATTATAAAATGTTTTTTCAACTATTTTGATATCAAATTCCATTTTAAAATTAAAAATAAATTACTAATTTTTAAAAATTAGCCATTTTTTTTATATATATATATATATATATATATATATATATATATATATATATATATATATATATATATATATATATATATGTTTTATGTATTTTTTTAAAAAATAGCCGAATTTAAAACCTGCAAAACCCTAATCAGGTGAGTGCGATTACCGTCGATGGCGTGCAACGGCTCTGGTTGCCAGTCCGGTTGCTACAAAGACAAAGACGAAGACGCAGCGACATGTAACCTTCCAACCAAGTTCGAACAAGCCGATTCGAAGAGCGCTACGAATGTTTGCGTCAAGTGCAAGCTCAACGATGCCGTTTCCGGCTACGGCGGAATCGACGACGGTCGTTTCTGCGCCGATTGCTTCAAATCTAACTTGTTCGGAAAATTTCGTTTCGCCGTCACTTCCAACGCCATGATCACTCCCACCGATAAGGTCCTCGTTGCCTTCTCAGGTGGCCCTTCTTCCAGGTCAAAGCAAACCCAATTCCCCTTTTTTCTTCCATTTAAAATCTATTTTGATGTAATTCATTACCAAATGCGTGAATCATCTAGCGCGAGTTTTCCCGCTTAATTAGTAGTTTCAAAGTTTGAGTATTGAGTATGCAGCTATAATAAATACTAATAAATACTCAACAGTATGTCAAGAAGGTTTAATTCAGTTGGTTAAGCTGTATGCGTGAGTTATTTGCTTCGAGTATGCTACTGCAGAATATTCGGAACACACCTGCATTAAATACTTGGACTCTTGGAGTATATAGCTGCATTAAATACTTAGAAGGAAATGAAAGTTTTGATGCTCATTGTAGTCTTACCTGGCTGGTGCCTCTATTGGAGGATATTTGTTTGCTAAAAAATTTAAATAAATTCATGATTTGAAATGCTGGGTTAATTTTAATTTTGATTATGGTAACTTTGCAATTTAAAGAATGTGTGGTTTGTTTGGTTTAGGGTAGCTTTGCAATTTGTGCATGACATGCAAGAGAGGGCTCAGAAGAACTTTGATGCGAGTAGGGATAGGTCATTGCCGGTGTTTGGTGTTGGGGTTGTGTTTATTGATGAGAGTGCTGTGGTGCCTATTCCTTCTAATGAAATGGAGGAGGTGGTTGAAGTTGTTAGGGAGGTTGTGTTGAGTTTGGCTCCACCGAGGAAGGAGTTGCATATTATTCCTATTGAGAATATTTACTCCTCGGATTTTGGTGATGGTAAGGAGAGGCTGATTAAGGTAGTGAACACAGTGAGTGATCCAACAGGAAGGGAGGATATGTTGGTTTGTCTGCGAATGTTGCTGCTGCAAAAGGTTTGTTTCTTCTATTATATCTGTCTGTAGCTTGCAGTCTTGTAAACATACATGTGTTTATTTGAAACAAGTTTTTTGAATTTTTTTTATTATTGGACAGGTTGCTTCTGAATTTGGGTATAACAGGATTGTTCTAGGGTCATGCATTTCGCGGATTGCTTGCCATGTCCTTTCAGCCACTGTGAAGGTTTGCTATTGAATTTAACTGAGTCAGTCATTAGGGGTGAATTAAGAATTTCTGTCATGATACATGAATCAGTTTGCCAAGTTTGATGTTATGTACTCTACAAAATTTGGTTATTTTTGGATTTTCTTATGTGCTTTGTCTAGTTTATCATAAAGCATTATATTTGTTGAAATTATAAACATACTTTTATGTGCTTCTCCTTTGTTTAATTAATTCCCCCAGAGAAACATTTTTCTCTAGACTTTTTGTTTAAGGTTTAAAATTATCTGGTTGCTGTGTCTACTGAACTTATAATGTATTTTCAGGAGTATTGCTGACTGAAGTTTTGCATTCGATTTGTACAATTGAATTGCTTGAATTCATTTATTTGAAGAATATAATACATACCTTAGTTGCTATCAAGAAGCTTTCTCTTAAGAGTGACCTCAATAGCATGGGAGTTTTATGTATGTTTGTGTTAACTAAATCTATGTGAATTGAGTAATCCTTGAGTTCAAGGTGACTTATGAAATCAGCAAATCTTATAGCTCCCTCTTATTTTTACTTTTTCAAGCTTTCTGTAACTGCGTGGATTTTAGGATTTTTGTCTACATTATTCTTGTTAAAATCAAATTGTGTTGCTTATAGTCTTATACTTTGTAGTAATCCTTATGACCTTATATATGTTTGTCCCTTCTCTTTCATTCTACTTAAGGAATGAGCATGTATTATCAATACTCATGTCCTTATGTAACAGGGTCAAGGATATTCATTACCTGCAGATATACAGTATGTTGATGCTAGATGGGAAGTTCCTGTTGTGCTGCCCCTGCGTGATTGTTTTGCCCAAGAGATCAACATGCTTTGCCAACTTGACGGGTTTGTAGTCCTCTGGATTTCATAAACAAATGAAATAAAATAAAATAATAATTGGTGTCTTCTGTTTGTTCTGTTTCATGTTTTGTAAATTTCACATTATTTTCTATGTATTGTCTTTGATGTTTGTCAGACTGGATTATATCAATCTTACTGAATGGATGTGTTTCATCTCTTTGGCAGGGCAGTCTAAAGACTTTAAAGTTGTCTACAGGTCTGAGCTCTAGCATTAATGGCTTGGTCTCCTCATTTGTGGCTTTATTGCAGGTATAATTTCTTGTGTCTCAGCCCTTTGATATATAGTGGAGACATGTAATGATGGGATTTAAACTTTTAAGGAAAGTCAGTTGCGACCTGTGGGTGTTTTAACCTGTGCTGTTGGTTTTTTATAACTCCTCTCAGCATTTTGCATCAAGTTCTCTTGATATATCCCATATATACAGCTATTAAGTGTGTGTCTTTGCATGAATACTTGGAGAACATTTTGTGTGCTTGATTGTGGCTTTGAATTTGCAATTTACCTGTAGAGCATATTGTTATTCTATAGAGCCCAGAAGTTGACTGATAGGCTATGATTATGCACATTATGTGGCTTAATGACTGCTTTTTTAAGGAATGTGATTTGCCAGACTAACATACTCAACATAGAATTTTATGTGTTCACAGTTAAGTGTTGAGATAATAGATGCTTGTGTTTTATCTTTTTATAGAAACTTGCTAACTGAAATACCTCTTCTGCAGCAAGAAAACCCATCTCGAGAGAGCACAATTGTAAGAACAGCCGGTAAACTTACTCCTTTCCAATTCAACAGGATTCCAGAGATCATTGATGGTAATGTTCCCTTGGCAACTCGAAGACGCCAGAAGAGATATAATCTCAATTCCAATGAATCAGTTTCCTCAGAATCTTTCTGTCCTCTCTGTAACAGCCCACTTGACAAGAGTGAGATTGTTGAGTGGAGTAATCTTGATAGCCACAGAAGTAGTGACATTTTTCATAATACCTGCTGTTCAAGTTGTCGGTTTCAGATACTTCCAAGTGATTCCACATCAATGGAACAATTTTATATGGATTTACCTCAATCAGTGGTTGGCCGAGCAAATCAAGCCAACAATGGTAATTTGAGTATGCTAAGGTGAGTATTTGTGTTGCTATCAACATCAGCTGATTGTATTTCAATTTTCAAATTTGGTCTAAGCCAGTTGGACGTTGGCCACTGGCGGGGTCAAAACACCAACTTTAGTATCACATCAATATAATCTGTTTTTCGTCTAGTTTACTTTGCTACTATATGTTATTGTTATATGAAAGTATGGCAAAAGAAATTATATGAATATCTAATTTTTGAATAATAATCTGTTACTGTGGCTTCACTAATCATTAGTACACGTCAAACCAAACTTTTCCATAGTCATGAGTCCATGACTGATAGTAAACTATGAGGAAATGAAATTCCTGAATCAAGTTGGAAATTAAATTCTTTGATAATCATTTTGTAAAGGGCATACTTTAATTTAGGTCATGTAATCTGGTCTTTTTTTTTTTCATGACAACGGGTTCTTTCACTTGTTCAAGCTTTTGGCTATGCTGTAAGACATTGCTTAATGTATTGTTGCTGTTTTTAGTGGAATAACAATTACTTGCGTGGGGATGTCAAATATTTTATTGTGACTATGGTTTTCTTTGAAGAATGCTTGAAAGATTCAACTTTATTCTATTTTTATGGTAAAATCTTAGTTGTCGACCTTTCTTGTGACATCAAAGGATGCGGCTATATTCTTGTTTTCAGGGAACAAATACAAGATTGCCTGCTTTCTGATGGTGAAGATGAAAAATAGGATTACTTTTGTACATTGAGGCCTCTCCGTTGAAGGGATAAAGACTGGTCATGGTAATTTAATTTACAGTTTTAGTGACTGAGAGGTTTCTCTTGGCCCGTGGCATACAAAAAGAGTTATGGAGAGCTGAGATTCACTGGCCTCATTTAGATCATGGATGTTGATCTCTGGGATAATATTTGTGAGCACATTTTTAAACAGGGATAGATTAGATCACTCACTTTTTTTTCTTATATCCTTAGCAATTCGAAGAGTGATAAAGTTGACTCCGGTTACTCGTTGGGGGCATCATGGTGTACTTCATCTCAAGATTCCGTTTTCAAAGTTATTTAATACTTGTACTGCGTAGGCATTTATTTGTGTCTATCATATTTAATGGGGAAAAGTGTTGGACCACAACAACCATAGAGAAATTAGTCTGCAACTTGTGACTGGTGCGGAAACGCTTTTCTCAATGTAATGTTTTATGTCTGCAGATGTAGCATATATTATGCCCAATTGATATCCTGTGTTTGGTTTGCTTATTTATGGAAAAATAATTGCATATTCATATTAGCTTGGTGAGAGTTTTTGAAAAATAATAAATTATTTTTCAATAATTCAGCTATACCATTCATGTTATTAGTCCTTTGAATGGTTTTAAACAGAAGCCAATATCGGATTGTGCAATACAAGAGCTTGTGTACTCATAATTGTACATTTTGACTCGAAAGTTCTTTCGCATGTAAAAGAATTTAAGAGAGGAGAGAATTTCTGTATATACATGCAATGAAATCAAATCAAATCTCTGTCGATCCCTCTGATCTTTATTAAGATATATACACGTCTCTTAATCAATCTTTATAAATTTTCTTAAATATACTTATATTTTAAGATATATATAATATTATAATGATCTTTATTAAGATATATACATGTCTCTTAATCAATCTTTATAATTTTTCTTAAATATACTTATATCTTAAGATATATATAATGTTATAACAAATTATAAGCTCTTTCATAAGTTAGAATATAGATATTAATCATGTTCAACTTATTATAAATATAATCTGACTCTATTTTTTGAAGGTATTCCTAGTTATTTTTAATTTTAGAAGTGTTGGAAATTAACTCTTGCGACAATTAATCCTTACAATTTTTCTTAAATATACTTATCTTTTAAAATGTATATAATATTAGAACTGCTCTTATTATATTTTGATTGGGCCGAGCTCAGCTCGGCATGGAGTTTTTCGGTAACGAGAGAGATTGGTTTCCTCGTTGATGTGAGTGTGTATTTTTTTATTATTGATTGATTCCCTTTCGTGTGTTTGTCCATGGTATTTATAGATTCAGTTTTAGGGTTCTATCTCCATGGATCTCGCAAAAGAAGTTACCTAAGCCCACGAATCCCCCTTTTTCAGGGAACAGTTAGGGTTAGGACGCATGATCTGACCGAGCTCAGTTCATAAGGAGAACCCGACACTCTAGATCGGCCCAATACGTCAGCCCCCCAAGCTCAAGCCAAGATCATTGCGGTTTGAGTTAAGTGTAGTACTCGGTCTGACGATGTTTAGTGTGTATGAGGCCGTTCGTTTTAGGCAGGAATTCGAACAGTTTCATTTTTGAATTTAAGTGGGCAGTTACTAATCATGATTAACTTTTGGGTAACTGCGCCCAAACGATTTTATTTCCTTTTTAAATGTGTTTTCATGCATTTTTAATCATTTCTTATTACTTCCCTAATATTCGTGTAGACCCCTTTGCTTTCTCTCTGTCTCCTCTTCTTCATTTCCTTTCTTTTTGCTTCCAGAGTTCTTCCAAGCTCGCATTTTTCTCTCCCTCAGAGTTCATTAGAGCCCATTTTTGTCTCCAACTTCTACTGTAGTCTCAGTCCCCGTGTTCGAGTCTCAAGTTCAAATTTTTTTCCAGTTCGTCTCTCACCCCTAGGTATGTCTTCTTCTTCTCATTCGGCCGCTACTCGCGACTCCGAAAGTCTTATTATTAGGTCGAACGAGGCCTCTGATCCTGAGTCATCTGTGGCGGCTAGATCGTCCTCGCGTGAGGTTTCCTCTGCCGGGGAGGCCACAGGTGTTGGAGCCCATGTCGCAACCTCCCCTGTTGAGGTTGCGGATGACGCTAGGGCTTCCTCTACTGCCAGGGAAGGCGAGGCCGAGGAGTGTTCTTCGAGGCCTGACTTGGTCGTTCCCATTCCATCTTACGAGCCCGACTTTTCGTGGCTTTCGGGGGAGGTATTGAACCACATGTTAGTGTATGATACTGTGGACAAGCTACGGCCGATTATCTAACATAATCTGGCCTCGTTACGAGGACGTAGTCAGCTACCGAGCTAGTATGTCGAATCATAGGGTGCACACCCGTGTGTTCAACCAAGGTCGGCATACCATTTCTGTGTATGAATATATGGTTAGGGAGTTTCACATCGAGTTCCCTTTGACCTGGTGTGAGTCTGAGGTCTTGTCCTTTCTGAATGTGGCGCCTAACCAACTTCATCCCAATAGTTGAGGGTTCCTTCTGGCCTTCCAACTTCTTTGTCAATTGCTCGATCTCAAGGCGAGATCACGCGCCTTTCTTTACTTTTATCAGCTCAAGCACGACCAAAAGGTCGGCTAGGCTTCTCTTTGTGGTTCGCAGGCAGGTGGTCCCCTGCTAATCCCCTACGCATAATCATATAAACAAAAATGGCCACAACCATATGCTTGGTATAGCTCAACCCGGACGACGAATTAGACATCGACCCTCGGGCCGAGTTTCAAGAAGAGCGTGCCTCCTTCACCAAGCCCCTACTTGAGTTGCAACTCGGGTCACAACCTCATCAAACAACCAAAATTGGTTCCTATGCCCACCCCTACTCTAGAAGAAATAACTAAGACACTCAAGGATAATGCCAACCTGTTTGCATGGAAACCCTCTGATATGCCCGACATAGACCCCACCTTGATGTGCCACAAGTTATCTTTGTTCCCTCATGCGAAGCCCATCGCCCAACGCAAGAGAAAGCTCGGAGAAGAGCGCCGAACAACTGTCCAGAAAGAGGTCACCAAATTATTGGAGGCTGGGTTCATCCGAGAAATCATAGACACTACCTGACTTGCAAATGTGGTAATGATAAAAAAGGCTAATGGCAAGTGGAGGATATGATGGAGGTCCATCCATCACAAGGACAATTACAAGGTCTATGCTTAAAAGGATGCAAGAAGAGGAGGAGCTAAAATTGATTCAAGGTCTGTTGCGGTTTCCAGTACAGACGATATCACAACCAGAAGAATACCAACAAGCCTTCTTGATTAATAAACCTTGTAATAATCTTAGAATCATCTGAACTTGTAATTAGATTAGGAACATTTTATTTTGGGCTTTTGCATGGTGAATAAATGCACAGCCCTTATGTAGGAGTGTTTGTGAGAAATTCGCGTACAGACGATACCTACAGACGATAGGGTTACAGACGATACCACGGACGATAGCGTACAGACGATAGCATCGACATGCTTCCAGGATGGTACACACTTGAATACTACAGACGAGAGTATTGGAATGCTCCGAGGAGAGTAATCAGTCAAACACCACAGACGATAGCCTTTAAAAGTGTCCAGGATAATAGTCAGACGATTGACATAGTCAAGCATCATAAGCGGCCACAGAAGATACCTAAGGCGCTCCTTCGTCTGGTACTTCTTGATGAAGATTGTTCCGTCTGTGCTTTCAAATGAGGAACTGTTCCATCTGATGCTCCTTAGTCTGATGCCTCAAGCTGAGTCCTGCGTCTGAAGCTTGTTTCGTCTGGACCGGCGCAAACCGAGTTCTTTCGTCGAACCTTGAGAATGAAGCTTGCCGTCGAAGACCGATGTTTTGTTCCGTCCGTACCTTTGTCTCGTCTATACCTCGTAGACGCTTCTTCGTCTGGGGATCCGCCTCGTCTCGAAGTTTGTGCTATGTTTCGTCTGAACCTTTAGACCCACAGACGATGCATTAGGCCTCCGCAGACAATACTTAAGGAACCCACAGATGAAGACAACAGAGCAGCGTCTGGAAGTTAGTTACAGCTGAAGTACAGGCGCGCGAGATTCTTCCTTTTCCCACTAGTATAAATACTTATCTCATTGAATTGTAAGGGATCTTTGATCAAATTTTATAGTGAAGCATATTGCTTAAGAGAGAAAGTTTTCTCTTCTAGGTTTCTTGAGTAAACCTCTTACGAGTCTTATCATGGTGCATTCTCCATGTGGCGATTCTACCTCGAGCTTATTGCTTTAAGCATGGCGCTCCGCATCTTCTCGTCTAATTCCATTTTATACATTTCTTCTTCTTGATTAATTTCATTCCACAATTTATAGTTTCGAAATTACGAAATTCACGATTGGCGAAGTGAAGATCGGCAATTTCGTAAGTCTTCTACGGGAGACTTACATCAAGTGGTATCAGAGCTTGTTCCTTCTTCAAGTAGAATTTCGTATCTGTGAGTTTAAATTTCTAGATCTGAATTTTCTTCTGAATTTATTCATCTTGGAGTTATGTCTTGTTCATCGTTGAGTTCTTTGAGTCGTTTTGAATTTTCGTTCGGTGCATTGTGTAGATCTGAGTATTAACTTGTGTTTTGAGTTAAACTAGAAAATATATCAAGTATTCTTAGTTCGGTTCGGTCAAGTTGAGGTCAATTGATAGAAATTATCAATTATAGTGAGTCAGTCTTAATTCATCCGTGAGTCATACACCGTATAAACTCTGTTTTGTTCTGTTTTGGTACTGGAAATACACTTATCCATTTGTACATTCAAGTTCACGTATGCAAAATTGAGACGTCAACATCATTACATGCTAGTAGAGTGCTTACTAAAGGTCTAAATTCCTATTACGCCTTGTAATAGCATTAGCATTAGTAGTTGAGCTTGGAGTGCTTGTTTTAGGCAAAATATATCTCAGTCCAGTAACTCAGAAGAAAAGAAAAGAAAAGAAATCAAGCGAAAAGAAATCAAAACAAGAAGAAAACAAGTGAGAAATTCAAAAGAAAGCTAGAAAAGGAGTTCTGAAAGTACTAGAAATTTGAGTACGAAAAGTGAATTTAGAGGACTTGCCAAACTTTGTCCAGCAAGACATCAACGTGATAAAGAAGCGTTAAGAAATTTGAGCCAGCAAATTGGATGTAGAGCTAAGACGAAGCACACTCATTACCTAGTACAATTACTGATAGCTTGGAAATTAAGCCTAGTAGTGTGTACTTGTGACTAGCTTGTTTTGACTCAAATTTCTGCATAAGTGAAACTTGCTGTATTTGATATCTGTCCAATCATATACTACTGTACTTACTTCTTTTTTGGTCTTAAAGTGATCACTGCCAAATTTGAGTTTGTATTTGACTATTTGCTTGTCTTGGTTAGTGATTGAACCAGCATATTCTCCAATTCCTTGCTGTCCAGTTTGTGCCTTTGTCACATAACATTCCATTCCTTGAGTTTGAGTAGCTTATTCCTTCATTTTAGCCTTTTATTGCTTGTTCCTTTGGAATCTTGAGTTTTGTCTAGAGTTTTGCCATTCTCTTGGAATTCTTGGGCTTGGAAGTAGAGTTGTTCCTCTTTCACATGGACTTGTAGCCATATTTGTGCTTGAGTTGAGGTTCACCTAAGAAGCTTAAGAGGAGAATTGAGTGGTAAAAGGCTAGAGAGAACACTAGAGAAAGAGCCACTAAGAGTGCATACACGAGTTGATAATTGAGTGACACACTTAGTGAGTGGTAAGGCCTTTGAATTATTATTTTCGTATACACTAACCTTTTTCATTGCAGCGATGGATAGTCCACCTAGTGTTGGGACTGATTTGTCTCCACGGACTAAGAAAATAATGGACTTCATGACAGAAAAATTCAATCATCTGCAAAATGAGGTGAATGAATTGAGGGAAGAAAGTGAAAGAAAGGCTAGAGATGAGGCAAGTAGAAAGGACCGAGAAGGAAAAGGAAAGGAAATTTATGGAGGAGGAAGTAAAGAAAACAGAGAAAGTAGGAGTGAAAGAGAAAGCCAAAGAGGACACTACTACTCACCTAGAGATAGTGATGAGGGTAGTAATCATGAAGAGAGTGATGCCTTCCGAGACTATGAAAATGAAAGGAAACATAGAAGAGGCAGTCACAGAGGTACCTATAGGAGACAACCTTTTCGGCACAGACAATACTTTGGAGAAGAAGAGCAAAGAGGTTGGGAGACCAATATGAAAATTACTCTTCCAAAGTACCTAGGAGAAGGGGGAGTTGAGAACTTGTTAGATTGGATCATGAAGGTTGAACAAGTGTTCTCTTGTAATCCGACATTGAGTGAAGAGAAGAGACTCAATCTTGCCATCTTGGAGTTTGAAGGATACGCTTTGGTTTGGTGGAACCAAATACTCATAGACGCAGAACAGAGGAGGAGACCTTCCATTACTTCATGGACACAATTAAAAGATGCTCTGAGAGGAAGGTTTGTTCCTAAATCTTATGAGAGGGATATGCACATCAAGCTCCAGAGGTTGACACAAGGAGGAAGAAGTGTGCAAGAATATTTCAGAGATCTTGAGCTTACTATGATGAGAGCCGGTTACCAAGAAGGAAAGGAAGCTACATTAGCAAGGTTTACCCATGGACTAAACAGAGAAATCCAAGATATCTTGGAGCTCCAAAGCTATAGAACCTTGGAAGAAGCTGTCCATAAGGCCGAAAAGATAGAAGCTCAGACGAAGCGAAAGTACACCATGAAGAAATCACATAATAATGTTTCTTCAAATTGGAAAGAAGGACAAAAGAAGGAGGGTTCATACAAACCTTCTTCCAAATTTGGCCGAGAAGACAAAGGTAAGGATGTTCCTAAACTAAATTCTAAACCCTCTAACATTAAGTGTTTTAAGTGTTTAGGAAATGGACACATTGCTTCTCAATGCCCAAACAAGAAGACCATGGTGATGAGGGCAGACGGAGGAGTCACGAGTGAAGAATCTAACCACTCTTCAAGTGAACATACAGATGAAACAGTGAGCGAACAGTCCAGTGAAGAGTTGGCTGAAGAAGGTGACCTCCTCATGGTGAGAAGGCTTCTAGGAAGTGCCTACCATGGACTTGATGATACTCAAAGGGAAAATATCTTCCACACAAGATGTAACATACAAGGGAAGGTTTGCTCTTTGATAATTGACAGTGGTAGCTGCACTAATGTCGTTAGTACTAGATTAATAGAAAAGCTTGAAATGAAAACTTCCCTACACCCTAAACCCTATAAACTACAATGGTTAAGTGAACAAGGAGAACTAGTAGTAGATAAACAAGCTCTAATTGCCTTTAATATCGGAAAATATCATGATGAGATTTTGTGTGACATAGTTCCTATGGAGGCAACGCATATATTACTAGGTAGACCTTGGCAATATGATAGACATGCATTGCATGATGGGGTAACAAATACTTATGTTTTTTCTCATGTTGGCCGCAAGGTACATCTCAAACCATTGACACCAAGGGAAGTTATTGAAGATCAAGTTAAAATGAAGGTGAAACGAGAGACTGAAAAGAAAGGTATGGCCGAGAACACCAAAGCTAACACCCTTCATAATGGATCAGACGGAAAGGGTCATCAGACGAAGCTTTCCTCAGACGGAAAGAGTCATCAGACGAAGCTTTCCTCAGACGAAAGGGGCCATCGGACGAAGCATTCCTCAGACCAAAGAACGTCATCAGACGAAGTATACATCAGACGGAAGGAATCTTCAGGTCCTAATGGATCAGACGAAAGCTCCAAGAGGACGTCAAAGCTTCCTAACCCCAACATAAAGCCTAAAAGCAAGAGAGAAAAGGCTAAGAGTAGCATAGAAACAAAGGGGAGTTATCTAATTAAGAAAGGAGAGGTTAAGAGGGAATTTTTTGCTAGGAAATCTATGTACCTATGTTTACCTTCACCATTAATTTTGAAAACCACATGTGTAGGTGATCAGAGTACTGTGGATGCCTTACTGAAAGAATTTGAAGACGTATTCCCTGAGGAGATACCTCACGGCCTACCACCCTTAAGAGGGATAGAGCACCAAATTGACCTTATTCCGGGTGCACCCCTTCCAAATAGGCCAACCTATAGAACTTCACCACAAGAAACACATGAGATTGAGAGACAAGTGCAGGAACTGTTAAGCAAAGGCTGGGTGAAGGAAAGTTTGTCTCCATGTGCGTCACCCGTTATACTTGTTCCTGAGAAGGAGGGAACCTGGCGCATGTGCACAGATTGCAGAGCAATCAACAACATCACTGTTAGGTATCGCCATCCCATCCCTAGACTTGATGACCTTTTAGATGAATTGCATGGTTCTGCCATTTTTAGTAAGATAGATCTTAAGAGTGGATACCATCAAATTAGGATGAAAGAAGGGGATGAATGGAAAACAGCTTTTAAAACGAAATTTGGTTTGTATGAATGGCTTGTGATGCCTTTTGGATTATCAAATGCGCCTAGTACCTTCATGAGACTAATGAATCATGTTTTGAAGGAATTTATTGGAAAATTTGTTGTAGTGTATTTTGATGACATTCTTGTATACAGCAAATCTTTTCATGAACATTTGACTCATTTGAGACATGTTTTAGAAGCCCTTAGGACGCAAACACTATATGCTAACAAAGATAAATGCACATTTGCCACAGACAGTGTTGTGTTTCTTGGATTTGTTGTAAGTTCTTTAGGTGTACAAGTGGATGCAGCAAAGGTAAAAGCAATCAAGGAATGGCCGACCCCTACATGTGTCAAGGAAGTGAGAAGTTTCCATGGCCTAGCAAGCTTCTATAGGCGGTTTGTCAAAGATTTTAGTACCATTGCTTCTCCATTGAATGAGCTAGTCAAGAGGGAAGTACCTTTTCTATGGGGAGAACCTCAAGAACTTGCTTTTAATTTACTTAAGGATGAGCTTTCTAATGCTCCTATCTTGTCTTTGCCAAATTTCTCACTAACTTTTGAGCTGGAATGTGATGCCTCAAATTTAGGAATTGGTGCGGTTCTCAATCAAGAAGGTCACCCCATTGCTTATTTTAGTGAGAAATTGAAAGGAGCTCAGTTGAATTATTCCACCTATGACAAAGAGCTGTATGCATTGGTTAGAGCTTTCCAAACTTGGCAACATTATTTGCTTCCCAAGGATTTCATTGTACATTCGGATCATGAAGCCTTGAAATATCTCAAGAGCCAAGGAAAACTCAACAAGAGACATGCTAGGTGGGTTGAATTCATAGAAACTTTTCCTTACATAATCAAGCACAAGAAAGGGGTAACCAACATAGTAGCCGATGCTTTGAGTAGAAGGTATACTCTCCTTTCTATGCTTGAATCTAAATTAATAGGTTTTGAATATGTAAAGACCTTGTATACCACTGACAGTGATTTCGGCCTCTTGTATCAAGAATGTAATAAAGGTGCTTTTAAGGATTTTTATAGGTACAAAGAATATCTTTTTAAAGGAACTTGTTTATGTGTACCTAATTGCTCCTTAAGAGAACTTTTAGTATGTGAATCACATGAGGGTGGGATCATGGGACATTTTGGAATAGACAAGACTTTTGCCATTTTGCATGAGCACTTCTTTTGGCCAAAAATGAAAGTGCAAGTTTCCAAGTATGTGAGAAGATGTATCACTTGCAATAAGGCAAAATCCAGGCTAACCAATCATGGTCTTTACACACCATTACCCGTACCCACTGCACCTTGGTTGGACATATCCATGGACTTTGTCCTGGGATTGCCTAAAACCAAGAACGGTTCGGATTCCATCTTTGTTGTGGTATGCAGATTCTCTAAAATGGCACATTTCATACCTTGCCACAAGACGGATGATGCTTCTCACATTGCTACTTTGTTCTTCAAAGAGATAGTAAGGATTCATGGTGTGCCGCAAAGTATTGTGAGTGATAGGGATGCCAAATTCCTTAGTCACTTTTGGAGGTCACTATGGGGACGACTTGGTACAAAACTCTTATTTTCTACTACTTGTCACCCTCAGACGGATGGTCAGACGGAAGTAGTAAATAGAACTCTAGGACAATTGCTTAGGAGTTTTGTAAAGGATAACATTAGGACTTGGGAGGAGTGCCTATCACATGTAGAATTTGCCTACAACAGAGTAACTCATTCTACTACTTCTTTATCTCCTTTTCAAGTTGTTTACGGTATCAATCCACTAACCCCTGTTGATCTTGCTTGTTTGCCTCTTGAGATTAGTAATGATAGGCAAGGAGTAAATCACGCCGAGAGGATCCAAGAACTTCATGCCAAAGTTAAAGCAAGGATTGAGAAGAAGAATGCACAATATGCCAAGGCTCACAACAAGAACCGAAAAGCAATCGATTTTAACGTGGGAGACTTGGTGTGGTTGCATCTACGGAAAGAAAGATTTCCCAACTTGAGGAAATCTAAATTACTCCCTAGAGGAGATGGACCTTTTAAAATAATTGAGAAATTAGGCGCTAATGCTTATAAACTTGACCTTCCTTTGGAATTTGGTGGAAGTAACTCTTTTAATGTTGGCGATCTTTCACCTTTTGTAGGTCTCGAGGAAGATGACAACTTGGGGACAAGTTGTGCTCAAGAAGGAGGGTTTGATGGAGGTCCATCCATCACAAGGACAATTACAAGGTCTATGCTCAAAAGGATGCAAGAAGAGGAGGAGCTAAAATTGATTCAAGGTCTGTTGCGGTTTCCAGTACAGACGATATCACAACCAGAAGAATACCAACAAGCCTTCTTGATTAATAAACCTTGTAATAGTCTTAGAATCATCTGAACTTGTAATTAGATTAGGAACATTTTATTTTGGGCTTTTGCGTGGTGAATAAATGCACAGCCCTTATGTAGGAGTGTTTTGTGAGAAATTCGCGTACAGACGATACCTACAGACGATAGGGTTACAGACGATACCACGGACGATAGCGTACAGACGATAGCATCGACATGCTTCCAGGATGGTACACACTTGAATACTACAGACGATAGTATTGGAATGCTCCGAGGAGAGTAACCAGTCAAACACCACAGACGATAGCCTTTAGAAGTGTCCAGGATAATAGTCAGACGATTGACATAGTCAAGCATCATAAGCGGCCACAGAAGATACCTAAGGCGCTCCTTCGTCTGGTACTTCTTGATGAAGATTGTTCCGTCTGTGCTTTCAAATGAGGAACTGTTCCATCTGATGCTCCTTAGTCTGATGCCTCAAGCTGAGTCCTGCGTCTGAAGCTTGTTTCGTCTGGACTGGCGCAAACTGAGTTCTTTCGTCTGAACCTTGAGAATGAAGCTTCCGTCGAAGACTGATGTTTTGTTCCGTCTGTACCTTTGTCTCGTCTATACCGGTAGACGCTTCTTCGTCTGAAGGATCTGCCTCGTCTGAAGTTCGCTGTGCTATGTTTCGTCTGAACCTTTAGACCCACAGACGATGCATTAGGCCTCCGCAGACAATACTTAAGGAACCCACAGATGAAGACAACAGAGCAGCGTCTGGAAGTTAGTTACAGCTGAAGTACAGGCGCGCGAGATTCTTCCTTTTCCCACTAGTATAAATACTTATCTCATTGAATTGTAAGGGATCTTTGATCAAATTTTATAGTGAAGCATATTGCTTAAGAGAGAAAGTTTTCTCTTCTAGGTTTCTTGAGTAAACCTCTTACGAGTCTTATCATGGTGCATTCTCCATGTGGCGATTCTACCTCGAGCTTATTGCTTTAAGCATGGCGCTCCGCATCTTCTCGTCTAATTCCATTTTATACATTTCTTCTTCTTGATTAATTTCATTCCACAATTTATAGTTTCGAAATTACGAAATTCACGATTGGCGAAGTGAAGATCGGCAATTTCGTAAGTCTTCTACGGGAGACTTACATCAGGATATGTACCGACTATACCAATCTCAACAAGGCCTGCCCCAAGGACACTTACCCCCTGCTGAGCATAGACCGATTGGTAGATAATACAGCAGGGTATGAGATCTTTAGCTTTCTTGATGCTTATTCAGGCTATAATCAAATACCGATGTATCCCCCGGACGAACCCAAAACGGCCTTTATGTCGGCCACAACCAATTATTGCTACCGGGCTATGCCTTCTGGCCTCAAGAATGCCGGTGCCACTTATCAGCGATTGGTGGATAAGGTGTTTGACAAACAAATCGGTAAAAACATGGAAGTATATGTCGATGATATGATTGTAAAATCGACCACCCACGCCGGACATTCAACCGACTTATGAGAGATATTTGTCGAGATTCGCCAACATCAGATACGCCTAAACCCAAAGAAATGTGTCTTCGGGGTAGGTGGTGGAAAATTCTTGGGATTCATGATCTCACAATGAGGCATTGAAGCCAACCCGGACAAGTGTGAAGCAATCCTTTCCATGCCAAGCCCGACCTGTCTAAAGGACTTGCAGCGCCTAAATGGTCGGCTGTCGCGCTCTCCCGTTTACTGCCTAAGCTGGTCGAGCACAGTAAGCCATTGTTTCGGCTTCTAAAGCAATCACGACACTTCGAGTGGGATGCCGAGTGTGTGACGGCCTTTACTAAACTAAAAGGACATATCTCCGCCTTGCCGACCTTGGCAAGCCCATCTTCAGGGTTGTCGTTATACGTATACTTAGCGGTTTCTGAGGGCAAACTTAGCTCAGTCCTAGCTAAAGAAATTGACAAGTGTCAGACTCCTATTTATTTTGTAAGCCGAACACTACAACCTGCCAAAACGCGGTACTAGACAATTGAAAAGTTGGTCCTCGGGTTAATCTTCACACCTCGGCGGCTTCGACATTACTTCCGGAGTCATGACATAATAGTTCGTTCTGATCACCCGATCCGCTAAATTTTACAACATCTCGACCTGGCTGGACGTATGACAGCTTGGGCAGTCAAGCTCTCTGAGTTCGGACTCACCTTTGAGCCTAGAGGATCAATGAAGGCGCAATTCTTGGCCGACTTCCTCACCGAGCTTCTCAAACTTGAAGAACGAAATGTTTGGTGGATGCTCCGAGTAGACGGTTCCTCTAACAAAAGGGGAAGCGGCGCTGGCGTGATATTAGAAGGCCCAGACGGCTTGGTCTTGGAGCAAGTCATACGTTTCTTTTTCATTGCATCCAACAACCAAGCCGAATACGAGGCCCTCTTGGCCGGACTCAGGTTAGCTCGGGACATGGGGGTGCGACATTTAAAATGCCTTAGCGACTCACAGCTCATCACTTCTCAAGTTAACGAAGAATTCCAAGCAAAGGAACTGTTACTTCAACAATACTACCATCGTGTTAAGAATTTACTCTCCCACTTCACTAAATTTGAAGTTGTTCATGTTCCCTGAGACCAGAACGACTGAGTAGACATCTTGTCCAAACTGTCAAGCTCGCGCAAGGGAGGGCAGCATCACTCTATAATCCAGGAGGTGTTGGCTTCCCCTAGTTGGGACCGGGACGAGATATGCTCGATCGATACCGACAAGAGCACGTGGATGACCCCCCGTTGTCGTATTTACAAAGTGGCACACTACCCGGCGATGACTCTGAAGCTCGGCAGCTTCGTCGGTAAGCATCCTATTATGTCCTACAAAATCAAAAGTTATACCAGCGTGGTTTCTCTTCTCCTCTGTTGAAGTGTTTAAACCTGGATCAAGCCTAGTACGTCATGGCTGAGCTTCATAACAGGATATATGGAATGCACTCTAGATCGTGAATGTAACGCCCGCTATTTTTCAATTGCTGAATTATTTTCTTTTTTATCCATTTATTATTATTATTTGAAAATGTTTCCCTTCATTTAGATTTCTTTAAATAAAATTTTAAAATAATTTCCCTTGCTAACAAAAATGTCACCAAAATAAAAACACATCACATAGATCACATCGTAATCATACATCAAAAGTTATTTACAAAATGTCACATAGTACGTAATATTGTGATAATTATAATATACACATTATTCACAAAAATCCTCATGTTTGCTTATCCTTCGTTCACATCTCCAATAGATTTATCTTGTTAATCTGCTCCCCCAATTAAAATTTAGGATCATCACAGGTGTCAAACCACAGACACAAACACGCAAGGGTAAGTTCCAAAAATCTTAATAAAAATACATATCATATAAAATTATTAATATAATACATATCATAATCAAATAAATAAAGAATGAATTATGACTTAAATGAAATTTCTATATGATGCATGCTCCAACCTCAACTCCAAAAATATGCAATGTGGTACCATCTCAGATAATACGACATCATCATCGTAAAACTTACCGACCAGTTGGGATTTTACAGTGGTGCACAGAATCTCATAAACAATCATGTGATCATCATGATTTAAATGAATTCTCACTATAAAAATCCCCCAAGTCTGGCATCCCACCTAGACGCACGGATTAAGTTATTATCTGCACCTCTAACCGAGGCCACCTCTTTTGAGGCATGCATGAATGAATGAAAACTTATCTCCCTTTCTAAAAATCTCATTTAAAACAGCACCAATCTTATTGATATTATAAATCCACTCCATCATTATATTTTACGTTGTGGATTAATAATTTATAGTATAATAGTCATAGTTTTTATCACAGTCCTCAACGTACATAGCATAGGTAATTAATCACAATCTCAATCATCAACCAAATTCAAAGAAAAGGTAAACATACACATTCTAAGTCATCATCCAAGTACACATCCAAAGTTATTCAAATTCAATCAAAGGTCATCCAAATTCAAAGTATAGAAAAATTAATCGTTGTAATATTATATAAATAACTAAAATTATGAAATCAGTAAAGGTGGCAGAGCTTCCTAGTTAGATCTCATAATTTTAGGATCTCCAAATATTATATGCAATATAAATAAATGAAAACAGAAATATTTCAGTATAAAGATATAAATATGCGATATTATAAACAAAAGTTGGAATAGCTCAGTTGGTTAGGATATGCTTTAAAATTTGAAGGTTATGGGTTCAATTCTTGCTTGCATCATTTTTGTTTTTATATTTTTTTTTATATGCATTATTTTAGTAATTGAAAACTTAAATAAATTGTAACTTTCCTTGCAATCCTTATTACTTTAAAACTTCAATAATAATTATAAGTACAAGAGAATAAGATTATAAAAATTAAAATATAGAATATATATATTTTTTTTAGGATTATTCTATAATTTTTAGAAACTTGAAAACTTAATTAAATTGAAAACTCATAATAATTTAGAAACTTCCCTCACCTTATTTTTCTCCCACTTGGAAATGCTTTGAAAGATCTTCTAATGGTTGAAAGAAGGTTGATCCTACTCCCACACAAAGTTAAGTGAAGTAGTTTTGGTGAATTTAGAAAAATTTGAAATTTTGGCAAAATAAGCTTATGGTTTTGGTAAATTGGAAAAACTAAAGTTTTAGTGTTTTGGTGCAAATGAATTCATGGCTGAAATGTTCTCAAATGGTCTCTATTTATAGATGAAATAAAATTTAAAATATTATTAGTGCTAAATTTAATATACTTAGTGGTTTTTCCATAAACAATTAATTATAATTCTTTTTCTTTTTAGTGCTCCATTAATCAAATTGGTGCTAACACCACTAACTTAGTGCATCTTTTCATCATTCATGACATATTGCACTTGTTCAGAATTTTCTAACTTTTATTTATATATATATATTTTTTTATTATTATTTTATTATTTTATTATTATTATTTTATTTTTTTTTTAATTTTTTTTATTTCCATTATTCAAATATCATATATGATTATTCTATAATTAATACTAAATTATAAAGAATCTAAAAATTATTTTTCTCTATTTTTCTGGTTCACATATTTCGCTCGTACTTATTATATATCTTATATTTTTTAAAAACTATCAAATAAACCTAGTAGCTCAGCTGGTTAAAGTAGTTGCTAATGATATGAAGGTTGCAGGTTCGAACCCTACATGGGTTATTTTAATTTCTTTTATTTATTTATTTATTTTTTTTTATTTATTTATTTTTTTTATATTAATTCTTAAAATATTTCTCGAATCAAAATTCAGAAATATAAAATAATGTTGGAAACATCAAATAGTAATAAAAATGTCAAACAATGAAGTTATTTTTCTACTACATTTTTATTTAGAAATGTAATCGTAATTTTCTCAAATTACGTAATAATGTTGTTACCCAATGGTAAATTATTTTTGAATTACGTTTTCTGTCTAATCAAATTATAATAGTAAAAAGTTAATATGCACATTTTTATAGAATTTTTTAGTAAATGTTTTAACTACGAAATTATTTATGAAAATTAATTTTGAGGGTGTTACAGTGAAACATGGCAGCAAGAATAATCTAAGCTGGATACTACTGGCCGACACTAAAAAAGGATGCTAAAGACTATGTCCGCACTTGTAAAAAGTGTCAAGAGCACGGCTTGTTACCTGCTGCACCACCCACAAAGATGCAAAACATATACTCCCCATGACCGTTCGCACTCTGGGGAATGGACATACTCGGCCCCTTTCCTCAAGCAAAAAGGCAAGTCAAGTTCCTCCTCGTAGCCATTGACTACTTCACTAAGTGGATAGAGGCCGAACCCTTGGCCACAGTCTCAGCAAAACAAGTCCAACTATTTGTCTGGAAACATATCATATGCCAACACGGACTCCCCCAGAGCATAATTACCGACAACGACTGACGATTTATTGATAGCTCTTTCCGCTCCTTTTTAACCCAACTCGGCATCCTACACCGAACCTCGTCAGTCGAACACCCCCAAACCAATGGGCAGGCCGAAGCAGCAAATAAGGTCATTCTCAATGAACTAAAGAGGAAGGCCGGCCAAGCTAAGGGATCTTGGGCGAGGAAATACCCCGACATCCTTTGGGGATATCATTGCACCCCTCAGTTCTCGATCCATGAAACACCTTTTTGGCTCACTTTTGGGGCCGATGCTATGATACCAGTTGAAGTCGGTGAACCCTCTTTACAAAGGCAAAACTTCTCTGAGAGCCAGAATGAAGAGAACCTCCGAGATGAGCTCGACCTCATTGAAGAAATCCGAGAAGAAGCTCGAGTACGGGAACTTGCCACCAAGCTCAGAGTGGCAAGGCGCTACAACTCACGAGTTCGAGATTGATCATTTGTCCCAAGAGACCTTGTGTGGAGAAAAACTGGGGATGCTCGCCGAGACCGGGCTTAAGGCAAACTCGACGCCAATTGGGATGGTCTCTTCTGCATTTTTGAAGACCTCCGCAATGGCTCTTATAAGTTGCAGGAGATGAGCGGCTGATTACTACCCAGAACTTGAAATGCAACCCACCTAAAGATTTATTTCAGTTAGTTTATGCCTTGTAGTTTTTCCAAATTTTACATTGTCAGTACATTACTTCAATAAGGTCGGTGTACTCTTTTTCCTCTACTCGGATTTTTTCCCTAAGGAGGGTTTTTCCAGGAGAGTTTTTAACGAAGTACCGTGACAGGCTTTAAATAAAACATACTTTTTCTTCACACCATATTTTTCTACACCATGGCACTCGGCCCCTTCCGAGTTTAAAGGAACTTCGAGTTCCCATTCAGACTCTGCGTTCATCCTAGTACTCGGCCCCATTCAAGCCTAGGGAACTTCGCGTTCCCACATGGACTCCGCGTCCACCTCGGCACTCGGCCCCTTCCGAGCCTAGGGAACTCCGCGTTCCCACATGGACTCCGTGTCCATCTCGGCACTTGGCCCCTCCCGAGCTAAAAAGGAACTTCGCGTTCCTACTTGGACTCCGTGTCCATCACGGTACTCAGTCTATTTCCAAATTTAAAGGGCTCAGCCCCAATACCTCCATATCTCGAAAGAACTCGCCTATACTACGCTCATAAACAATAACAATGGGGCATACAATGCAGGAATAGGCAGCAACAAATATAAATATCAAAGGCGCAACACAATCAAGATCTACAAAGAAAGGAGTGATACGTAAAATATGCACGCGATAATTACACCAAACGCATACCTTTGCTATGACAAGTATACCACAATCATCAAGTAATAAGTATTTATAAACAGGGGTTGTCGATCCCACGAGGACAATCAAATTGGAAGACTTATATCTTTATTTAATTTACTTTATTAATTTCCCAAGAGGGAAGGAAAGCATGTAGTTTTTGATTTAGAAATTGAATTAAATAGAAAGCAGAAAACAAATTGAATTAAGTTTAGGTTCAAGAAAGAAAGTGATTGGGATCCCGATTTTACCACTAATCTCCCCTTTATAATCAAGTATATTTACGCTATTCAAGTATAATCATGGTTGGATTGGATTTCTACCCCCGTGACCTTCCTCTCAGAATCACTCACGTCTCCTAAGTTAACCAGATTAATTAATCTCTTTAGTTAATACCAAATTACTTAGGGATTTAGTTCCATGAATTCAATTGTGATTAAGTGTAGTCCGCATTACTACCTATTCTCATCTCTAGGATTTTAGAATAATAATGCTTTCATTCTCCTGTTTTCTCTAGAAGTTTACTTTCTCATAGCGTCTCTAGATTACTTTATCAATTTATTAAGTTGTCAGTTTAACAAATAGCATTAAGAACGAAGAATAAAACACCTAAACATATACTGAATAACATCAAGAATCATATAAAGGAGATAATTAGGGTTACATCGTTCTCCCAATCAAATAGGGAATTAGTTCATAGTGGAAAAGGAAACAACACAAGTACTAATGGAAAGAGAATACATAGTGAAGTCTAGAGTCTCCTTCCTCATGGTTGAATTCTGTCGCCATCTATGAACTGGGAGAATTTCTTAGCCGAAGAGCAGTCGTTGTCTAGGGTTAGCCGTTGGGAGTTTAAGAACTAGGGTTTTAGAAATTGTCTACCGTCTGAGTATGCGAAACTCTGCTGAATGAAGATTATTTATAGCCTCTTAAGTTGGACTTGGGCCTGATGCGAGTCTAACTCGTGCGAGGTAGTAAGTAACTTGCGCGAGTTCATAAAGAAGCTAGGCGCGAGATGAGTGCGAGATGAGATACTAGAGAGTTAACTTACTCTTCAAGAAAGGTGTCTTCGCGCGAGATGAGAAGAGATGAGCGTGAGATGAGGTTCCAAAGAGCTTTTCTTCTTTACTGGAGATCCAAGTCGCGCGAGTTGTGATCCAATTCGCGAGAGATGCTTCCTTGAGCACATTTTCACCTGTTTTTGGCTACTTTTCTTCCTGAAACACTTAACACATCATCAACAAGCTCTAATACAAATTATTATGAATTAAGATCAATTTAGAGTTATTTTAGGTGGATTAAGAGTGTGAAAAGGACAATTTGTATTATAAATTGAGTATAGAAATAACTTACTTTTGCGAGTTATCAATGAGCATAGTTAAATTCATAAACCATAATAAGTGTGTAGCACTGTGTGCCAATTTACAAAATTATGTCGTGCATAACGGCCAAATCAAAACAAAACAAGAACAAGTTATTCGGTCCGATCCACCCACTCCCCATTCACAATATCCTTTAGATAATGGAAGGAAACGGTGTCGAGCCCGGGCATCAAATGGCAGACTTGCCTTACTGCCCCATCAAACCCCTGATAGAAACTCATGGCACAGCCCACTTGCAACGCCTCTATTTGTGCCTTCTGGTCTTCCACGGTCGCCTCGGCCTTGCTGAGCTTCGGCTCCAACTGCTGCACCCACTCCTCGACCTTCCACCTTGGCCTCAAGACTCTCCCCTGTTGACTGTGCTTTGGTCAGCTCAAAGGTCAGAGTGCTCACATTGAGCTCAACCTCCTCTTTAGCCAGCTTCAATTTGGAGACCTCTACCTCTAGCTTAGCAACCTTGGCAGCGACCTCAGCCGATCTCACAAACTCTTGGGTTTGTTGGGTAGCCCATTGCTTTGTGTGCCGAGTAACGGCCAACATGCGACTCAGCATCAGCTCTATGCCATCAAGGTTCTTCTCCACCCCAATCGCGCTGAGCAAGGCAACATCACAAGGGCTGGGGAAGGGCTCCCCCAAATTGAGATCCTTTCCGCGGAGAGACACGTTCCACAACGACTCTCTTAGGGTTGTCTTCGTTGCAATGTGCTCCAGCCGGGGCTCGTCGCCGACCACTCCTTGCCAGGTTGTCCCATGGGGAAGGGTGGCATCCGCCCTCAGGATGGCTGTCCGCGTAGGGAGCTCGGTTGAAACCTCGGGGACCTCCTCGGCCAGGGTCTCCATACGCACTAGGGACGCAACTCTTGGCCTCTTGGCTGGTGATGGTTGGGCAGGAGTAGGCTGCGGAGATGACTCGGGAGCTTGCCCATGTTTGCTCGTCCCTCCGGAGGTCGGGACTCAGATCCTTGGGCCTGAGACTTGATCCTTAGAGAATTTAGGATTCTTGAGGATAGCCACCAGGTCAAAGTTACTTGCCATGAACTCTGCACAAGATAGAAATGAGTTATTAGGAAACCATTTTATACAGACAGAAGCAAACAATAGCAATTACCTATGAATTTACCCTTCATATCTTTATCCCTAGCTGCGTGAATCAGAGCTCGGCTACTGATGGGCCGAGGCAACCGTAACAATATACTGATGATGTTTTAATCAACCGCGGAGAGCTCGTTTCGGGGGATAGAATTGAACTTCCGTGGTAGACACCAATGAAGAGGGTATTTTGGTGTTAGATTCTTTTTCAGAAAAAAGGTCTTCACTGCCTCGTTGTTATCCGGGCATAGACTAAAGTAGCAGTGTTTAAAATTTTTATATGATTGTGCGTAGGGGATTAGCGGGGACCCACCTGCCTGCGAACAACAAAGAGAAGCCCAGCCGACCTTTCGGTCGTGCTTGAGCTAATAAAAGTAAAGAAAGGCGCGCGATCTCGCTTTGAGACCGAGCAGTTGACAAAGAAGTTGGAAGGCCAGAAGGAACCCCCAACTATTGGGATGAATTTGGCTAGGCGCCACATTCAGAAAGGACAAGACCTCAGACTCACACCGGGTCAAAGGGAACTCGATGTGAAACTCCCTAAGCATATACTCATACACATAAATGGTATGTCGACCTTGGTTGAACACACGGGTGTGCACCCTATGATTCGACATACTAGCTTGGTAGCTGACTACGTCCTCGTAACGAGGCCAGATTATGTTACATTCCTCTTGTGGTCGGATAGAGTAAGGGGCGATCTTAAGGCTCTTAACATAACATACCCTGGCTACCTTGGGATCAGCTTTTACTATCACTCTTGCCACCCTCATTCAGCAACTTTATGGTCATGTGTGGGGTCGACACAACAACTCTGAGTTGATTAAGTGTGCGTCTCCCAATGATAACGTTGTATGAGGTATCTGCGTCTATCAATATATACCTCACGATGACAGTTCGGTATGCTTCGCTTCCCCTGAATGTCGTGAGGAGTTCTACGTATCCTCGAGCATGTGCCCTCTCCCCGGCAAAGCCGAGCAGCGGCTCCGGGTAAGGTTGGATAATTGAGTCCGGCAACTCGAGCTGTTTAAATACTGTCCAATAGATCACATCAACCGAGCTTCCTTGATCTATTAATACTTTGTGGACGCGCCAATTAGCAATCGTGGCCGATATTACCATGGGATCTGTGTGGTTGGGATCGTCGATGCTAAAGTCGGCATCCGAGAACGTAATTGTCGGGAGCGTTCTCTTTCTAGGGAACTCCACGCTGTTGACACTCCTAACATATCGTTTTCGCATCGAGGAAGAGCTGCCGACCCCGCGAATCCTCCGGCTATGGTATTGATGGTTCCCCAAACCTGGTCAGGATTCTGGTCGGGTTCTCTCTTACGCTCGTGTTCCTTGCGTTTCTTCCACGAACGGCGCTCCTTGGATTCATCGTCCCCATCCTGGGAACATGTTACATAATCGAATTTAGAATCATGTCGGGCATGTTTCTCCACACGTTTCTACTCGGCCTGCACGAAACGTCTTAACTCCCCAGATTGGACGAGACCTTCAATGAGATCCCGAACTTGACGACAATTTTCCATGGTGTGCCCTTGGTTCTGGTGATAGGCACACTTCTTAGCAAGGTCACCCTGTACCGGGGTACGTGATGAGGTTGGGAGCCACACCAAGTCTAGGGCGTACGCCTCTCTGAGGACTTTCTCTCTAGAGGCGTTCAACGAGGTGTATGAATCATACTGAATTGGTTAGCGGGACCTATTCGCTCCGGCCTGGCGTGAAGGGACCTCCTTTTGTCTCGAAGAGTTGTCCTGTTTCCTAGCTCGGCGTTTGGCCTCGGCGTTCTCCTCGATGCCCATGAAACGGGCGGCGCAAGTATGGAGCTCGTTCATGTTATTTGGTGGTTCGGTGAAGAGCGAGTCTGAGAAAGGGTCGGGCTTGAGCCCGACCTGAATGGTATGTAAGGCGACAACTGGATGAAGGTCGGGTATCGTCCTATACGCTTCGGCGAAGCGCGTCATGTACTCTCTAAGGGATTCCCTTTCCTTTTGCGTAATGTGGTGTAGAGTAATCGAGGTAGTAGGGGTTGGTTTGGCATCGGCAAACCGGGTTTGGAAGTGCTCGTAGAGAGTGTCGAAGGAGTCCACGGATAAGGGCGACAGTGAGTAGTACCACTTGAGGGCGGTCTCCTTCAAAGTCGTCGGGAACATCTGACAGAGCACATGGTCGTCATCGGATATCAGAGCAGCTTGTGTGAGGAAAGCTTGAACGTGGGTGGTAGGATCCGTGGTGCCATCGTATTTGTCAAGCGCCGACCACTTCCAAGACTCGAGAACTCGAGCTAACATTATGGCGGGGATGAAAGGATTCAAGGCCGAGATCTTACCGAGACCGGTGGTTCTCGGATGAGGGCCGAAGTCAGTGAATGGGTGGACCTGAGACGAGGTGTGTCGAGCTACAGATTTCGCTACATGTACATCCTCGCCAGCAGTTGGCTGATAGGTAGGGTCGATACATGAATTAGAACGTGCCTCCTCCCGATTTCGTACGTCTCCCTTATTATTTTGAACGGGAGAGGCTCTTCTTGGGATCCCTTGGATTCGCTGTCTCAGTGCTTGTAATTCTAGGTTGTGGGCTTGGGCCTCTACCTCCCTCTGACGTTGGATCGTGCGTAAATCAGCCTGGGTAGCTTGCAATTCTCTCTGAGTATCCCAGTGTTGCGTTTGCAGGGTTTCCATATGGGCATTCATCTGATCTCTTGCTTCTGCCCTGCCGCATCCACTTGCGCCTCAATTGCTTCTGTCAAAGCGGGATCCATAGTGGGAACGAAGTGGCTGTGCGTATGAACCATCAAATCTTGTGAATCGTGAGATGAAGAATTATCTTGCCCCACGGTAAGTGCCAAATGTTCTTACCAGATTCTGACTGAGCCGAGCTTAGCATAGCCTAGAGTTTTCCGGTAACGAGAGGGGTTGGTTCCCTCGTTGATGTGAGTGTATATTTTTTTTATTATTGATTGATCCCCTTTCATACGTGTCTATAATATTTGTAGAATCAGTTTTAGAGTTTTACCTCCATAGATCTCACAATGAAAGTTACCTAAGCCCACAAATCCCTCATTTTCAAGGAACAGATAGGATTAAAACGCTTAATCTAGTCGACGGCTATCAAGCTCAGTTCATCAGAAAAACCCAACACTCTATATCGACCACTCTATATCGGCCACTCTATATCGACCTGGTTCACTAACAAATCATAACACTCCTCTATATTAATCATGTTAATCATGTCTACCTTCTTATAAATATAATCTATCCAAAGGTATTCCTAACTATTTTCGTTTCAACGAAGTGTCGTGGAAATTAACTATCTTAACGTGCTTACGAAAGACAGGATTTGAGGCAACACGAAATGCGGCTTTTAGTGTATATATTTTTTTATTTTCATTAAAAATGTTATTTAATTAAAAAATTTACATTAAATCACTAAGAATTAATTTTAATATTTTAGTTTATTGTTATACAACTTAGGTTGCCGTGACCAAGTAGTGTATAGCAGCATTGCATGGAACCAGAATTTGAAGAAGAAAAAGAAGACGCCCCTTCACCGTTGCCGGAGCGTCGTTCCGTCTGCTCCAACTGCGACCGTCCGAGTCGCGTGTGTCTCTGCCACGCGCTTCCCCTAAACCCTATCCCAACCACCACGCGCGTCCTCATCGTGCAGCACCCTCACGAATCGCGCCACAAGCTCTCCACAACTCCCATCCTTACAAAATCCCTCCTCAACGCCTCCGCCGTCACTGCCCGCCGCCTCCGCCGCGACCTCTCGCCTCTCCTGGACCCCCCTCCGCCCGCCGCCCTCTACCTCTTCCCCTCCGCCCCTGCCGCCCACATCTCCGCCATCGACCGCTCCCACCTCCCTAGCGGACTCGTCCTCATTGCCTTCGACGCCACGTGGAGCCACGCGCGCGAGATGGTTCGCGCCAGCGAGGAGTACCTTTCGGGTTTCGCTACTAGGGTTTGTTTGAGTGTGGATGAGAGTATGGACGGTGGAAGCATTTACGATTCTGAGTTGATTCTAAGAAAGGAGCCTTTTGCTGGGTGCGTTAGTACCATGGAAGCTGTGGCGAGAGCGTTGCGTGTGCTTGAGCCTAATGGTGTTGAGATTGAAGAGAGGTTGATTGGGATTTTGAGGGAGATGGTGAAGTTACAGGCTGGGTTTATTAAGCCCGTGAATCCCAGGCCCAAATTGTTGAAGAACAACAATGTTAAGGGAAAGGAAGATACTCAGAGTTCCGATCAAAGTTAGTTAGGCTAAAATACTTTTGAGGCAAAAGTAATGGGGACTTTGACTTTTGCATTCATTTTTGGATTTGCATTTGAAATATGCGCATAACATTTTTCAACTGGATTTCAGATTTTCACTTAGTATGTGCTTGGAAATCCTTTAGAATGACATTGAACCAAGATTTTGTACTTTTCAATTCATAAATGGAAAACCTATGAGTGAAGAATTGAGTTTAATGTGGGTTCAGTTGGATGGAAGTGTAATGAACATACATGATTTGTTTTCTTTTAAGGAATTTAGTTGATACTGTTACAGGTTAGTTAGTGTAATCATAGTATTTGGATTTGTGGTTTTACTTTTATGTGGTAACTGGTGACTCAATTATTTTAGTTTTAGAAATAACTCTAGGTGTAGATTTCTATAGCTTAGAGTAACCAAGTAAACTTGATTTATTATGCTAATTCTTCTCCGTATGGATGTGTTTGGTAAAACGTGTATTCTGAACGTATTTCCAAGGCATGGAGAGATTTGATTTGATACTGGGGTTAATATCTAAACACTGCTTTACAATCTAGGTGATGCATATATGTATCATTACGAAGATCTCCAACAATTTGCGGGCTTTTATGGTCCTGGATTTCAAATGAAAAGCTAATACTGAACATTTGAACTCAAGTAAGTGTGTGTGTGTGTGTGCATTGTTTGGAAGTCAAACTATCTCAATATTCCGCATTACTATCTGGAAAGTGGTGGAATACATACAGGGCAAATGATAGAAGACTGAAGGTTATAGAAAGCTATAATTTAATTACAACAGAATACTCAAGGTAAAGATTATGTTGAACTGTTGATTTGATATCATGTGCAAACATCAAATAATCGAGGTCTTTATATTGTCAATTAAGCCTCATCTGCTTGTTTTACTTAAATGTCAAAATAGAGAAATTTCTATCCTCTTGCACCCAGAAGAGATAATAATGATATGAATAATCATGAACAATTCCACTCTCCCTAGGAGCTAGTGCTGTGGATTGTAATTAAATATGCTTTAACATTTATGGCAGAAGAAGTTAAACATCTCACTAATCATAACAAACAAACAATTTACATCCCCATTTGCAGCAATAAGATAACAAAAATACAGTGGAATTTGAATTCATTGGTTGTGCATGCTAAACTTGTAGTTCATCACATGCCGAAGTGATACATATGTTTATAACATGAAATCAGATTTGTGTTCAAGAGAAGATATGATGCAGTGTTGGTAGTGAAACTCAAGAATCGTCATTGCTTTTCAGTTTTTGCATGATGCTGGGATATCACATGGAAGAATTGAGATGGTGAGAGTATGGGCTTCTAGGACTAAGTTGATTTGACTAACATAATGTTCCGATCCAACCATTTTTTCGCTCTACCATCTTACTGTTTCCTTCAACACTTCATAAATGCATGACTTCATTGCAGTTCAGGATAGGAAAGGAAAATAAGATTTTTTGCTGATCAAAAGTAATTTGAATGTGAAGAGTTGGATAATACAGAGAGGAGACTGCAGACCATTTTTGACATGCAAGACTTCCACAGGTATTGTCTTTGACTTTCTACTCATTCTAATTGTACATTACTTCTGTATATATATTTCAACCATTCCAAAGTCTGTTGTTGGGGTGCTGGGCAACCTTGTTTTTACGCTTAATATTGATTTTGGTACGCAAAATTTGTTTTTTGGCTTTCCTGTTGTCAAACAAGAAAGGAAGTCGTTTCATTTATAGTGTCAAACAAGTTTTGAAGGAAATCATAAAAAAATACATAGGGAAACAAATATGCACTGTACAAGTCAAAATCAACTTAGTCCTAAAACCCATATTCTCACTCCTAATCTTGCACATAAGATACCAGATTCATGATATGTCAAAAGGAGAAAAAAAAAGAAAGAAAAGAAAAGAAGGATAAATTCATTAAAAGAGAGGGGCAACTTGTTTCTTATGCTCACACCAGGTACACTCATGGATGATTGTCCATGAAAATCCACATGTAATATCTGTAGCTTTTAAAACAAACTGTGGCCTAAAAAGATAACTAGTAGAAAACTATGAAATGATACCATAATTGGTCAAAGATTGATCCCTGGTGTCTGCCACCTGCACCATCATAGAAACGATGTCATTCACTGATGCTGCGTGTTACAATCTCCGACGAGTGATTGATATTTAAAGCTCAGTTTCCATGAAGGCTCCATAATAGTGCAAAAAACTATAGAAGAACTAAAATATACGCATTGGGGTCACCAGAGGATGACTTGACAATAATTAGCATTAGTTACTTAACTATGATTATGGTAGACAAATTGCCGGCACCACCCATTCCCAAATAACCTTTACTAATATATGATCATGGGTTCGTGATTCTTGGGTCGAGCTGGATTCATTTAGATTTGCTACAAAGGTGTGTGTATGGTTTTGGGTTTGGAAGTGTGCTTGGAATGAAGTCCTAATTGTGATTTTTAACAATGGTTCAGAGCAACCAGCATCCAATTGCGTAATCCTAACCAGGAAGGGAGGTATAATCTAAATCAACCTTTGTAGGAAAGGAATCGAGGATACTTGTCGAAAAGGAGGTGCTTTGTAAGGATTCATAGCTCAAAGATTTACCAAAGTCTAAAATGTGATAATATTGTCCCGTGCTTTTTTTCTCTAGATAGACCCCTTTTTTTGGGAATCATACATGACCTAAGCCCAAGTATCATTATGGTGTGACATGCATTGCCACAAATTATTGTGATCAGTGTGTTTACATGTGATGTACGATAGACATTATAATTTCTAATTTAATATTTTTAATTATAACATATGTATATATATGAAGTATTTATTAATTATTTTTCATTCATTTTTACATTCTACTATCAGTATTTCACATACAAGGATTAAATTCTTGTTATTTATTCATGTTAAAAAAAATTGACAAAAATAAATTTGAGAGTTTAAAAACTGCAAAAAGTTAAAGAACATGTTCATAAGAAAAATGAAAAGTTAGTAACAGTGAATTCAATGAAACAATAATCTAAAAGAATTTTTGAAATATTATGTGATTATATATATACATATATGTGTATTAAAAGAATTCTCTTTTATTAATATATTTCATTTTAATAATATACTAAAAGAATTATTTTATAATCAAAATTATTATTTCAATTTAGTGATCATTATTTTAACTAAAAAATAAAAACAACAATAAATATTTTTATAATATCAATTAATTATGATTTATCTTAGCTAACAAAATGAAAATAACAACAAAAAATTTATATTATTAATTAATTTTATAACTTTCAAAATAATTACTATAAATGTCAACAATCTTATTATACATGATAATTTGTGCGTAAGAATTCAACAAAGTGTAAGAATTTATAATTAATCATATATTATATTCAATCAATTGAACTAGGTTCACTTGATTTTATATGATTTAAATGGTAATAAAATACAATACAAGACAATTATTTACATTGAATACATTGCAGGTATAAAATATCAATTAAAGTTGAACAATACTAATATTAGTCTTAGTATTTTTCCTATTGCCTATGTTTGTTCCCGCTCTCATACTGAAGACAAATTATCAACTTGGTGTGAATCAAACCAAACCAGTTGAAGTTGTTCAACATCTCTATCATGTACATGGCCAATGTGATGCCAAAGAAAATTCTTGATAGCCAGCATGACGAAGACAAAAACATCTGCAGCCACAGCATAGATTCCTTCTCCTCCTAAGCCCATGTGTAATGTTAACGTCAAAGTAGCATCAAGAAGTGAGTAGTGATGACCAGGTTTCAATAACATGATTATGCAAAGGGAGTCAATAGTAATAAAAGCACACGTTACTAGTGCAGCTACATCAGAAGATCCATCTGAATGCTTCATTTCAATTCCCGAAATCAAAAGGGACATGACCCTCATAACTATAAATTCTCCTAGAGACTTCAAGAAGAAATGGTTCTTGAACTTCTCATATGATGAAGTGAAGAAGCTAAAGAACAAAAGGAAAATCACAAAAATAAAGTGCACCACAGCCACAGAGAAAACTAGAAAAAGAGCATAACTATGGCCAGCACTAACTTGTGTTTTGTAAAGCTCAGTTTCCATGAAGAAGCAACATGCTAACATGAAGCTTATTAGACTCACAATGAAACAAATCATACGCATTGGGGTCACCAGAGGGTAGACATTTTGTGCTAACCATATTTGGGGAGGGGATGGAGAAGCAACAATATTATGATTAATACCTCTCCAATAGTACCCTAATACGTGCCTAAAAGTTGTAAGTGTTTGGTTTATATTATGAGTTTGTGGAATGGGAATCGTGTGGCTATTTGAGTACACAGTAGAACCTGTTACTGGGCTTTGAAAATTGTTTCCAGGGTCAGGAGGAATGTTTAATGTTGAGTTAAGTTGTAGTTGGGGATTTGTTGAAGATGAACCTGACATGTATGAGAAAAAAGGGGACAAGAATGTTGGTTATGTATAATAATATTAGAGATTTAGAGAGATTGATGGGGTAAATTAATGAAGGAAAACTCAATCGTATTGTTGAGGTTTCATCTAGACTCGTGCTATGGGTTTTATAGTTTAAAGCTTTCATCTTATTCCAAGAAAGGCATAAAAGAAGATTAATTACATGAATAAAGTATTGTCCTCTTTACTTAATTTGATGATAAAGAAATGCATAAGGATAAAGGCAGTTCAAGAAAGTAATCACCCTTTCTTTAGATATGCTCAATGTCAGTGTTCAAATGGGAACAAGTATCACTTAGAATCTAACGCGAGACAGTAGTAATAGCATTCTTTTTTCCTGTGCTTTTGTCCTTGCTTTTGCGGACATAACAAAACAGTTAAACTTCGATTTATTACTAGTGAGTTTTTCCAACTGCTTTTGCAATTATCCTGTGATGTATCATTAACTCTAGCTAGTATCATGCAAGGGTTTATTGGTGTACCAAATAAGTACGTTATTTGAAAGTTGACTAAAATTTAATAGAAAATAAAATGATTTTTTTATTTCTAACCCTAAAAACTTTTAGTTGAGTATGCTAACAGAGTCATTTTAAAAAAGAGATTATGTACTTAAACTAACATTTTGGAATGTATTCGAAAACTAAATTGCAGTGAAATCACAGAAATATCATTTATTAAACTTACACTTTCCAGAACAATATTTCATGATAGTTTATTTAATTGTTACGCAATTTCAATCCGTAATGAAAAATCAGCTACAGATTAGGACTCGTAACTGTGAAATAAATTTTGAATTACCCAATTTGAAATATTACAAATTACATATTTTGTAAGTCTCATTTTCATTACAGAAAAATAATTTTATGTTATAAACTAAGAATCTATAATTACTAAAAATAATTATTAAATATGTAAGTTAAATTAAGGACATCAATTTGTTTGTGTAAACGAGGATTCCTTGCAGGGATGACTTTGAATGGGGATTTGTAGGCGGGAATTTTTTGGAGATAAAAATCTCCTACAGTGGATGGGAACATGGATTACATATCTGTTCTAGTAAAATTATTAAATTAATTATATATCATATACACGTTGTTATTTCTTTCTACTTTTTGTTAATATCGTATTTAAATTATAGATATATAAAATCTTATATTATATTTTTTTTATTTTATCTTTATATTTGTTTATATTTAAATTATAAATAAATAGGTCATATAATATTATGTTATATTATTATATATACATATATTTTTATAAATAGAGAAATTAAAGAAGGGATTAAGTATTTATGTTTCAGTGATCGATGATGAAGGAAGATCTTGTATTTTAAATAATTATTATGTTCGCACAATTCCCCTTTTTCTTTTATAAATTATATGATTTATATTTTTTTGCACCTCCTCCTTCTCAAGCTTTGATATGTACGCTGAGAAATTAGTAAAGCATGATTGGTTAATTGGTGACCTTCGTGTCTCTGAAGACATCTACCCATCTATTCTTGAAGACATCTACTCATCTATCCCTAAAGACATTCTATATAACTTCAAACTCTCCATTAAGCTCAAAGTTAAGAGAACTCTTCATCCCATGGAATATGGAACAACTATAAATTAGATCATAATATTGAACAACAATTGCATTGTTGAGTTTGTTTCCTTTAGATGTGTTGCCAAAGATGAATCTACCTGTCTTAGAGGATATTACTTCATACTTAAGAAGATTTGTCCATCGAGATCTTGAAGTTCTTGTTTTAAGCTATGACCCTCTGTTAAGTCAAAATGGTTTAATATCTTAAGTATTTTGATAATTACAACACAGAGGGAAAAATGATCAGACGAAGATCATGCAAGCACAAACTTAGACGAATGAGCATCTCCAATACAGACACATGCATCTTAGATTCTTAAGACGAAGAGTTCTCAGAATATCAAGCTAAGACGCACAACAACCAAGATGAAGAACCTTCAAGTGAAGACTGAAGATGGAGTCATGAAGTTCAGACTTAACTTCAGTTTATAAAGAAAAGATGCAAGTTATAACTTGAAGTGTTAAAGCTAAAGATGAAGAAGAAGAGAACAGACGAATGTATCAGTTTGGATAAAGTTAAGTTCATTTGTCTACTGAAGTTCCAGCAAGTCTTTTCAGACACAGAATAACTTGTGCCAAATCAAAAATCAAGTCGTTACTTAGAAGCTAAAGGTAGAAAGAGATTCTGACCTAAACATCTGCAACACGAAAAGTAAATGGTACTTTTCAGTGAAATCTCTGAGCAAATCAATCAAAGCCATGATTTGCGCTAACTTCCGTTGTAACTGCATTGAATGTTCTAATTGCTCACTCTGTCATTTCTGAAGAGCCAATAAAAAGGACAACGTTCAAATCGTCTCTATCTAACGGTTACTTCAAGGAGCTTACCTATGAAAGGACTTCACTTCAACGATTTAGAGTTGGCGAAATTACGCTATCAAAGTTATCTTCTAATTTTTTGCTCTCTTCATCTTTGTTCTTAATTATATACCCCTCTCTGCGAATAGGATAAACTTCATCTTTTCAAACCCTTTTAAATCCATTGTTGTGGTGTTTAGCCTGTGGATGTTTTGTTCAAAGAATACCTTGTTTTCAGCCTGAGGAGACTACGTTCCAAAGAATACCTTCTATATTAGCTTGAGGAAGTTGGGTTCAAAGAATACTTGTGTACATCCAGAAGTGACTAGGTACAAACAATACTTGTAAGGTTTGTTTCACTAGTTATAGTGAAAACTTAGCAAGTTGCTAAGTATCTGGACGTAGTCTCTCAAAACAAACTAGTATAAAAATTCTTGCGTCTTATCAGTTTTTGTTATTAACTAACTAAGGATAATTATTTTAACTAAGCTTTTGTTAAAATCAATCTTTATACTGAAAAACATTTGCGTATGTTCCTACTTTAACCATCAGACATAAACTCAGATATCAAATGGGCTAATTGAAATGTCTGAAAAAATTTTAATTAACACAATTCAACCTCATTTTTGTGTTTTATCTTTTAGACCCTCACATTCTTAAGTTTGTATCAAAACCATGGATCGCTCCACAACAAGAAAACACCACGATGTTTCTTTATCGTCTAAATGAGTCTAAAGCTTGGAGCTATAGATTTTCAAAAGGCACCAAGTTATGGTATTTAGATGCCTAGGATAAGCATGATCCAAATGCATTCCCCTTAACAAGTTTGAGTACATTGTTCTAGGGTACACTCTTAGGGTTGTTCTTCCACGGATTATGCCTCATTGCTCAGGAGTTTCACCAATTCATCACATACGACTAGATGAGTATCATCTCCTTCATGCTACCCTTATGGATTACGATCTCACCTTTGACAACCTTGTAAATGTACATAGAAGGAAAACCAAAGAATGTCAAATTTCTTGGCATTATATCATAAGCATAGCGGTGCAAGAAGATTGGAAGGTTCCCAAGTTCCTTGGTTTTCAATTCTATTGCCTTGCTAACTCCAATACTTAATTCTACATTTCTATAAATAATGGTTGCCTTTGACAGATCAATTGTTGACTAAAGGAAAGGAACAGTTAGAAGAAGACAATATTCTTCTTAAGTCAGAATTCAAAAAGCGTCTTCTCACTAAGGATGAGTTCTGGAAACCAAACATACTAAGCTCAAGAAGTAGCATAAGGATCTTAAGTCTAAGGTTCAAAGGCTAGAGAGTAGGGTGTAAAAGATAAACATAAGAAGGGGGGTTGAATTGTGTTAATTAAAAATTTTATCCCTTTCGTCTGTGGGTTACAAAGCTGTTCAGACGAAACAAAATTTATGTTGAAAGATTGATTTTAATGAACAGACGTTATGATGTGATTATCCCCTGTTAGTTGATCAGACGAAACAAAAAATAAACACAGTTATTTTTATACTGGTTCGTCTATTCAAGACTACGTCCAGTGACTCAGCAACCACTGAGTTTTCACTACAAACCGTGAAAAGGTTACAAGTATTGTTTGAACCCAGCCACTTCTGGCTATTACAAGATATTCTTTGCTCACAGCCTTCTCAGGTTAAACCAACAGGATATTCTTTGAACCCAGCCTCCACAGGCTAATACAAAAAGTATTCTTTGGAATACAGCCTCCTCAGGCTAAACTGCCACACAAGTGAACTTTGAAAGATGTTTTGAAAAAACAATGTTTTCTTCTACGTAGAGAGGTGTTTACAATATAGCACAATCAGAGATTTTGAGCGAACCCTTAAGAGATAGAAGAAGAGTATTCGCCAACTGATTCTTGAAGTTGTGAAGTCCTTTTATAGGCATCTTCTTTAAATAGCCGTTAGACTCATTTGAATGTCGTTGAGAGTCATTGAGAAATCTTCTAGAGAGCTTTCCAAAAAGGTTGTCAGTTGTACTTGATTGATTGATAAGAGTCGCAGCGGATATAGCGGACTAGGTTGTGCGCAGTACTACTTCTGACTTGTACAGAGATGTGACAAAAAGGTGAAGACCTTTTTTGACTTAGGAGTGTAAGCTCGAATCCCTATACTGATCTTGGATGCTTCTCATGAGTGCTTCTTAAAATCTTGGCGCGAAAGACTCAACTTGACTTCAGCTTTTGGATAGACGATATGATTCTTCAGTCTTCAGTTGTTGTTTGTTTCGTCCCATCCTATCATCTTAGACTTCGCTCTTTGGACAGACGAAGGGCTTAAGCTTGAGTAGTCCTCTTCCGTCTGTGCATGTATCGACTGATGACTTGGCTTTTGGACAGACGCAAAATCTCTTTTTTGAAGGGTCTCGTTCCGTCTGTATTGGTTTCGTCTTAGCAAGTCTTGGGTAGCTTGGTTTCGTCTGTCTTGTAATTAATCAAAATCTTGAGACGTTAATCATCCTTGATCTAACAATCTCCCCCTTTTTGATGATTACAGACCATACCACGAAAATCTGCACAAGACATGGTTAGACAGAAACAAACAGTCTTAAAAGCCAGATTGACATCAAGACGATGTTTTCTGAATAATACCTCTTTATAAAGATTGTTACATCAATGCGATGTAATCTGTGTATACAATTACATTGGTATAGACAGAAAACCAATAAAGAATAGCCAATAAAGAATTACAATGTATTTTCTATACTAAAAGCAATAAGTAAATAAAATACATTGATACAACAAGTATAGTGACTCCCTTCCTCAGACGATGCTCTTTGCTTGCTTGCTCTTGCTCCCCCTTAGATGTTGCTTTCCCCCTTGTTCCTATCTTCTTTCCCTTGGGCTCTTCTATTCTCCCCCTTGGGCTGTAAGTCATCAAAAGATGATCAAGAAGAAGGATTTGGCTTCTTGTTGAGTAGGGACATCACAATGTGTCAGTAGCATTGCTGCACTTGAGACGATAGAGAAGCTTGATTTTCTTCAAGTTCTCTGTTCTTAGCTTTCAAGTGCCCGTAATCTTCTTCCAAAGCATCATACTTACACTTCAGAGTTTTAAACTCCTCAGCCTCTTGAAAATCAGCCTCAGCACCCCTAACTCTGTCATCAACCTCCACCGTATCATCAAAGTGTACTATTGGTGTTTGAGGTTCTTCCACTATAGGAGTAGTATCATCAATGATGAGCACTGTTGGAGTCTTCTTCAGACGCAATGTAAAGAGTGGAAAGATGAGATCAGCCATGAAGTTCTGTTCCCATTGCCATGAATGCAGCTTTGTTGTAACAGTAACTTCAAGATCCGGATGTTTCGCAGACGGATGTGTGTATGCAAAAGCAGCACCAGGAAACACCTTGCCACAGACGGAAGAATCCTTGTCGAATTCATCAAAGGTAGTTCCAGAACAGAATCTGGATGTGGCTTCATGATCTTCTATCATCCTTTGCAGTTGAGGATTGATAAGGCTTGAGGCTTGAGCTTGGATTGCTTTGAGGTGCGCATAAGCTTCAGACGGAAGGCGCTTGGGGATATGCCTAGCATACTTGAAGGTCTTGGAGACAGACAGTACTTTCTTTTCTTTGCCCTTAGCCAAAAACTTAACCAAGCATGGTCGTTTTCGGTCTAAGACTATAGTGTACTTCGTTTCGTCTGACACTAATGAAGAGAACTGTGAACCCATCATAAAGGGGCAGTATCTCTTGTCCTTCTTAGCATGACGATCAACATGGAAGAAAGAGACTTCTCTTCCCTTAACTTCCCTTCTGTAGGCATCAGCTATCATCTTGAAAGATATGTTGTAGTCTTCTGGGAGGGCGTGAGCAAATTCTTCAGGGTCTTCATACTCATTGAGGAGGATGGAGTAACGAGGATTGATCCCAGAGCAGTGGGGCCTCGTCCATGGAAGCACAATTCCCAGAGAGTGTCCTAGACCGACATACTCTGTTTTGTTGAGTGGAATTGTGAAAGGCATAGGATCATGGCGATCTATGGCGTCAAGATGCCAATGAGTGCATTCTTTAGGCTCATAGATGGTAGAGTGTGCGTCTCCAAATTTACAATGATGGAAGACAGGCGCATTCACCTCATACCGAACCTTCCATCTTGGATTTTCTCTATGTGGAATGTGAGGTTCATAGCCAAGTGCTGGTCCTTCAATCACCGACTCAGCAATATGATCCTTGTAGGCTTGAATATCTTCTAACCCTTTGATGTCTAGGTTGGCCAGTGTATCCCAAGGCAGACGCTTCAACCAATCACGTTGCTCTTCTGGGGTGTAGACGATGTTTTCGTTGAAATCTACTGGCTTCAAGGGTTTGTTGTAGATGATGGGATTGACAAATCTCCCTAATTGAAAACCCTTTTTACCTCTGTACTCATATGGGTTCTTCAATTCAATGTAGAGAGTGTCCTTGATATAGCGGTCTTCATCGTCTGCTGAGATATCATTTTGAGCAGACTCAGACGATTCAGCTTCATTGGAGAATTCTTCATTCTTCTCTCCAATGATCCAATCAGGTTTGATTGATCTCTCGCAGTGCTCTCAAAGATATCTTCTCATGACTAATTCATTTAGAGATGAATAGTCCACCTTGTGCTTTGGAGGTAAATCTTCTGGATTGACCTCCTCAACATGTGGTGTCTCCCAAGAGGCATAGACCTTTATAACTTCAAGTTGATCTTCATCAGACGAAGAATCAACATCTTCAATCAGCACGAGGTCTTCAGACGGAATCTCCATCGTCTGTTGATGTGATGCCTCCTCAAACGCAGCAGGTAGCGTCTGTGCAAGGGATGCGTTCAGCGGAGACGCAACAATAAGGCTTGCCCTAAGTTCATCTTGGAGTAAAGGTGAAGGAGAGACTTCCATTGTGGAGACTTCCTCACTTAGCATGGTTTCCAACTCCCCCGCAAGTTGGGCATTGTCTTTCTGGATCTGGGTTGTCTCTTCACTGTTCATGCCCTCTGAGGTTGCTTGAGCAGATGCTCCCTCAGACGATCTAATGCCTTGAACGCTCTCGAGAAAGATCCTTTCTCTCTCAGCTTGAAGCTAAATAGAGACTCTCTTGGCCTCTTTCAGCATTCTTTCTTCGTCTGTCTCACCAACTATAACAGACGCAAGCTTTTGCTTCATTTTCTCCTTGCCTTTAGCAGCCTTTTGAAGAGCAATTTTTCTTGCTTCAGCTTTCTCTTCAGCTGATTTTCTCTGCTTTTCTTCGTCTGTGAGTATCTTCACAGACGGAACTTTCTCAGACGGAATGGTGACCCCTTCGTCTTCACTTGGGGATACCGTCTGTTCTTTTGACTTAGCACCTATGTGCTTGATTCTGATGATCCTTTTCTTTTTCTTGATGGGTTCCTCAAGAACATCCTCAAAAGGAACTTCAGATATTATCACAGAAGGAGGAGGTTGAGGTTGGTTTGGTGTTTGGGCTTGTGTTTGGGATTGTGTTTCGGACGGTGTTTGGGTTTGTGTTTTGGGTTCTGTTGATGGTGTTTGGGTTTGTGAGTGAAGAAGAAAGCTTGGAGATAGATGGATCTTCGCAAAGGTGCTTGCTTTCACTTCTTTTCCCTCAGGGTGATAGACCACGCCAGTGGTATCAAATCCTTGGTTGATTATAATTTTTGTGAAGAGGGTGGCGTAGGGAATGCTACTCTTCCTTCGGATGTTGCGATTCTTCAGTGCACTTATCCAATGGTCAAGAATAAGGTGAGGGAGGCTCATCCTTGCTTTTCTCAGACAATAGAAAATGCAGAATCTATCTCGAGTACTCACATTATCCCTTGAGTCAATCCTTGGTGTGAAGATGTTGAAGAGGAGATTGTGGATGATTCTAGCGATTGGAGAGAGGTTCCCTGACCTATGGAACTTGGAGTCTTCAGGGTCGCGTTTCTTCACATACATGATTTTGTCAACATGCTCCTCTGATTCATTCTTCATCCAGTTGGGGCTATAGAAGCGTCCCTCAGCCTTGCAGTTCCCTGCCTCAGCAATAGAGTCCACCGTAATGATGTACTCTCTGTTGTCTATGGTACCCATGATACCATCATCAAATTCCTTGGCGTCACTCCAGAATTCGGCATAGGCTTCCATCAGCCATGGCCCTCTTAACTCAGCAAAACTCATCCATCCAGTGCGGTCAAACATCTTCACAACTCTTTCAGAGACGCTTTCAAGAGTCTCCCTTGAAATCCATTTGCTTGGCAAGAACAAATCTTGGGCGAAAAAGGTGGCTTCAGCGGTTTTGGTAGCTTTGGTGTTCTTGGCGGCCATAGTTGAAAATTTGAAAATAGAGAGAATGAAAACTTAGTGAGTATTAGGTTTCGGAAAGTTCAAAAGATTGCAGATTACAGTAAAGAGTAAAAGGGTGAACTTTCAAGAGTATTTATAGATAAAGAATGAAACGGTTGTAATTCATCAGACGAAAGATTTCGAAAACCGCCTCTGATTTGACGTGTCCACATCATTGCCTTTTTAATAATTGATTTGACCTCTGCAATTCACGGCGCGTGCTTATCATTGTCCTAGAATAGTGCAATAAATGACAGACACATTTATTGCTCCATTTAATTTGTCCCTGCACACTTGAGATAAACTTGTTAAAAAGTAACAGTTGCGTCTGTTGAATTTTACCACAGTAACTATTCAACTTGATCAGACGCAATGTTTCGTCTTAACACGAAATAATGTACAGACGGAACAAAATGTTGAATTTAAATGAGTTCGTCAAAACACTCGATTTAAAACAATTCTTTCAATCTTTTAAAGAGATAATTCCAAGATTTTCTTTAATAAAATTGAATCTTGTTTCGTCTAAAGCTTTAGTGAAAATATTTGCCCATTGAAAATCAGTTTGCACAAACTGTATATCGAAAATACCTTTTTGTACATAATCTCTTATAAAATAAAAACGAATTTCAATATGTTTAGCTTTTGAATGTTGAATAGGGTTTTTGCTAAGATTAATTGCACTAGTGTTATCACAAGACACTGGAATATGATTCTCAAACCTGGAATAATCCTCAAGTTGATGTTTAATCCATAGTAGTTGTGAGCAACATCCTGCCGCAACAATGTACTCTGCTTCAGTTGTTGAAAGTGTAATGGAGTTTTGTTTCTTGCTTGACCAAGATATTAGTGATGATCCAAGATATTGGCATCCACCACTTGTGCTTTTTCTTTCCACTTTATCTCCAAAGATAATCAAGATCACAAAAGCCTCTTAAACTGAAATCACTATTTCTCTTATAAAACAGAGAGAGATTAGTTGTTCTAACAAGATATCTAAGAATTCTCTTTACAGCTTGTAAATGAGATTCTTTGGGATTAGATTGAAAACGCGCACATAGACAGACGTTGAACATAATGTCAGGTCTACTTGTAATTAAATAAAGGAGTGAGCCAATCATACCTCTGTATACCGTCTGATCAACGGACTTACCTGACTCATCCTTGTTGAGATTTGCTCCAGACGAATGCATCGGGGTCTTCATAGGCTTGGCGTTTTCCATCTTGAATTTCTTGATAAGTTCCTTTGTGTATTTCTGTTGATGGATGTAGATTCCTTCTTTCTTCTGTTTGATCTGAAGTCCTAGAAAGAACTTTAATTCTCCCATCATACTCATTTCGAACTCATCCTGCATTAGCTTTGAAAAATCCTTGCAAAGATAGTTGTTAGTAGCTTCAAAGACTATATCGTCTACATAAATCTGGACTATAATAAAGTCTTTTGAAACGTTTTTCTTGAAGAGAGTTGTATCAACCTTTCCTCTTGAAAAACCACTTTTAAGAAGGAAAGAACTAAGTCTATCATACCAAGCTCGAGGAGCTTGTTTAAGACCATACAATGCTTTCTTAAGTTTGAACACAAGGTCTGGTTGAGATACACTTTCAAAACCAGGAGGTTGTTTTACATATACCTCTTCTTCAATAAAACCATTTAGAAAAGCACTTTTTACATCCATTTGATATAGAACGATATTCTTGTGAGCAGCAAAAACAAGGAATATTCTAATAGCTTCTAATCTAGCTACAGGAGCAAAAGTTTCAGTAAAATCAATACCTTCTTGTTGATTGTACCCTTGTGCTACTAACCTTGCTTTGTTTCTTACCACTTTTCCAGCTTCATCAAGCTTGTTTCTGAACACCCATCTGGTTCTGATGATGTTTTTGTTCTTTGGTCTTTCAACAAGAGTCCATACATCATTCCTTGTGAACTGATTAAGTTCTTCTTCCATAACCAAAATCCAATCATTGTCTTGAAGAGCATCTTCAATATTATTTGGCTCCATATCTGATACAAGAGCATAGCTTGAGATATACTTCACTCTTGATCTTGTTTGAACATCTTGGGATCTATCTCCAATGATGAGATCTTCTGTATGGTTTGATGCAAACTTCCATGTTTTTGCAGGGACTTGATCTCTCTGTTGATGAGTATCAGACGAAGAGGGTTCGTCTATGCATCTATCATCTGTCCTTGTATCGTCTGACCCTTGTTTATCATCTTGTCTTGAATTTTGACCAGAAGGGTTAATCTGTAAATTATCAAACAAATTTTCTAGGTCTGATATTTCTTTATCAGCCTTTGAGTTATCTTGGAACTTTACATGGATTGATTCTTCTACAACTTGCGTCTTAGAGTTAAATACTCTATAGGCCTTAGATGTATTGGAATATCCAAGAAAGATTCCTTTAACCACCTTTGAATCAAACTTTCCAAGTTGATCTTTGGTGTTTAGGATAAAACATTCATATCCAAAAGGATGGAAATAAGAAATGTTGGGTCTTCTTCCTTTCCATAGTTCATATGGAGTCTTATTCAATATTGGTCTTATTAATATTCTGTTTTGAATATAACGGGGGAAGTATTTATCGCTTACGCCCAATAATATTTAGGGAGAGAGCTTTCATACAACATAGTTCTAGCCATTTCTTGTAAAGTACGATTTTTCCTTTCCACAACTCCATTTTGTTGAGGAGTTCTTGGAGACGAAAAATTGTGAAATATATCATTTTCAAAACAAAAGGCTTTGAACTCAGAATTTTCAAATTCTGTTCCATGATCACTCCTTACAGACGCAATACATATTCCTTTTTCTTTTTGAACACGTTTGCAGAATATTTCAAAGATCTTGAATGACTCATGTTTATGGGCTAGGAAGTATACCCATGTGAATCTAGTATAGTCATCTACAATAACAAATCCATATCTCTTCCCTCCAAGACTTTCAGTCTGAGTGGGTCCAAAGAGATCAATGTGTAACAGTTCTAACGGTCTCGTCGTGGAAACAACATTTTTTGATTTGAAAGAAGCTTTGAGTTGTTTCCCATGCTGACAAGATTCACACAGACGATTGGTTTTCCAAGATATTTTTGGCAAACCTTTTACAAGATCCTTTTTAGAAATTTTTGAAATATACTTGAGACTTAAATGTCCAAGCTTTTTGTGCCAAATATCTCGTTCATCGTCTACTGAAATCAAACATGTTACATTCTGATCACTCAGGTCAGAAAGACAAACCTCATAAAGGTTATTCTTTCTTTTCCCAATAAAAAGAATGGATTTATCTTTGTTCTTCACTATACATTCATCAGAGTTAAAAGCTACTTCATATCCACTGTCACAAAATTGGCTTATGCTAAGTAGATTGAAGTTAAGACCTTTAACATATGATACGTTCTGGATAAATGTATTGGGTGTCTTACCAACAGTCCCAATGCCAAGAACTTTACCTTTTCCAGAACCGTATGAGACAGACCCTTTACTTGGTTTGAGATCTTGGAACATAGACAGGTCTCCCGTCATGTGTCGTGAGCATCTACTGTCCAGGTACCAGCTTGAAGTCTTGTCTCTTCCCATTGAGGATATCTCTGTTGAGACATGGTCTCCAGCCATGAGGCATATGTTTGCTGTTTCTTCTTCTTCAGAGGATTCCTCTAAGCTTTCACTATCAAGGTCTTCCCAAGTTAGTAAGCTCTTCTTCCCTTTGAATCTTCGAGGATTCCACTTCTTTTTCAACTTGGGGCATTCTGACCTCACATGCCCAGGTTTTCTACATTCATAGCACACAACTTATGTGCTTTCTTCTTTGACTGATGACTTCTCAGGGAGCTTCTTCTCCTTTTTCTTGAAGAAGCATTGACCTCTGCCCTTCTTTATCATCATTCTTTTGAATCGTCTGGCCATGAGAGAGACTTCGTCTTCAGACGAACCATCAGACGATTCTGATTCAGTTGAATCAGCCTTCAAAATCTTTGCTTTCTTTTTGTTGTCCTTCTTGACAGATTCTTCTTTAGGAGTGTTGTTGACAGACGGAAGAGCTATAGGTTCTTGAACCTTGATCTTCTCCCTTTTACATAAGAGTACCTCATGTACCCTTAGAGCTCTTATTAACTCATCTAGAGTTAATGTCTTCATATCTCTTCCAACAGAGATAGTGTGGACATGGCTTCCCAAGGAGGTGGGGAAGCGTCCAAGATCTTCATGTTGTTCTCGGGCCTTTGTGAAGGTGATTCCCGAGCGGTGAGTCCATTCAATATGGTTTGGAATCTTCCAAACATCATATCTATTGATTCTCCTTTCTTCATAGAGAACATTTCATATTCTCTTTGAAGAGTGGCGGCCTTCCTCATTCCGACATCTTCAGTGCCTTCATATGAGATTTTGAGGGCATCCCATAGTTCTTTAGCGGTTTTATAGGCACAGAATCTGTTGTACTCAGTTCTGGAGAGAGCACACATAAGAGCATATCTTACTTTGTTGTTCAGCTCCATCATAGAGTATTCTTCATTTCCCCATTCTCCTTCAGGCTTTACAATGGGGATATCTCCTGTGGTGATTATGTTCCATAATCTGTATTGGGTTGACTTGATGTACATCTCCATCCTGTCAACCCAGTAAGGATAATCATCTCCAGAGAACGCTGGAGGTTTGTTCATGGAGGCTCCTCCGGATAAGAATGACGGTCCTTGTGAGTCCATGCTGGATCTTTTCCTCTAGCAGCTGTTAGGCGCTCAACCCTAGAGGTGAGCTCGATGCAAATCGTAAAAGATAAACACAAGAAAGGGGTTGAATTGTGTTAATTAAAAATTTTATCCCTTTCGTCTGTGGGTTACAAAGCTGTTCAGACGAAACAAAATTTATGTTGAAAGATTGATTTTAATGAACAGACGTTATGATGTGATTATCCCCTGTTAGTTGATCAGACGAAACAAAAAATAAACACAGTTATTTTTATATTGGTTCGTCTATTCAAGACTACGTCCAGTTACTCAGCAACCACTGAGTTTTAACTACAAACCGTGAAAAGGTTACAAGTATTGTTTGAACCCAGCCACTTCTGGCTATTACAAGATATTCTTTGCTCCCAAAGCCTTCTCGAGGCTAAACCAACAGAAATTCTTTGAACCCGGCCTCCACGAGGCTAATACAAAAGGTATTCTTTGGAACACGGTCTCTCAGCTAAAGAACCGCACACAAGTGGACTTTGAAAGATGTTTTGAAAAAACAATGTTTTCCTCTACGCAGAGAGGTGTTTACAATATAGCACAATCAGAGATTTTGAGCGAATCCTTAAGAGATAGAAGAAGATAAGCGTATTCGCCAACTGATTCTTGAAGCTGTGAAGTCCTTTTATAGGCATCTTCTTCAAATAGCCGTTAGACTCATTTGAATGTCGTTGAGAGTCATTGAGAAATCTTCTAGAGAGCTTTCCAAAAAGGTTGTCAGTTGTACTTGATTGATTGATAAGAGTCGCAGCGGATATAGCGGACTAGGTTGTGCGCAGTACTACTTCTGACTTGTACAGAGATGTGACAAAAAGGTGAAGACCTTTTTTGACTTAGGAGTGTAAGCTCGAATCCCTATACTGATCTTGGATGCTTCTCATGAGTGCTTCTTAAAATCTTGGCGCGAAAGACTCAACTTGACTTCAGCTTTTGGATAGACGATATGATTCTTCAGTCTTCAGTTGTTGTTTGTTTCGTCCCATCCTATTGTCTTAGACTTCGCTCTTTGGACAGACGAAGGGCTTAAGCTTGAGTAGTCCTCTTCCGTCTGTGCATGTATCGTCTGATGACTTGGCTTTTGTACAGACGCAGAATCTCTTCTTTGAAGGGTCTCGTTCCGTCTGTGCTGGTTTCGTCTTAGCAAGTCTTGGGTAGCTTGGTTTCGTCTGTCTTGTAATTAATCAAAATCTTGAGACGTTAATCATCCTTGATCTAACATAGGGTCATAAAACTTCTTATGTTTGTTTCTTTTGTGGGTTCTACCTCCAGTTTGATACTTCCTGCCCAAGGAGGAGAAATAGTAGATAAAAGTGGAAGTCATGATCAGTTCGATACAAATGAAGAGAAGTGAATCCACTTATTCAAGGGAGAACACCATTTGAAGAGGAGTCACCATCATCTGAAGGGGAGTCTTTCAAAGTTAAGATAGGAAAATGTAGAAAATTTTAAGCTCAGGAAAGCAATAAAAATGCTTTTTTTATATATTTTTTATTATATCTATATTCAAGTTTGTAATTAGAAACGCATCATCTTGATGTGAAAACTTACACAATTATAAAAGAACAAAAGTTGATCACATAGATCAATTCGCCTTTAGTCCGAGTTTCCATCTTCTTGTTTTCACATATATGTATGTGTATGTGCTTTGTGCTTGAACTAACTTTCATGTAGATAGTCTGAGGCATAGGAAAATGATCACATCTTATGATGGCTAAGTCTATTTCCTGCATTTGGTGTAGACAAGACTTAAGCAAGCTTTTATTGGAATGGTATGTAATCATCAAAAAATGAGAGATTGTTAAGTCAAGTTTGTTTAAAGACAAATCATGACCCTCAATTTTGATAATTACATGAGGTCAAACAAATACGATAACAGACGAATCACAAATTTCTTATCAAATTAATGAGTCATCAGACAAAGCATCACAATATCAAGATAAGTATCATTTTCAACAACTACTATATATGTTCAGACTCTAATAAATAAAGTTGTACTTCTACAGATTTTGATGAGAAAATTGTTGTCATATTAAGTACAATGAAGTTAACAACTCCTTCTCTAAAAAGACAAGTCAAATTAGAATAAAGAGGAAGTTGTCTGACACAAAGATTTGTTATAAAAAGAAAGATACATTTTACATAATTCATCCTCGACCTTTTTTAGAAAGTTGGCATATCTGATTTTACATACCATGAAGAAGCATTAAATTCTCATGGTAGGGCAACACGTGTCTAATGTATGGACTGAAAATATTAAAATTGTTGAGTCTAACGACTACTTTAAGCTCTCAATTTATAAAAAGACCGGAGTTTGAAGATTTGAAACGAAGGTTACCCTAAATAAGTTGAAGTTGTTGGGTTAGCCTCTTTCTAGGATTCCATATTCTAGGACTTTATGTCCACAATAACGTCTTGCAGTTTGAAAACTCAAATCTTTCTCTTTTAGAACAATTTTAAAGTTCTTCATTATATATCCCTCTTTGTGTAGATGTTAATCTTTGTTAGACAAAAATTATTTTTATAAATTTTGTACCCTTAGTTGTAGGTGTTAGCTTAAAAAGGTTGTATTCAAATAATACTTGAAGTTTTTAGCCTAAAACGGTTGTGTTCAAACTTGGAGTCGGTTAGGCTGAAGAGGTTGAGTTCAAATAATACTTAATGGGTTAACCCCAAAAGTGACTAGGGATCGAACAATACTTGTATCTTGTTGAAGTAAGTAGAAATTTAGTTATTGCTCAAGAATTGTACGTAGTCATGGGATAAAACGAACCAGACTTTATTGTTGTATCTTTGTTTATTTACTCTTACTTAAATAATTGTGGCTGACTTGATTAAAACATTATCCTTTCAAAAACTTTTCAAAAAATTCTACTTTAAAAAACTTAATCTGATAGACCAGATAGATACTTTATTTAATTCTAAAAATCTTGAGTCAGATACATATACAGGAAAATATTTTATAAAAATCTATAGAAACTTGTTTTTGACACAATTCAACTCCTTTCTTATATTTTTTATTTATATTAATGATTATAAATGTATATATATATATATATATATAAGAATTAAAATAATAATAAATTATGAAAGTAAGAAAATATTAAAAAAATAAATTGAGAATTTATTTATTATTCTTTAAAATATTAAAAAGTAATATGATTAGACTTACAAAGTTAGGATGAAACGGAAAATTTGCTCTAATTTTATGTCATTCATGATTATTTTTCATGCAAAATCTATTAAACTTTGATAATTATTTCTAAAACAAATATTTAAAATCATTAATTAGTAACATTTTGAAAATATTTTCTCATCTTCTCCTGTTCTGTAGTCCCATTTTAAAGACGTGAATCATGTAGAATCATATTCCACGTGACTAGGCACAAGCCTAGTGTGAGAACATGTTTTCTTTATTTTTTTTACAAAACTAAAACAAATTTTAAAAATAGTTAATTTTAGCTTAAAAAATTTTTAGATAGATAATTAATCACAATTTTATTATATATAATATGTTTATTAAATATTTAATAATAAAATTTTAAAAAATTATTTAAATTTATTTATAATTTAAATGAAGATCTAATAAATTATTTTAATATAAATTATTGTATAACTTTTAATCTTTAAATGTTTTATTATTTATAAAAGTGTATAAATAATATAATTTAGTCTTTAAAAAATAATAAAATAGTACTTAAAAATGTAATTATCTATTCTTTATTCATAAAAAGATATGTATATTATTTATTTCTTAATTTATGGAATTAAGGTAAGAGTAACGGGTTAAATTAAAAAGTTGAAATAACGATCAGTAATATAATTTAAGGATAATTATAATAAATATTTTTAAAGATTAAAATAATATATATATATATATATATTATATTTTTAAAAATAATTTTATTATTTTTTATTTTTAAGAAAATAAATTATTTGATATATTTTAATTTAGATTAGTTTTTGTAGTCCGTGTCCAAGATGGACCCGTGCTTCTGCTGCCCCTATCTGTTGTTGTGTGGCATATGTTGTGTGCTGACCCACGAAACTCTATAAAATATAAATATTAAAGAATATAATGTATCATTACATGAAACCTTTGGCACAATATATTAATTTCCTAAAATACTTAGTATTCATGTCATGATTGTCATCGAAGCACAATCAGAGAGATACGTCGCACGCATGGAAATGCAACTTCAATTCGATATCATTAAACATTATCAAAATATTCTAGTAAGGATCTATCCAAAGCTTATATATAGTATATATAAATTTAAAATTAATTTTAAGATGAGATGTTGTTAAAGTAATAAAAATTAGGAAAAATTTATATTTTTATTTAAATTTATTTTCCAAAATTTATAAAATATAAAATTATTTGAGTAAACTGACATATTTGAAAGTATATGGATCAAGTAATTTAATCTTTGAAAAATGAAAAATTGTAAAATAATTTATGAAAATGTTATATGTCTAATATTTTAGTACTTACAAGATATTTACCATTACAGCATGAAATATATTATGTATGGTTATTTTAATCTGTCAGCTTTATGATTTACTCTTATTTTGATATCATGAATTAGAAATTAAAAATTAATAATAAATAATGTAAGTCAAGTAAATATCTTTTACTAGAGATGCGTAAGTAAGTATGATGGCCCGCTCTGCCTAAAGCTAGTCTGTGTAAACCTGTGAAAAATTTGGTCCACTCCATCCACTCTACAATGTCAAACAGACTTAATGTAGTGGTTTACTTCGCCCGTAGGCGGCCCAGTTAATAAAATTAAAAAATGCTAAATTTGAAATTTTTAAAATGTTAAAAAAATAATATATTTTACGAATTAAATTATTAAAATAATTGGCAGAACGATAGCGAAAAAGCGGAATTGGAACGGCAGCTTTGCTAACATAACTGATTTTAGCGGAAAGGCAGCTGAAACAAACTGATGCAGGCCAAGAGATTGAGAGGGTGCGAAAAGATCGAGAGGGTGCGAAAAGATTGAGAGGGTACAAAAGATTGAAGAGAGAATGAACCAACGAGGAAACTGGGAGAGTACGACATGTGAGAACATCAAAAGACGGTAGAGGAAATAAAACGAAATTAAGGTTTCAATTTTCAGCCCTCTAAATAGTGCAGGCTTGTGAGTCGCCCTACAAACCCCACAGATTTGATCCGCAAATCTCATGAGTTGCACGAGACAGACTCGTAAAAATATCCCTAAATTTTTCCAAGAAAATTAATCTAAACCCGTACAAGTCACAGGTCCACAAACAGTACATAAACTTCAACTCATATACCGCTGCTATCTTTTAGAGATTAAAGTATAAATATTTATACGTTTAAAAATTATTTTATTATTTATATATTCATAAACTAAGATAAAATGGTAATTTACTCAAAATTATTTATTAAATGAATATATTTATTTTCATCATCAAACTTTTATATTTATAAAAATTGTTATCGAATTATTATAAAGCTACAAATACTGTCCTTTCTTTACATGTCACCTAATCATTTAACAATATGCTACCATGTTTTATTTAGATTTCACTCTCATCTTTTATTATAAGTTTATAAAATTAATCTTTGATCAAACTTATTATTATTTAAAATCCTAATATAAAAGAGAAGAGATGGTTAGTAAAAAAACAACAAGATCGTTTATAATTTACTCACTTAAAAAATAAAGTAAATTAAGAAAATTGCCTGATAAATTTATAACTTTATCATAATTCAACGGTAAATTTCATAAAATTTGATAACATAATACACCAAAATATTAAAATTAAACTTTATTTTCTCTAAGTAGTATTCAAACGTGGATGCTGGAGAATTCAGAATAACTTACGCATCTAATTAACTAATCAAGAGTTTATTGAAAAAATAATAATTTTTGAATGGTAAATATACTTTTGGAAAGTAGTAATATGTTCAGTTATTCTAAAAGTAGGTTTGCAAATAAAATTTTATTTAAAAACCTAGTTTTGTAGAAAACTTAGATTGCTTTTGCAAACTCAAGTATGACTCAAACTTAGGGTTACAAATTTTGTAAATAATCCAAAATATACCACATTGATATGGTTAGTTTTGAGTAAGATTTTACTATTAAATTTTGAAAAATGTAATTAATAAATAATATTCACTATCATTGTGTTTAATCATGATTCAATATAAAATTAATTAATAAAAGATTTACTATGACCCAATTAACCTTCTACTTATAAAACTTATTATAATAATACTTGATTATGTCTATAATCGATTATTAAAAAAAATATAACAGCTATTTTAAACACACATTTGATAAATTAAAATGATGGTCAATATAATTTATTAAGTCAGACAAAATGCATGTTCTTCTCATGACATAGTTATTTTCTATTAAGGTTTAATCTCTTCTATGAATACAAATATTAAATTTTTCAATCAATTGCCGTACAATAATCTGAAGGCTCGAAATAGATAAACAAATAAAACAAGAAAAATAACTCATTCTTGTTGGGAAAGTGTTCTATCAAGAGTAGTAACCCAGTCTCATGTGATGACTTTTTGTGTCCTTTTCACTTATTTATTTCATTTTTTAAAATTCTGACTACTTTACTGCAATTCTCATGTGACTTCATGCTCCAAATGAAACTTAATAACTTCACATGCTCATGTACAAACTTGTGAAAGCAAAATAATAAGATGGCATTCACCTTTCCATTATTTGAGATTAATTTTAATTGATCGAGACACTTATAAAGAGTCATTTGTTACTTTTTATTTTTTAACCTCTCATTGTTGCTTTTATTTTTTAACAATATCATGTAAGTCAAAGAATTCATATATCTTGTAGTTTCTTTGTTACAGCCACAACCCAACCTCTGCAAATGCAAAATCACACTTCTGAATTGGCGTTTAAGGCATATCATCAATGCTTGTAATAATATAATGCAAAAATATTCATGCTACAAAACCAAACCAATGAGAAATTTTACCTTTCATCCAAAAATAACACTATAGGTTAAATGTTTAACTGCCAAGTTAAGAAAAAAAAAAAGTGATAACTAATAAGAAAGCCACAGGCTACCAGTAATCTATATTTAGAATTTAGATAGTTGCTTTGTTCCTAGCACCCTTTTTTTTACTCAAATTGAGTTCTACCAAGAAGGGAATTCTTCTCTTTACGCCCAAGTGACTTACTATAGTGTCTTGCTTCAACTATTTGGTGGTTCAATTTGTAGTTTGAAATTTGAATAATAGTGAAAAAAGTACCTGTTTTAAAAAAATTTCCAATGAATATTAACAAATTTTAAAGGAAAAAAATTGTTACTATGTGAGTAAAAATATAGATGTAAAATAAAATTATTTGGTGAACTGTGTCAGAAGGAGAGGAGGATATTGCAGAGTACATGTATAAGCAACATCCAACAAAACCTAAGGTCATGTACTATTTTCATTTGTTTACTGGAAACTTTTTCTTTAAAAAATAGAAAAGAGTGAGTTTAAATATGGATACAGATAAACACCAAAAAGTTTTTTTGCCAGCCAATGTGTTAATGACACTTGACAATACAAGATTATCTAACTTTTCTTCATTTTATTGCCCTTTAACTAATTTTACTACTGTTTCAATTTGATGACCTATGAACTGATTTTTAGATCCATATGGTTTGTCATGTCAAAATAAATTGCTGTTTTAAACTATAATTCATTGTATGATTATGCAGTCTTTAGACAATGCACATCAAATTACTTTATGACTTTATCTGATGTATTCCTTTTAACATAAAGAGCTACATTCTTTGCATCTTTGACCCCATTTGATTTTTGTGGTCTTGGGGTATCTTTCCCAACTTGGTTGTAGACCCTTCATCTTTTCTTCATCTTTTTCCCACTTTTCTAGAATACATGCCAATATGCTCAGTTCTTTTATTTTTTGGAGAGGTTTATTGAGTTAACCATCATTTAAAACATAAAATTGAACAAAACTATGTCCTATGACAATATAAACTACTACTTATATATCAACACATATAGGACATAACTATGATAAACATGACAAAAATTTAATTTGATATTTAGATTCATATACTCATCTTAAAATAAGTAAGTTTTTTATTTTCATATAATAATGAGTCTCATAAAATATTGTATTATGAGTAATATAAAAGCCGAAAGTCCCACGTAATTTAAAATTTCTTTAACTCAAGTGTTTATATACATTTTATTTCAATTGATTTCAAAATTATGTTTAGCATGTGGTGGGCCTCAAACGCATATGAGCTTGAATATCATGTGCCAATTTTATGAGTTAGGGCCTGATATAAAAATTAGTCATTACTTCTTTAATTTCTCTCTTCATTCTCTTCTTTTCTTATTTTCTCCGAGAGAAACAGTACAAAGAAAAATCTAAAAAAATAATACTAGAAATCGATGATTTCCTATTCTATAAATATAATTAGATATTCTATAACTTACATGTAAATAGAAACATAACACTTATTTAAAATCACGTAGATTTCAACATTTTAAAAGATTTACATAAAATGTCAATAATTCTCCATCAAGAGATGTTCATTTTCATTAAAAGAAAAGCACTTTTTTTTCTTTTAATTTTGTCTCCTTGTTAATACGAAGATGAAGCAGAAAAATTTGTTAGAGATATTGCTGAGTTTTTCGGACCACTGGTTTTTGATGCCAACTGTGCAAAAAGCAAAAAGTAAAATGTAGGCTACTTCTCCAGCTATATATGACACATTTGGTTACCCAAATTGTACAGCAATTTAAATAAAAGTTCATGTACCACTCTTAATTATCAGTTAATAACTAATAACTATCACGTCCTTTGAACGGTAGATTATTAACTTTCCTTCATAAAAACAATTTATCTAATCCACAGTCGCATTCAATACATAGAGAATGTAAAAATGGATATATGTGGGGGTGAATCATTCAATGGCAAGAGTTCAATTTATCTTTTGTTCCACTAACTTTCATTCTTAAGCATTCAACTAATACAAGTAAGTAATACCTAGAGCTTTAACACCAAGAATATTGATCAACAGCACAATTAATATTAATCTAACTCAACCAATAATCAAATTCAAATGTGAATTAGATAATTATAGTTAAATGGTTGAGATGTAATGATAAGACATCTAACATAATTTATTTTATGTTAAAGTTAAATTTTGATCGGTGGATGATTTGGTTAAGAGGAATAAATTATTATTACTTGTGTCAACATTGTACACCCATCTAAAAGAAATCTATTTCATTAAGAATATATAGAATTTAATTATGGATACACCCATCTAAAAGAAATCTATTTTATTATTACATAGTATTAATAAGTAGAATAATGTAGTAAAATGATCACATCTTATATACTTTTGGGGAAAAAATGTTTTAATGTATGTGTATTCTGGTGAGCCTACTGCAGGGTGCCTAATAAAACATAATGAGTGCACTTGAGCAGTTCCACAAATGATGCCCACTGGTAGGTTTATAAACCAAATGGGTAAAAAAATTAAACAGACGAGTATTTAATTCAGTAGGTTTAACCTACCACACTTATTGAAAAAAAAAATTTCTTTTTTTTACACTAACATTTTATTGTCATAGTTCAATGAGAAATTTCATCTAATTTGATGATGACATGCATGATTTCGAAAGGTTGAGGAAGGACAATGGGATTGTATAGGGTGAGTGCTGGACCATCCTTCTTGTTTTGAGCATTCCAATGTCTTTATACGCAAATTAGATAGGCAATTCTGTGTCACAACAAAGTAAACCTGCTATCTTCTATAACTTTGATGTAACTTGACAATGCTAAATCATTTTTAGATTCTTTTTGGCCCTTTAAATTGCTCAATTGCACACCCCCCACATGCCATTTTCCTTTATGTTTCAACATGTTTTAAGTAATTTCATTTAAGGGAAAAATACATTTTTATTTCTTTTAAAATTCTAAAAATTTGGTTTTGATTCTTTTTTGGGTATGTTAATTAGTGTCCTTAAGACACTGATTAAAGAATCAAAAGAAAAAATATTTAATATGTAAGTTATAGTTGAACTCAAAAAAAAATAAAAAATTGAACAATGTAATTTTGTATATTTCAATAAAAAAATCATTTAAGTTCTTTAATGAGTGCCTTTATTTTGAATCAGTGTAAGTTTATATCATATTTAATCTTTCTAATTTAGAAATGCATTAATTTTGAGAGTAAGTTTAATGATTATGCACAAATAATGTAAAATGATTTTATACTATCAATTAATCATAAATAAGATATTGTTGAATTTTAGACATTTTATTATCAAAGTTAACAAGGATTGTAACTGGATGACAATGTAGAAAAATTTAATATTTATTTTCTCTAATTTTGATCCCTAAAGTAGTTTAGACAATATTTTTATTTCTAAAGCAAATTAAATAATGTTTCACAACTAATAAAGAGCTATCCAAATCATTTTAAGAATTAAAAGCTATGATTTTTAAATTAAAAAAGATAAAAATAGAGCAAAAAGAATTTAGATAAACTAAAATAAAAACTTTGGGAATTTCAAAATAATAAAAAACGTATTTTACATTTAATTCAATTTTCCAAACACATTAAAACTCATTTAATTTAATTGGTATACATCAGTTTTCTAACATTCAAATTAATAGTAAAGTTTGTGTATGAAGGATTCCGAGAAAATCGTTTGAAAATTTAGTGAACCGTTCTTGTTTATTCCTCTCACAAACTTGGCAGCCAAAGAATTGGTGGAGAATTGACTAAACCAGTCCAAAACCGATAAAACTAGTTCTCAATTACTAACAATCATTACTTTTATTAATTTTCAATTCAATTAATAACGTATTTTGAGTCAAATAAAGGTATAATATCAAGTTATTAGGGCCTAAACATGAGAGTCTCGTGCACGACATTATATGACTTGTACGGTTTTATCTTTTTATAATGTTGTCAATATGAATCCTAAATTCCCTATCTCGAGTATATGGAGTTTTGTTGTTCTTAATGTGGTATTTGATAATTTATTATTATTTACCTTTTCATTTATTATTTCTTATTTTATATATGATTTGACTTATTTTATTATAAATGTATTATATAAAATTCAAAAATATATATAATCATGAATAACTTAATTAAAGTTGAATCGTTCATTGTAAATGAGTTGTTTGCTATTTTTCAAAACAATTGAGTATGAGATAGAGTAAAGGAATCAAAAATCCAATTCTAGAGAAAGATGAAATTGGAGTGGACTTTCTCTAACTAGATCAAATAGGAATGTTAGCAACTTATTTTATTTTTCTTTTGTTTTTGATAGTCAAAATTTATTAAATTTCATTAAATAACGTAAAATTAAGTTTTTTTTTACATTTCAATAAATTTTACTCATTGTTTTATAAATTTTAATAAATAATAAGAATTTATTAACAAGAATACCTTAACAAAATAGCATAAATTATCGTACAAGTTTTTTTCATGACTTTTAAATTAATTATTATAAAAATGAATTTACCATGACGATTTATCAATTTATACTCTAAAGAATAAAATATCTGTCAATACTAATAGATATAAATGGTATCGTCATTTAATTAAATATTATTGGATTGAATTTTAACCAATTTAATTATAAAAGAAATTAAATTAAAATAAACATACTACATTATGTATATTCAAGATACTAAACAGAGTTAATAACTTCTAACAATAAAAATTTTATGCAAATACCACAATTAAAATATATGTATATACACAGAGATATTGAGCAGTGAGAATAGATATGGAGAGAGAAGAGTAAAGAAGTAGAAAAGAAAATACAAGGGAGAAAGGAAAATCCAAAAAAGAGTCAAAACAAAGAAGTAGAAGGCGAAAACTAGCGGTTGTGGGAATCTTTACCTTAAAATAACGACTTTGCTTCATGCGTCTTATGTAATAAATAACAAATAACTATATAAACCTTCTCCTTCTTCTCTTGCTTGGTTTGATTTCATTTTCTTTTTTAAAACAAAAAAAAATTCCCTTTTTTGGTTTTGTTTTGATTAGTTTCACCAACTTGGCATTGGCCTTTCTTCATGTCATAATAGTTTCATTTACATGTCGTCCTCATAATTCATCCATACCCTTCTCTCTGCAACTCTGAATTGTTTTCCAAACTAAAAGGCCATTAAAGAAAAAAGTTAGAGAGAGAAGAAGACCACTCACTCACTCACTCACTCACTCACAGGCATTGCAATTATTCACTTTTCTTTCTTTCCAACAAGTTTCTTCTTCTCTCTCTCTTTTTTGCCAGCTCAAAACCTTGTCCTCCCCATACCTTGTTATTTCTTATCTCTCTCTCTCTCTCTCTCTCTCTCTCGACTCTCACACATATCTCAAACTATCATCATACTTTGAGATCTCAGGTACGTCCATTTTCTCTCATCACTTCACTTTTTCTTCTTATACTAGTCCTTGATCTCATGCTCTCTTCAATTTTCTGATCAGTGGCTTCCTTGCTGATCTGGGTTGACCCCATGTTGTGGTAACCTTGATGGTTTCTTCTTGTTTTTGCCTTGATCACTGTGGTTTTTATCAGTGCGGCACCCTTTTGTTTTGATGTTGCTATTTCACACTTTTGAGCTCTTGATCATCTATCTGATTCTTCTTTTAATGATCCTACACTGTATTTCCATTTGTGATGATTTGCATTGTTTTTGTTTTGTTGATCAAGCTTTGATCAATAGTAGTTGTTGTTGTTAGCTTTTAATTTGACAGAGAAATGGCTAAATGAGCATTAGATCTTAGTATTCAACTTTGCAGCAATAAATCAAGTCGATCCCCAGCATTATAGTCCAAAATTCTTCATGTGTTTCAGCTTACTGGCAGTGTTTACTATTTCATTGAAAGCTCAGAATCAGATCAAGTATGTGGCTGAAATTCCTTGATCTTTGGTAAAAATTATTAAGTGAACTGTTCTTATCCGGTGCATAGCTATTGCGATCATCAACTGTTCTTCTGCTCTTAGCTTCACAGAGTTTGGGAACAGAAAATATGGAATGCTGAACCCATTTGGCTATCTATGACTTGGATTTGTGACATGTTATATGGTGGAGCATTCAGTGAATATGCAACGATTAGCTGAACTCTTTGTAGCAATTCACATGTAGAGCATGCTTCAACGGTTCAACCTGATATTGCTGCTGCCAGATTGCAGTATCCACCTAATTGGAGAAGTAGGGAATTTATAATGGACACGGATGAATTGTTGTGCTGAAAATTATATAGAAGTAATCTGCAGTTCTAATGATAATCAATGTGAAAGGGACACTGACCTTATTCAATCTATGTCCGATTATTCAACGGTTAAACTTTGGTGCTTTCTGTTCTTGATAAATCAATTTAGTGGTAAAAATGTGTACATTGTAGTTGTACAAAGGTGGCAAGTTGGATTTAATCATATAAACTGCTTATTAACAGGGGTATATTTCACTGAGCAGGGTTGTATTTGAAGATCTTAAGGAGTATGTAAAAGATAGAAAATTTTCTGAGTCTGATGATACATTCCGCTTTTAATTGCCTACAGAAGATTACTTAAAATGGATTTTCTTTTGTTATCATTTTAAACATTGTTTTAGAAAATTGAAACATGGCATCTCATGCATTGAGATCATTAGTATTCAGATTCATTGTATATTCTAGAGTCTAACCAAATCATGTAAATATAGTAGTTAAGAAATTGTATTATTGTATTTACTATATCAATTCTATACATCCAGCCACAGGTGTTTAGTTGACACACAGAATTCATCACATGTCTCTTTCTTTCTCTGTTTACTTTCAACATGGTATCAGCTTGAAGGGAAGCAACCTTCAAACCATGTTTTAATTAGTCATATTAAAGATTCTGCACAAGTATAGGGCTGTAACCTTCATTTGATAGCACTGAAAAAATTGCTCTGGTTAACAAACATATTCCCACAGATAAATAATTTTTTAAATTGTAGACCTGGTTTTTCTTGTTATAACTACAATTAAGTAGTTAAATTTGCTTTATTCATTGCATAATGGCACTGCTCAGTATGTCCAATCAAACTTCGCATTCTGTTCTGTTCTCTTTGGCTGCACCCCTTTTAGTGGAACCAAAATGTACCATTTTTTAACACTATGTCCTCTTTTATTCTATTTTTAAAATGCACCAAACATAGAATACAATACCTACTATCCGATTCTAATATGTCCATCAAATGCTACTGAAGTTGTTGCTGCTGCTCTTCTCCATGCTTTACAGTGATACATGATTTTCTCTTGCTAAGACATTCATAACTCTGTTTCAACTCATGCAGTGGATTGCTTTGTAACTTGCAGGTGGTGTTAGCTGAAAAGACAGTATTTTAGAAGGGATTTTCAGCCATGTCTAGTGCTACAAAAGTTTTGGATCCAGCATTCCAGGGAGTGGGCCAAAAAGTGTATCCTTAATGAAAGGGTGATTTATAAAAGAAATCATGTCAATGATAATTTTGCATTTAAAATTTTCTATAAGAATAAAGTAAAAGGGTACAAATAATTTCATAATGAAGAAAGAAAAATACTGCTAAGAGATTGATTTTAAGATGTTCTGGTTATATTGTTATATATTGGATACTTGAGGAGTTTTAGACTTAACTTTTTCTAGAGGGACTGAAATATGGAGGATTGAGAATTTTCAGCCAGTTCCATTGCCCAGATCTGAATATGGGAAATTCTACATGGGAGATTCTTACATCATCTTGCAGGTGTGAGCTGTTTACAATATTATATCGTATGTTTTTATAGATTGCCAAACTTTTTGACTTTATGGTGACACTAGAAGCTGAATGTTGTGAAAACAGTTCATGTTTTTCTGTTTGGGCTGAACACAGTAGCTTCAATTACACTTGTAAGATTGAGACAAAAGATATTTTAGTGGCAATTTTGGCATTGAAATGCTGGATCAATGCACATACACAGCACAATAGAGAAAGTAACTTCTATCCACATAGGACTAAAAAGGGAGACTGGTGTCAACTTATAATTCTAGGGGAACAGCACAGCTTGTATTATATATAAGGTGTGAGTAAGGAAAACCTTAAATCTTCAGCAAAATTCCTCCAAATTGGAGATAAGATAAGCTGTAAACAAGCTCCTCCAAATGCACCAGATATAAGGACAGCCTTAAGTGTTTAGCGAAATTCCTACTCTTTACAGATGAAAGTCTTCAACAAAATTATGTTATTGAGTGGAAATATAAATTTCTACTTTTTGTTTAAAAAAATTGGGTGTTGATTTCTAGTTTATTTTCAGACAACACAAGGCAAAGGAGGTGCTTATTTCTATGATATTCACTTCTGGATTGGAAAGGATACAAGTCAGGTAAGTTTTGACTTCACCCTCCCTTACTTCCAACCTCTCTCATGTCCATTTGATCTTTTCTTCATTGAACAAAGAGGTGACTAAAATGTTTAACCTCGTAACATTATGTTATTTAAGAAAAGTTATAGTTTTAACTTGTGTTTATATTTCTTCCACTTAAACACTCATTTTATCTTTCCTTTTCTCTCCATGGTTCTAAAGCAGGTCTATATTTGATTGTTCACAGTTTGAAATTCTTGAAACAATATATTTTGACAAAACAATAATCTTTATTGACATGGTGATTTTCCTTGTAGGATGAGGCTGGAACAGCAGCCATTAAAACTATTGAACTTGATGCGTCTCTTGGAGGACGTGCAGTGCAACACAGGGAAATTCAAGGGCATGAATCTGACAAGTTTTTGTCATACTTTAAGCCATGTATAATACCATTAGAGGGAGGTGTCGCCTCTGGATTTAGAAAACCTGAAGAAGAGGAGTTTGAAACACGTTTGTATGTATGCAGAGGAAAACGAGTTGTCAGAATAAAACAGGCATAGTGTTCTATACTCATGTACTTCATAAATTCAGTGCACATTCATTGACTAAAATAGTAAAATGTGAGGTAACATTTTCCTTATACAGGTCCCTTTTGCACGCTCTTCACTGAATCATGATGATGTGTTCATCCTAGACACTCAGGATAAGATTTATCAATTCAATGGTGCAAACTCCAATATCCAGGAAAGAGCCAAGGCTCTGGAAGTTATTCAGTTGTTGAAGGAAAAGTATCACGAAGGCAAATGTGACGTTGCAATTGTTGGTAAGGACACAAAGCACATGTTTTCATAACATGTTGAATTTATGTTCTTCAATTGTGGAGTTTTATTTGTTGGTAATAATAAAATGTATTCCACATTGCAGATGATGGCAAGCTGGATACTGAGTCAGACTCAGGTGAATTTTGGGTTCTCTTTGGTGGTTTTGCTCCTATTGGGAAGAAGGTAATCACTGAGGATGATATCATTCCAGAGACAATTCCTGCTCAACTCTATAGGTATAAATCCATAAATCTTCTTGATTGCAATTGAATAAAATGAGTAGAAACTGGTTGAGTGTATATTTTTATGAGGCCTAAGGAGATATATTATTAAAAGTAGGGGAGTTTTGAATTCTTTTCATTATGTCTGAAGTTGAAGATGTCATGTCCTTCTTTTTTGTAACCTTAAATCCTTCTTTTTAACCTTTTTTATCTTTACTACTTTTGCAGTATACTACATAGTTTCATTTTTTTAGTTTTTGTTTTTTACTTTTCTATTTTCTGTGATGTGTACATTATGCATTTGAGTTTCTTGATCTGGAGAATATGACCTTGTGATTGCAGTATTGCTGATGGTGAGGTCAAGCCTGTGGAAGGTGAACTTTCAAAGTCACTGCTGGAGAACTATAAATGCTATCTATTGGACTGTGGTGCTGAGGTATTTGTCTGGATCGGCCGAGTAACACAAGTCGATGAACGGAAAGCTGCTTGTCAATTAGCTGAGGTAATGCCATTGCAGGATCCTTTTATTCATATGCTGGTTTAAAGTGGAGTCGTTAATTTTACTAATATGTTCAGGAGTTTGTCGCGAGTCAAAAAAGGCCAAAATCTACAAGGATTACCAGAATTATTCAAGGCTATGAAACACATTCATTTAAGTCCAGCTTTGATTCTTGGCCATCAGGATCTGCCACTACCAGTGCTGATGAAGGAAGAGGAAAAGTTGCAGGTGGATATTATTTCTTCTCACTTGTAATTTGGCTTGGCTTTTTGTCCAGTCATTCATAAATATGGCGTTATTTTTGTACTGTCAGCTTTGCTGAAACAGCAAGGTATGGGTGTGAAAGGGGTGGCAAAAAGTACCCCGGTTGTTGAGGAAATTCCACCTTTGCTTGAAGGAGGTGGAAAGATGGAGGTGATTTTATATATTTTTTTTGTATTAGTTTCTTGGCTCAATTATAGTAATGCAAGTCAAAATGTAATATTATTTGATGTTTCCAGGTATGGCAAATCAATGGAAGTGCTAAGACTCCATTACCTAAGGAGGATATTGGTAAATTTTATAGCGGAGATTGCTACATAGTACTGTACACTTATCACTCTAGCGAGAGGAAGGAAGACTACTACTTGTGTTGTTGGTTTGGAAAAGACAGCATTGAGGTAATTCAAGTCTCTCTGATTAGTGTTCTGATTTGCAAACACTTTTCAGTGATCACCTTATTGTTAAGACTGGCCTAGAATTTCCATGCTTGGCTAAAATACTTAAATTGCAACTTGCTTTATACTAATACTAAATAATCCAAATCACTGCTGTCCATCTATAAAACACGTGATATAACAACTTGAGTTGGTGATGTCTTGTTTTTCAGGAGGACCAAAGGATGGCTATTAGATTGGCTAACACAATGTTCAACTCATTAAAGGGTAGACCTGTTCAGGTATCCCAATTATTAATATCATATTGAGGGCGTTGCTTGGAAACTGTGTATAATTGTAATAGTTTCTTGCAGGGTCGCATATTTGATGGTAAAGAACCACCGCAGTTCATTGCTCTTTTCCATCCAATGGTGGTCCTCAAGGTACATTTACAAAATCCAATGCTGTTTTTGTTTACAAATATTGTGTGAAGTTAACTAGTTTATCTGACTTATATCTGTTTCAGGGAGGTTTGAGTTCTGGTTACAAAAAATTTATAGCAGATAAAGGTTTGACAGATGAGACATACACAGCAGAGAGTATCGCACTTATTCGAATCTCTGGAACATCCATTCATAATAATAAAGTGGTGCAAGTAGATGCAGTATGTTCCTGTTAAAACTTAAGTTATTCATTTTTGTCCACTGTGGTTATGTTGGTAGAGCTTCTTTCCCTACTAGCTGACCATAATTATGCTATTTCTGTTTCAGGTGGCGTCATCCTTAAATTCTACCGAGTGTTTTGTCCTGCAATCTGGCTCAGCAGTTTTTACATGGCATGGTAATCAATGTTCCCTTGAGCAGCAGCAGCTTGCAGCAAAAGTTGCTGAATTCTTAAGGGTAGCCTTACTATACTTTTTTCCTTCTCTCTTCTGCAGTTTGTTCCTTTCTGTTTTGGAGGAGTTTTATCCCCTCTCTAGTTGTATTTCACCTCTCTCTGTATTCATTAAAAAAGTTGCTGAACATTTAAGAATATCAGCTCGATGTTTTGTGTGTTCCACTTCATCATTCAAGCACCATCATACAAAGTTAAACCACAACCATGTTGTCTCAAATTCAAACAGTGAATTTCCAGTTTCTGGCAACTGGGATAGATTTACACTCCGGGAAGAAGTGAAACTCTTCATTACATGAAAACATAGCAAATGTGGGGAAATGGATTTCATATTTGCTAACCATTTTTCTTACACTTATATAGTGTCGGTTACATCAAGATAATGTTATTCAAATGAGCTTGGGATGACTATATTCTTGAGATTTTACTGTGCATCAATGTAACCGGCTAGCATGTGGCTGTGCCTCTGGCTATTTCTTTTTCATCAGTAGACTACTGATTTTTTTAACATTTAGATTAATTAACAGCAGTTTACATTACACATTATTTGTTAACATATTACACATCAATGTCCAGCCAGGAGTTGCTTTAAAGCTTGCGAAGGAAGGAACGGAGACCTCAGCTTTCTGGTTTGCTGTTGGAGGGAAACAAAGTTACACCAACAAAAAAGTCACTAATGACATTGTCAGAGATCCACATTTGTTCACTTTCTCTATTAATAGAGGTAGAATTTCTTGTAACAGTGCTCTGTATAAAAATTTTCTGTAACATAGCATTTGAATTTACTTATATTTAAATGTTTTAATCAATTATTAATTTTGTATGTTTCTTTGCTACATGGATGTACCAGGGAGGTTACAGGTCAGTTTGTGACAGCAACTTCATTACACTATTGTTAGGAAACTTCTCGGCACTGAGTTAGTAACTTTGGTGCTCTTTACATCTTCTGAATCTCTTTTTTTATATTGTACTCTTCAGGTAGAGGAGGTTTACAACTTTTCTCAAGATGATTTGTTAACAGAAGATATCCTCATCCTTGACACACATGCCGAAGTGTTCGTTTGGATTGGTCAATCTGTGGACTCAAAAGAAAAGCAAAATGCTTTTGAAATTGCCCAGGTTAACATGTTCTCAACAAATTAGAGTTTTCACTTTCCATATTTTCTTATTTTTCATGTACCTGACATATACTATAAATTTTCTCTCAGAAATATATTGATAAGGCAGCATCTCTAGAGGGATTATCTCCTCATGTACCATTGTACAAAGTAACAGAAGGGAATGAACCTTGCTTTTTCACAACATATTTTTCTTGGGATCATTCAAAAGCTATGGTATGTGCCTATTAGTATATATAACTTTCACAGTGTATCAAATGTGTGTGTGATCTGAGGAATTGCTATATGTTGATCATGTGAAGAAGACTAGAGGCTAAATTGTTTTCAACATTTCTGATATAAATCTTTGAATACAAGAAACAAAGTGAGAAATTGATAAAATTTTCTCTTTTAGTAGTTATTAGTGAAATATAAAAATGGAAACAGAAGACATTACCTTTAACCAAACAAGGTCATTTGTTGAATACCTATTTATTATCTTAGTGATGAATTGCAGATTCCAGGGAACTCATTCCAGAAAAAGGTGACATTACTCTTTGGGATTGGCCATCCTGTAGAGGTATTATAAACTTCATTCCAAATTTCATGAGAATATGAATATTGGTCACGTTTATTTAATTTCTTTTTATGAAAAAAAAATACTGCTAAGAAAGTTACTTTTTGAAAAAACGATTTTTCAATAAATAATTAAGATTTGCAATTTTAGAAATGTAAAAAAAAAAAAAAAAAAAAGTAACCTTTGGTTTTCCATATCTGAAACTCGTGCAAGACAAAAGTGAAGTACAGAATATCAAGTATCAACATTTGTGCATGTCATATAACAATTCAAATTTGCAATAAATACGGCCATGCTATATAATTTTAGAATAAATTATAACTTTTAATTACTTAAGGAAATTATTCCTTTTCTGCTTCACATGTAGTCGTACGGATTGAATTCTAAATAATTAGTTTATATGTAACTCCTGATTTCTCTAATTCATCTGGTCTAATTGCGAACCAATTTTTATCTTTTTTTTGGGTGCACTTTTATGATTATTAAATTCCTAGTCTTATCTAGTACAAATATTCCTAAATTCTTAGTTTTCATTAGGTCAAAACTTAGATGTGGTTCCTTAAGTGTTGTATGTGTTGTTTTTTAATTAAAATTAAAGTTTCACATTGGCAATCTGCACAATAACACTTCAATTGAATGTCATCAAAGTAAAACTCCAATTCTAATGGGAGAATAACACCAACAACACTTTTGAAATTACATTTGAGTTTTATCCTTATCAATATTTCTTTTATATCTCAACATTACTAGCTGTGTAAACTGGTGCAGACACAATACTGTTAGTTTTAATAGCTGAATTTATTATTGCAGTTATTGATTTCTTGTTGCTTGTCCATCTGTATGCTTAATTAGAGGCTATCCTAAATTTGTTATCAGGAAAAGTCCAATGGGTCAAGTCAAGGGGGACCGAGACAAAGAGCAGAAGCTTTGGCTGCTTTAAATAATGCATTCAATTCATCTCCTGATACAACATCCAGTGTGGTACAGCAATTTGTTTATACATTTTTACTATCTTCTTTTTTTATTTTACCGTCAATGAACTTCAAACAGAAGCAAATTCTCCTGATAAGAAAAGAAGGCATACAGTAATGACAAGTTGCTCATTGCATTCCTTATTTCATTTTGTTAATAGGTGTAACTTGTAAATGGAAAGTTAACCTCAGTTCACTTTGTGAGCATAATGAAATCCCACCTTTTTTGGGGTTTCATTTTGGAAAGTTACGTCATGGGACTCGAGAGCTATAAATTTGAATGTGTTCAAAGTATTCCTCTATGATTGATTATGGCTTATGGAGTTGTAGTTTAGTGTCAATGGAGCTACCTTTACCCAAATGACTTTCTTTACTTCTTAAAAGTTGTATGATGATAAACATCCAGCTTTCAACTAGGAGTGAATGCCTCTACAAAGAAATCTAAAGTTTGTAGAAGTTTAATTCTGTCTCATTGGCATTTAGGAATTTACCTTATAAAATCATCCTAGTTAACACCTAAGTTACAAAGATAGTGGCAAGTTCGAACATAGTTTTGTTCTTATTGAAAACTCTAATTCTATATCACCCATTCAACAGTACTATCCACTTTGTGGGTGCAACGTTAAAGTGAATTCAATGGCTAGAACAATAATACTTCTTCATCTATGAATATAAGTAGTACCAAATACAGTCTGTGCATTCCCCCGTATATTGTATATGGATGTTATAATAATGTTATAAGCATTCCTTTATCTTGCTATCTTTTCATGAATGGACTGAAGAGAATAGATTCACAGTAAAGCAGCCTCTATCAACACCAAAAGAAAAGCAGCCTCTATCATATTAAAAGAAATTAGCATTAGAAGTGTGCTTCTACGGCTTATACTTTGCACATTCATACAAATTTCTGGACATCTAATTGCATTTTCTAAAGCCTAAATGGATAAAGAACCACTAGTTTTTAATAACATTCTAATGCTTAGTTGGGTCATAGATGATAAAGCAAAGAAATAAATTGGTGTTTATTTCTAACTTTTTCTACTCTGACTGACACAGGATAAGTTGAATGGATTAAATCAAGGAGGACCAAGACAAAGAGCTGAAGCCTTAGCAGCTTTAAACTCTGCATTTAACTCATCATCTGGAACCAAAACTTTTACCCCTAGGCCATCTGGAAGAAGTCCAGGAGGATCACAAAGAGCAGCAGCAGTTGCTGCTCTTTCTCAAGTTCTTACTGCTGAAAAGAAAAAACCTTCACCTGAAACTTCTCCTGTGGCAAGCACTAGTCCTGTTGTGGAAAGTAGCAACTTTGGTGAGAAATATAGCTCTTATTATAGTCCAAATGTTTGTTTAAAAGAGTTTGTTTGAGAGTGTGTTTAAAAGAGTATGTTAGATTGTGTTGCTTGTGATTATTTGACATTTTTTAATTCTTGTTCCAGATACTAAAAGTGAGAATGCCCCTTCTGAAACGGAAGTTGTTGAAGAAGTTGTAGAAGCCAAGGAGACAGAAGAACCTTCTCCTGAAACTGGTACCAATGGGGATTCAGACCCAAAACAAGAAAATGTGGAGGAGGGAAATGATGGTGAAAATGGTCAAAATTTCTTCAGTTATGAGCAATTAAACACTAAATCTGGTAGTGTTGTGTCTGGAATTGATCTTAAACGGAGAGAGGTTAGTCTTGATTTGCATGTTATTAATTTTTTTTAATATGCTAACGTATGCATGAAATGAGACAATCACTATAGTTTCCCATGACTTTTATTGAACAATTTAAGTACCCCAATAGGCCAATACTATTAAATTTTCTTTTTGAATTGGAAACCTTATTATTTCATCAGATAATGAGGGGTCTTTGTGATATTTGAAATCCTCAAGGGAGGTATATGGTTATGCTTATAATTTTTACGCTATGAGTTGATGTTAACATTTTTTTTCCTTCTCCACTTGATGTTGCTCAGACCTATCTGTCAGAGAAAGAGTTTGAAACTGTATTTGGAATGACCAAAGAAGCATTTACGAAGTTGCCAAGATGGAAGCAAGACATGCTGAAAAGGAAAGTCGACTTGTTCTAGACTCAGATACAATAAGCAACATTATATGCTGCTTTTGCATCCTTATACATCTTGAAAGCACTTATCTGTTGGGTAGTGTGGTTTTTTGGTATATAAATACCCTACTTGGATTCCTATGCATAGCACTTTGCTTTTGGCCTATAATGGACGTAGCTATTATATATGGTTACACTGGTTAGTGTCCAAGTTTGAAAGTGGCACTGCCTTGGAGAGTGAGTTTTAGTTTCTCCTTTTCAAAATTGTGCATGGCTCTTCCTCATGTATTGTTCACATATTATTGTAGCAATAAACACAGTGGACAAGTTCAATTCTTTCATTTTCTTAAGTTTGTATTTTAACAATGAGGCCTCTTGTTTTGTTTTTTCCCTTGTCGCTATTGGTTAGGGAGGTGGGTGTCTATGTATTGCATGTTATACTGGATCTCAATATAAAGAATGAAAATATGTTTGTTTGTTATCTATTCGTATGAATTAATTATATATGTAAATCTGGTCCTTTGCTGCTAGACTTGTTTTTTTGCCAGTGGAGAACCAGAATTTGACTCTAAATTAGTAAATATAAAGTTACCCAATTTCTCAATTAAAATGTAATGTTATTTTCTCAATTAAATAATGTAAAGTTACCCAATTTGTTAAGTGAACCAAATTTGGATTCTTCTCAAAGACTTTTTGAATCATTTGTAGTATACCAAATATCCCAATTTGTAGTATACATGTCCTGAAACAAACACCCCTGATTTTATTAATTTTTGTTAAATTTGTGTTAAAACTTCAAAAATACCCTTTGCACTACTACCTTAAGAAATATAAGTATTACACTATCTTTTTATACTGAAATATACATTTTCGTCCCTCATCAAATATAAATATATTATATTTTATTATATATATATATATATATATTTAACTAAAATTAGTTTTATAACGAAAATATGAAATGTTTAAATATTATATTTTCTAAAAATTTTAAAATTTAAAATATAAAACAGAATAATTTTAAAAATTACATTTTTTATATTATCCTGTCATAATGTATTTAAATATTATGTAATTTAGATATAATATTTTAAATATTTTATTGTTTATTTCAATATTTAGAAAGAAGAGGGATATCCGAGAATAAGTTTATTAGACTTATTTTTATTTTGATCATGTCTCTTCATTCAATCTAATGATACTAACCAGATTCTTAACTAATGTAGATTATTTTTTCTTATACTTCAAGAAAAAAAAAAAAAAACACGTATGTTAAGTGCAAAACATTAAAAGTATTATTTAAACTTATTAATGTAGATTATTTGAAGTGATTGCCGAACCTTGTCTCTTATATGAACGTTCCCAAATAAAGTGAAGCATTGAATCCTTAATTAGAAACGAAACCTCTCTACAGCTCAACTAGTACTAAGCACTGCGAACGGTGAAGTATTCATGCTTCTCATAATGCCTTGTATTCCTAAAATTTTCAAAGTTCAGAAGAGTTTTGCTTTCTGATGTGCACATCACGAGGCAGGGTCCAGTAAAGGGATCTTAACCTTTACTCCTATGCTATGTTGCTCATCATCAATAAATAGACACTGCGTACCATCTTAAATTTTTGCCGTTGTAGTAGGTGTGTCAAAATCCAGGCTCTGTTTATCCACGTACATCTTTAATTACCATAAATATAGTCTTGCAAGAAAGAATGTGTGATGCATATATATTTTAGATTAAATAGTGTATGAATGTGCGTCTACGTTTATATATATAGAGAGAGTTAAATTTATTAAATGTAATAAGTCTATGTAACTCAATATTTAAGGATTTTATTTGTTATTATAATATTTAATTTTGAGGTTAAGTACGGTGATGTATAATATAAAGTTCATTATATATTTTCTAGTTGAGGATTCACATCATATTATATCATGTTGATCACTGTCGTTTATATTTTTAGAGTTACAGAGTCATGTTTTGTTATATTTGGATATGCTCGGCCTTAATAAAGAATGTTATCATTTCATTCACATGCAATTCTCTCATCTATATATACACACTTAACTATAGAGAGTAAGATTATACCTTATATTGAACTCACTTTTATTAGAATTTCTCTTATACTAACATGTCAGTCACATACTAATCGAATTATCTTTATAAATATATTCTCCCCGCTACAAAAAGGTTGATCTCGTAATGACATTCCCTAAATACTTCTTAATTTTATCTTTTTTCTCATCATTAATTTGAAGAACCTCATCAATTGTGTTCTATCAACTTGATTAAAAATTATTCTTTAATTAAAATTAGTGTTTTATGTCTGAATATAATATAAAATTTTAATTTTATTAGATAACAATATTAAATAAACTTAATTATGATAAATTACATTTATATTTATTAATTATTACTTACCTAATTCATTAAGATTTAATTCTTCCACGCTTCATATTTTAATCAAATTGATTTCAATAAGAAACAATTATTTAAATAGTTGAAAATGATACTGCCACAGTCCATCCATTGCAGCCTTTAACTTTTGAGCATCCTTCCAAATATTATTTTCAATACACCCACCTATACAACACCACAGTTTTGGAGATAGGATCTTGTTTTTTTAAAATTCTAGATCACAAGGAGTTTGGGTTTTTTTCCATGAGATTTGCTAAACTTGTGTTGCAAGTATAATATTTAAAATTCAATCCTTTTTCCTTATTTGTGAGGAACGTTCTTTATCAAATTTTGAAACATTACCCCAAAACTTTAAATATTTGAATAAAGATAAATTATATTGTTACTTTTCTAAGAAGAAATGGCGTGGTCCTTCTTTTTAACTACAATAATAACAACTGAACTTTTTAAAGGATTATATATTATTCTTTAATCCTAATAGTAGTGAAACAAGTGACCTACGTGTGTCATTGCCTTCAGCAAACCAGGTTTAGATCTGAAAAAAATAAAATTAGAAGAGTCTTCATTAAAGACATGGTCAATATCTAATTTCTCGATGAATATTAATAATGAAAAAAGCTAATCAATATTTCGCATCAATAATGTGCATTGACAATTAATTTTAAACACCCTCTCATAGATTTAAAAATTTTAGAAGATGCGGAACTAAAATTTGAATACTCAACATATATCATCCAAAAATTTTATTTTATCCTTATTATTGATGATAGAGGATTAAAACTACCCAGTGATGATGCTAAAAACTTACGAAAGGAAACAATTTTTCTTAAGATATTTTTATATGGAATAAGTTTTAATTTTGGTTCCTACTTTTTTCTATTTTTCTAAAATCTTGAATCACATATTATGATAATACAAAATGATGGAAATTTAGTATTGGTTTGTAAAATACAAATACACAGGAAGGGAGTTGAACTGTGTTTTCTAATTAAAAAATTTTCAGACGATGTGTTTTGTATCTGTATAAAAACGTTTAGATCATACGCAAACTTAAATTTGTTCTTTAAAAGTTGACTTTAATTAAATTTTTAGTTTAAGTTATTATCCCCTGTTAGTAGACAGTTAAAAATAATTAAAGCAATAATATTTTTATACTGGTTCTTCTATTCAAGATTACGTCCAGTTACCCAGCAATTTGCTAGGTTCCACTTAGAGTATTCTTTGAACTCAGCCACTCCTGGCTAACAATACAGATATTCTTTGAACACAGCCTTCTCAGGCTAAAACGGTATTCTTTGACCCCAGCCTCCACAGGCTAAACCCAGGTATTCTTTGAACACAGTCTCCACAGGCTAACCAAGGCATTCTTTCAACACTTAACCTCCTCGGGCTAAGGAAGGTATTAGTTGGACTTCAGCCTCCACAGGTTAGACTCACGGTATTCTTTGGACTACCAGCCTCTGCAAGGTATTCTTTAAACACATAGTCTCCTTAGGCTACAAGATTACCACAACAGTGGCTTACAATTAAGTTCAAATAGAAAAGTATCATCTACGTAGAGATGGATTTTACAATGAAGTTTCTATTCTAAGTTTGTGGCGAGCAAACTTGTTTTCTTGAGAGCTTGAGCGAATATGTATATGTTCTTGATCAGAGTAGTTTGTCAATTTGAACTCGCAGAGATGAAGTCCTTATATAGGTGATTGCGTGAAGTAATTGTTAGACTGTAGATGTTAACGTTAGTCCTTGTCTTCGGTACTTTTGCATCTGACAGAATGAGCAATCATTAACATTTAATGGAAAGTCAGCGGTTGTCAGCGTGATATCTGCCTTTGACTTAATTCGCTCAAAAATTTCACTAAAACGTACAACTGTTTTTCATGTTGCAGAGGTTTAATTTGAAATCTCTTTCCACCTTTAACATTCTGAGTAATGGTTGAATAGAAACGTATACACGTGTTACTCAGAGTCTTGGACTTCATAAAGAGTAGACGAATGAATAATTATAATGAGTTGAATGTTGAATTCATTCGTCTGTCTTCAAACTTCGTCTTTAACTTAAGTCTTCAAATCTATATACTTGAGCTCATGACGCGCTCTCCGTCTGATCTTTAAAGTTCTTCGTCTGATAAAAATACTTGGAAAATGACGACTTGAACTTTGTGTCTGGAACTTCTAACGTTTTGAGGGTGCATCTTTCATCTATGTGAATAATGATCCTCATTATTCCTTCTACGTCTGTCGATGTTTTCGTTTGTCTTGTAATTATTAAAATTAAGATGCTTTGACTTAACATGGTTCCTGTAAAATATTTTTCAAAAAAAATCCACCCTTGTATAAACCCTAAAATTGCTATTTTCGATTCAAGTTTCATTTCAAGCTAGATAAATAATATTAATTTTAGAAATTATAAAAAAAAATAAAAGCATCAAGCTTGCATAATATCATAAACATAAGTGAGTATCATTTGACATAATATATTGATTAATCTTCCATTAAACATATAAGCAATCAACTAGTATCAATTAATAATATAATAGTTATTAAAAACAATTATTTTAAACTTTTCGAAATATTAAGACCAAAGAAAAAAATTATAAATACGAAGTTTGTTAAAGCCTCGTGATCCTGGGTTAGTAATGATCGTGGTTTTTATGAAATTATTATGTAATTCATTCTTATCGTTAAAAAGAGGTTTCATTTTTTAAAAAGCTTGTGCATGTATTATTATTTCTTTTGAACACATAATGACAAAAATATAAAAGCCAATGTAGGTTTGTCCACCATACATGACTGATCAGAATTTAGTGGTTCAAAAAATAGAAATATATATATGTATATAGTTTGTATAGATATGGACACAGGTGTTTGATTCTAATCTTATTTTTGTAGACAAAAAGATAATAATTAGAGTAATCACACTTTTTCTTTGTTATCATGTTACCAAAATAATGCCATTCGAAAATAATTTTGAGTAAAAGTGATGTATCAAATCAGGCACAGAAGCATAATAAAGAAAAATGGGACACGTCATAATAATTCATCACCGTACGTATCAGTTATTATCAAATTAATAAGGTAATAAATGTTTGATTGTTTCTTTCAAGAAAACAATGGTGTGATTGTTTTGTCACATAGTTGAGTGGCTGTTCCTCCTGTCGGTGCTATCATGCTAACATAATTTCTTATTATTAGAACGTAGAAACTGAAAAGGAAAAACAAATAAAAATCACCTTGTTTACATTCTCTTCTTGTAAAAATGGTATGAAGTTATATAAAGTTTAAATTTTTTTATATAAAATTATCGAGATAGTTACTAGTATATTATCTTATTGTTTATATAAAAATTAGTAAAATCAAATGATTGATTTTTAAAAAGAAAATAAAATTATTTAAAAATTTAATGCAATAAACTATTAATTTTTTGTTGTGAAATTAATTAAATAATTTTGGTTAGAATTTTATTTATTTTTAAAGTGATTTAGTATTCCCAAATTTGATTTTACAAATATGTAAGTATATTGTTGAAGGTTAACTAAATTGTACAAGGAAGTAGAGATGGCTTAAAGGTTTTTATACCTAGTGTATCAGATGATTCTAGGCCGATTAGGATTTGTTTAGCACCAATTACACCTCGTTCCGTAATTAATTTCCGCAAAGAGTAAGATACATGGGCTTACATGTTCTTCCTTGTGATATCCACAAATACTTAAAAACCCTAAAAAATGTTTATAAAAGAGAGCAATAAACCTCAATTAGGACTACTGAAAAAATCACTTTAAACATACCACAAATTCAACGAGGAAATCAACCCCTTATGCTTACAAAATCCTCAGGACCGAGCTGAGCTCGGCCCACCAGATTCCCACAAGAACATTTTGGCGTCTACTGTGGGACAGGTAATCAATCATCCCATGCTCTTCAAGGTCTAATGGTTTACACATGCAACCTAGTCAACCACAGCTATGGATCCCGCTACGATCGAAACCATCAAGGCCTAAGTGGAGGAGGTAGTCGCGGAGGCACGAATTCAGATGGATGCGAACATGGAAACCTTGTAGGCACAACATCGCGCTAAGCTTCGTAACACCCAAACAGAATTACAAGCCACCCAGGCCAACTTACGAGCGATCTGGCGCCAACGGGAGATAGAGGCCTAAGCCCATGATTTGGAATTACAGGCGTTACGACAACGGATCCAGGTGATGACCGGCCGAACCACTACCGGACACCATGAGAGAGGCCCTTCCACAAGAAACGACGAGGAGGCAAACTCCAATTTACGAACGTCCCAGTGCGATCCTAGTTATCATCCCACCACTAATAAAGATGAGCAAGCTACCTCCTCGGTAGCGCGACACACACCCTCTCAAGCACAACCATTCACCACCCTTGATCCCCACCGAGGACCTCAGCACCGTGTAAGGTGCCCGCTCTACACCCTTTTACCTCACCCATCATGCAAGCTCGGCTCCCCAGTCATGGAGGTGGCCAGCGCTCGATAAATATGATGGCACTTCGGATCCCACCGTCCACGTCCAAGCCTACCTGACACTGGCTGCCTTGGTGTCCGATGACGATCACGTTCTGTGCCGGCTATTTCCCACCACTTTGAAATCGATAGCCCTACAATGGTACTACTCGCTACCTCCTCTGTCCGTGGACTCGTTTGATACCCTATGCGAACACTTCTAAGCTCGGTTTGCGGATTCTAGACCGATTCTAACAACCTCAGTGTCCCTACACCACATCGTCCAAGGAGATAAAGAATCGCTCAGACAATACATGGGACGATTTGCAGACGTGTGCCGGACTATCCCAAACCCCCACCCGGCAGTCGCCCTACACACTATTCAAGTTGGGCTTCGACCCGGCCCGTTCTCGAACTCCCTGTTCTCGGAACCACCAAACAACATGAATGAGCTCTAATCTCATGTCGCCCGTTTCATAGGGATCGAAGAGAACGCCGAGGCTCGACGACGTGTGCGGGAGCAGATCAACCTGTCACGTCCGAAGGACATCCCTTCCACCCGAGCCGACCTGAATAAGCCACGCTGCACTGGTCGGTATGACTCATACACTCCGTTAAACATGTCTAGAGAAAGAATCCTTAGGGAGGCCTGCGCCTTATGTTGGACTTGAAGCTTGAAGAATGATGATTGTGTCTCTCTTATGTGTTTTGGTTTTGATGAATGTATCTTTCGGTTTTCCATAGTTGAATGTAACTAGGATATAACTATGTATTGTGTGTTGAGTATAGGCATATATGTGTTGTATTCTTTGCTTAAGACCCCAGAGATATGTAAAAGTAGTGTATGATTGATCATGTGAAGAATGTTTGATTTCCATTTGAGAAAAACAGTTTGAAAAACCTTGGAAATCTATTTTTCACTAATGTAATCGATTACAGGCTTGGTGTAATCGATTACATTGATCATTCCTTCTGGTGTAATCGATTACATGGTTGATGTAATCGATTACATGCTGAGAACTCTCTGGTGTAATCGATTACATCCCCAGTGTAATCGATTACATGGTTTGAAATTCACCTTTTCTGGGTTTCCCTCTTCAATGTAATCGATTACATGCTCGTGGTAATCGATTACATGCCTGGAAAAATCAAATTGGAGGGTTCTAACGGCTAGTGTAATCGATTACATGCATTTGGGATCAATTACATGGACCGTTATAGCTCAGATTTGCACGTTTTCTCCCTCCAAATTGATTCTATAAGTATATCCTTGATGAAGCATATGAGATAGCTGAAAACCTAGCTTCTTGAAACAATTCTTACATTTTCATATGCTCTAAACTTAGAGTTCATCAAGGTTTTCAAAGACCAAAGGGAAACTTGGTTCATATCTTTGTTGGGTGGATTTCATAAAGCTTGTTTGTGATCAGATTCTGCACTTGAGGTGTATTCTTTACTGATCTTTTGTATTTCCAATTTTGAGTTGTTGCTCTAGGAGAGAGGTCTCTCTAGATAGAGCATTGTATTTGAGAAGTGATTCTCAAAGTTTGATCTTGGAGGTGCCAAGTGCAGGAAGTTTGTTCTTCGGGTTGAAGAACAGTTTTAGTGTTTTGATTTCTGTTTGTATTGCTTGTTGCAGAGTGAATGTAAAAGGATACAAAAGAAATCACTTGATAGTGGAAAGCCAATCGCAACAGTTGTTGGGTTGGGACTGGACGTAGGCAGTTGGCCGAACCAGTATATATCGCTGTGCACTCATCTTCTTCCTACTCTCTTTACAGTTTTCTCTATATTGTTATTGATTATATTCTGCTCTGTATTTGGAAACTGTATTGATAATCAACTCATTAATTGGTTTAGGAATAGAGTCAGTAATTGAACCTGTAATTGAATCTGTAATTGAAAGGTAATTGATAAGTAATCAAGATTAGCTTTTGGCTGAATTAAAAGGAATTAGAAACACGCGAATTTGGGGTAAAGTTTAGCAAGAATCTATTCACCCCCCCTCTAGATTCATACATAGGGACCAACAATTGGTATCAGAGCTACTTCTAGTAAGTTGCTCTAGAATTTGATCCATAATGGCCAGTAATCAATTACCATTTGCTGAAGGTGCCTCTATTAATAGACCTCCTATGTTTTGTGGAGATAACTATCCATTTTGGAAAGTTAGAATGAAAATCTTTATGGAGTCTATAAATAGAAACATTTGGCAGCTTTGTTGTAACTGATTTTAAAATCCCCACATATATAGTTGATGGAAATGAATTAGAAAAACCATTTGAGAAGTGGGAACCAGAAGAAATTAGGAGAGCAGAAAATGATGCTAAAGCTTTAAATATTATACATTCCGCATTAAACTCTGATGAATTCTTTAGAATTTCAGCTTGTACAACAGCAAAGGAAGCATGGGATCTTATCATGGTGACTCATGAAGGTACTCCTGAGGTGAGAAGAGCTAGAAAGAACACACTCATCCAAGAGTATGAAATGTTCAGAATGGCACAAGGTGAGTCTATCATGGACATGCAGAAGCGATTCACACACATTGTGAATCACCTCAAAGGACTCGGTAAGGTCTTTGTTGAGGAAGAGGTAAACATAAAGGTGTTGAAGTCTCTAAGCAGAAAATGGCAACCAACGATCCACAGTCATTACTGAGAATCAAAGAACTTGGCCTTAATGACAAGTGCTGAGTTGTTTGGTAAGCTGATAGAATATGAGATGGATATGTCACGTATGGCTGATGAAGAGCAAAAAGACAAGAAGGCTAAGAGTTTGGCACTTAAAATGGAGGACACAGCTAGTGATAGTGATGCATCATCAAGCTGTGGAAACGAATCTGAGCAAGAAATGAATCTCATGGTCAGAAAGTTCAAAAGGTTCATGAAGAAGAACAGCAACAAAAAGAGATTCAACAATGCTAGAAAAGGTTCATCTTCAAAGGTCACATGCTATGAATGTGGCAAGGCTGGACACTATAGATTGGAGTGTCCTAACTTGAGGAAATCAAACAGCAGTGAGCCTAGAAGAGTGGAGCAAGAAGAAAAACCCAAGAAGGACCGGTATTGGAAGAAAAAGGCCTACATTGCTTGGGAAGAAAATGAATTCATCCTCTAGTGAAAGCGAAAATGAGGAAGCCAACTTATGTCTTATGGCTAAACCAGAATCGGATGATGAGGTAAGTGATTGACTCCTCTAAAAATGATAATGATTATGATGAACTATATACTCGCTTTTGTGAGTTATTTAAAGAAGCGAGAAAAATTTGAAAAACTAAGTAAAGTTTTGAAAAACAGAGTTGCGATTTAGAAAATGAAATTTCTGTTTTGAAAACCAATATTCAAGAATTGAAAGATGAAAATGATAAGTTGAAATTGCCCCTGTTCAAAGTGTAAATCTTTTTTCGCCCTTTGAAAAAGAATAACAAGAAGCTCCATACATTTAAACAAACCAGCAAGTATAAAAACTTCTCATGTAGTTATTGTATGCAATCTGGACATAATCATTATAACTGCATGATTAGAAAGAAAGGCTTAGATAATGGATTGTTTAAATGGATTAAGAAAGATAGTTATTGTTCTAACATGAAAGGACCCAACAAGATTTGGGTACCAAAAACCAAATGATATCTTTCTTTGTGTAGGTGTGCTTGAGAGCCAAACACTCAACATGGTATTTGTATTTGGATAGTGGGCTGCTCAAGACATATGACGGGTGACAAGAGTAACTTTATCTCCTTCAAATCCAAAGAATCGGTTCAGTAGTTTATGGAGATAATAACAAAGGCAAAATTGGGTATTGGTGATGTTGGAGACAAATCCAACTCGTGATTGAAGATGTACTACTTGTGGAAGGTTTGAAGTTTAATCTTCTGAGTATTAGCCAATTGTGCGACAAAGGCTATCAAGTTTCATTCGACAAAGGCTGCTGCAAGATCAATAACAACGAATCGAATGAGGTATTGATGGTAGGTAAGAGAAGAGGTAACATCTATACACTTGAACTTGATCATTCATCATCATATCATGCATGTCTTACGTCTAATGATGATCTATCTTGGCTTTGGCATAGACGTATAGCACATATTGATGTTCATCAACTTAATAAACTGTCATCTAAGAGCTTAGTAGAAGGACTACCTGAATTAAAGTTCAAAAGAGAAGGCCTATGTGATGCATGTCAGAAAGGCAAGCAATCTAGAAACTCTTTCAAATCTAAAAATGTTGTTTCAACTTCTAGACCGCTTGAATTGCTGCACATGGATCTCTTTGGTCCATCTAGAACTGCTAGTTTAGGTGGAAATCTATATGGATTAGTTGTTGTAGATGACTACTCTCGGTTTGCTTGGGTTGCTTTTATACCAAGTAAAGACACCACTTTTAAAGTTTTCAAAATACTTGCTAAAAAGATTCAAAACGAAAAAGATTTGAAAATCAAGTCCATTAGAAGTGATCATGGAGGGGAATTTGAAAATGAGTCTTTTGAAAAGTTTTGCGAAAAATATGGAATCGATCACAATTTTTCCGCTCCAAGAACTCCACAACAAAATGGGGTTGTTGAAAGGAAAAACAGATCTTTAGTAGAACTAGCTAGAACTATGTTGAATGAAAGTGGTTTGCCTAAATATTTTTGGGCTGATGCAGTTTCCACTGCGTGCTATGTTCTAAATAGAATTGTGATTCGACCTCTTTTAAAGAAAACCCCCTATGAACTCTATAAAGGCAAGAAACCCAATATATCTCATTTTCGGGTATTTGGGTGTAAGTGTTTTGTTTTGAATAATAGCAAAGAGCCTCTTGGTAAGTTTGATGCCAAGGCTGATGAGGGTGTGTTTATTGGGTATTCATCATCAAGTAAAGCATATAGAGTTTTTAATAAAAGGAGAATGTGCATTGAGGAATCTGTGCATGTCAAGTTTGATGAAACTAACAATCCCCAAAAGGGAAGTGTGTTTGTTGATGATGATGAGCATGTAGGTGAAGAAAGCACAAACAAAGAAGAACAGCAAGAACCACCAACTACTTCTCACGAGTTTCCAAAAGAATGGAGGAAACCAAGAGATTTATCTCTTGACAACATCATTGGTGACATCCATAAGGGAGTATCTACTAGATCTGCTCATAACATGTTCTGTGATGATTATGCATTTGTATCTCAATTTGAACCTTCTTGTGTTGATGATGCTATAAATGATGAATATTGGATGAATGCTATGCAAGAAGAATTGAATCAGTTTAAAAGGAATAACGTATGGGAGTTAGTACCTTTTAAAAGAGATATGAATGTAATTGGAACAAAATGGGTGTTTAAGAATAAGTTAGATGAGAATGGAGTTGTGGTTAGGAATAAGGCTAGACTAGTAGCTAAGGGATATAATCAACAAGAAGGAATAGATTTTGGTGAAACATATGCCCCTATTGCTAGACTAGAAGCTGTTAGAGTTTTACTTGCTTTTGCCTGTATACATGATTTCAAGTTGTTTCAAATGGATGTTAAAAGTGCTTTCTTGAATGGCTATATAAATGAAGAAGTTTTTGTTTCACAACCTCCCGGATTCACCGATTTCGATTTCTGAACATGTGTACAAACTCAAGAAGGCTCTATATGGTCTAAAACAAGCCCCTAGACAATGGTATGAAAGGCTGAGTAAGTTTTTGTTGTCAAAAGGGTTCTGCAGAGGTAATGTTGACAAAACTCTTTTCATAAGGAGGAAGTCAAACTGTATTTTGTTGGTTCAAGTTTATGTTGATGATATTATATTTGGATCAACTAATAAATCTCTGTGTGAAGAGTTTGTGAATAGCATGCAGGGGGAGTTTGACATGTCTATGATGGGAGAACTCAAATTCTTCCTAGGATTGCAAGTCAAACAACTGAAAGATGGAATCTTTATACATCAAGCAAAGTACACCAAGGAATTGCTGAAGAAATTCGACATGGAGAGTTGTAAGATCTCAAACATTCCTATGTCAACTAATCTCTACTTGGATAATGATGCAGCTGGACAAAGTGTAGACCAATCAAGATATAGAGGGATCATTGGATCACTCTTGTATCTCACAGCAAGTAGGCCAGACATTATGTTCAGTGTGTGTGTTTGTGCAAGATTCCAATCTGCACCAAAGGAAACACACATGGCAGCTGTGAAGAAAATCTTGAAGTATCTCAAAGGAACTACTAACTGTGGTTTGTGGTATCCAAAAGGTACGTATCCCACATTGGTTGGTTTTAGTGATGCTGATTTTGCTGGTTGTAAAACTGATAGAAAAAGTACTAGTGGAGTATGTCATTTGTTTGGAGGAAGCTTGGTCTCATGGTATAGCAAGAAGCAAGCCTGTGTAGCTCTTTCAACTGCAGAGGCAGAGTATGTAGCTGCAGGTAGTCGTTGTTGTGCTTTCAGACCATTTCAAGCAACAACTGGAGGATTTTGGACTTAAGCTTGATCATATTCCAATCAAGTGCGACAACACAAGTGTCATCAGTATCACGAAGAATCCGGTTTTACACTCAAGGACAAAGCACATCGAGGTGCGTCATCACTTCATTAGAGATCATGTTGAGAAAGGAGATGTTGAGGTGGAATTCATTGACACAGAGAATCAACTCGCGGATATCTTCACAAAACCTCTACCCAAGGAGAGGTTCTTCAAACTTAGAACCAATCTTGGTATTCTAAGTGAAGAACATCTCACATAAAGTGTAGTAAGTATGTTAGTTTAATAATTCATTTGTGCTTAAACTTGATATGAATTCATTGCATAACATGATCTTGACCTTTTATATGATGAATCAAATGTTTTTCAATCATCCTATATGTGAAAATCATTAACATTGCAGTTCATAGCTTTATTTCAACTTGTTTTTTGATTTTCTATAGGATGTAATCGATTACAGCAAGCATGTAATCGATTACAATAGGTTTTGGTTCTGATGTAATCGATTACAACAACAATGTAATCGATTACATGTGTGAGAGGTTCTGATGTAATCGATTACAGGCCCAATGTAATCGATTACAGGGTGTTTTGGTTCTGATGTAATCGATTATATCACGAATGTAATCGATTACATGAGCTCTGGAAGTGTTTTTCAGAGCTTTGTTCTTCGTTTCTGGGCTTTGTATTCCATATTTTGGAAGCCCATTTGCACACATTCATTGAACCTAGTCTTTTGTGATCTTTATTAGTGCTGTGTTAGGGTTTTTTCTTTCACATTCACATTCCCTTTCTCTTCTAAACCCTAATCTCTCACGGCCTCCATTCTCTCTATCCCACATTCATCTTCAACCTTCAAACCATGGACGGACAAGGAAGCAGCAAAAGGATGAAAGCTAGGGCTAACCGTGATATTCAAGAAGAAAGACGTACTAAGAAGAGACAAGAAACCTCCTCCAAAAGGAAGGCTCCTGAAGAATCCGTGCTTCACAACCCTTGGTTCACCTCGAAGGAACAAGAAACTCGTTTCTTGACTGATTTTGCAAACCGGGAACTCGTACCCCCAAAGATTGTTAACTTCAGATGGTTAGACAATGAAGGGTTTACCTTTCAATCCATGCTCCGAGATCAGAACTTGGAGAAATTCGTTGGGCTAAGGGGTCACATTTACCCTGATTTGGTAAGAGTATTCTATTCTAATCTGAAATATCACCCTGGAAGGATTTTATCTGAAGTTAAAGGAGTGAGTATTGTTCTGACTCACGATTTGTTTTTCGAACTCGGTGGAATAACAAATGAGGGGATAGTTCCTACTTTGGAAAATCTGGCTGAGGAAGGCTTTGAACTTCAAAAGGATGCTTTTTACATGAGCATGTTGAGGAATCCTGAGTCTTGGGAAGTGATATGACGCAAGGAGGAAAGAAAAAGAGGTATGAGGAAGACCTTTGGCATAGGTGGTCTCAACACTGACGACCGTCTTCTTCATTATACTATTTGCTGGGTATTGGCTGCTAGAGGTACAAATCATGCTCAACTTATGGAAGAAGATATGCTCTTGATGGCTGCCCTGAAGAATGGAATTCAGATTGATTGGGGTCAAGTTGTCATGGACAACATGACCAAGGTAAGGAAATTCCATGACTTTAAGTGCCCTTATGGTCTGTTCATATCACGTGTTCTTGAGAGATGTCAAGTGGATGTCTCCAATGAGCACAGAGAATTGGTAAGGGATATCCATGTGCTTGGTGACATGATGCTGAAAAGGATGAGATTGACCAAGACATCTGAGGGCTGGGTATCTAGAGAGGAAATACAACAACAACAGCAACAAGACCAACCACAACATCCTCCTTCTGATGATGATGGAGATTCAGCGGCTGGGGAGTACACCCCTAAGTCTCGTTTTGAGTCCATTGTCCTAGATAGGTTGGAAGAGATGAATAAGCGCCAAGAGGATCTAGGAAAGCAGATTAAAGACTTGGATAGGAATCAAAATTTGCGTTTCCTTGACATGAAATCATTGATGGAAACCATCATGGAGCGCCTCAACCAAGATGATGATGATGGTGATGATCAGTGACTCCTCTGTTGTATCTCTCTTTTTGGTTTGATATACCAAATAGGGGGAGAATAGTTAGGATATCCTAGATAGGGGGAGTTGAGAATTGAGTTGAGAGTAGCTTTGATAGGTTGTTTTGTTTAGCTAATATTATTTAGGAGATCTTATGTTTTGAAGTTTTTTTACTGTTTTATTGATTTCTGAACTATGTTAAGTGTTTGCTTTTGATATTAAATAAAATTTGGTTTGTTTTATGATTCATTGGTCTTGATCTATATTTGTATTTGAATCATGTCATACATACTTGAATGAATGGTTGATTAGTAGTGCATATGCATATTGTATTTTCTGGAAATTCTAACATATGCAGGTATGTCAAAGAACAACACATATCCTAAAACTCTAGGAAAACCTCTTATGTGATTTGGTACATTAAAACCAAAAAGGGGGAGATTGTTGGACTTGAAGCTTGAAGAATGCTGATTGTGTCTCTCTTATGTGTTTTGGTTTTGATGAATGTATCTTTCGGTTTTCCATAGTTGAATGTAACTAGGATATAACTATGTATTGTGTGTTGAGTATAGGCATATATGTGTTGTATTCTTTGCTTAAGACCCCAGAGATATGTAAAAGTAGTGTATGATTAATCATGTGAAGAATGTTTGATTTCCATTTGAGAAAAACAGTTTGAAAAACCTTGGAAATCTATTTTTCACTGATGTAATCGATTACAGGTTTGGTGTAATCGATTACATTGATCATTCTCTCTGGTGTAATCGATTACATGGTTGATGTAATCGATTACATGCTGAGAACTCTCTGGTGTAATCGATTACATCCCCAGTGTAATCGATTACATGGTTTGAAATTCACCTTTTCTGGGTTTCCCTCTTCAATGTAATCGATTACATGCTCGTGGTAATCGATTACATGCCTGGAAAAATCAAATTGGAGGGTTCTAACGGCTAGTGTAATCGATTACATGCATTTGGGATCAATTACATGGACCGTTATAGCTCAGATTTGCACGTTTTCTCCCTCCAAATTGATTCTATAAGTATATCCTTGATGAAGCATATGAGATAGCTGAAAACCTAGCTTCTTGAAACAATTCTTACATTTTCATATGCTCTAAACTTAGAGTTCATCAAGGTTTTCAAAGACCAAAGGGAAACTTGGTTCATATCTTTGTTGGGTGGATTTCATAAAGCTTGTTTGTGATCAGATTCTGCACTTGAGGTGTATTCTTTACTGATCTTTTGTATTTCCAATTTTGGGTTGTTGCTCTAGGAGAGAGGTCTCTCTAGATAGAGCATTGTATTTGAGAAGTGATTCTCAAAGTTTGATCTTGGAGGTGCCAAGGTCAGGAAGTTGTTCTTCGGGTTGAAGAACAGTTTTGGGTGTTTTGATTTCTGTTTGTATTGCTTGTTGCAGAGTGAATGTAAAAGGATACAAAAGAAATCACTTGATAGTGGAAAGCCAATCGCAACAGTTGTTGGGTTGGGACTGGACGTAGGCAGTTGGCCGAACCAGTATATATCGCTGTGCACTCATCTTCTTCCTACTCTCTTTACAGTTTTCTCTATATTGTTATTGATTATATTCTGCTCTGTATTTGGAAACTGTATTGATAATCAACTCATTAATTGGTTTAGGAATAGAGTCAGTAATTGAACCTGTAATTGAATCTGTAATTGAAAGGTAATTGATAGGTAATCAAGATTAGCTTTTGGCTGAATTAAAAGGAATTAGAAACACGCGAATTTGGGGTAAAGTTTAGCAAGAATCTATTCACCCCCCCTCTAGATTCATACACAGGGACCAACACCTTAGACTTGGTGCGTTGCCTGGCGCCTACCAGTTCACCACCTTAGGCCGACCCCAACAAGAGATATGTCTACCATCAAAATTAGGGGCATACCACTGAGGAGTGCCAACAAGTACGTGACCTCATAGAAGGCCTCGTCCGATCGGGCGAGTTGCGTCGGTTCGTGCAGGCCGAACAGAAGCGTGTAGAGAAGTACAATGAAATCGGGTCGAAGTCTCGATCTCGAGATTACAACTGTGAGCATAAAGAGCGTCACTCCCAGAAGAACCTAGCGCAAGAAAAGGGAGAGGCAAGAAACTAATTACCAAAAAACAAATGACTCAAGAAATGGTAAGAAAGTGCATTTAAGAGGTAGTAAAAGGACGTCACAAATGATTGCAAAATTTTAATTAAAAGAATAACCGCAATAACTTAATCGTAATAATTCAAAATTAAAATAGAATACCAACCGTAAGAGTTTCGCGTCAAGGCAAGCATATCCAACATGCCACGCTCCAAGCCAATTTGAAACACCGAGGTGTCCTGCCTTCAACTCGGTCCACCACGACACTGACCTGAACTCGGGGGTTGATGTACCGAGGTGATTCTAGGCCAACCAGGCTTTGCTCAGCACCAATTACACATCGGCTCGCAACCACTTCCCGCAAAGAGCGGGATACATAGGCTTACATGATCTCCCTCGCGATATCCACATACACTTAAAAACCTTAAAAAATTGTTTATAAAAAAGAACAATAAACTTCAATCAGAATTACTGTTAAACATACCATCAATTTAACAAGGGAATCGACCCCTTGCACTTACAAAACCGTCAGGACCATGCCCACCAAATTCCCACAAGAACACCTGCATTTCATGAACTCCTCCCAATGTGAAAATTTCATTCAAATTTGAGTGCACGCCGGCCTCTTTTAGTTATTTCTTTTATAATAATTATTAATAAAAGTCAAAGTCAATCCCTAAAAATGTTAGGGTTTATTTACCCAAAATAATTGTTCACATAAACAGTTATATATTATTATTTCATGTCACGTATATAAGAAAGATCTGAAGATTTTAATCACAATAAATAATTTTTAAATCATTTTTAAAGATTTTAATATAGTTTTTAAATATTTTTTCTTTTTTTTACAATTTATAATGTATTAATGACTTTAAACTATTTTATTCTTCGTCTATTGATTTCGCTATGTTTAATCTATAAAAGATAAATTTATTGTTTCGTATTCTTTACTTTGAATATTCTGTTACACTTGCATGTTAAAAAAAGGAAAAAAAGACTTAACTTTTATGTAACAAAACAAATTTCATTTTACATTTGACTATTTTACGTTACATTAATAGGAATTTACATTTATATTATAATAACAAAATTATATCATCTTTTTCAAATCCTTCTAAAAATAATTAAAATTAGGTTTCACAACAAATAAAATAGTTAACAGCAATAAAATAAAAAATTTAATGTAAAAATTCTAACGTGAAATAGAATAAAAAAAATTGATGTAATATTGATACTTAAACTTAAATGTTTCCCTTGAATCTAGGTCCTAGTAATTTTTTTATTATCAATATTGTAATTACTCAAATTCGAAATTTAATCACATTATATATTTCTTACTCTTTTCAAGAGTGTATTATGTAGAAATTGAACATAATTTCTCAATACAAATTCAATTTTAATAATTAATATTTTGGTTGAGAGTCGAAACATATAAAAAGTTACCTATAAACTTGATTAAAATACAAATTAAATATTTAATAGATGGGTCAAGCTGTGAAAAAAAAAATGACTACCATAAAATCAATATCAATATATAAAGTGAAAATTACTATAAATATCAGTCATTAAATTTATGACATTATCAGGAATTTCACGTCAAATTAATTCATCCTTAAACTTAAAATATCTTATCTTAAATTAACTAATCCAAACTCTTTTATTAGAGTTAACCATTTTATTGCATCGATAACCGGTAGTCATTTAAAAATACAGAAAATGTTGCAATTTTTTAATTTTTTTTGTTTAAAATAAATGTTACAATAAGATAAGACAATTTGTTATATTAATAATTTAATATATATAATGCCGAATATACAATACAACTACACGTCTTGAAACTAACCGTCAATCTTTTGGAATAAAAACTAATTAGTTATCCGTGCGTTGGTATCAGTCACGTTTATTTTTATTTTACGTATGTTTTGAAATAATTTATGCATATAATTATTTTCATCTTTATAATATTAAAAATAAAAAAGTTTACGTAAAAAAATTCTAATAAGATTTCTTATTTAAATTTTATTTAATTCAAATTATGAAATTTGATAGATTTTAAAAATATTTAAGGGAAAACTTTCTTATACATAATATGTATAATAGATAAAATAGATACGAAATGATAAAAAGAATAAAAAAATTAAACAAACCAAGTAGATTTAAGAGGGAAAAAGTTAAAGGAGAATTGACAAGTGTCTTTAAGGGTTTATTTTTCTCATATTATATAGAAGATTTTTCTGGTTATCCGTTGTTCATTCATAGCTGACATATATATTATACTTATATTATTTAGCCTTATCGTATGTCAATATTTTGAAGAATATAAAAGATTATAGTGCACACGCGTAGCCTTTGTGACAATAAAAGGACTAAAAGAGTGACACGGTCAAAGAATAAAGATTTGGTTCTTAGATCATATATTGCTACTTAGTTTTTGTTTGATTCATTGAGAGGTAGAACGGGTAGTATCTAGTGGCTGAGCAATGATTCAATAACAACAACAAAAGTTGATTGCATTAGCCTTCACCTAACAATGAAAATGAAGGATTTGATCATTATGCGTTGGAGGACAAAAAACCATTATTTCATTTAGAGTGATACATGTTGAAAGTGCTTTGGAGGAGGAATATTTGATTTGGAACCTTCCCAAAGTGTATAAAGTAAGATGAGCCCAATATAATTTTGTGGCCATTATTACAAAAACAATGAAATAATCAAATAATGAACAACTTATGTAGATAACCGACCTATTCAAACTATAAGCTGACTAGTACCAACTTGCTTTTTTCAAGTCTCCTTTGTAATGAACTTACTAGTATTATCTGATTTAAAGTGTGTTTGATTTAAAGAAAAGAAAACGAGAGAAGAAATTTATTTTAATAGAGAAGATAGGAAGAAAAAAATTCTTTGAGAAAAGAAAATTAAGGGAAGGAGAAATCCCCAACATATTTAATGTGCAAGGCAGCACCCGAAAAAAAAAAATAAGTAATGGCATGTTTAACTTATGTAGATATTCATAGAAAGGATGAAAGCCAAAAACAAACATTTTAAAATAATTTGAAATTTATAAATCAATTTCTCTTCTTAGCAAATTTTAGTAACATTAACGGAGAGATAAAATAGAAAAAAAGGGATTTTTTATACTCTTCCTTGAAAAATTTTGAATTATAAAGTTTTTCCTTTTCTCGCTATGAATAAACATAATGTTCTGTATTGGGTTTATAATAACTCTCACGCCATACAACTAACTGATAAGGTTTTATGTTATTTGTCTTTATATCTATTATAATGGAAACATACTACTCATATTTGATCACGTATTCGTGTGAACGAGAATTTTTATTTTCATTCATGTATTTGTTAGGTACATATATTCTCGTATTTATATTCGTCATCTACTGTATAGTAAATAAATGTATTAAAAAATATCTATTAAGAAAATTACTTAAACTAAATTAAAAAGTCAATATTAAATTATTTAAATATAATCATAAATAATTTAAACATGAAAATAAAAAAATGCATCCAAACATTTAAGTTAACATTTAAAAGAAAATCATAACTTAAAATTAAATAAAATTAGAAAATTTTGATTAATATATACGAGTAAAAAATATTGACATTTAACGTCACGTTAACAACGACGGTTATATGAATAATTGACGTAGTTTGTTTCTTAACATCGGGTTCATTAATACTTGTTGTGGATTCGTTTTCGACGTCGGGTGTTTTATTCACTCCACGACTTCAACTCTACTCCTTCGCCATTTCCTTATTCCTCACTCCATATCTCTTACAGTTCTTTGAAGAAGAAAACCCTAACATTTGATTTCTTCTTCTTCTCCAACGTTCTTTTGTCGTCATTCTCTTTCTCCATCTCTCTATTCTTCATCTCATTCTCTTCGTGATATGTTCACACTTCTCTGTTCGCACTTCTCTATTCACACTTTCATCCTTTTGTTCAAGTTGTGTTTGTCTTCACAGGTGAATAAGCTTTGTTGATTAAGTATTTGAGAGCTTGGGTTACTTAACGACACTAGTTACATCAAACAGTTCCAAATTTCATAACCACCGTCACCGGCTCCACACTTGCAACGTGACGCAACTTGTTTGAATCCCTCGTGTAAGGTTCTTTTCATTTGCTTAAACTTGTGTTTGGTAATGTTTGTGCTTCGTTTGCCCTCTTTCTTTGTTCAAGCTAATTTCAATTTTGGTGGCTACTTATGGAACAATGAAGTGGTAAAGGGATGGGGTAAGATATTAACATGAGTTTTTGTCTGTGTTGTTGTTAATTGTTTAATTAGTTAGTTAATTAATTAATTTCTAATTTAATTTTTTTTCCTCTTTTGCTCTTGAGCGTTGTATGTGCATTGAGTTATTTGGTTTTGTTGTTCTGATTTTCGGTGGCTTTTAGTTGAACGATTGTGCTTGAGTGAGCTTAATTGGGCAAGGTTGTGTGTATTTTTGTTAATTACAGATTCTTAATTTGGTGTATGTGTTTGGTTAATTCAATTTTATTGGTTATTAATAGATTAATTAGTAAATTAATTTCTAACTGTAGGCATTTTTTGGTCCATTTTTCCTCTACTTTTGTGTTTACAGTTTTAAGTGTTGGGGGAGGAGGAATTAAAGGAAGTTTGTTGTACAGAAATTGAATTGTGAATGTGTTGGGTGATTTTGTGTGGATGGATAATTTTGACTATTTGTTCTGATGAGTGATGGATGAGATTGACTTGGTTTGATTGACTAATTATAAACTATAAATCTAGGACTAATGAAGCTCTTGATGATCAGTTTGGCTAGATGGTAATTAGTTTGAGAAGTGATATTTAAAAATATAATTTCTTTATATAAATATATATAATATATAATATAATATATATATATATAAGGCAAGATGCACATAGACTATTCTTATTAACCCTTGGATTTAGATAATTCTGCAGTTAAATTTAGTCCTATTTCTACCTTCTTATAGAATAATTCTCATGCCCATTACATATATACATAGAGTCTGTATCTAATTTATCATGTCTTACCGTGGAGACCATTTAAAATACCACACTTTAAATGAAGAATCAAAAGGATACCAGGAGAGGTGCAAGATCTTCTCACGAAATCTACCTTAAATAATCAAGAAAGAAAGAACATGAATGATGTAACTTGAGCTTGGGAAAAGACTTTTTAAGGACTCTCATGTGTTTTGAGAACTTTGACTATATTGGAATAAGTATAATATGAACACTTTTAAATAGGTGTGCTTCTCAGATAAAAGTGTTTATGTGAGTTTTGGTTTTCATGCGGAAATTACTTGTAAATATGTAATTAAATCTAACTTTAGATTTAATTACATGCTTATAAGAATTTGGAGACACAAAATTCACATGTGTCTTATTTACTAGAGACATATGTCACGTAAGCAAGATCTACGTGAAACCACGAGGACGTGCCACCAAGATCATGTGATGTCAAATGTAAAGTGTAGTCTCACATGGCTCTTTTCTTATTTAAGGGTCGCAAATAGATTTCCTTTAGTAACAAGTTTAATTAGCAAGTTTTCTTTTCACTATATAAATCTTCTACACGAGGGCGAAGCCAGAAAAAAAGGCTAGAAGGGTGATAGTATTTTTTAAAAAAAATATTTTTTTTTATTTTTTTTAAGATTGGTTGGATGCAGTACTAGTTACACAATAATTTTTCTTTTTGTTGGAGAACTAAAATAAATTTGGGAAATATTAAAATTTATTATTAAATTTATTAATAATATATATATATATTAATAATAACTTTTATATATATATATATATATTAATATTAAATTTATTATTAATATATCTATATATAATTATTATTAATATATATATATATAAATTTATTATTAATATATATATATATATATATTGTAATCGGGTCGAGCTTGAGATCCTAGCCCGGGACCGAGCTCGCGTAACCATCTAACCTCGGCCCCTAACCGTACCCTGAAAAAAGAGGAACTTGTGGACTTATGTAACTACCTTTGTGAGATCTGTAAAGATTAAACCATAAAACTGAAACTTATAAATACCATGGACTGACGAACATAAAAACTGATCAATAATCCCAGAGCAATACAAAATACCTACTCATACAAAGGAGGGACCAACCCCTCTCGTCACTCATAAAACTCTCAGCCGAGCTCACCTTGGCCCCCTGGATTTTACCAAGAACATTTGACGCCCACCGTGGGGCGAGATAATTCTTCATCCCACGATCAGATAGCAAAGATTGTTCGCACCCGGAGTCACTCCAACACCGCAATGGATCATCAGAGCACAAGTAGATGCGGCGGTGGCGGAGGCTCGGGAGCAGATAGACGCTCACCTGCAAGCCTTGCGAGCCCAACATCGAGATACCAAGCGAGCTTTGCAAACCACGTAGGCGAATTTGCGTACCATCCAGCGTCAGCGTGTGGCAGATATCCTGGAATTGCAAGCCCTGAGATAGAGGGTTCAGCCGACCTCCAACAGAGTCCCGCACAGCCAGGACGGGGAAAGGGACCCGCGCAATGGTGAGCAAACTCGCTCTAACTCACGCGCAGGGCATTCCAACCCACGCACAACAAGTGAAGATGCACATGGGGCTACCTCCGTAGCTCGGCATGCCCCTTCGTAGGCCCATCCCTTCACCAATCTTGGCCCTCCACCCAGAGGCCAAGGACTAGGGAGAATCTCAGCCCTCACCCCATTTACCCCTGCCATCATATCAGCACGGATTCCTGAAACATGGAGATGGTCGGCTCAGGACAAATATGATGGAATGACGGATCTGACCACGCATGTCCAAGCATTCCAAACGCAGGCCTCCCTATTATCCGATGACGATCATGTTCTCTGTCGGATGTTTCCTACCACTCTCAAAGGGATTGCCCTCAAGTGGTATTACGCGCTCCCTTCCCTGTCCATGGACTCCTTCGATACCCTCTACGACCACTTCCAAGCTCAGTTTGCCGACGCTAGGCCCACGCCTACCACCGTCATCACCCTATACCACTTGACTCAGAAAGATAAAGAATCCCTCAGGGATTACATGACGTGTGTTAGATCAAAGGGATTAACACTCTTAAGTTTTGATAATTACAAGACAGACGATACGAACAGACGATACAAGTGTAGACGATGTGAGGACTACAGACGAAAGAAGACTCCTCAATCTGATAAGACTTATTCCATGCTTCCTCAAAGGTGTCTCATCACAAAGAACAGACGATGCAATCACGAACGAAGACGACATCAATGTAGAGCGTTAGCTGAACGTCTTGTGCTCTGTTAAAGACCCAGCGTCTACTAGAAGAAGAATGAAGACAGACATCACAGAAGAATAAAGACAGACGAAGTAACGCGTGCAAAGTGTCTCTTTCAGTCGTTACTCTTAGAAGCTTCCAAAAAGGCTATTGGATACTGTGCAAAACCTCTGCTACATGAAAAGTAGATCACACTTTCTTTATCCAAACTGATCAAGTCAGAAAAAGGTGTTGAACATGCGCTGACTCCGCTGCGAATAATTAATTATTCTGATTGATCTCTGTCATTGATGGAAAGTTTCAAGAAAAAGGACAACGGTCATATCTCTTGAGTTTAACGAATCTCTTCAGACTGTTGCCTATATAAAGGTCTTCACCTCACCATTTCAAGTTGGCGAAATACACTATTACAAGCTGATTATTTGAATTCGCTCTTGATATTACTCTTCATTGTATAAACCCTCTCTACGAAGAAGAAAGTTTAACTGCTTTAAACTCTTTCAAATCCACGTCTGTGGTATTTTAGCCTGAGGAGGCTGTGCTTGCAAAGAATACCCTTTTCCTTTAGCCTGAAGAGACTGTGTTTCAAACAATACTTGGTGGGTTAGCCTGAGAAGGATGTGATCAAAGAATATCTTGTATTAGTCAGAAGTAGCTGTGCTCAAACAATACTTGTAACATTTTCATGGTTGATAGTGAAAACTCAGTTTTTCTTGAGTAACTGAACGAAGTCTGATATAGACGAGCCAGTATGAAAACTTTATGTTCTCTGGATTATATCATGTGACTAACGGGGATAATTAAAGAATAACTTAACTTCTTAAATCAAGCGTTTCAAAGATAAGTTTGAATCGTTTGTACTGATTTCAAAACAACAGACGATAGGATAAAATTTTATCAAAATCACAATTCAACCCCCCATTCTTGTGTTTTATTCTTTACAGTTTGGTATCAGAGCTCAGCCTCTAAGGGTTGAGCGCTTAACAGCTACTAGAGGAAAAGATCATTATGGAGTCACAAGGGCCAGCATTCCTTTCAGGAGGTTCCTCCATGAACAAGCCGCCAGCTTTCTCTGGGGATGACTATCCCTACTAGGCAGACGGGATGGAGATGTACATAAAGTCTACTCAATATAGACTTTGGAAGATTATCACTCAGGGAGATATTCCCATTGTTAAACCAGAAATTGAATGGGGAAATGAGGAATATACCCTCATGGAGCTGAATAGCAAAGCTAGGTATGCACTCACACGTGCTCTATCTAGGACAGAACACAACAAATTTTGTGCCTGTAAAACAGCTAAAGAACTCTGGGACGCTCTGAAAATTTCCTATGAAGGAACTGAAGACGTTAGAATGAGAAAAGTTGCTACATTGCAAAAAGAATATGAGATGTTCTCTATGAAGAAAGGTGAATCCATTGAAATGATGTTTGGAAAATTTCAAACAATATTAAATGGTCTCACTTCGCTGGGAATCACTTTCACAAAAGCTCAAAATGACATGAAGATTCTGGATAGTCTTCCTACTGCATGGAAAGCAATGTCTACTACTATTTCTGTAGGATGTGACATGAAAACATTAACTCTTGATGAGTTAATAGGTGCTCTAAGAGTATATGAGGTACTCCTATGTAAAAGACACAAGATAAAAGTTCAAGATACTATAGCTCTTTCGTCCACAGATGAAGTTCCAAAAGAAGAAACTGTCAAGAAAGAGAGAAAAAAGAAGACCAAGATTCTCAAGGCTGAAACGTCTGAATTAGATTCGTCTGATGGATCATCTGAAGATGAGATATCTCTCATGGCTAGACGATTCAAGAAGATGATGATGAAGAAAGGAAGAGGCCAACGATTCTTCAAAAAGAAGGAGAAAAAGTTTCCTGAAAAATCTTCAAATAAAGAGGAAAGATCTAAGATCGTCTGCTATGAATGCAGAAAGCCTGGACATATGAGATCTAAATGTCCAAGGCTCAAGAAAAGGTGGAATCCTCGTAGAGAAAAAGGGAAGAAGAGTTTGCTGATTTGAGAAGACTTTGACAGCAACGGTTCAAATGATTCCACAAAGGTAAAGGAAACCGCAAATATATGTCTCATGGCTGGAGACAACACTTCCTCTAAGGTAAATGATTCTTCTGTTTCGTCTACTTTATCGCTGAGCAATATAAAACCTGCAAAGAAAAATTGAAACAAATTTTGGCAGAAAATATTGCTTTAAAATCTGAAAAAAAGTTGCTCAAAAAGAAGGTATTAGACGATATATCGTCTGACTCTGAAAAGAACATTTTAATTCTTGAAATCGAGAGATTAAAGAAAGAAAATGATTCTTTACTCAAAGATATAACTCAGTTCACAAAAGGATCCTCTATGCTTGAAAATATTTTAAAATATGGAAGGGTCCCTTCAGATAAAAGTGGATTAGGTTATGTTGAGCAGACAAATGAAAAGAAGACAAGCTTTGTCTCGTCTAAGAAGAAGAATAAAAGTTACAACAAGGTTCAAAACAATTATACGTATAACACTAAGACCTTGAATAGAAAGAAGTCTTCTTCTACTAACAAAGGAGGACCCAAAAGAATTTGGGTACCAAAGTCACTCATTATTCCTGTTGCAGATATCCTTAATAGGAAGAGAGAAGACTTCAAGCTGGTACCTGGACAGTGGATGCTCACGACACATGACGGAAGACCTGTCTATGTTCCAAAACCTAAGACCAAGTAAAAGGTCTATGTCTTATGGTGCAGGGAAAGGTAAAATCCTAGGGATTGGGACTGTTGGTAAGACACCCAACCCTCTCATTCAAAATGTGTCTTACGTTAAAGGTCTGAACTTCAATCTACTTAGCATAAGTCAATTTTGTGATAGTGGATATGAAGTAGCCTTTAATGCTGATGAATGTATAGTAAAAAATAAAGACAAATATTTCTGTTTGTTGGGAAAAGAAGGAACAATCTCTATGAAGTTTGTCTTTCAGACCTTAGTGATCAGAATGTAACATATTTAATTTCAGCAGACGATGAACGAGATATTTGGCATAAAAAGCTTGGACATTTGAGTCTCAAGTATATTTCAAAAATCTCTAAAAAGGATCTTGTAAAAGGTTTGCCAAAAATATCTTGGAAGTCTAATCGTCTGTGTGAATCTTGTCAGCATGGGAAACAACTCAAAGCTTCTTTTAAATCAAAAAATGTTATTTCCACGACAAGACCCTTAGAACTGTTACATATTGATCTCTTTGGACCCACTCAGACTGAAAATCTTGGAGGAAAGATGGGTTTGTCATTATAAACGACTATACTAGATTTACTTGGGTATACTTCCTAGCCCATAAACACGAGTCTTTTAATACTTTTGAAATATTCTGTAAACGTGTTCAAAAAGAAAAAGGAATATGTATTGCGTCTGTGAGAAACGATCATGGAACAGAATTTGAAAACTCTGAGTTTAAAGCCTTTTGTTTTAAAAACGGTATCTTTCACAATTTTTCATCTCCAAGAACTCGTCAACAAAATGGAGTTGTGGAAAGGAAAAATCGTACTTTACAAGACATGGCTAGAACAATATTGCATGAAAGCTCTCTTCCAAAGTACTATTGGGCAGAAGCAATAAACACTTCCTGTTATATTCAAAACAGAATATTGATAAGACACATATTAAACAAGACTCATTATGAACTATGGAAAGGAAGAAGACCCAACATATCCTACTTTCATCCTTTTGGATGTGAGTGCTTTATTCTTAACACCAGAGATCAACTTGGAAAGTTTGATTCAAAGGTAATTAAAGGTATTTTACTTGGATACTCTAATACATCTAAGGCCTATAGAGTGTTCAACTCTAATACGCAATTTGTAGAAGAATCTATTCATGTAAAATTTCAAGATAACTCAAAGGCTGATAAGGAAATATTAGACCTAGAAAATTTGTTTGATAATTTGCAGATTAACCCCTCTAGTATAGACGCAAGAGTAGACGGTACAAGTACAGACGCAAGAATAGACAATAGAGGTATAGACGAACCCTCTTCGTCTAATACTCATCACCATGATGTTGAAGCTCCTGTCAGAAGTTGGAAGTTTGCCTCAAACCACACAGAAGACCTTATCATTGGAGATAGACATCAAGGTGTTCAAACAAGATCAAGGGTTAGAGAATCGTCTGGATACGCTCTTGTGTCAAATATAGATCCCAAGAACATTGAAGAAGCTCTACTAGACAATGACTGTATTTTAGCTATGGAAGAAGAACTAAACTAGTTCACCAGAAATGATGTTTGGACCTTAGTAGAAAGACCAAGGAATAAAAGCATCATCGGAACAAGATGGGTGTTCAGAAACAAACTCGACGAAGCTGGAAAAGTGGTAAGAAATAAAGCGAGGTTGGTAGCTCAAGGTTATAATCAACAAGAAGGTATTGATTTCACTGAAACCTTTGCTCCAGTAGCTAGATTAGAAGCTATTAGAATCCTACTTGCTTTTGCCGCTCATAAAAACATCGTCTTATATCATATGGATGTAAAAAGTGCTTTTTTAAATGGCTTTATTGAAGAGGAAGTGTTCGTAAAACAACCTCCTGATTTTGAGAGCTCATCTCAACCAGATCATGTTTTCAAATTAAACAAAGCACTCTATGGTCTTAAGCAAGCTCCTAGAGCTTGGTATGATAGACTAAGTTCCTTTCTTCTTAAAAACGATTTTTCTAGAGGAAAAGTTGATACTACTCTCTTCAAGAAAAGTGTTTTAAAAGACTTCATTATTGTCCAGATATATGTAGACGATATAGTCTTCAGAGCCACTAACGAATCCTTGTGTAAGGATTTTTCTATGTTAATGTAGGATGAATTCGAAATGAGTATGATGGGAGACTTAAAATTCTTCCTAGGACTTCAAGTCAAATAAACGAAAGAAGGAATCTATATTCATCAACAGAAGTACACAAAAGAACTTCTCAAGAAATTCAAGATGGACAACGCAGAGCCAATGAAGACGCTCATGCATTCGTCTGGTGCTAGTCTCAACAAAGACGAATCAGGTAAGATCGTTGATCAGACGGTATATCGAGGTATGATTGGCTCACTGCTCTATTTAACTGCAAGTAGACCAAACATTATGTTTAGCGTCTGTCTATGTGCACATTTTCAGTCTGATCCTAAAGAATCTCATTTACAAGATATTAAACGTATTCTCAGATATCTTATTGGAACCACTAATCTCTCTTTGTTTTATAAGAAAAACAGTGATGCTGACTATGCTGGAGATAAAGTGGAGAGAAAAAGTACAAGTGGTGGATGTCAATTTTTTGGCAAGTCACTCATTTCTTGGTCTAGCAAGAAACAAAACTCTATAGCCCTCTCCACCACAAAAGCAGAATACATAGCTGCTGTTGGATGTTGTTTGCAACTTCTTTGGGTAAAACATCAACTTGAAGATTACTCCAGTTGAAGTGTGCAGGAAGACAATAAATGCAGCATTAAATGTGTTTGACATTTATTACTCTATTCTAGGAAGTCCAAGAGCACGTGCCGTAATTGACAGAAGTCAAATCAATCATTGAAAGGACAATCATGGGAGAAAATGTCAAATCAGGGACGGTTTGCATTCTATCGTCTACAGAAAATAAATGTTCAATCTTTTACACTATAAAAGAGTCAAAGTTACATCTTTTATTATTTACATTGCTAACATTCAAATTTATCATCTCTCTAAGAACTCTCACTTTCAAATACTCTTTTTTTTTTCAAACCTAGAAAAATGGCCACCAAGAATGTGCAACAAACTACCCCTGAAGAAGAAGGATTCTTTGCTCAAGACCTTTTCCTACCGAGCAAATGGGTGAAGAGAATCACTCTCGCTGATCTCTTCGGTCACACCTGTGACTTCTTGGAGAAAGCTGGATGGATGAAGTTCGCTACCAGGGAAGGACCATGGATGATGGAGTCGTATGTTGAGTTTTGGTCTGAGGCCAAAATCGTAGATGACAACATTGTGGGAACAATCGGTGACAAGGAGTACCTTGTCAATGCTGAAGTTGTGGCTGCGATTGGGAAGTGTAAAAATGAGGGTATCGTCTACACTCCCAAATGACATGAACGTATTGATGAAGCCTTCATCGATCATCAAGAGTTAATGTTTTCATATGGCGCTCAACAGAGATGGCAGTGGACATAGCTTCCCATGGAGGAGGAAGACTATCCAATATCTTCATGTTGTTCTGGGCCTTGGTGAATGTAATGTCCAGCGCAGTGAGTCCATTCAATATTGTTTGGAATCTTCCAAACATCATGTCAATGGATTCTCCTTTCTTCATTGAGAACATCTCATATTCTCTTTGAAGAGTGGCAGCTTTCCTCATACGCACATCCTTAGTTTCTTCATATGAAATCTTGAGGGCATCCCAAAGCTCTTTAGCGGTTTTGTAGGCACAGAATCTGTTGTGTTCTGTCCTTGATAATGCACACATGATGGCCTATTTGGCTTTGTTGTTGAGTTCCACAACCGAGTATTTTTCATTTCCCCATTCAACCTCGGGTTTGACAATAGGGATGTCTCCTTGAGTTATGATGTTCCATAGTCTGTACTGGGTGGATTTGATGTATATCTCCATCCGATCAGCCCAGTAGGGATAGTCATCACCAGAGAACGTCGGTGGCTTGTTCATGGATGACCCTCCAGACAAGAACGAAGGTCCTTGAGACTCCATTTTGGATCTTTTCCTCTAGCAGCTGTAAAGCGCTCAACCCTTAGAGGCTGAGCTCTGATACCAAACTGTAAAAGATAGAACACAAGAAGGGGGGTTGAATTGTGTTACTTAAAAAAAAAATTGTTCCTTTCGTCTGTGCTTTTAAATATGTTCAGACGAAACAATCTTAATCATCAAAGGTTGATTTTAATGAACAGACGTTATGATTTAATTATCCCCGTTAGTCAAATACTTAATAAAACAAATACACAAGTATTTTTATACTGGTTCGTCTATGCAAGACTACGTCCAGTTATCCAGTAACAACTGAGTTTTCACTACAAATCGTGAAAGGGTTACAAGTATTATTTGCGCCCAGCCACTTCTGGCTATAACACGATATTCTTTTAACACAGCCTTCGCAGGCTAAACAACAAAGGTATTCTTTGAACAACCAGCCTCCTCAGGCTAAAACACCACATAAGTGGATTTGGAAGAGTTCTATAAAAAGAGAGTTTCCTCTTCGCAGAGAGGGTTTTACAATGAAGCGCAAAAGTAACAGAGAGCGAATTCACAATAAGGTAGAATATTAAAGCGTGTTCGCCGACTGAACTTTGAAGAAGCGAAGTCTTTAAATAGGCAAAATGTTCAGATATCCGTTAGAAACACAAGAAAGTCGTTGAGCGCTTTCCAAGCGAAGTCCAAAAAGGTGTCAGAGAGCACTTGATTGATTGATGGCGTGTGCAACGGATATAGATAGCGTGCGTAGTACTTTTTCTGACTTGTACAAAGATTTTGACAAAAAGGTGAGGACTTTTTCGAGTTGCATATGTAGGCGTGAATCCCCATACTGATCTTGGATGCTTTTAATGAGTACTTCTTAAGATTTGAAATCTTGGCGCGAGTGACCCATACTTTGCTTCACTTCTTTGGCAGACGATGAACTTCTTCAATCTTAAGAGTTTTCGTCTTAGCCTATCGTCTGATGACTTGACTTGAGACAGACAAATAACTTCAACTTTGAGGGGTCATCTTCCGTCTGTGCTCGTTGCGTCTGACTTGATGTTCCGTATGTAGATGTTCCATCTGTCTTGTAAAAATCAAAACTTTAAAGATGTTAATCATCATAATCTAACACATCTTCAGACGATAAGTGTTGAGTCTGAGGAAAGAAGATGCCTGCATTCTATGCAACCTTTATCTGTCTTCTACAGTGTAGAATCATCATCATCAGACGACGAGCCAGTATAAAAACTTTATGTTCTCTGGATTATATCTTATGACTAACAGGGATAATTAAAGAATAATTTAACTTCTTAAATCAAGCGTTTCAAAGATAAGTTTGAATCGTCTGTACTGATTTCAAAACAACAGACGATAGGATAAAATTTTATCAAAATCACAGTTCAACCCCCCTTCTTGTGTTTTATTCTTTACAACGTGTTTCTCCGAGGTCTGTAGGACGATACCTGATCTCCATCCAGCGGTCGCACTACAAACCATTCAGGTCGGGCTCAAGTCTAGCCCGTTCTCAGATTCGTTATTTGTGGAACCTCCAAATAACATAAACGAGCTCCGCCACAGGGCGGCCAGATTTATGGCTATCGAGGAAAATGGTAAAGCCAAACGCCAAGCAGAACATCGGGCCGACTCCTCGAGGCAAAGGGAGGTCCCCGCGCGCCGAGCCGAGATGTCCAAGTCACGTCAATCAGCTCGGTATACCTCATACACCCTTTTGAATGCTTCTAGGGAAAGGGTCCTTAGAGAAGCATATGCCCTAGATTTGGTGTGGCCGCCCTCACCTTCGCACACTCCGGCACATGCTGATCCAGCCAAAAAATGTGTCTACCACCAGAACCAGGGCCACACCTATCAGATGAATCATCCTCTTCGTCTGATACTAAAAAGAGTCATCTTCTTCTTAGACTTGAAAATTTAAAAAAAGAAAATGAACTCTTAAAGAAAATGAACCTTGAGTTCTTCCAAGCTCGAAAATACTTTAAACTATGGAAGATCTCCTCTTAACAAAAGTGAACTTAGTTATAATCCTGTGACAGACGAAAGAAAGCCAAATATTAATTCGTCTGTATATAGAAGCATGCATGATTTTCATTTGAGTTCCCCGAAACAGTCTGAAGGTCATGTAAGAACCTATGACAGATGAAACCTTACAACTAAAAAATTTGGACCCAAGAAAATTGGGTACCAAGATCAAAAATAATTTTTGTTGCAGACAGAAAGAGAGAATCTGAAGATGGTACAGTCTGGACAATGGATACATGCAACATGTGATCATCAAAATGTCCTGTTCCAAAACAACAAATCATGTAAGAGATCTACCATCTATGGGTCTTGAGAAGACATAGTCATCAAATCAGACGGAAGTGCATCTAATAGATCAGACGAATCCTTTTCGTCCACTCATCCGTATGGAGGCAAAATTTTCAAAGAGTGCAAACAGGTCGAATTTTAGAGACTTTTCTGAACATGCATTGGTGTCAAAAATTGAACCCAAGTGCATTGAAGAAGTGCATTCAAATATCAACTGAATGGAGTTGGAAATAAAGTATCAAGAAAGAAAAGCAAGGTAAGCTGCCCATGTATACATTCAACAAAAAGGTATTTTTGATATTAATCTATTCAAAATGCTTTTCAATGAGTCAATACTCTCTTACAAAGAATTTAAACAATTTTTTAAAAAAACTTAGAAACAATTGTTTCATCTGAATAAGTTTCTTGTTTGTTTAAATTTCTTTCGTCTATCCTTATCGTCTAAAGATAAAACGATGTGTCTGATCATTAGTTGAAATAGTCTATTTGACTCTTCAACAGATGCAACATATTATCTTCTAACATCTTTGTGACAAAGCTCTTTAATGCTTTACATATGTCTAGCTTTTTAAAGCAAGAGGCACGCTATCCTTAAATACATCTCATCAGACGGAAGAAGGTAATGAGAGATAAGAAGGCCTTGGAAGCCTCCATGGAAAACCCAGAGGATGCAAAAAATTTAAGAAAAGATGTTTTTGATGATTGCAGCCCAAGGGGGAGAGAAATGAGAAATAAGAATGAGAGGGAAATAAGAATGGAAGAGAAATGGATTGAAGAAATAAAAAAAATGTGTACAGCCCAAGGGAAAGAAAAAAAAAAAAGATGCAAAAGTTGAGGGGGAGCAAAATAAAAATAAAAAAATTGAAAAAGAAAAGATCAGAAGTTGAGGGGGAGCATAATACAAGTGCTCAGTCTAAAAGAAAGTTCAGATACAAAAGAAGAAAAGAGAATGAAGAACAAATTGAGGGGGAGCTTAGAATAGCTTTTTAATTTATTATTCTTCATTTTTTTCCTGTCTCTTATTTTGTTAAGAAATGTTATGCTCTAATCAATTTTATATCACATTGATGTAATAAATTTAATAAAATGAGTTTTTCAAAGAACATCATCTCGATGTGATTAAAATGTATGATCTGATAAATATTGTGCGTTCTTGAACTAACATGTTTTTTACAGATTTTGATCTGTTACTCTTTCAAGTTCAATCTGATAAAGATCATCTCTCTAGCTCTGATACATCCTTTTGCTCTGTCTCAAGTAGAAGATCAAGGATTTGTCATGTGGTCTGTAATCATCAAAAGGGGGAGATTGTTAAGTCAAGATGACTTAGCATCTTAATTTTGATAATTACAGAACAGTCTGTTGTGCCAACAGACTGAAGAAAAAGCAGACTAAAGAATGATCAGACTGAAGAGGCATTAGACTGATGATCAGACTGAAGAGGCATCAGACTAATGGACAGACTGAAGAGGCATCAAATGCAGACGAAAGAATGATCAGACGAATCATTAATGAGTATAATCAAGATGCACTCTCAAGTACAGACACACAAGATGAAGTGTTCAAGTCATCAAGCCTTAAAGCAACTACATCAGACGAAGAATCTTCATTGTTCAAAACAGAGAGCTCAAGTAAAGCGCTCAAGAAAGAAGATTTTGAAGACTGAAGTTGAAAACAAAGGAAGGAGACAGACGAATGAATTCAACACACAACTCATCTATTTGTTCATTTGTCTACCTCGTTTAATGAAGTTCAGATGGAGTAACTCGAGACCTAATTCAAATCTAGTCGTTACTCGTAGAAGCTTCCAAAGACAAAATAGAGATTTATGCAAAACCCCTGCAACACGAAAAACAACCATGCTTTTTGTTGTTGTCTCTAATCAATTCAACTTCCCTTCTTGTGTGTATTTATATTTTACAAAAAGTGAAAGATATCTTTATTCAAAAGTTATATTTAAAAATAAATAAATAAAAAAGTAAAATATCACAAGTAAATTAATATTAAAATGATATTTCATTGAGTTGAATCGAATTAAAATTCACATTTGATATCCACCCGATCCGACTCACATTAAACTTTTTAAATTTAAATGGAATTAGTCAACTCATAATAAAAAATTCACAATATAAATTGCATAGTCAAACGGTGCTTTAAAATTAGGGTAGGCACATAAATCAATTTAATGAGTGAGGTGGCCTACAGCTATTAGCTATATATTGCTGCAAGCTAGGGTTCACAAGTAGTAATACTTGTTGATGCTGAATCTCTATCACATGTTGCTTAGTTGCCATGCCACGAAAAGGGTTGATCATTAAGCTTCATGAGCCACCCGTGGGAATGCTCAATATATATGTGCATGAATCTGTCCTAATTGGCCTATGCATTATAATTATTGATTCACACATTTAACCACATCATTCAATGATACTATAATGACTCATTCATCATTAAGCTCGTGACAATGTGACATCTATCTACACGTACAGCACCAAAATAACAGTTTTAGTAAACACAATTGATTACTTCAGAGTTTGAATACATTTTTATTGATAATTCATGCCAAGAAACAGCTGGTGTGTTTTAATTTAAGTCATATAAAATAATATAAAAACATTATTTTAGTGTTAATAAATAACTAAAATCACGTGAAATAGAATACTCAAGAGAAAGTCACGTAATTTTTCAAAACTAACTTCAGTGATGAAGAAAAGGGATTTCAGAAACACCACCCCAACATCAATAGATAGGTAAGATCAAATATCCTGTGTTCTTAATATATGCATTCTCATTCTTAAGCAAGCCAAGTAGTTAAAGTACCGTTCAATCAAGGTGGCCGGTGGAAGGATAAAGTAATTCAAATTCTTGGTTTAGATCTTTTAGAAAAGTTATTTACTATTTGATAACTATAATGTTTATGTTTATTTATGAGACTCATAAAAATTGATGAAAAAAATTTTTTTTTATGAGATTTTAATTTAGTTTAAATCTACGAATATACATTACAAACATTGTAAAATTTAAAAAAATTTACACTTCGACTAACCTTACAAGTATATTGTTAAGTTAGATAAAATTATAATAAGTAATAAAATTCTTTCTCCAAATATTTAATATTATTATATATTCAAAATTTGAACTCAACCGACGGGATCTTGGGAGAGGAGGCAGGGAGTCCCGGCTCCAAATCTTTTTTTACCCTAACACATTTAAATGATTTTTTTTTATGGTTCTAAAAAAAATTTGTAATTATAATAACATGATAATTTTATGTAATATATGTTTTTGTAAGTTTAAATTATATAATATAACTTAATATCTTTTAAAATGTAAGTACTTGTATAATGTTAGGTAAGAAACAAATTTCATTCAATTCTTTTTTTTTTCTTTTCCTCTACATACATTTTGAAAATAAATTTATTTTTTATAATACACTTTTTTTCCTTCTATCATATTAATTTGCTATTTCTACATATCAACTTCTTTTCTTCTTTTACCTCCGCATTGTAGTAATAGTTTGTTCATATCCTCTTTTTCTAATTTCTTTTAATTTCTTATTTATTATTTTAAATTTACAACTATGAGTTTTTATATTATATTTAAGCTTTTTTTTTTTTTGTTATTCTCCTTCTATGGTAGATGATTATGCATTATTACTGTATAAATTTGCTAAACATCGATCTGTATATAATATATATATATATATATATATATATATGAAGAATTACATTTTTAAAATATATGGCAAATTCTTTTTACTAGTTTTAAAACTTATCTAACTAAAAGAAATAATCTATTGAATTATCTGTTAATGTTGAATGCCTCCGGCTTGAATAGTTTGGTGATTATTTCTATTTTCTTTGATTTGGCAAAGTAATTAATTAAATATATAACATTTCGATTTTTATAATATCAAATATTCTAATTTTTATAACATTAAATTTGATGCGAAGGTTATATAACAGTTCAATAGTTATTAAAACTTTGATAATAGTTATGCTATATTATATTTATTATTATATCGATGGTAATAATATCATTTAAATATAAATTAATATATATTTTTAAGATTTAAAAATATAAACACTACCATATATTAATTTAACCCTCAAAATATTTGATTAAGATCTATCAATATTCAACACTATTGATTAGATTAAAATAAGTCCACCATAATTAATACATTTTACAATATAACAATCAATATGATAAGACATGTGAAAAACGTATTTTCTCACATTTCACTTCTAATAAAAATATGGAACGTGCATATCATTTATTGAATTTCTCATAAATTAAATTTATTAATTTTATATTACTATTATTAGTAACTCGGTTCATTAAATAGAATAATAGAATTAATATCATAATTATAATTATATTAGACAATAATTAAAGAGAAATAATGACATATTTTAGTTCTCATTAAGATAATTCAAGGTATATAATTGTTTTAAACCACGGCAGGAGTTAGAATTCAGGGTGGAAGGAGACAAAATTTAATTAATAAATTTACGTAAAAATTACTATCACAATAAATATATAAAAAATATATATTTTATAATTTATTTTATAGTTTTCTTAAAGCATTTTAATGCTTTCGGTGTTAAATTAATTTTAATTTGATTGGTACATTTTGATTATTTTATTACTTCTTTTAAATAATGAATCAAATAGTTTTCAATTTGTCAATGAGTTAAATAAATTCATATAATTAAAAATTTATATTAATAATTTAAAATAAAATAATTCAAGAATTTTAACCTTAATTACAGAAAAATACAAAACAAACACTCACGTTTCATATAATTTTAGCCTTTAATTAATTAAAAAATAATCATAATAATAATAATGAATCACCAATTCTAAGATTAATTAGAGTTAACAAAGAAAAATCAAAGCAGAAAAGTTTATACTTTAAATATATGATATATAACAACTTTTATGCAATAAAACAAAATTAAGAAATAAGACATTAGAAATATAAAAACTGTATACATCGACGTTACATGGAGCGTGTATTGTAGACAGGTAAACTTGTGTTTGAAAAAGAAAAAAAAAACACATCTTAATTAATCTTATTGATAATATATATATATATATATATATTTGTAAGACAAAATATATAAAATTAAAAAAATAATAATAAATACTTTTGCATTGAAAAAAATGTTGATGTAATTACAATCTCGAGAAAAACATGATTAAAAGGATAAGAAAAAATACTTCTATATTTAATAGAATATTTTATTTTATTTATTTTTTAAAAGTAGAGTACTGTTAGGCAATAAATATTTTTTACTAAAAAATATTAAAAAGATTAACATTTATTATTATTAATATATATATATATATATTTATAAAAAAAATAAATAAATAAAAATTGGAGGGGACCAACGTCCCTTCCGCTCCAAGTCCCTCCACCCTCTTTAAATAATTTTAATAATAATTCATAAATAAAATCAGATAATTAATTTATTTTAGGTAAACATTATCCATAATTGTTTAAGAAGCTAAAAGAAGGAAAATTTTTCATTGAAATATATAAAATTACATTATTTATAATTTTTTTAATACTTCATAACATACATATTAAATACTATTTACTCTTTAGCGACTGCCATAAAAATACTAATTATCAAGACTTTTTATTTTAAAGTAACATAAGAGATTCAAAACACGAATGCTTATTTTCTCATTATACTAATCCTGGTAGTGTTAACGTTTTTTATTTCAATGATCTAAGAAGCCTATTTAGAACACTGCTAAAAGTGTCATACCCACATAAACGGTTCTTCTCACAGGAACATTAAGACCTTATCTTCCTTGTAGTACATAGAAAACAGGTTTTGTCCGTAGGAAAAAGGTTCCCAAACGAATGTGTGATGCACAAAGTAAACTATTCAAAGAAAAAAGAAAAACACTTTACATTGGGACCACTATATGTTATTCAATTATTTGAATTGGACTATACAAGTAAGGAAATTTTTTTGAACGTAGGATAATTAAATGTTGCATCTCTTAATTTAATTTAGAATATATTTTTTAAATGGGTGACGTGTGTATGAAAAAAATAAAATCAAATTAGAGACAAAAATAATTATATAGAACGTCAAATATTTTATGCCGAAATTAGGAAATTGAATCAGAAACATATGAGTGTATTTTTTATTTTTTATTTTTTACAAATATTATACGCGTGAACTGTGGATCGTTTGCAGCTCAAGATTTTGAAAATCTTCTATGTCTCTTCCTTGTCTTATGTACGAGAAACCAAATAAACATGGAAATTGAAAAGAAAAAATAATTGAATGGATTAAATAAATTATTTTTAATTTATAAAAAAAATCAATTCATTTTAATTAACTCTTGATTTTCTTATTTTATAAATATTTATTGAACAATTTATCTAAACAAAGTAAAAATTTTACACTCAAACCAATAATTGACATATACAATTTCTTTACAGTTGAATTTTTATTTTTAGTGAATGTTTATATAATAATTTTTATATTTTTTTGTTGTATCAAATCAACTGCAACGCAGTAAGCAGTCCATAATTGGTGTCGGTGACTAATTTGGCTTTCGCATGGAGAGGAACATGACAATGGAGCATTTCGTAAACTTCCAAAGTAAAACTAAAAGTAAAAATAATAATAGTAATAATAATAATTAAATTAACAAAAATAACCTATTCTACCCCCTTCTCACAATGATATGTTTCCTTCCCTTCTCATAAGCCATGAACTAACCCATCTAAGCTTAATAAAATGGACAAATTAATCAATGTTCTTCAAGTGTGGTCCTAATTTTGATTTTTTTTCTCTAAAACAAGCAAATGTAACAATAACCACAGAACAATATTGGCTTGTCAGCATCTCTTACATAAATGAAGATAAATGTCCATCCAAATAAACATTGTACCTAGGATGGGCATTGCATTTTAAAAATTCATGCCCATTTAATTGGATAAAATGTAGTTTCTTTTAAAATTATTTTAAAATCAGTTAAATTAGTTTAAAATTGGTTTAAAAAAAGAGAAAATAATTTTAGATAATTTTTTCTCTATTATATATTACATAAACTTAATCATAAATATAAGAGTTTTTAAAATATTTCTCATAAAAGCATATTATTACATAAATTTGGTATCAGCATAGATTACAGTTTTGAACACGTTTCAAGGACTATATAATTCTGTCCAAATATTAACTGGATTTTTTGTTTTTTAAAAATTGAATACACATCAGTCGAAACTAAAGATTAATCTAAAGAATCTTTAACAAGTGTATATCTATATACACATACCGAACTTCTAGTTAAGTATTTAAGGAATAAAATCATTTGACACCTATGTTTTGGTTATTGATTTGGAATTTTGAAGACCACAGAGAACGTTATTTGATGAGCAATAATAAACTCTGGAGTACAATCTCTTTGTGTGGATCAGTGCATTCCTTTTGAGGCGTGCAGTTCACCTCACAATATATCTAACAAAGGGTACATCTCACATTCATCATGCACACCACACTAAACCTATTCAAAAAGGAAATCCCACTAGCGTCAGACACTAGCCTTGTGCACAAGCTACCATACATAGTGCAAAGTTAACAACTAAAATCCCTTCAATTTTGCAACCTCAACCAAAACAAGAAAGAAACTATATTGAGACTAACAAACTCCTACACATCATACCCTTTCCATATATTTGGAACACAAAAATCAATATAACTATGGTCTAAAAACACACTTCTCATCTTTCCCAAATTATCCATTTGCCAATTAATTATAACTTAGATGTGTGCATAAATAAACTAATCACGTTCTCAAATAAACTAAACTACTTTTCCGCCGCTCCATGTAAAAAGGCCTCGTTTAGGTGACAAAGAAAACAACAGAACAGCGTAATAAGCACGTTTTCCTTCACTTTCTGCTTTTAGAACTGCAATTTTTAAAATATTACTTACAATACAGTAAATATTGTTAAATTATTAGTTGCCAGCGGACACATTGCTGGAGCCAAAAAGATCACAAGCACATGCACTCTTCAATGCATTCCACTGTGCCACAGTTCACCCTCAACCTATCAAAAACTTTTGTCTTTAACTTTTTTTTTTACACGCATTTTGCTTTTCGTGATCTTTAAAGATGCATCTTATCAATTTAGATATGTGTAATCATAATTTCGTATTTCATTCCTTATTTTCCCAAACACAAGAAACTTTAGTTATATTCTTACAATATGGTAAAACTTGCAGTTTTTTGTGCTCATAGCTAATAAAATAATTTCTATAAGTACTACATCGTTACAAATTTTGTGTCGGCATTGTAGCAGCCAAAGTGGGTGAAGTCAGGAACCAATTGACAGAAGAAATCAAAATCTATTAAATTTGTATATAAACTATAAATTATAGTTTTTTTTATATATATAACATACAACTAATAGTTTTTGGCATAAAGTTTAAACAACAAAATTCATAGAAATATGACAACCAAAAAACAAGTAAATAAGCCACCTTCGATCTATGTTCACCTTCAGTCTAAAGAACCAAAAAAATATCATGATAAATAAACAAATACAAGGGCCCTAAATCAAGGTCCAAAATTGAGTTATTCAAATAGCTATAGACAGACAAGTTTTAACATGATAGACCCTGATAAAATATTATTAAATACACGAGTATTTGGCTGCATCATGTTGCATGGTCAAATTTTGTGTCAGCGCCATTCATTTTCCCAAAATTGAACACTCTGGATCATAACTTTTCCATTGAAGAATACAAAAATGTAATTCCAAGATGAATGAGTATATACACTAGTAGAAACAAAATTGGTCAGACTAAAACGAAAATGTAGTAATAATAAATAAAAAATAATAACATAAATTTCCTCATCATTATTTTCTCCCATCATGTTTTATTTTCTTTATCATTATTATTATTATTATTATCCTAACTGTTAACTAACAAATAAACAATCACTTAAAAAGGAAAAAAAAAAAAAAAACTAACAATCTCTATAGACAGAAGAATCTACCACAGATGCACATAATTGCCTCTTGATGACGTAATTAAGGTCGTGATTATTGAGACCACGTTGAACCATCGCGTAATCGGAAAACGACGTCGTTGATGTACCAGCACCAGCCTCGGGTATTGACTCAGTGGAAGCTATCAAATTAACGTTCTTATTTTTTAACACAAACTCGCTCCCGCCGACGAGTTGACTCAGCACACCCGACTCAGTGACGGAGTTCTTCTTCTTTCTGTGCTGCGTGGCGGCACGAACGATCTCCAACATTACAGCACCGGAGAGCCGCCGCACGCCACGAGCACCGCCCATCACGACGGCGGAGAGGGCACTACGCTGAATTCTCTTCCCGTGCTTCTCCGATTTGGAGAAAAGAAGAACAGAGTCGGGGCTCCGGTTCCTAACTCGTCCGAGCGGGTCTTTGAGAATCAACACATTCTTAACGTCGACGAGCATTACGTGTTTGAAATTGCGTCTGACTCGGCCGAGTAGCATAGGGTAACACGCCCAGCGGCGGAGAGAGAGAGGAACTCGGTCGACGAAGCCGGCGAGCGAGTTCTCCGGTTCGAGTTCGGTGGCGTCGAAACTCAGTACCGATCCGAAAGTGAGTGAATCGTTACCGTTATTGGTTGAGTAGGTTCGAGTTTTGGTTCCCCAGAGTGGTTGTTCTCGTTGTTGCTGTTGTAAACGGGTTTTGGAGATGAATTTAGTGGGGTCGAATAAGGACTTAGGGTGTTGGTGCCAGCGCGTGGAGTTGAGGCGCGTGTGGAGTTGGAGTAATGAGGAGAAGGCATTGTTCTCTTGGGTTATAATTGGGGAGAATTTCAGAGATGAAGAAGGGGAAGGGAAGAGGAAAACGACGTCGGATGAAGCCGGGAGTGAGGAACGGTGGAGGAGTCGGAGGAAGAGTCGGAAGTCGTGGAGGGGTGTGTCGTCGGACACGTGGCAGATTATAAGGTCGTTCATGGGTTTTGTTCCTCTGCGGTGGAGTGTACCCATGTGTTGGAGCGCGAAGGGTTTGAGGTGTATGGGAGTGTTGTGTGTGAGGCGAGTGTGTGAGGTGTGTGGTGTGTTGGGGAGTGTTGAGAGAGTAAAGAGAAGGAGTGTTGTGAACAAGAGAAGTGCACAGATTGAGATAGTGGACTGGGCTTTTGAGAAAATCGATTTTGAAGTGAAGCTGGTGAATTTCGTTTTGTCGGTGGTTATGGTTGAGGTTGTGCTGGATTTGTTGTTGTTGTTGTTCTCTTGGGGGAATAAGACTAGGAGAAGACCCATGTTATTGTTGTTGTTGTCGTCGGTGGTTGGTTTTGGTTTAGTCATTTCTAGTTGTGTGAGATGGTTTTGGAGCGACTGTTATTGTGGTTGTTGTTGGTGTTGGTGTTGCATTGCTCGAGGTTGCTTCTTGCTATGTTTGGTGGTGTTTTGCTTCGGAATGGTGTTGCGCTTCAGACCCAGACTGTTGGGTCATTTGCTTCGCACCGATTTTCATGAGTGGTGCCACGGACTCGCACTACACCTCTTTTTATCTTTTTCACTTCTCTACTATATTTTCTATATAAATATATACACACTCGGTTTTTTGTGGTACACTAGAATTTTAACTTGTGGTATATCAAAGGGTTGGTTTTGGTGTGCTCCATCAAATAAGATAAACTGGGATTTAAGAATTACATTAGAATGGGATACCACAAGAGTGTCGTAAATTTGGTGATTAGGAGGAAGAATTTTAGTTGAAGATGAGTTTTATCGTTCATAACTTATCTTCACTCAAGATTATCTCTTAGTCTATGTAATTTTCTTTTTAAGGGAAACTCTTTCATATAAATTAACTGAGTATATATAATTTTTTATATTTTAAAAAAATGAAAATTTTTAAATAATAAATAAAAAAGTCAGATGATGTCGTGAAATAAAGACGGGCAAATACATAATTTTAATAATAATTTTTATTATAATTTAAATAAAATAATGGTTAAAATTATATTTATTATATTTTAATTTTAAAAATAAATTATTTTACTATTTTATTATTTTTATACAATTATATATTTCATTATCTTTCATATATTTTAAAATTTATATGTTTTTTTATTATTATTGTTATAAGTATTGTCTTTATTTTTATAGTTATCATATCATAACTACCATTTACATGGTTAGCTATAATTACTCCATTTATTATCATGTTATATATCACTATTATGCATTGAAAAATGTATTAAAATAATTTTATTTGTGATTTTCTAAATGTAAAAGTTAATTTTTAAAAGTTATGTAGTTTGAGACAAAAAATATTCATTCTATTTAAATGTTGCTAATGAACACGTTAAATTTACGTTGAATTTGCAAGCATAAAATTCACCTGTTTATCTTATTGATGAAAACACCACACCAAACTCAAGTTTTCTATGAGTGAAGTTGCAAATTTAAAAAACAAATTTACCCTTGATTCATCTTCTTTTTCAAGTTTTAATTACTAAAAAAATAATTTTAAATATTAACCCGAAATTTTAAAAATTTGACATATATTTAAAATATTTTATATTATCTAATGTTTAGTACACACTATATATAATTAAGTAAGAGAAATATAGTTAGATAATTACTAAGATAACATGTTAACTTATTTTATGTTTGATCAAGATGAAATAATGTCTAGGTATGACTCACACGCTATATTTATAATTAACCAAAAACTTCTTCCTTCAACAATCTCAAACTATTCTTGTTTTTTATCGTTTAATAATTGTGTTTGGTATTTAACTTGTTACGTAGTTTAGGCCGAAAACAACGTCAAGATTTAAAAAGGAAAATATATATGTAGAAGCAAGATAGAGTAACTTGAAAGAGATGCGTGGTAGTTACTTTTGGGGTTAATTTTATAAGTTTATCACATCATATTTTTATCTCTATTTTTCTTTAATTAAATATATGATGACGATATTTGGACTTGAACCTAAAATTTCGAACAAAGTATCCTAGTTTAAAAAGTAAGTGGAACTTATCTTTATTTTAAAATTATCTTTTAATATTTCTATGAAATTTTATATAACTAAAGATAACTTTATATCATAGCTTCATTTATACATTATAAATACAAAATATGATTTGCATATTTAAAGAAATTTTTTGGGCTTAATTGTATAACCTGCCATCCAACTTATATGATCATGCGAATTTAATTGTTATTCAACTATTTTATTTGTAAGTTTTACATCCCAACTTTTAAGATTTTATGGATTTTATTACAAAACAATTTTACTTGTAATTTTTCCCACCCATTTCTTAAGTTTTTGCATATTTTACCCGTTCATGTGGTACAAATTTTGCAATATGGTAAAAATTGGGTAGCAAATTTTGTAAAATTTTTAAAATTTAATGACAAATTGAAAATAATATAGTTTGGTGAAAAAATGTGTAAATACGACATGATTCATAAATATACCTATTATAATTAATCCTATTTTTTATTGTAGATTTTAATTATAATAAAATTAAATTATTATAATTATTTTATTATAATGCATAATTATATAAAAATAAAGTTTAATCTTTTATAATGTACAAGTTAAAATAGTAGTTAATTATGTTAAGTTACTACATGTCTTTACAATTATATAACTATTTATTTTTATCGGAATAGAAGTTTATGTACAAGGTCGGTGATGTAAGTGAAATACTGATTTAGATTAGGATTGAGGAGTGTACCTACTCTTATAGTTAAGTGACTGAGGTGTTAAGGTAGAGAATAGAGAGAAATGCAAATGTAAAGTTGCAAGAGATCAATAAATATAAAAGGGGTACTCTTGAATGTATTTATAGTTTAAAGGGAACTCCCATAAAGATGTGTCATTGTTAACGAGGGATATCCATATTAGGACATCGATATTTGTAACAAAATAAACAATGATCTACTCTGCAATGATATTTCCTCTAATGTTAATATTAATGTTTTAGAACGTTCTCTAAACACGTATCATTATCTCATAAACCTGATTAAAACGAAACAAACTCACGTAACATTTTTTTAACACGTATAGTTAATGTTTCATTAAATATATACCGAAAAGGTATATTGATATTATATTACCATGTATAATATAATTTATTGTTATATTAACACTATATGTATAATTGTTTAGGAAAACAAAACATATTTTATAAATTTGTTTAGAAATCTTGTTTAACTAATTATTTCAATTCACATGTACATCAGTTAACTAACTCAAAAGCTTTTTTCTCAGCAAAATGTTTATGAATGTTCCATAAATGATCCTTTTCTTTTTATAATGCTTTTTCCTAACGGTACTTGAAGGAGCATGTCATCTTATAATTTTTATTTTATTGTTATTTTCTACTATTCTCATTAATATTTTAATAAATAATATCTTTTATTGCAAGATGCTCGATGATAGCATAGGTTTATTTAAAGTCAAAATTAATATAACTACTCTTTTCCTCAACTCCTTTCAAATATTAGTACACCAAAGTTTTTCTTTTCTACGTTAGAATTGATTGGTTGAAAAATAAAATGTGCATTGATCATGAATGATTCTATATATGGTTGAAAATTAAAAGTACAGGCCATGACAGTAGTATGATGAATCTGGGAGACAGAACATTGAATGCTATAAATCTGCTCGCGACACAGAATACAACCAAACTCGAAATAAATAACATTTAAAGAACCAATATCAAAAGTCACAATGCAAGTTGCTAGTTGTATTGAATTGAATATTGATTAATCAGCCTCAATGCTAGGTTAATTAACAAAATTAATGACCAAATTAGTAGTAAATCTTAAGAGTTAACTAAAATAAAAAGTTCAGTGGAAAAAACTAAAAATAAAAGGTTAATAGTTGATGAAACAATGATTAATTTTAAAGTATTTAACAAAATTAATGTTAAATTAGTGTAAAATAACGTACAATGATATAACTAATTATTTTATCATTACATTTGGGCATTATGTAAAATGAATATTTATTTTATGTAATTAAAACTCATAATATTATAATTAAAATTGTTATAATTAAGTAAATGTCTTAGAATATATAAATCACGTTTTATATTTATAGAGAAAAGAATTAATTATGCTATAAGGTCATTTTTAAGTACTATTAAATTTAATTTAGAGACAAATTTAAAGGCAATCATGGCTCCCCCTTTTGTACTAGTAAAAGGCAGCGTGGTTGGTGAAGGGGGAGTCTTATCAGTCGTTCTTCACCAGTCTCAAAGTACACGTGTCATGCTCAAGGATCCTTTGTGAGTCCCGAGAAACCTAAAACTTATCATGACCGGAGGAGAAATTGTCATATTATGTCTTGTCATTTTTACCGACTCCCTATGTCTCTCCCTTAGCACCTAATCACATGATATCGGCCAAAAAGATGCTTTAGTCTTCTGTATGACCACATATACAGCTCCGTACAAAATGTTTATATAATAAATTAAGATTTTGTAATGTGTATATTTAATTTTATTATATATATTTAATTTTCAAATTAATAATTAAAAATATATTTTATTTTTTAAGGGCTATTTCATGAGACAAATCTATAAAACGTTAGTTTAAATAAATAATGGAATATCAAGAATGTGTCGTGAGAAATGAAAGATTCACTCTTTAAAATGTATATTTAAATTTATAACATAATAAAAATCATAAATTTAAGTAATTATATATTTAAAATAATTAATAATTTTATCATTTTAATTTATTTTAAATAATTTTTAATCTTGTAAACTAGATTGATATTTTAAAATTTTAAATAATTTTATTAAAAATGAATATTGTAAATATAAAGATTTAATATTATAAAATAATATTAAATGTGAATGAAAGAAATGAAGAAAAATGATTAAAATTTAACTTTAAAAGAATAAAATTTTAATAGTATAATAAAGACAAAATTTAAAAAATATATACTTACGAGCTCAAACACTAAATATGGATTCAATAACTTTTTTAGTCAGCATAAAATTTTTTAGAATAACATTTATTACGGAGGGAGTGACGTAATGTATAGGGTGAGTGTGTCCCACGGTAAATACCAAGGGTATGCGCTATTATATAATTATGAAATTAAAATTGGAATAAAAAGTACTGTTTTATTTCTTCTGCCGACAAAATAGGACACCATTTGGAATATGCACAAAGTACTAATATAACATTTTAAGATTCTAAATTTATACGATTTATTAATTTATTAAATATTAAAAAATAATAAATAGTTATACTATTTTCATCAATAACATATACTAAGATTCTTAATTTTTATAATAATTAGTTTAAAAATCTTTTAAATAGTGATATATGATTAAATATATATTAATAATATTTATACTAATAATTAATTTACCTTTTATTAGACAAAAACTATATTAACACATAGAGACAAGTAACCAACATGACATTTTGATTTATATGTTGCGAATGTAAATGTACAATTTGATTTATACTACTTGCATGTTCAAAAGTTATAATTACTATGGTTAATAATCAATTAAGCATTAATAAAAAAAATTAATAGCCTATTATTATTTATTAAATGAGACTTAATTAAGTATTTTAGCCCATCCTTTTTTCCATAATTCTGTTTTCAATCTTTTAAATATATATTCTTTATTCTAATTTTATTTCTCATATAATTTCTTTCAGTTATTTTTTAATTTATCTCGTCGACCTCTCTGTTAAGTGATTAAATAGAAATTACTTAATAATAACTAAAATAATTTTATGATAGTAAAAAATTCTCACAAAATAATTTTTATAAAAATTAATATATATATATATATATATATATATATATATATATATATAATAAAAATATAAAGATGAGAGACTAAATATTATATTAAACTTATTTATTAATAATATTGTATATAATTTTGTTATATATTATTTTTAGCAACATTTATTTAATGAAAATGATACTAAGAATATATATATATATATATATATATATATATATAATATAACTCTAAAAAAATGAGAGATCAAATATTTAATTAAACTTATTTATTAATAATATTAGATATAATGTTGTTATATATTATTTTTATCAAAATTTATTTAATTAAAAATGGTACTACGAATATATATATATATATATATATATATATATATATATATATATATATATATATATATATATATATATATATATATATATAAAGATGCAACGTAATTCAGAAAATATTTATGAAAATGTCATTAAAATCAATATTGTTTTGTTTTTTATTGTTGCCGGGAGTCATATATTATAATAATAATAAATAAATAAATATTTAAATAAAGGTGTATATATACTGAATCTATTTGTGACATATAAAAAAATCCATTTTTATTTTAACTTAACAGTAAAACAAACTAGAACATTATTAATATAAAAGTTTAATGGTGATGCTTTGAAAATCTAAAATTTACATGGCCATTTACTCGATATGTATATCATCCTTAATATACTTCTTAATAAAATTTTGTAAAAGTTAATAATTTTTTATTGAATTACGGTATAAAGTTATTTTGCTAATGGATGAATTTTTTTTCTCTTAATATAATAGTATTACGTACAATACAAAATATGAGAATAATATAACATTTATGAAATACGAGGACGGATTATCTGTCAGTAAAATAAATTATAGCAAAAATATGAAGCAATTAAGGCAGATATGGGCACGCTATTACATGTACAATAACTATCATACAAGTAAACAGGAGAAAAGAATAATACAGGTAATTGACTCGTTGCACCTTATTTTAAAACAAATGACATATTTAAGTTTGAAACATATTAATTTAAGGGGTTTTATTTTAAAATAAATAACACATTTGTATTTAATTTAAAATATATTATAATTAAAATTTATTTTAGGTGAAATCATTCATCATTCAATTCCAATAAAAATTAGATAAAATCGTTGAGCCAACTAACAAATTTAAGAATAATTTATTTAAAATATAAAATTAATAAATTATTTTTAACTGAATTCAAATCAATAAATTAAAATTCAACTAGACCCCACAAATAAATTACCCAAATAATATTAATAGTATTGTATTTTTTTTATAATCTGAATCGACGATAATATAACTAATATATATATATATATATATATATATATAATTTATTAATTTTATAATGAATTATGAAATATATAAAATCTTATTTATAATTAATGAATTAAATGTACGGTCAGTATATATCATTAAATTCCAAATAAAAAGTGAAATAAAGTAAGAAATAATAAAAAGAAACAAAATGGCAGATCCAATGAATATCTCTCACATTTAAAAAACATGGTTCATGAATGAAGATATGCTTTTGTCGGTGCGATAATCAAAATAACTATGGTTTTTAGTTTTCTTTAGGGATTAAACGACATATTCAAAATCATCAAATAATAATAAAAACCCAATGGCCTGCTAAAATTTTGAAAGTAAACTAAAGTTTAATATATTTTTAATCATTATGAAATATCACTAATTTGATGTTTTTGAAAAATGGGGTTAAACAATTTTTTTCCTATTAATTATTTCATTTCAATATTTAAATTTTTTAAAAATTCATCAATATATTATTCTTTCAATTTCTGTCATCGAGTTGAACTTGTAATTTTAAATTGAAAAGGTAAAGGGTTAATAATAAGGGTTATAAGTCATCTTTAGAATGAATAAATTACATTTAATTGTTTTAATTTAATTTTAATAATTAAAAAATTTGATAAAAATAAATAAAATATTAAAAATTAATTATACGTGTTAATATCAAATATAAAAATCTTAATTAATTATATTTTATTTAATAAATTTATGCTCTATATATTTTGTGTTTAATTCTTGATATTAAATTCCAGTTTAAAAATAGATTATAATATTAATTAATATTCTCGGATAATAAAATTCACATATGTATAGCGTAGAGAAATATGTATAATTAACTAATTATAATTTATTATGTATAAGTAGTTGACTGGACAGATAACAAAATTTCTACTTATTATAACAAAATTTTGATTAAATAATTATATATATTAGTATATAATTTTTAAGCTCATATTTTTAACATGTGTACATTTTTCTTTATTTATGTTTAAGATCGGTGAGAGCATGAATTTAAATGAAATTACCCCATTTGTTGTTGTACAATTTTCTGTACTATTTCAGCAACTTTATTTATGCTCCTATAAACAATTTTTTTACCTTTTCTCTATGCAATTTTTATGAAAAAATAATACTTATGTTCTACTTTAAGTGCCCTGTATAAGTGAAACATATTGCTACTTATACTCCTCCTTTATTCAGATTTATGATCGGCTATGGTACTATATATTTCACGAGGAGTATAATTCATGTACTTCCAGAGGAGGTTGTAATAAATCATGTAGTAATTAATATTATAGTAAATGAAATGGTTGTGAAAGGGTGAATTTGTAGGTAAAGACCAAAGTTAATGGGAAAGGTTATTATAGTAATAAAGATGAGTGTAATTTGTAGGTAGAGTGGAGGGTCCCAGTTAATGGTCCATGCATCATTGATGGGATTGTGTTCCATAAGAATTGATACAATTGAAGGTTCGAGGAAATAAAAAACACGTGGTAACAGAGACAAGCTACTAGTGAACACAGTGATGTACCAAAGTACCAATAATTCATGAATATTTACACAAGCTTCTTCTCTCTGTGTCGGTTCCCATGGATCTTCCCTACGCTCGTAGGCCATAGCTGCTTTTCTCTATCATTCATTCATTCATGTGTTGTTAGATAAAATTGAAACTAGTAATTTTAGGGGAAGCAATGCATGCATTTGTACATTGTTCATGCATGGTTCTCCGGACCTAGAGTACTACAGGTACAAAACTTTTCTTATTAGATTCGGCTAACACCCTAAAATCAACTCCATTCTAAAACTACTTATTAAATACTTTCATATGAATACGTGGTTTTATATGAGATTCGTATTATTATATAATTTTAAATTTTTTATATTTAATTCTATTCTAGTGTATGAGTTTTTAAAATAAGTATTTTATTTTTTGTGATCTTATAATATTTTTTTTGAGTGAAATACATGAAATAATTTATATATTAGTTTATATTTTATTTCATTTCTAAATTTTAAATATTTAAAAAATATGTTTTAATTTTATTATAATTACTACCGTATTTTTTTATTATTTTCACTTTTCATTTTCTACATTCCTCGAAAATGATGACATCTCATTTCATTTTTAAATTTATCCTTTATTTTAAAAATATTTTTAAGAATAATTTTTCAAAATTAAAACTAAACATATTTTCTTGATTATTTCATATTTCCAGAAAAAATAAAATAAAAAACACGTAGAATCAAATTAAATAGTTGTACTATCAAATAGATCCAACATTTTTTTCTCCATGTTCATTGGACTAACGTAATTCTTTAAAGGCTAATGTAACATTTGATTAATTATGTTTTCCTATTTAAGTTGGTCTTCAAATTTCAAGGGGTCATTTGTTTTGAGTCATGTTTTTTTAATTAAATATAAATTATATTTTTGATTTTGATAATTATATATTATTAAGATAAAAATTTTATTTATAAGACAAATGAATTTAGCAAATTTATGAAGTTAACATTTAATTATAAATTAAATGTTAATAAATGAGCCATGCAGTCAATAAATGAACGATACAACACAAATGAAGTTAGTTTTTATTTAAACTAATGAAGTGACAGATGAAACTTGAAAATTAGATAAATATTACTTCTATCTATCACTTATATTTTAACATACTCTAACTAACATAAATCTATTTTTTGTAGAGTCTTATTAGAAAACCTCGTGTTCAGAATAAGTACGAGTAAGTCAACTAACTCCTCATGAAAAATCAAGACAAATTAGAACAAAAAATGATGTCACAAAGATCTGGTACAAAAAGAAAAACACATTTTTAGTATATAACTCTCAGTTCATGACACACTTCCAACAGATAAATAAAATAAATTGAGGATACTGAGTCCAACTACTACTTCAAACTCTTTATATGTATAAAAGCTAAAAACTAAAAATTTAAAATTAAAGATCACTCTCAAAGTGCAACTTTCTAATCTTTTATAAAAGCATTCTTCGTTCTTCGTTGTACATCTCATACTCTAAATATGTTGATTATAGTAAAACCTTGCATGTAGTGGTAGTTTTAGTCGGAAGAGGTTGAAGTTAAAAGATACTTGGTGTTGATAACCTAAAAAAGTTGCGTTCAAAGAATACTTGAAGTCATTAGTCTGAAAATGCTAGGTCTAAATAATACGTAAATAATTTTAACTCGAAAAAGAAACTTGAATTAGCTAAAAATAGTTGGAATCAAACAACACTTATAATTTTTCACTGTTAATGAAATTTAAACTGTTAACCAATATAACATTATTGAATGCATTCATACTCATTCTCTAGTTCAGCCAAATTGTTTTACAAAACTGTTTTTCAAGAAAACATTTTTATAAAAATAGTGAGAATTTTATCGAAAGATTTAGGACAATAAATTTAAGTGATAAAAATCTTATGAAAATATTTTTAAAACATAATTCGATTTCTTTTGTTTTTCACTTTATAGTTTATATTCTCGGATAAGAATATTTATTATCCTGTTTGTTAAAATATATTATATAAATATTTCTAGGTATTGTCTATTCCTAGGAAAAATTGCATAACCACGTTCGTACACTTTTATTCGGAGTTAGAATGTAATATTTTCGTAAGAATACAAAAATTATTTCCTATTATATTATAACTCTCATTTTGTTTATTTTTATCTTAATTTTTAAAATATATTCTTAAGAATTCTAAAATGTCACCAAATATATCTATTTAAATATACCTAAGAATATTAAAAAGTAAATTCTCAGTAATGAATATTCCGTATAACATACCCTGAGATTTAATATTAGACGGGTGATGAAAATTATCAAACTAGGGTAGAAGAAATTTTGGATGGAGCATTAAAATATGTAAAAATTGAAAAGATCACCCTAATGAAAAGCACTCTATATCGAATCTAAAAGACAAAAACTTGGAAGCTAATGAGATTATATAGACTAATATTTAATATATTCATTAACTATAAAAATTTCATTATGATATTTAAATATCGGTACGGTGGGGTGAAGTTAAGTAGAAGTGAAGAGAACATAGCAGAAATTATATAAAAAATGTATGAAAAGGACCAATAAATTATGTTATGAAAGAATCAAATTATTTATGTAAATCTTTAAACTTTCTCACTTTTCCCAACTATATACAAACTTTAAAATTAATTTTCAACGGGACAACTTAATGAATATGTAAATAATTACTAATATCATTAACATAAAATAGTTTAACTATAAGTAAATATAAAGTGTTAAAATAAAACTTCTTAAATGAAAAATATCAAAAATAATATTCATCCTTCTTTAGAACAATACATTAAAGTGGATAACCAAACTAATAAATGTTAATTAAGTCTAGTTCACATCATAAGAATGTATAAGGAATATAAATTCCAATAAATAACTTGATTTTACTAAGATTAAGATAATGGCCGTGTTCATCCGTAAATAAATAAAACTAATGCAAATGGATTCGAGTTTCGGTGGTGCTATTGGTCTTTTTCATAACGCATTAATGAGTAATGTGAACAAAATTGGAATAAAAAAATACCATTTTAAGCCGAATACAATATTTTGGTATATCGTTGTACAACGCTTGATCCTTTAAAATTCATTTAAAAGTTAAAGTTGAAAATAATACCTTTAAAATCCTGTGATAAAGAATTCAGATAGTCTACATGAAATATTAGGGTTTGATATCTTCATGTTACCGTTGTAAAATAAATAAACCTTCAAAGTTAAAAGTATATGGTAATTAATTTTATACTTCATTTATTTCATTTTAATGTCGCATTGAAAACCCATTAATTAAAGTATATATCTTAACCGAAGTACTGCTATATCTTAACCATAACACCTTTAATTTTGAATTAATTGTCTATACAATAATTAAATGATGGATATGACAGAAAAAGAAATTTGACCATGCCCTAAATATCTAAAATGACAATAGTTTTATAACAAATAAAAATATTAAAATATAATTTTTAAATGGAGGAATTTCTTTTATTTTTTCTGAATAATATTATTTCCTTATACTTTCTCAATTAATGTTTTCTTAAATAAAAATATACATGTTTAATGTCTTAAAAATATGTGAAAAAAAAGTGTACAAATCATTCTATATTTAGCAAGAGAATCCACAAGATTATATGATAAGAAAATTCATCCAATTACTTTTAACTCGAAAGCTACTTCCTTTACTACTTATTTTCTCCAATTCTTTCATTCTTGTCATAGTTATAGCTCTTTAATTAAGGGTGAGAGACACCATGGGTAAAAATTAGTCAAAATTTCTAAATGCTCAGTATATTTAGATGCTTCTTAAAATCAGTTTAAGTCTGAAAATTATGATGAAAAATTTAAAAAGCTAAAACAACTATTCATTATATTTAACATTTACCATGAAATTAATTTCACTAAAATTGAAAGCTAATCTAAGCACATCCCATACTCCAAATGACTTTATAAAAGTTTTCTTTAATAGCAACTATAATAAGTGAATAAGGTCTTGAAATATTTGAATAACTTGTCAACCATTCATAAGACTATTGAAATTAAAGTCAATCATTAACAGAATTCGGATTAGAATGAAGTATGGACAGTAAAGTGAAGAAATAAAAAACATAAACAAAGGAGATCCCTTGGAAGTAATTAATTAGAATTAATTTGTGCCCATGTGCACACCAATGGCTGCTTCATTGGTAGCCTTCTCCAACAAGTAATTAAATTTCAACCTATTGTTTCCAATGAAAGTTTTTGTAATGTGCAAAGCACTTGTACAATTTGATGATCTGTTTGCTCTGTTTATGTAGCCACCAAGTCAAATTGGACACTCATGTGGGTTTGAAACCGACCAAATAAGCACCTCATAGTGGAAAAATTATAAACCATTACTTGAGAAAGTAGCTAGAAAGTTGAGCACGTTTGAGGGCTTAAAACTTACGGCGATTTGTCTATTTTTTTTTTCGCCCTCTTAAGTGTTTCATTTCCAATCAGAATGTGAGTGAAATTTTTTGTACAATTATTTGGTCAAAGCCAATAAAAATGGGTTGAGTGTATCACCTTTATTCGATTTTATCATTCTTTTTTTGGTGGGTCCTTCAGTTTTATATAGCATCTATTCCCCGGATCCTTGATCAATGCAATGTTATCCGTTCTCTCATTCTTTCTTGAGAGAATGCTTTGCACAGCCATGTGAGGGAATAAGCAAACATAAAGAAAGACATGGGATTGGCTACGTTGTAGTGGAACTCGTCATTCATGATAATGATCATCCTTGTGATTGAAGCTTATTTAGTTTTTTTATAAGAACACATAACTTTCCAAGTGTTACATGTTTGCTACTTTTCTGTTTTGATAATGTTTGTTTCAATGTTTTGCTACTATATGATTGAATTGTCTTTTGGGAGATTAAAAAAAATCTTATATGTACACCTACTATACTTTCTGCCTGTGCCAGCAATAGGTCATTGAGATTAGTAGGAGATTACATGATAGGATGGGGCTAAGTTTAAAATTAAATGGTTCAAATATTATATTATATGGAGTTATGTGTTTTCATTATTTTATATTAGTTATTTAGCTTTTATTTCAATTTTCTATCACGATGATACTTATAGATTATCATCTGATTATATTAGTAGCTATAGGTCGTTTAAGGTGTGTTTTTCCATGGAAATGATTATTAATGAAAAGTAGTAAAGTTTATGTTTATTTTTTAGTTGTAATGATAGTGTTTCTAGATTTTACAAATAGTTTTTAGTTCTGTAATCAATCAAATGCAGAACTAACATTAATTAGAAGTCTTCCATGTATTCTTCTTCAGTAGGGCTTTGTTTTGCAAGGGAGGAATGTGAAGGAAAGGGAGAAATTTTTAAAAAATTTAAATAGGTCCCACACTAAATCCCACTAAATAACTAATACCCAATCAAATCCTATTTTCAGCTCTTCAAATGATATAAGCTTTCCACTCTTCTAGCTCCCACCACAACCTTTTCCCTCTAATACCCAATCAAACCATATTTTCCATACAGTATGGTTACTTGTTCAGGAATAGGTAAATATGAAAATACATAAATTTTAATTGTAGTTGTTATTCTACTTTTATTGTTCCTTAAACATATATTACTATTATTATATAAATCATACATTTTTTTGTTAAATTTAGACAAAAGTGATTAATGGATTAGAAGTTAATGGATTCATAATGACAATGACAAACCCCATCTCAAATGCAATAACTTGTCACAAGTGATCATTGATAGATCATAGATGTATGTACCATTAACATTAATGTAGATGCAGGATCAAAATTGGATGGACGAAGACGACCATAGCATCCATAGATAGAGAGCAATTAGAGGGTAGTGGTTGAAGAGATTGTTGAGTAGGTTATAATGTTGTTTGCTATTGGTGTTACTGCTAAGGAGTTTATTTTTGAAGTTGCCTATTGAATTATGTGACACATTGGTAAGAATAAGTTCTATAAGAAGATCATAACATGCTTGAGCCTACAATGTACCATCAACCGTCAATCAAATATTGGCAAGCTTGCATGAACTAGAGCAAACACCAGTTCTAATGATGAGGATATCACTAGTTTGATTCAACCATGATCAAATAATCCATCTCCACCATTATGTTTTATTTTACACCAATTAGTGTTGTATTTGGTCATGTATAGCTAAGCCACTAATTCACTTTGCTTTCAGCCATGTATTATTTCAAAGTACTATTTTAATCAATGTAGTTTTCATCTAATTGATCAAAGAATACAACACAGAATGTAAGTTCCATTTTAAATCATTACTAGATGCACAATTTATTTTATATTAATAATGATACAAAATAAAATATACTCTCATCTAATTGATATACATTCCGTTTTGTACGAATGATGCACAACAAAATGTACATTGTATATCATCAAAACAAAGGGAAAGAGAAGACTTACTTAAAATGGCGTGAACGTAGCAATTGGCGAAATCTGTTGTCACTACACATAGAACAAGCCCAATGACAAACCCAATAGAGCCCAATTATAATTCATAACAAGCCTTGTTTCGTGCAAAATAATAATAATAATAATAATAATAATAATAATAATAATAAAAATATCTCATTTTCCGTAGGCGCGGTTATCCTCAAACTCAACTCATTCACTCTTCCAACTACACTCACTACTCCCCGTCGTGTTGGATGGCTAGCACAGCAACTCACTATCTCCACCTCGCCTGCGCCACTGATTCCTCTCGCCGGAGAATCTCTATTTCGTGCAACAAGAAATCGAACCCTGACGCATTCAAGGAAACGAAGCAAGGCTTCGTGGACTACGACCGAGGCCACCACCACGTCTCCACCAAAATCTCCGGACTCCGCAAGAATGACATCCCCACTCGCTACCAACTCCGTGTCGCCGGAAACCGCTTCCAGATGGACTGGACTGTCTCCGAGGTCGCCGATTTTGTCCTCTCTCTAAACCTCTCCGACGACGTCGACGGCCTACTCAACCGCTGGATAGGTCGCTTCGCTCGCAAGAATTTCCCCTTCCTCATCAAGGTACTCCGCATTTTCGATTCTCGTCGTCGTATTCGAAAATTGACGAGAATCGAAATTTTGATAACCTTCTCCAAAGTATTAAATTAAATGTTAGAATTAACTTACGCGCCTTAACTGTTGGAGAAGGTGAATGAAAATAGCTTGGATGAATAAATTGAAGTAAATTCATTTTACTTTCTTAGTTTCTTTTTTCGAAAGTCTTTACAGAGAAGTTTATCCGGAAGTCGCTTTGAGTGTTTTGGTTTTAGCCTAATTCGCGTTGCTTTTTGTTTTCGAGTATGTAGGAGTTGACGGAAAGAGGGTCGATTGAACATTGTAATTTAGTGTTCCGGTGGATGAAGAACCAGAGGAATTACCGTGCGCGCACGGATATTTATAACATGATGATTAGGTTGCACTCTAGGCATAATCGGACGGACCAGGCGCGTGGGTTGTTTTTCGAGATGCAAGAATGGAGGTACAGTGCCTATAAATGGATTTAGGTCATGTTTGGATAAACTTCTTTTGAAGTATTTATAGGATAAGACTATAAGAATGGAAAATGAATTAAGCTTCGCCGTAAGTTAATCAACTTGTGCACTTAGCTTTTGTAGAAGCTGTTTCGGTTTTAGCTTATGATTGAGAGTAACTTCACTTTAGCTTTTAATTTTTTTTTTTTTCTTTTATACGTACTTGTGTGGAGAAGTTTATCTAAATAGGGCTTGGTGTTGTGGAGGTTGAATTGTTATGTGAAATCATTGGGTGTTTGTTGTGTTGTGGTTTTTTAGGTGTAAACCTGATGAGGAGACTTACAATGCTCTAATCAATGTGCATGGTCGAGCTGGACAGTGGCGTTGGGCTACGAATATCATGGATGACATGCTGCGTGCAGCTGTGTGTACTTTGTATTTTTCTTCCCTAGTCATACTTAGTGAGTTTGACTTGATATGATCCACCTTTTTTCCTTCTATATTACGGTATTAGATTGTAGTTAAGCATATATGATGAAGGGAGAGAAAGAGAGAGCATATTGTATGAGTGCTTCACTTCTTTGCCATATTGTTTTATGATCACTTGATGAGTATTTTTTGCACAATCCAGTTTATGATGATTTGTGCCTCTTGCAATCCATGTTCATCATGATTTAATAAAGGTCTGTGTATTGTTCACAATGCGGGACTCCATTACATCATAGTCTTGAGATTTTATGTTTAGATACATATAAATTAAATTTGCTTCATTTGATGGTAGACAATATATTTCTCTCTCTGAATGCTGGGAAGTTGAAACCATACAGGTCTCATTTGGGTTAGCATGGATTTGTTCTAAGCATCATGTAGTTACCTGCATGCTACACCAACTGGTCATGAAGTCACAGTACACGTTAGAAATGACTTAATAAATGATCAATCTAGTGGCGAGATGTTTGTGATCAATGTGATCTTGCAGCTTTTCTTTCAATTTTCCTCAGACATTATTGCTGTGCTGAACTGGCAATTTTAAAAATAAGCACTTCAGTTGTTGGTATCTTAACTATAACTGCTGTTTGTGACATGCTGACATATTTTTGCAGATTCCTCCAAGTCGGTATACATATAACAACTTGATAAATGCCTGTGGATCTGGTGGTAATTGGAAAGAAGCACTTAACGTTTGCAAGAAAATGACAGACAATGGTGTCGGGCCTGATCTTGTTACTCACAATATTCTGCTATCAGCATTGAAGAGTGGGGCTCAGTATTTGAAAGCTTTGTCTTATTTTGAACTAATGAAGGGAACTCATATTCGTCCTGACACAACTACACTTAATATTGTTATCCACTGTCTAGTAAAGCTTCGGCAATATGACAAAGCTATTGATATTTTTAATTCCATGAGGGAGAAGAAGTCAGAATGTAGCCCCGATGTTGTTACATTCACTAGTATCATTCATTTGTATTCTGTTTGTGGGCAAGTTGAAAATTGTGAAACTGCTTTCAATATGATGCTTGCGGAAGGGCTGAAACCTAATATAGTCTCGTATAATGCACTAATAGGTGCATATGCTACTCGTGGGATGGACAAAGAAGCACTTTTGGTTTTCAATGAGATTAAACGAAATGGTTTCCGCCCAGATATTGTATCTTACACGTCTCTCCTTAATGCTTACGGAAGATCACAAAAGCCCCAAAAAGCTAGGGAAATATTTGATATGATGAAGAGAAACAAGTTGAAGCCAAATATTGTTAGTTACAATGCACTGATTGATGCATATGGATCTAATGGTTTGGTGGCAGATGCAATTGAAATTTTGCGAGAAATGGAACAAGATGGAATTCAACCAAATGTTGTCTCAATATGCATACTCTTGGCTTCCTGTGGACGATGCAGTCGGAAGGTGAAGATTGACACAGTGCTAACAGCAGCTAAGATGCGAGGAATTAAATTGAACACAGTTGCATATAATTCAGCTATAGGAAGCTGTATGAATGTAGGGGAATATGACAAAGCTGTAGGCTTGTATAAATCTATGAAGAAAAACAAAATTAGAACTGATGCTGTTACCTACACTGTGTTGATAAGTGGTTGTTGTAAGATGTCAAAATATGGTGATGCCCTATCTTTTATGGAAGAAATGATGCATCTCAAACTTCCTTTATCCAAAGAGGTTTACTCATCTGTCATATGTGCCTATAGCAAACAGGTAAATGCATTGGTTAATATCCATCTCAATGGCGTGAATCCATGAAATTTGAGACTTCTGTTTCTTTTCATTCACATTTTTTTCTCTGATAATCTTTTTAGGGCCACATCAAAGAAGCAGAATCTACATTTGACTTGATGAAATCATCTGGTTGCTACCCTGATGTGGTTACATACACTGCCATGCTTGATGCTTACAATGCATCTGGTAGGATAAATTTTTAACCACTGAACTATTAGGATGTTATTTATAAATGTCAACCTAGATAACAATATTTTATGAGCAGAGAATTGGGAGAAAGCTTATGCACTCTTTGAAGAAATGGAAGCAAGCAGCATCAAGCTAGATACCATTGCCTGTGCAGCTCTAATGAGATCTTTTAATAAAGGTGGCCAACCAAGAAGGGTTCTTAGTCTTGCAGAAAGTATGAGAGAAAAAGGAATTCCCTTCAGTGATACCATATTTTTTGAAATGGTATCTGCCTGTAGCATGTAAGTTTAGATTTGTTGGTGTATTTTTCATTTAAAAAAAAGTTATGCACTAAACTTGTCTTTCCCTGCTTTACTTTTCTTGGGCTTTCTTGAAACTAAAAAATGTATACTTACCATAGTGCCTCCCCTGTTAAGTCTAACTTGAGCTCATTGAGGCTGAACTGAAATTTGTGAGCATCTTCCTGATCTAGACATCATGGCATTTTTTAAACCTAATGCTAAATTCTTATGGCTAATACTTTTTGTAACTAGAATTCTATTATTTGCCACTTCGATTGGTGTGTTTGCTGTAGAAGGGATTTAATCTTTTAACACTATTCAATAAGTTTTCATATTATCCACCATTTGATATGTTAAATTATTATTATTGTTTAGCAGAAAATATATTTCTTCACAATGATATCAAGATTTTGTTATTTGTTAATTATATCATCGGTGGAACTTGAAGTGGACTAGCATGGTCTTATGACAGATCCCTATTACTCAAATTGCATTGGCTTCGTGACCATATTTTACAGCAAGATAATTTTTTCTTCAGTTAATGTTTTTTACTGTTGTGTTCCTGTCAAACTGAATTTATCTTTTGCCATAAGATTACAAGATTGGAGGACAGCTGCTGATATGATCAAAGACATAGAGCCCTCACTTCCTGTAATTTCATCTGGGTGTTTGAATCAGTTCCTGCATTCTTTAGGAAAAAGTGGAAAGATTGAAACTATGTTGAAGGTAACTCAAATTTCCCCCATAGATCTTAATGTTACCAAGCACATTAAATATGATTTGATTGATTTCTCACCACCTTGATATCTCTTTTACACTATATTGCTTTCTTACTGTTTTATTTTTCATGTGTATAGTTATTCTTCAAAATGTTGGCATCAGGTGCTGATGTTAACTTAAACACTTACTCTATTTTATTAAAGAACCTTTTATCATCTGGAAATTGGAGAAAGTATTTAGAGGTATGCTATTGTTCTCTCTTTAAGATTTAATTTAACGATGATACATGCAGATTGTATGTTGCTATCTTGATAATAGATTGTTAGGTTTGTTGCATGCAGATAAGTTAGTAAGTATGTAGCTGGAGCAAATATTATGAGTTCTAACTAATTTAATATAGTTGAAACTTGAAAATATATGAATTTGATGGACAAGGAGGGAAAAGTGTATATTTCACTGATATAAAGTGTATATATTGATTAACTACTTCATGCAAGCATTAATGAGCATAGATTTAATAGCTAAAGCACAAGTGAAAGGTTGAGTTAAGAGTAGAAGTAAATTGCATTACTATCCCATTTGAAACCATCAAATCCTTGCTATAGGGGTTTTCCAATACATGGAAAAAGTGGGAAAAACATCATACTAGGAAACGCCAAAGAACTCCTTAGCTATCTTCAAGACATTGTAGAAGAATCAAGACCTTACTTCCTCAACCTTTAGCTTTGATCTTCAAAATATTAGGGTATTTTTCTGCTTCAGTCATAGAGGAGAAATGAGAATTTTTTGGTTCCAATCCAACAAGTTGCTTTGAAGATTGAAAACAAGTAGTAAATCTGAGCAATGCTATTACATGAATTAGAACCATGCATTTTTCCAGAAATATCAATCTTTTGCCTATTCACAACTGTAATAGATATTTGGCCATGTTTATTTTCATTTTTTTGAGTATTTCACACTGTAATAAACCATACCTGGAAAATCATTCAAATCCTGATGCAGGTATTGCAATGGATGGAGGATTCCGGAATTCATCCATCAAATGAAATGTACCTTGATATAGCCTCCTTTTCACAAAAATGCTGTGGGGTTGAAAATGCTGCTGTCATAAAAGAAAGACTAGGTATGAATATTCATCACGTATTTATAGTTATGTTTCCTTATGTTCATATGCATATTCTTTCATTCTTTTAATGTTCTTTGCTATTTGAAGAGGTATGCATTATTTAATCTGCCTGTATGATTTTGCCTGTATCATGTTATTTTTATATTTATTAGTATTATTTGAAACTGCAAATTTGAGCTAGCCAGCTATTAGAATTTCAGTACTCTGGAGCCTCTACTTCAAATCTCTGGTTTCGATGTCTATTTTTTCGTGCACCTTACAGAATAAACTGTATAATATGGAAATTTCTCCTAATAGGCTTCTATTGTATACAATTGATGTAGGTGGATGCAATCTTAAACTTCTTAATCAAACTGGTTTCTTATCAAGGAAACTTCTACGTTTTTTCTTTTTATGCTCAAAATAGGTAGCAGTTAGATTTCACTGATAATCTTTGTGCCCCATTTACCACCATGGATGTGGAGGAACTTCATGGCACCTAGATCTAGAATGCACAAAAGTATGTCTCTTTGATGGGGTTACTTTGAGTTGGTAGATATGCCTCTTGGCCAAATGCTGCTGATATGATTTGAATCTAAGATTTGAATTGGGTAAATATTCCATTTATTGCAGACCTTATCCCTTGAGAAAGAGAAATTTTTCAGGACGATTAATCATTGAGGTTAACTTGATCTATGTTCAAATCAGAAGCCACAAATCACACTTTCATTCCATGATAAACATCTTGAACATATCTTCTTTTTCGTGCCACTCCTGGCAAATAGTTTGTTTTACAAGGGAATAACACAATCTATTATGCTGTTGTTGGTATCATTTTTTATAAAAGCCCTGACGTTTTCTATCTTATTGTCATCTTACATGATAGTTCATCTTTCATCTACGCACTCCTGTTTTACTCCGTGATAGTTTGCGGACATTGTCATAACATGATATTTATAGACTCAGACCTTGCATATATCCTGATCAACAACTTGTGCAGAATCCTTGAAAAGAAAATTTGGAGATCAAATTTCTACAAGCCAAAGTGAATCTCCTATTCTCAGTTGATCATTGTCATGGAATCATATTTTTTTGCTTAGCTGACACGCTGTTCCAAATTGCTGTGGGCGTTCTGCCTGTGAGATTTTGTGAAGATTGAAGCAGGAACTCAATTTATTGGATCATACAATACTCCTGTGTAAAGATTATTTTTCACGTTACGTCGGCAATTTGTAAATTATCTCATGTTTCCTTTCTGTGTACATATATAGCTATTACAATTGCCACTGGTATTTTTTGGGGGTGGCAGGGGATTAAGGGAATAAGAATGAAATTGCTTGCTGTTTTCAACTAAAGCAAGCCTCATGCAGTTTGTTGGTACAATGGATTTCAACGGAAACTAGTTTACATTTCTTGGACACATTTTTTCCTGTAACTGAGTATTGATACAAAATAATTATCAAATGTCAAATCATATTTGATATTAGTATTTTTATTTTTTAAGAAAATACAAAAGTTATTCAAGTCAATATTTTTGACAATGTTTATATATTTTTTAAAGTTTTATTATAGTATTATGTGACAACATTTTTATGGAGATACTCTTTTCAGCAGTGAGTATTCGAAGAGTAATCTTATAATAAATCATAGTATCAAGTTACTCTTAATAGCTTTTTCCCGTGCCACACTTGAGCTTGTGGAACCATATGTGATATGACATTAAACAATGTTTTGCATTTTCATTTTTTTGCATAGGAAAAGTTAGTGACCAAGTTGGCCTGTTCTGACCAAAGATCTGGATTAGTTCAATTTTAGGGCATTGAGATTATATGCTTATAGCATCCTGAGCAACAACTCCAGGGATGATATTTGGTTCAAAAGATTGGCAAACGCCAACGGATTAATTACAAATTTGTGATTGAAAAAGAAAAAGAAAAAGAAAACAGTTAAGCAATTTTACTTCTAAGGTTATTTAAAATAGAAAGTTGTCTGTAAAAGTTGAAAAGACTTGCTCAGATGTTGGGACTTCACATCGCAAAAGAATGAAGTTACCATGTGAGTCCTTTGATATTTTTAAAACTAAGTTTTGCATCAAGCCGTTAACTAAAGTCTTTCCATGCAATCATAAAGCATCTTGAAGACTTAGGACCTCTCAACCCGTTTGCCAAAAGTGTTCAAAATTACTTCCTCACATGATTATAAAACAGAATCATTTTCTGAAATTTCTGATAACTGGTCCTTGGTGTCCGCCGGTGGGGTAATTTGGTATGTTTTACTTTACAATGTAATGTGAAACTAAAAACAAATTGCAACTTCTCACTATTGGGGTAAATATTAAATTTTGAGTTTACTATCTATTGTTGGAAGACATTGTTACACATCTCTAGATTTTAAATAAAAATAATTATATTTTGAGCTAATTAAGAAAACTTTTTAATAAACATATATAAGAGAAATAAAAATGATTTAGGAATGAAAGAAATTAATTTATATAACTTTTAAAGAAGTCACATGAGACGGGCTTCTAAAGAGGTTTGATTACATAAATTAATTACATTATAAAAGAAGTTTGATTAATTTTATCTCTTTATTTTTTTTATAAATATTATTGAGATTTTTATTATAATTGTCTCTTTATAAATTTAAATATAAAATAGTTTGTAATATTTATTCTTTCAACAGTTAAGTTTGTACTTTTTATTAGCTTTAGGAGGTAGCATTGTTTTTCAACATCTTTGTGCATTATGTTTTATATTATTAAATTTATGTTGAATTTTTCTTTAATTTTGCATAGCTCACAGCTACTGATCTTTTTTGTTAAATTAAACAAGAAACAATTATTGACCAATTGTGAATTTGATTAAGCAAATTAAATATTTACGTAATAAACTCTTATCATGTAAAAAGCTTATGATCTAAATTTGATCATAAAACTTTTTGTAACAAGTTAAAAAGAATTATTTAAATAAGTCTCACCAACATATTTATGAAATTAAGAAAATTATAAAACCATATATACAAATTAACTTCTTAAAAGCACTTGTAAAAAGTCCCATGTGTATCTCTAACTTCCTTGAAAGTGCGCGGTTACACATCTTTGAATAAAACTTTTCAAGTGAATAATTTTTGTACAAAAATGGACATCCTTAACTTTACTCTGGCACAAAAAGTTTCTGCAAAGTATTGTATAAATATTACACTTAAAATTGCTGTAAAATCTTAAACTGAAAATCTTATGATTTAATTATCTCTGTAAGTATGTTAGAACTTACCGTTAAAAGTAAACCTAATATGTTAATGGGTGTACAACTATGGTGATTAACATGAGCTTTGGTATGATTAGCATTATCAAATATTCTTTCCTAACTATGCACCGTTGTGACAGAAAGGTTCTTAAATATTAAGCCTAATTAATTATTAATTATTTTCGGTGGGTATCAACGAGCTAAACATTGAGTTATAAATAGACGAGTTCAGACTCAGTTCAATTATGGCATAATTAATAATTATTTAGGGTTAGTATTAGTTAGTACTATTTTGTTAGTTCAATCTAATGAGACCTTGCCCCATTCTATTTGTTCAACATTTAATTTAGGACATTCATCTATTTTGATATTCTTAATTTTATACGCCGGATCGGTTATATTAATCATTATAGTTACAGTAATGGTTAAGAAGTAAAATTAAATTTATATCAAAATTTAAGTATAAATATGTTTTGGTTCGTGTAATTTAGCGGTTTTTTATTTTTATTTTAAGTATTGTAATTATTTTTCATTTCTACTCCTTATAATTTAGTGTCTTTTCATTTCTAATCCTTGTAAAATTTTATTTCATTTTTGTTCCTGTAATTTATTTATTTTTAATATTTAACCATTATAAATTATTTTATTTCTATTCTCAGCCCTCATAAAAAGGTAATTTACAAGGCCTAAAAGCGAAAAAAGATGATAATTATAGGATGATAAATGAAACAAATAATAATTTTATGGATAAAAAATTAAACAAATTTTGCAAGGACTAAAAATGATAAACACTAGAATTAAAATTGAAAAAAATTACAAGAAAAAAAAGAGTTAAATTACATAGACACAAACGTATTTAAACCTAAAATGTAATATTTATTTTAATTAATATTTTTTATACTTTCAACAAATAATTTTTATCATTAGTTTCATAATTGTTTTACTTTTCTTATCTTTAAGCAGTTGTTCTCTTTTAAAGAATTTAGACGTACGTGATTACAACATTTGAATAGGAAAGTAGCACCAAATTCAATTCAACTGAACACCGTTCTTGTTGGCATTAATTTCAAATTTGTTTAATCTTCAATGGTCGTCTCAAAACATATTAATTTTCGGAGCATATTCTATTTTAGTCTTTCTTTTTATAATTCTAAAACAAGTTAAATCTTATAACATCTTACATAAACGTAAAACTCAATTCTCACAACTAAGAAATCTAGTCGAGGATTCAATCTTAAAAATATTAGATTGAAGAGTCATTTTTCTTAAAAATAGAGACGTAGGTACACAGTTGTTTAATAAAGGGTTCCAATGAAACATTTGTTAGAAAAAAATTTCAATTCCTAATCAATGGAATGATGACTAGTCATCAACACTATATTGTTATCTATATTATAATTATGCACTATTATAATTTAGGACATGGGTAGCTAGGTTTAGTAGGATTAACTACTTGTATAGGCTTATAAATAATAAGTACACAATTACTTATTTATTCTTTAACTTGCATATTAAACACGTACGATTTTCACATGGAGAAATAGTTGAAGCTATATTAAATTTGAGAATATCATTTCATTTAACAAATTTCAATTAAATCAAAAAATATTCTAAAAGTTACAACCCTAAATAAAATAAAATTAATTATAATTTTTTTATATTCAAAAAAATATAGAATATATTTTTTTATATTCAAGACTGAAATATGCTTTTTAATCAATAACAATAATTTAGGATTTATTTTTAATAAAATAATATTTTTAATATTTTAATATAATGTATAAAATAGTATTAGATACAAATTAAAAAGTGATGTATATTATAAAAGAGGAAATATATATAACACGGAGAAATTTATTGATTATTAAAAAAAGTCATAGATAATATATAATAAATGATTAAAAATGAGCATAAATCACGTAAAAATAAAAAAAAAATATGTCAAATGTAAAATAAATAAAAATAATTAATCATGACGAAAAATAAGTTCTGGGCAATGACAACAAACTGTTAATGACAAAATGTAAGAATATAAGTAAGTGAAATAAAAATGTTTTTTATTTTTTAATTTATTTATATTTATGTGATTTAAAATCCTAATTTTAAACTACTTAAATAAGTTAAACTATTAATTTTCACCCATTTGATTAGTTCAATTAATTCAATAAATAATTTAATATCAAATTAATTAATACAAATTACTTGTTAATGATTCAATTAATAAATTAAATCTAATTTAAATAACAACACATTTTACTATAATAAAACTCTACATTTTATTATATCATCTATTATTAGAATAAATTTTGATATTTAATTGTGGTGAAAGAAACGTAATGATGTCGTAAAAGGTGTTAGATAAATTTAATGATGGCAGCATTGTCATAAAAAAAAAAAGAATAAACAGGATTTTTGAAAATAAAATATAAAAGAAATAGTTGGTGGGAGGTGAATAGCAGCAGGTGAGTGAGCTTGCTAGGAAATTGGAATTAGCAGCAACAGACAACAAGTGGCACCCAACATGCACATTTGTCATACTAATCAAACCATTTCCAAATTACAATAATACCCTCATTGGGTCCTAGCCGTTACATCGTTTCACAGTACCATTCTACACATCCGTCATTTGAAAACCACAAAAGGGCATTCTAGTAACTCCACATCTCATTCACTCATTCACTCATTCACTAATTCACTCAGTCCCTCCCCTCCTTCCTCCTTTGTAGTTTTCCCCCTCATTCCCACTTCACTCCCAACCAATTTCCAATCACACACTAACTTCCTCTCTCTAACGTTAGCCTTTGCTCCGGTCATGGCTTCCTCTTCCTCCGATCCCGGAAAGTCCGCCGAGACGTCGGAAGCTGCGGTGCCGCCCACCGATCAGCTTTTACTCTACAGAGGATTGAAGAAAGCTAAAAAGGAAAGAGGCTGCACCGCCAAAGAACGCATCAGCAAAATGCCTCCCTGTGCCGCCGGCAAACGTAGCTCCATTTACCGTGGCGTCACCAGGTAGTTACTTACTTTGTTTCATAAAAAAAAAAAAGTAAAATGAATTGAGCTTTTGTTGTAAGTTGAAATTAAGTCGTCAAGTGGTTGTGGTTGCGGCTTTTTGTGAGGTTGATATGAATCTGTGTTTGTGACTGAATTTGGTGAGTTTATGATTAGACATAGGTGGACTGGTCGGTATGAAGCGCATCTTTGGGATAAGAGTACGTGGAATCAGAATCAGAATAAGAAGGGGAAGCAAGGTTTGGTTTGGTTTCGATTGGTTCTTTTTTCTGTTTTTGGATTTTTTTTGAGGATCAAATTGCTTACGTGTTTCGTTTTTTGTCTTGTTCGTGAATTCGTTGATTGGACAATGGTTTGTTCGTGGCGGCGCCAGTTTATTTGGGTGAGTTAACGATGCGTGATCACTTCACTTATTCTTATCTTATGGCTTGTGTTTGGATAAACTTCTTAATGGAAAAATCAATCTAACTTCAGCTTATGTACCTCAACTTTTGGAGAAAATGGATGAGAGAGTTTCTGTATAAAAGTTGAAGTGCATAAATTGATTTTAACTTGAGGGGTTTATCCAACACGGTCTTGCTGTTTTCCGTATCATTATCATTGAACTTGATGGAGCTGCATCCTTTGTGTGGAAATGATGATGTTAGTTGGTGATGGATTTTGGACAGGGGCGTATGATGATGAGGAAGCAGCGGCTAGAGCATATGATCTTGCTGCTCTCAAATATTGGGGTCCTGGGACTCTCATTAATTTTCCTGTAAGTTTAATGAAAATCGTATCTTACTAATTTTGTATGTTAATTATTGATTCTTGCATATAGTATCCATTATGCCTTCTTTACCTAATGTATCAGTAGCATTACGTTGCTGCTAATTAATAACTATGTTTTGGCACTTGAGACTACAGATCATGTGCTCTTTTGATACAAAGGGGTGTTAGTTAATACTCTAGTGGTGAAAATAGTAATTTTTTGTAGTACTTTTGATGTGTCTGCTGCAGGTGACTGATTATACAAGAGATCTTGAAGAAATGCAGAATGTGTCAAGAGAAGAGTACCTTGCATCTCTACGACGGTGTGTGAATAATTTAAAATGTTTTCCATCATGTATCCATACTGCTGCTTATGTGTTTCTTGTGATGCTTTCTGCAGGAAGAGCAGTGGTTTCTCAAGAGGACTATCTAAATATCGGGGACTCTCCAGGTGTGAATCTATCAATTCTTTTTTACTTTTTTACAGAAATTCTTTGGCAATTAGCTTCTTATCTATCCACATCTATGAGCTTCTGTTGTCTGTGGATACATGTAGCTAGTTCTTCTCTGCTATGCTACACAGCTACAATTTTTTATGATATGCTTTAGCTGTTGTCCAATATATAGATTCTAACGCAGACTTGACTGCTAACTTTAACTCTTTCGTTTTGCTTGTGGTGTTGCCCAAAATAGTCGATGGGAGCCATCATATGGCCGAATGGCTGGATCTGATTACTTCAACAGCATACATTATGGTATGTTCTAATCAAATTATACAGTTCAAGCTCATCTTCTACTGAACAGAGTTACATGAACCACATTCATTTGTGCTCCTGCCTATGGCTATTGGAAAAAGATAAAATATGGCATTCAACTTTTTCCACCTGTTTTATCTGCCAGACCACTATCATCTCACTGTTTTGTAACATTAAAGGTGCAGGGGATGATTCAGCAGCAGAAAGTGAATATGTAAGTGGTTTCTGCATAGAAAGAAAGATTGATTTAACAAGTCACATCAAATGGTGGGGATCTAATAAGACTCGACATTCTGATGCTGGGACAAGATTATCAGAAGAAAAGAAACTAGGTTCTGCTGGAGATATTTGCAGTGAACTTAAGCAATTGGAACAGAAAGTCCAACCTACAGAACCTTACCAGATGCCGCAGTTAGGAACGCCCCACAATGAGAAAAAGCATAGAAGTTCTTCAGTCTCTGCCTTAAGTATCTTGTCACAGTCTGCTGCTTACAAGAACTTGCAAGAGAAAGCGTCCAAGAGACAGGAAAATAGCACTGAAAATGATGAGAATGAAAACAAAAACACAATCAACAAGTTGGATCATGGCAAGGCTGTTGAGAAACCATCAAATCATGGTGGCAACGATCGGCTCGACATTGCAATGGGAATGAGTGGGACAATGCCTCTTCAAAGAAATGTTTACCCGCTGACACCATTTTTGTCTGCACCGCTTTTGACAGCCTACAATACTGTTGATCCATTGGTAGATCCGGTTCTCTGGACATCTCTTGCTCCCATACTTCCTTCAGGCCTTTCTCGTACAGCTGAGGTTGGTATAAATATGATCACCAAGTGTTTTAATTTCTTTTGGATGATTGAAATTACATGAAAATATATTTGACAGTGCTATATAATGATATAATGACCAATTGTTTTGATTTCATTTGGACGACTGAAATTACATGAAGATATATTTAACATTGCTGCCCAAGATTGTAGCAAATAGTGATCTATATTATAGGTCATGTCCAACTGATATTCAAAATGAAGAATTCACCAAATTAGGGAGAAAACCCAGTATAAAAAAACAGTAATGATCTGCGTGAGTTTTTGTATGTTTATGTGTGTGTATACTTTTTTTAAGCCATCAAGGTAGTGTCAGCTCTCTTAGATGAATATAAGGAATGTAATTTTAAGCAAAGCCATATTATGCGTTCTTATCACTGTTTTTCTAAACCTTATAACAAAATGATCTCCTTTCTCTTCGTGTTGACAAGAAGTGGAGAACCTAGGGATCAAAGTTTGGGATAACAGACTCAGATAGTTATAATTTTGGATACATCACACTACCATTTCAAGTCTTCTTTACCTCCTGAAGATTTACCATAATTTTTCCAATTATCATTTAACGGTTTATAGAGGAAAAGCAACCCTATCGCAGTATAACTTTATCTTATCGAGGACAATATTTTGTTCAACTCAAAATGATCAGTTACACAGACGAAACAATTGATATATCTCCCTTCAGCCCCAGTTGATCATTTTATGTTATGCTAAGAATTACTTATCACATTCTTCTAGATTCACCTCACCAAAAACACCTGGTTTGATGGGCAGGTTACAAAGACCGAGACCAGTTCAACTTACACTATGTTTCAGCCAGAGGAATGATTGGACATTTGAAGAAAGGCAAACACCCGAAAGCTGAGCTTATATTACACAAACAACAGCATATAGGTCTGAGATAATGCTCCCCATGGCTTTTTTTGTAAGATTTACATGGGTTTTTAGAGGTCACAGGAAAGAAAACATTACGTTACTGTGGTTTTACATCGATGATAAATATAGATATAGCATCAATCTTTTCATTTCTAGTCAACATATGTATCAGTTAAATCTATATCATGTATATGCAATGCAGTCAGAGTTGGACAAATTTTGATTTTACACGGAATATTCTGTACATAATAAGAGGTGGAATTAGGCAAGAACTTGCTCATTAATTGATTAGCGTTATGGATTTTTAAATTTCAGGCATTATTTTATTTTATTCTTGATTACTGTTAGGGGTGTGTGAAAATATACTAGGTTAAGTTAAATAGTCTTTGCCTGAAAAGGACTTCATCTTTTTGCAATGTCATGTTGAGACTGAATTATTATTAGAGTTTAATTTCTAATCAATGTTGCTGGAAAAAATATTATATCGTTAATTGAATATCTAATATTTTGTTAGTTGATGTACTTGATAGTGAAATACTGTTTCAATGATTAGTACATGTGTAACTACTACTGTTTTTAGCTATCCTTACTTGATAGTGTAAATATTTTTATATCGTCAATTATTTTTAGAGTAAACTTGATCTGAACTATTTAATGGAGATTGAACAATATTAAAATTTTAAACTTTAAATTCTCTTAAACAATATATGTTAAATTTTGAAAATTTAATTATGAAGTTATATATACCTAGTTGAAAGTTTCGCATTGTTTTCTAATCAAACTAATAAAAAAGGTCAAATCCATTTCTTGATTTATTATTATTATTATTTTTGACAGAAACATCAATTTCTTGATAGAAAATTAGAAATACACTAAAAACTGAAGTGATTTAGGGAGTTGCTAGAAAAGGGTTCAATGTAAGGGTGATCAAAAACCGGAAAGTTGAAAATCTGAACCCCATCCAAATTATATCAATTTAAATGGATTGGATTTAAAATCCATATTCAAATTCTTTTTCTCAAAGCAATTCAGATTTTATAAAATTGATTTAAAAACTAGTTTAAAACCAATTTACAGTAAAAACTAGTTTTAAAATATGAGCAAACTTTTAAAATATGAGAAAAATTTATATTATGAATTTTCATTTAAATTAAAAAATAATTTTTTTAAGATAGTTTTCTATAATATGCAAGAATTTTTTAAAAATAATATTTTTAAAGAGGAAAATATTTTTAATTTATTAAATTAATATTATTTATCAAATAATTGTTATCATTTTTTTTAATTTATATAATAAGCTGTTTTGTATAAGATTATATAATTAATTTATTATTGTATTGAATTTTTATATTTTATTAGTATTATTAGTATTATTTAAATTATTATTTTAATTTAATAATTCAAACTTGTATATAAATTATTAGAACAATAGTTTATTTCCAGCAATAATAAACAATGGTTTTCTGAGAAACAGTTTCGTTTCGCGCAATGGATTTCCCAAAACGGTTTTTGTAGTTAAATGTTTGCATGCTGAAGTCCAAATTGGGTTTCCAAAAGAAAAGAAACGGTTTCCGAAAGGAAAGAAAGAGACCGCAAAACTGTTTCTTACAAAATGAGGTATATCCAAATCCAAATAAATTGTGAAAATTGAATTTAGATAAAATCTCAAAATAAAAATGCAAAGTACTAATGATAGATTTTTAATTAAAACAATCTCACTGAACATTTTGGATCAGTAAACGTATTGTCATAAATTATTTTGTCTTTTGTTTTTAATGATCGCCTGATTTTGTAATAAGATTGTCTTATTCTTCAAGGTTAAAAAATAAAAATAAGCACATCTAAGTCAAGTAAGCACATTAACTATTAAGGAGATAAAGCAAGTAGAAGATTCGGACTTAAGAGTCAAGTGATGTTAGATGGAACTTGGAAGTATTCAAAACAAAAACTAAAAATTTTAATTCACGTTTTAGCTTTCAAACATTTGACATTCTATTTATTTGTGGCTTTGATCGGAGTAAGATGAGATAATGATTAGTATCTCAGAAATTTTCTCATCAACAACTTCTCATTAATGTATTATATATCACCAAATTGACAATATTGAATGTCTCGGCAAGTGGCAAATACATTATGCAAATGGTAGATGGCCAAATTTGACTCTCATCAACTTTGAATTTGGCGAATGCTACACGCCACAACCCCCACTCTATTTCAGCCGCCCCCTCCCCTTAGTCTCTCACGCACACACATTCCTTTTTGGAGAAAAATCTTTGTGATGTGGAAAGTTTGGTGTGGACACCAAAAACAAAATTGAGGTAATATTGCTTTGAATGTGATGCACATTGTTAGCTACGAGATTATCTAAAGATAAATGCTTATTTTATTTTCTTTTACATAATTTTATTTTATTAAGGACTAAATGCCATTTTATTCATTCCAATTTGAACATTTTTTTTATTTTGATTTTTTAAGTTCTATTTCAATTCTTTATATTTTTAAAATATATCATTTTGTCCCTTTAAGTATTTTTAAGTTAAAAAGAGTTAATTTTACATTAATATTGTTATGATTTAAAATTTAAAATTGTGATAATTTTTCACTGCTACTACGTACATTCAAAGGCGCCAAAACAATATCATGGTAACATAATTTTAGGTGTATTAAAGTCTTTCATTATCTTTGAAAATACAATGACTTCTAAAAGTTGTCATTATTTTAATAATTATATTAACGTGAAATTAAATTTTTTAACAAAAAGTTGTTCAAAGGATAAAAATAATATATGTAAAAATAAAAATATAAAAAAGGAGTTGAACTATTTTTATAATAACAATTTTCGTAAGTTTTTTTCTATTCTTTTAAGGTTTCATTAGAAAAATTTATATATAGATTTCCGTGGACTTTATAAAAAATTTTGAACAAAAGTTTTGTATAACAATGCAACTCCAATTAGTTAGTAAATAAAAGTTCGAAACAAAAATGATATTTTTATTATAGTCCGTCTAATTGATTATATCCAGTTTTTTAGCAACTGCTAAAATTTCAATAACTCAAAGTGATTACAAGTATTGTTTGGTCCTAGTTACTTCTGGTCAACCTAAGTATTTTTTAACCACAACCTCTTCACGTTAACATAACACAAGTATTGTTTGAACACAGTTTCTCCAAGCTAACAATTCCAAGTATTCTTGGATCAATCTCTCTAAGCTAACAAATCTAACAACACAAGTATTCTTTGATGCTGACTTCTTTAGACTAAACTACTACTAATGTTATGAATTTATAACATGGGTTATCTAACTGAAAGATATTAATCTCTACGCAAAGAGAGATGTACAATGAAGAATAAGAATAAGACTTTTTACAAGAAGAATTTTAAAGTTGAACAAAGAACTTTTTCTTGAGTAATCTGCAACTTCAAATCTTTGATCTTTAGTCTTTATACTTGTAATAGTTGTTAGATTCAGTAGTTTCAATTTCTCCACTTCATCTGTTGAAAACATATTCAACGTTCATTTGCATTAAATACATTGTCGAGCAATCAGCTTCAAAGTTATAAAGTTCTTCTTGATTCGAGGATTTGGTATTGAAAAAATGTACTTCTTTTTGGAACAGATCTTTGTGTAAAAAACATACTCTAATTTGACACATCTTTTCATGATGAGCTTTCCTCATACTTGACTGAAATAAGAACTTTTCTAATAAGGCTCTATAGAAAACAAAACAATTTCTGATAGTTAAAATCTATTTGAGTGAAAAAGACAAATATAACTGATATTTATATTTCAATTTCAAGCTTTATCCGTCTTTTCATTAATTTGATCAGAGGCTTTATCTAGGGTGCATCATTCACTTGAATGAAAGCTTACATTTTCAATCGTTTATTGGTTTCTGTTCTTACCAGATTCTGACTAGCCGAGCTCGACTCGGTCATGAGCTTTCTGGTAACGAGAGGGGCTGGTTCCCTCGTTGATGTGGGTATGTATTTGAGATTATTGTTCAGTAGTATGTGATCGTACCTTGATAGCGGGTGACGTTGATGATGACGTAGGGCATCCTTCCAAGCTCCGTGCGACAGGTGGTGGGTACCTGCAGGGACTCCGATGACTAAGTCAGTATTAATTAGAGTAAAGCTAGGTTAGAATTAGGGTTTCCGAGAGAATTCTCAAACCTGGTTGGTGAACACCTATTTATAAGAATAAGTCATTAAGGGTAAATAAGTAATTGTAGCTCAAAAAGGAATTGGGTCTGGGCCGGTACATTGGGTGAAGTCGGTCATAATGTTCGGCCCGGTACAGTTTCATTCGTCTTATAAATGAAAGCTTATATTTGATGATGTGTAATAATAAAAATTAAGGGATATAATTTGCCTTTAAAGAAATTTAACTTAATATGTAGGGTATTTTTTTTAATTCAGACAGGACAAGTTAAGTTAGAAAGTAAGATGATAGAATAATATCTTTCTCCTTCCCTACCACTATCACTACTATTATCATTATTTTTGTCACCGTTACTATCCCTATTACCATCATTATTACCATCATTGTCAACACTGTCATCATCATTACTACGACCATAGTAATTACCAACATATAAAGTCAACACCACTATCACTATCATTGACATTTCTATCTCAATTATAGTAAGCATCATCATTGACATAACCCTTATGTTGTTCTAACAACCACCATCACTATTGTTGTCACCACTCTATCAATGCCACAATCACATCATTCTTGTTTTTACCATCGTCACCAACACCATTGTCATCATCACTCCACTATCTCCACCACTATTTTTGTAGACTTTACCACTATCATGATTATCTTCATTATCTTCATTGTTGTTGCCATTACAATCGTCACCATTTTTATTATCACCATCACTTTACTATGGCTATCACCACCAATGTTATCACAATAATATGATTATTGTTGTTACCGTTATTGCTACCACTATTGTAAAAGATAAACACAAGAAGTGGGGTTGAATTGTGTTAATTAAAAAATTTTATCCCTTTCGTCTGTGGGTTTCAAAACGGTTCAGACGAAACAACGTTTATATTGAAAGATTGACTTTAATAAACAAACGTTAGATTATGATTATCCCCAGTTAGTCAATAAGACGAAACAAATAAACACAAGTATTTTTATACTGGTTCGTCTATTCAAGACTACGTCCAGTTACCCAGCAACAACTGAGTTTTCACTACAAACCGTGAAAAGGTTTACAAGTATTGTTTGAACTCAGCCACTTCTGGCTATTACAAGTGTTAGATCAAGAATGTCCCTAAGTTTTGACTAATTACAGAACAGACGAAACAAGCCATCAAGACTTGACAAGACGAAACAGGCAACAAACAGAACATGATCCTTCAAAGTTTGAAGTGTTACGTCTATCCAAGAGCCAAGCCATCAGACGATACTGACACAGACGAAAGAAGACTACTCAAGTTGAAGACCTTCGTCTGTCCAAGAGTGAAGCTTAAGACAAAAGGGATGAGACGAAACAAAGAAGTTTGAAGACTCATTTCGTCTATCCAAAAGTGAAGTTCAGTTGAAGTCTCGCGCCAAGATTTAAAATCTAAAGGAGTCATCATGAGAAGAATCCAAGATCTGTATGGGGATCTACGCTTTCACATCCAAAGTCAAAAAGGTCTCTACCTTTTTGTCACATCTCTGTACAAGTCAGTAAAAGAAACTGTGCACGCAATTCAGTCCGAGATATCCACTGCAACTCTCATCTATCAATCAAGGACAACTGACAACCTTTTTGGAAAGTTCTCAAGAAGATCTCCAACGACTCTCAACGGCATTCAAATGAGTCTAACGGCTATTTGAAGAAGATGCCTATAAAAGGACTTTCACCACGACGAACAAGTTGGCGAATACGCTTTATCTCGCTATCTTTAAGAATTCGCTCACCGTCAAGCTCGTTATTGAAAACACCTCTCTGCGTAGAGGAAAAACTTTGTTTTTCTTAAAACATCTTTCAAAGTCCACTTGTGTGGTATTTTAGCCTGAGGAGGCTGTGTTTCAAAGAATACCTTTGTATTAGCCTGTGGAGGCTGGGTTCAAAGAATACCTTGTTGGTTTAGCCTGAGAAGGCTGGGATCAAAGAATATCTGTAATAGCCAGAAATGGTTGGGTTCAAAGAATACTTGTAAACCATTTCACGGTTTGTAGTGAAAACTCAGTGGTTGCTGGGTAACTGGACGTAGTCTTGTATAGACGAACCAATATAAAAATATCGTGCATTTATTTTATCTCGCTAGTTAACTAACGGGGATAAATATACTTTAACGTTTATATATTAAAATCAATCTTTTAAGATAACACCGTTTCCCCGAACAAGCTTTGAACTCACAGACGAAACCCACAGACGAAAGGGCAGACAAAAAGAAATTTTTTTAGAAATCACAATTCAACCCCCTTCTTGTGATTTGTCTTTTACGCTTTGGTATCGAGCTCGGCCTTTAAGGGTTGAGCGCTTAACAGCTGCTAGAGGAAAAGATCCAGCATGGACTCACAAGGACCATCATTCTTATCCGGAGGAGCCTCCATGAACAAACCTCCAGCGTTCTCTGGAGATGATTACCCCTACTGGGCAGATCGCATGGAGATGTACATCAAATCCACACAGTACAGGCTGTGGAATATCATTACCAAAGGAGATATCCCTATTGTCAAACCTGAAGGAGAATGGGGAAATGAAGAATACTCAATGATGGAGCTGAACAACAAAGCAAGATATGCTCTCATGTGTGCTCTTTCCAATCGAGTACAACAGATTTTGTGCCTACAAAACGCCAAAGAACTATGGGATGCTCTAAAGATTTCATATGAAGGCACAAAAGATGTCAGAATGAGGAAAGCTGCTACTCTTCAAAGAGAATATGAAATGTTCTCTATGAAGAAAGAAGAATCCATTGATATGATGTTTGGAAGATTCTAAACAATATTGAATGGACTCACTGCTCTTGGCATCACCTTCACAAAGGCCCAGAACAACATGAAGATATTGGACAGTCTTCCTCCTCCATGGGAAGCTATGTCCACTGCTATTTCAGTTGGGCATGACATGAAGACATTAACTCTTGATGAGTTAATAGGAGCCTTACGAGTACATGAGGTACTCTTGTGTAAAAGAGATAAGATCAAGGTCCAAGAACCTATAGCGCTTCCATCCGTTAAAAACATCCATAAAGAAGAATCGTCAAGAAGGACAAGAAAAGAAAGCAAAGATCTTAAAGGCCGATTCAACCTGAATCGGGAATCGTTCGATGGTTCGTCGAAGACGAAGTCTCTCTCATGGCCAGACGATTCAAAAGAATGATGATGAAGAAGGGAAGAGGCCAACGCTTCTTCAAGAAAAAGGAAAAGAAGCTTCCTGAAAAGTCATCAACCAAAGAAGATAACACAGAGATTGTGTGTTATGAGTGCAGAAAGCCGGGACACATGAGATCAGAATGTCCCAAATTGAAAAAGAGGTGGAGCTCTAGAAGAGATAAAGGAAAGAAGAGCTTACTGACATGGGAAGACCTTGACAATGAAAGCTCAGAGGAATCCTCTGAAGAAGAAGAAACAACAAACATATGCCTCATGGCTGGAGATCATGTCTCAACAGAGGTAAATTACAATGAAACTTCTTCATCCTCTTCTTCTGAGTCTGAGTCAGAATCAGAAGAAATATCATATGATACTCTTCTAGCTAACTCTCATTTTATTTCTCAGCAATACAAAACTTGCAAAACCAAGCTAAGACAAGCTTTGGAAGAGAATGCAGTTTTGAAATCTGAAATTGAGTTTCTAGACAAGAAAATATCAAGTGATGTTTTGTCTGAGTCTGAAAATGACATTTTCTTTCTTGAAATCGAAAGATTAAAGAAAGAAAATGAGTCCTTACTCAATGACTTAACCAAGTTTACAAAGGGATCCTCTATTCTTGAAAACATTTTAAAATATGGGAGATCACCAAATGATAAAAGTGGACTTGGTTATGTTAAGCAGACAGACGAAAGGAAAAATAAACCTGTTTCGTCTGATAAAAAGAAGAGGAATTACAACAAGGTTCCTAACATCTACAAAAAGGCTCAAAACAAAAAGAAGCCTTTTGTAACTAACAAGAAAGGACCCAAAAAGGTTTGGGTACCAAAGTCACTTATTGTTCTGTTGCTGGATATCCTCAATGGTAAGAGACAAGACTTCAAGCTGGTACCTGGACAGTGGATGCTCACGACACATGATGGGAGACCTATCTATGTTCCAAGACCTCAGACCAAGTAAAGGATCTGTCTCATACGGTTCTGGTAAAGGTAAAATTCTTGGCATTGGGACTGTTGGTAAGACACCCAATACCCTTATCCAGAACGTATCATACGTTAAAGGTCTTAACTTCAATCTACTTAGCATAAGTCAATTTTGTGATAGTGGATATGAAGTAGCTTTTAACTCTGATGAGTGTATAGTGAAGAACAAAGATAAATCCATTCTTTTTATTGGGAAAAGAAAGAACAACCTTTATGAGGTTTTCCTTTCTGACCTAAGTGATCAGAATGTAACATGTTTGATTTCAGCAGACGATGAACGAGATATTTGGCATAAAAAGCTTGGACATTTAAGTCTCAAGTATATTTCAAAAATTTCTAAGAAAGATCTCGTAAAAGGTTTGCCAAAAATATCTTGGAAAACCAATCGTCTGTGTGAATCTTGTCAACATGGGAAACAACTCAAAGCTTCTTTCAAATCTAAAAATGTTGTTTCCACGACAAGACCATTAGAACTATTACATATTGATCTCTTTGGACCTACTCAGACTGAAAGTCTTGGAGGGAAGAGATATGGATTTGTCATTGTAGATGACTATACTAGATTCACATGGGTATACTTCCTAGCTCATAAACATGAGTCATTAAAAGTCTTTGAAATATTCTGCAAACGTGTTCAAAAAGAAAAAGGAATATTTATTGCGTCTGTAAAGAGAATTCTTAGATATCTTGTTGGAACAACTAATCTCTCTCTGTTTTATAAGAAAAATAATGATTTCAGTTTAAGAGGCTTTTGTGATGCTGATTATGCTGGAGATAAAGTGGAAAGAAAAATCACAAGTGGTGGATGCCAATATCTTGGATCATCACTAATATCTTGGTCAAGCAAGAAACAAAACTCCATTGCACTCTCAACTACTGAAGCAGAATACATTGCTGCGGCATGGTGTTGTTCACAACTACTATGGATTAAACATCAACTTGAGGATTATTCCAGGTTTGAGAATCATATACCAGTATTTTGTGATAATGTTAAATCAAGATTTGTTAGATCAAGAAAAGTCCCTAAGTTTTGATAAATTACAGCACAGACGAAACCAAGCAATCAAGACTTGCATAGACGAAACCAGCACAGACGGAAGATGGCCCTTCAAAGTTTGAAGTGTTGCGTCTGTCCACAAGCCAAGACATCAGACGATACTGGCACAGACGAAAGAAGACTACTCAAGTTGAAGTCCTTCGTCTGTTCAAAAGAAGCTTAAGACGAAAGGATAAGATGGAACAACATCATTGAAGATTCATATCGTCTATCCAAAAGTGAAGTGAAGTTGAAGTCTCGCGCCAAGTTTTAAAATCTAAAGAAGTCATCATGAGAAGAATCCAAGATCAGTATGGGGATCTACGCTTTCACATCCAAAGTCAAAAAGGTCTTTACCTTTCTGTCACATCTTTGTACAAGTCAGTAAAAGGAACTGCGCACGCAATCCAGTCCGAGATATCCGCTGCAACTCTCATCTATCAATCAAGGATAACTGACAACCTTTTGGAAAGTTCTCAAGAAGATCTTCAACGACTCTCAACGGCATTCAAATGAGTCTAACGGCTTTTTTGAAGAAGATGCCTATAAAAGGACTTCACCACAATCAGAACAAGTTGGCGAATACGCTTATCCTTCATCTACTCTGATTATTCGCTCAAATCTGATAAACTCTGTATTGTATTAAAAAATACCTCTCTGTGTAGAGGAAATCTTTGTTGATTCACTATATTTGTAAAAGTCCACTTGTGTGGCATTTTAGCCTGAGGAGGCTGTGTGTTCAAAGAATACCTGGTTTAGCCTGAGGAGGCTGTGTGTTCAAAGAATACCTAGTTGTTTAGCCTGAGAAGGCTGGGATCAAAGAATATCCGTAATAGCCGAGAAGTTGGCCGAGTTCAAAGAATACTTGTAACCATTTCACGGTTGGTAGTGAAAATTCAAGTAGTTGCCGGGTAATCGGACGTAGTCTTGTATAGACGAACCAAGATAAAAATATCGTGAATTTATTTGATTTGCTAGTTAACTAACGGGGATAAATATACCTTAACGTATATATATTAAAATCAATCTTTCAAGATAAACACTGTTTCGTCTGAACAAGCTTTGAACCCACAGACGAAACCCACAGACGAAAGGTACAGACGAAAGAAATTTTTTTTTATATATCACAATTCAACCCCCCCCCCCTTCTTGTGATTTGTCCTTTACAGTTTGGTATCGAGCTCACTCTAGGGTTGAGCGCTTAGCATATGCTAGAGGAAAGATCCGCATGGACTCACAAGGACCATCTTTCTTATGGGAGAGCCTCCATGAACAAACCTCCGGCGTTCTCGGAGATGATTATCCCTACTTGGGCGATCGCATGGAAATGTACATCAAATCCACACAAGATGTGTTTGTGGAATATCATTACCAAAGGAGATATCCCTATTGTCAAACCCGAAGGAGAATGGGAAATGAAGAATACTCAATGATGGAGCCGAACAACAAAGCTAGATATGCTCTTATGTGTGCTCTCTCCGGAACTGAGTATAACAGGTTTTGTGCCTACAAAACTGCAAAAGAACTATGGGATGCTCTAAAGATCTCATATGAAGGCACAGAAGATGTCAGAATGAGGAAAGCTGTTACGCTTCAGAGAGAATATGAAATGTTCTCTATGAAGAAAGAAGAATCCATTGATATGATGTTTGGAAGATTCCAAACAATATTGAATGGACTCACCGCTCTTGGCATCACATTCACAAAGGCCTTAACAACATAAAGATATTGGACCAGTCTTCCTCCTCCATGGGAAGCTATGTCTACTGCTAATCTCAGTTGGCGTGACATGAAGACATTAACTCTTGATGAGTTAATAGGAGCCTTAAGAGTACATGAGGTACTCTTATGTAAAAGAGATAAGATCAAGGTCCAAGAACCTATAGCTTCCATCCGTTAAAAACATCCCTAAAGAATAACCCGTCAAGAAGGACAGTAAAAGGAAGATGAAGATTCTAAAGGCTGATTCAACCGAATCAGAATCGTCTGATGAGTCGTCCGAAGACGAAGTCTCTCTTATGGCAAGACGATTTAAAAGAATGATGATGAAAAAAGGAAGAGGTCAACGCTTCTTCAAAAAGAAGGAAAAGAAATCTCTGAGTCATCCAACAAAGAAGAAAGGAGAGAAGTTGTATGTTATGAATGTAAAAAACCTGGGCATATCGAGTCAGAATGCCCTAGACTGAAAAAGAGGTGGAGCTCAAGAAAAGACAAAGGCAAGAAAAGCCTAGTAACATGGGAAAACCTCGATAGTGAAAGCTCAGAGGAATCCTCTGAAGAAGAAGAAACAACAAACATATGCCTCATGGCTGGAGATCATGTCTCAACAGAGGTAAATTACAATGAAACTTCTTCATCCTCTTCTTCGAGTCCGAGTCGAATCGAAGAAATATCATATGATACTCTTCTAGCTAACTCTCATTTTATTGCTCAAGCAATACAAAACTTGCAAAACCATGCTAAGACAAGCTTTGGAAGAGAATGCGTTTTGAAATCGAAATTGAGTTTCTAGATAAGAAAATATCAAGTGATGTTTCGTCTGAAGTCGAAAAGGATATTTTCATTCTTGAAATCGAAAGATTAAAGAAAGAAAATGAGTCCTTACTCAATGACTTAACCAAGTTTACAAAGGATCCTCCATTCTTGAAAACATTTTAAAATATGGGGAGATCACCAAGTGACAAAAGTGGACTTGGTTATGTTAAGCTGCATGACGAAAGGAAAAACAAACCTGTTTCGTCTGATCAAAAGAAAAGGAATTACAACAAGGTTCCTAACATCTACAAAAGGGCTCAAAACAAAAAGAAACCTTTGTAACTAACAAGAAAGGACCCAAAAAGATTTGGGTACCTAAGTCACTTATTGTTCTGTTGCGAGATATCCTCAATGGGAAGAGACAAGACTTCAAGCCGGTACTGACGGTGGATGCTCACGACACATGACGGGGAGACTGCCTATGTTCCAAGACCTCGACCAAGTAAAGGGTCCTGCTCTCATACGGTTCGTAAAGGTAAAATTCTTGGCATTGGGACGTTGGTAAGACACCCAATCCCCTTATCCGAACGTTTCATACGTTAAAGGTCTTAACTTCAATCTACTTAGCATAAGTCAATTTTGTGATAGTGGATATGAAGTAGCTTTTAACTCGATGAGTGTATAGTGAAGAACAAAGATAAATCCATTCTTTTTGTTGGGAAAAGAAAGAATAACCTTTATGAGGTTTGCCTTTCTCGACTCGAGTGATCGAATGTAACATGTTTGATTTCAGCAGACGATGAACGAGATATTTGACATAAAAAGCTCGGACATTTAAGTCTCAAGTATATTTCAAAAATTTCTAAGAAAGATCTCGTAAAAGGTTTGCCAAAAATATCTTGGAAAACCAATCGTCACGTGTGAATCTTGTCAAGCATGGGAAACAACTTAAAGCTTCTTTTAAATCTAAAAATGTTGTTTCCACGACAAGACCATTAATCGTTACACATTGATCTCTTTGGACCCACTCAGACTGAAAGTCTTGGAGGGAAAAGATATGGACTTGTCATTGTAGATGACTATACTAGATTTACATGGGTATATTTCCTAGCCCATAAACTTGAGTCTTTCAAGGTCTTTGAAATATTCTGCAAACGTGTTCAAAAAGAAAAAGGATTTTGTATTATGTCCCTGGTAAGGAGTGATCATGGAAAGAATTTGAAAATTCTCGGTTCAAAGCCTTTTGTTTTGAAAATGGTATATTTCACAATTTTTCGTCTCCAAGAACTCCTCAACAAAATGGAGTTGTGGAAAGGAAAAATCGTACTTTACAAGAAATGGCTAGAACTATGTTGCATGAAAGCTTTCTCACGAAATATTATTGGGCAGAAGCAATCAATACTTCCTGTTATATTCAAAACAGAATATTGATAAGACCAATTTTGAATAAGACTCCATATGAATTATGGAAAGGAAGAAGACCCAACATTTCTTACTTCCATCCTTTTGGATGTGAATGCTTTATTCTTAACACCAAACATCAACTTGGAAAGTTTGATTCAAAGGTGGTTAAAGGAATCTTTCTTGGATATTCAAATACATCTAAGGCCTATAGAGTATTTAACTCTAAGACGCAAGTTGTAGAAGAATCAATCCATGTAAAGTTTCAAAATAACTCAAAGGCTGATAAAGAAATATCAGACCTAGAAAATCTGTTTGATAATTTGCAGATTAACCCTTCTGGTCAGAATTCAAGACAAGACGATAAACAAGGGTCAGACGATACAGGGTCGACGATACAAGGGCGACGATAGATGCATGAGATTTAACCCTCTTCGTCTGATACTCATCAACAGGGAGATCAATCCACTGCAAAAACATGGAAGTTTGCATCAAACCATACAGAAGATCTCATCATTGGAGATAGATCTCAAGGTGTTCAAACAAGATCAAAAGTGAAGTATATTTCAAGCTATGCTCTTGTATCAGATCTGGAGCCAAAGAATATTGAAGATGCTCTTCAAGCAATGATTGGATTTTGGCTATGGAAGAAGAACTTAATCAGTTCACAAGGAATGATGTATGGACCCTTGTTGAAAGACCAAAGAACAAAAGCATCATTGGAACCAGATGGGTGTTCAGAAACAAGCTTGATGAAGCTGGAAAAGTGGTAAGGAACAAAGCAAGGTTAGTTGCACAAGGGTACAATCAACAAGAAGGTATTGATTTTACCGAAACCTTTGCACCGTAGCTAGATTAGAAGCTATTAGAATATTACTTGCTTTTTTGCTCACAAGAATATCGTTCTATATCAAATGGATGTAAAAAGTGCCTTTTTAAACGGTTTTATTGAAGAAGAGGTTTATGTAAAACAACCACCTGGCTTTGAGAGTTTGTCTCAGCCAGATCATGTTTTCAAACTCAAGAAAGCACTGTATGGTCTTAAACAAGCTCCTCGAGCTTGGTATGACAGACTCAGTACTTTCCTTCTTAAAAATGGTTTCTCAAGAGGAAAAGTTGATACCACTCTCTTCAAGAAAAGTGTTTCAAAAGACTTTATTATAGTCAGATCTATGTAGACGATATAGTCTTTGGAGCTACTAACTAACAACTCTTTGCAAGGATTTTTCAAAGCTAATGCAGACGAGTTTGAAATGAGTATGATGGGAGAATTAAAGTTCTTCCTAGGACTTCAAATCAGCGCACGAAAGAAGGAATCTACATCCATCAACAAATACACTAAGGAACTTATCAAGAAGTTCAAAATGGAGAACTCCAAGCCTATGAAGACCCCAATGCATTCGTCTGGAGCAAATCTCAACAAGGATGAGTCAGGTAAGTCTGTTAATCAGACGATATACAGAGGTATGATTGGCTCACTCCTTTATTTAACTACAAGCGGACGACATTATGTTTAGTGTCCTGTCTCATGCGCGCGTTTTCAATCGATCCCAAAGAATCTCATTTACAAGTGTAAAGAGAATTCTTAGATATCTTGTTGGAACAACTAATCTCTCGTTTGTTTTATAAGAGAAATAGTGATTTCAGTTTAAGAGGCTTTTGTGATGCGATTATCTTGGAGATAAAGTGGAGAGAAAAAGCACAAGTGGTGGATGTAAATTCCTTGGATCATCACTAATATCTTGGTCAAGCAAGAAACAAAACTCCATTGCACTCTCAACAATCAAGGACGAGTATATCGGCGGTATGGGGTGTTGTTCACAGTTACTATGGATAAAACATCAACTGGAAGATTACTCCAGGTTTGAGAATCTTATACCAGTATTCTGTGATAACACAAGTGCAATCAATCTCAGCAAAAATCCTATTCAACATTCAAAAGCTAAACATATTGAAATTCGTTTTCATTTCATAAGAGATTATGTCCAAAAAGGTATTTTCGATATACAGTTTGTTCAAACTGATTTTCAATGGGCAGATATATTTACAAAAGCTTTAGATGAAACACGATTCAATTTCATTAAAGAAAATCTTGGAATTATTTCTTTGAATGATTGAAAATTGTTTCGTCTGAATGATTAATTGAATTTGTTCCGTCTGTATATTTTGTTCCGTCTGTACATTTTGTTCCGTCTGTACATTACTTCGTGTTAAGACGAAACAAACATGCCTGATCAAGTTGAATAGTTCTTGTGGTTAAATTCAAATGACAAAGAATCGTTATTTTTTAATAAGTTTATCTCAAGTGTGCGAGGGACAAGTTAAAAGAGAGCAATAAATGTGTCTGTCATTTATTGCACTATTTTAGGACAATGATGAGCATGCGCCGTGAATTGCAGAGGTCAAATCAATCATTGAAAAGGCAATGATGTGGACATGTCAAATCAAGGATAGTTTTCAATGGACACGTCAAAAAGGGTGAATTTCAAAATATGTTTCGTCTGAAGAATTGCAACAGTTTTTTTTATTCTCACTTATAAATACTCTTGAAATATAACTCTTTTATTCTTTACTGCGATTTGAAACTGCTTGAATTCTCTGAAAACCTAAAAACTCACTAAGTTTTTCACTCTCTAGTTTTTCAAACGACAACAATGGCCGCCAAGAACACCAAGGGAACCAAAACCGCTGAAGCAACCTTTTTCGCTCAAGACTTGTTCTTACCTAGCAAGTGGATCTCAAGAGAGACCTTACAGAGTGTCTCTGAAAGGGCATTGAAGATCTTTGACCAAGGCCGGTTGGATGGGCTTCGGCGAGACGAAAGGCCCATGGGCGATGGAGGCATACGCCGAGTTTTGGAGCGATGCCGAGAGAGTTTGATGATGGGATTGTTGGCACTATTGACAACAAAGAATACATCATCACCGTTGATACCATTTCTTTGAAACAGAAACGCAAGACCGAAGGCGCTTCTACTCTCCCAACCTGGGAGAAGAATGAATCGGAGGAGCATGTTAACAAAATGCTATATTTGAAGAAACCCAACTCTGAAGATCCCAAGTCCTTCAGATCTGGAAAACTCGCTCCTACTGCAAGAATCATCCATAACCTCTTATATAACATCTTTACGCCAAGGACTGGTTCGAGGGACAATGTAAGTTTTCGAGATAGATTCTGCATCTTCTATTGTCTAAGGAAAACAAGATTGAGTCTTCCTCACATCATTCTCGACCACTGGGTGAGTGCGTTGAAGAATCGGAACTTTCGCAGAAAGAGTAGCATCCCCTACGCCACTCCCTTCTCCACCATCATCATCAACCAGGGTTTCGATACCACTGGAGTCACGTGGCACCCTGAAGGAAAAGAAGTAAAGGCTAGCACCTTTGCTAAGATGCACCTCACCCCAAGCCTTCTCCTTCATTCATCAAATGAGGAAACCCCTCTTTCACCCATCACCAAAGAGCCACACAGAGCACGTATCAAGCGAGCTAAGCCCCAAACACAAGCCCAAACACCATCCCAAACACAAGCTCAAACACCGTCCGAAGCAAAACCTAAACACAAACCCAAACACTTCCACCTTCTTCCCTTCCATCTGTAACTATATCTGAAGTTCCTTTCGAGAATGTTCTTGAGGAACCCCTCAAGAAAAAGAAGAGGACAACCAGAGTCAAGCATGTTGCTGACAAGAAACATGCTCAGACGATATCCCTAAGTGAAGTTGAAGGGGTCACCCTATCGTCTGTAGCAGTTCCGTCTGTAAAGATCCTCACAGACGAAGAAAAGCAGAGGAAAGATGCAGAAGAAAAAGCAAAAGCTAGGAAGCTTGCGCTTGAGAAAGCTGCTAAGGGCAAGGAGAAAATGAAGCAAAAGCTTGCGTCTGTGATAGTTGGTGAGACAGACGAAGAAAGAATGCTGAAAGAAGCCAAGAAAGCCTCTATTTTGCTTCAAGCTAAGAGAGAGAGAATCTTTCTAGAAAGCACTCAAGGCATTGGATCGTCTGAGGGAGCACCTGCTCAAGCAACCTCAGAGGGCATCAATAGTGAAGAAACAGCCCAGATCCAAAAAGACAATGCCCAGCTTGCGGAGGAGTTGGAGAATATGCTAAGTGAAGAAGTCTCTACAATTGAGACTCTTTCATCTACAACACTCCCAGACGAACAAATGACAACTGCTTCTGAGCCAATTGTTGCGTCTCCGCTAAATGCTTGCCTAACACAGACGTTTCCTGCTGCGTCTGTAGAAGAAGAAGGAGCACTTCACAGTCAGATGATGGAGTTTCCGTCTGAAGACATCATACTTGTTGAAGATGCAAGTTCTTCGTCTGATGAAGAAGATTCAAGAATGGATGCATCAAGGGGAAGAGTACATGCTGAAGTGGTTAATCCAGAAGACTTACCCCCTAAGCACAAGGTGGACTATTCATTTCTAAATGAATTAGTCATGAGAAGATATGCAGAAAGCACCTGTGCAGAGAGACCAATCAAGCCAGATTGGATCATTGGAGCGAAGTTTGATGAAGCCTCCAATGAAGCCGAATCGTCCGAACACCGCTCAATTAGCGACGATGAAGACTTGTATATAAAGAATACACCATACATAGAGTCAAGAACCCTTATCGGACAGAGGAAAGAAGGGATTCACCGGGGAGATTTGTCAACCCCATTATATACGATAAGTCCTTGAAGCCAGCTGACTTTGATGAAAATGCTTTTTATTCTCCAGAGGAGCAACGCAAATGGTTGAAGCGTCTGCCCTGGGACACTTTGGCTAATCTAAATATCAAGGGACTAGAAAGCATAAAGGCATATAAGGATCATCTTGCTGCGTTGGAGATTGAAGGACCAACACTTGGATATGAACCCCACATTCCACATAGAAACAATCCAAAGTGGAGGTTGCGATACAAGACCAATGCACCAGTTTTTCATCACTGTACAAATGGTGACATTGACTCTCTCCGCTATGAGCCAAAGCACTGCAAACACTGGCATCTTGACGCAATAGATCGCCATGATCCGATACCATTCACAATTCCCCTCAATCAAACAGAGTATGTTGGTTTAGGCCACTCTCTAGGAATTGTGCTCCCATGGACGAGACCTCATTGCTCTGGGATCAACCCACGCTACTCTCTTCTTCTAGATGAGTATGAAGACCCTGAAGAACTTGCTCATTCCCTCCCAGCAGACTACAATCTACCTTTCAGGATGATGGCTGGTGCATATCGAAGGGAAGCAAAGGAAAGAATCATATCTATCTCCCACGTCGATCGTCAAGCTATTAAGGATAGAAGATACTTTCCATTCATGTTGGGTTCTCAGTTTTCTTCTCTGGTGACAGACGAAACAAAGTACTATATCGTCTTAGACAGAAAAAGACCATGCTTGGTCAGGTATCTGGCTAAGGGAAAAGAAAAGAAGGTTTCGTCTGTAGCTGATCATTGCTCTGGAACCATTTTTGATGAAGACTCTTCTGTCTGTGGCAGGGTGTTCCCTGGAAGTTCATTTGTATATTCTCAGGAACAGCCACTGCTTGAAGTGTCTATACCAACCAAATGGTATACTCATCAATGGGACCAGACCTTCTCTGCCTACCTTGTTCTTCCACTGTTCACACTGCATCTGAAGAAGAAAAAGCCAGTGCTTATCATTGATGATAGTGAACCTTTTGTGGAACTACCTCAAACACCAATGGTACAACTTGAAGATTCGGTGGAGGTTGTTGAAGCTCATATTAAAGAAGCTGAGGAGTATAAGACTCTGAAGCGGAAGTATGATGCTTTGGAAGGTGACTGTGAGCACTTGAAGCAAAAGAACAGAGAGCTTGAGGAAAACCAAGCCTCTCTATCATCTGAAGTGCAGCAGCTCAAGGACATTGTGATGGCCCTGCTTCACAACAAGCCTAAGCCTTCCTCTTGATCATGTTTTGATGATCACAGCCCAAGGGGAAGAGAAAGATGAGAAAAGGAGGAGAAAACAGCCCAAGGGGGAAGAGAAAGAAGATAGCATAACCCAAGGGGGAGTCTAGCCCAAGGGTAAGTATCGTCTGAGGGGGAGCAAGAGCAAACACAAGAGCGAGCAAGAGCAAGGAAGTATCGTCTTAGGGGGAGTGAGATTGTTGTAATATTTTTTTTCAGTATAGAATATACAATGTAATTTTATTATTTCATTTGTTATCATATACATTGTAATTCTTTATTGTTTTCTGCTTTGAATACCATTGTAATAATCTGATTACATCACATTGATGTAACAAACATTTATAAAGAGGTATTTTTAAAACATCGTCTTGATGTAAACGGCTCATAAACTCTTTGTTTTCGTCTAACAGTGTTTTATGCAGAATTTCGTGGTATGGTCTGTAATCATCAAAAAGGGGGAGAATGTTAAATCAAGATTTGTTAGATCAAGAAAAGTCCCTAAGTTTTGATAAATTACAGCACAGACGAAACCAAGCAATCAAGACTTGCATAGACGAAACCAGCACAGACGGAAGATAGCCCTTCAAAGTTTGAAGTGTTAGCCATGCCCGTCCACAAGCCAAGACATCGACGATATGGCATTGCATTTAAAGAAGACTACTCAAGTTGAAGTCCTTCGTCTGTCCAAAAGAAGCTTAAGACGAAAGGATAAGACAGAACAACATCATTGAAGATTCATATCGTCTATCCAAAAGTGAAGTCAAGTTGAAGTCTCGCGCCAAGTTTTAAAATCTAAAGAAGTCATCATGAGAAGAATCCAAGATCAGTATGGGGATCTACGCTTTCACATCCAAAGTCAAAAAGGTCTTTACCTTTCTGTCACATCTCTGTACAAGTCAGTAAAAGGAACTGCGCACGCAATCCAGTCCAAGATATCCACTGCAACTCTCATCTATCAATCAAGGACAACTGACAACCTTTTGGAAAGTTCTCAAGAAGATCTTCAACGACTCTCAACGGCATTCAAATGAATCTAACGACTTTTTTGAAGAAGATGCCTATAAAAGGACTTCACCACAATCAGAACAAGTTGGCGAATACGCTTATCCTTCATCTACTCTGATTATTCGCTCAAATTTGATAAACTCTGTATTGTATTAAAAAATACCTCTCTGTGTAGAGGAAATCTTTGTTAATTCACAATATTTGTAAAAGTCCACTTGTGTGGCATTTTAGCCTGAGGAGGCTGTGTGTTCAAAGAATACCTGGTTTAGCCTGAGGAGGTTGTGTGTTCAAAGAATACCTGGTTGTTTAGCCTGAGAAGGCTGGGATCAAAGAATATCTGTAATAGCCAGAAATGGCTGAGTTCAAAGAATAAACACTGTTTCGTCTGAACAAGCTTTGAACCCACAGACGAAACCCACAGACGAAAGGTACAGACGAAAGAAAATTTTTTTATATATCACAATTCAACCCCCCCTTCTTGTGATTTGTCTTTTACAGATAACACAAGTGCAATCAATCTCAGCAAAAATCCTATTCAACATTCAAAAGCTAAACATATTGAAATTCGTTTTCATTTCATAAGAGACTCTGTCCAAAAAGGTATTTTCGATATACAGTTTGTTCAAACTGATTTTCAATGGGCAGATATATTTACAAAAGCTTTAGATGAAACACGATTCAATTTCATTAAAGAAAATCTTGGAATTATTTCTTTGAATGATTGAAAATTGTTTCGTCTGAGTTATTGATTGAATTTGTTCCGTCTGTACATTACTTCGTGTTAAGACGAAACATTGCGTCTGATCAAGTTGAATAGTTACTGTGGTAAAATTCAATAGACGCAACTGTTACTTTTTAATAAGTTTATCTCAAGTGTGCAGGGACAAATTAAAGAGAGCAATAAATGTGTCTGTCATTTATTGCACTATTCTAGGACAATGATAAGCACGCGCCGTGAATTGCAGAGGTCAAATCAATCATCGAAAAGGCAATGATTTGGATATGTCAAATCAAGGACAGTTTTCAATGGACACGTCATAAAAATGGGCAGTTTTTCAAAATCTCTTTCGTTTGATGAATTGCAATCGTTTTTAACTGTTACCTATAAATACCTTTGAAAGTTCTCTCTTTTACTCTTTACAATATTTCGCTATTGCTATCGTCTGAAGAACTTACAAAACCCTTACTCACAAAACCCTTTCTCTCTCTAGTTTTTCAAACAACAACAATGGTCGCCAAGAACACCAAGGGAACCAAAACCGCTGAAGCAACCTTTTTCGCTCAAGATTTGTTCTTGCCAAGCAAGTGGATATCAAGGGAAACTCTGGAGATAGTTTCAAACAGAGTGGTGAAGATGTTTGACCACACTGGGTAGATGGGCTTTGCTGAGACCAAAGGCCCATGGCTGATGGAGGCAAACGCTGAGTTCTGGAGCGACGCGAAAGAGTTTGATGATGGCATTGTTGGCATTATTGACAACAAAGAATACATCATCACTGTTGATACCATCGCTGAGGCCGGAAATTGCAAGGCCGAAGGACGCTTCTATAACAACTGGATGAAGAACGAGAATGAGGAGCATGTCAACAAATGTATCTACGGGAAGATTCCTAAATCTGAAGACCCCAAAGATTTCAGAGCAGGAAATCTATGTACCTCAGCACGAATCATCCACAACTTGCTGTTCAATATCTTCACACCAAGGACAGGGTCTCGTGATAATGTCAGTTTCAGAGACAAATTCTGCATTTATTACTGCCTAAGGAAGGGAAGAATGAGTCTTCCTCACATTATTCTCGACCACTGGGTGAGTGCGTTGAAGAATCGGAACATTCGTAGGAAGAGTAGCATCCCCTACACCACTCTCTTCTCCACCATCATCATCAACCAGGGTTTCAATGCCACTAGAGTCACATGGCACCCTGAGGGAAAAGAAGTGAAGGCTAGCACCTTTGCTAAGATGCACCTCACTCTAAGCTTTCTCCTTCGTTCACCAAATGAGGACACCCCACTATCACCCATCACCAAAGAACCACACAGAGCCCGTATTAAGCGCGCTAAACCTCAAACACAAGTCCAAACACCGTCCGAAACACAACCCCAAACACAAACCAAAACCCAAACCCAAACACTTCCGCCTCCTTCTCTTCCATCTGTAACTGTATCTGAGATGCCTTTTGAGATGTTCTTGAGGAACCCCTCAAGAAAAAGAAAAGGACTATCAGAATCAAGCACATTAGTGCTAAAACAAAGACACAGACGATATCCCCTAGTAAAGATGAAGGGGTTAAGGTATCGTCTAAGGGTGCTTCGTCTGTGAAGATACTAACAGACGAAGAAAAACAAAGGAAAGACGTAGAAGAAAAAGCAAAAGCTAGGAAGCTTGCGCTTGAGAAAGCTGCTAAAGGCAAGGAGAAAATGAAGCAAAAGCTTGCGTCTGTTATAGTTGGTGAGACAGACGAAGAAAGAATGCTGAAAGAGGCCAAGAGAGTCTCTATTTTGCTTCAAGCTGAGAGAGAAAGGATCTTTCTCGAAAGCGTTCAAGGCATTGGATCATCTGAGGGAGCATCTGCTCAAGCAATCTCAGAGGGCATGAACAGTGAAGAGACAGCCCAGATCCAAAAAGATAATGCCCAGCTTGCGGAGGAGTTAGAAACCATGCTGAGTGAGGAAATCTCCACAATGGAGGTCTGTCCTTCACCTTTACTCCAAGACGAACTTAGGGCAAGCCCTATTGTTGCGTCTCCGCTGAACACATCCCTTGCACAGACGATACATGCTGCGTCTGAGGAGGCATCACACCCACAGACGATGGACATTCCGTCTGAAGACCTAGTGCTGATTGAAGATGTTGATTCTTCATCTGATGAAGATCAACTTGAGGTTTCAAAGGTCTATGCCTCTTGGGAAAGGTCACATGCTGAAGTGATTAATCCAGAAGACTTACCCCCAAAGCACAAGATGGACTATTCGTTCCTAAACGAATTAGTCATGAGAAGATTTGCATAGAGCACCTGTGCTGAAAGACCAATCAAGCCAGATTGGATCATTGGAGCGAAGTTTGATGAAGCCTCCAATGAAGCTGAATCGTTTGAGCCTGCTTCATTAGCAGACGATGAAGACTTGTACATACAGAATACACCATACATAGAGCTGAAGAACCCTTATCAGTACAGAGGAAATAAGGGATTCCAGCTGAAGAAATCTGAAAACCCCATTCTTTACAACAAGTCCCTAAAGCCAGAAGATTTTAATGAAGATTTTGTCTATTCACCAGAGGAGCAACGCAATTGGTTGAAGCGTCTGCCCTGGGACAAACTGACATCACTAAATATCAAGGGACTGGAGAAACTAAAAGAATACAAGGATCATCTTGCTGCGTCTGAGATTGAAGGACCAGCACTTAGCTATGAACCTTACATCCCACAAAGAAAGAATTCAAGATGGAAGGCTCAGATTGAAATGAACGCTCCAGTTCTTCATCACTGTAGATTTGGAGACAATGAATCCAACTGTTATGAGCCAAAAGATTGCACACATTGGCATCTTGACGCTCTAACTAGCCATGATCCTTTGAAGTTCACAATTCCACTCAACCAAACAGAGTATGTTGGTTTAGGCCACACTCTAGGAATTGTGCTCCCTTGGACGAGACCCCATTGCTCTGGGATTCATCCAAGGTACTCCATCCTCCTTAACGAATATGAAGACCCTGAAGATTTTGCCCACTCCCTTCCTGAAGATTACAATATACCTTTCGCATTGATGGCCAAAGCATATCGGAGAGAAGCTAAGGAAAGAAACATTTCCTTTCTTCATATAGAGCGACAAGCTGAGAAGAACTACAGAGATCTTCCTCTTTTGATTGAATCTCAGTTTTCCTCACTGGTGACAGACGAAACCAAATATTATATCGTCTTAGACCGAAAGAGGCCATGCTTGGTAAAATATTTGGCTAAGGGGAAGGAAAAGAAGTATTCGTCTGAAACCACTGCCAAACATTGCTCTGGAACCATCTTTGATGAGAAGGACTCCTCGTCAGATGTGGCAAAGTGTTCCCGGCGCCGCATTTGTATATTCTCAGGAACAACCACTTCTTGAAGTATCCATTCCAACCAAGTGGTATACCTATCAATGGAACCGGAACTTCACAGCCTACCTCGATCTTCCTCTTTTCACAATGCGTCTGAAGAAATCACCCAGAGTGGTCATCATTGATGACACTATACCGTTTGTGGAGGAGCCTCAAACACCGCAAGTGCCAATTGATGATGTGGTGGAGGTTGCTGAGGCTGATGAGGAGATGCCCAAGGCAGCTGATATTGAAGTTTGAGGAGTATAAGACTCTGAAGCGCAAATATGAGGCTTTGGAAGAAGATTGTGAGCACTTGAAAGCAAAGAACAGAGAACTTGAAGAAAATCACGCTTCTCTATCATCTCAAGTGCAGCAGCTTACAGACGTTGTCATGACCCTGCTGAACAAAAAGCCAAAACCTTCTTCTTGATCAGAGTTTTGATGATCACAGCCCAAGGGGAAGAGAAAAGAAAGCATAATCCAAGGGGGAGAGCCTAACCCAAGGAAAAGAAGAATGGTACAAAGCAAAGTATAATCCAAGGGGGAGAGCCTAACCCAAGGGAAAGAAGAATGGTACAAAGCAAAGTCTGAGGGGGAGCAAGGAAGAAAAGCTTCGTCTGAGGGGGAGAAACAAGAACAAGGAGTATCGTCCTAGGAAGTTATACTGTTGTATTATTGTAAATTTTTTTTTTGCTCAGATATTCATTGTAATTCTTTATTGTTTTCTGCTTTGTAATACCACTGTAATATTCAACTCTGATTACATCACATTGATGTAACAATAAATCATAAAGAGGTATTATTCAGAAAACATCGTCTTGATGTAAACGCTCATTAAACCTGTTTGTTTCTTTAACTATGTCTTATGCAGATTTTCGTGGTATGGTCTGTAATCATCAAAAAGCGGGAGTATGTTAGATCAAGAATGTCCCTAAGTTTTGACTAATTACAGAACAGACGAAACAAGCCATCAAGACTTGACAAGACGAAACAGGCAACAGACGGAACATGATCCTTCAAAGTTTGAAGTGTTACGTCTGTCCAAGAGCCAAACCATCAGACGATACTGGCACAGACGAAAGAAGACTACTCAAGTTGAACACCTTCGTCTGTCCAAGAGTGAAGCTTAAGACAAAAGGGATGAGACGAAACAAAGAAGTTTGAAGACTCATTCCGTCTATCCAAAAGTGAAGTTCAGTTGAAGTCTCGCGCCAAGATTTAAAATCTAAAGGAGTCATCATGAGAAGAATCCAAGATCTGTATGGGGATCTACGCTTTCACATCCAAAGTCAAAAATGTCTCTACCTTTTTGTCACATCTCTGTACAAGTCAGTAAAAGAAACTGTGCACACAATTCAGTCCGAGATATCCGTTGCAACTCTCATCTATCAATCAAGGACAACTGACAACCTTTTTGGAAAGTTCTCAAGAAGATCTCCAACGACTCTCAACGACATTCAAATGAGTCTAACGGCTATTTGAAGAAGATACCTATAAAAGGACTTCACCACGACCAGAACAAGTTGGCGAATACGCTTATCTGTTATCTTTAAGAATTCGCTCACTGTCAAGCTCTGTTATTGAAAACACCTCTCTGCGTAGAGGAAAAACTTTGTTTTTCTTAAAACATCTTTCAAAGTCCACTTGTGTGGCATTTTAGCCTGAGGAGGCTGTGTTTCAAAGAATACCTTTGTATTAGCCTGTGGAGGCTGGGTTCAAAGAATACCTTGTTGGTTTAGCCTAAGAAGGTTGAGATCAAAGAATATCTGTAATAGCCAGAAGTGGCTGGGTTCAAAGAATACTTGTAAACCATTTCACGGTTTGTAGTGAAAACTCAGTGGTTGTTGGGTAACTGGATGTAGTCTTGTATAGACGAACCAGTATAAAAATATCTGTGCATTTATTTTATCTGCTAGTTAACTAACGGGGATAAATATACTTTAACGTTTATATATTAAAATCAATCTTTCAAGATAAACATTGTTTCGTCTGAACAAGCTTTGAACTCACAGACGAAACCCACAGACGAAAGGTACAGACAAAAGAAATTTTTTTTAGAAATCACAATTCAACCCCCCTTCTTGTGATTTGTCTTTTACAACAAGATATTCTTTGCTCTCAGCCTTCTCAGGCTAAACAACCAAGGTATTCTTTGAACCCAGCCTCCACAGGCTAATACAAAAGGTATTCTTTGAAACACAGCCTCCTCAAGCTAAAGTACCACACAAGTGGATTTGAAAAGATGTTTGAAAACAAAGATTTTCCTCTTCACAGAGAGGATTTTACAGTAAAGTTTTTAGCACAGAATTGAGCGAATTCTCAGAAGATGGGATAAGAGAAGCGTATTCGCCGACTGATTCTTGATGCTGTGAAGTCCTTTTATAGGCATCTTCTTCAAATAGCCGTTAGACTCATTTGAATGCCGTTGAGAGTCGTTGAGAAATCTTCTTGAGAGCTTTCCAAAAGATTGTCAGTTGTACTTGATTGATTGATGAAGAGTCGCAGCGGATATAGCGGACTAGATTGTGCGCAGTACTTTTTCTGACTTGTACAGAGATGTGACAAAAGGTGAAGACCTTTTTGACTTTGATGTGTAAGCTCGAATCCCTATACTGATCTTGGATGCTTCTCGTGAGTACTTCTTCAGATTTGAAATCTTGGCGCGAATGACTCAACTTGACTTCACTTTTGTACAGACGATGTATTTCTTCAGTCTTCAATTGTTGTTGTTTTGTCTCATCCTTTGGACAGACGAAGGGCTTTAGCTTGAGTAATCTTCTTCCGTCTGTGCATGTATCGTCTGATGGCTTGGCTTTTGGACAGACGCAGAATTTCACCTTTGAAGGGTCATGTTTTCGTCGTGTTAGTTTCGTCTTAGCAAGTCTTGGGTAGCTTGGTTTCGTCTGTCTTGTAATTAATCAAAATCTTGAGAAGTTAATCATCCTTGATCTAACAACTATCATCATCACTATCACCATCATTGTTAGATCAAGGAGATTAACGTTTCTAAGTTTTGATTAATTACAAGACAGACGAAACATCTCAAACAAGACATTAAAAACAAAGTTAAACGGAACAAGCACAGACGGAAGATGACCCCTTATAATTGAAGTCATTCGTCTGTCTCAAAGCCAATTCTTCAGACGTAAGGATAGACATAACTTTTTAGACGAAGCTTACAAGTCAATCTTAAGACTGAAGATTTACACCGTCTGTCAAGAGAGTGAAGTACAATATGAGTAACTCACGCCAATTTCAAATCTACTAAAGTACTCATAAGAGCTTCCAAGATCAGTATGGGGATTCGAGCTTACATATGCAACACGAAAAGGTTTCTCCTTTTTCAAGAAAATCTCTGTACAAGCCAGAAAAAGGACTGAGCACACCATCAAATCCGCTGCGCACACTATCTATCACTTGATTGCACTCTGACACCTTTTTGGACTGCACTTGGAGAAAGCTCAACGAAATTCTTCTGTCTCTAATGGATATATGAAGACTCTGCCTATAAAAGGACTTCACTCTTCCAAGTTTCAGTTGGCGAACACGCTTATATTGCTAAGACTTTATGTTTTCGCTCAGTGCTACTTTTGAACTTTATTGTATATCTCTCTCTACGAAGAGAAACTTTTCTTTCATAGAAAACTTTGTAAATCCACTTGTGTAGTGTTTTAGTCTGAGGAGGCTGTGTGTTCAAAGAATACCTGATTGTTTAGCCTGAGAATGATGTGTTCAAAGAATATCTTGTATTACCCAGAAGTGGCTGAGTTTAAACAATACTTGTAACCATTTCGCGGTTTGTAGTGAAAACTCAATTGTTGCTGGGTAACTGGACGTAGTCTTGAATAGACGAACCAGTATAAAAAATACTTGTGTTTATCTTCTTTAAGTTTGTAACTAACAAGGATAATCAACTTATAATATCTGTCCATTAAAATCAATCTTTAAAGATAAAAATTATTTCATCTAAACCTGTTTAAACTAACAGACAAAAAATCTAAATTTTTTATATAACACAAATCCCTTGTTATGTTTTATCTTTTATAATCATCATCATTATTACCATCATTCTATCATTTTATAATTCATATTTTAATACATACTACACCTTAGATAAGATTAATATTTATATTATTTTTTATTTTATTGTGTTTCTATCCTCTAGTGTATCCCATCTTAGCATTAAATATACCTTAAAAATTTTGTACAAATATCACGAAACAATGAACTTTTTTACAATAAAAATTGTATCCGTAGTACTTTTTATAATGTTTTCCTTTTTATGTTTAATTTAATTAATAAATTATTAGATTTCTCAAGCAAATAATTAGTTTAAGTATTAATTGAGAACAAACAAATTGAAGACTTGCTTCAATTACTCGTAAGAGTATATACAAAACACTTGAAATTTTACAAGAGAAATTAAAGATCAAGAATCACCTTTCAACTTAAACAAAAGAATTTCTAAAATATAGTAATACATAAGAAACTTTATACAAAACAACTTAAAAATTTAAATTTCGATACTATTAGTTTTGTGAAGCATAAACTATTTCTTTTTTATAAAAATTTAACCATAAAATTTATTAAAATAAACTAAAAGAAAATTATTGAAGTTATAAAACTATTTTTATATATAGATCTGCATAAGTTTTATAAAAGGTCAATCAAACACCCCTTATTATATTTGGATTTAGTAATACTCGATCACGAGATTTATTCGACGAAATTAGGAATATATTTGTCATGGATTAGTAAGAACATCGAATATTCAAATTTTCTCTGCCATCCATTTGAAAAAAAAGAGAGTATTATATTCAATAACTTAGAGCTTATAAAAAAATTCAACAACTTAGAAGATTTTGAATATTTGATTCAATATAAAGGAATGAAAAGAAGTCATAGAATTATAATTTTAGAGTCAATGAAATATCATATTTGTTTCGTCAATTTTTTGTTGTTCATGAAATCAAATAATAATATGATTTGAGTTCGAATTCAATTTTTTAGTAGATAAATAATTCATATTCTCATATAAATTTTCATCGACATTGATTCACCCTTAGCAAAAATGAAGAAAGAAATGGCACCCTGTTCTTTAGATAAAAAAATTAAAATTTGTGCTTAGATCTATGTTTGAAGATAAGGAGGGGACATCTACTCCACTGTAGAATAGAATATCATAGATTTAATAATGAATAAAGCAACTTACATTGAAGATTAACAACCGATCCCTCCAAATTTTTATAATCAAGTTATTATATTACAACCAACCAAATGTGCTAACTTATCAACAAGAGAATTATTTTATTTAATTTTGTACTATGCTAAAAAATAAGAGAGAAATTAAGAACTTTAAGTGTGACTAAATTTCATATTAAACATAAATTTTATAATTAATTTAAAAGATTGAAATATGTGAGAATATCTCAGGATTCTATTAAAGAACTAGATACCTTAATTATAGTGTTTTAAAACTTTAAAAAATTAAACCTAACAAAATATAAAACAAACACTCCGCCAAAAGATAAAAATAATAGAACAAACAAAAATGTGTTGCAATTCCCCTACCCACCCCACGAACCTTCTGTTTTCTGTATAACACCTGTTCTAATTGATTAATTAATTAAACATATGAAAATGATTGAAGCATAAAGCATTTATGTGTTACAGGTTAACCATGACATCTTTTGCCCACCATGCACTGAATACACTCATTAAAAGAAAAAAAAATATCAAAGAAAATAAATTAAAACGAGGAAATAATTTTACGATAGTAATATCAAATAATATAAAAGTTTACTAGATGACTATGTAAAAACATCAACGTTTTTTGCCAGTTATCACAATTTATGAAATCATATTATTTTGAGTGCAGTAAAAATAACTAAAAGCGTTATTACTAAATTTTTTAACAGTAGAAAGAATTTGTCAATGTTCTACTCTGTCAAGGAAAAAAAAACCGTAAAAAGAAAAATACTAAATTAAAACACTTGTTTAGTACTAAATTGTAGTTATCAAGCAAATGGATTAAACGAGAGGTCACTTCAATTGAATATATAATTATTGTCTTAATCATTCGTCTTAAGAAGAATTTAGTTGGGTTATTATCTTAAAAATATGTTTTTAATTTTAGAAGAAGAGACTCAGTCTAGAAAAGATAACATGCGCGGATGTTTCGTCTTATCTCGCGAGAAGAGAAGACGACGATTTACCGGCGCGCCAAGTCTCAACCGAAACCTGGCATATTCGTCACGACATACCCCACCATGCGCGAATTAATTTCCTCATATAAAACTAACGTACAAATAAAATAAAAATATATAAATAAATAAATATTCCCCGAGCTTATGCTTATCCCAATTTCGCTTTGTTTGTTTCGTTCCCTTGCACTTTTCGCACGCAGACAGACACACCCACCACCCAAGTATTCAAATAACAATAACCGATTATTTAAAAATAAATTAACAAATAAAAAAGAAAAGAAAGAAGAGGGTGGTGGTGGGTCTTGGAATTTTCATTCTGTTTTAGTTATTGTAAACCTCCACTTCACCTTCTTACATACTAGAGTTCAACGTGAAGTGTACACTGCACACTTTCTCCTTTTCCCCTTCATACTTGTTCGCCTTTTCGCATTTTCTTGCAACTAGAACCGCATCGCTTGTGGTTCTAGGGTTTTGCAGCCATGGGAACTGCCTGGAGGCAATTGAAGGTTATGCTCCGCAAGAATTGCCTCCTCAAAATTCGTCATCCTTTAGTTACTGCCGCTGAGGTTCTTTTTTTCTTCTTTTTCTTGTTCTTCTCAATTTCATCCTTGTCTTTTCTCTACACGTTTCTCTCTCACTTGTTCCTTACTCTCGCTCTTTTTCATTACTTTGAATTTGATCCTCTGCTTAATCTCATCCATTTGCTTTTGTTCCATCATATGTTTTTATTTTTCTTTCTAGCTTCTTGATTATCTGTTTTTATCGGTTTAGTTCCATGATATTGCTTCTTCTTGTTTTTTTTTTTTTTTTCTTTTCTGTTCTTTCTAGCTTCTTGATTATTTATTTTCTTCTTCTTATTTATTTTTAACCGTCGCTTTTTATGGCTTTGATACAATTTTTTGATAATTTTTGGGTTATGTAATGCAATGTAATGTTTTTGATAATTTCTATATGTACGCATTACCAATTTTTTGATAATTTTTCAGGTTTATGTAATGTGATGTTTATTTTTTTGTATATATGTGTGTGTGCATGCATTGACCTATTTTTTTGAAGTGTGTTTAAGGTTTTGAATGTGTGTGCGTGTGTTTGTTGGTTTCTCCTCCGAGTGCATTTTGTTTTGGTGAAGAAGGATTGGTGAATACTGGAATTCTGACATGTATTACTCAATCCTTGGCAGATTTTGCTTCCTACGATTGTGTTGTTGCTGTTAGTAGCTGTAAGGACACAAGTGGATACACAAATTCATTCAGCTCAACCGTTAGTGTTTCTATTCATTACTCTCTCTATGTTTTATTTATTTATTTACCTTCTTCTCTCTGTACTCTGTTGCATGGAGAATTAAGGAAGGTTTTAATTTATGTTTCTAATATGAATTTTGAATTTGGTTTTGAAAACTGGTATGTTAAGGAAGTAAAAGTAATTGAAATGACTTCAAACAAAGGTTTCAATTATGTTTTTAACATAAATTTTGAGTTTCATTTTGAATACTGGTATATTGAGGAAGTAAAAGTATAAGTACATGGAAATGACTTTAGGCAGCTGGTCTATGTGGTGGGAAATGGAAGTGAATGTTGTTCCTTGTTGAATATTTTCACATTTAATATTTTTTGAGGGAGGAGTAAAGTTTATGTTGGAATGGAACAGGCACATTCAAAAAGATATGTTTGTGGAAGTTGGCAAAGGTATCTCCCCCAACTTTCAACAAGTTTTGGCATCGTTGTATGATAGTGGAGAGTATTTAGCCTTTGTGCCTGATACCAATGAGACGAAGCTGTTGATAGACGTAGTGTCAATAAAATTTCCACTCTTGAAGGTACCCATTCATTCATTGTCTTATACTATTTGATTTTCTAAGCTTAATTTATACCTGATATGTGCATGGAATAATTTGATTTGACTCCTCCAAATTGCTTAACTGTACCCCTTTCCAAGCCTGAGCTGTACTGTGGCTGAGTGCTTGAAGGCAGTTTTTCTCTGTGTCATGCATTGTTGCACACTTAAACCCCTTCTCTGGCTGTTCCATTTTTATATTTTGGCTACATGTTTTTGACTTCTTTATCAGTTCTATCTGGTTAGTTGTTCCTTTCTTATATTTCTTTGTCACTTCTAAGAGCAATAGACTGCTAAGTTGTCTTCACTGGTTTTTCTGTAATACAAAATTCAATGAAAAAGTATTTCTTTGTTGTCACTTCTAAGAGCAATCACTGCTAAGTTGCATTTTGATTAAACTAATTCTGAGAAAAATAATTAAAAAATTGAGATTGTGATTATCCGGAAGATCGATGCATCATAGAATACAATTTACATTTTGCCCTTTTTCATTTAATACAAGTCTTAATGTGAAAAATAATTTTGGCATTTGAAACAAGTTAACTAGTGTATACCAAAAAAATGTTAACCAGTGGCAGCTATTATCGTTGAAAAGCTTAGCTTCTCAGAGCACTAGACCAGCCTTTTTATGGTTTTTTCTTTGTAGGAGGAATAAAAATTTGACAAGAAAGTTAATGATTATTATTTTAGTTCAAGAAGTAATTTGCAAACTCACAAGGCCCACTCCATGTATATAGAGGTCATTGCCTTGCTAAATTAAAATCAAGTTACAGCTTTATTTCTTTGCTCCCCACTTTCCCCTCCCTTACTTTATTTTCAGAGCGTCTTCATGCAGTTAAGTGACAGCTTTATTTCTTTGTCACCCACTTCCCCTCCCTTCCTTTATTTTTGGAGCATCTTCTTGCAGTTAAAAGCATATTCAAGACAGTCCTCTAAGAACTTCTAGCCTTTCTGAATCTGTGCATTAAGCTGATAAATGTATTCTCTGGTCATCTTCTGAAAGGTTGTAATGACTCAAGCTAATTAAAATTTGGTTTTTATATGCAGCTAGTTAGTAAAGTATACAAAGATGAGGTGGAGTTGGAAACTTATATTCGCTCAGATTCTTATGGTACCTGCAATCAAGCAAGGTAAAATCCTTTTGCTATATTCGCTATAAAATCCTACTAGAATGGTTTATTATTTTATTGATATGTTACATGGGATACAAGGCTAATAAAATACATCTTGTTATATAACTAGGAGAGATGAAGGATATTGATAAACCATAGGATAGTTTTTGAGATATCTTGTTAGGGGTGTTGGTCCAAGCTGAGAGAGGGCTAACCCTAGAAAAGGAGTGAAAGATGTATATTAGGAGAAAGAAATAGTAGGCTAACCATTATGTGTGCTGTTGACATAATAAAAAGACAGTTAGGGAAATTAAGGTGAATATATATATTTAGAAAGGCTGCATTAGGGTTTGTTTGTTGATCAGAAAAAATAAGAATAGGATAAGATAACTATCTTATCCTATTGTAATCATGTGTTTGGTGCACCAACATGATATGATTTGCTTATTCTAATCCTTATCTTATCCTGTTGATATAGTGTATTTCTTATCCTAAGAGGGGAGTTGGCTTAGAAAGTAACAGGATACTTACCACCCCTATCACCACTGTTGCCATCTTTTTTATTGTTGTTATCATCGATACTAATCCCATGATCATCTTTACTGCTGCCACCACCACTACCACCACGATCATCGTATTATCATTACCATCTCTGTCTAATATGCACCACCATTGTCACCACTGTTGTCATTGCTATTATAATAAGCACAACCACTATCATTGACACCACTCTACCATTGCCACCACCTTCCCATCATTGTTGTAATCACCATCATCGGTGCCACCACTATACCACCATTGTCGCCACCACTACCACCACCCTTATCATCATCACTTTACTATCTCTGCCACCACCATTGTCACCATTATCTCATTACTGTTGTTGTTGTCTTCATCACCACTACTGTCGTGTTTACCACTATCATTATTATTATTGCCCCCGCAATCATCATTATTATCATCACTATTGGTAGTGTCACCACCGTTGCAATCATTGTCACCGCCATTACCTTCATGACGACCACCACCATTGGTCCACTACTACCACATTGCTATCACTGTCACTCCTGTCATTTTCATTGCCACCATCACCTTCTATTATTATCTAGTTTGTATATTGGTATACAACAAACATTGAATAGGATTAAGGTTTATCCTGTTCTTTTCCTATCTACATATCTTATACTATTCTACCCTATCCTGTCACCAAACAAGTTCTTAGATTTATTCTCATTGATTAATTGAATCATTCAGTTGTAAGGAAACAATTTGCTTGTACAGCAGCACAATAAACTTGTGCTCTTTTGAATTTTACTCCTAATTGCTCTGTTGTGCTGCTGTTCGCTTGTTCTTCTTTCTGTGCTCTACTATATTTACATACCATAGAATTTTGAGGATTAAGTTGCTTCATAGATTTTTTATTTCTTTAATTTTATTCTGGGTTACCATTAGTATGGATTCTTATATGCTTCATTTAAACAACTACACCTACCAAATAAAGCATCTGCTGTCACTTGAAATTTGGATATTAGGTTTTTAGGGTACTAATTTGTGCATGCTTTATTGTAATTTGGGTTGCATGAATACATGGGCTTTTATGTTGAGTGATCAATGATGCATGTCTCTTGTTGTATATTTTTCACGTGGAAGAAAATTAGCCACTTTTATCCCTCTTCTTTCTTCCCTGCTGAAGTTACTTTCTCTTTCTCTTATATTTTTTTCTGTAAAAATGGAAATTAATCATATGACTGCCCCTTTTACATTATAACTTTGTTTAGTTGTAGCAATGTCTTCACTGTAATTTTATTAGCTAGTGTCATGAAATATGAAAATGTTGCTTTTACTCAAGCCATTAGAAATTTTTTGTGAAGCTGAAATATGGGTTGTTTCACTGATTACTTTTATTTGTTTCCCTTCTACCTGTTTAGGAATTGCTCAAACCCCAAAATTAAAGGAGCAGTTGTGTTTTATGAACAAGGCCCTCAGTCATTTGATTATAGCATACGCCTCAATCATACGTGGGCTTTCTCTGGCTTTCCAGATGTTACAACAATAATGGATACAAATGGCCCTTTTCTTAATGACTTGGAACTTGGTGTTAGTGCTGTACCAACAATGCAATACAGCTTCAGTGGGTTTTTGACTGTATGCTGCTTCATCCTCATTCAATTTCTTATTTATTCATCTCTTTCTCCCCTATTTTATTATCTCTAGTAAGTATTTTGAAGTTATCTAGTGCATGATCAGTATATTGCAGTACTAGGAAAGTTCCATATCTGAGGAACCCACTTACTAAAGTGTATTGTATGAGTAGTAGACTAGAGTGTAACATAAAATTAGTTAGTTAGATGGTTAACTAGTGGCAGTTAAGTAATATAAATAAGGGAGAAACTACACTGTATTCAGTTTTGGGAAATTCACAGTTCATAATTCTCAGCCACTAAGCAATAAAAGATTTGTTCTGTCTTCTCTCTCTTGTCTGCATATTGAACCCTAGTTTGATAAATTCTGGATCAGTTTATCAACTGGCATCAGTGATCAATCTCGAGAGTACACCAACAGATGAATTTGATGGTGGGCTAGGAAATAGAAGGGAGGATGGAAACTATGGAGAGGGAACCTTGGAAAATCTGAGTAGAATCATAGATTCTGATTCTGAGGCACTTTGAAGGCTGGAAGCAATGATGGTGCAGTTGATGGAGAAGATGAATGCAGAAATGCAAGGAGGGTTGAGGGGTTCTGCATTTGGTAGAGACTAAGTTGAGCGGGAAAGGGGGAAATCTGAGATTGAATGTGTTGAGACTGCAATAACGATGAAGGAGGCTAGAGATACCCACATTTGGTGAAAAGGAGGATATTGTGGGTTGGGTGCATAAGGTAGAGTGTTATTCCAGAATACGAGGGGCAATGCAGGATGAAAGCTAGTAATGGTATTGGTTGCCCTAGAGGGAATATTGCTTACTTTTCCTTTCCTTACTTCATTCTTTTATAAAATTTACATCTTCATCACTTCTATTTGTGAATTTGATATCTATACTTTGTTATATTATTAATGCATTTATATTTCCTGGTTCTGTAGCTCCAGCAAATGGTTGATTCATTCATAATATTAATGGCGCAGCAGTCTGACTTAAATTTCAATGCTGAAAGTTTAGAGCTTCCTCTTCCAGGCTTCTATGACACTAACTTGTCTTTGAAAAATCCATGGACTCAATTTAACCCCGCTCACATACGGATAGCTCCATTTCCCACTCGGGAGTACACTGATGATCAGTTCCAGTCAATCATAAAGAAAGTCATGGGAATATTGTAAGCTTGTCCTGGAAACCTGTGTGTTATGTTTAAAGTACTATTAGATTAAATATCTCAAACAAGCTATTCTTTCTAATTAAGATTTGTTATGCAGGTACTTATTGGGGTTTCTCTATCCAATTTCTCGCCTAATCAGTTATTCTGTGTTTGAGAAGGTTCGGTTATCTTTGTACAGTATTAGCCTTTTGATTTATGTATGCTCTTTCTGTTAAGATGTCCCACATAGGATAGGACAATGGCTAGGATATTCCTTTGAAGACTTTAGCAATCCTCTTCCCTCAAGCTAGTTTTTTGGGAATGAGTTAGGCCTAATTTGTTTTTAATATGATATCATAGCCTATACTGTCTTAGTGTTAGGCTACTTGCAGTTATCCAGTCTTTCAAGTTGCATGCACAAGATGTCTAGTCCTGGGTGTAAGAGGTGTGTGTTAATATGTCATACATTGGCTAGGAGTCCTTTATAATTCCTGGGCAATCCTCTTCCCTTTAGTTAGCTTTTGGGCCCAATCTGTTTCTTATGCCTTTTATATTATCTGTTTTCCTTCCTTCTTTATTTTTATTAATATTATTTCTGAGATTTGAAAATCCACACTCTCTTCTTATGTTTGGAACTCCCAATTTCTGGATGTATTATTTCAGGAACAGAAGATTAAAGAAGGACTCTATATGATGGGCCTGAAAGATGGTATATTTCACCTTTCTTGGTTTATCACATATGCTTTGCAGGTAAACCTATCGTTATTCCATTTGCTATTTATTTTTCTTTTCTTTTGTCTTTTTTTGTGTTTAATTTTACTCACTTGTGCTCTCTGAGGAGTAATGAATTGGAAAGCCTAATATGATAACTGAATTTGATTTAACTCCCTTTCAAAATGAGTTAGGACTTGTGAGGGTTTTTGGTTCCCTTCCCTCCAAAAAATTTTGAACCAAACAAGAATTGTTTAGGAAAATTCGTTCCTTCCCTTGCTTTTTTGCCAATGAAACATGTAAATGAGAATATTCCTCTAGTGCTAAGCTCAATATTTCTGTTAAAATAGTAGTTTACTGTGTAGGTAAAGAGAGCTGTTAGCATAGAGATTACACTCAAACCTCTCACTATCTTTTATATGTATGTAATGAGCATCAGATCAGCCAAGTTGGCTGAAGAACATTATCAGAAATTTCAAATCTCAAGTTGTTCAGAGCAAGTATGATCCTGCTTTGGCTGTTTTCATCTCTGTCTGCCATGTTCTCTGCTGCTGCCATCGTTTCTGGCCGCTGCCGCTGTCGTCTCTGGCCACTGTTCGCCCCACCCTCCGGAAAACCCAGGGTTAGGTGTGCTTTGAAGAAAAGCACGGTCCACCCCTGGAAGTCACACAACCTGAATTGCCACCACGAACCCTCACGCGCTGCTCCAGTTCCGCGCTAGATCTGATTCATGCGCCACCCCTTGCTGACCAGAATCTCACCGGACCTGTCCCCAAAGCTTCACTGGCTGCTTTTGGGCACGTACCTGCCCTTGTTTTCTAGTTTTGACGCATTGACGCAGTGAATTCTGATTCTCTTTCGTTAGGGTTTCTCTTTCTCCAAAGTCTCCATTTTTTTTCTGTTCAAAAATGACATCTGCTGGTTCTGTGTCCTCCTTCTCTGGAACTCCCACCATTTCCACTACAAAACTAAATGGAAGAATTACCTGTCTTGTTCTGCCTTGGTGGAGTTGTGGTTCCATGGCCGAGGATATCATGACCACTTGGAGAAGGCAGCTAGTGCTGTTCCAAATGACAAGAAACCTGAGTGGGAGAAACTTGACTTTCAACTATGTGCTGTACTATAGCAATCTGTTGAGCCAGATGTTTTGGAAATTCTTAAATACATGTTTTTCTTTTTGGAAGAAAGCCCAGGATTTATTTACTGATGACATTCAATGTCTTTTTGATGCAACTTAAAAGGTTGCTGTACTTAAACAAACCAACCATGATATGATTGCACATGTAGGTAAAGCTTAGGCTGTAGTGGAAGAGTTGAAAAGATTTCTCGAGTCTGATTCATTGGAGGAAGTAAATAGAAAACTGGATAAATTCTACATGGTCCTTATCTTAAGAAGTTTACTTTTAGATTTTGATCATATGCGTGATCAAATCCTTGCTGGTGATCGGGTCTCATCAATGGACACTCTTGTTACTAGAGTTCTTCGTGTACCCAACTTGTTGAAAGATGAAAACTCAACTGAAGTCATGGAAACATCGACCATGATAGCACCTCGTGAAAGAGGAGGAGGTCGTAACCACAGAACAAGCCGTGGTGGAAGGAGTGGACGTCTTCAATGCACCTATTGTAAGAGGATGGGTCATACTTAAGAAATTGCTACTCCTCACATGGCTTTCCCAACAAAGCAATACATGTGTTTAAATCTAAAAAACCAGAGTCTAAATTTTCTGATGAGGAGTACAAAAAATATTTGAAGCTTAAACATGTAAAATCCAGCAACCAGACCTAATCTTCTTCTGTACCAAGTGTTTCAACATGTATTTCTCAATCTATGGACAAGTATGGTCCTTGGATACTTGACTCAGGTGCCTCTGACCATATTTTTGATAACAGATCATCATTTTCATCTATTTTTCCTCCAAAAGTCCCTCACTTTGTTATTGTAGCCAATGGGTCCAAAATTGTATCTCAAGGAATTGGTCTAATTCGTTTGCCTCCCTAGTTAAAATTAAATTCTGTGTTTTTCGTTCCTCATTGTCCCTACAATTTAATCTCCTTAAGTGGGCTGAATTCTTAGTAATAAAGACCTCGTGATTCACGTCCATTGCCAATCAGACAATGAATGCCATGTTCCTGAATAACAAAAGAATTAACATTAAAGGTTACTGAACAATTTAAATAATGAGTCAATTGACTTAAGGAGATTAAATTGTAGGAACAATGAGGAATGAACAACATATAATTTAATTTTAATGAGGGAGACAAAGGAACTTGACCCGTTCCTTGAGATGCAATTTTGGACTCATTGGCTACAATAACAAAGTGAGCGTTTCTTGGAGGAAAAAAAGATGAAAATGATGATTTGTTACCAAAATTATGGTCATAGGTACTTGAGTCAAGTATCCAAGGATTATGGCTGTCTATAGATTGAGAAATACATGCTGTTGAAATACTTGACCCCGAATGAGATTGAATCTGGTTGTTGGATATTTCATGTTGAAGCTTGAAATATTCTCGATACTCCTCATTAGAAATTTTTGACTCTCATTTTTCAGATTAAGACATATGTGCTGCTTTGTCGGGAAAATCATGCAAGGAGTAGCAGTTTTCTTGAGTATGACCCATCCTCTTTCCACCATAGACTGCTTTGTTGTTAAGAACTCTTCTTCCATGAGGTGCTATCATGGTTGATGTTTCCATGACTCCAGTTGAATTTTCTTCTTTCAACAAGTTGGGTACACGAAGAAGCCTAGTAACAAGAGTGTCTATTGATGGGACCTGATCACCAGCAAGGATTAGATCACGCACATGATCAAAATCTGAATGTAAACTTCTCAAGATGAGGACCATATAGAATCTATCCAGCTTCCATTTTACCTCCTCCAATGAATTAGACTGAAGAAATAGTAACAAAGATGCTACTTGGTCAGCTTACGCGTTTTGGATTAGTGAATAAATTATATTGGAATGTCTGACATCTATTTGTAGTATGACAGAAGTTGATTGACAATTCAAGAGTGTGACAGAACAAAGAGTGAAAGAAAAGCAAAATCTCTAACAAATCTAATTCTGAGTACATGAACAATGAACTACTATTCTAACAGCTGATATACCTTTTTATTTTTCAGCATTCTCCTCTAGTAGGGATTGATTACCTTGCATGATTTGGGAGGATGGGTAGTTGTGAGAATCCTTGTTTTGATCTTTCTCTCTCCCCGTATCACATTTCTACACTTGTTTCTTCATTGTCTCTCTAAATGTCTATCTTTTATATTTTGAAGGGTACCTTTTCTTGTTCTGTGATAAAAAATAACAGTAGCAAAGATGCTACTTGGTCAGCTTACACTTTTTGGATTAATGAATAAATTATATTGGAATGTCTGACATCTATTTGTAGTATGACAGAAGTTGAGTGACAATTCAAGAGTGTGACAGGACAAAGAGTGCCAGAAAAACAAAATCTAACAAATCTAATTCTGAGTACATGAACAGTGAACTTGATGCACGTGGGGATGCAAGTGGTAGTTTATACCCCTGCACCCTGCTAGCTATGGCAAATATACCACAACCGTCAAGTAATAAGTATTTAAGAACAGGATTGTCGATCCCACGAGAAGAAATTTGGATTTATTATATTTAATTCTACTATCTTAAGAAGGTTTTGGGAATTTAATGAGAGAACAATTATTAAAAGAAAATGTAAATAATTAAAGAATCGATTGAGATCCCAATTTCATCACTAGTTACCCTAATAGTCTCCTTTCTGTTATTCAAATTATAATCTTTGGTTGGATCAAATTTCTACCCTCGTAACTGTCCCTCTCAGGATCACCTACGCCGCCTAGATTAACCCGATTAATTAATCTCTGAAATTAAACTAAGTTAGTTAAGGTTTCAGTTTTGTGAACCTAGTGATAACTGTTAGGTTATGTCCACACTACCGTCTACTGCTATTTCTAGGACTCTAGCTCAGCAACGGTTATTTCTCCAGTACCACCAAGTTTCTTTTCTCAAAGTTCCCCTAGGTTTATGATCAATTTATTAATGGTCAGTTAACAAATAACATTAACCATAGAAGAAATAAACGCCCAATCATATATTGAATAACATCGAGAATTATATTAGGAATAATTAGGGTTCTCCTAATCAAAGAGGGAGTTAGTTCATGCTAATAGGGAGAACAATACAAGAATAATAAGAAAGAGAGTACATAGGTGATCGAATTCTAAAGAAGCCGAATGGTCCTTGCGGGTTGAACTTCGAATGTCGCCTGAATTGAGTGAACTGAGGGTAATTCCAGAGGCTTGATTCTTTTCCCTGTTGAGCACATAATATTTACTAAGTGGAGGATTTGGGTTTTTCGGCCTGAGGTATGGTGGTTTTTTCAAGAGGGCAATCCAAAAAAAATAGGAATTATTGGCTTATAGACTGCTTATTATGAAAAATCCGCTTAGGCTCAAAGTGGGTGACTAAGGTCATTTGTTAATTTTACGGGCTGGCCGAGAAAGCTTTTTATGAGTTCCAAACAAGACCGAAATCCTTTCCTAGTTCATGTTTCACTTGGCTTAACTTATTTAGGATCAACTTGGTTATTTGAGTTCTACAATTTTCCTTTTTTCTTAAACACAGACACATTATTAGTACTAGTAAGAAAATAAAAAGTGCATTTAATTGATTCCCACAGCATAAATCACGAGTCATACATTACCTTTCTCAACTTGCACAAGAGTGTTAGTATCTCAAGTAAATCATATAAAAACTCAAGGTAACAAGAAAAATATCATTCATGCATAAAGTGGGTTAGTATAACAGCAGTAGAGCCCACTCAGTTTTGATGTTAGGACATTTGTTGATGTCCAATCTTGCAAACTTAGTGCTCCAAATGTCTAGTCTTAGATGCAAGGGGATGTGTTAAAATGTTCCATATCAAGTTATCAACTAAGAATATAACCAAAGTAGCCCTTGTAAGACTTTGTTAATCCTTCCTTGAACTATTTCTTTAGTGTTGAGTAAGACCCATTGTATTTCTAATAAATTGTAATGTTTTTCTCACTTTCTTTTTGAAAAAAGAAGGAATAATCTACTGCCACTAAAAAATTCAAATACTTTCAGTTGTTGCTTTATTCTCTTTAAAGTACAAGAAAATGCTCAAGTGCTCCATTGGATTTTGTAGCTCAGTTCCTATATTTCTTCTCCTAACTTAAATTGTGTTGTAAGTAGGAAATTATTGTATGACTGATGCTGTGATGAGTTTATTCTTATCATTTTCTACATCAAGAAATTATTATTTTCTCATCAGTTTATAATTTTATCTTTTATAGTTTGCGATTTCTTCTGGGATCCTTACAGCTTGCACCATGGATAATTTATTCAAGTATAGTGACAAGACACTGGTGTTTGCATACTTTTTCGTTTTTGGCCTTAGTGCAATCATGCTTTCATTCTTTATATCAACGTTTTTCAAACGGGCCAAAACAGCAGTAGCTGTTGGAACTCTGTCTTTTCTTGGAGCCTTTTTCCCTTATTACACTGTCAATGATGAGGGAGTTTCAATGTGAGTGCTTGTCCTTCCAATAACTACTACTTTCATAGTCCAATTTTTCATATTTGACTCTAGATTATATTTATTTGAGGCTGCCTACCTCAGGGTCTTGAAGGTTATTGCTTCTTTACTTTCACCTACGGCCTTCGCTTTGGGTTCAATCAACTTTGCTGATTATGAGCGTGCTCATGTTGGACTTCGCTGGAGCAACATATGGCGGGTGAGTTTCTGCAATAGGACCCTTGACTACTATTTCATCTATTTTGCTTTTCACCCCAAATTTCTAAGATATTTATCTTTCAGGAATCATCTGGAGTGAACTTTTTAGCATGTCTTCTGATGATGATACTTGATACACTGCTATATTGTGCAATTGGACTTTATTTTGACAAGGTATGTTTTAGGTTATTTGAACATATCCTCTGATGATGATAGAGTTGGAAAAAAACACACGTGTGGAAGTTGCTACTTCATTGGAGTGAGCCTAATCTCATGGTTTAACAAAAACCAAGATTGAGGAGCTATTTTAGGGATTTTGCTGATAAAACACAACAAAAAGGGGCACTTGCTTCTCTGCCTCCCTTTATTCTCAACTTGGGTCTTTTTTCTTTTAATCTGCCTCTCTAGTCACCTCTGATATGCGCATGTGTGTGAACCGTCTCTCACCCACTTTTTTTGGTCTAGCATCTATATTTCACAGCAAACATGTATTTTCTGGCTAGAAGCTGATCAACTGTGTGGTTTTTTTCTTGTCCCTAAATTCACCTTCATTTTTGTTCTTTTGGTGTTGAGAGTTTTTTTTTGGCAATCTTTTTGTGCTTTGTGATTTTCTTTGATGCTTTGTTCGTTAATCATTACAAATATTTTATGAATATTGTTATTTCACCTGGTAAACACATAAATGCTTTGTTGTTTTTAGATGGTTCATGTTTTCCATTTTGTCTTGTGAATGATAAAGCTATTCAAACTCCGCTCATCTTGAAGGTTCTTCCAAGGGAATATGGAAAGAGATACCCATGGAGCTTTATTTTCCATAAGGACTTCTGGAGGAAGAAGAAAATTGTAAAGCATTGTTCCTCCGGTAATGAAGTTAAAATATCTGGTAAGAATTCTGAGTCAGAAGGGAATATTTCAGGGGAATATACTTCCAAACCTGCCATAGAAGCTATAAGCTTGGACATGAAACAACAAGAGCTTGATGGCAGGTATATGATTTACAATTCAAGTGCATCAATGTGCTATATGATGCATTGTCTCTTTCTGATTTTTTAAATTACTTTTCAGGTGCATTCAGATTAGGAATTTGCATAAAGTGTATGCTACGAAGAAAGGAGATTGCTGTGCTGTTAACTCATTACAGATGACACTGTATGAAAACCAGATTCTTGCCCTTCTAGGTCAGTCCTGATTTTTCTTTCTTTCACTTAGTAGTCACTGTTGAAATTATAGGGTTTTAGGTATAAAGGGAAGAACGGAGGAGTGAGTAATTAATAAATTTGTAATAACTAGATATGATGTAATGGCTTTTATCTGTTGTTACAAACATAAAGCATTAACCCTTTATTATGCTTAATACAAAACCATAATTGTAACTAAATAAGGAAAGAAAATCCATGAAACATTAGGAAACATGTGAACTAATCTTAAGAGATAGTAAGGACAGATGAAAATTTAAGATAATCCTAGTTACTCTAGATGTAATCAATATATTGTTAGATATTGTTTGTATATTCTTAAACTCCCTTTAAGCTAAAGCTTACTAAGCTTTAAGCTTGTTACTGTTGAGATACAGTTGTATTGCTATTTTAGTTCCTTTGGGCCTGTGCATTGTAATATGTCTTGTTAAAATAGAGAGGAAATAGAGACATGATGGGCTGAAACTGTGTCTTAAAATAACATTATGGAGCTGGTTTATATAGAGTGATTAAAATAATTACCCATAATTAGAGGATATTCAGTTTCCTCTCAATTAGATATCAAATCCTAATAGATCTCTATACATTAAATACATAATATTCATTATGATTCTCAATATGTCTAGTGGTCTCTGCGGAGGCCATCTTACTACAATCTTTTTAGTTTAGTACAACTGTTAGAATTCAGTTAGAGGTTAAGTTAGCTGCCACATAACATCTATGACAGCTAACTGCGACTATTCCGCAACAGTATAAATAATTGTGTTGACAATTGATGTACATTTCAAATTTCAAATAAGGATCCTGGAAGATTTAGGTACTTATAAACCAAAATCAGATTATTCATATCTGATTTGATTCTATCTCCTTTATTCTAGAAGATTTAGTTTGTAGAGAACAAGATCAGATTATTTAGATCTGATTTGATTCTCGTTTATTTTCTATCTTTGTATTTATTTTATAGTAGTGAGGCTAGGATTTCATCTAGCCGTTGCTGTCTATATATTTCTCTCATGTAATTATGATCATGGTACAAAAATAAAAAATATCTTTCTTCTCCTAAATTTACATGGTGTCAGAGCTTCAACTCTGATCCTGTAGTTTCCTACCGTGATTTCCACAAATTTTAGAGGCGTAGAAGTTGCACCATCATCATTTTTAGCCTCACATGGAGAAAACATGTGGCAGAAAGGCAACTTTGAGTCACTTCCTTTCACTATGGAACAGTTGGAGCACTTGAACAACATCCTTTTTAACTAAAATATGAGTTAATACATCTTGTTTTCAAGCCCAAAAAGGTATTTCCTTTTCAGCTGCTTTTGCCAGTAGCAAACAGAATACCAAAGCCCTATGTATCATTGGTTCTGGAGCTTCTGACCACATGACAAACTGTTCAAAATTGTTTTATACACAAGCTTGTTCTGGTCATAAAAAGATCAGAATTGTAGATGTTACCTTTTCTACTATAGCTGGTGTTGGTTACATTTCTATATCTAAATCTCTAAGGGTCAATTTGGGCGAGCTTCTCCAAAAGAACTTTTAGTAGAAGAAAATAAGAAGACAAAAACAAAAAAATGAAATTTACTTGTCTGAAATTTAAAAAATTAGTTTTTCATTAGACAATTTGTAGAAGTTTTCTCTTTTAACTTTTCTAAAAGATGTGAGACTTTCTACAAATTAGTTAATGAAAAACTAATTATTTAGATAAGTAAATTTCATTTTTTCTTGTATTTTTTCTTTCTAGAAGTTCTCTGGAGGAAAAACATCCAAACTAGGCCTAACTCTTCATAATGTCCTTCATGTCCCAAATTTCAGGAGGTGAGTTCAGGGAGGATGATTGGTAGTGCTGATGGACTCTTGTTTCTGAGGATGAAACTCAGGGTAACTGTCTCAATTCAGTACTGAAGACAAAAAAAATAATGCTATGGCATTGTACGCTAGGTCACCCATGTTTTGGTACTTGAAATATTTTATTTCCTGAATTTTTAAAAATAAAAAACCAAATCTGTTTACTTGTGAAGTTTCTCAACTTGCAAAGCATCGTCACTCCTCTTATTCTCCTCAAGCTTATAAAAAAAATCTGGTCCATTCACTTTTGTTCATGGTGGTGTTTGGGGACCCAATTAGGACCATACATTAAAATATATAGACAGCAATGACTAGGTGAAATCCTAGCCTCACTAATATAAAATAAATACAAAGATAGAAATAAATAAAGGAGAATAAAATCAGCTCTTGTTCTCAGCTAACTAAAGGAGATGAAATCAAATCTGATTTGAATAATCTGATTTTGATTTTAACTTCCTAAATCTTCTAGGGTCCTTATTGGAAATTGAAATTTAAAATTCACATCAACTGTTAATACCCCCTCTCAAGTAGGTGCATAAATGTCGAGCATGCCCAACTTGTTGGCAAAGCATTCTTCACATCTAGCTGGGTATACACATGGATGCACCCATAGGTTACAAGCAGCTAGATGTGAAGAATGCTTTTTTAATGTAGACTTGGAGGAAGAAGTATCCATGGATGCACACCCAGGTTTTGAATCACATTTTATCAAAAGTATGATGGCTTCAAAAAGTGTCTCTATGGATTGAGGGATAGAGATGTGTGCCTTGAAAAACTTGATTGTGGTTAAAATGTTAAAAGCATTTAGAAATTGTTAATTTAATTAATTTCCTTTTTAAGATTTTTACGTGTTATGTTTTAGATCCTTAGTGTCTTTCTCCTTGCTAAATTGGTTAGCATCTACTGTGGATGGGACTTCTGGCTCCTTCTTTTAGTGCCTAGTCAATGATTGAATGGGGGATGGTTTTGATGGATATTGTGAGAGATTGCACTTCCTGTAATATTATTTTTCCCCTTATTGTCATTGTTGTTTCTGTTACTGTTACTGTTGTTTTTTTTTTTTTTTTTTTTTGTTTTTGTTTTTGGAGGATCTCTTATTTTCTATTCTGAATTTGCTTTTTATATGCAGTAATAAGCTTTATCTTTATCTACCACTGCTATATAAAACATTGTTGCTCAATGGTTTTGTTTCTGTTCTCAAGGACATAATGGAGCTGGGAAAAGCACGACTATCTCAATGCTTGTTGGTCTGCTTCCTCCTACTTCTGGGGATGCATTGGTGTTTGGAAAGAACATTGTATCAGATATTGTAAGATCGAAGTTATGTGATATAATCTCTTATATGTTTGTAGTCTAAATAGAATTTGTTGAGGAATTTAGGAGACTATTCTATAACTACAGTCTTATGTGACTGATAGTGGTTAATTAAATGTAGCGTACATGTGTCAATTAAATATCTGAATCGGAATGTGTTGGTACTAAAAATACATAAAGGGAAATAGAATAAAATTCCTAAAGGTTTAAAATCAGTAACAGCCTAAACTATCTAAGGAAACTATGGGAACATATCAAAGAATAGGAGGAAAGAATGACACATAATATCAAACACAACACCTGAAGTTGGAGTATATATATGCATTACATGTTTATACTGTATTGCTGTTCTACGATTGTTGGAGATCCCACATCTCCTATTGTTGGAGCAATCCTCACCTTACAATCCAGTTTTGTAGGGTTGAGTTAGGCTCATAAACTCACATTTCTAACATGGTATCAGAGCCTATCCTAGGATTGTCTGTGCCCCATTGTCGGGGATTGGTTGTTGGGTTTAGTCTCCACCCTTAGCATGAGGGGAGTGTGTTGGAGATCCCACATCGCCTAAAGATAGAGCCTGTTGCATGTATATAAGTGAGAAGCAATCCTCACCTTACAAGCCGGTTTTGTAGGGTTGAGTTAGGCTCATAAACTCACATTTCTAACAACGACCCTGGAAGATCTCAGTAATGATGCTTGCTATCTAATCCTTGGAACTGACATAAGTGTTGATGGTGCTTGAAAGTATTTTCTGTCTAATGAAATGAGAATCATGTTCTATTGTTTAGTTTCACAATGAAAAATTGAGTTGAAGAAAGGTACAAAGATGACTGATTATCTCAAGCAAGCTCCATAGGACCTATCTCACAGAACTTCAGAGGATAGAGTGCTTTATCCATAAAAATTCACAAGTAGTATATGCCTGTTTGAAAAACTGATTTGTTGTCTGTCATACAGCTATCGTAAAACTGTTTTTGTTTTATCTACCTAAGTAGATCGTAGGTATCCTTTGAGAAGAGTGGATTGTGTGACTTAGTCTTGTGAAAAGGAAAAGAGACCAAGAAGGAGATTTTCTAAAGTTGTTAACAGGGATCTCTTAATAAACAATATCCCTGAGTATATGATTTTTAACTGAGCAAAATGATGTTATGAGATTGTTAATGCTGACCACACTTAGTGGGACAAGACTTTGCTATTGTTATTGTTGTTGTATTGGCAATACCATCTTCACAAAAAAGTGGAGCATTAAAAACCAGTAAATTACTAAATTTATTTTTCTCATTACAAGGCTTCAATTGTTTTTTATTATTTATTTCTCATGCAAAGATGTACTCTTGAGTTGTGATTTCAAACCTTAGTTTCCAGGGATATCAGGCTTGATAAAATAAAATTCCAGAATACAGAAAAGCTGATATAACAAGATAGAGTAATGAAAGACTGAGAAAATTGGAGATTTTAACTGAAAACAGAAGCTAAACTGGCATTGATGTCAAAAATTATCTCTGAACAGAGACAGACACAATATATAGTTAGACCTATTTCTCTAAATGGACTAGAATCTATCAATAGAATAACTGAAACTGACAATTGTCAGTTGCAGCCGAAGCCAACAGAAACTGCACTCCATTACACATGCATATTAGGGAAGAGACTAACTACTCTAACAAGGTTGTATATAATGTTTATGTTGGTAAAGGTGAAATAGGTTCCTATTTGGATTTTGTAACTTAATTTCCTATGTTAATCAGCCAGAAATCTGTTCTTAGTCCCATGTTCATTCAAAATGCCATCATCTTGTGTTGTAGGATGAGATACGGAAGGTTTTGGGTGTCTGCCCCCAACATGATATACTCTTTCCTGAATTAACTGTAAGTAGAATTATGCTTTAATTTTTTTATTCTCTGCAATCTGCATGTTTGTTGAATGGTGGTTCTAGAATATTATTCATTACCTTGTTTCTATAACTAATTGCATTTGCATGTATTGTTCCTCACAGCTAATTCATAATCTTTCTATTTTACGAAGTATGTTATGCTGAATTCTTACATTCGTATGTTGACTTTACCCAGGTTAGAGAGCATTTAGAACTATTTGCCATATTAAAGGGTGTGGAAGAACACTCATTGGACAATGCTGTTATTAGTATGGTTGATGAGGTGAGTTCAGTAATTGCAAAATATTAACTTATGGCTAGGTTTCAGCCTTTTTATTAATCAAGGAAAGTTTGTGTTTATTCCTACTTTGTATGGCTCTTGTCATGCAAGTCTCAAAACTTACCAATAACCAACACCCTATTATTGCTGTTGACTTGCAAAACAATCCAATCAACACAGTATGTTTAAATTGTTTAATAATTTTTATTGTATAAACAGGTGGGCCTGGCGGATAAAATCAACAGTATAGTGAGTACTCTTTCTGGTGGCATGAAGAGGAAATTGTCTCTTGGAATTGCATTGATTGGAAACAGTAAGGTAGGTACCCCATATTGATTGCACCTTGTTACATTCATATGTCAAACAAAACTGAAATATTTTGGATTTACTTGACAGGTTATAGTTCTTGATGAACCTACTAGTGGAATGGATCCATACTCAATGCGCTTGACTTGGCAGTTAATAAAAAAGATTAAGAAGGGCAGGATAATTTTGCTAACTACACATTCTATGGATGAAGCAGATGAACTAGGTGATCGGATAGCTATCATGGCTAATGGTTCTCTGAAATGCTGTGGAAGGTTAATTTCATTTTCACCTTCTCAGATATTGTTATGTCTTGAAGCATTTTAAAGAATTCCTGGGATTTTTTTATATTCTTGTAATATTTCTTGCTAGAGTAAAGAGATGTTTACTCTTGGTAAACCTATTTGGAAATCTAAGTAAAACTTCCTCAAAGGTTAAATGGTTTATCTTGACAGGGCTTCTTGATGTACCAACGACATGCTGTAGATTTGTGTGCCCCACGTTTTTTCTCCTGATATTTGTGTTATGAGCTTACTAGTTCAGAGACTGTAGCATTTTTTTGATTTTTATATTTTACAGAAGTTATTTTTCTTTTGAATTAGTTGTTTAGAGTATTCGGATTTGGGTATGATCTTTAAGTTGGCAGCAAATTCTTCTAATCATTTTATAGCTTGCCAAAATAATGACATCAACATTTTGTAACATAGTGCATTTTTTTCATCATCACTTGTGTTGGAGATATAAAATCATTTGTATGTTGTCACCTAACATAAGTTAAGGAGAGGTGATGCTTCCAATGCTAACATTATCGTGTAAAGTGGTACATTTTATGATTCAAGCTCCTTCACAAATTGAGTGAAAATGTTAAAAAGGAAACTTGGACAATGATCTGACTCGGGTTAACATGCACAAATTTGCACAGACTTGTGAGTTTGTGGGTTGATTTAAATGGTTCACTGGGAGACTTAAAATTTGGTCTCAAAATGCATTATCACTACTTGCATTTTGTATTTGACTTGTAATCCTTGTGGAAAACCTCATGTAGTCATAATTGTTTTAGGAATTTTCTTAATACTGATTCAAATTATATCCCTAAAACTAGGGTCATTTAATTGCATTTATCAGTAAATTAGCACATCTAACAATTCATGGGGGATTTAACAAAATTCAATAGTAAAGGTAAAAAAAAAAAAAAAAACTATTGAATTTGGAAGATCCTTTATTTATAGTTATCTGAAATGGTTTGGCTGTTCTAATTTGTGAAGTTTCTTGAAATTTTATGGTCCAGTTAAGCTTTAATTTTTGAAAATCCTTAAAACTGAAAAGAAGTTCCATTTTTTTTTTCCATTGAATCTGCTGATAACTTGTTTCTAGAAGCAAGTTACATTTTCCTTATAATCTTGTTAGCTGTACTGTACATATTTTTCTTTCTCCCCTTATTTGTATGATTTTTTTGACAGCTCCATATTCTTGAAGCATCATTATGGAGTTGGTTATACTCTAACTCTTGTGAAGGTTTGTTCTCTTCCTGATCATTTTGTCTTTAATTAATTCCTCTAGTCTCTGATGTTTCACAAATGAATGGCTTTAGTTGTTTTTATTTGTATTTCTTTTTATCCTTGTGCTCCAGTCAGCTCCTACTGCTTCTATAGCTGGTGACATAGTATACCGTCATGTGCCATCTGCAACATGTGTAAGCGAGGTATTCTTTTCATATAACTCATTCAGAAACATGTTAATCGCAAGTCATACAACATATATTCATTTTATCAATGTTAACGCGCATGAGTTTTTAGCAGGGCTAGCCCGGAGGTTTTATGAGCCCCAGGCGAAATAATATTTAAGACCCCTTTACATATATAATTATTCAAGATATAAATATATATTGCATGAAAATAAATACTTAATTCTGCTAAAAATGATATGTTTTATTATATTAAAGCAAATAACACAATTTTAATAGATTTTAAAAAACTAAGTCACATTTTTTATTCAATTTTTCCTATATTATCTTCTATCATTTAGTTTATGTCCCTAAAAACATTTTGTACATATAATATACGTAGATTTTTCTCCCCTAAATATTCATGAACAAAAAAAAATTATTATTTCATTGTTTGAGGTAGAAAATGTATTATTTTTATTATTATTAATTTTGTATTTACTTTAGCATAATTTGAGATTGAATTTTGCTTTTAAAACTAGAAACATGATATCTAAATATAATAAAATTTCTTATCATTAGAATTGCTACTATGAATTTTAAAATTTGATTATTTTTTTCCGCAAAATTCTTTGATTTAGGTCATAAAATTCTGGTGTTTATGATATATTTTCAATTATTATTAAGTTTTTAGAAGTCAGTTAATTTTTGTATATTAATTTTTTAATGAAAATTTAATTTAATTTTTATATTTCTCCTTCTTAGACAAAATTCTCTAGGTCTATCACTATCATGAACAACATATTATTTCATATCAAAGTTTATATATATTTTTGTTGTTTATTAATATATTAAAATTTAATTCCTTTATAATTTGTGTTTTGGTTTGTATTGTCATAGATACATTATATGTTGATGTCAGAGTAGATTAATAATTCATTTAACATAGACTCAGAAATATAACATGTTGGGAAAAAATTAACAACCAACATAATAATATTTTGTAAATCATGTATCACATTTTAATTTAGATAGAGACATAAAATTAGACTAGAATTTAAATTTATTTATGAAATTAAAATACAAAATAATATTAAAAATATTTTATAATTATATAAACTCTTTTTTTTTTTTTTTTAAAAAAAAAAAGATTTGGGTTCCTGACTTCTGGTGCAAGTTCTTTTTCCCTGCTTCCTAGTGTGTATGTATGTGTACTTTAATGCAGGAAGGTTGGTTATCCTAAATGGAAATAACTTGGGTTAGCTATTTCTGGTTTTAATGTCTCTTTGCTTATGAACCAGAGAGACTCCTTGAAAAACATTTTTTGAGTGCCTCAAAGAAGCCACAACCATTATTTTCTCTCATTAGATCCAGATTCAGATTTTCCCTCTTAAAAATTTCAACATTTTGTTCTAACCAGCACCAATGAATTGTATACATTGTGCACTGCTTTCAAATATTGTCATTCTTGACAGCATACAAATTTCATTAAACACTTTGAAAATTCTACTGCATCTCTTAGTGAATGAATGAAAATGTAGAAATAACTGTATAGCTGTTACTGAGTTAGAGCCACAGTCCACACATCTAGAGAGTAGAGACTGAGATATACCTTAGTTATGTGAACACTAGTTTTATTTTAAGCACTAGTTTTCCTCTTTTCCCCTTTATTTTTGTGAAAGATTTAATTGTCTATCTCACTGCCAGTTATACATGAAATTATGACCGTTGATTCCATTTTATTCTTACTTGATATGCATTTCTAGGTTGGAACTGAGATTTCTTTCAGACTTCCTATGGCATCCTCATCAGCCTTTGAGAGGATGTTTAGGGAAATTGAAGGTTGCATGAAAAAACCAGTTTCAAACATGGAATTGAGTGGCAGTGGTGACAAAGACAGTCTTGGTATTGAAAGCTATGGTATATCTGTAACTACCCTGGAGGAGGTATTTTTGAGAGTTGCAGGATGTGACTATGATGAAGTTGAATGCTTTGAAGAAAATAACCATTCTCTTGTACCAGACACTGTGGCTTCTCTTCCTACTAATGATCCTCCATCCACAAAAATAAGCTGCCTTAAAATTTTAGGAAATTATAAGAATATTCTTGGTTTCATGTCTACCATGTTGGGAAGAGCTTTTGGCTTAATTTTTGCTACAGTTATTAGTTTTATCAACTTCTTGGGTATGCAGTGCTCTAGCTGTTGTCTCATTACTAGGTCAACATTTTGGCAACATTCTAAAGCCTTATTCATTAAAAGGGCAATATCTGCTCGAAGAGACCATAAAACACTTATTTTCCAGCTAATGATTCCTACTCTCTTCTTGTTTGTTGGTCTTCTATTTCTCAAGCTTAAGCCACATCCTGATCAGCAATCACTGACCCTTTCAACTTCTCATTTTAATCCTCTGTTGAGTGGTGGGGGTGGGGGCGGTCCAATTCCGTTTAATCTATCATTGCCGATTGCTGAAAAGGTTTGTCACTGATTGTTGATTCCATTTCTTATGTTTTATTTTCTTTGTAGTCATTAAATTTGTTGCTGCAGAGTCTAGTGCATCCTGATTGAGTTTGCTGAAATTTTTATTATGAAGGTAGCACAAAATGTCAAAGGAGGATGGATTCAGAGGTTCAAGCCAAGCTCATACAGATTTCCTAATTCAGAAAAGGCTTTGGCTGATGCACTGGAAGCAGCAGGGACAACTCTAGGGCCTTCTCTACTTTCAATGAGTGAATATTTAATGTCTAGCTTTAATGAATCGTACCAATCTAGGTGTGATAACATGAGTCTCCTACTTCATTTGTACTTTTTATCTCTTTTAAGAACTGTCAATCAATTGGGAAATTATTATGAAATGTTTTTTAGTGTAAGCCATGGATTTAGTTGTTGTTTTCACCAATCATTTTGACCTAGTTCAAACAATAAAGCTCACCAATCATTTTGACCTAGTTCAGCTCTGTTAGTGTGTTCTTTATTTTAGGAGGATACCTGGTTCTACTTCCCTTCTTTCTGTTCCCGAGTCTTTACAGAAAAGCATAAGATTGACATTCCTTTTTCTACAGTTTTCCATCGCCAGCAACCACAAACAGAACCATCTGAAAAGTTTGAGAAAAGCTTAGGTCTTGTGTATGCTAAATTTAGTGTTTATGCTGAAGTTATGTTGGTCAAACCTAAATTGAGCCAGTTTTTCTTATTCCTAGAATCTATGATTGTTTTTGTCCATTGATATGATTATAGATGTGACTTGCATTAACTTCTGAACTGAATCTGATATTATTGATAACCCAAAGTGGAAATATTACATGAGAGTTTATATAGTTTGCCAAGCTTGTGAAGCAAGCTTAGGCAGAACTAAACTAACAGAATCTCAACTACCCTTGGTTAGTTAGAGAGTTACAAAAGGCAGAAAAGCAAGCTATACTAAACAAAGAACTAAAGAGAAATGTAAAACTACTCAATTATTTACATATTAAGACTTTACTAAGATATTACTCCTAATACCTCGCAAGCTCAGGCGGGGGGATGAGCAGTTATGACTCTGAGCTTGGACCTCAACTTACAGAAGCGCGGTGGGGAAAGAGTCTTGGTAAGGATATCTGCATACTGATCTGCAGCATGAAAAACATGAAGCTGGGTATTCATTACTTTCTCTTGAACAAAGAACAAGTCTAGTTCCATATGCTTGGTGTGAGCAGCATGAAGAATAGGGTGGTGGGCGATAGAGACTGTGCTTAGATTGTCAGAGAACAGTGGGAGTAGTGTGACGAATCTTCAATTCAGAGAGTAAAGTTTGTATCCATTTAACTTCTGCAAAGGCAAGGGCGAGACTTCAATGCTCAGCTTCAGCAACAACAGTTTACTTTTTAGACCACCAAGAGACCAGGTTTGGTCCAAGGAACATGGTGGCACCAGAGGTAGATCTACTATCATTAGGATTCAAGGCCCAATTAGCATCACAATACGCTTCCAGAGTGAGGAGGGTGTGTGGGATAAGTGAGTACCCTAGTTGATTGTGCCCTCAAGATAGCGAAGGATGCGTTTAACAACAGTTTAGTGCTATTCAAGAGGGGCAGCCATGAACTGACATACTTTGTTGACTGAAAAACTAATTTCAAGATGTGTTACGATAGCATACTGTAGGGAACCAACCACAGATCTGTACAAGGTGGGATCATTGAAGGATTAAAAGCCTACTTTAGAGAGCTTGCAGCAGTTTATCATTGGAGAAGCACCTTCTATAGATATCGTTACAAGGAGATCACAAATGTATTTGGATTGGGTTAAAACAATGGGGCCATTAGACTGTGACTTAATTTCAATACCTAGATAGTAGTCTAGGTTACCAAGATCATTGAGGGCAAATTCAGAGTTAAGTTGAGAAATTAGATGTTGGAAGGGGGGAATTGTTCCCTGTGATGACAATATCATCAACACACAAGCATATAGATGATATCCAAATTTTTGGAGTAAACAAACAAGGATTACACTTGCTTGCTTACTTGCATAGAACCCGAGATGTAGAAAGGTGGCTTTTAGCTTTTCAAACCAAGCTCATGGAGCTTGCTTTAGGCCATAAATGACTTTATTCAATTTGCACTCTAACAACTTACCACTGTGCTCAAACCCAGGGGCTGAGTCATGAAAACCACTTCTTCAAGAATGCCATTGAGAAAGGCATTATTAACATCAACCTCTTGAATAGTCCAATGACGGGTAGGGGATAGGATGAACATAAGGTGAACAGTAACTGGTTTGTTAGCTGGAGAGAATGCTTCATTGTAATCAAAGCCAAGTTTTTGATGAAAACCTTTGGCTACAAGGTGCGCCTTGTATTTGTTCACTATTCCATCAGGATTTTCCTTAATGTGTAAAACCTACTTGCATCCTACGGCAGTGTGGTTTGGAGGAACAGTTTTCAAAGACTGAGTGTTGTTTAAAAGAGCATTATACTCATCTTTTATGGCAGAGAGCCATGTGGGGTTGTTGGGAGCCTGTTAAGGAGTTATTTGTTCAAGATGGGATTAATCCTTGGTTGAACTATACCAGATTTTGCTCGTGTTTGCATAGGATGACTGTTGAGAGGATTAATGAGAGGGTTGAGTGGCTGAACTGTTTTTAGTAGAGTGACTGTAATGAGAGGAATTTTGTGAATTATTGGGGTTGGGGAGGAGTGATAACGGAGAGGTATTGTCTGTGTTAACAGCAAATGATGTTGAAGTTTTGATAGGATTAGGAGGGTTTCGTCCATGCATTTGGCTGTGGTGAAGCAATTTGGGACCCAAGTATTTGCTGGAACTTGTGATTAAGATGCATCTGAAGAGGCAAAATCAAAGGGCCGTATTAGTTCGTACTGATAATTAAATCTGTGATAGCAGAAAGAAATTAAATGTCAATATTTTTGGCAAACTTGGCACTAAAAATTAGAAAGCGACAACAATCACAACCACCTCTATTGTTAGAACAACCTCTTCTAAACCAAACTTGATAAAGTTGGTGTTGTTGCTTTACTGATTTTGATTTGCAGAGGTCAAAGATTGAGATTGGGCAACATTGATGGAGTATTGGGGTTGGGAGCTGGTTGACCCTGGGTAAGATTTATACTTACAACACCTTTTAGTTGAATTTTTCAAGATGTGCCTCATGAGCAATAGAAGAGTTTCAGCAACATCAATGGAAAGAGAGACAAAACAACCATTGATCATTCCAATAGTGGAATCATATTCCATGAGTAAGTCTTCAAGAATGATGTTTATTGAAGAACAGATTTATGTTATTTCTGTATCTTATTCAAAGAAGGAATACAATCTGAATTTATTGACTAAGTACAACCTAATTATGGAAATAAATAATTAAGATGATACAAATCAAATCACCACCAAATCTGTCCTAATAAGTAGAAAGAAGAATCTGCACTAATTATGGAATAATTATCTCCAACAATGTTCAATTGCTCTTTTAGAGAAATGTTATCCCCAATTGCTGTTAGAGCATTGACAATGGTTTGAATACGGCGGTGAAAGTTAGAGACAGAACCAAAATCAAGGATGAAAATAGGTATGGATTTTCTCCCGAAGTGGTATAGAGGTTTTGCAACCAATGACATGAGAGAACATTTATAAGTATTATAAATGTAGTTTATGTGCTTAACTCAACACTACAAAGCTGGCTTATAAGGTGAGGGTTACCCCTCACTTATATACAATTAACATGCCATAACTCTAGGCGATGTAGGATCTCGAACACACCCCCCTCACGCTGAGGACTAAACATCTTAAGTGTAGAGACCAAACAACGGGTGATCCAATTATCGGGCCGACAACGAGTGACACAATAGGCCCAACATCCACAAACAATCTTAGAATAGACTCTGATACTATGTTAGAAATGTGGTTTATGGGCCTAACACAACCCTACAAAAGCCGGCTTATAAGGGGAGGGTTATCCCTTACTTATATATAGTTAACAGGCTATATCTTTAGGCAATGTGAGATCTCCAACACTAAGGACATGGTGGATTAAAACCATGAAAGCCGAAACTGATTGTGCTGCTCCCAATTGGAGAAGCCAACAATTGGAGTCCGATTCATTGATCTTCATCGGAGAGGTGCTCTAGCAGTACTTTAGGGTTCACAAGGAACCTATAGAGACGGTGACCTTTGATAAAAGGCTCAACTTTTTGTAGCCAGAGGAGATAATCTGACGAGGTTAATTTTTCCAAAATGGAGTGGATGTACAATGTCATCACTGCCAGTCGAATGATGGTTTCTGGCATGACATATGCTGGCAGAGGCTGCTTGCGCGACGGTGGGGAAGGTGGAGGAGAGGAGGAACCTTGCGATTTTGGATGAACTTCAGGTGGTGGTTCTGCCATTGTTGAGGAGAAGAAGCTAGGTTTTGTGATTTGGGAGGGAAATTAGGATTGGGAAAAAGAAGAAGAGGATTGAACTTTAGCTCTGTGGTACCATGTTAGAATTCCTGAGATAAGCTAGAAGAGAGAGAGAAAACAGAGAGTGAGAATTGAGAGAGAAGACGAATTTTATTACTCAATCCAAAGAATGAACAGAGTACAACATGGGTAGATATACCCAGATACTAGAGAAGCTTGCTGAGCAAGCAAGCAAACTAACCATAACTAACAGGCCTAACTATGGTTTGGATAGCTGAACTCTAGTTAAATGACTACAAGCTACTAACAGCTAACAAGCAACAGTTAAACATAAACCAGAAGAGGTAAGCTGAAGTAAAAGGCTAGGAAACTATGCTACACTTTGAGTTTGGACCGGAAGGCAGCGAAGCGAGTATTTATAAGATCCAATCTCACTTAACAGCTTGTACAAGAAGCTAATCTACGCTAACCAACTAAGCAAACTATCTACCTGAACTAACACAGATCCCAACTTCTTGTTTAAACCTAGAAATTCACATATTCCTTTACATATTACTCTAATATACAGCTATTTTTCCAAGAAAATAATGGACTAATGCATGTGCTAGTTTAATTATATTATTACTTGTCAAATCATAAGATAAAACAACTGAATAGTGAATACAATTTTTTTTGATGATGACAAAATAGTTTGTTTTATTGCTGTGTTTTGATGTTCAGGTATGGGGCCATTGTGATGGATGATCAGAATAATGATGGAAGCGTAGGATACACTGTATTGCACAACTGCTCTTGTCAACATGCTGCTCCTACCTTTATCAATTTGATGAATTCTGCAATTCTTAGGCTTGCAACTCATGATATAAATATGACAATTCAGACACGCAACCACCCTCTACCTACAACACAAAGCCAGCACTTACAACGCCGTGTAAGATTTTGTTTTATTTCACTGAAGTGGGTATTCTTCAAGATTCATGAAGTGTGATCCAGTTAGTAGTGACAGTGGGTATACTTTTGGGGTTCAGGATACATTTGCTGACTTGTATGTTTATCAGAAATATTAAATAATATTGGGTTAATATGGCAATGAACTTTACATTTGTGGCAATTCTTTGTTTTATAATCCCTTAAAGATTTGATAAGCTGTAGATGGAATTTTGTAGGACCTGGATGCCTTCTCTGCTGCAATTATTGTCAATATTGCTTTCTCTTTTATACCTGCCTCATTTGCTGTTTCAATTGTCAAGGTATGTTGTGTCACACTGCTTCTAGCTTGTCATCTTTTAAATTTAGAATTTTTCTTCCTCCTGCATCAATTTATAAGAACTTAATGAAGATTCCCCAAAGTTTCCTCCACTGCAATCTTTAGATAAATTGAGGAATTTCATTTTCAATTTTCCCCTTTCTGAATGGAAACCATATTTTTCATTTGACATGTCATGAATTCACTAGAGGAATTTTCTTGCTGCAAGAGTGTCCTAGTGTAACGACATTCTCAGGTTGCTTGTTTCTTAGGCTAACCATTTGAAATTTCTTGATTCGTACAGGAACGTGAAGTGAAAGCCAAACAACAACAACTAATCAGTGGGGTATATAATTTTTTTGAGAGATAGCATTCAATATATACTTACCTTTTGAACATTCATCTTATATTGAACTTGTTAATCAGGTCTCTGTCCTGTCATATTGGGTTTCTACATTTATTTGGGACTTTGTGAGCTTCTTGTTTCCAGCCTCTTTTGCCATAGTTCTCTTCTACATCTTTGGTATGTTTACAATTCATTACTAATGATGATTAGTTTTTATTTTAATATTTAGTTTGCTAGGACAATGAGATTATGAACCTGAGTCTAATAGTTTAATTTTATTCATGGTGCTCTGGTTCTTTTTCATATATGTGGAGAGATTGGCTAGTTTTTCTGATTTGATATATTTTTATTAATTTTATTCCGCGAGAAAGTCTTATCATTTAGACTTGTACTATCTCTCTCCAATAAAATTTCTTCTTTATTTGGGATGGCAAACCTTGGCGCAATTGTAAGGTTGCTGCCTGATGACCTAGAGTTCATGGGGTTCAAATCCACCCTCTCCAAATTCCAATAGGTGTGAGCCTTCTGCATTGAGTTTCCCTTTTGATAAAAAACAAAGATTGTTAGATACTTATGGCATAGTTTTAAGCATTGCTATACAATGTTATATCTAATGTATTAAATACTCCAATTTACATTATTATGCTTATGCTTTCATCAGCAATTATGTGAAACTTTTTCGTTTTACTTTCTCTAAGGATTTCTTATCCATAGAAGTCAATCACGTGTGATCTTTGGGGATTTCTTATATTACTAGGCCAAGTAAAGAGAGATATAGTAACAAAAGTCAGCAACTCATGAGAAGATCTATTCCTGGTCTGTGAATATTGAGGTTTGAGAGTTTTCAAAAATTGGAATGTTATTCAACCCACTTAACAAACAGTTACAACTGAGTTTATATACGGAGGAGATTGCTTGCAGTGAAAGCTTCTAACTAACCTAACCATAACTCTCTGACTAACCACAGTTAGTTGGAGACAGAGCTAATAACTAAGCTAAAGCTACTACTGTAGAGAGAAGGGAAAAAGAAAACAAGCAAATGTATACTCCAATTGTGATAGATAGGTAACTAAAGAATATTAATTAGCTCTCATTTATTTGCTTGATCTTTAGGTCCTTCTTGAATTAATATTTGAGCCTTCTTGATTAACTGCTCCAAATCTTGGTCCTTCTCTCCTTTGTGGCTTAACCAGTTTATGAATATCAATTAAATTTCAGCATAATATACTTCACATTGGAGGCCTTTGCATGGCATGATAGTTATATATATTTGATTTCTAGGAAAGCTGGTTGCTGATAAGTTAAAATTTTGACATAATTGATCATATAAATTTTATATCCTTTCAAGCTGTCTTCCTTAATATTCTATGACTGATATATAACTATTAGAACCTTCCCCACCATAGTTTTTCTCTGGTAGTTGAGTGGTTGTGACTGTGGGTAGTGATTATAATATGATTCCTGATTAACCACAATACATCCAAGCCTTGCCCCTTTTCTAGGGGTTGTTTTACAGTAAAATGAATTTCAATGGTAATTCTTGCATATTGAATCTTTTTGTAGGTCTGGATCAATTTGTTGGAGGGATTTCTTTGTTACCAACAACCCTCATGCTTTTGGAATATGGACTCGCAATTGCATCATCAACTTATTGCCTTACATTTTTCTTTTTTGACCATACAATGGCTCAGGTATGGGGAGACCTTGATTTCTCATTTGTTAGTTATCACTATTATAAATGCTAAGATATTCTCTTGTCTTACAGAACGTGGTTCTCTTGATCCACTTTTTCACCGGATTAATACTAATGGTTATCTCATTTGTTATGGGACTCTTGCCGTCAACAATGAATGCCAATTCTTTTCTTAAGGTACAGCTTTTACTTTTCTTCAGGTGTTAGTTGCATGAGTTTCTTGTCGTTGAGCTAATTATTTTTCCTGGAGCATCAAAAACAGCAGAAAAGATTTTAGGACACTATTTTGCAGAAAAGAATGTAATCACAGTATTTAAAGCTTTTCATAGCTCCCATTTTCGTGTTCCCTAATATGTTTAATTGTTTGTTACTGTTACTACTTTTTGCATTAGTGTTTAGGGTTTCCATTATAAGTGGTGTTGGAGATCCCACGTCGCCTAGAGATATAACCTGTTTAGTGTATATAAGTGAGGTCAATTTTCACCTTACAAGTTAGTTTTGTAAGGTTGAGTTAGGCCTTTAACTCACATTTCTAAGATGATATTAGAGCCCATCTTACAATTAAAAAATAAGGTTACCCACTTATGCACCAAACCTAAATAGTATGGGAATAAGGGGTGTATTAAAAAAAAATAAAAATCCCAAATCCTATCTTAGATCAATAAGAAAAGGGGCCACCCACCTATTATATTATCCACATACCAAGCTTAATAGTGCTGGGTATGAAGGGGTGTATTGGGAAAAACCTAAGTGCCATGTTAGTTTGAAATGAGGACAAATTAGAGTATATAAGTGGAAGAAAATTCTCATCTCTTGAGCTAGCTTTTGAGGTTGATTTAGGTTTAAACCCATATTCCAAGATGGTATCAGAGCTTATGCTTGGATTATTTGTTGTTATTGTTTGGTTTATGGGGTCGCTATCAGACCACCCATTGTTTAGTTCTTCATGCTCGAGATGTCTTATCCTTGGCGTGAGGTGATGTGTTGGAGATCTCATGTCGCCTAGAGATATGACTTATTTATTGTATATAAATGGGAGCAACCCTCAACGTACAAGGTAGTTTCGTAAGATTGAGTTAGGCCCTTAACCCATATTTCTAATAAATGGATACTAAAAATTAAACTACTTTCTTTCTATCACACATGATCAGAAATAGATCTGGAATTTTTGTTATTTAGTTATTGGTCACTATTGTAGGCTACTAGGAGAACTGTAAAGGATACGTTGGGGCTAAATATTATTGCCATTTAGACTATATATTGTTATGAAGTAATGGAACACTGTTGGCAACAATATACAACTAGTGTTTTAGCTGCTTGAATTTGTTTACTTTTTTGTTTATTCACTGTGGTAAACACTTCATAATAATATGCATTTGATGTTCTCTTTCAGAATTTTTTCAGAATATCTCCTGGATTTTGTTTTGCTGATGGTCTTGCTTCATTAGCTCTTTTGCGGCAAGGAATGAAAGATAAAACAAATGATGGCGTGTTTGATTGGAATGTTACTGGTGCTTCCATCTGTTATCTTGCTGTTGAGGTGCAAGTCTTTTCATCTAACTTTCTTTCTATTTTTTCTTATTATTGATATTCCAAGTTTCAAAGTTTAAAACTGAAACTAAATATGTGGTTTTGTTAACATCAGCCCTTAACTAGACATTTTTTATTTGGAAACAAAGCATTTATTAAATAGGAAATAGAAAAGGTGCAATAAATGTTTGTTTCTAATAATGTTAACGAAATCTATGTATAAGAGATAGTAACACTTATAAATTAAGAAAAATACTTTTCTCTATCTAATCCAATTTTCTCTTGTATGACAGAGCTTTAGTTACTTTCTGTTGACACTTGCACTTGAAATTTTTCCTTCTCCCAAATTGACTTCGTTCATGGTCAAAAAGTGGTTGGAAAAAATTAATATCTTCCGGCATGATACTCCTTATTTGGAACCCTTGTTAGAACCTTCCTTCGAAACTGTTGCTATGGACTTTGATGAAGATGTAGACGTTAAAACAGAAAGAAATAGAGTACTCTCAGGTTCCCTTGACAATTCAATTATCTACCTGCGTAATCTTCGTAAGGTATTTCCTAGGATTATTAACTAGCTTTTTTGTAAAGAAAAATGTTTTGCAATGGAAACCATTTTTGTGCTCAATTATAGTGATATTATCTGAATTTTAGGTATTTTTTGAGGAGATGCATCATGGGAGAAAGGTTGCAGTAGATTCATTAACTTTCTCAGTTCAGGAAGGAGAATGTTTTGGCTTTTTAGGAACAAATGGAGCTGGAAAGACCACAACTCTCTCTATGCTATGTGGTATATCAGATATATGATGATTATATCCTACTGCATGCCTTTTGATAAGCTTGTCTTTTGCTAGCAAACTTCAGTTTTTAATAAATAACTCTGAAAAGCTGTGTGAATAGTGCTTATCTTTTGGACAATTCAAAAACTTAGTTTTTCAGAATATTTTCAAGGAAAGAATGTGAAGAGTATCAGTATGATGCTTATTAGAAACGAGGGTTAATGGCCTAACCTACCTTACAAAACTGGTACATTGCCTAAGCAAAGTTCCTTCAAAAATTTGATATGGGAGCCATCATCCCCACCTAAGGAAGACAAGATCAAAAGGAAGCATAGCCTTGAGCTATAACTTCAAGGGGCTCGCATGCAAAGTATTAACCAAAGAATGACATCATTTCCTTAGAGTGAACACCGTTGAATTTAGAGGGAACATACAAAAAAAAAATGATATAAACCTTCATGAGGGAAGATCCATGTTTTCACTAGAGAAAAGGGAAGATCCATGTCTTGGGCTGGATTTGTTTAAGTCCAACCTTCATGAGGATATAAATTATGATGTTAGGCAATTTTTCTTTTAACATATTTCGAACAATTATACTTATAGAGAAGGTTTTGTAATTATAAAAATTGTTCATTGTTGAACAGCCGTAAACTTGGCATTTCTCCCTTCTTTTGGATTTATGATTAAAATTTGTGTGTTCCTCTTCTGAATAGGGGAAGAATCTCCTACTGATGGGACTGCTTTTATCTTTGGCAAAGATATATGTTCCCATCCAAAGGCTGCCCGCCGATATGTATGTGTGTTTTACTTCTTGAGCATACAATCACAGAATGAAGATTTACCTGAATCCATCTGACCCTTTCTTGTTTATCTTAATTTTACTCTCAGATTGGATACTGTCCACAATTTGATGCTCTATTGGAATACTTAACCGTCCAAGAGCATCTTGAGCTTTATGCTAGAATAAAAGGTGTTCCAGATTGTGCAATAGAAAATGTATGTGTAAGCAATTTCTAATTACCCTAGTACTTCTTATGATTAGAATAATTTATGGCAATAACACTCACTTGTGCATAATCATTTTATAATTCAAGCCACCATCCTTAAAAATTACAAAAACCTTACTTTTCCATCATGTTCATGAGATAAAAAAGTTAATAAAAATGCCAAGCAATACAATATATGGACATAGGCATTACAGTTCCTTATAGATTCTAAAAATTTTATTGAATTGAAATTAATTTAAAGTACATTCTGAATGAAAAGTGTCATGAATAAATGTCTTTTCCTGAATCTGTGAAGTTTTCTCTTCATAAATATTTAACCACAAACGTTAAAACACTATATAATTCTAGCTATCAGTGAATCATTTCTCATGAACTATGGGTTATAAGTCTAACTCAATCCTACACAACCGGCTTAAAGGGTGAGGATTGTCCCTCACTTGTATACACTAACTTGGTCATATCACTAATTGCTGTGGGATTAAATCACCACTACTTTTCTTGATTCCCATCAATACTTCACACACCAAATTTTAGAGATTAATAAAGATGGGCTATATTCTTTGTGATGCAGGGCAAAATCCACATACGATATATATTGCCATTTTGATCATTAAAAATGAGAACAAATTCTAAGTTCAATCCACATTATTGTTATTTGTTTTGTATTATATAGTCCTTCATTGCCTATGATTATTTGGACAGGTTGTTATGGAAAAGTTAGCACAATTTGACTTATTGAAGCATGCTAATAAACCATCATTTTCAATTAGTGGAGGGAATAAAAGAAAACTGTCTGTTGCAATTGCAATGATTGGAGATCCCCCTATTGTCATTCTTGATGAGCCATCCACAGGTACAATAACAGTATACTACATTATCATATTTCTTTAAACATCATGAAAATGCCTTTCCATTTTAAGTTTTAGAATTTGATTTGAAACAATTGGGATTCCTTCTGATAGTATATTTGTAAATACATATTATGGTTTTCTCTATTCTGTACTTTAGTATGTTTCTAACTAGAGTTGTTTAGTTAGTTTGTTTAGCTTAGCTCAGTGCAGTTGGCTAACCTGAGTTTGTTTACCTCAGTGCAGTTAGTTAACCTGAGCTATAGCTTTCTATATCCTGTACTATATATACCCTGGTCTTGGATAAAAACAAAATTCTTTTTCCTTCCCTCTCTCTCTCTCTCTCTCTCTCTTTATATATATATATATATATATATATATATATATATATATATATATATATATATATATATATATATCTTTTCTTTCATCCTTGAATTTATACACCTTCATTTAATGGCATAAACTTTTAGTTCAATTGGTTACTTGTATTGCTATAAAATCTCAGTTTACAAAGTGGTCTAATTCACTACTTGTTGCCTTCAGTTCTATGATTAAAATTTTGTTTTAAAATAGTTTCTGCATATTTATTTGTAAATCTCGTATGAAACCGGGGCTTTGATTTGAAGGGGCATGTTATCCATCCTTGGTTCACAGCTTAGGTTTTGTGGTTTTCAACCCACAGCAACTGGACCTCTCTCATTTTAGGAAAATTTTTTTTAAGCTATATATAAATTAGCTATGTGAGACATATACGGGGCTTTGCTTGATGAATTGAAAAAGTATTATCTGTCAGCACTAATTTTAATTGTTCTAGGTATGGATCCCATCGCCAAAAGGTTCATGTGGGATGTAATATCTAAGATTTCAACAAGACGAGGAAAGACAGCAGTAATTTTAACTACCCACAGCATGAATGAAGCTCAAGCCTTATGCACCAGAATAGGGATAATGGTACAAATTTATTTTCATTTCTCTTCACATCCTTGAAGCCCTGCCTTGTTCCCACAAACATATATCCATTATTTTGTATAATTTGTGTTTTTCTGAAGGTTGGTGGACGATTACGATGCATTGGAAGTCCTCAACATTTGAAAAATAGATTTGGGAATCATCTGGAACTAGAGGTATTTATGGGCACAGTAACAAAAAGGCACATGTTCTTTGTGCTTCCTTAGTTTTCCTTGGCAAAAGCACCTTCAAATATGTAATTCTTACTTTCCCTGCTTCCAGTTAAAACCTACTGAAGTAAGTTCTGTAGACTTGCAAACCCTCTGCCAAGCTATTCAAGAAAGACTTCTTGATGTCCCTTCTCATCCTAGAAGCTTACTTAATGACCTTGAAATTTGCATTGGGGGCACTGACTCCGTCACATCAGGAAATACCTCCATTGCAGAGATTAGCTTGACACGAGAAATGATTTGCTTAATTGGGCGCTGGCTTGACAATGAAGAAAGAGTAAAGACACTAATCTCTTGTGCACCTGTCTGTGATGGAGGTCCTCAGGAACAGTTATCGGAACAACTGTTTCGAGATGGTATGTATGAATCTTCCATTGAAAAGTTTTCAGCAAGTTAATAGTCCTTTGTTTTTAGCAGGTTTAAAGAGAGTTGGTCCATGACAATAACTTAATGATCTTTTTTATCTCTAAATCTTAAAAATTGCATAAATTCTCTTCTAGTATTAAAGATTAATTTCCCCTTTTCTACTGTGTAATTAGGTGGTATTCCATTGCCAGTATTTTCTGAGTGGTGGCTGTCTAAACAAAAATTATCAGAAATTGATTCATTTATTCTCTCTTCATTTCATGGAGCAAAATGTCAAGGGTGCAATGGTTTGAGCATCAGATATCAGGTATTTTTGAGTTACCACATTTTTTTATGGGAAAATACTTTGTTATGACTGAAAATTCCTCACATGTGAATGCTTGTGCAATTTAACCATTTAAATTTGAAGTGGACTAGTTTCACTTTCCAACTAATTTGTTAGATATTCAGGGGAACAAACACCATATACAAGCCCGGGTATTAAGTTTGGTCCAACTTTTTTTAGATCTTATCTTCTCCTTGAGATGAAAAGTTGGGCCAAACATTCACAAAAGGCTCTTAAGAAAAATAAAGGAGCTTTCTTTTAATGAAGAAGACATTAAAAAAAACTGCTTTCTGATAAACAAATTTTAAGTTTCTCTTCCTCCTGCCTTTAGATAAAGATTAAAAGGAGCTCACTTTCAATGAAGAAAACATTAAAAAAAAATAAAATAAAACTGCTTTTAGATAAACTGCTCATGATTCATAATGCTTTCTTTTTGCACAGGCAAACTGATTTTCTACGTAGAAAGAGTATGTTAGAGATGTAAAATCATTCATGATTCTTTACCCCACACCTTAACCTTTTAGGAGAGTTGATCCTTGTGCTCAAAGAAAAGGGGAGGTGAATGAGTGTTTTTCATTAGACTAATTAACATATAAAATATAGATCATAAGACTTGAATAAGACTCAATTTTTAACTCTAATAACCCTTGAAAATAGGAACCAACTAAGACCACTACTTAGGCATAAATAACTTCAACTCATTTTTCCTAAAAATTAGGACTTGACTAAACTGAATAAAAATAAGAACAAAAAATCATAAATGTACATATACATGCAGCCTTGAAATACTAACATGATCATTGACAGTTGTGATATATCTTAAATAATGTTAGAGACATATCTTGTTGAAGGCCTCCAACAATTTATCCTCACCTTGTTTTGCCATGGATAGAACATTTGCATATTATGTAATGCAGTGTATCCATGCTTAATTTTATTCCACATGTAGTAATTCATCGTTTGTTAATTGCAGTTACCATACAATGAAGATTTTTCCCTAGCAGATGTTTTTGGAGTTCTTGAAAGAAACAGGTAAATACCACAGGACCTGCTGTTTATTATTTTCCATTCACTTGTTAAACCAAGTGACTAAATTCTATCAAAATATCATTTACAGAAATAGATTAGGGATTGCGGAGTACAGCATCAGCCAATCAACTCTTGAGACTATATTTAATCATTTTGCAGCTAATCCATAAGGTGTCGTCATTTACAATTTCTTTACAATTTCTTTCATACAACGCTGCTGGTTATAAACTTATAATGTATTAATATGTGTATCAAAATGATGCCATTCTTTCACTTCTCCGGCTAGAATTAAGCGTAGGGCCATGAGCGAGATTGTAAGGCCACCATGTATATTGTACAGTCAATGATAATCGTTAAAGTGTCAGATAAATTGTAAATAGATTTGTTTTTATTACTAAGACCCGTCATCGATCTAATTGCTCTAGAAATTTTAACTTTGTTGAGGATTATACATATTGGGATTATCTTCGATTTATTTTGTTCCTTTCAAATACTTAATGGTGGAAAAGGAGATTCATTTTCATTTTACCTTGCTGAGACGGCGGAAAATGTTTTGAAAACTACAAACTATAACATTTTGTTGTCTTTTAACTTATGATGATAAATTGTGTATTGTAAAAGAGTATGTTGGAGTATATTGCTAATATTTCTCTCAATTGTTTTAATTTTTTACTTCCATTTTCGTTATTCATATTTTTCAATGTGCCATCTTTCATTTTTCATTTCCAGTCTAAAATGTTTTTTCAAAATATTGTTAATAGAATATGTTTAAAAAAAAAATCGTTCAAAAATATGTTTTAATAAATAAAATACTTATACAATACCAATAAAAAAAATATAAAGTAACAAAAGAGTGTTACTGAAATCTGAGGTATTCAATAATAGAGAATCGTGCAATGTAACCTTGTTAATTTCGATGAAATATTAGCAAAATTTTTACAACTAGACCGACTTGTCTAGATGGTGGTTCTTCAATTCTTATTCTTCCCTTTTACTGGTTATTGTTTTGCTCCCCATTTAACTAATGGTTGTTGTCGCCATTTGAGCGAGGGTTCTAAGCAAATTTCTCTTTCTTTTTAAATACGACAATGTGGTTATTTCTAAGTGCTGCATCATCGGTTAATGCATGAAATTAATGTAAAGGACTCAAAAATATTTAATAAAGATAAATTATGAACTAAAAGTTTTCAAAAACTTTTAATAGGGATTAAAAATCAAAATTTTAAAAAGTTGAGGAACAAAACTTTAATGATTCAAAAAAATTTCAAACGAGAAAGGTTAAAACTTAAATTATATTATATATTTATTCAACATAAATGTTTTGTCACGATATCACTTTTGTTCTACACTGGAGAATAAGAAGTGGATAAATCAAACATATTTATAGTTATCACTTTTGTTTGATAAGTTGAAAATTAAGAAGAGCGTAAAACAAATGTATTCTTAGTTATCATGATTATTACCAATAATTTATATTTGAGTATTAACTATATGTCTAATGGTTATATAAAAGATAATTGTTTTATTCTATTATAATTAAATGTTTTATGAACTTATAAGACATGATTTACTTATCTTATCATGTTGGTGTAATGTATTTTTCAGGGGAAGTTGTGTTAGAAAATAATATAATAAGATAATATCTTCATTCTTATCCTAGCTAGCTTCCCACTATTATTATTATCATTATTATCATATTCATCATAATAAGCATTATCGTTAACATAATTAATATCATTGTTGTTATAATAGCCATTATCACTATCTCGCCTTCCTATATTGTTGTCATCGTTGTCATTATTATCACTATTGTCATCATCACTATCATTGTTGTTATCACTCCATCATATTTGGATTATCGTTGTTGTCACCATCTGATGCAAATCCATAAAGAACTTGGAAGGAATCTTCATGGATAAGCAAGTTGTTGCTCCAATCTTCATTCACCAACCTTCAATCACTATTAAACACTCTTGAACTCAGAAAAATGCAACAAGAAGCTCATGGTCAAGGTTCTAATTAATGGAACTAAATCAAAGGGAGAAGAAAAGATAAAATGGAGAAGACAAGAATGGTGGGAGCGCCATGAATTAGAAATTCAATAAGCTCTTAGGAAGAATCACCATTTGGATGCAAGGATTCATGATAAGTTTCAAGAAGAAAACCCTAGGAGAGCTCTACTCCTTGAAGAGAAACAATTCTCAATTTTTCATTCATTTTTTGACTAAAAGTGAGTACAATAGAAATATTAACTAATTTAATGAAAGTGTGATGGACCTAAGGTTAGAAATCTGAAATGTTCTCCACCCTAGGATGAAATAAATGATCAATGGTGAGATGGGAGACACCCTAGGCTGAGCACACTTTACAATTATAAGGCCCAAATTCAAGTCTTAAAACAAATACATAATTGAAAGAAACTAATAGGCCTAAACAATTAAACAACTCGCTGGAAAATCTTGGTAACATTCCAACGTTAACTTCAAGCTCAATTTCCTCTTAGATGTAGTTTGAACTGGGCTTTGGTGTCTTCATAGCTTTCGTAGCCCTTTAAGTCAGCTTTAAAATGCCACCAAGACGAACTTCATTGGAATTGTGTAGCCCAATTTATGCCCTAAATACTGAACCTGGTCAGGCACCCCGTTGGAGCATCCTGACAGTATCCAAATGTTAACTTCAAGCCAAATTTCCTCATAGATGAAGTTCGAGCTGAGCTTTGTTGTCTCCATAACTTTTGTATCCCTTTAAGTCAGCTTTAAAAAGACACCAAGAACAACTTAATTGGAGTTGTGTAGCCCAAGTTACACTCTGAATACTAAACCTGGTCAGACAGTAAAAAACATGACGAATTTTATTAGAGACTCAATTAATTAAAAAGTAAGGTTGAAGAGTTTATTGAGTTTTTAGAGATGGTCCTCCATCAAACTCACTATTTTTATTGACTTCACTACTACCACATTGTCGCTACCACTTTTATTGTTATTGTTGTCACTTCAACCACCGTCATTGTAATTGTCTTCATCACTCCACCATATCATGACTATTTTTATTGTCAGCACTATCTTATCATTATTATTATTACTATAACCACCGCCACAATTATCACCATCACTATATTATTGTAATTACCATTGTTAATCATCATCCCATCACCTATGTCACCATTATTTCTAGTACTATCACTAACGCAACCATCGTTATCATCATTGGATCCATAACAATCATTATCACCAATCTATCACTATCACTATTATCATTGTCACTATCACTTTGGTCATTTTTGTCACTACCATTAATTCTTATTGTTATCTAGTTTATATATTGGTGTACACCAAATATTGGATAAAATTAATGCTTACTTTATTCTTATCTTATTATGTTGCCATTCTATCCACAAATCATATCCTATAGTGACCGTCAAACATACCTTAAAAGTAAAATTCTGTGCAAATGTCATTTTTAATAGTTAAACTTTTATTATAGGATATGTGTAATAGATATGAAATATCATGTCTAGTAATGGTGAAGTAGATGAGTTTGCCAACTAGTCTTCTATACCTCTCTAGATTTGAGTGAGACTCATCTTGATCTACCATTAACTTCTGACTCCATAGAATTACTAATAAGCCTACAATCAATCATGCTCTATTCCTCTATTCATCTAGAATATCCAAAACATATTTTCTTTGAGAAATAACTACACCCTCCTTGGATTGAACCACTTTTATATCAAGGGAATATTTTAGAAAACCAAGGTCTTTGGTTTGAAAATAATTGAATAAATGTTGTTTGAGCTTAGAAATCTTATCATCATCATTAGTTCCTAGTAATGACTATATCATCCACATTAACTACTAGGTAAACACATTTTCCTCGATGTATGACGATAAAAATGTTAGAAATGCGGGTGATGGGTCTAACTCAACCCTACAAACCAGCTTGTACGGCGATGACGGCTCCTAACTTATATACATTCAACAGACTCTATCTCTAGGCAATGTAAGATCTCTAACACACCCCCTTCACGCCAAGCGTAGAGACGGTGTTCCAATATCCCCAACAATGGGACATAAATCCCCAACAATGGGTGCAAAGGGTCACAACAACGGGGTGTAGAGGGAAAAGAGGGAAGAATCTCCGACAATGGGGTACAAAGGATCCTAAGATGAGGTACAGAGGAAAGAATCCCCGACAACGGGGTGCAAAGGATCGTAGGATAGACTCTTATACCATGTTAGAAATGCGAGTGATGGACCTAACTCAACCTTACAAAACTGCCTTGTACAGTGAGCGTTGCTCCTCACTTATGTACATACAACAGGTCTTGTCTCTAGGCCATGTGAGATCTCTAACACACCACTTATGCAAAGCGTGGATATGATGTTCCAATATCCTCAACAATGGGGTGCAAAGGGTCCCCGACAACGAGGTGCAAAGGGAAGAATCTCCGACAACGGGGTACAGAGGATCCTAGGATAGACTCTCATACCATGTTAGAAATGTGGGTGATGGGTCTAACTCAACCTTACAAAATCAGCTTGTAACGTGAGGACTACTCCTTATACATATAATAGACTCTATCTCTAGACGACGTGAAATTTCAAAAAAAAAATAACATAGTGATTAGCTTCACTACGCTTCATGCCAAAATTTTGTACAACATAATTAAAATTTCTAAACCAAACTCTTGGACAAGGCTTATGCCAACAGATATCTACGCAATTTGCAAATGAAACTAGGTTCGTCGTAAGCACATCAAGATCGCCATGAAGAAAGACATTATAACACTCGATTGATAGAGATGCCAATGAAAAATAACAACGCAAGGAAAAGTCTAATTGTGGTCATTTTGGCTATTAGAGAAAAAATATCACAATAGTCAAGACATGTATATGTATGTATCTCTTGGCTACGAATTTGACCTTAAGACTATCTACCTCACCATTAGGACCAACCTTAGTAGCTTACCTATCACTGTCACTATGCTTAAGAGCCTATATTTCAGAAATCATGGTCTATCACTGTCTAGGATATCATGTGCTTCATAAACATTTTTGAGAACAGAAGTAGGAGACAAGGTAGAAACAAAGGAGAAATATGAATGGAATAATCGTTGTAACTCAAACAATCATAAATAGGATGAAGATTTTGAGTAAATAAAATACCTTTCCTAACGGTAATAGGTCAAGCGCAGAGTCATCTATAGTTGGATTCATAGTTTAGTCATCTGATGGTGAGGGACATGAATCAAAAGAATCTTCATAGGTAAGAACAATCCTTTGTGTCCTTTGCTGATATGTAATGAGAGCCGGTAGAGATGGTTTAGGTAAATTATTAAAAGAATGGTGGACTTGATTTTCTTCTTGACTTGAAATCTCAAAAACAAGAAACAGTAATGGAGAAAGGGATAGAACAAGTAAAAACTACGGAATAAAATTGAGATTTTTCATAAACAAGGGAAAGAAGAGTGTCTCTTAAAAAAAAGGTGACTTCAACAAATGTACGTGTACTTCTTGTATTTGTATTCTTTTTTAAGTCGTAAATATTTGAAAAAAGACATATTAAATGGCCATAATCATAATTAAAAATAAGTCGTGAGTTTAATTAGCAATACAAAATCAGAAAGAAATGGATAGTTTTATTTTTTAAAAAACTGAAGCTTCACGTATGTAGTGAAGGAATCAACATCCTTATTTGTTGAATGAGTAGAGATACAAAGGTGCTCAATTTTAGGTTTTCAATAAAAGATACCATAAAATCAAATAAGGGTAAAAAATTATGATGGAACAAGTAATGACATCCTTATTTGATTATACATACGCGTAAGTATACCATAAAATAGATTATCCTAATGACATCCTTATTTGATTTTATGTTATGTTTAATTGGGAAAAATTTGGAAGGAAAATAAAGGAAAAATTAATTTACGAAGACAAATATTCAAAATTTTCTTCGTTTTCAGTTTTCCTATACTTTAATTAAATTTCAAAATTTCCTTTCTTCTCCTCTATCCGAACATGTCATTAATTAGTTAGTACCTTTCTCAAAAAGTATATTAATATTTTCTCTTATAAACAGTCCTGTAAACTACTATTCACTCAACTACAAGTTTACATTGCCACATTACACAATGCACTAGTAGTTAAATGGCCACTTGAGCCTTAGTTTAATTATGTGTCATCTCCTAACTCACATTACATGATTACATGCAGCACCATACGTACCTTAAGTCCTTAATTAGTTTCTTGATGCACCAAAATATATGATCTTCAAAAGTAACTACAATCCATGCAAGCCTAGCTAGCTAATTAATCAAATATATGATTTTCAAATATTTGATTATTACTTTTAAGTATCCATGTACTTAATTGATACTTTTTTAAGCTTCTATATATGTGTGTAGCAATATTATATATCTATTTGCATGATTGAGACAGCATAATGCTTGCGCTTTCACTTATATCAGTTCTATTCCTCTTAATCTCTCTCCCTCCTTGAACATCAAGTCTCACACCAAACAGCTTTGGTCTTTCATCTTCTAATTCATTCTCTTTAACATGTGATGATGATGAATACTTTGCAACCAAATCAAGGAGTTCCTTACACTTTCTCTTCATATTTGTGAGCTCAGTGTTCAACACTCCATTCTCCTTCTTAAGTCTCTTGTTTTCATCCACAAGAGTTGTGTAACCTGAGGATGATGAGGTTGATGAGGACCTTTGGTCTTCATCAGAATCTTGAGGTGTGCCTTGGTTTGGTACGTTAGGTTGTTGCTTGTTGGTCCATGCTTTTCTTCGACGAATCTCGTACAGAAGTTCTCTTTCACCTTTCTTGAACTTGTCATTGAAAAACTCCCATCTGCTAGTTGCAACTTTACGAAAACCCTGCGCATATATATTTTTGAAGGACATATAAATCACATGTTTTGTCAATACTGTACATGTCATAGAAAAGTAATAACTGACCCTACAAATACTACCTATGCATGGTATATTTCAAAGAGCTTAATTATTTTCATTTTTTTAAAATTGTTTCTCAAATGGGTTGTAGGTGGAGAATCTAAAACATGCATCATTCCTAGAGGGAATTTATGGGATCCTTTAACTAGAGAATCAGAAACTTTGTTTTCTTCTCTGAAACATGTAACATTTCTAGTTCAATCATTTATAGATAAGCTTTTAATTTGAAGCAAAAAGATTGGCATGCACTACAATGGGTAGGAGGAAAACCTTGGTTGATAAAACATCTTATGAAGACCTAAAAATAGTAAAAACAATTTAATAAAACATGTCACGTGAAGACCTAAAAATAGTAAAACAATTTACAGTTGGCAATGGCAATTAGTATTTTCAAATTCAATTATAATAGTAGAAAAAAATGTTACTTAGTCATGCACGACTCCACGCCTACTAATGTTGATTTTTGTGTGTGCTTGACTTGAAAGTTTGATTAATTGGTATATATGAAATTCATGACCTGGTACTGCCCTGACCAGACACATCATATCAATATATGCATGCCGTGACCAAGGGTTAAACTAAAACAAATTCGTAACAGCATTAACAAATGATCATATTCATACAAGTTACTATTTGACAATGTTAATGATGTCATGATGAATCGTTTATTCAGTCTTTTCTAGAAGACTTCGCACACCAAACAGCAATACATGGACTGTATTGTTTTCATATATATCTTTTATAATTTATTTTTCCGTATTTCTCTTATTATATTACTAGTTTCATTTATAATTTTTCTTTATTTATTTTTATTCTTTTCTCAATTTAAAAAAATATATATTATAGTAATATATATATTATAAGAATAGAATTATTCTGCTTGAAGTTGTCTAATTAACGAGGATATTCGAATACTGAAGAACAAAATAAATTATTTTCCTTATATCGTCTATGGTTACATCGCTTCTTAAATGAGAAATTTAACATTAAACTCTTCCATAATTATCAAGAACCAAAGCCAGGTAAAACAGTTAAAGCCTAATCTAGATCAAATAAAAATCGCTAACTTCTTCTATAATCATCATGAACCCAAGAAATTAAACTATTATTTTTTCTTGTCATGTTACGAAGGTTTAATTGATGATTTTAAGCCGGTTAAAGTAACAACATATACAAATTTTAATTTCATGGGGGTTAAATCTATAATCTTATACGAAGAAAAAATAATGTAATCACTAATCACATGATATAGAGTGAAAAAATTCATACTCATACGTACATAGGTATTGAGCTGGCGCACAAAGCTAGAGAAGTTGCTATGCTTGAAGAGTGTTGGGAGGAGATCACGAGCAAACTCGGCGGGCTGCCACACGACGAACGCCGTCCCGTCGACATTCCACGAGACGACGTCGTCGGTGGCCGGATCCTCCACAAGCATATAAGTCTTCAACAAAAACGGTGGTGGAGTGCACTTCCTTCCACATTCTAACAAACTCTTATCACTTATCCCTTCCATAATGTTATTTATTTTTATTTTTTGCAAATTTTTCTTTGGTGTTTTCTTTATTTGTATAAAAAAAGAAATTGGTTTTTGAAGAAGAGAATGATCAATAAGGTTGATAAGAAGAGGAGAAGAGAAGAAGGGCCGTTAAGAACTCCCAATCCCAACAATAGAAACCCAACACGACTCCACAGTTCATGAGAATTGCAAGTTCTTGATTGATTTTCCAAGCTTCTTTCTCTTACTACTTTCTCTCAATGAATAAATAGTTGAAACGTACATACTGAGTGTACCCCTTTTCTTATAGGGACACATGAGCCTTCATGGCATGCACATTCTTCCTTTACCTTAGTTAAAAATAGTTAATGCACAACCATATGACACGTATACTTAATAATATTATAATATATTTCTAAATGTCATTAAGCAACTTGACTAACATGAATAAAAAATTGATAGAAACACCACCCCATTAAAAAAGGCATTGTGAAAATTTTGAATGGTGGGTTTGGGAAGATGAGTGAACTTTGCACGTGGGAGTGTTTGGTGGGATTGTCCCAAAGGAACATTTTTTCTACGAAAATAAAGTTAGTTTAAGACATTTAGGTGTGCTGATACTTTCCATGTTATTATTATATATTTTATTTGATTATGCATATTTCGTGCAAATTGCTCAATCCAAAGGCTTTCACTGAAGTTGTGGGGTTTGATTTCTTCATCCAACATGATATAATGCTTTCAAGGTTTTCCATGAAAGGAAGCGACTTCATTTGACTTTGTGTGTTATTCAAGATGCAAATTTTCTTCGATTCAAATATGACTGTTCTGTCCTTCTAATAAAGCCAACCGCGTGCATAAAAAAAAAAAAAATGATAATTGACTATGACATGGCGCAAATATTTAATAATTAAGAAATTAAATTAAGTGACGTCTTTTTTTTTCTTTCATAGAAAAACGCCAAGACAAAAGATTTTCAACTTTATGGTTTGTCCCTCTTTCCGTAATAGAAATCACTTTATAACATACATGAACTTACTGAACTGCTAGCTGTGGTGGCAAGTACTTTTCTGTCCTCAGTTATTAATCACTTGTGGAACCGTTTACATTAACATTATGGATTGTTTGACAGGGCATTAAAAGGATTTAAAGAAATATTTTTAGGGATGATCGATTTTTGGGTATACAAATTTTTCATTTTTTTTCAGTTATAGAAGATGAGTATGTTTTATTTTTAGGTATGATATTTTTAAAAATATAATCTTCGAAAATATGATTTTATACCTTAAAATAAATGCTCCTGAAATTCTATTTTTCATGTAACGTGGCATTAAAGATTTTATGTTGTGAATTATTTTAAAATTATTTCAAACACGATTTTCAAAAAAATTATTATATAATTTAACAGTTTAAAATACATAAAAAGGAATATTTTTTTACACTATTAAATATTGAGATATATATTACGCATATAATAATTTCATATAATAATTAGTAATTTTGATAAAAAAAAATTTAGGAATAAATCCTTGGCATGTGACATGATATCCCGTAAAAATCTTAACTATTATTTTTTTTTTTTTATATATTTTGTAAAAAGTTCAGGCATTGATAATATACGATAAATTTATTTAAATAATAAAATTCATATAACTTATAAAAAATTTGATTTATAATTTAATTAATAATTATGTAATACAGTTTTATATTATTAATATATAATCTTTAAACTTCTCTTTACACCATAGATTCATTCTCTTACATGTCTCTAGATAAAATATAATAAATAAATACAAAAATATATATGGTGTTGCACAAGTTAGGGTACAAACAACAATATTTCTCCTAGATAAAAAAAAACTTGTGTACTTTCTATTATTTAAATTAAATTCTTATTTTATTTATAAAAATAAGGAAGTGTAGACTCAGATGAATTTTAATTAGAAATAAGTTTTCTTAGAAAGGAATTCTTCAAATAAATAAAAAGGAAATATTATTCTCAAATAAACTAATTCAAACACACTAACGTTGTTTTTATTGGTGAAATTAATTAAAGGTCATGCAACAAAGTATACAAACAAGGACAAGGATAAATTAAACTAATATAGACCCCTTGTTAAAAAGGAATGTTTAATTAGTATAAATGTTAGCATGTATAACAGATTTTTAAAAAGTTACTTTAAAATTGAATTTATGCTTCAGTTAAAAAAAATATTTGCAGGAATTAATTGTCGTTAGATATGATAATAGAATTAAATTATTTTAATTCCATAACAATCATAAACTTTTATTCTTAAAAAATACTTATCTCAAAGTTGATAAATTTCAATGCTACTATTTAACACCACATCCATTACATCAAGTGAAAAACCCAAAAGCCTTCGTATACTATTGAATAACAATAGTCTTAGAGTGAAACTTTAACGAATTGGTTCACTGATTAGAAGGAGGCAACCCTGAAAACAAAAGGTGAACAAAACAAATTAATTAAACCAAAGATCGCAGGATAAGTTGATAAGAAAGATTAATCACACTTTAACAACTACTTTTTTAGTTTTCCACATTCTTATCATACTTTTTATTTTTTTATATCCATGTATTGATTAACTTTGTCGCTCTCTTAGAAAACTAATAGGCTCGTCTAGGGTAAATTGGTATTTACATTTAAGAAGTTCTACTAAGTAATGACACATTTTTTTTATATATATTTTAAACATTTTTTCATGGTCGGTTAAAATAGTTAAATTTATAAAATTATGAGTGAAATTAATGAAATATAAAGTAAGACCCACAAAATTATGTTATTTTTGATAGATTTTCATTAATAATAAATAATTTATCGAGAAGAGTGCATTAAAAAAAATCAGAACATTTCTCATTTTTCTTATATGACAAATGAAAAACATGCGATGGATTAAATAAGTTTTACCTCAAAAAAGACATCCACATCATGACATAATTTTCTTTGTCGGTACGAAGAAAACAAATACCTATGAAAACCTCTACAGTGATACAAATTGCAAAACTCGTTTCTGGAAACCCAAATTCTTAAAATATACTTTTAATTAGATTTTCTTTTAAAAGGTCAAAATCTTCGTTCGCCAAAAGGAATTAACTTCTGAAATTTTCGATACTTCATCATGTAAATGTGAATGATAGACTTAACAATAATTATTCCTACGATTAGTAAACTTTATCCGCATGCATTGGTCCTTGGATTGATCTCACTTTACAAATGCATGTGAGAATTCTCATTAAAAATAATAAGATATGAATTTAATCAAACTGTTAAAAACATCTTTATAGTATCATCCAGATGATTGACATGTACAGTGAAGTTGATAATTTTTTTATAAAATTTATTTTATAACTTATATTCAACATAATTTTTAATTAATATAACTATTGATATAAATCAAAATTAAACTCATAAAATGGTGGATATGATAATATGATCAGTTTATATTTCATGAATTCGTGTCTACCTAATTTAATGTAATTTATGTTACGTTGTTTCTTGACTGGGAACATTTATCGCCTAATTTCTTCACCTCATTAATTCTAGTTTTTGCATTTAGTAAAAGTCTGGACGTTCATTTAATTATGTTTGATTTCAAGACTCCATCTCAAATTAATTATCCAGGAATTTACATTTAAAGTATACGTGAAATGACGTCGTAAAAAACTATTAAATATCTCCTATACAAGTGGTTCTTTGATATATATAGAAAATTAATAAGTAGTTTAAAACGAAATAAAAATAAAAGAACTGATTTCAAAACATACCTAATAAATATTTAAAACAAAATGTTTAATATTAAGCATAAAATTAAAATAATTTAGTAAAGGTGAGGTTTATGAATTTAAAATGTCAATGTAAAAGATTTTTTTTTTCATACAAAAATCTTGACAATAATGAAAATATTGAAATAAATAATAATTTAAGAATTTAAAATATAAATATAAAATAAGTAAAAAATATTTAAATCAAGAATTATAAAATATAATAATATACATATAAATCAAGGTTAACACTTAAAAAAGGAACAAGATATATTGTAACGTAGGTTATAAAGTCATGGAACAGAACCGAAAGGAGTGATCATTGACTTGCATATTCCTGTGCATGTCACTCATCTTTAATAAATTCAAAATGAAAATGATGTCAAATGCAAATTTTACATTGTAGATGTCCTCATCACTCATGTTAAGAAAATAGTGATGACTTTTTTGTTTTCTTGGCTTTTGTATGATTCATATATGCAAATCCAAATCCAACGTGCTCACAAGCTTATGCTTATCCCACCAACCCACCTCCTGAAAATCCTATTGGCTACGTAACAGTTTTTACATCACAAATGGGGTGAAAAAGTAATGCATTGCAAAAGTTTTAATTAACGTATGTGTTTCGCAGCTTTATTATTAATTAAAGCATTTCAACAATATTGTATTATTATATTTCTAACATCACGCATGCATATCATTTACAAAATATACTTATATTTGAACATGTAAATTTTTGGCAAAGAATTTGAAGATTATACACAGACACACCGTATAAATAATTTTATACAGTCAACTAATCATAAATAGAACTTTATTATTAAATTTAACAAATTTAGGTACATGGTAAGTTACATAATTGATTGACTGTGTGCACTGTGTATGTAGCCTTTTCTCTTTAGGAAAATCACATTTTCCATCTCTAAAAATGTTTATATGAAGGGTGCTTCACAAAACTAAAACATAAAATGTGCACAGTAACAACAAAGGAAAATAACAAAATAATCAAATTAAAGGAAAAGATCCAAATATTTGAAAAGAATTAAACGTCAAAGATTACTAAAATGAGAATATGGCTTCAGAAGTGAGAATTTGCACAAATTAAGTGGAAATTAAGGATACCTATAATCCTTGATTAATATCCATCCAGACAAAATAGGTGTCCAATAGCTGTTAACATTATCAATTATAGATTCTCAAACGCACACAAAAATAATTGTCCAATATTTTTCTTTACAATTTTATCACTTTTCACATTCACGTTTAATTAAGCTGTAATGTTATTTTGAGACAAACAAATTAATTTATAAACAGATAAAAAGATTCTATAATTTGTCTATTCATGTATATTAATGTTAGTTAGGTGCAGCATTGTAATGTTAGGTTATGATTAAAAATAATGATAGTGATTTGTTATGAAGACAGTACTGATCGAGCTAGATTCAAGGGGAGAATGAATGTGCATGAAAAGCAAATTCTTATAACCTAGCTAAATAAACTTATCGACCACTCAATTATAAATCGATAAACAATATCCTCTTACACAGAGATTGGGATAATAAATACCATACACTATTAATTTTTGACATTGGCTTAGTCAAGTCAACCATATATAGGTCAATTGTCATGGTTAGTTGTTAGTTGTATACATTTAATTTACTTAAGTTGGACTTCAAAACTTACTAAATCAACCGTTAAACAAAATGTTGCAACATCAAATACTAATTTAAACCAATTCAAGACTCACTATTCCTAGCTTTTAGTCTTACTTTCTAGAATTTAAACCTCGCAGTACTTTAAATCTTTGATGCTAAATTGCACTCACTCAATTAAGCAAATCTAAAAGTTCAAAACAATCATCGAATCATTACAAAATAGAATGAATGAAATTATGAAAATATGAAATAACAATTTAACATAAGAAAGAAACCATGGAAGCTCCCCATTGAATCTCCAAATGTATTACCTTTCGGTGATGTTTTTTAAAAATGTCATAGCTTAAATCTCTCACGCACTAAAATCATAAAAAAATAATTTGACAAAATTTTCATGAGAGATTGCAAAACTCGGAAGAATTTATTAGTATGCTGTAGAAATAAAGTTCCTCTATCTAAATTCCTAAGATTAACAAGTATATTTTTTATGAATTTTACAAGTATTTATGTACAAACAAAGTTCCTATCTAGCTAAATTCCTACTGTTTACGAAATTGTACCAACTTATTATTTCTTTATTAATTTTTCTAAATTAGTTCAATAAATATTTATGAGTTGAAGATTCATCATATAGATAATATATCGAATTCCAACTCTTTAATTAAGTAATTTAATCTCTTATTTTATAACTAATCCAATAGAAATAATGGATTTTATTCTTAACATGCATATTTTATGTTCTAAATTAAAGTGATTTGAACTAATAATACAATTTTTGTATTTTATTTATATTTTTTAAATTTTATTTAATTTATGTATGTATTGTTGTTGTTATTCTGTGCTTTTTTTCCAATATTGTTTTTGATTTATAATTGTATGTTTTATTTAAAATACTTTCTATTTTAAATTAAAAAGAGAGAAAGTCGAGAGAGAAACCATTTTGGATTATCATATGGTGAAAAGAAAGACACTCAGTAGGTATTATTTTGAATAATAATAAATAAAAAAAATCAGCATTCTAACATAAAAAGTAAAATTTTTTATTGTAATAAATAGAAATTTTTCGGTTCAATAAACCATCATCAATACAATGTGTTGTGCGATAGGTTTCTTCTTTACTCTATTTTTTAAGCAGATGTGTTGAAATAAATTAATGTTAGTACTTGAGTAATATGCATGCATGGTCAACAAAGGGAAAATTAAAATAACAAAAGTATAAGGCGGGAAGATGAATGTGGACATTTTGGAAGATTACACATTTGATTGTGAAGCTGAGCTTTCTTGACTTGCCATATAATTTTGACAACCCTTCTTCCTCTTTAATTAATAATTTTGTGTAATTATAAAGAGTAGTAAGAAATTTGTAAGAAAATATAATATTATCATAGTGAAATGATGAAATCAAGAAAGATGTAAGATAAAAAGTGTGATAAGGTAAAAAATATTTTTAAACTATTAATTGTCCTTGTTAATTTCTCCATATATTTGCTACCTATTCCCATAAAACCTTTGCACAAAAATTTATTGGACATGCTGTCATGTGACAAATACTTTCTTTATAGTTTTCAAGGAAATTCAAAGGTATCACGTACAAATTAGTCAACTGTGGTTACAGGATCCCTTTTACATCAGTCTAATTTATGTTGTATTGTCATTTTGATTTTTGAGACTAAGTATTTATTTGGCAATTTAATGTGATAAATTTATAGGCTGCTGAATACCAATATGGTATAAGAAATTTTACAGATAAAATGGAAGACCCCAACATCAGTCCACGAGAAGAAGACATGTTGCTGACATCAATGTGCATGGAAGACAAAGCATTAAGTATTTGAGTTAATTGAAAAAGAGTTTTTGATTGTGTTGAGCCGTGTTTTGTTATAAATTTCTTTTAACATACATGCATGGATTGAGGAAACCACCATTTTACTCCTTTGTATCAAGTAAATTGGTTTTTGAAAAATATAAAATAATAAAATAATTCTAAAAGATATTTACTGTATTTTAGTTTATGGATTATTTCTTATATTTTTTTATCCAAATTTAGCCACTTATTATCATTTAAGTCTTCTTACTAAAGAATTAAAATGAGAATAAATGTTATAATTTATGGATAAAAATAATATAAATATCTTTTAGGAATTAAAATAAAAAATATAATAGATTAACATAAATTATTGTTGTCTTCGCACTTAAAATATTATTTTACTCTTATTAAATTCTTTCGGATAAAAAAAATAATGTAAAAAGAGAAAAGACATAATTAAGACATTGGATAGTAGAGGCCAGTGAGCTGAGGAAGGATACAGGGATTGATGTCACTTAGAAGAAATATATTTGTTCTTCAAAGGGATTGAGTAAAATTTCACCTTTAGTATGCAGGAGTGATGAAGCTCTCTCCTTGTATTTAAGAACCAAGAAAAAGTGAAGTCTGTAAGTTATCAAGAACTAAACAGAACACCTAAGTCCCAACATTTCGAAGGGAAACGTGAAGTATCTCTTCACCCTTTATCTTGATATGCTCAGGCACCCCTATGGTTCAAATTCAAGACCAATCAGGTCGTTCTTGAACTGACCCTGTATTTCACAGCAAAGGAGCATGATCAACATCATAGACTAAATAGTTTGCCTCAGTATATACACAAGAGGGATAGTAACACATCTTTTCTACCATACTTTCTCTTATTGATTAATTGATTAAAATTTATTGAAATCTTGAATGGAGATAATTAAATAAGAATGAGATCCACCAAAAATTTTGTTTTTTCCAAAATTTTTTTACCGATAACAAAGAATGTGTCTAAAAAATTGTTTTAAGAAGAGTAGATAGTTATCATTAAATTGTGTTAAGAAGAGTAGGTAGTTATCATTTTTGCATAAACAATGCATTAGTATGGCAGATTATGAATGAGTAAAAACAGAGTAGGTCACATTGGCATATGTCACAAACTAAGTCATTTACCCTTCTTTTGCATACATGAAGATAAGGTAAATGTTATGCACTTAAGAGATTAAATGAATTGAATATAATTTCAGCAGAATAGTTAGCACTATTTAGAAATATGGTAGTTGTTCAGACATTTGGTACCTGTATTGACCATGTAGTGTAGCTGACGTAGGACTTTGGATAGCGCCAAATGAAGCTTGGAAGGTCAATAGACTCCTAGATACATTAGATTGCATCATCGTCAATATCTAATTGCTTCAAATTCATAATAATAATAATAATAATAATAATTAGGGGATGTGAATTTGTTCTTACAAACGAGAATCTCTACAAGGACGATCTGAACAGGCCCTGCAAGCCACAAATGAAAATAAGGATGGAGATAAAATTCTCCCCGAGGTCAATTTGGAGATGGAGACAGGAATAACTGTTGCCACAAGAGGATTTGATTCAGGAATAAAAAACTGAAAAATGCATGCACTCATATATTAAGGCTGATATTCTAATATATATTGAGAAACAAAGTAAAATCATTATCTACTATCTAATATGTATGTGTATTTTGTTCAAGTATCATTACATTTCTAAACATACTCTAAAAGACATGGGTCATTGCACTTTGATAAGAAAATATACTAATTCTTACTTAAAGCATAAAATAAAATAAAATTGTCACATCACAAAATACTGATGTACAAGAAATTTTAGCTGCATCAACACTCCTTGAAATTTCTTATGGACACTTCAAACATTTCTCTAAGTCTTTTAAATCTTGCTCTTGGAAGAGTTTTAGTCAATATATCAACAACTTGAAGATCAGAACAACAATGAATCAGCTCAATCTCACAATTCTTGATGACTTCACGAACAACATGAAATTTTATTTGAATGTGCTTTGTCTTTCCATGTTGAACAAGATTTTTAGCAATAGCAATTGCTGATTTGCTGTCACAAAAAATATCAGTAGCTTCCAATTGTGGTACTCCCAAATCAAGTAGAATTTTCCTCAACCAAACAGCTTGGTTTGTTGCTGCAGCTACTGCCACATACTCTACTTCAGTAGTAGATTGAGCTACAATTATTTGCTACCTTGAGTTCCAAGAGAACATGCCAGAACCTAAAGAAAAAACATAACCAGTAGTGCTCTTCATGTCATCAAGATTTCCTGCCCAATCACTATCAACATAGTCTATCAAACTTCCATTTTTACTTGGCTTGTACCATATTCCAAATTCACTAGTGCCTTTCAAATACCTAAGCACTCTTTTTGCTGCAATAAAGTGTATCTCACTAGGAATTTGCATAAATCTTGAAAGTAAGCTTACTCCAAACATAAGATCAGGTCTAGAAGAAGTAAGATAGAGTAGACTTCCAATAGAACTTCTATAAAGAGAAGCATTAATTTTTTAAGCCCCATCTTCTTTGGAAAGCTTCAAATTCTGCACCAAAGGAGTAGGAATAGCTTTGCAACACTTCATTCTGAACTTCTTCAAGACTTCTTGTGCATATATCTCTTGATTTAGAAAAATTCCTTCTTCAGTTTGATGAACTTCCGAGCCTAGAAAATAATTCATTTCTCCTAAGCTAGACATCTGAAATTGATTTTGCATTTCCTCCATCAATTGATGCACTTCATGTTGATTATTGCTAGTTACTAATAAATCATCAACATAAAAAGAAACTATTAGAGAGTCACCATCCAACAACCTTTTCACATAAAGAGTTGCATCATTTTCATTCCTACTGAAACCTTGACTGCAAAAATAAGTATCAATTTTTCGATACCAAGGTCTAGGAGTTTGTTTTAGCCCATACAAAGCTTTATGAAGCTTATATACTTTTTCTTTGCTTCCTTTCACAACAAAGCCTTCATGTTGAGCAACATAAATTTCTTCGGTCAAATTCCCATTTAAGAATGCAGATTTGATATCTAAATGCCAATTTTTCAATTTCATATGAGTTGACAAAGCTATAAGAATGCAAATGGTATCCATTCTTGCAACTGGAGCAAATGTTTCTACATAATCAATTCCTAGTTGTTGAGCATAGCCTTTCACAACAAGCCTGACTTTGTACTTGTTGATGGATCCATTAGGATTCAACTTTACTTTATAGACCCATTTAACTCCAATAACATTTTTGTCTTCTAGTTTTTCAACTAGCTGCCATGTCTTTTTGTCTTCAATGGTGGTTATCTCCTCCTTCATAGCATGGTTTCATTCTTCAACCTTACTAGCTTCTTCAAAGTTGGTGGGTTCAATTACAACAACATTACATCTACGATAAATATTAGAAAGAGGTCTAGTTCCTCTCACAGGGAAGTCTTCATCAACCTCTCCTTCATCTTCATTAGTGTTTTCTAAAGAAGGAAAAATTGAATGCCTTTCCATGTGAGAAGTCTCCCAATTCCAATGTGCATCTTCATCCACCTTTGCATCTCCGTTGATAAAGACTTTTCCTGAATCAATTCCATAGACTTTATAGCCCTTAGATTTTGAGCTATAGCCTATTAAAATCCCTCTTTCAGCCTTCTCATCCAACTTACTTCTTTTCACAGCTGGAATATAAGTTTAGCAAGGTGAACCAAACACTTTCAGATGTCTAATGGATAGTTTAACTCCTCCCCAAGCTTCAATGGGTGTCACTCCTTCTACTGTTCTTGTAGGAAGTCTATTTTGGAGATAGACAAATGTGTTAACAACTTCTGCCCAAAAAGTCTTTGACAATTTTTTCTCAAAAATCATGCATCTAGCCATTTTAAGGATTGATATGTTTTTTCTCTATGCAATTCCATTTTTTTTGGGGTGAATAACTCTCAAATCTTCACAAAATTCATTAAATTCAGCAGAGGTATAGTCCTTCCCATTATCCGTTCTAAGTTTCTTTAAATGACAATCATCTTCAACTTTAACAAGATCTTTAAATTTCTTAAAAATAGAAAAAACTTCAGATTTTTGCTTAAAAAAGTAAACCCAAGTCATCTTTATCAAATCATTAATGAACAAAATGAAATACTTACTGTTATTGAGTGAAACAGTTTACATAGGTCTATAAACATTAGAGTGCACTAACTCAAGCTTCTTATTTGCTCTCCATGTAGCTGAACTTGGAAAAGGCAATTTACGTTGTTTACCAAGTTGACAACATTCACAGATTTCAGAAACAACTTGAATATTTGACAAATGTTTGAAAAAATCATTCTTTTGAGCAAACTGAATAGATCTTAAATTATAATGACCAAACCTCTTATGCCATAACTTAGAATCAAGTTTAGTCTTGCTAACTTTGCATTCATGTTTAGAAATTAAATTCCAATTAACAAAAAAGCTTCTTTTACTCATCTTTATTTCAATAATTCATGACCTTCAACATTAGTAACCACACAACTTTTTTCTTTAAACAACAAGCTATAACCATTTTGCATCATTTTTCCCACACTCAACAGATTTTGATCAAGTCCAGGCACTAAAAGAACATCATAGATATGTTTAATACCTGTTGCAGTTTGGATCTCAACAACTCCTTTACCTGTGATAGCAAGTTTATCTTTATTTCCAATCTTCACTGATCCTCCTGCTGGTTTCAGCTCTAAGAAAAAATCTGGTTTGCTTGTCAGGTGTTGAGTGTAACCACTACAATAAACCAGGTGTCTTCATCCTCAGAACTCCTGGTATTTTTAGCCATGAACAATAATTCTTCATCCTCTTCAGTTTCAGTGACATTTGCTCTTTGAGGAGTATGATTTTTTTTCTACTGTTTCAGCCTACAAAACGTCTCTATATGACCATATTTGTTATAATATCTACATTGTATTGGGGGAGGTGTCTTCCCTTTGTCCGACAATCATCCTCTTTGTGTCTGGTTCTTTTACAAATCCCATACTTTGGAAAGTTTTCTCTTTTCTTTGATTTTTTTCTAGAATGCTCTCCAACAAACTTATTCTTTTCTCTTACCATTGGACCTTTCCCTTTGTGCTTCACTTGTAAGACCGTCTTTGTTGTCTCTTCTTGTCTAAGAAGTCTCCTTTGCTCTTGAGCTTGAAGAGAATTTACAAGCTCTATCAAACTTATCTTTGAGAGATCCTTAGACTCTTCAAGTGAAGAAATCTTGGATTCAAACCTTTCGGGTAAGATTACCAAAACTTTCTCAACTATTCTACTGTCCGGAAATTTTTCTCCCAACAATCTGATTTGATTCACAACCTTCATCAATCTGGTCATGAAATCTTTTATGTTTTCAACCTCATTCATCTTTAAGGCTTCAAACTCTCTTTTGAGATTGAGAACCTACATTTGCTTGGTCCTCTCATTCCCAAAACAAATTTCTTGAATCTTCTCCCAAATTTCCTTTGTTATGTCCAGATTTGAGATTCTAATAAAAACATCACCATCCACAGCAGAGTGCAAGATGGTAAGAGCCTTTTCTCTTTTTGCAACTTGCTCACTATGAAATCTCATTTAGGCAACAGTGGGATTCTCCTCAAAAGCTGGTGATTCAGCTGTTTCAATTGCTTCCCAGAGATCATATGTTTTAACTGAGCTCTCATCTTCACAGCCCAAATTTCATAATTCTTTCCTTTGAATATAATAGGTGCTGGTAGTGGAACAATGTTGGAGGCCATTTAGAAGGTTAGGTATATTGAAAATAGGTTGGGTTCACCCTAACTCTATTTTTTGTTTTTGTTTATGTTTTCTCTCAACACTCAAGGTTTTCTCATAATTTCTCACAATCCCTCAAGATCTCTTAAGCTCTAGATACCAATTATTGACACAGGAGGATTTGATTCAGAATAAAAAACAGAAAAATACATACATTCATACATTAAGGCTGGTACTTTGATACATATATTGAGAAATAAAATAAAATCATTATCTACTACCTAAAATGCATAGGTTCTGTGTTTAAGCATCATTACATTTCTGAACATACTTCAAAAGATATAAGTCATTGCACATTGATTGATCAGAAAATACACTAACTCTTACTTAAAACATAAAATAAAATAAAAATATCACATCATAAAATAGCGGTGTACAAGGAATTTCAGCTGTATCAACAATCACACATGCATCCCACCATTTCAATGAAATTTAATTACTAAATTAATAATATATATATATATATATATATATATATATATATATTATCTTATATTATATCACCATATCTTATCTATATTTTAAGATGTGTAATATTTGAATTAAAGATATTATGCAGTACTATCTTAGTTTATTCAAAAAAATTATCTATTTTTATATTTGTTATATATTATATTAACTTTTATAGTATTCTAGTATTAGAGTTAACTGGATAGATGATAGGACAGTGATAACAGAATTAAAGCTGAATGTGATGAACTAAATTAGCTCAAGGAATAATATAACTATTCTTATAAATAAATAGTCACAAAGTGGATTAAGTTTTAATATAAGAGGGACAGAGTAGAGTCAAGCTTTGAGAAATAGATTTCAACAAAGGAAAGCTATCGTTCTTTTATTTTTTACTGAAAATTTTATTTATTTCTTACTATTTGCTGTAAAATCCATTATGCTAAAAAGGGGACCCATGAGGATCGGGATGGAAAAAAATCCTCCTAGTGGGGATTGGGCGTGGGGAAAAGTTGGGGGCGGGGAGCTTGACATTCCTAATAATAAGAATATGATCTTTGAGTTTGTTGACAGTTACACCAGCTGGTTGCTATTAGGTTAGCCACAAGTGTTGCGACAAATAACGTGCAACCTTTTGTGACAGAAATGCAGCAAAGAAGGTTGATGCAAAAGTAACACTAAAGAGAGAATCCTAAATGACAGGTCACATGTGATAAAAGTATTGCTCCTGAAGAGAGGAAAATTGCAAGAACAGAAGGGAATGATGTGAGGAAATATGACACCAAAAATAAAAGTCTCTCCATAATGCTTCCCAAATCTTTCACTTTTGAAAGACCTGGTTTTAAGGATTATGAATGGATTGAGGTTTATTTTTTTTATCAATTTAATATAATCTTTTGTATATAGAACCAAAATTGAGGTGTAAGTATCAAATATACTTTGAGCATAGTCAGGCCACTATGGCATTTGGCTGGTGATTAGTGTCCACAACGACTAGGTTTTTCTTAACATTAGGAAGAATCTAAAATGCCCTTAATTTTGAAGGGTTAGTAAGGGCATTTTAGACTTTATTGTTAGGATATTATTATTTTTCAAATTGCTTCATTCCCATCTTGTCTTGAATGCATCATTCTCCCTCCTTCCCTTATTGGTGGCTGTTCTCTGTTTCATTCATTTTCTGTTCTTGCTGCTAGCCAATACAGTATACATGTTCTGCTTTTTTATTTTTGCCTTTCTATTCTGCCCAATAGAACCATGCCATTTACCTTTCATGTCTCAACTAAATAGTATTTTTAGTCTAACGATAATGAGAATGAGGAGGAACAAGATGAAGAGTTGAACTTGAAGAGGATGAAGATGACTTTATAATCTCCTCTGCTGTCATGTTCATTAGAGAATTTCAAGTTCCAACGTTATATATAATGGAGAAGCCCAAAACCATGTTGAAAAAATGATGAATTGAAACAAACTAGTGCATGTGTTTTATGTATTACTAACACTGACATTTTTAGATTGTTTTAACGCTACAACACTATCAAAATCTGAACTAGCGCAACGAAGGAAATGTTCAGGAGGACTCTTTCTTGTTGGACAAGGGAGTACTGGATCAGCAAAGAACTGAACAGGAAGAAGAGAATTTAGTAGCTTCACCAAGTAGCATCTTTTTGTTTATTTTTTCTTCTCGAGAAGTTAAATTCAGAGAATTTTCTCTACTTTTATAGCCATAGTTGCTTCTCCAAAATATACAGCTTCACTTTTGGCTGGTGAATGGAGCACTTTTGGCTGGTGAATGGAGCAGATAAACTATTCTTCCATCATGTGCTATGTTTGACAGAGAAGAATGTTGGGAACTCGAGTTCCCGATTTAAGCATCGAGATCTAATACACGATAACAACAAAACATAATTTTTAAACGAAAAAATTATATATTTAATTTTTTCTATAAAAATTTCAAACCTTCTATTTCTAACTTTTTTATAAAAATTACAAATCTTCAATGTATAATTTTTCTGGTAAAAATTATAAACCCTTTCATAAAATTTTTAATACACACTACTTAAAAATTTAACACACTTCTTTACTAGATTTAAGAATATGAGATAAATAGATATATATAAGTTTTTCATCTTTCTCTTTTTCTAGGTTCTCCTATTTAAAATTTTGAATTAACACGGTATGCAGTAAATAAATCACATATAAAGAAGCTGCACAGTCCAAGCCACTTTTTTAGTCAGAAACATTACATGAGGTTGATTTAAGATCTCAATCAATGCCTGTGCTAAGCCTTCTTTTCTCACCACTACTTATGCCTCTCAAATGCCAGTTCCCAAATCTGTTATTTGCATTATCTTGCATATCCATTTCAACCAATATCTTTCTCAACACCTTGTAAATTTCATTTTAAGTCATATCATAAGGTAGTCTCAAGTGAGCTGCATACGTGAGTGTTACCCTCGATGTTTACAGTTCCCAAGAAATAATCTTCTTGAGTAAGTAAGACTGCGTTGGTATAAGAAATGTCCGAGATTCAGTATTGACTAGAGATATAACATTTTGGCTAGAGATATATAATTTTCAGTTAGTCTATATAAATGGGACAATCCTTGTATTACACGTTTGTTGTATAAGATTGAGTAAAAAAAAAATTGATTCACATTTTTATGTGGTATGAGAATATATTTTAAAATTATTTATTATTGATTTTGTTCGTCAATCATGTCACTCACTGTCACATTATTATTGAATTACTTATTATGTAATTTTTGTATTTAAGATATCTAATTTTTGACGTGAAGAATTGTACTGAAAATCTCACATTAAATAATGATACGATTTGATGGATATAATTGAAAATAACTTTATTAAACTAATTTTAAAAGATTAAGTATAATACAAGTTTCTTAACATAGCCTATTAACCAGAGTTGTATTTATGCATGGGACACTTATTGCAATGCGCAAAAATTATATGCAATTTCTGAAGCACTTTTGGTACTATTCTTCGATTAAAAATAGTTTCACCTTGATAATACGTGATAAAAAGATTTTCTGTTAAAAGTCATCATAACTTCATAAGCTATATTGTAAAACTCTAATTTTAGTCTAGAAAACATATTACTAGATGAAAAAGTACCATTTACGAACTACAAGATGACCTGAGATGAAACATGGAATATGTGAAGCATGAATCAAGTCAATAACATCCATTTTCAGCAACAGACCACATATAGCAAATACTATATTCCTAAACCAATTATTCTATATAATGCATTGATCTTAGTGTTAGATCATTAGGTGGACTTCACACACACAAATCTCTAATATGATTTTATTTTTACATTTTTTCCAAAATATGTCTCATTAACAGAATTTTTATACGTATTTATATACTTATGTAATATTCTTTATTTTTCTGATGTGAGATTGTTTGCATCCCATCACTTAGATATTCAAATGTATACCGAGAACAAGAAATTAAGCTCAACATGGCTAACCTTAGTAGTACCACATGGTGGAAGCAATTGCGTACATTGACCAAGCGATCTTTCCTGAACATAACTAGCGACATGGGCTATTACTGGCTAAGGATAATATTCTATATAATGATAGGAATCACCGTTGGCACCCTCTTTTATCATAATGGCACAGGAAACATCTCAATATTGGCTAGAGGAAAGTGTGTATCACTAATTTATGGGTTCATGGTTTGTTTGTCATGTGGAGGATTACCATTTTTCATTGAAGAATTGAAGATATAATATCAATTCCTTTCACTCAAAGTTACAATATATATAATATATACTCTGTTTTTCAATCTAATCACAATAAAAATCAGGTGTTCTATGGTAAAAGGTCTAAAGGGCATTATGGAGAGGCTGCATTTGTTGTATCAAACATCATATCATCATTCCCTTTCCTTGTTTTAATATCGTTCTCCTCCGGAATAATCATCTACTTCATGGTGCAATTTCATCCGGGTTTATCTAATTGTGCATTTTTCTGTATCAACTTATTCTGTTGCCTATCTGTTGCTGAGTGTAGCTTCATGATTGTAGCCTCAGTGGTACCTAATGTGTTGATGGGCATTGGAACAGGAATCGGTGTAATTGTAAGGAAACAATTTTCTAATTTCTTAAAATAATAATATCTTTTAGAATTTGGTAATCAATTTATTTGATTGTGGTTGCAGGTCTTTATGATGATGCCATCTCAAATTTTCAGATCATTTACCTGACATTCCAAAGTTTTTTTGGCGCTATCCCACGTCTTACCTCAGTTTTGCTGCTTGGGCAGTGCAGGTACAATGTTAAGTGTTACGGAATCAAATCAAAACTAAGGAATAATTAAGATGAAGATTATTCTTTCTAACACTCTTTCAGATTGTTTTTACAATTATCTAAAATTTATCAAAAATCGAAAATTTTGATGGGTATAATCTCTTATTTAACAATTCTCTCTCTATTTAGAATGTGAAAGTAGTTTAGAATGTGACGATAGTATTTCCCAAATTTAGATTACACTAAGACGTTATGCTTCCACCTTACATTGATCATGTTGTTTTAAACTACAGGGACAGTACAAGAATAACATGCTGGGGGTTGAATTTGATCCTTTGTTGCCAGGAGATTCCAAAGTTAGTGGAGATAAAGTCCTAACGTTGGTATTTGGGGTTCCATTGGATCAAGGCAAATGGTGGGACTTAACAGCGTTGGTTACCTTGTTATTTGCTCACAGATTGGTTTTTCTCTTGGTGCTTAGGTTTGTCAAAAAATCAAAATCGCCTCAACTATGGTTTTATACCAAAAAAAGTCTACACCTAGCAAAAAGATGTTCATTCAATAACAAGTCATCTATCTCCTCTTCCAAAACACTCGCTCAGTATCCATTATCTTCTTGAGAGGGTCTTATGTCCCCAAACCTTGCAATATAATACTTTTATATATATGGTGATAAAAATTAGCTGCCAAAAATATAAATAATCAATTATTAGTTATGTAATCAATTTACTATCGTGATAGTTTGCTGAGTTTACCGGTACATGTACATGCACGTGTATGTGGACAAGGAGCATTCTACACCACTCAGTGGACTTAATCATTAACTACATTAATTAGAATTGGTTTCCTAGAAAACATCATTAATTGTTTATGTCTCCATGTTGCCGTATGTTAAAGAAATGTATTTTTGGATTGCACTTACCATATTTTTTTTTGTCAATTTTATCTTTAGTTTTTGAATTAGTCTTTTTAGTCAAAACAGTATTACAGTAGTTCTTAGATCTAAGGAGAAAATATTCTCTATTTTGTTTAGTCAATTAGTATTGTAGTGGTTTCTATAATAATGTAAGAGAAAGCATTTTCTGTTTCATTTAATTAGTTGTTTCACGGCAAGTATTATAAATATTATAATTGACAATTGAATGATATGAAGAATTCCCACAATTTGTCTCTCCCACAATTTGTAAGCCCTTTTTCTTACATATCTATGAAAATGGATGTTGAAACTATGAGCTGTGGGTTGTTAAAATGGGGACTTACATATCTTTGAGAAGTTGTAAAAGAGGATTATGAAGTCCTTCCTTTGCCGGACAATCCCACCATGATCCAAATCAAGAATGATAAGGAGAAAAAAATCCGAAAAGGAAAGGCAAAGTCATGCCTTTTTGTTGGTGCCTGTATAACCAGTTCTATTAGGATCATGACTCTCGAATAAAAGAAAAATGGAATTATCTGAAGTTGCAATATACTAGACATGAAAGAATTCAGAACACACAAGTACTTAACGAAGTTTAAGCTTCAGAGGATGAAACAGTATGATACGATTAAGGAATATTTAGACAAATTGTTAGGTGTTGTTAATAAAATAAAATTATTGGAAAGTGATTTTGTTGATTCCAGAATTGTTGAGAAAGTTCTGGTAATGGTGTCAGAGAGGTACAAAATATCTAGAGCTTTATTGGAGAACATAAAGGATTTGTCTAGGATCACTTTGACAAAATTGTTGCATGCTTTGTTGGCCCAAGAGCAAGGAAGGTTGATGAGAATAGATCATGTTTTCGAAGGTGCTTTTCCAGTCAGGTATCACAGAGTTAAGTAGAAGAAAGCCTCAGGCAACGAAAGTCAAACAAACAATCAAATGAAAGGCGAGGGAGGAAAGAAAAAGTATCCACTTTGTCAACATTGTGGTAGACAAAGTCATCCACCCTTCAAATGTTGGAAAGGACCATAGGCAAAATGCAACAAGTGCAACCGGACGGGCCATGAAGCTACAATCTGTAAAAACAAAAATTATAATGATGAAGGAGCTAACATTACTGATCAAGAGGAGAATGATCAATTGTTTGTGGTTACTTGTTTCTTGAGTAGTGAGTTAAATAAAAGTTGGTTAATTGATAGTGGTTGTACTAACTATATGATCTCGTTAAAGATTTGAGACCAACTATTGTCACTAATACAAAATAGGTAATGGTGATAATATTACAATTAGAGTAAAAAGGACACCTGCAATCAAAAGTTGCGTATGTACAAAATTTATTTCTGATGTTCTTTTCGTTCCTCAACTTGACCAAAACTTACTAAGTGTTAGTCAATTGATTGAAAGAGGCTTTAAATTTATTTTTTTAAAACAAATATTGCTTGATTAAAGATACAGCTAGTCAAGATATGTAGGTAAAAATGAAAGGAAAACGCTTTGCTCTAAATCCATTGGAGGAGGAGCAAACTGCTTTCTCACTCAAAAATGATGTCACAGAAATTCAGCACAAGAGGTTTGGGTACTATCATCACCAAAAACTGTTGCAGTTGAGTAAAAAAGGACTAACACTTGATGTTCTTGAACTTGAGGATCAAATTTCAAACTGCAAAGCTTATCAATTTGGCAAGAAAAATAGAAAACCATTCTCAAAGACAGCACGGAAAGCATCAAGGAAGCTACAATTAATTCATATAGATGTTGTAGGTCCTCGAAGAATATCTTCATTGAAAGGTAATCTTTATATATTCTTTTTGTTAATGACTTAACTAGAATGTATTGGATTTTTTCTTCAAGAACAAATAAGAGGTAGCTTGAATTTTTTTTTGGGAGTTCAAAGTTAAGGTTGAGAACATAATTAGTTTCAAAATTCAAATTTTGAGATCAGACAATGACACTAAATACACATATGGAAAATTCAATCAATTTTGTTAGAATTTTGGGATTGAATTTCAACTAACCACCCCTTATATCCCACAACAAAATGGTGTTAATTAGAAAAGAAATTGATATATCTTAGAGATGACGAGATGAATGTTGTTTAAGAAGAACTTTGCAAAGGAATTTTAGACAAAGACAAGAAATAAGATTGTTTTTCTTCAAAATAGACTTCCCAATAACACATTGAATGACTAAACACCATTTAAGGTGTGAGATAGTTGTACTAACTATACTTTGAGGAGCATAACTTCTGAATCTGAAGTGACTGCCTTGATATTACTTACATGGCGTCAATTAATGATAAGAAAGCGTTAGAGTTTCCCTCAACCTAATAATTTCCCCTAAAATTCCAAACATTTTTTTTATCTACGTATAATTTTTTTGTTTAGTCATTGTTTTGATGCTAAACTTGCAATATCGCTGCAAGTTGTAGTTCTGGTAGTGCCGTTGAGTCGTACTTTTCCGGTCATGCTAACATTGGCGGGAAGGATCCCTGTAGCAAGCCAAATAAAATATGATCACTACAACTGTTGGTTTTAAACGAATAATAAAGATAGAATGAAAGAGAAATTATATCCAAGATAAGCAAATTTTACCAATACTAGTACACAACGATTAAGCTATTGTAGAGGAATGTAAGAGTTAAAAGATAGAGTTGAGAAGGCTAAAGTAGGATATTCCATTATAAAAGGATCACAAGAAGAATATTATAACAAACTGACAGGGAGCATATGAGAAATTTTAATTTGCACTAACAGTTTTTGATAGCATTGAATTGATGACTCCTGTGTTGCCTTCTTAATTGTTAAAAAAAATTAGTACAAAAAAAAATCTGTTTAACTTGTATGTGGTACGTACATACTTATTTAATACTTATGTGCAACTATAAAAAACATTCTTCAAAATAAAACGTTGCGTAGTTAAATTAATTACATTCCAGGCTCCTACGCTAGATCTGATAAATTAAGAAAAGTAAAAATATTATTTTATAGTAAAAAATTGGGTTTTTCCTTAAATGCTACTGGGTCTTATTTATTTTGTTACAATGTGTTCTTATTCCTGTGCAACGATGACGAGTGACCAACAACATAATATATCAAACATTCTTTATTTTTAATCTCTGAATCAATCATTGAGTAATAGGTAAACCACATACATACGTATTTTAAAATTTATCATTGTAAACTGTTTATACTTTTCTTGAAGATGAAGAGATTCATGTCAAGAGAGTGACATGCCTTAATAGATAATGAAAATAAATTCGGTTGTAATCTTTTCGACTAATAATAATTTAGGATTCTTGATTGAGATCTTTTAACTCCCATGTTCAATCTCTCTTGAACAATCGACTTTATTTTAAATATCTTTCGGTTGAGACTCTGGTAATTGACAAAAACTATAAATAGAATGAAGTGTTTTCAGCTTTGCATCACCGCACCTACTCTCTATTCAAAAATACATCATCTAAACGAGTGAATAAGGATTTAGAAAGACAAAGCTGGTTACAGTCCTCCACGTGCAAGCAATGACTGCAAGCACGGTTCTTTATTTTAGCTTCCGCTATTTGTCCTAAATATGTTGTTTAATCTAGTTAACATGTTTAGACCATTATGAGTTTATTTATTTCTAACATTTGGTATCAGAGCCGTCTATGTCTGTGCCTTGCTTAAGATGCGTTTTTGATTTGTTCGGGTTACTGAGGTATTCTGTTTTTACGTTATTAATTCAAAATTAAGATGAAAATTTGATTTATTTTTGTTTTCTACCCTTTCTATGACTAAAGACTTGTTTTTTGACGTAAAAAAGTTGGTACGAAAACCGAGTTTTAACTTGTGTCTCGTGGGTTCTTCAACTGAGTCAAATCGACTCGTCTGGAGGTTGAAGACGAATGAAATGCATATGACTAATATAGATATTATATTATTTCGTGTTAAATATAACAAATCGTATGTTCTGGTTTAACGGTTATTATTGAATCATTAGTTAATGTTCTTGCGATCAAATCTCACTTGTTCATTTTGATTAAGACTCATCAAGACTCAAACCCACAAACCCACGTTCAGGGGTATAAGTGGGCACGCATAACCAATTGATCTAGAAGATCCAATTGTTATATAATTATATATATACCGCTTTTCTTTAGATGTTGTGTATAAATGTCATTTGTTGAACAAAATGATGTTTTTCCTATTTTAATGACATTGTTTAATTATTGGTTTAATTGATAAATGTCATTTATTGTTTTAGACATATTGTTACAATGTCTTTATTAAGGTAATAGTCTCGTACATGTTTATGCATCATCTATTTCTTTCCGTTATTATATAATTTTGATAGATTAGAGAGTAGTCACAATATCTTTAATTATTGAAATTATATGTTAAGTTATTTAAATAAAAACAATTGAAATTAATTTTTGTGATAAAATTTTCTCATAAGAATTTTATTGTGTTATAAAATTAATTAGGATGGAATATCAAATTATATTTTTTTAATAATCTACCCACAAGAATTAGGAAAATGGAAAATAATTTAATAGGTTCATCATAAAGTTATATATTGTGAATTTATATTGAGTAAAACTTTAACTCACAGGTAAGTTTTATGTCTCTAAATTCATGAATGAAGCATGTTTTATAAACATAATTTGATAGGCTCATCATAAAGTTATAAATTGTGAATTTAAATTGAGTAAAACTTCAGCTCACAGTAAGCTTTATGTCTCTAAATTCATGAATGAGTGTGTATAATTGTTCTCTATAGCTAATTAATGTGCAAATATGTTTGATATTAAATGTGATATTCACGAATTAAAAAGGGAGAATTATAAGGTTCGGAGGGAGAGAATTCTCCTTCATTTGGGTTGGATGGATATTGACTATGCTAGAAGGAAAGATGAACCACCAGGTATTACTAAAACTAGCACTCCAAATGTCATTGATCTTTATGAAAAGTAGGAGAGATCTAGTCGTCTCTCGCAATGTTCATAAAAGACCAGAATATCTGCTAGTATTCACTGTTCTGTGGATCAACACGACAAAGTCAAGGATCTTCTGAAAGCCATTGATGATCAATTTGTCACTTCAGATAAAGCCTTGCCAACACCCTTATAATGTAGTTCTCATCCTTAAGGCTTAATGGAATAAAGGGTGTGTGTGATCATATCATATGCATGAGGGATATAGTGGCTCAGTTAAGAACCTTAGAGGTTACCATGTCTGACTCTTTTCTGGTACACTATATTTTGTGTACTCTGCCTATACAGTATACCACCTTCAAAATCTCCTACAACACACATAAGGACAAATGTTTAATTAATGAACTTATGACCATGTGTGTTCAAGAAGAAGAGAGATTACTTATGGAAGAGGGTGAAAGGGTAAACTTGACATTTCATGATAGGAAGAAAAGAGACCAAATTAAGAATAAGGGCAAGATACTTATTCAGCGAGTCATAAAGAAGGAATCTAAGTGTTTCTTTTGCAAGAAGAAGGGACACATGAAGAAAGTCTGCTCAAAATTTAAGAACTGGATGGAAAATAAAGGTACTCCAATTGCTTTTATTTGTTACGAATCTAATATGATTAATGTTACTCTTAATACATGGTGGATTGATTCTGACTCTATAATCCATGTTTCTAATACCTTATAGGGTATGGAAAACCTGCGGAAACTAGTAGGAAGTGAGAAGTACATCTATTCAGGAAGCAAGATGAGCTCACATGTGGAAGCTATTGGGACATGCAATTTAATTTTAAACAATGATTTCATTTTACGTTTAAGAGAAGACCTTTTATGTTCCAAGTTTTTCTAAGAACTTGATTTTAATATCGAAACTTGCATCGTTGGGTTTTTCTTTTAACTTTTCGGATTCTGTTTTTACCTTATTTAATAAATTTGAAATTATCGGTTATGGTGCATTACTTGATGGTTTTTACTTTATTGAGTTACAAAATGACATCACTCATAATTCTATGCATGTTACTGCTGGAATTAAGCAATGTATTGTGAATGAAGAACCCTCTATGTTGTAGCACCATAGACTAAGACACATCTCTATTGAGAGAATTAAGAGATTGGTAGTTTGTTTTCAGGTGATGTAAACTTGTTTCTTTGTTTAATCTTAGTTTCTATTTCATGATTTAAGTGTTGATTTCTATTCTTAATACTTTTCTTGATTTGGCCAACGTTGGAATGATTTTAGGAATCAGAAATTTATACTTGACCCAGACTTTGTTTTCAACATCATGGCTTCTCAATCTCTAGGAATAAAGTTGTAGTTGTGTGATTGTTATTATAAATTTCATTGCTCTTGTTAAAGCTTTCTATAGTTTGCGTTACGCTAAGGAATTAGTTAACTTGAATTAGGGAGAAGAGGATTAGAATACCAAGGAATTGAGTTTAATTATAAAGAGGAATTTTGCCATTAAACATGAAATTGATCTAGATTAGGCCATGAATGATAGTTTACATCTGAACATTACAAATGAAATTGGATCCCTAGCAACTCTCACTTGATTGTTTCCAACCACACTCTTTACTCTTTTTGTTAATTGTTATTTCATGCTCTATTGTTAGTTATTGAACTAAAATTGAACTCTCTTTGATCCTAAATTTCGATAGCTTAGATAATATAATCATAGTGAACTTTGGTAATTGATAACTTTAATCTCTATGGGACGATTCTCTCTTCTTGAGTGTATTACTTGGCAACATTGTATACTTGCGGTTATTTATAGCCTTTTGAGAAGATGGACTTGGGCCTGCTGCGAGTCCAACTCACGCGAGGTAAAAAACAACTCGCGCGAGTTCATGTTCCAGAGAGGAACCTTATGTTGTACTCCAAGTCACTTCGCGCGAGATGAAGGAGATAGGCGCGAGATGAGTGCGAAAATGAGGTGTTAGAGAGTTAACTTGCTCTTTAAGAAAGGTGTCTTCGCGCGAGAAGTAAAGAGATGAGCGCGAGATGAGGTTCTAGAGAGCTTTTCTTCTTTACTAGAGCTCCAAGTTGCGTGAGTTGTGATTCAACTCGCGAGAGATGCCTTCCTGGGCACATTTTCACCTATTTTTGACTATTTTTCTCCCTGAAATACTGAACACACCATCAACAAGCTTTAATACGAATTATTGAGAATTAAGATTAATTTATAGTTATTTTAGGTGGATTAAGAGTATAAAAAGGACAATTTATAGTATAAAAGGAGTATAGAAATAGCTCACTTTTGTGAGTTATCAAACACCCCCAACTTGGACTTTGTTTGTCCTCAAACAAAAGGGATATTTAAAACTTCAGCAATTATTCTTAACATAACCCGAATAACATTTAAGCTCAAAATTCTTAGCAATAAATTGTAACAATCCTTTCTTACGATGAATGAGAAATCAAGTTACCAAGTATTTTTCATTGTAGTTCATCATTGGATTGCTCTAGCTTACTGCACAAGAGAGTTAGTCATGCATGAATTTCAGGTTATGACAGTGGTTATCAGTGTGTGTGATATTTGTTCCAAGTTCCCAATGAGATCAAGTGAGTGTAGATTTCAGAAATTAGTATTACCCTCTTCACCTCATGTATTTCCTGCATTATCTTCCACACAAGTTAGCATTTACTAGAATCAATAGGACTTTATAAAGCTTATAATGTTCGAATTAGGTATAGGTACGATGACAAGTCAATTTTAAGCTTATTACCAATCTTCATCTTAAGAAACCATAGACCCCAAGCTGTCTCCTAGATAATCTCTTAGCACTCTGTAATTTATTTTTGTGCTCTTTATTGATTTTCAATTAATTATACTATTTTTTTGGGTGCCACAAACTGGTGGCTTTTTTAGCAATTTCTATGTTTTTTTTTTTTGTGATCACAAACTGGTGATCTTTTTATTACTTTTGTGATTTTTTGTGATTTTCTAGATTCTTTTTCTAGAGGTTTGATTTTTCCCTGCTGAACACATGATTTTCAAAACTAAGAGAGTTGTCTAAAATAAACTTAGGTTTTCCAGCCTGAAGTATGGTGGGTTTTTCAAAAAGATTTATAAAAAATATGGAAATAATTTGGCTCATAGATTGCTTTTTATGAAAAATCTGTTTAGGCTCAAAGTGGGTGACTACGGGCATTCATTTAAAAATTTAAGGTTGGCTGAGAAAGCTTTTTGTGGCTGCCAAAGAGGGCCTAAATCATTTTCTAATTCATATTTCACTTAGTTTAACTTATCTAGGATCTACTTGGTTAATTGAGATTTACCTCTTTCCTATTTTCTTAAGGACAAGCACATTACTAGTACCAGGAACAAAATTAAGAGAGAAGTAATTAGATTCCCACAACATAAGTCATCAATCATACATTACCTTTCTCAATCTTACATAGAAGCATTAGTATCCCAAGGGATAAATAATAAAATCCTTAAAACTCAAGACTCAAGGTAACAAGAAAATAACACTCATGCACATATATAAGGAGTTAGTACAATAATGCAGATGCTTCAGTATGATTAAGAAAATAGAAAAATGATAAAAAGAAAAATAATAACATATTCTAATGTGAACCTATTCTAAAAGAAAACATAAAAATGATAAAAAGAAAAATTATGTAGAAAAATTAAAATTAAATAGCAGAAAAATAAAGGATAGAATGAGTAGCCACCCCCAACTTAAAACTGTGTCATCCTCGACACCGAAGAAAGAAGGAAATAAGCTACTCTACCTAATGAGAATGATCGGCTGGTGGGAAACCCCACTGCGAGGTGAAGAACTCCTCAAAGGTCTCGAGTACGGGCGGAGGTGGAGGAAGGGTGCTCTGCTCGGATGGTGGTGGTCTAATGGACTCGAACAGAGCCTGCTGGTGTTGGCAATCCTAGTCAAGTACTGGCCCTAACAATAGAGATGTTGGCGTCATAACTCCGCATGTGCTCTAGTGATAGCCAACAGCTTCTGAATGGTTGTCGACTCGGTGGATGGAGGTGGAGGTGCTGGACTAGATGGAAGAGAGGGTGCCAGTGGTGATGATGGTGGAGTGACCATCGACTCATCAGAATCTGTCGCTGGTGCCTCCTGCTGCGGCTGTACCTCCTCATAAAGTCGAGCTATGTCGGTGAGTGTGAATGGGCGAGGATCCGGTAAAACTACCTCATTGACATAGTGTGGAGCTCCAACAGCTATTTCCATACTTGTGATCATCGAAGCCAATCCGAAGTTGCTGGATGTGACAACACTAATGGCCATCCTGATCTTGTCTCCTAAATGGATCTCTGCCCCTGTCATCAGCTTCCAGATCAGAAGTGCTTTAGAATAAGGGACTGCTCCATGCCTATCCGCTGGACTCACCCTGATCTCTATCAGCTTCAGCCACACCTTGGTTGTCAGAACAAGATCTCCTCGGGCCAGCCAAGGTGGTGCGGCTCTCTGATGTACAAATCTGGCCCCCGGTACACAAATGGTGGCCAGTATCTCCGGTAACCCCAGATTCGCGCTTCAGAAGGGTGGTACCTGTGGAATACCGAAATAAGAGTGGATAGCCTGAGCTAAGAAGTCTACCTGAACTCCTTAAAGAAGCACTGTGCCATGCTCCTCATGTCTGATGTTCGCGTAGAACTCGCGAACTAATGTCGAACGTACTGGTACAAGTGGCTTAGATAACCACGACGTCCACTGCCTTGCCTCCAAGACAGCTGCAATGGGTGCCCACCTCGTTGAGGCGATGCAGGTGAAAGGTCTCTCTGGTATGATAGCCCGACTGATGGTGTGCTGGTAGCGCTCTTTCGCGTCCTCGTGCGTGAACCGCTGTTCGTTAATGAGGCTCTGCTCACTAACCTCTACTATATGTGTCGCTAAAGGGCCTGCACCATCTGGGCGTTTGCTCCTCTTTTGTCTATCCATCTACACAAACAGAGAAGCCAATTTAAGTAAAGGGAGAGATGCAGTATGGAGAATCACTAACAGGCATCATGCAATCAATCAATTCAAGAATTTGCTCATGTTAGGATTCACAATATAACAAGGCACAATCAATTAAGAATGGATACACAACAGTGAATATCAAGCATGGAATAGTCAACCTCATATTATAGATACATGGTGTATAATTGGAATGATCAAAACAACATCTAAGTTATGTTTTTCTGTAAAAACGTGGGTATCTCGCGTGAAGCAAGGTTAGCTCGCGCGAAATTTGCTTCAGAGGAAAAATGGTTTTCAAAATTAAAGGTTCATCTCGCGCGAAGTTGCAGAGATCGTTCTGCATTTCGCGCGAGATCATCTCTGAAGCTAAAGAATTTGAAGCATCATCCACTTCGCACGAGGTTGTTGATAGCACCCTGCAACTCGCGTGAGGTGGGCTCGAAAAAACTAAAAATGGCATTTTAACACTCTTTCTAACAATGTAGCATGGTTTTAACTTAGATCTATTAATACAAACATGCAATAATCATTTTCAACTGGCAAAATCATCTTAAGCAGTCATTTTACACAGTCTCTTCAAACTCCTAGAAAACTAAGAATAAACATATTAAGGTACCTAACAAAGATCTTAATCTGAATATTAAAGCATAAAAGTTGTGTTACGTACCTTGTAGGATTGAGTAGTGAAGATAGAACTGTGTTTTGGTGCTTAAGGGGTGAAGTTGAGTTCAGAGAAAAAGAGTGCAGGGAAGGGGGTTTCGAAAATGAAAACTGAAATAACTGACCCTTCGTTTTCCCACTATTTATAAACTTTTCAAATTCCTTCCTTTTGTCGTGCCTATCTCGCGTGAAATGGTTTTGGGTATAACCCAACTCGCGCGAGGTCCATGCTCAGAAAATAAAATTTCTTTCGGAAGTCCATCTCGCGAGAGATCTAGTGAGATCAACGCGAGATGGAGTGGCAGAGAGCACTCAAAGGTTGATCTCGCGCGGAGTAAAGGTAACTTGCGCGAGATTGACTCACAGAGAGCAATTTTTTAGAATTTTAAGAGCTAACTGTAAAAGATAGAACACAAGAAGGGGGGGTTGAATTGTGTTTTTAAAAAAATATTTTTCCCTTTCGTCTATGGGTTTAAATATGTTCAGACGAAGTATTACTTAATCTTCAAGGATTGTTTTTAAGTAAGATACGTTATAGCTTAATTATCCTCGTTAGTCAAACACTTAAGAAGATAAGTACACAACTATTTTTATACTGGTTCGTCTATACAAGACTACGTCCAGTTACCCAGCAACCACTGAGTTTTCACTACCAACCGTGAAATGGTTACAAGTATTATTTGCACCCAGCCACTTCTGGCTATAACAAGATATTCTTTGAACACAGCCTTCGTAGGCTAAACAACAGAGGTATTCTTTGAACAACCAGCCTCCTCAGGCTAAACTACCACATAAGTGGATTTTAAAAAGATGTTTTAAAGAATAGAAAGATTCATCTTCGCAGAGAGGGTTTTACAATGAAGTACAATCAGATGTATTGAGCGAAATCACAGAAGATAGAATAATAGAAGCGTTTTCGCCAACTAATCTCTGATGAAGTGAAGTCTTTAAATAGGCACCATCTTCAGATAACCGTTAGACACATGAGAATGCCGTTGAATATTTTCTTGAGAGCTTTCCAAAAAGTGTCAGATAGTACTTGAGTGATTGATGGCGTGTACAGCGGATTTAGATTGCATGCGCAGTACCTTTTCTGACTTGTACAGAGACTTTAACAAAAAGGTGAAAACCTTTTTGAGTTGCATGTGTAAGCACGAATCCCTATACTGATCTTAGATGCTTCTAATGAGTACTTCTTAAGATTTGAAATGTTGGCGCGAGTGACTCAAACTTTGCTTCACTTCTTGGACAGACGATATACTTCTTCAGTCTTTAAGAGGTTTCGTCTTATCCTATCGTCTGATGACTTTGACTTGAGACAGACGAATGACTTCAGTCTGAGGAGTCATCTTTCGTCAGTGCTTGTTTCGTCTGACTTGCTCGCTGATGTTCCGTCTGAGAAAGTTTCGTCTGTCTTGTAGAAATCAAAACCTTAGATGTGTTAAACATCTTGATCTAACACTAACTCGCGCGAGGTAGTTAGAATCCTGCGCGAGTTGCTCTCTGTGAGTTTCAATTTGAAGAATTTTGTGAGGTTTTATGATGCGTACCTTGTATTCTGTGTTCCTCTTGATGATTGTATCTTGTGCACTGACTCTTTGAATCGGTTATCACAAACACAGAGAAAAGAAATATCAATAATTCAAAACGAAAAGAAAAAAGTTAGAATACTCAGGTTGTGTCCCGTTAGCACTTTGCTTTCAAGTCCCTAAGTTGGACTGAGCTGCGTCTTATGTTGGACTACAATTTTGGATGGGGTTCTTCTGCTCTATAGGATCTCCATCATCACTTGTGTTCAGCAATAGTCCAATGACAGTAGCTTGCTCCAAGTTAGGAGCTGCTTTTGACTTTATCACAACAGTGGTGCAACTTTTGGTAGGACTCTCCAATCCATATTACCTTCGCCGGTTCATTAGATTTTTCAGGGTCTACTTCCGGGCTTGGTTTGTGGTCCTTTGGTGAAGAAAGGGGTTGAGTAGATGATTCCCTCTTCACAAGAGTGACTGAACCTGCAGTGTTAGTGTCATAATTGTTAGATCAAGATGGTTAACGTCTCAAGTTTTGATTAATTACAAGACAGATGGAACACATCAGACGGAAGCATTGCAAGCAAAGTCAGACTGAACAAACACAAATGGAAGATGACCCCTCAAAGTTGAAGTCATTCGTCTGTCTCAAAGTCAAGTCATCAGACGGAAGCATAAAACGATACTCTTCAGACGAAGCATTCAAAACAACTCTTAAGACTGAAGAAGTACATCGTCTGTCAAGAAAGTGAAGCTTAGACGGAGTAACTCGCGCCAATTTCAAAATCCAAGTGTTACTCTCAAGTGTTTCCAAGATTAGTGTGGGGATTCGAGATAACCTCTTCAACACGAAAAGGCAACACCCTTTTTGACAAGATCTTTGTACAAGTCAGAAAAAGGTTCTGAGCGTGCCATCAAATCCGCTCCGCGAGCCATCTTTTCATTGATTGCACTCTAACACCTTTTGAGTACTTTACTTGGAAAGCTCAACGACATTCTTCATGTCTCTAACGGATCTTTGAAGACTTGCCTATAAAAGAACTTCACTCCCTCAAGAAGAAGTTGGCGAACATGTTACAATTGCTTAGACTTTGTGATTTCGCTCACTGCTTACTCTGAACTTCATTGTATACCCCTCTCTACGAAGAGGAACTTTTCTTTCTAAGAAAACTCTTTAAATCCACTTGTGTGGTAATTTTGCCTGAGGAGGTTGTGTGTTCAAAGAATACATTTGCTTTATCCTGAAGAGGTTGTGTGTTCAAAGAATACATTTGCTTTAGTCTGAGGAGACTAGGTTTCAAAGAATACCTTGTTGTTTAGCCTAGGAAGGCTATGTTCAAAGAATATCTTGTATTAGCCAGAAGTGGCTGGGTTCAAACAATATTTGTAACCATTTCACGGTTTGTAGTGAAAACTCAGTAGTTGCTGGGTAACTAGACATAGTCTTGAATAGACGAACCAGTATAAAAATAACTGTGTTTATCTTCTTTGAACTTGTGACTAACGGGGATAACCAAAACATAACGTTTGTCCTTAAAATCAATCTTTAAAGATAAGAATTGTTTCGTCTAACTCTGTTGGAACCAACAAACAAAAGGATTAAATTTTTAATTAACACAATTCAACCCCCTTCTTGTGTTTTATCTTTTACAATAATTTAAATTAGGAGCAGGTTTCAGTTCATTACCTAGGTCTTTGGATGCAAGTGTGATGTGGTCCAAGGTATTTGTTGCTTTGCAAGAGTTATGTTTCATGAATCGCTTAGCTTCTTCAAACACATTGAAAGTGACATGCTGCCCAAGAACTTTTAGCGTTAGCTCTCCTTTGTCCACATCAATTAGAGCTCCTGCAGTTGCTAAGAATGACCTTCCCAAGATCAAAGGTATTTCCCGATCTTCCTCCATGTCAAGCATAATGAAATCGGTCGGGATTAGCATTTTATTTACTTGTACTAGCACATTTTCTAGTACACCCTCTAGGAATGCCAGCGATCGGTCTACCAACTGTAGTGGAACCTTCGTGGGTTTCAATTCTCATACCCCTAAATTTTGGAATATTGGTAGGGACATTAAGTTGATGCTTGCACCAAGATCTATCAATGATTTCCGGAATTAAGTCTCCCCTATTTAGCATAGGACCATGAAGCTTCCCGGATCCTTCTCTTTTGGTGGTAGCTTGTTGGTCAAGATTGCACTACACTCCTCATTCAAGACCACTATCTCTTTTTTCGGTAGCTTTCACTTTTTGGTGCAAATCTCCTGTATAAACTTAGCATAGACCGACATTAATTGTAAAGCTTCAAGAAGCGGGATAGTTACCTCAATTTTGCTGAAAGCCTCCAAGAACTTTGCATATTGCTGCTCTTGGCTATCTTTCTTGCCCTTCTTTAGTCTATTCAGGTATGGAATTGGGGGCACGTATGTTGGAGGTTCCTCCCTAGGTGTCTCCTCTTGGCTGGCTTTATTTGCATCTCCGGCTTTTGGGGAATTGTGTATACACCGGTCTTTTCAGCAGTAGAATTTCCTTCCCTTTCTTCTTGAGCAGGTGCTATATTTTCTACATAGGGGTTAGAAATTTCTTTACCAGTTCTCAAAGTTATAGCTTTTACATGTTCTTTTAGGTTTGGAGTGGTGTTTCCGGGCAAAGCTCCTTGTTCACGGCTTGAGAGTTGCTGGGTTATTTGACCTATTTGGTGTTCAAATTATAGCAGCTTCATGGTTCCTTTGGATGGCGTCTTGACTCTTTTGGGTACCCGTCACTTCTGCGAATTGGCCTTTTACCTCCTCCCTGAATGAATGGTGAGCTTCAAGGAGTAGCTTGTGAGAGTCCATTAGCATCTTGTGGCTATCCGCAACTTGTTTAGATAATGCCTCAAATTCACTTTTCTTCTCTTGTTGAGGTTGGAAGAGGGGCTTTTGTGTTTGGGAGTTATCTTTCCAAGAGAAACAGGATGGTTTCTATAATTGGAGTTCCCAAAATTATTATACCAAAATTTTTGGTGCTGCCCTACATAATTGATAGATTCGTTAGCGAAAAAACAAGCACAAAAGTAAGGATTACCTCCACAATTTGAGCACATAGAAGGTTGAGGTTGTTGTGGGGGTTCGGTGGTAGATGGTGCTACTATTTTTCCTGCGTTTTCTGTCATTAGCTTCTCCAAGTGTTGGTGGCTTGTTGTGAGTGCCTCTAATTTCGCTGCTAGGGCAGTTTCAGATGATACCGCGTGCACACCTCTAAGGTTAGAAGTTTCCCTCTTGTTGGGTTGTGAAGAACGCGCCATTACATCGAACAATTTGATGCATTGCTCCGCTGTTTTGAGTTCTACTAGGCATCTTACAGCTGCTAGGTCAAGGTTTCTGAGTTCTTCATGTCGTAAACCTTGAAGAAATAGCTCCACCAGCAAGGTATTATCCATGTTATGCGAGAGGCGTCTTGCTTGGAGTGTTCTAAATCTATGCCAAGCCTGTGCAAAATTCTAATCATCCTCCATCTTGAAGGCATATATAGCACGGGATTGGCTGCCTCGCCTACTTTCGTTGGTAAACCTGCTAAAAAAAATGATTCAAGGCCAGTCCAAGTTGAGAATTTACCTATAGGCTGCGTTTGTAGCCAGATTTTGGCTTCCCCATGGAGTGTGTATGGTTGCACTTGTAGGCTGCGTTCTGAATCTAGCCGTTTATAACTGCTGTTCCAATCACATGGTTGCACTTGTAGAGGAAGTTTCTTATATGGTCAGTTTCATCCTCATGAGGGTGTCCGTGAAACTAAACGTTTTGGCAAAAATATGGAATGAGATGTCCATTCTCGCCATGTGTGATTCCTGGTGGTAGTACGATAGGTGAGCCAATTCTCATATTGCTCCTACTTTGCTGAGCAATGGTCCTCGCTTGATCGTTTTGTGGAGGATCCATATCTAGGTTAAAAAGGGCTGCTGAAAATTGTGCTCTTGCTTCTTTTCTATCTTTTGAGAGCGAACGAGCAGTTCTCTCGATCTCGAGATCAAGGCCAAATTCTGAGTCTCCGTGTTTCCGTAATCTCCTGCAAAATAATAAAATTCTAGACTAAGTGAGGCTGTTCGGAAAACAGACTTGAAATAAAAAATTGCAGGGGAGTTAAATTAAGCAATTAAAAAGAAGTATCAGAGAAGAAGAAAAAAGGTTTTAGAAATTAAAAATTAAATAGTAAGAAGAAGAGAGAGAATTTTCATAAAATAAAATAAAAGTAATGAAGGAAAAATAAAAAAATATATAAAAAATAAAGATCCAATTTGGCTTGTCCCCGGCAACGGTGCCAAAAACTTGATATGCGGAATACGAGTGATAATTATACTAAACGCATCCCTTGCTATGGCAAGTATACCACATTCATCAAGTAATAAGTATTTATAAACGGGGGTTGTTGATCCCACGAGGACAATCAAATCGGAAAACCATATTTTTATTTAATTTATTTCATTAATTTCCCAAGAGGGGAAGATAGCATGTTGATTCTTAATTCAAGGATTGATTTGAATTATAAAGAGCAGAAAGCGAATTAAATAGATTTGATTTCAAGAAAAGAAAGTGATTCGGATCTCGATTTCACCACTAATCCCCCTTATAATTTCCTTTTATGTTATTTAAGTATAATCATGGTCGGATCGGATTCCTACCCTCGTGACCATTCCTCTCAGAATCTCTTACGCCTCCTAAGTTAACCGAATTAATACCAAATTAATTACGGATCTAGTTCTATGAATCCAAAGGCAATTTAGGTGCAGTCTGCATTGCTACCTATTCCCATCTCTAGGATCTTAGCGCAATAATGATTTTATTCTCCTATTTTTTCTAGATGTTTACTTTGTCAGAGCATCTCTAGATTACCTTATCAATTGATCGGGTTGTCAATTTAATAAATAGCATTAAGAACGAAGAATAAAACACTTAAACATATACTGAGTAACATCAAGAATCATATGAAGGGGATAATTAGGGTTACATCGTTCATGACAGACAAAGAAACAACACAAGTAATAATTGAAAGAAGATACATAATGAAGTCTAGAATCTCCTTCTATTCTTACTTGTGGTTCTAGAGAGCTTTTCTTCTTTACTAGAGCTTCAAGTCGCGCGATGTGTGATCCAACTCACGAGAGATGCCTTCCTGGGCACATTTTCATCTGTTTTTGGCTATATTTCTCCTTGAAACACTTAACACACCATCAACAAGCTCTAATGCGAATTATTGAGAATTAATATTAATTTAGAGTTATTTTAGGTGGATTAAGAGCATGAAAATGAAAATTTATAGTATAAAAGGAGTATAGAAATAGCTAACTTTTGTGAGTTATCAATATGTATCTCTACCTACTTCATTCCAAGGACGAAACTTTAGATGCCTTTAAAGTTTTTAAGGCTGAAATAGAGAAACAATGTGGAAAGCAGATTAAGATCGTGAGATCTGACATAGGTGGAGAGTACTGCGGTAGATACACAGAAGGTGGACAAACACCTAGTCCGTTTGCAAAGTTTCTCCAAGAACATGGGATTGTTGCCCAATACTGATGGTCCCTATGAGTGAATCTAGAGGGGAGGTGAATAGATTCTAGTTCCTAAGTAGCCCAATTTTGTGCGTTTCTACTTTCTTTTAATTCAACCAAAAACTATTCTTGATTAACTATCTACCCTTTAAGACAGAAAAACAAGATAGATCAAAGATGCACAACGGAAAACACAAAAGAAAGATCAAGAAACAAGTTAGTAACCAATAGGCATGTGTAATCAATTGTAGTATCTAATTGTACCAGATTTCAATTGATTACCGAGTCAATTACCGAACGTAAAATAGTGATTAAACAATTTTAAAGATCAACGTAAGGCAAAAGATAAAAAGTATAAGGGAGAAGAAGATTGCACGATGATTTATACTGGTTCATCCAACTGTCTACATCTAGTCCCAACCTAACAACTGTTGAAATTGGTTTTCCACTATGATCCCTTTTGCGTTCTTTACATTCACTCTGCACAAGCAACATAAAAATGAAATCAAAGACACCCAATCAACTAGTTCTTTAACCCAAAGAACCATTCTCCTTGACCTTGGCACCCCCAAGATCAAACCTTAGAGAAAACCATTCTCAAAGAACCTTACTCTATCTAGAGAAACCTCTCTCCTAGAGTAATCAACCCAATTCCAAAATGAGAACAAAAAGATCAGTTAGAAAACACCTCAAAGTGTATATTCTGATCACATATGAGTACAATGAATGTCAACCAATCAGAACATTTAATCAAGATTGCCTTTTGAAAACAAGTTCTTTGAAGAACCTTGAAGTTCTTTATGAGTTTCTTGGAGAAGAAAGAGAAAGAGTATGAAAGTGTTAGAATAATTCCAAAATGTGTATTTCCAAGAGTTGTTAAAAGATTTTCGAAAGAGGGGTATTTATAATTGAAATTAAAAACCCAATTTAGGTAATCAAATGACTTTCTGATGGTGGTAATCGATTACAGCAGGCTGGTAATCGATTGAACCAAAAAATAAAGTCATCCAAGTGAATTTCACTCAAGGTAATCGATTAACCCGAAGGGGTAATCGATTATTCCAGAAGCAAATGTTGATTCCCACTCTGTTACCCACTTTTGGTAGTTGATTACCACAGTTGGTAATCTATTACCTCAGTTGGTAATTGAAACCTTTTGAAAATAAATTTATAGGGAAATTCAAGCATTTGAATCATGAGAAATAACACAAAATCAACTTAGTTTTCTAAGGCATTCCAACCAAGAACAAACACATGCAAGCCTAAACTAAACAATCAATACATAGGAAACTCCTAATTACAATTCATTTAAGAAAACCAAAATTACATTGAATCATCAAAACAACAAGAGATACACTCCAAGCATCTTCAAGCGTTAAGTATACCATGCCTAATTCTTCAGATAAAAATGGTGTGGCAGAAAGGAGAAACTGAACCTTGATGGACATGGCGAAAAGTATGAGGAGTGGTACAAAGCTTCCTCAATTCTTGTGGATTGAAGCCTTAAAAACGGTTGTGTATATATTAAACTGAGTTCCAACCAAGGTTGTTTCAAAGATGCCTTTTGAGTTATTCAAAGGTTGGAAACCAAGTTTGTGACATATACACATTTGGGGATGCCCGTGTGAAGTAAGAGGTTACAACCAACAAGAAAAGAAACTAGACCCAAGGACTATTAGCGGGTATTTCATTGGATATGCTTGAAAGGTCAAGGGGTAAAGACTCTATTGTCCATCACACAACATTAGGATTGTGGAATCAAGAAATGCGAAATTCCTTGAGAACGACTTAGTCAGTGGGAGTAGTCAGTTTCAGGACATTGCTTCTGAAAAGGATCCCTATGAAGCCCAACCTTCTGACTCAAGCGACAAATTAATTGTTATTCACACCCCTCAAGTACAAATGAGTATTAGACGATTAATAATTGAAGATCCACAAACTGTTGAAAATGACCTTATAGATCAGACAGTTACGGAACAATAGGATAATGTTGAACAACCTATAGAACAACCAGTTGAACAATAAGTTCCTCAAGATGTTGAACCAACATTTAGGAGATCTACTAAAGTCTAAAGGTCAGCAATTCCTAGCGATTATGTAGTGTACCTACAAGAATTGGACTACAACATTGGGGCTGCAAATGATCTTGAAATGTTTTCATAAGCCATGAGTTCTAAAGAATCGAACTTGTAGTACAATGCCATGAAAGGCGAAATGAATTCTATGGCATCCAACCAAGTCTGGGATCTCGTTAACTTGCCCGATGGTGTAAGAACTATTGGATGCATAAGGAACATTGAGAGACATCAAGCAAGGCTTGTTGCCAAAGAATTCACTCAGAAGTAAGGGATTGATTATATAGAGACATTTTCTCCTGTATCTAAGAAAGACTCCTTATGTGTAATTATGGCATTGGTAGCTCATTTTGACCTTATGTTACATCAAATGGATGTGAAAACGACATTCCTTAACGGCGATCTAAAAGAAGAGGTGTATGTAACAACCCAATTTTTAATAATAATAATAATAATAATAATAATAATAATAATAATAATAATAATAATTGATTTTGCAACGTCTCAATTTAAAAATAAAAATAATAATAATAGTAACTAAAATTGATTATGTAATGTCTCAATTTAATAATAATAATAATAATAATAATAATGAAAATTGATTATGTAACATCATAATTTTAATAATAATAATAAGTGGTATATGTTCAGGGGAGTAGTTGAGCAGTTATAAACGGGTGACTCTGGTACACATTTTGTATCACACACCTTTTCCCATTCTTCTTTTCTTTTCCTTTAACCCCCACATCTTTCTCTCACGCTCTAGTATTACCTTTCTCCCTAAAAGGAGATTGAAGTTCCTAACGAGAGGGTGAAGATCGAAATCCTACCCATTTCAATTTTCCCTTATGCAGGATTGTCTCAAATTCAGGTTAGGGTAGTTCTTAATTTGATGATAACATTGAGTACGAGTAATTAATTGTTTCTAAATATTGTTTATGTTCTTTTGATGATTGAATTCATTAAACTTGGGTATGATGATTGTGGTTCTATTATTGGATTATTGCTATTATGAGTTCCTGAGTATTGTTAGTTTTGGAAATTGTGATTAATTGGTGATTGTTTTATTGAATGAAATTAGATTATTGTGCTCTAAAGTTAGATTTTGTGATGGGATTGGTATACTGTGAATGAGTGAGCGAACAAGGGTTAGGAAAATCAGATAAATGAAATTATAAAATATGAGACTTCTAAGGATTGTAGATTGATTTTTGAATTACAATATTTTTATACTAAGAAACCTTGAACCCTTTTATAGTTGTGAGAACCCTTGGTTAATTAGAAAATCCAGAGAATAAGTTTTTCCTATTTTGAACCCTTTAAGTGAGAGTAGTTATAAGAATTCAATGATAATGAGTATGCCATGAGTGATGATTTCTTTATGGATAATTATGTGATTGGCGTTAATTTTCTGATTTTGGTATTAGATTTTTATGATATCTTATTATTTATAGGGTTTGATTAGAGTTGAAAGGAATATAGAACTGTCAATGTATTCCTACCATTGTGATAAATATGTTTAGTACAATGGTGGTGGTATTTATTGAAAAGGAATATGATGATTGAATCTTATTTAGGATAAATGGATATGATTAGGTATATATATAAGGATGGCAAAACGAGGAGGACCCACATGAATACATATGCATAGTTGTCACTAACTATATTAGTGTTTTAATTCAAGGTTATTGTAATGTTTCATTTGGTGAGTGAGGCGTTGTAATTGAAATGATAAGAGATTGACTAAATGGCGAGGTGAAAGGAATAGTAAGAGAAATTGGGATAATATCTAGATATTTAGATTTTTAAGGTATGAAGGTTGACTTTAGTATTTTGGAGCTTGGATTAAGCATTGGTCAATGTATAAATAAATAAATAAAACTTCAGGTTGAATTTTGATTTTATAGAATTCCACAAGTTATTATTTTTGGTTTGTGCATTTTTCCTTCTTTGTATTGTTGACAATTCTAATGATGTGTGTGTGAATGACATGTCATTGGCATTAAGATCCATATGGACAGATCTCGAGGTATTTTGGGTTTGTCTCAAAAAGCCTATATTAACAATGTTTTAAAGAGATTTAACATGAAAGATTGTTCACCAAGTGTAGCTCCCATTGAAAGAGGGATAGACTAAATTTAAGCTAATGCCCGAAGAATGATTTCGAGCGAGAACATATGAAGAATATCCCATATGCTTCAACAGTTGGAAGTCTTATGTATGCTCAGGTTTGTACCAGACCTAACATTGCATATGCTGTTGGAAATTTGGGAAGATATCAAAGTAATCCAGGTATTGACCACTGGAAAGCTACAGAGAAAGTTATGAGATATCTTCAAGGGACAAAATATTACTTGCTCATGTATAAACAGACTGACTATCTGGAAGTAATTGGCTACTTCCACTGTGGAGGTTGAGTTTGTTTCTTGTTTTGAGGCTACCTCACATGATGTATGGTAGAAGAGTTTTATATCTAGGCTTAAAGTTGTAGACTCTATTTGTAGGTCATTAAAGTTATATTGTGACAAATCTGTTGCGGTATTTATGGCTAAGAATAAATTGGAAGTCGAAGTAAGCACATCGACATTAAATATTTAGTCATAAGAGAACGTGTTAAAGAAAATAAAGTGGTCATTGAACACGTTAGCACAAAATTGATGATTGTTGATCCTTTAACTAAAGACATGCAATTAAAGAATTTTAAAGATCATGTAATGCGACCGAGACTTGGTTTCATGATGTAATTTTATTGTATGTACATTTTTATTTTTTTAATAAACTCTTATTCAGTTGGATGTTTTCTCATACGGATTTGTGTACATATTTATTTCGAGAAATATCATTTGGTTTAGACCTAGAATGAACATATGGTTTATTCATTGAGTTGAGAGCTGATTGATGTTTAAAGAGACTAGATATATTGTGTTACATGAAAGATATTACTCACCATAAGAGGACCTACCGTCATGACTCATATACTGTGTCCCTTAATACGGTTAATGATTGATTTAAATGGACTAAGTGGGAGCATGAAAACAAATTCGGTTGTAATCTCTTCAGCCAATAACAAATCGATTACAAATAAATTCAGGATTCTCGATTGAGATCTTTTTAGAAAACCGTTTTCTAAATTTGGTTCATTTAACTCCCACATTTAATCTCCCTTGAGTTATCGACTTTATTATGAATACCTTTTGGTTGAGATTATGTGATGGACAGACTCTATAAATAAAATGAAGTGCTCTCAGCCACCACACATATTCTCTATTCAGAAATATATTATCCAAACGAGTGAATGAGAGTTTGGAAAGACAAAACTGGTTACGATACTACAATGAATATAAATTCTTTATTTTAACTTTCGCTGTTTAACCTAAATATATTATTTAATCTAATTAACATATTCAGACCGTTTATTTATTTGTAACATATAATTCATTCCCAACAATGATAAATGAGGAATTATTATTGATGGAACTGAAATATTTAAAATATGATATAACAATCATTCATAAGTTAAAAGAAATTCAAGTGGTATGGTATTACATTATTTGAAAATGATAAAATGGAGTCTCATTTATAAATTATGGGTCACATTTTAAAAAATTTGGAAAACTTTGTTTTTCACAAAATGTTCCAAGCACGATTTGTAGGAATACCATAACTACAAATTCATAAGAGAGTAATTGACCTGAAAGGACTTCCCATAAGTGTTATTTGTGTGATGGAATCATTTTTTTTTTTTGTCAGCAACGCGCAAATATATATATATATATATATATATATATATATATATATATATATAAACTACTATCATTATATCATTTGTCAATAATTTTTTAACTTTTTTTATAATTTCCCGAAACCATAAGTTACGATTTCTAAAACCATCATTCTAAAACTTTTAATAACCATGGTTAAAACAAAATTTTCTTTATTTCTAAAACTTTTTTTATAATGACCTAAGAATCTGCATAATATAACTTCTAATATACAAATTCAAACATCATCATATAAAAATTCAAATTAATAATTATCACAATTAGTTATATTAAAAGGCTAATTGATATATAATTAGCCATCGAAAAACATCAAATCAAATGTAATTTAATCAATGTAATTAACAACTATTCCACGGTCCTATAGTTAAAATCTATAGTAATTCAATATTTTTAAAGTTAATCATGTAAATATGACTATTATTGAACAAACTTAAAATAAAATATACTAGAATTCTAATGTTCTAACAAATCTAGAAGAATAAATATAGATAATCAACTACATCATCTATTCTACTATTTCAACATTCTAACAAATGACAAGTTCAAATCCTTCAAATCTAAGTGTACATAGCATCAAAAGAACAAATTAACAAATATGCACCTACTTTTATGCAAGTTCTCAATTAGATCATTACCAAGGTCAATAACCCCTTACCTCCAGTTCTTGGACAACTTTTTTAGGAACCTATTGAATAAAATATTGATAAAATGAATATATTAATTATATTATATTGATTAAAAGTAATAAATTTAAAATAAAGTAAAAAATTAATATGAGCTATAATTAGATTTCTTATGTTGAGGACGTAGACATCTAACTTATAAATGATTATGAACATATATTATGATAAATATGAATTTTTTAAATATATAAGTACATATTATTTTATTCATAATTTAATATTTTTCATTATTCTTTCACCACAAATATCTTATAATAATGAAAAAAAACATTAATTATGAGTTATTATATATTATATAATATTATAAATAATTATATCGTAATTGTACACAATCATTCTACACATCTCACACACGAAGGCTAGTTGTCACAATTTTAATCATAACAGTTGTAACTAGTGGTGGAGCCACGTTCATTGTAAGGGGCAATTGCCCGCCAAATTTTTTATTTTTCTTTTATATATATATATATATATATAATTATTTAAAATAAATAATTATGATTTTGTTTTACAATTTTAAATAAATTATAATTTTAGTTTTGTAATTTTAAATAAATAATTATAATATTTTTAAAGTAATTATTTTATATAATAATTATATATATGAATAATAATTTATAGTAATAAACAATATATATTATATATAATACTAATAATAAATTTTATTTTTTAATGTTTTCTGTTTTTGATTTATAATTTTATATCTAATTTTGAAAATATATATGTTTAAGATTTTATTTAAATGAATTTTAATTTTAAAATTTTTAATATTTATCTTTAGTCTGAAAATCTCATTTAAATAATTTTTAGTTTTAAAATTTTAATATTTATTTTTAGTTTTAAAATTTTATTATCATATTATATATTTATTTAAGAAATTTTTTATCATAACAATATTTAACCATTGATGATGTATTTTTTATACTTTACCCATAAATTATTACTAAAATTTTAAATATTTATCTTTAGTTTTAAAATTTAAATGTCATATTATATATTTATTTAAAAAATTCTTAATTAGAAATTTTTTTTAACGATGTATTTTTTATTATTTTTATCCAAAATTTATAATAATAATAATAAATTTTTAATATTAATAATAATAATAGTAATCAATTTTAATTTTAAAACTCTTTAGCATTAGAATAAGCTTGTTTTTCAACTGTTTGATTCTTTTGTAAATGTCACTCTCGTTTAATTTTAATTTTTAGTCTCTAATTAAATGATGAATAATATAAATAATATTTTTTTATAATTTTTAAAAAAATTAAAACATTATAACAATTTTTTTTAAATAAAAAATATTATGTTCTTTATAATAAATTAATTTTATGTTTTAAGCAATTAATAAAGAAGAAAATATAATATAATAATAATAAATGAAAATTTATCAAAAAAATAAAAAAAATTGAAAAATTGAAAAAATTAAAATAAATTAAAATAAAAAAAACTTTAATTAAACTGCAATGGTGTCCTGAATCAATATTTAAAACCTTAAGCTAAACATTTAGCTAAACATTTTCGACTTCTTGCTGGACACGCGAGGCATCGTTCCTCCCCAGGTTACGCTTCCTCTATGTCATTAGACGAGTATGTGGAAGAATTGCTTGTTTATGGCATATGGAGTTGGGGTCGATATTGGGCATGTTAATTGGGCTCCACGCGAACAAATTGGCGTTGGCTCGGAGGACCTCTTTTATTTTGTCAAAGAGGGCAAAGGTCATGGTTGCGTCGACCCGAGTATACTAGTGGGGAGGGGGCCAGTAAGATGCTATAGGTGAGGTCATCGGAGGTCGCCTTGTCGTCATTGAACTTTACTTTAGAATCCATGTCGAGAATGTCTTCGGTGAGAAGGATAGGACTAGGTTGGGCTACGGTTAAGATTGCTTGGCTAGCAGGGTAGTGGGGTGATCTGGACCGGCCTGGGTGGTCAAATGATGGGGCAGGATGGGTGTAATGGGTGGTCGGCTCGGTTGGTTGGATGGGGTGGCCGGCCTAGAAGAGCAAGTGAGGGATTGCCCTAGTGGAGGAGGATGGTCGTGTAACAGCCTGATTTTTTAAAATAAAATAAAATAAATAAAGATAGATGATAAAATATAATAAATCAAAATATCTTGAAGGAGTGGGGTTTAAGTGGGTAGGTAAATAAATAAATAAAATAAAATATTAGAGTAAAGATATTTCAGGTGAGTGAGCAAGTGGGTGGTTATTTCTTTCTCATCAGATAACTTTATTCAGTTAATTTTGCCTACTTTCTTTTCTATTCACACTTTGATTTATTCCTCACGTCTCTGTGTCACAAACTCTTTCCAGCATTACAAACTCTTTCTAAAAAAAAAGGGAGATCAAAGCTTCTAATTAAGAGTAGAGGTTAGGATCTTTGTTCATATCAATTTTTCCCCTCACGTGTGATCGGCTCACAATCCAGGTCAGGGTGTTCTCTATTTTAATAATAGTATTAATTCTTCTTTTGCTACTAGGGTTAATTTTGCGTCTTTTCTATTACGGTGCTCCTTTTATTTTTTGATGCTCAATTTTTCTTGTTGCTTTAAATCAACGTTCTTGTTGTCCAGTTAATTTGAATATTGATGGCCTTGTTTATTTATTGAATTAAGTATTACCCGCCTTGTTTTATGGATTAAATTGAGTATCAGTGGCTAGATCTTTTTATTATTTTTTTTTCTTCTCGATGGCTTAAACCTAGTGCCTCTACTACATTATCTCTGTGTCTGTCTGGTTTGTTCACGATGATTTCCATCTGTTGATTTTGTTACTCGAGAATTGTGTGGTTGTGGTTGTAAGGAAAGGTGAGAGAGACACTCGGCGAGGAAATGATAAGGAAGACGATAGTGAAAAAGTAAAAATAGGAAACTCGTCTTCTCCCTAAAAGTGATTTCAATGCCACCAAATTGTAGTGATAAATCCTGAGTTACACCTTTTAGTTTATTGCCGAATAATAATGAAATTTTGTAGTGCAAGTAGTCACACCAATGAAATTAAATGTTACTGAAGGCAATCAAATTTTAATTAGATCATTGAAGAAAATCAATTTCTAGACATCCCTCGTCATGTATTCTGATGTTCTAGACATTTATATGTTGTTATGATTTCATTTTAGCCTTATCTTTTTATTTCATTTATTTAAAATGTAAAGTTCAAAGTTGTGAAACCCTGCATTCGTAAACTATTTAAGTTATGTTTTAATTTCACTCAGAATGATTAGATGTTGATTGGAATTACTTTGCAAATGAAGAAATACGTTACTGTACAGGAATAATGGTTCCCTTTTTATATTATATAAAAGTGAAATTATTTTATTTTAACATTTATTTTAATCTCGACAAGTCATTTTCGTAACAATTCCTTTTGTCATTTTAGTCGTTTAGATTAACTTTATTAGTTAATTAAATTCTGCTGTGTATTATTATTGTAATTATTGTATTGTGACTATTTTGATTTAATTTAATTGGCGATTGGAACTGTACAAAGTTTAATTTAATTCTTTCTCTTTCTTTTTATCATAAAGTGTATGTCATATCTCTTAACTATTTTCATTTTCTTATTTACATTGATTGTACATATGATTACTTGTGAATGATGATCTTATTGGATTTTGTGGTATTAAATATTTTGTTATGTGAGCTGAGTTATATGGAGTGAGAGATTAATTTTACGGGTCATATTGCATGGATGAGTAGTTTAGGTTCATAATAATCTATTGTGAATGTCTTTTTGTATGAGAGGGATGAATGCCTACTGCTAGAAGGAGCAGTGAGGTTGCCCCTTGTTGTTTTAAGAATGAGAAAGATTATTATGAATTCTAAGCATATGAAAATGTTTTCAAAAAGTGAGGATGAATGGAACTAGAACGGTTGGTCCCTGACGGGTTGATGTAATGGCCTAGGACTTTGAGGGTATTCGCGGTGGGGAAAGCTTCCACTATGACTGATCACCATGAGTAGGAAGTGACTCTCGTTGCAACACTGGTTGCCTTGACTGTAACTTTCTAGTATTTCTAGTGAGAGTGTCAGAGGTGACATGTACTCCTAGACATCGCTCAGTTGTTTTGATGGTACCACATGGCATGAGAGTGAGTTGTGAGTAACATGCATCATATTGGGTTGCACGACATGATTGTCTGTGATAATTTGTGAATGAGATGTTCTTGTAAATTCTAGTATGCGTTGTGTTGAACTACTAGTGTTAAGCTCATTGTTATTATTAAAATGTGAACTAACCCTGTGTTGTGTCTGTGGTTGACACACCTGTGATGACCCAGGAATAGGTGAGCAGATGAGCAGTTTATGAGAAGCGAAAATAACTTAGGCTAGGAAAGGAATCCGATTACTTGAAGACTTGACATGCTGTGACATTTTTTCAGTGGTTGTTTCAATTTATAAATGTTAAAACTTCTTTATATATTTTTTATTTGAGTTTTTTTTTTTTTGAATTGTGGAGACATATGTAGTTGTGAGATTTCATGCTAGTAATTACTCTATGAAATGAAGTTAATTCCCTTCATTTAGTGGCGTATTTATTTTCCGCGAACCATGGAGATTTTATGTCGTGACGTTTGTAGTAACTAGGGGTGTTACAAATGTGGTATCAGAGCTTAGGTTTAATTTCCTCGGCTTGTAAGTTATGTGTTTGCCATGTTTTTTATGTGTACCTTGATGTATCATGAGATGTGTAGTGTGATTTTGATTTGACATGAGTATTATGTTTGGGTGATTTTGTGAATTGCGATACCATAAGTGTTAATTGCTCGCATGTGAGATATTGGGATTGGCTACCTCGATACCTCTAATGTAGCAAGCAAGACCCTATGGCAAGCAAAAGTGGTAATTATGTATACTACACCTAGAGGTTTTTGTTGTATGTATTGTTTTAAGTAGGTGGTATATGTCACTTTGATTAGGATTTACTTTTTATTCTCTGTCAATCTAGTGTTATGTTTTCTTAATCGTTAGTGTACTATGCTTTGGAGATTTCACCTGTTCATGCATTTAACTTGTATGTGTCTATGTTAGAAATGTTCATGTTGATTGGTATGATTTAAAAAGTTATAGCAAATGTAAGGAACATTAACTAAGGAAAGAAGAAGGCTAAATTGAAAATATAAAAATGTGATGCTATTGTCTTTTCAAGACTAACATTCTTTAAAAATAAATAAATAAATAAATTAGAAACTACTATGGATTTCCAACCAAAACATCAAGAATTGGGTTTGTTGTAGATGACTTTTATGAGTGAGTAAATGGGTTAGAAGTACAAATGGGAACTTAACTATTTGATCAACTAAAGGTGAGTGAGAGAGTTAAGAAGGGACTTGTTGAAATGAATGTGTATCTCATTGAGAAATGCATTTGTCTAGGTAGAGGAAGTTTCTTACTTAAGTTAAGAGCTTGCTTTTGCAGAATTAGTTTGTCAAAAATTTGATAAAGAGTCTGACTTCTTTATTTCCTTGTCAATTCTCTGTTTCTTCTTTACTTTTATTGTTTTATATTGTTCTGGGTTAGTAGAGGAAGATTTAGGGTGGTAAAAATCTATAATCTATTGTCTGAGGATGTCGTCTTAGTACTCAAAATTCGAATTTTACCTTTTAAATTTGATTCCAAAAACTGTCATATTTTCTTGATTCTCTGTTGTTTCATTTGAATTTAATCAATGCATAGTTTATTCTACAATTTGGAGTTCAAAGCATGCTATGGAAATTCTTCTAACATTAAGCCATTTATTTAGTAAGTTTTATGTCAATTGTATTTATTTATGGACCTTAGGTGTATCAAACTCTATTTTTTTTATAGTTGATATTATTGTTATTATATTATTCAGAAACTCCCATTTTTAAGTTTTGGTCCTTAATGCATAATTAAATTATTCTACCTAGAGGTAGGTTAAAATAACTTGGTTTCTTTTGTATTGTTTGTCAAGAGAATATTTCTTTGTACTAAAATTATATTATTTATTATATTTAATATAGAGAATCTACAAAGCTCTTTGTGTCTCCTGTTTTAGTAATCTTTTCCTTTTTACTATTGTTATAATTTCATGTCTTTCTCTACATGGCTAATTTAATTTGACAAGTTTTTGTTCTCGTCTTAGAAAGACATTTTTTATTACCATTTTAGTTTCTTCTTCTATCTAACAAAAACATTAAATTCACTTTTAAAGTTTGTTGAGAAGCGCATAATCTACCTAACTCTTACATGTTAGATGTACATTTTATGAATTTACTTGGTTCATGGGTATTTTAAGTCATTGGAGATAGAGGTTTCATACTCCGAGTAATAACTTATGATTTTGTTTGAGTCTTATACATTTTCAAGTCCAAAATTGTTATATTGAACATTGTAAATGATTCCTCTAATATATTTCGGTCAATTTCTTTTCACTATGCTTTTGACTCTTATAATTCTTTCTTTTCGAAACACATTTGAGAAGTGATAATTTAGATTAATTATTTTTCTTTGCCTTTAAAGGTTAATGTCAGTTGCTCCCTAGATTTATCTTGTTAGGCCAAAGGTTTTACCTTTTATTTGTTGTGGATGCATTTGGTAACTTAAAAGTAAGAGGATAAAATTTTAGTGTTTCTATTTTGCTTCATATTTTATGATCATTTCATGTTATTAGTCATTTTACGAACCACATGTTGATATGTTGTGGAGATTACAATTAATTTAAGTCACGATAACTTGCACACATATTGTTTTAGCAAAATAACTCTTTTAGCGTTAGTCAATTTTTGTTTTCATGTGTGTCTCATATGACAATTCTATGTTATTAGTTTTCTAAGAGTTGTATGCTATAAAAGTATATGCAATAGGAGTAATTGTTATCCACTTATTCACCAAACCAATTGAAACATGACATAAACTCTTAAACCATAAATAGTACATTATAATCTTGTAAAAAAATAAAAAATAAAAAAAATAAGCATCATTTTCGTTAAAGAAAAGTGAGAAGTCCTAAGTAAGACCTAGGGAAGTTTGAATTGGTGGAAGTGATAAGCCTTATGTTATTTTTATTAAAACTATGATAACTCATGTATTAGGCATGTATAATTCTGTTAATACATATTTTAGATGAATAGTAATTTCGATTTGAATTATACCATATGTGGGTAGAAGTACAAGGTAGAATAGGGTAAAGTTATTGATGTAGTTGAAGTGGCTAATTGTCGTTATGTGTTTCTGTAAAAGACAAATCACAAGAAGGGGGGGGGGGGGGTTGAATTGTGATATCTAAAAATTAATTTTCTTTCGTCTGTACCTTTCGTCTGTGGGTTTCGTCTGTGAGTTCAAAGCTTGTTCAGACGAAACAGTATTTATCTTGAAAGATTGATTTTAATATATAGACGTTAAAGTATATTTATCCCCGTTAGTTAAATAGCAGATAAATTAAATGCACAGATATTTTTATACTGGTTCGTCTATACAAGACTACTTCCAGTTACCCAGCAACCACTGAGTTTTCACTACAAACCGTGAAATGGTTACAAGTATTCTTTGCACCCAGCCACTTCTGGCTATACACAGATATTCTTTGAACACAGTCTTCTCAGGCTAAACAACAATGGTATTCTTTGAACCCAGCCTCCACAGGCTAATCAAGGTATTCTTTGAACCCAGCCTCCACAGGCTAAATAGGGTATTCTTTGGAACGCAGCCTCCTCAGGCTAAACAGGGTATTCTTTGGAACCCAGCCTCCTCAGGCTAATTAATCAGGTATTCTTTGAAACCCAACCTCCTCAGGCTAATATGCCACACAAGTGGACTTTTACAAGGTTTTCTAAACCAGATAGAAGATTTCCTCTACACAGAGAGGGATATACAATAATATCAGAGTGAGCGAAATAATAAGAATTTGAAATTCTTGTAACCGTATTCGCCAACTTGTTCTGTCGTAGTGAAGTCCTTTTATAGGCATCTTCTTCAAATAGCTGTTAGACTCATTTGAATGCCGTTGAGAGTCGTTGGAAATCTTCTTGAGAACTTTCCAAAAGAAGTTGTCAGTTGTCCTTGATTGATAGATGAGAGTTGCAGCGGATATCTCGGGCTTGAATTGCGTGCGCAGTTCTTTTCTTCGACTTGTACGAGAGATGTGACAAAAAGGTAGAGACCTTTTTGACTTTGGATGTGAAAGCTCAGATCCCCATACAGATCTTGGATTCTTCTCATGATGACTCCTTTAGATTTTAAATCTTGGCGCGAGACTCCAAACTTGACTTCACTTTTGGATAGACGAAATGTGTAATCAGTTGAAGTTGTTTCGTCTTAAGGCTTCACTCTTGGACAGACGGAGACTTTAGCTTTGACAGTCTTCTTCCGTCTGTGCACGTTCCGTCTGATGTCTTGGCTTGTGGACAGACGCAACACTTCAAACTTTGAAGGGTCATCTTCCGTCTGAGCTGGTTTCGTCTTAGCAGGTCTTGATAGCTTGATTTCGTCTGTCTTGTAATAATCAAAATCTTGAGGTGTTAATCTTCCTTGATCTAACAATCTCCCCCTTTTTGATGATTACAGACCATACCACGAAATTCTGCATAAGACATGGTTAGGTAAAGCTTGATTTTATAAGCCAGATTTACATCAAGACGATGTTTTCTGAGAAATACCTCTTTATAAATGTTTGTTACATCAATGTGATGTAATCAGATTATTACAATGGTATCCAAAACAGAAAACAATAACAAATTACAATGTATATGATAACAAATGAAATAATAAAATTACATTGTATATTCTATACTAAAAAAATTTTACAACAGTCCTACTCCCCCTAAGACGGTACTTCCTCGCTCTTGTTTGCTCTTGCTCCCCCTCAGACGATGCTTTCTTCCTTGCTCCCCCTCAGACTTTGCTTTGTACCATTCTTCTTTCGTCTGGGTTAGGTGTACCATTCTTCTTTCGTCTGGGTTAGGCTCTCCCCTTTGGATTATGCTTTCTTTTCTCTCCCCCTTGGGCTGTGATCATCAAAACTCGATCAAGAAGATGGTTTTGGCTTTTTTGTTCAAGCGGGGGTCATGACAACGTCGTAAGCTGTCTTGCACTTGAAACGATAGAGAAGTGTGGTTCTCTTCAAGTTCTCTGTTCTTTGCTTTCAAGTGTCTTTGACAATCTTCTTCCAAAGCCTCATATTTGCGCTTCGTAGTCTTATACTCTCTCGCCTTCTTCAATATGAGCTTTATCAACCTCCACCAAATCTTCAAGTTGTACCATTGGTGTTTGAGGTAGTTCCACAAAAGGTTCACTATCATCAATGATAAGCACCGGCTTTTTCTTCTTGAGATGTAGTGTGAGGAAGTGGAAGAACAAGGTAGGCAGAGAAGGTCTGGTCCCATTGATGAGTATACCACTTGGTTGGTATAGATACTTCAAGCAGTGGCTGTTCCTGAGAATATACAAATGAACTACCAGGGAACACTCTGCCACAAACGGAAGAGTCTTCATCAAAGATGGTTCCGAAAGCAAGTGGTCGCCTACAGGACGAAACCTTCTTTTCCTTTACCTTAGCGGATATCTCGACCAAGCATGGTCTTTTTTTGTCTAAGACGATAGAGTACTTTGTTTCGTCCGTCACCAGAGAGGAGAACTGAGAACCCATCATGAAGGGACAAAATCTTCCATCCTTCGTAGCTTGGCGATCGACGTGGGAGATAGATATGATTTTTTCCTTTGCTTCCCTTCGATATGCACCAGCCATCAGCTTGAAAGGTAGATTGTAGTCTTCTGGGAGGCAGTGAGCAAAATCTTCAGGGTCTTCATACTCATCTAGAAGGAGAGAGTAGCGTGGGTTGATCCCAGAATAATGGGGTCTCGTCCACGGGAGCACAATTCCTAGAGAGTGGCCTAAACCAACATACTCTGTTTGATTGAGAGGAATTGTGAATGGCATTGGATCATGGCGATCTATGGCGTCAATATCACCTTTTGTACAGTGATGAAAAACTGGTGCATTGATCTCGTATCGCAACCTCCACTTTAGATTATTTCTCTGTGGAATGTGGGGTTCATAACCAAGCGCTGGTCCTTCAATCTCCGACGCAGCAAGATGATCCTTATATGCCTTTATGTTTTCTAGTCCCTTGATATTTAAATTAGCGCAGTGTCCGAGGCGTACGCTTCAACTTGATTGCGTTGCGTTCTCCGGAGAATAAACGACATTTTCATCAAAATCAGTGGCTTCAAGGGCTTATTGTATATAATGGGGTTGACAAATCTCCCCAATTTGGAATCCCTTCTTTCCTCTCGTCCGATAAGGGTTCTTGACTCTATGTATGGTGTATTCTTTATATACAGGTCTTCATCGTCTGCTAATTGAGCAGGCTCAGACGATTCAGCAAAATTGGAGACTTCATCAATCTTCGCTCCAATAACCCAATCAGGTTTGATTGGTCTGTCGGCGCAAGTGCTTTCTTCATATCTTCGCATGACTAATTCGTTTAGGAACGAATAGTCAATCTTGCGCTTTGGGGGTAAGTCTTCTGGATTAAGTACTTCAGCATGTACTCTTCCCCTTAATGTATCCACTCTAGAATCTTCTTCATCAGACGAAGAACTTGCATCTTCAACAAGTATGATGCCTTCAGACGGAACTTCCTTCGTCTGGTAGTGGAATGCTCCTTCTTCTTCAGACGAAGCAAGAGACGTCTGTGCTGGGCAAGCATTTAGCGGAGACGCAACAAGTGGCTCAGAAGGAGTTGCCATTTGTTCGTCTGGGAGTGTTGTAGATGGAAGAATCTCCATAGTAGAGGCTTCTTCGTTTAACATGGTTTCCAACTCCTCCATGCAAGTTGGGCGTTGTCTTTCCGGATCCGGCGGTCTCTTCACTTGTCCATGCCCTCTGAGATTGATTGAGCGGGTGGTCCTCGACGATCCAATGCCCCTAAAGCTTTCTTGAAAGAGCCTTTGTCTTTCAGCTTCGAGCAAGATGGAGGCTCTTCTAGCCTCTTTCAGTTGTTTTTCCTCTTCTGTCTCTCCAACAACGACAGAAGCCAACTTTTGTTTCATCTTCTCCTTGCCCTTAGCAGCTTTCTCAAGTGCAAGCTTCCTAGCTTTTGCTTTTCCTTCTGCTTCTTTCCTTTGTTTTTCTTCGTCTGTTAGTACCTTCACAGACGAAACTTTCTCAGACGGTATGGTGACCCCTTCGTCTTCACTTGGGGATACCGTCTGTGTCTTTGTTTTAGCACCAATGTGCTTGATTCTGATAGTCCTTTTCTTTTTCTTGAGGGGTTCCTCAAGAACATCCTCAAAAGGAACTTCAGATATTATCACAGAAGGAGGAGGTTGAGGTTGGTTTGATGTTTGGGCTTGTGTTTGGGTTAATGTTTTGGACGGTATTTGGGTTTGTGTTTTGGGTTCTGTTTGGGATGGTGTTTGGGTTTGTGAGTGAGAAACGAAGCTTGGAGATAAATGTATCTTTGCAAAGGTGCTTGCTTTCACTTCTTTTCCCTCATGGTAAAAGACGACGTCAGTGGTATCAAACCCTTGGTTAATGATAATTTTTGTGAAGAGAGAGGCGTAGGGAATGCTACTTTTCCTATGAATGTTCCTATTCTTCAAAGCACTCCTCCAATGGTCAAGAATAATGTGTGGGGGACTCATTCTTCCTTTTCTCAGACAATAGAAAATGCAGAATCTGTCTCGAACACTTACATTGTCCCTTGAACCAGTCCTTGGCGTGAAGATATTATAGAGGAGGTTATGGATGATTCTTGCAGTGGGAGCGAGTTTCCCAGATCTGAAGGACTTGGGATCCTCAGAGTTGGGTATCTTCAAATAGATACTCTTGTCAACATGTTCTTCCGATTCATTCTTCATCCAGTTGGGAGAGTAGAAGCGTCCCTCAGCTTTGCAATTTCCTGCTTCAGCGATAGAGTCCACCGTGATGATGTACTCTTTGTTGTCAATAGTGCCAACAATGCCATCATCAAACTCTCTGGCATCGCTCCAAAACTCGGCGTATGCCTCCATCAGCCATGGGCCTTTTGTCTCAGCAAAGCCCATCCACCCAGTGTGGTCAAACATCTTCACCACTCTGTTTGAAACTGTCTCCAGAGTTTCCCTTGATATCCACTTGCATGGCAAGAATAAATCTTGAGCGAAAAAGGTTGCTTCAGCGGTTTTGGTTCCCTTGGTGTTCTTGGCGGCCATTGTTGTTGTTTGAAAAACTAGAGAGAGAGGAAGAGTTTTGTGAGTTCTTCAGACGATAGCAATAGCGAAATATGGTAAAGAGTAAAAGAGAGAACTTTCAAAGGTATTTATAGGTAACAGTTAAAAACGATTGCAATTCATCAGACGAAAGAGATTTTGAAAACTGCCCATTTTTATGACGTGTCCATTGAAAACTGTCCTTGATTTGACATGTCCACATCATTGCCTTTTCAATGATTGATTTGACCTCTGCAATTCACGGCGCGTTCTTATCATTGTCCTAGAATAGTGCAATAAATGACAGACACATTTATTGCTCTCTTTAATTTGTCCCTGCACACTCGAGATAAACTTATTAAAAAAAATATTAAAGGTCTGTTGAATTTTACCACAGTAACTATTCAACTTGATCAGACGCAATGTTTCGTCTTAACACGAAGTAATGTACAGACGGAACAAAAAAGTACAGACGGAACAAATTCAATCAATAACTCAGACGAAACAATTTTCAATCATTCAAAGAAATAATTCCAAGATTTTCTTTAATGAAATTGAATCGTGTTTCATCTAAAGCTTTTGTAAATATATCTGCCCATTGAAAGTCAGTATGAACAAATTGTATATCAAAAATACCTTTTTGTATGTAATCTCTTATAAAATGAAGTTTGATTTCAATGTGTTTTGCTTTTGAGTGTTGAATAGGATTTTTGCTGAGATTGATAGCACTAGTGTTATCACAATATACTGGGATTTGGGTTTCAAACCTGAAGTAGTCTTTAAGTTGATGTTTTACCCATAGCAATTGTGAGCAACATCCTGCTGCAGCAATATACTCTGCTTCAGTTGTTGAGAGTGCAATGGAGTTTTGTTTCTTGCTAGACCAAGATATTAGTGATGATCCAAGAGATTGGCATCCACTACTTGTGCTTTTTCTCTCCACTTTGTCTCCAGCATAATCAGCATCACAAAAGCCTTTTAAATTGTTTAGATTCTTTGAAAATTTTGCTTCTTCCATCTGAATTGGTGAATCTGTCTTCTCAAGACCCATAGATGGTAGATCTTTTACATGATCTGTTGTTTTGGAATAAGAACATGTTGATGATCACATGTTGCATGTATCCATTGTCCAGATTGTACCATCTTCATATATTCTCTCTTTCTATCTGCAACCAAAATTATTTTTGATCTTGGTACCCAAATTTTCTTGGGTCCAATTTTGTTAGTTGTAAGGTTCCGTCTGTCATAGGTTCTTACATGACCTTCAGACTGTTTCAGAGACCTTAAATGAAAAATATGCATGTTTCTACATACAGACGAATTAATTTGTGATTTTCTTTCGTCTGTCACATGATTATAACCAAGTTCATTCTTGTTAAGAGGAGATCTTCCATAGTTTAAAGTATATTTGAGCTTGGAAGAACTCAAGATGAACTTGTTTAAATCTTTCTTTAAGAGTTCATTTTCTTCTTTTAAATATTCAAGACTAAGAAGAAGATGACTCTTTTCAGTATCAGACGAAGAGGATGATTCATCTGATATGTTTTTCTCAGATAACTTGACATTTATAGCTTTCAGATTTTCAATTTCTTCTAAAGCCTTTTTGAGCTTAGATTTGCAATTTATATATTCTTGAGCTATAACATGTGAGTTAGCAAGAAGAACATCATATGACATGTCCTCATAGTCTGACTCTGAATCTGAAGAAGATGATGATGAACTAGATATATTTAAAAGATTTACCTCAGATGATAGTCTTGCCATGAGACAAATATTTGCATTCTTTTCTTCAGATGATTCGTCTGAGCTTTCATCATCGAGATCATCCCAAAATGTTTGTTTCTTCTTTCTTCTAATCTTTTTGGGATCCTTCTTCTTCATCAATCTTTTTAATCTTCTTGCCATCAAGGAGATTTCTTCTTCAGAGGAATCTTCTGAGTCTGTTGATTCTGCTTTCTTCATACTTGACTCTTCTCCATCAAGCTTATCAATGTTGGATAGAGCAATAAGCTCTTGAATTTTCAGCTTCCCCATTTTACACAAATGAACTTCATGCACTCTCAGTGCTCCAATGAGTTCATCCAGAGTAAGGGTCTTCATATTTCTCCCAACAAATATAGCAGTGGACATAGCTTCCCATGGTGCAGGTAAGCTGTCCAAAATCTTCATGTTGTTTTGGGCTCTTGAAAAAGTAATTTCCAATGCAGCTAGCCCATTCAGAATAGTTTGGAATCTTCCAAACATTCCGTCTATAGATTCTTCTCTTTCCATGGAGAACATTTCGTACTCTCTTTGAAGGGTGGCAGCTTTCCTAAGTCTGACATCTTCAGTTCCTTCATAAGAGATCTTTAACGCATCCCAAAGCTCTTTGGCTGTTTTATAGGCACAGAATCTGTTATATTCTGTCCTAGAAAGAGCACAAGTTATGGCATAACGTGCCTTGTTGTTGAGCTCTGCGATTGTATATTCTTCATTTCCCCACTCTGATTCAGGCTTGGTCAGGGGAATGTCTCCTTCTGTTATGATCTTCCAAAGTCTATATTTTGTAGACTTGATATAAATCTCCATCCGGTCTGCCCAGTAAGGGTAATCATTTTCAAAGAAGGCTGGAGGAGTGTTCATGGAGGAGCCTTCTGCAATGAGCATTGTCTGAGAGTTCGCCATCCCGGATCTTTTCCTCTAGCAGCTATTAAGCGCTCAACCCTTAGAGGCTGAGCTCTGATACCAAACTGTAAAAGACAAATCACAAGAAGGTGGGGGGGTTGAATTGTGATATCTAAAAATTAATTTTCTTTCCTCTGTACCTTTCGTCTGTGGGTTTCGTTTGTGAGTTCAAAGCTTGTTCAGACGAAACAATATTTATCTTGAAAGATTGATTTTAATATATAGACGTTAAAGTATATTTATCCCCGTTAGTTAAATAGCAGATAAATTAAATGCACAGATATTTTTATACTGGTTCGTCTATACAAGACTACTTCCAGTTACCCAGCAACCACTGAGTTTTCACTACAAACCGTGAAATGGTTACAAGTATTCTTTGCACCCAGCCACTTCTGGCTATACACAGATATTCTTTGAACACAGCCTTCTCAGGCTAAACAACAATGGTATTCTTTGAACCCAGCCTCCACAGGCTAATCAAGGTATTCTTTGAACCCAGCCTCCACAGGCTAAACAGGGTATTCTTTGGAACGCAGCCTCCTCAGGCTAAACAGGGTATTCTTTGGAACCCAGCCTCCTCAGGCTAATTAATCAGGTATTCTTTGAAACCCAGCCTCCTCAGGCTAATATGCCACACAAGTGGACTTTTACAAGGTTTTCTAAACCAGATAGAAGATTTCCTCTACACAGAGAGGGATATACAATAATATCAGAGTGAGCGAAATAATAAGAATTTGAAATTCTTGTAACCGTATTCGCCAACTTGTTCTGTCGTAGTGAAGTCCTTTTATAGGCATCTTCTTCAAATAGCCGTTAGACTCATTTGAATGCCGTTGAGAGTCGTTGGAAATCTTCTTGAGAACTTTTCAAAAGAAGTTGTCAGTTGTCCTTGATTGATAGATGAGAGTTGCAGCGGATATCTCGGACTGAATTGCGTGCGCAGTTCCTTTTACTGACTTGTACAGAGATGTGACAAAAAGGTAGAGACCTTTTTGACTTTGGATGTGAAAGCTCAGATCCCCATACAGATCTTGGATTCTTCTCATGATGACTCCTTTAGATTTTAAATCTTGGCGCGAGACTCCAAACTTGACTTCACTTTTGGATAGACGAAATGTGTAATCAGTTGAAGTTGTTTCGTCTTAAGGCTTCACTCTTGGACAGACGGAGACTTTAGCTTTGACAGTTTTCTTCCGTCTGTGCACGTTCCGTCTGATGTCTTGGCTTGTGGACAGACGCAACACTTCAAACTTTGAAGGGCCATCTTCCGTCTGAGCTGGTTTCGTCTTAGCAGGTCTTGATAGCTTGATTTCGTCTGTCTTGTAATAATCAAAATCTTGAGGTGTTAATCTTCCTTGATCTAACAGTTTCAAATGTATACTTTGATGATAATGTGGTAGTTATATGTTATTAACTTGATTTCGAGGCATTTCTATCATGTATGTTAATCATATATGTTTATTGGTGTGATGTGTGACATAATGTGTTTGAAGGTATTTGTATATGGTTGATGAGTTTTATAATAGGTGTAAGTATATTTGGTATGGAAAAGGTGAGTCACATCAAATGCATGAAACTTAAGTTTGGTTTTAAAATAACATTTCTAGTTAGTTAGGTAATAGTCTACTGTTCTCAATGTTGTGTGTGAGGTTGTAACCAAGTTAAATCACGCTAACCATATGAATTCATAGATTGCCTAGATAAGATGACTTTAACCTTCGTCCATTTGATATTAAATCTATTCTTAGAGTAGTTTTAACAAATTAGTTGAATTTGGTGTATCATTCCTTGAATAACCCTTAAGTGGTAAGACTAGATCAGGTGTTAAATGGATGTGTACTTTGGGTTTGGAATGAGTATAAGATTGTATTAACCTAAAAAAGGTAAAAGGTAACCATAGGGAAAACAAGGATGAGCTATGATTTAACCAAGTAGCTGAATGCAATACCTAGCATATAGTAGTCAAAGAGAAGTAAGGAAGCCTAATGGAGTATCATAGAGAGTTAGGTTAAGAGTAAATGATGTGAGTGAGATAGGAAAATCATTAAAGGGTGGTAAGGTTAAGCTCTATTTCAGAGTAATAGTTGTGTCAGGTAATGCAAATAACCTTATCCTTATCTTGTCAATGAATTTCGAGGACGAAATTCTTTTAAAGGGAGTGGAATTGTAACAGCCTGATTTTTTAAAATAAAATAAAATAAATAAAGATAGATGATAAAATATAATAAATCAAAATATCATGAAGGAGTGGGGTTTAAGTAGTGGGTAAATAAATAAATAAAATAAAATATTAGGGTGAAGATATTTCAGGTGAGTGAGCGAGTGAGTAGTTACTTCTTTCTTTCGTCAGAGAACTTTATTCAAATAATTTTGCCTATTCTCTTTTCTATTCACACTCTGATGTATTTCTCACGTCCCTGTGTCACAAACTCTTCCCTGCGTTACAAACTCTTTCCAAAAAAAAAAAAAAGGGAGATCAAAGCTTCTGATAAGAATAGAAGTTAGGATCTTTGTTCATCTCAAATTTTCCCCTCACAGCTCACAATCCAGATCAGGGTGTTCTCTATTTTAATAATAATATTAATTCTTTTTTGGCTACTAGGGTTAATTTTGCGTCTTTCCTATTACGATGCTCCTTTTATTTTTTTATGCTCAATTTTTCTTGTTACTTTGAATCAACGTCCTTGTTGTCCGGTTAATTTGAATATTGATGGCCTTGTTTATTTATTGAATTAAGTATTACCCGCCTTGTTTTATAGATTAAATTGAGTATCAATGGCTAGATCTTTTTCTTATTTTATTTTCTTCTCGATAGCTTAAACCTAGTGTCTCTACTACATTACCTCTGTGTCTGGTTTGTTCAAGATGATTTCCATCTGTTGATTTTGTTACTCGAGAATTGTGTGGTTGTGGTTGTAAGGAGAGGTGAGAAAGACACTCGACGAGGAAAGGATAAGGAAGACGATAGTGAAAAAGTAAAAATAGGAAACTCGTCTTCTCCCTAAAAGTGATTTCAATGCCACCAAATTGCAATGATAAATCCTGAGTTACACCTTTTAGTTTATTGTCGAATAATAATGGAATTTTGTAGTGCAAGTAGTCACACCAATGAAATTAAATGTTACTCAATTTCCCTCGTCATGTACTCTGATGTTCTAGACATTTATATGTTGTTTTGATTTCATTTTAGCCTTATCTTTTTATTTCTTTTATTTAAAATGTAAAGTTCAAAGTTGTGGAACCGTGCATTCATAGACTATTTAAGTTATGATTTAATTTCACCCAGAATGATTAGATGTTGATTGGAATTACTTTGCAAATGAAGAAATACGTTAATATACAGGAGTAATGGTTCCCTTTTTATATTATATAAAAGTTAAATTATTTTATTTTAACATTTATTTTAATCTCGGCAAGTCATTTTAGTAACAATTCATTTTGTCATTTTAGTCGTTTAGATTAACTTTATTAGTTAAATAAATTCTGCTGTGTATTATTATTGTAATTATTATATTGTGACTATTTTGATTTAATTTAATTGGTGATTGGAATTGTACAGAGTTTTTCTCTTTCTTTTTATCATATAGTGTATGTCATATCTCTTAAATGTTTTCATTTTCTTATTTACATTGATTGTAGATATGATTACTTGTGTATGATCTTATTGGATTTTGTGGTATTAAATGTTTTGTTATGTAAGCTGAGTTATATGGAGTGAGAGATTAATTTTGTGGGTCATATTGCATGAATGAGTCATTTAGGTTCATAATAATCTATTGTGAATGTTTTTTTGTGTGAGAGGGATGAATGCCTACTACTAGAAAGAGCAGTAAGGTTGCCCCTTGTTGTTTTAAGAATGAGAAATATTATTATGAATTCTAAGCGCATGAAAATGTTTTCGAAAAGTGAGGATGAATGGAGCAAGAACGGTTGGTCCCTGACGGGTCGATGTAATGGCCTAGGACTTTGAGGGTATTCGCGGTGGGGAAAGCTTCCACTATGACTGATCACCATGAGTAGGAAGTGACTCCCGTTGCAATACTAGTTGCCCTGACTGTAACTTTCTAGTATTTCTAGTGAGAATGTCAGAGGTGACATGTACTCCTAGACATCGCTCAGTTGTTTTGATGGTACCACATGACATGAGAGTGAGTTGTGAGTAACATGCATCATATTGGGTTGCACGACATGATTGTCTGTGATAATTTGTGAATGAGATGTTCTAGTAAATTCTGGTATGCGTTGTGTTGAACTACTAGTGTTAAGCTCATTGTTATTATTAAAATGTGAACTAACCCTGTGTTGTGTCTGTGGTTGACACCTGTGATGACCCCGCGAATGGGCGAGCAGATGAGTAGTTTATGGGAAGCGAAAATAACTTAGGCTAGGAAATGAACCCGATTATTTAAAGACTTGACATGCTGTGACATTTTTTTCAGTGGTTGTTTCAATTTATAAATGTTAAAACTTCTTTATATATTTTTTTATTTGAGTTTTTTTATTTTGAATTGTGGAGACATATGTAGTTGTGAGATTTCACTCTAGTAATTACTCTATGAAATGAAGTTAATTCCCTTCAGTGGCGTATTTATTTTCCGCAAACCATGGAGATTTTATGCCGTGACGTTTGTAGTAACTAGGGTTGTTACAGGTCGCACTGGGCAATCAACAGAGGGGGCTGACCGGGTGGTAGGGTCAATGGGCGGGTCTGGTGGGGTGAGCTCCACTGTCTCCACGTTGTTGCAATGTCTAGGGCCAGTGTCACTTGTGGTCGAGATGCAAATAGAGTAAGGGGTGGTCCACAAGCTCATGGTTATTCTCCCCCGGGAACTTCATAGCTAAATGTGGGGTAGACACAATAGCGCCAAGCTAGTTTAGCGTACATCGCCTGATGATCACGTTGTAGGAAGTGTCATTGTCAATGAGTATATAAAGGACTTGTACTATCTTGCATGCCTCACCTATATCGAAGGTGGTCAACAGGTTCACAAATCCTCTCACCTGCGAAACCTACCAGGGGTTGGGGGTAGGATTAAAGCATATCCTCTGAGAGATCTAGCTTCTTAAATGTTGACCAGTACAGAATATCCGCTAAGATACCTTGGTTAGTTAGCACCTTCTTCACTCTCCAATTGGCTATCATGGCGGTAATGACCACGGGATCATCATGTTTAGGTCCACAGGCGTTGAAATCGTCGTTCGTGAAGGTGATGGAAGGGAAACTTCTCGCAAGGACGGAAGTAACTGCGTAGACATTGCGAATGTTTTGAAGATGCCGCTTCTGGGTGGACCGTGTGCATCCGCCTCCTGCGAAGCCCCCGACATTAGTGATGATGGTGCCACAAGCTCGATCGGGGTCTTGACGTTTAGGTGCCTCTTTGCGCCTATCATCCTCGGTGCCAGGCTTGTAATGATCTCGACTTTGGTAGTCAGTACCCCTCTCCTGAGGTCTGTTGTTATAGTTCTTTCCATGGTAGTTGTTGCGGTTCCGATCCTGATTGCAGGTGTTGTCGCGTACAAATTTTTGTAAGGCTCCTGACTTGATTAGTTCTTTGAGAATGTCTCAAACTTGCTGGCATTCTTCAGTAGTGTGTTCGTGGTTTTGGTGGTAAAGGCAGGATTTGGTTAGGTCGACATTGGATGGTGAACGTTCTGGAGCCGGGAAATGGACCAACTCCAGGTTGTAGGTCTCCCGTAGCACTGCTTCACGGGTTGCGGTCAAGGGAGTGTAAGTTCAGTAGCGGCCTATCATTTGTCTTTTGGTGTTTTACATGTTCGCGACAATAGTGTTTGATAGGCGGGATATGGGGTCAGCTGCTCGTTTTCGTGCAACTGCGTTCTCCTTTATGCTTATGTACGAGGGCCTGAGCCTGGAGTTCTTCCATGTTGGCAGGGGGTTCGGCATAGAGGGAGTCAGAGAAAGAGTCGGGTCAAAAACCCACGTTGATGGCATGCATAGCCATGGCCGGATTGAGGTCGGGATGGTCGTAGTGGCCATGGTAAAGCAGCCATGAAGTGGCGAAGACTTTCTCCTTCACCTGAAAGGAGGCAAAGTCAGTGGCAATGGGCTTGCAGTCATCGAACTGGGCTTGGAACAGGATGCAGGGTGTCGAAGGAGTCTATGGATTGAGCGGAAGGGTATAATACCATTTTAGAGCAAGCCCTTTCAGAATGGTGGGGAAGAGGCGGCAATGAATCCGGGAGTCGTGAGTCACCAAGTTAGCTTCTGTCATGTAGGCCTTAACATAGGTTGTTGGGTTTGAGGTTCCTTCATATTTATCAAATGTAGGTCAACGCTAGTTGTCCAGCAGCTGTGTTTGCATGATCTAGGTTACAAAGGGATGGAACCCCGATATGTGCTAGGTCACAACTTGCGGTTGTGGGATTGGAGGGAGTACGTTGAATGGGAGTTGTTGAGGACAAGGCTGGGCTTGTTATGTGTGCACGCATCCGGCTACGTAACGCGAGGGTGAGTACCGCTAGTGGGGGTTGTTCCGCCGACAGGAGTGGATCGGACGCTTCGGGTTCCAGGCTGGCCCTAGCAAGAGTCGGCTTCTTGGTTGGCTTAGTGGGAGAGTGGTTAGTTGGATTAAGGAGGTGTTTGGTTGGGCTGAGGAAGTGGGTGGTCATGATGCCTGGTGGAGAGTTGTTCACAAAACATTTTATCTCGGCATGGTGTTGTTCTTGTTCATTCGTAACTCCTCCCTTTATTGGTTTCGGATCAAACACTGTTCATAGCGGTGTCAAAATGAGACTGGAAAACGTCTAAGATTGATAGGTTCATCTGCAATATCGATGATCTAGATCATGTGATTATCATTAATCTTATGATCTATAGAGTTTTACTAGCTCCACAGTAGATACCAAATAATCTTACCTGATCATGATGATAATTATATTTGGATAATTTTTTTCTTACAAACACGACAAGTAATGGATAATTACAAAAATTTTCCTAATAACTAAATAATCAAGATAAAAGGTGATATGAGTCCGCTAGATATAAAATCTGATACTATTTATATATTTATTTGTATGATTGAGCGAGGATAATTATAGACTATTACACATATTTAATTTAATATATATTAAATAAATATAAATAAAGGAAAGTAGTTACGTATTCTAAGGCGTTTGGATTTAGCCGGTATACCAACTATACTTTGAGGAGCATAACTTTTGAAGCTGAGGTGACTGCCTTAATATTACTTACATAGCGTCTCATAATGATAAGAAACCGTCACATAATGACTGCCTTTTGATAGCATTGAATAGATCGATGACTCCTGTGTTGCCTTCTTAGTGGTTAAAAGAAATAGTTAAAAAAAAAAAAATCTGTTTAACTTGTATGTATTTGTACGTACGTACTTATTTAATACTTATGCGTATGCAACTATAAAAAAACATTTTCAAAATAAAACACTGCGTAGTTAAATTAATTACATTCCAGGCTCCTACGCTAGATATGATAAATTAACAAAAGTAAAAATATTATTTTATAATGAAAAAATTAGGTTTTTCCTAAAATACTATTAGGTCTTATTTATTTTGTCACAATGTGTTCTTAGTAGGAAGATCGACCTAAATGAAGCAAATTAAAAAATTTAATGTGTAAATAGATCCAACTTAAAAGTATATACAACAATGAGCTGGTTTTATAGGTTCTGCTCAAGCCCACAATGGAGCGGGTGGATGGACCCAATAGAAAATGAAATTCACCCGGCCCATGAGCGTAATTGGATCCACGATTTTGGTCTTATTTGAGCAGATCCAGTGTAACAGGTTCAGGCTTAGTGCAAGGCCTATTTAAACACTCAGAATCTTTCAATATTAATAATTTTTCACTACACTATAGAATTTTTTTATGTTCATATTCTTTTCAAAAATATATTATATTAAAATCTTGATATCAGTTAAATTAAAATAATTTTAATTATAATGTGAGTAAATGTAATTTAAGATTTTCCACAGTCAAATTAAATAAACTTATAATATAATTATTTTGAATTATATTTTTATAGAAATATTTAATAAAGTTATTTTGACTAAAAAAGGAGGATGATGTAAATTTATGAGGAAAATTTTATTTAAAATATTATTTTGAATTTAATATTATGTGGATTAATATTAAATATTGATAATTTTATTTTAAATAATTTGAATTATTTATTATGGTTATTAATATTAAATATTGATATATTTTTTATTTCAATTACAAATACATTATAGAGAAATGATTTATGTAATTATTACGTAAAATTATATTTAAATTTAAATAATAAGTTTTACAATAATAAAAATAAACATTATGTAAAAATAAAAAGAAAAACTTTACACGTAATTTTACTATAATTAAAAATATAGTTAAATTTAAACAATAAGTATTACATAAAAAATAATAAAAATTACGTAAAGTAAAAAAATCTTTGTGTAAAATGTAATTTAACTATAACAATATTAGATAAAAATATATTTAAATTTAAATAATAATTATATGTAAAAAATAAATTAAAATTTAGGATTATTATTATATAAAATCATGATTATTATTTTTACGTGATGTATGTGATGTGTATTTAATTTAACTGTAGAAAATTCTAGATTTTGAGTTCGATTCACTTTTATTATAATTAAAATTATTTTGATCTAACTGATAATATATTTATAAGAAAATAAATACATAAAAAATTATATAACACAATACAAAAATTATTAATAAGATCTTGAATTTAACTTCTATTATAAATAAAAAAAATTTATCCACCCAAATGTTGAACTTAGCCCCAGGCTGTAATATTTTTATAAACATCCTGTTTTCGTAAAACAAATAACGAGTGGACCAACAACATAATATATCAAACACTCTTTATTTTTAGTCTCTCGGATCAATTATTAAGTAATAGGTAAATCACCGTATATACGCATTTTAAATTTTATCATTGTAAACTATTTATACTTTCTGATGAAGATGAAGAGATTCATGTCAAGAGAATGACATGCCTTAGTAGATAATTCATTGCCAGAAATGATAAATGAGGAATTGATTATCGATGGGACTGAAATATTTAAAATATGATATAACAATCATTCATAAGTTAAAAGAAATGTTATGGTATTACGGGCAACTTTTAAAAAAAAATTAGAAAAGTTTGTTTTTCACAAAATGTTGCAAGCACGATTTGTGGGAATACCATAACTACAAATTCATAAGAGTGTAGCATCAAATGAACAAATTAACAAATATGCACCTAATTTTTTGCAAGTTCTCAATTAGATCATTACCAAGGTCAATGACCCCCTTACATGCAGTTCTTGGACAACTTTTTTGGGAACCTATTGAATAAAATACTGATAAAATGAATATATTAATTATATTGATTAAAAATAATAAATTTAAAATAAAGTAAAAAATTGATATGAGTTATGATTAGCTTTCTTATCTTGAGGACCTAGACATCTAACTTATGGAATGATTATGAATATTTATTTAAATTGTGATAAATATGAATTTTATTAAATATATTAGTAATTACTATTTTATTTATAATTTAATATATTTAATTATTCTTTCACTATGAATATCTTATAATAATGAAAAAAATATCAATTATGAGATATTATATATTATATATTATTATAAATAATTTTATCATAATTTTATACAATCGTTCTACACATCTCACACATGAAAGCTGTCACAATTTTAATCACTTGTAACACCATAACCGTGGAAACTTTAATTAAAACGCAACGGTGTCCTGAACCGATATAAGTTAAAGATTTAGTGTTGTTGATTCCTCCACCATCTCGATCTCGAGGACCCGTGTTAGAACAACCTCAAACGATCTACTCAATTACTTATGATTCGTTGTTGTCCTATCTTTGATTCGTATAAATAAATCTTCCGTAATGCTTGACTACATGAAAAATAAGATTTTGTAATCATCCTCTGCATAATACAACCACTGACATGAGAGATAGATGATAGTGAAAACAGAACATCAAACTTAGCTAATGCCTTTATCACGAATGGTGCAAGTTTCAGTCCTAAGAAATTAAAACGCTTTCTCTTAAAAAATAATTACATAAATTAAAAATAAACATAACTAAGTTTCAAATGAAAAAATTTGTGCAATTAAACATGAATCAATTTGGTGTTGATGAAGTAATATTTTTTTGTAAGGATTATATTTTATTTATTAAATTTTATTCATGGTCGTACATACAATTTTTAATTGATATTAGAAAATGCTTAAAAAATGTAATAAGGAATGCATTACTGTCCCGTATCATATATTTTCTTCGGATTTAACTATTAGTAAAGATAATTACATTCTCATTTGTTAAAAACTTAATTAACATAATTTAATTTTATTGATACATCATTATATTAAAATTTAATATCATTATAAAAAAATTCAAAAATAGATTTATAATTAAATAAAATAAAAAATTATATCATTAAATTTAATAAAATTAATTAAACCTATGTATATTTAAAATATATTAATAGTAGAAAATAGCCATTTTACTAGAACGAAACGTGTCCAAATTAACTAGCAACCCTACCACTAGAAACTATGTAGTACATGTTCCGTAAAAGCATGACAATGGCGTTTCATTAAATATCTACTAAACTTAAACCATTAGCTGGTCGGGTTAGAATTGCATGATTAGAGTACAAGGATGCCAAAATTGCATGAAATAAAATAAAAAAGACATATAAAAATTTGGTGCGAAAGAAAATGTTTTTTCTTACCCAATTTTTAATTCTTCACCAAAATTGGAGAATTCAAAAAGAGGAAAAAAATGTCGCACCAATAAATTTTTAATTCTCCCCTAATTTTAAAAATTTTCATAAAACTAATAACATCTTTAATTTTATTACAATATATTAATAAAAATATAAGTGCTTTTACGCCCGTGTTTATAGTTACGTGATTACATTTTTATCATAATTAAGAAAAGAATGGTAGAAGATAAAAAGTGTGAAGAGAATGAATAATAAATATACATCGTTTAAATTAAAATTGACAGAGATAATAATTTTTTTTGTTTTAGTTTTTGAAATAAAATAAAATAAATCATAATAATATTATAAAACAAAATATTTTGTAAAAATAAATATAAAACTGAATTTATTTTTAAATTTTTAAAAAATAATATTAAAAATAAAAAAATAATTATTAAAATATAAAAATAATAAAAAATATAAAAATTATAATTATCTAATAGAAAAAAAAATTAATTACAGGAAATGGGGCTAACTCTACTGTTGTAGATAAAAAAGCAGAACGTGATTAGCATAGGTAAGTAGCAGACAGCATTTAGGTAATATCATTAAAATTGTTGTCCCACGCCATTACCTCTCACCTTCAACTACTCTTCAGTACTTTCACTCAACATCTAAGTCATTTAATATGATAAATGATTGAAGTTACAAAAAACTTTCTGTTACAATTTCAAAAGTTCTCAAAAATATTTGATGACTAATCAAATATAATTTATCCATTTATAGATATGATAATTCTCAAAATCCATATGGGTAGAAAATTTTACGTCGTTTAAAGATAAGACTTATTATGAGAAGTCGTTCTTATCATATAAATTGATTTTATAGGGTGAGTTAGGTTCATCACTCAAAATCTATCCTAAAATTGTTTGTGTTCTGTTATAGGGGATTGGCCCCGTTGTAAAGAATTGTTGTTATGAAATGGATTATGTTAGAGATTTCATATTGCCTAAAGATAAGACTTGTTACTTATATATATATATATATATATATATATATATATATAATTGGGGTGCAAGTCTCACTTTACAAGCCGATTTGTAAGGTCGAGTTAGGCCTCATTACCCGCATTTCTAACATGGTATCAGAGCCTATCCTAGGATCTTTTGTACCCGTTGTCAGGGATTCTTCGCACCCCATTGTAGGGGACCCTTTGCACCCCGTTGTCAGAAATTCTTCCCTTTATACCCTGCTGTAGGGGATTGTTCCCTCTGTATCCCGTTGTTGGGATATTAGAACACCGTAACCATGCTTAGCATGATGGTAGTGTGTTGGAAATCCCACATCGCTTAGAGATAGAGCTTGTTGCACGTATATAAGTGAGGAATAATCCTCACCTTACAAGCAGGTTTTGTAGGGTTGAGTTAGGTTCCATCACCCGAATTTCTAACTTGGTATCAGAGCCTATCCTGAGATCTTTTCCACCTCCACGTGTGGCGTGAGGGCGATGTGTTGAAAATCTCACATCGCATATAGATAGGGTCTGTTGCACGTATATAAGTGAGGAACAATCCTCACCTTACAAGCCGTAGATAGGGTCTGTTGCACGTATATAAGTGAGGAACAATCCTCACCTTACAAGCCGATTTTGTAAGGTTGAGTTAGGCTCCATCACCCCAAATTTCTAACATGGTATCAGAGTCTATCCTAAGACCCTTTGCACCCCGTTATCAGGGATTCTTCCGATTCTTCCCTTTGCACCCCATTGTAGGGGATTCTTTGTTGTTGTGAGATTTAAATCTCACATCGCTTAGAAATAAAGTTTGTTGCATGCATATAAGTGAGGATCGCTTAGAGATAAAGTTTGTTGCATGCATATAAGTGAGGACCGCTACATCTCACATCGCTTAGAGATAAAGTTTGTTGCATGCATATAAGTGAGGAGCGGTAGCGGTCCTCACCGTTCAAGCCAGCTAATAGGGTTGGGTTAAGTTTCATCACCCGCATTTTCTAATATGGTATCATATCAGAGTCTATCTTAGGATCCTTTATACCCCGTTGTCGAGATTCTTTCCCTTGCACCTCGTTGTCGGGGACCCTTTGCACCTCATTGTAGGGGATTCTTTGTAGTTGTGAGATTTATTGTGCCTTGTTGTCACGCTTGGCGTGAGGGGTGTGTGTTGGAAATCACACATCGCCTAGAGATAAGGTCTGTTGTATGTATATAAGTGAGGAGCAGTCCTCACCGTATAAGCCAGTTTTGTAGGGTGAGTTAGACCCATCACCCAGAGCCTATCCTAGGATTGTTTGTGTCCCGTTGTAGGGGACTGACCCCATTGTAGGGGATTATTGTAGTGGGATGAATCATGTTGGAGATCCCATATTGCCTATAGATAGGGTCTCACTTCCCAAGCCGATTTATAGGATTGAGTTAGACTCATCACCCGCATTTTTTAATATAATTTACCAAATGCTTAAAGTCCTTTTCTAGTTAATTTACAATGTAAAAATCTATAAATTAATTGAGAAAATATATAAAAATTAAATTTTTTTTAATCTAATTAGAAAGCCTTATCTTCTTTTAATATAAAATCTTTTCGACTTACATAATTAATACCAAAGTCATGATTTAAATATTATGTACAATTTAACTTGAACTCAAAAAGACTTATATATAAGCTAAAATAATCTTGACATAAATTGTTAATCTCTAGAATTAGAGGTAGCATTACATACTCTACTTTTTATAAACTCACGAAACATTCCATGTACTTTCAAGACTGAAACAGTGATTTTTGCTGTTTCTTTCCTTTATTCCCTCTCCTCTCAACTGTAGCACATTTTTGAATAATTTTACTTCGCTAACAACTGCATTACGTAGCTAATTCTCTTATAAAATATATACGTATTTCTCTCTCTTCATATTTTATATTTATATATATATATATATATATATATATATATATATTTCTCTCTTCACATTTTATAACTAATTGCCTGCATATTGCAGTTATCTGCCAAACATTTTTCTATTCGAATAGCAGTGTTTATGCAAGACAAACCGGCTGTAACTTAAATATTTGGGATAGAACATAATTGATTTTAATATTACCAAAAAGTAATTATTAATTAGCACAAAGTTTCGAAGCCCAACTTCACATACCTCTAAGGAGGGGAACTCCATCTTCTTACTGGAGTACTTGAACGTGGAATATAACATATACCCTACAATTAAATAAATGTCTATATATATTATTATAAATGTGGGTGATGAAATTAACTGAACCCTATAAACTGGCTTGTACAGTGAAGATTGTTACTCAGTTATATATATACAACAGACTTTATTTCTAGGTAATTAATGATTTTTAAATATATGCTAAGCGTAATAATGGGTCACAATAAATTCCACAACAAACAATCTCCTACAATGGGGTACAAAGGGTCCCAACAACGGGTGCAAAGGGAAGAAGGAAGAATCCTGACAATGGGGTGCAAAGGATCTTAAGACAAGCGTTGATACTATATTAAAAATATGAATGATGGATCGCCTAACTAAACCCTACAAACTGACTTGTACGATAAAAATTGCTTCTCACTTATATATATGCAGACTCTATCTTTAGACAATGTGAGATTTTCAATATACCCCTCACAACAAACGTGACAAAGGGACACACGTGTGTGTGTGTATATATATATATATATATAAAACGTCTGTCACATATTATATATAGAGAGGTAGTAGCTACTATATAGTACTGTACAATATATAGGCAGGACACAGAAGCTATGGCGATGATATGGGAAGATCTGACAGTTGAGGTGCCTCAAAGTTTTGGAGAAGAAAAGAAGAAATTGCTAAACGGAATAACTGGTTTTGCAGAACCTGCTAGGATTATGGCTGTTATGGGTCCTTCTGGCTGTGGCAAAACCACCTTTCTTCATTCTTTCACTGGTTTCACCTCTCTCTCGTTATTTATGTGTATGCTTTTCGAAGATTCATAAATTTTTATTCTCATAACTGAAGGCTTTTTGTCAATGACTTACTAGCTAGTTTATACGATGGATTCTTCATGTATGAGAAAAAGGAAATTAAAAATATGATAACAAAATATTCTGAAAGTTGTGTTGTGAAAAGATATTCAGAATTCTAAAAGCTTTGCTGTGAAAATTAAGGAAAAATATTGAGAGTATAATTTTATATATGAGTTTGAATTTAACTGTATTTTAAAAATTAGTTCAAAAAAATATAATTATCTTCATTAATATACATAATTTTATATTCTCATTTTATAGTAGACTTAAGATATTTAATACTCTCTTCCTAAAACCGACATCTTACAATCTTATTCTGTTTTCCGAGCATATACTCTCAATCCATATCCAAATCACCTTAATTATCCTTTTCTTTTTAAAGAATGCTAATTATACAAATCACTTCTCTTCTCGTATACAACTACTTTATACATGTTTTAACTTTTCTTGCAGAAAAGCATATTCATTTAACATTTTATGTTTGTCATTCCATTTTGTTGATCCTTGTGAGCTTTTACTACCATAGATTGGAAGAGAGAATGAAAAAAAAAATTATTTTGAAGAATGATAAAAACATATTTCTTAACATACTTTTTTTTAACATACCCTTTCTAATTAGTTAAAATGTATACTAATTAAAAAATTTAATATAACTTAAAAATATGAATTTTTTATTATATGAAATTTTTTAATTAATATAAATTATTTTTTTGTTATAAAAAACAATCATTTTTAAATATATAATTCCAAAAAATAAAAAAAGAAGACACACATCCTCCCATTCCACAGGTCATGAGAGGGGAATTATTTTTTTATTAAGTTCCACAAATTAATTTCCATTTCCTTTAACTTTCACTCACTATTACTCACAAATTAATTTATTATATAAAGTTTGTAAAGTTTGATCCACTGCATATTGGAACATTCAATGTAGTCCGTCGAAGCACGTAGATTGATATACAAGGTTGATTATCAATTTTGCACTATTTTCGTACTTTAAAATATTAAATCTTAAAGTAATTCATCCAACCATTTATTTCAATTACTTATTGAGCCGAAAAAATATCTATAAAGGCAAGTATTTCGGACACATAAAGTTCTGAATAAACTTTCACGCCATTAAGAATTTTGCGTTCTCTTTTACCTGCTAAACAGAAATAATAAAAAAAAATGTTGTCCTCATCGACTAGTATCCTTCACAGATTTATCTATCATCATCACAAAATTAATTATTTTACCATCGTAGATATTTATGAATATATAAACCATACTCCGCCCCATATTCTCAAAATGCGGGAATAATGTTATATTTAAAATACAGAAACACCTTTTCTTTTTATTTAACATGTGGTAAAAATAAAAATATCACCTGAAAGTGCATTAAACTCAAATAATAATTACTATCTATATGTTTTGAGGACGAAAAGAACGTAGTTTCTGTATGGAGACAAGTATTGTCAAGTGTGCTTTGTCTTTTACTAGCTTAGTGTTATTGATGACTGCCAATAAGCGTTCACAATTTTTTGCACAGGAAAACTTCCTGCTAATGTTTTAGTAACTGGCAACATTCAAGTCAATGGGAAGAACCAAAGCTTGTGTTCGAGAGAAGTGGTAAAGATATATTATTACAGCAATAGCTTTTGGATTTATCCCTTCTCTTCCTTCGCTTTAAAATATTCACTTGACATGAGTGGCCATTTTTATTTTTTTGAATTTTCAGTCTTATGTGGCACAAGAGGAACTTTACTTAGGAACTTTGACTGTCAAAGAGACTCTCACACTCTCTGCAAACATGAGGCTTCCTTCTAAAATGACCAAAGAAGAGATAAACAAAGTGGTAGAAGAAACAATAATTGAAATGGGTTTAGAAGATTGTGCAGAAAATAGGATTGGAAATTGGCATTGTCGTGGTATTAGTAATGGTCAAAAGAAGAGACTTAGCATTGGCCTTGAAATTCTAACACAACCCCATGTCTTACTTCTTGATGAACCTACTAGTGGTCTTGATAGTGCCTCAGCTTTCTATGTGATTCAATCTCTATGTCACATTGCTCAGAATGGAAAGATAGTTATATGTTCCATTCATCAGCCAAGTAGTGAGATTTTTTATCTATTTGATGATTTGCTTTTACTATCAAGTGGGGAAACTGTTTATTTTGGAGATGCACAGATGGCTCTTAGGGTAAGCACTCTGATTTTGACTTTGATTTGACTACATAGACAAAGTTTTTTTCCTATCAAATTAAATTAGCTAAAAATTTTGAGTCTCTAATTAAAGTTTTGGGAGAAGTTTTTTTCCGATGCAGGGTTTCCCTGTCCTACTAGAAGAAATCCTTCAGATCATTTCCTTTTCTGTGTTAATTTGGACTTTGAGCTGATTGTTGCAACACTAGCGAGAATGAGTTTGGTATGGATACGGATAAGACATTGAAGCTTTTGTTTTTCAATTGACAATGCTTTTGGATGTGAGTTTTAATATCTTCATTGACAGCCAACATCATCGAATTCAACATTCAAGATGAGAACATCAGAGATAAGAAGAACACTAATTGAAAGTTACAAAAGTTCGAAGTTGTTGATCAGTGCGAGAAGAAAAATTCAACAAATGAAACTCAATGTAATAATTTACCGTTCATGCCATTACTATCTTTGTTAATGTACATCCTACCTTCATTGTCTTGTATCTTATCTACATCTACTGACCAAGTTACCATGTACGAACTACAAGATGACTTGATATGAAACATAGAAAAAGTATGTTTCTTCCTGAATCCTTAGACATCGTTTAGGAGAATATGTGAAGCATGAATAAAATCAATAACATTCATTTTGAGCAACAGACAACTAAGAAAAATACTGTATTCCTTATATTTTTGTTTTGTCTATATTAAACCAATTATTTTATGTAATGTATTAATCTTAGATATTCAAATGTATAGGAAGAACAAGAAATTAAGCTCAACATGGGTAACCTTAGCAGTACCACATGGTGGAAGAAATTGTGTACATTGACCAAGCGATCTTTCCTGAACATGACTAGGGACGTGGGCTACTACTGGCTAAGGATAATATTCTATATAATGATAGGAATCACCATTGGCCTTCTCTTTTATCATATTGGCACAGTAAACAACTCAATATTGGCTAGAGGAAAGTGTGTAGCATTCATTTATGGATTCATGATTTGTTTGTCAGGTGGAGGATTACCATTTTTCATTGAAGAATTGAAGGTATAATAACAATTCCTTTCACTCAAAATGACAATATATATATACTATATACTCTGTTCTGTATCTAATAACAATAAACATCAGGTTTTCTACGTTGAAAGGTCTAAAGGGCATTATGGAGAGGCTGCATTTGTTGTATCAAACATCATATCATCATTCCCTTTCCTTGTTTTAATATCGTTCTCCTCTGGAATAATCATCTACTCTATGGTGCAATTTCATCCGGGTTTATCTAATTGTGCATTTTTCTGTATCAACTTATTCTGCTGCCTATCTGTTGCTGAGTGCTGCTTCATGATTGTAGCCTCAGTGGTACCTAATGTGTTGATGGGCATAGGAACAGGAACCGGTGTAATTGTAAGGAAACAATTTTCTAATTTCTTAAAATAATAATATTTTTCAGAAGTTGGTAATCAATTTATTTGATTGTGGTTGCAGGTCTTTATGATGATGCCATCTCAAATTTTCAGATCATTACCTGACATTCCAAAGTTTTTTTGGCGCTATCCCATGTCTTACCTCAGTTTTGCTGCTTGGGCAGTGCAGGTACAATGTTAAGTGTTACGGAATTAAATCAAAACTAAGGAATAATTAAGATGAAGATTCCTAACAATATTCTTTCTAACACTCTCTTTCAGATTCTTTTTACAATTATCTAAAATTTATCAAAAATCGACAATTTTGATGGGTATAATCTCTTATTTAACAACTCCCTCTCTACTTAGAATGTGAAAGTAGTTGAGAAAGTGAGCTAGTATTTCCCAAATTAAGATTACACCAAGACATTGTGCTTTCCACCTTACATTGATCATGTTGTTTTGAACTACAGGGACAATACAAGAATGACATGCTGGGGGTTGAATTTGATCCTTTGTTGCCAGGAGATTCCAAAGTTAGTGGAGATAAAATCCTAACATTGATATTTGGGGTTCCGTTGGATCATGGCAAATGGTGGGACTTAACAGCGTTGGTAACCTTGTTATTTGTTCACAGATTGGTACTTTACTTGGTGCTTAGGTTTGTCAAAAAATCAAAATCACCTCAACTATGGTTTTATGCCAAAAAATGTCTACACCTAGCAAAAAGATGTTCATTCAATAATAAGTCATCTATCTCGTCTCCCAAAAGACTCGCTCAGTATCCATTATCTTCTCAAGAGGGTCTCATGTCCCAAAAACTTGCAATATAATACTTTGATATATGTGGTGATAGAAATTTGCAGGCAAAATATAAATAATCAATTATTAGTTATGTAATCAATTTATTGTTGTGATAGATTGCTGAGTTTAACGGTACATGTCCCCGGACGTGGATAAGGAGCATTCTACGACATTCGTGATCTTAATCATTAACATTAATGGTTGATGTCTCAAACTTCTAAATTGCCCGTGCCATTGTTTTATAGTCTTCCTAATTAACAAGATCTATGGAGACAATATTTTCCGTTTCATTTATTAAGTATTGCAGTGCTTTCTAAATTTTAGGAAAAATATTTTCATTTAGGCAGTGGTTTTTTTATTGTAGGTATTATAAATATTATAATTTACAGCTGAATATTAGGAAGAATTCTCACAGTTTGTCTCTCCCCATGTATTTATATATTTTCTTTTTTTAATATTTCATTGCTCTATTATTCCTTAAAAACAGCTATCGGTAATGTGAGCCCTTTCTCTTACATATTAGTGAAAATGGTTTTTGAACCAAATTTCTCACAAATTGCATCATTTTTCTTTAATGGAGAAAACTGTGATCTTTGGTCTATTAAAATGGAGGCTTAGAATTTTAGGAATATGTAAAAAAAGATTATGAAATCATTTTGCTATCGGATAATCCCACCATGGTTCAAATCACGAATCATAAGGAGAAAAAAACCCGAAAAGCAAAGAGAAAAGTTATACTTTTTGTTGGGGTCTCTATAACAATTTTTACTAAGATCATGACTTTCAAATCGACAAAAACAATTTGGGATTATCTAAAGGTGCAATATGCTAGAGATGAAAGAATTTGAAGCACACAGGTGCTTAGCATAATGAAAGAGTTTAAGCTTTAGAGGATAAAAGAGTATGACACAATTAAAGAATTTTCAGAAAAATTGTTAGGTATTGCCAACAAGATAAAATTGCTGGGAAGTGATTTTTCCGATTCTAGAATTGTTGAGAAAATTCTGGTAATGGTGCTAGAGAGATACAAAGCATTTATAGTTTCATTGGATAACACAAAAGATCTATTTAAGATCACTTTGACGATTGTGTTGCATGCCCTGCAAGCCTAAGAACAATGAAGGTTGATGAGAATAGATCATGTTGTCGAATGTGATTTTCTAGTCAGGCATCACAGAGTTAAGAAGAACAAAGCCTCAAGCAACGAAAGTCAAGCAAATAATCAGTGAAAGGCAAGGGAGGAAAGAAAAATTATCCACCTTGTCAATATTATGGTAGAAAAAATCATCCACCCTTCAAATGTTAGAAAAACCAGAGACAAAATGCAACAAGTGCAACCGGATGGGTCATCCACCAAGCTACTTTCTCACTCATAGAAAATGTCACAAATATCTGGTACAAAGGACTTGACATTAATATTATCACCAAGGACTGCTATAGTTGAGTCAAAAAGGACTTACACTTGATGCTCTTAAGCTTGAGGATCAAATTTCAAACTGCAAAGCTTGTCAATTTTGCAAGCAACACAAAAAATCTGCATGAAGAGAATTAAGAAAGTTGTAATTAATTCACACAGATGTTGCAGGTCCTCAAAGAATATCTTCATTGAAAGGTAATCTTTATTATATTCTTTCTATTGATGACTTTACATAATGTGTTAGATCTTTTTTTCAAGAACAAATTAGAGGTGGCTAAAATTTTTCAGAAGTTCAAAGCCAAGGTTGAGAACAAAACTAGTTTTGAAATTTAGATTTTGATATTAGACAATGACACTAAGGACACATGTGAAAAATTCAATCAATTTTATAAAAATTTTGGCATTGAACATTAACTAACCATTCCATATATCCACAATAAAATGGAGTTAAGGACAGGAGAAATCGATATATCTTAGAGATGATGAGATGTATATTATATGTATAAGAAGAATTCATAAAATGAATTTTCAGCAGAGACAGCAAGTATTTAATTTTTAATAATTTTTGTACTAAAAAATATTTGACTTGCAAAGTTGATAAGAATTTTGCAAATTCTACACCTCACCAAATATGCTAAGAAATTTGAAGGATAAAATGGAAAAATCATGAAAAAATAGGGTGCATAGAGAGAAAAGAAAATGCCGATGCAAGGAAAAAACTAATTTTTTTTCACCAAAGTGGTCATTAAAATAAAACAGTTTCTTCTTGTCAGAGTTTATTTTTCTTATAGATTTATGGAAAGGACATTTTGGAGCAGTTTCTGAAATGCATAGTCCGGAGAAGGACTTTATTTTTTATACTACCGAAATACATACTTCAGATATGATCGGAATAGGGATTGCCTTAAATTTTTTCACCTACAAAATAGTATTATAGATGTGTAGTTAAATTTTCAAAGTCGAGAGTTTTCGGATTGCATAATCCGTAGTTTTATTTTAAATTTAATGCACCGTTACAAATTACATAATCCTCTGCTGCCTATGCTGTTTATTATTGTAAACATAGGTTTCGATATTACATTGTTTCGTCTCCTCAATATGTTTCTATCACTAGATTGTGTAATTCCTCCAATACATAGTTGTGTAAGTATTTAAAAAATAAAAATCACTACAAATTGTGTAATCTGTAATTATATTTAAAATAAAGTCTGGAAACTCTCATGTTTGAAAAATTAACTAATTTATAATATTATTCCATAATTAAAAAACTTACGCATTCTTCGTTCTGATAACATGCAAAATATGTATTTTGGTAATATAAAAATTAAAAATTTTTCAGAATGATTATTGGGGGCGACTCTGGAACGTTCTTTTCATATATCTATAAAAATATTAAAAAAAAAAAAAAAAATCTCTCGTCTTAATCATTTTATATATTAGATAGGATGCTAAAAGGAAAAGATTGGATAAAAAAAAAAATTGCTGACATTTTAACGTGGGGGACTTGCCATTCCACAACCTTGGCATTTCTGTAAAATGGTCATCAATTAATCTGGAAGCCCAAAATCTTATAATAGATAATAGTTGGGGACCACGATGTTCATGTCCATGACCATAACATTAATGCAAACTAGATAAAGTAGCGGCTAGTTTTTATCTTACTTTTATATCAGTGCATTAAAGGAAGTATATTATACAGTAATATTAATATGTATAAATTTTTATTTAATTTTAAATCATATTTTATCATTTAATTTAAATATTTTATTTTTTTGATTTGCTTTAACATGTTATGAAGTCTAATATACGAAATTGTATTTAAGTCCATTTTTATTTTCAGGTGACGTTTAAATTTAAAGAAATACTTTTTTTATAAATAAAAATTCTCTTAAGAAGAAAAACTGATAAAAAAAAAATTGCTTCCTAAAGATAAAATTGTACTATATACAGAAAAAGATAAATTAGTTTTTATTAAAATTTATAAAATAATAAATAAAAATTTGAATATATAAAACAAATATAGATAATAAACAGACATTAATTTGTCTTTGTGGTTTCTCTGTACGATACTGTAAAATCACCCCTCTTATTTATTTGAATATATAAAAAATACAGATATATAAACTACTAGTAAAACCATTGTATCCAAGTGTTGGGGAAGTTAGCATCATTGACAGCCTAAGATTGCATGATCGAAAATGCTACATAGCCACTAACTACCCAGCTTAAAGTTGTATTTTCATTTAAAATATTAAAAAAAATTGAAAACAGCGAAAAGAAAAATGTGAACAACCCACGTGCCTTTGTTTTTCATTCTCAAAAATGAAAAGACTTTAACCAACGCATGAATGGGCACATAAGTTAAAGAATGTGCCTATTTGTTAAAATCCAAATTCAAACAAAAATCATAGGTGAATTTCGTAAATCCCACATGCCTTTGTTTTTCATTCTCAAAAAAATTTTCTTGCTCTCTTACGCTTAAGCTCCTGCTGTCTCACATTCGGGCGATCCTCTCACGCTGAATGTCTGATTTTTCATGCGTCCTGCACCGAAGTCACTCTCCTTCACGTGTAAACTAAATTACACAAAGTACATTTTCGTATCCCTCTTCCCTTCAATGCTTGTTCTCATGTATTTAATCTCGTGTAACTTGTCAATCGTAATCAGCAAAACAAGCACCAAAAGGAAAAGGGTTACAAAAATGTATACATTCTTTTGTAATCAGCAAAACAATATATATATATATATATATATATATATATATATAAATGACTAAATTACTCTTGAGACAAATAAAAAGATAAATTAGAAATATATGATATTATCTAACATAAATGCATAATATTTTTTTAACATCCCCTCAAACTCACGATGCATTAACAAGAAACATCAAGAATTTGCTAATCAAGAAACAAAAGCGTGAAAGCAACCAAACTATTTCGGTAGTAGTGGATGCCATGGTGCGATATTCAACTTCGGTAGAAGAGCGAGAAACAACAACTTACTTCTTAATCTTCCAAGAGATGAGAGAATCTCCCAGAAGGATGCAAAACTCTGTAGTAGACTTACGATCAGTGGAGTCACCACCCCCAATCAGTATCTGAATATGCATGTAATTCCAATGAATATGATGATGGAAAGAGAAGACTCAAACAGTGAAGTACCGGAAGATAGTGAAGGATGCGAAGAACAGTTTCCTAATAAAATGTAGTAAGAGAAGTAGCAAATTGACTAACAACATGCAGATCACGATGAGGATAACGAGGAAGAAGATGAGGAGGATAAAAAATCACAGAAGGTTCTTGGGAGGTGTAGGGACATATGAAATATCTAGATCTGTAGAGCTACTAGTGTCAACCCCTGCAAAGCTCAACATTAGAATTATCTTGGTTATAGGTCACATGAAGAGAAGCGGTGTCAGATTCTATGTTAAAAGAGTCAATACAAATGAGATCAGATTTGGTGAAAACATACTAACTAGAAGGAATAGAATAAAAAGGAACATGCTCAAGAAACACAACATGACAAGAGACATAAAAATTGTAGACATATATAGGCCAAGGAATTGAAATTGAAAGCTAGACAATCAAATCAATTTGCAAAGACAGAGACAGAGAGAGAGGCTCACAAGAGATTAGAGAAAAAAGAGGAAGAGAAGAGAATAAAGACGTATAATTCATTTAATTTGAAGAGAAGAGAAGAGAGAAAGAAAGAGAAAACGAGTACTCGATCCAACAATAATGAATACAATCGATACATCAGAATGAACTAAGTCAAAAGGTACAACAAAAACTGAAATATTCTTAGAAAAAGGTAAAACAGTAAACTTAGCAAGTTTGCAACCAAAACCGTCTGAAAATGAGGAAGACGGAAAGAAGAAACATGTCCTAGACGAAAATGCCATAAAAGAATGTCATAAATAAAAGCTAGAAGACGAGGAATTCAAACAAAAGGATGACATGTCAACACTAGAAGCTGCAACATCTGGAAGTCTCAATTCTTGCAGAATATAAAGTCCCCCTGCCTATGGCCCTGTACCAATCAGCCTCCTGGATCGAAGATCCCAATGTCTACTAATGGCATAGGAGTGCCATCAGCAGTCGTGATTGATAAGTTAAAGGAGGACAAACCTATATTAGATTGGACAAACATAACATACGATTGTGTAGCAAGAAACTTCTGGAATTGCTCAGTAAGATCCGATACTCTAGGACTAGAAAAGGAATCACCCATTCCTCCAGCCATTGCAAACAATTACAAAACAAAGAGAGTAAAATCTCAAATTCTGCAAACTCTAACAGAGAGTCTCAAAAGGAAGCACGAATACAAAAAGAAATCATTTAGGTTGTTGTCGAATTAAATGGATCCACGAAGCTTGAATCATCCTTACTCTGATACCGTGTAAAACTTATCGATCATAAGAAGAAGAGGAGAATGAATGAAAAATACAAGAACAAGAGACTAAGGTTTCATTAATGTACATTATTTTGTAATCAGCAAAACAATATACGCACACGTACATACATTACCAAGAAAATGATAAAACTACCCTTGAGACAAATAAAAATAATAAAATAGAAATACATAATATTATCTAATATAAATGCATAATATTGTCTAATACTTTACACGTAAACTAACTTACCCAAAGGTACATTTTTGTAACCCTTTTCCTTTTGGTGCTTGTTCTCTTGTATTTAATTTCGTTATGGGCTTGTTTTTAGTTTTGGTTTAAGGTTTTCCTTTTCCTTTTTGTTTTCCTTTTTGTTTCCATTTTTTTTTATTTAGTTTCATTTTTGTGTTGGTTTTTCTTATGGTTAACCCTGTCGCATAGGTTTTTGTTTTGGTTGTCATATTGGTTTTCGTTTGGTGACAATAGCATTGCTATGTGATTTTGATAGATCGTATTTGTTTATGTTATATGTGATTCTTTTTTGCATTGTGTTGTTTCAATTTAATTCAATCATTTGTTTTATCATACACCCTCATGTTGAACCTTCATAATAGTTCTTTATTTTAGTTAAGTTTACAAAAGCGTATGTTAGAAGTTGATCTAAACAATTAATTTTGCAAGACTTATGTAAGTTTATGTTTCAAAGGGATGAAGATTGACAAACAAATGTGAATTACTCTATGATTTAGGTAGATCTTGATTGTTTTTATTTTGAGTGATTTCTTGTTTTCATTGTGTTGTTTTAATTCAACTCAATCTTTTGTTTTATCAGACACTCTCATGTTGAACATATTACATGATAGTTTAGTTCATTTTTTCCAGTAAAGTTTAAAAAAGTGTATGTTAGAAGTTGATCCAAACGATTTTGCAAGGTTTATATAAGTTTATGTTTCAATAGGATAAAGATTGACAAATAGATGTGAAATACTCTATGATTCTGGTAAATCTTGTTTGTTTATGTTTTGAGTGTTTTTTGTTTTCATTGTGTTATTTCAATTCAATTCAATCCTTTGTTTTCATCGAGCACTCTCATGTTGATCATGTTATATGACAGTTCAGCTCCTTGTTTCAGTTAAGTTTTAAAAAATGTATGTTAGAAGTTGATCCAAATAATTTTGCAAGACTTATATAAATTTATGTTTCAATAGGTTGAAGATTGACAAATAAATATGAATATCGTTTGACAATGTGTCTTTTGAATGTTGTGAAAACTTTAGATCTTCTCTTTTCAACAAGTCATTCTCATTATTGAAGTTCTTGTGTGTGATTTCTCTATTATATATATATATATATATATATATATATATATATATATATATATATATATATATATATGTTATGAATTTATTTTGTTATTTTGTTATTAATGGACAAAATTTTTTATCTTCTTTGAAGAGTGAAGACATAATTGAAAAATATAAAGATTGTCTTTTCTAAAATTTTATAAATTATTATTTTTTATTACATTGCCTTTTTTTTTATTAAGGTGCATTATGAATCATTGATGATTCCTATATGAATATAGGACAATCTATAATAGAAAATTTGAACATTCAATGGTTCATGGTTACTTTTGTCGTTTCTATTGCGCCACAAATTTTGTTTTTATTATGATTGTCTTACACGCTAGTAATTAGTAATTTAAACCATGAAAGCATAAATTGGCTAGTGAATCGATCGGGACAAAGATGTTATGCTGTTTTTCGCTATCTTACTCTTCTTTATGAATTCGTATCAATCAGTCTAATTTAAGTAAAGTGTGATAGTGTATTCGGTAACCAAGTTTCTTATTTTTTTTATTTGCTCTAAATATCTCTTAATAACTTCCAGAATATAAATATCATGTACACATAAGAGAAATAATGAAATACAAAAAGAATAACAATTTCTTATAATTTTAGTTATATGTGTGAATTTTGGTTTAGTCCATATTAGATTGAGTTCCTCGACTTGATTTAGATTACATGAATGAATAAAAAGATATTACTTTTAAAAACACTTGTATTCCAATTAAATTCTTATAAATTCTAAAGCTCCTCTTTTATAATTAGAAAAACTCTGGTTGTTTCTATCAAGGTATTTTTCTTTTAATATATGACTTTTAAATTAATCGTATGCATTTTTTTTAGCAAAATGACATAATTAAATAGACAGTTCATAGTGATTTAATAATTAAATAATCATTCAAATGTGTCATAAGCAAATCACAACCAAACAAAACAGACTATGCTTACGGTGATTTACCCCTCAAAAAAATGTAATAAACGACATCTCACACTTATTTATTTAATATATCGTGTCTAAAGAAACCACATCTGCAAAATATTCACATGCAACTTGACTTTTAACATCTGCTATTTTTATTTGTCATTCATCATCGACATCAATTTCATATATGAAATTATGGTTTTGTTCTTTGGTTCTCAAAATGTAATTTAATAAAGCTCGAGCATCCATTTTATCAACGACCATGCACAATTCTTTGTTTACATAATTTCTCAAATCTTTTTCATTAAAATCTCAAATCTTTTTCATTAAAAGCAAGGTCTTCATAACCATCCGCTTCAATTGTAAGAGCTAGCATTGTCTTATTCATCCTCACTCTAGCTTCATCATTTTTCTTAATTATCTTTTTTGCATTCATGTTCAAGCTCCTGTTTTCCTTTAGCAATCTGGCCTTCGTGGATAACATATCATGAAAATGTTTGTCCATGTTATTTTTATGCACCATTGTCCACTTAATTTACTGTCTCGGATTTTTGACGCGGGAAAAAGATATGTGGGAGTGATTTTTTCTTATTCTATTTTTAATTTGAAATTTGTTTTTCATTTTTTGTGTATAATACTAAGATACATTTGCACCGATTACTCGATAGGACACTATTAGGTTGTTACTTACAATAGGTACTCAAAAGAATTGGAAGGTTTATTAACTTGATGTTAAATCAACTTTTTTAAATGAGGTTTTACAAGAAGAAATATATGTTGAAAAACACCAAGGCTTTGTGAAGGAAGGAGAAGAAGATAAGGTTTGTTTACTCAAAAATGCTCTTTATAGGCTCAAACAAGTCCCAAGATCTTGGTACAACAGAATTTATGATCATCTGCTGATTTTGCGATTTATTAAAAACTTATGAATCAATATTGTATTTTAAATATAATAGATTTGACATTCTTATCATCTCACTCTATGTGGATGACCTCTTTATAACATGAAACAATACGAGACTTGTAGAGAAGCTTAAGAAAGAAATGATGGATGTCTTTAAGATCACAAACCTTGATTTAATGACCATTTTTCTTAGCATTGAGATCAAACAAAGAGAACACGAAATCTTCATTTTTTAGAAAAAATATGTCATGGAGATTTTGAAGAAGTTCAAACTTAAAGAATGCAAAGAAATGAACACTTTAATGAATCAAAAGGAAAAGTTGTGCAAGGAAGATGGAACTGAAAAGATAACCAGACATATTTCAGAAGCATAATTGGATGTTGAATGTACTTCACAACAACTAGACATGCATCTTAAATGTTGTAAGTATTTTATCTCGGTTTATGCATTGTCCAAGTGAAATGCATCCCAAGGATGCGAAAAGGGTGATTACATATGTCAAAGGCACCTGTAATTTTGGTATTAAGTTCAAGTGCACCAAAGAATGAAAGTTAAAAGGTTTATCATATAGCAATTAGGTGGCTCAATTGATGACATGAGGAGTACCTCAAGATACTATTTCAGATTTGGATTTGATGTTTTCTCATACTGCTTGAAAAAATAAGAAACTGTTGTGCAATCTATACTAGATGGTGAATTTGTTGATGATGCTATTTACCAAGTCTTGTCGTTGAAGAAAATTTTAATTGATTTTAACATGAAGGATAAGGAAAGTACAAAAGAATTTGTTAACAATTAAGCTGCCATTGCTATTTCCTATAATCCTATCTTTCATGGGAAAAGCAAACATTTTAACATTATGTTGTTCTTCTAAAAGGAAGTACAGAAAAATAAAGTTGTTCTTATTTATTGCAAAATGAAAATCAGCTTACTAACTTATTCATGAAGTCATTACTAGTTAACAAGTTTAAGTTTTTAAGAAAAAAGTTATGACTTTACATATCCCAAAGCAAGAAAGAACCATAAAAAAATTGTTTTTAAATTGTACATACCATCTGTATCTTTTGTTTTACCACTGTAATTCTCTTGTTATTTTAATTATTGAATTATAGTCTTCTAAGTTAAAATAGTGTTGTAATGGTTTCTAAACTATAAAAAAAAAAAAAAAAAAAATTCTGTTTCATTTAGATTTTTTTTTTTACTGCAAGTATTGAAAACTTTGTAATTGAAAGCTGCATGATGTGAAGAATTCCCACGATTTATCTCCGTGGAGTATTCACTTATTCTCTTTTTTCATTGTTCTATTGTTTTTTTTTTTCTTACAAACATTGTTCCTTAAAAACAACGTGGTATCAGCATGTATGGTACCGTAGCTCAACAAACTGTATAATTGTTTTAATGATTTTAAATTATAATCTTTTAATTTCTCTTCTTATTGCAAGTACTGATAAGAAAATTGGGAAGAAAACTGTCATGCTCCGATTTCGGCTAACTACGTGAATAAAAATATATATAATAGAAATAAATGAATAAATTTGTTTTCAAAAGAAATATAAAAAAATTATTAATTTTTTTATTTTTTGAAAAATGATAACAATACAACCTAAGTAAAATATAATAGCAAGGAAAACACTAAAAAAAAGGTGATGAAAAATCTGACACATAGCGATCCATTTAGTCATTAAATATCATTTACCTAAATCAGCAACTAGTTTTGTGACTTAGTCTGTTGATGGCAACATAGTGGTGCCTAATTCAGTTGTAATATGGTCTTAAACAAAATATATTTTAAAAAAGCTAATGACTTATGCTGTGACAATTGTTATTTTGACCCAACAATAAATTATAAATCAATGGCTATCCTAAAAACAACGACCGAGTATTTTTCAATCACTGACTAACAACATTTTTGTTGTTAAGCCTCCAAAATAGATTATGGTCGTTAGAAATATGTTTTAACAAGAAGAGAAAATGGGATTAGGGATAATGAGTCTCTACGTACCAAAAGAGGAAAAAAGGAAGATATTAGTGAAAGGGAGCTTTTGGGTGGTACAGCATCTGCACTACCAGTTCCCATGCATGGTCGCAGATGTTAGAACTACGTCGTGCGGAACGTGGAATTTGCGCTGCCACCGTGCAAGCCCATCCGTGGTTTGCTAGTCTTATTGGAAAAGTTTTGTATCAGGTCATGAATAAAAATATTATTTAATAATAAGGTAAGATCTCACGCTACATCTAATTTTCAATAACTTTTTAAAAATATTAAACTGAATTAATCTAATAATCAGTCGGATTTAATTTATACAAAAAAATAATTAAATTTGCTCTGTGAATCAAAATTGTGGCTATGTGAAATGTAGGTGGGCAGTGTGGAGTATCACTTGTTGGCATGGGTGACCATATTATGTGGTGGGGTTTATTGTATGGGATTTAAGAGTTGCGGGCAAAGTGTAATATGATCGTAGAACTACTGCTACTTAAGTACTAGTCATAGATATAAGAGTCACATCACGACTATGGTGGGAATTTTCCAAAAGCTGATGTATGGTTCCAATGAAAATAAGTTGGGACATCTCGATCACCATTAAAAATATATATATTCAACTTCGAGATAGTTTTGTTATAAGTTGGGATATCTCGATCACCATTAAAACTATATATTCAACTTAAGAAAGTTTAGTTAGTTGTAGGGTTCTATTTTTACATATAAAATTTACATAAACTCAAGGATGTTAACTATAGGAAAGTATTTAGTGTGACAATAGTTCTTGTAATTTTTTTTAGTTTTTAGTTTTTGCACAAACATATTTTTGTTTCCTCTAATCTACAAATTTTGTTTGTTTTTAGTCCATACAAGTGTTAAATTTTGTTTTAGTTTCTTCGATATTTGCTAACGTTGTACTTTTGACGGCAATTAAAGACTAAGAGGACGAAAACCAAAAAATGAAATATGGTTAGAAATCAATATAGGATCCAAACATGGCCGTGGAAATGCATGTGGCACTGTTAAGTTGAAGTTAAACAACAACTATTCCTTACTTATGATGAAAATTGAGATAAATCATGGAATATTCACCTTAGTTGGCATGATGTGACAACTTAAATTATTTTTCCAAAGAAATGCGTGCCTTGACCGCTAATTTCATAAAGCCAATACCAGAATTGTCTTTCATAATTAATATGTCCTGCGCCAATACCAAATTCTCATTCCAATATCCAAAAATGATGTACTAGACAAAAAGAATTTTGATAAAATTTTTGCACTGTACTAATCCCTTTCCAGTAACATGTTTAAATTGGTGGTGAGTTGAACTCACAGTGAATTAAGCAATGAATTGTTGTTTTTATGATTAATTTGCCTTAGTTTTTTTGTTGAAATGAAGCTGATAATAAGCACAAAAAACTCTTAGATAGACCTTATGAGAAAGATCAAAGTATAACTTCCTTGAGTTCACTTTTTAAATCAAGAATAAAAATATAAGCACGTATATATAACACAGTATAATACAATTGCTATTAATGTTGAAATCAAAGGAAACAGAGAACACAAACAGGGAGCCACTGATGAAGCAGAAAATGCCAGCACGAATAAGTAGCATCCATGTGCACACCAATTTTGGTTTTCTTGTTTATTTTATATCATCATTCATAATCAAATATAAACCAAGTGTGATATTTGCATTTTCACGATTCAAGATTAATTTAAAGGCATCATAAAATATGTATAATGTTGCGCAAAAAGTTGAGTATAAAGTGGACTGTGTTTAAATGAATTATAATACACAAATATTGGTTAAGGATATAATTTTCCGATCTAAGGCTAGAAAAGCTCCCTTCAATTGTTCTAGGACTAGTAGATAAGTTTACGAAAATTGGTTATATATCTTGACAGTCATGTAAGACTTTATTGTTAAATACATGATTAAAGGAAGTAAATTAACCACTAGGAACTCCATTATCAATTGGCTAATAAACTCATTTAATAAAGCTATTGCCAAATCAATAATTGCAAAACATGAACTCAAAGCCAACTTGCTCTTGAAATCTTGCATGTATAACATCAAATTAAGTTTTAATAAAAAGCATAAATCCCAGCGTACAATTTTTTTTGGGCCAGGGGAGGGGTTGAGACAAGAATAAAAGAAAATGAGAAGTTATAATAGCAATAATTCAGAATGCGTCTTCAAGAAAACTAAATCTCATTTGAGAGTATAAAAATTAAATTTTATTGAAACTGCTTCTATAAAAGCTATTTTTTAATAAGAACCCATTTTTTAAAAAATACATTATAAAAATTTAGAAAAACACCCCCATTTAAATCCCTTTGTTTAATCGCCTCATCAAAATTCCAAATATCAATAATTTGAAATTTCAATTTGTCCGAGGTTTCAACATTAGTTATTTATTTCATCAATCGGGAATGAACTTCATAATTTTGATTTTAATATCAATTATTGGATAAGTATTTATTATTGGGGCAAAAGCTATAATTATAAATTAAGATAATATATATATATATAAAAAAAAATAGTGTCACATATTATATATATATAGAGGTAGTAGCTACTATATAGTAGTGTATAATATATTGGCAGGACACAGAAGCTATGGCGATGATATGGGAAGATGTGACAGTTGAGGTGCCTCAAAGTTATGGAGAAGAAAACAAGAAATTGCTAAATGGAATAACTGGTTTTGCAGAACCTGCTAGGATTATGGCTGTTATGGGTCCTTCTGGCTCCGGCAAAACCACCTTTCTTCATTCTTTCACTGGTTTCGCCTCTCTCTCTTTATTTATGTGCATGCTTTTCCAAGATTCATAAATTTTGTTCTCATAACTGAAAGCTTTTTGTCTATGACTTACTAGCTAGTTTATACGATGGATTCTTCATGTATGAGAAAAAAGGAAATTAAAAATATGATAACAAAATATTCTGAAAGTTGCGTTACCTGTATAAAAGATATTCAGAATTCTAAAAGCTTTGCTGTGAAAATTAAGGAAAAATATTGAGAGTATAATTTTATATATATGAGTTTGAATTTAAAGAAGACACCACTTCCCTCCCATTCCACAGCTCATGAGAAGGGAATTATTTTTTCATTAAGTTCCAAAAATTGATTTCCATTTCCTTTAACTTTCACTCACTATTATATTTTTTTTTTTAGCTATTTTGCTTCTCCTGTTTCCTTGCAATATAAATACACCCGACCAAATAGATCATGTTGTGGAAGGTTCTTTTCCAGTTAGACATCAAAGAGTTAAGGTAGAACAAAGTCTCAAGTAACGAAATTCAAGCAAATAATCATTTTATCAAGATTGTGGTAGATAAGGTTATCCACCCTTTAAATGTTTGAAAAGACAAAGGCAAAATACAACAAGTGCAATTACATGGGCCATGAAGCTACAATATGTAAAAACAAAAATTAACATATGACTGAGAGTTACCATAAAGGAGTTAAAATTACTAATCAAGAGGAGATGGACTTATTGTTTGTGGCTACTTGTTTCTTAAGTAGTGAGTTAAATGAAATTTAGCTAATTGATAGTGGATGTACTAACCATATGACCTCTAACAAGGCACTCTTCAAAGATTTGAGGTCAACTAATGTCACTAATGTTAGAATAGGTAATGGTGATAATATTACAATTAGAGGAAAAAGGACAGTTGTAATTAAAAGTTGCGTAGGTACAAAATTTATTCTTGATGTTCTTTTTGTTCCTTAACTCGACCAAAACTTATTAAGTGTTAGTCGATTGATTGAAAGAAGATTTAAAATTATTTTTTAAAATAAATATTCCTTGATTAAAGATGCATTGGTCAAGATATGTTCACTTAAAAGAGGATGTTACATAAATCTGGCACCAAAGGCTTGGGCATTATCATCAACAAAAGTTGTTGCAGTTGAGTCAAAAAGGACTGGCACTTAATGTTTTTGAGCTTGAAGATCAAATTTCAAACTGCAAAACTTATCAATTTGGCATGCAAAATAGAAAACGTTCTCAAAGGTAGCATGAAGAGCATCAAGGAAGCTACAATTAACTCATACAGATGTTGTAGGTCCTCGAAGAATACCTTCATTGAAAGGTAATCTTTATTATATTCTTTTTATTGATGACTTTACTAAAATGTTGTTGGATCTTTTTTTTCAAGAATAAATCAGAGGTAGCTTAAATTTTTTTGGGAGCTCAAAGTTAAGGTTAAGAACAAAACTAGTTTTAAAATTCAAATTTTGAAATCAGACAATGACACTGAGTACACATAAGAAAAATTCAATCAATTTTGCTAGAATTTTGGGATTGAACATCAACTAACCACTCATTATACCCCACAACAAAATAGGGCTTGTTAGAGGAGAAATCGATATATCTTAGAGATGACGAGATGCATGTTGTTTGAGAAGAACTTGCCAAAGGAATATTGGGCAAAGGTAACTAGTACAATTGTTTTTCTTCAAACTAGACTTCCCACCAAAGTATTGAATGACCAAACACCATTTTAGGTCTAATATGATTACAAATTATCTTTGAAATTTCTTAAAATATTTGGTTATTTGTGCTTTACTCATTTTTCACAGAGCACACTAGATAAAATGCATATAAGAGCATCACTGGGTATCTTTATAGGCTACAACACAGTCAACAAAACCTATAAAATTTGTTAGCCACAAACTGGAAAAATAGTTATTAACAAGAATGTTGTAAAAGATGAACAATGGAATTGAGATATAAGAAGAAGACAAATTTGGAGTTCAAGTGTAAAGATGAAAACACAAAAAGCGGGTTGAATTGTACTATATAAAAAATTTTGCAAGCTTCTTGTTTATTTTCACAAATTGAGTTTGATAGATCGGTTTAAAAGATGAATTAAATATTAATGATCAGATGAAGTAAAAAAATGATACAACTCAAGTTATTTAACAAATAAGTAAAAAAGATAACACGCGAAGAAGTTATAGTGTTACACTAGTTCGTATTATAAAGACTACGTCTAGTTTCTTAGCAGAAGTTAAGTTTCCACTATAACCAAGTGAAATTATAGAGTATTGTTCGACCCTAACCACTTCTGGTTAACCTAAGTATTCTTTAAAAAACACCCTCGTTAACAAGTGTCAAGTATTATTTGGACATTAACCTCTTTAGGCTAACAACTCTAATTATTCTTTGTACCTAGCCTCCACAAGCTAAAGAGGATTTTTTTTTTTGACAGCCTTTTCAGGCTACTCACAACAAAAGCTGGATTTTAAACGAGGGTGTCTAACTAGATAAATTCATGTTCAACCTGTACGCAAAGAATCTCTTCACAAAAAAAGAAAAAATTATCAAGGAAAGAAGAAGCAAAGCCTTATGTTTTTTTTAAAAAAATTACAATGCATTTACCAGCTGAATTCTTCAAACTTGTGCCTTTATATAACCAATGGTTTGAGGTATCTGTTAGACAGAGTGACTTCAAAGTTTTCTCTTTATAGTGACAGAGGTGAGTACAACATTCCTTTGCATTTAATGAAGTGTGTTCTTACAATCCTAGATTCAAAGCTAAAAAAGGTGATTCACTTTCTACAATAAATATGTGTGTCATAAACATCATTTTTCACTCTTGTTTGACATGACCTTTATAGTAGATTAAGGTTGATATTCTTAATTTGAATGTTTACTTTTGTTTTGGTAGACTCTACAAGAATATATACTTTGGTTCGAGTCTTAAGGTACGAGGTTGATAGAGGGAACTGATACTTAATTTTTGTTTTATGGTGTGTTTGTCTTCTTATTAATTTGACTTAGAATTCATCAGATGAATTCTTATTTTTCTGCTCAGGCGTTGCTTCAGATGAATTCTTATTTTTCTGTTCAGGCGCTGCTTCATCTATTCATTCCTAACTAAATTTGATAAGTTTGATGATTTCATTCATATTATAAGTTCATACTTTTATCTTAATATGCAGTAATAATTAAAATTTTAAGGATATAATTTTCCTTTAAACAAATTTGACCTAACATCAAACCTTCTGCCTCAAACACAAACCAAAATGAAGATGAAAGCTGGCAAAATGAATTAGTCGATGATGTTCCAGTAAGTGGTACTAGATTGCTTTCCGAAATTTATGAAAGATGCAATGTTTCTGTTGAAACCTGCAGATTATGAAAAAACCAAGAGAAGTCCAAATTTAATGGTTGTAGTGAAGGTGGATGTCAATAATTGAGAAAAATCAAACCTGAATTCTGATGGAAAAATCTTAGGACTTGGGATCAAGTGGGTGTATAGAACTAAGCTAAATGTTGACGGTTCCATCAACAAACAAAAGACAAGACTTGTGGTGAAAGGTTATGCACAGATTTTTGTTGTAGAATACTTAGATACATTTACATCGGTAGCTCGATTGGACACTTTCAATTTGTTACTTGTTGCAGTTGCTCAAAATAGTTGGAAGGTTTATCAACTTAATATTAAATCAACTTTTTATATGGTTTCTTACAAGAAAAAAATCTTTGGTGAACAACACCAAGGCTTTGTGAAGGAAGGAGAAGAAGATGAGGTTTATTTACTCAAGAAGACTCTTTATGGGATCAAACAAATCTCAAGATTTTGGTAACAACACAATTGATGATCATCTGCTGAACTTTGGATTTGTCAAAATCTTATGAATCAATATTGTACGTTAAGCATGATAGAGCTGACATTCTTATCATCTCACTCAATGTGGATAACCTCTACGTAACAAGAAGTAACACAAGACTTGTAGAGAAGCTTAAGAAAGAAATGATGGATGTCTTTGAGATGACAAACCTTGATTTAATGACCTTTTTTCTTAACATTGAGATCAAACATAGAGAACACAAAATCTTCATTTGTCAAAAAGAAATATGCCATGGAGATTTTGAAGAAGTTCAAACTTAAAGAATGTAAAGAAATGAGCACTCTAATGAATCAAAGGAAAATTGTACAAGGAAGATGGAATCGAGAAGATATACCAAGCATATTTCAAAAGCATAATTGGATGTTTAATATACCTTACAGTAACTCGGCCTACATAGCAACTCGGCCTACATCTTAAATGTTATAAATATTTTATCTCGATTTATGCATTGTTGATAAATTATTATTTTGATCACTTTCTCTACATTTATTATATCCTATTATGACATTATTAATGGTCAATTAGCATGATTTAGTGCATTTATGAGTTTGGGCTCAATTGAGCCTTAAGTGCTTATTTTTGTTCTAATTTGCTATAATTTTCAGTTTTGATCAGGTTCACTAAAACAACATAACTCTTACTAAAGAACTCTGTTTGAGCTCCATTATATGTCAAATTAAAGAGGACTCAAAGAGCTATAAAAGCTATGAAAAACATCAAGAGCTAATTCGGACTGCATCTGGGGTGAAAATGGGTTTGAAAGTGACGCACATAATCTGCCCGGAAATTCCACTGAAGAAGACTTAGTTAGGCCCATTTAAATTAATGTAAATTAAACCATTATATTTATGTTTTGAGTGAGATTCGAACCCTGCACCTTGAGTCACTTAAAGTCATGTGAATAAGACATGACTCACTTATTATAAATACTCCAATTCAGAACATTGTAACATACTTTCTTTACACTTAGCAGGAATTAGGGTTTCACATTTTCTTTCTCTCTTCTTTTTCCGACCGAACCGTACTTCTCCTTCCTCTTCACGTTTCTTTCCTTTATTTTGCTGCAATTTAAATTGATAATGATGAGTAACTAATCCCTTCGTGTTAATCCGGTTTGTATTGCTTTCTTCTCTCAATCCCTAGGCTCAATTGTTCTTAATTCTTATTGTAGTATTCTTTCAATCCGAATTGAATTCATGATATAATTTGATGATTATGAATTAAATTATGCTTTTAAATTCGAATTCAACATGTTGATTGATTGTGATTGCATTGATTTGTCGCTTACAATCAAATAAGGTTTGTTGCTTACAATGTGATTGCATTGATTTGACACACCAAGTGTTCGATGAAAATACTTCACGATTGTAAAGCGACGGGATCCTAATTAGATACAGGGATTCCGGTCTAATTATGCCACAAGTGTGATTCTACATTTATTAGGAGCCAGTGAGTGATTTGAAGAGACCAAGAGCAAATCAGATTGACCATTTAATCATATAGTTTTTTATTCATTATACTTGATTTCTTCTTACTTTGATTGCTTACTTTTAATTCGATTTCCTTACTTTAATTGCATTTAATTAAGTTCTACACTAAAACCCCCTTAACTCGCTCTTAATTTTCGGCTTACAAGTCATAGAAAAATCCATGCGAAGAATGACCTAGGTCCACTACTAGCTAATTTGATGCACGTTCGACGCGTGTACCAATTGTCCAAGTGAAATGCATCTCAAGGTTGCAAAAAGGGTGATTAGATATGTCAAAGACACCTGAAATTTTGGCATTAAGTTCAAGTGGACTGAAGAATTTAAATTAAAAGATTTCTCAAATAGTGATAAGTGTGGCTCAGTTGATGATACAAGGAGTACCTCAGGGTACTGTTTCAGCTTTGGATCTAGTGTTTTCTCATGAAGCTCAAAAAAACAATAAATTGTTGTGTAATCTATAGCAGAAACTGAATTTGTTGCTACTACAACTATTGTTAACTAAATCTTGTGGTTGAAGAAAATTTTAATTGATCTAAACATGGAGGATAAGGAAAATACAAAAGCTTTTGTTAACAATCAAGCTGCAATAGTTATATCCTATAATCCTTTCTTTCACGGGAAAGCCAAACATTTTAATATTATGTTGTTCTACTTAATGGAAGTACAAAAAGCTGAAGTTGTTTTTGTTTATTGCAAAATGAATACTAGGTTGCAGATTTATTCATTAAGCCATTACTAGTTAGCAAGTTTTGGTTTCTAAGAAAAAAAGATAGGACTTTGCATATCTAAAAGTAAGGAGTGTTAAAAAAAATTGTTTTTGAATTACACGTGTCATCTTTATCTTTTATTTTACGGCAATCAATTTTATCTCTTATTATTTTAGTTGTTGAATTAGTCTTCCTAGTATCAAAGTAGTGTTCTTAGACTTTAAAAGAAAATATCTTTTATTTCATTCAATTAGTTTTTTTCACTATAAGAATTAAAAATATTGTAATTGACAACTAAATAATATAAAAAAAATTCCCACAATTTGTCTCTCTCTCAAGTATTCATATATTCTTTTATTTCATTGTTCTATTTTTTTTCCTTACTACCATTATTCCTTAAAAACAACGTGCTATCACTATGTATGGTAGAGTAGCTCAGCAAACTGTATAATTGTTTGAATGATTTTAAATCATAATCTTTTAATTTTTCTTCTTATAGCAAGTACTAATAAGAAAATTGGGAAGAAAACTCCGATTTCGGCTAACTACGTGAATAAAAATATAAATGCATGGATAGGTTTATTAAATATTTTAAAATATATATATATATATATATAATAGAAATAAATGAATAAATTGGTTTTTCAAAAGAAATATAACAAAATTATTAATTTTTTTAATTTTTAAAATTTAGATTTAATTTGAAAAATGATAAAAATACATTCTAAATAAAATATAATAACAAGCAAAACGCTAAAAAGAGGTGATGAAAAATCTGTGACACAGCAGCCAATTTAGTCATTAATAACCTCAAAATATCATTTACATAAATCAGCAACTACTGTTGTGACTAAGTCTGTTGATGGCAACATAGTGGTAACTAATTCAGTCTTAATATTACCTTAAATAAAATACATCCTTTAAAAAAGCTAATGATTTATTTTGTGACTTGTTATTTTGACGCAACAATAAATTATAAATCAATGGCTAACCTAAAAACAGCGATCGAATATTTTTCAATCACTGAATAACAACCTTTTTGTTATTAAGCCTCCAAAATAGATTATGGTAGTTAGAAATATGTTTTAACAAGAAGAGAAAATGGGATTAGGGATAATGAGTCTCTACGTACCAAAAGAGGAAAAAAGGAAGATATTAGTGAAAGGGAGCTTTTGGGTGGGACAGCATCTGCACTACCAGTTCCCATGGTTGCAGATGTTAGAATAGAACCACGTCGTGTTGGCAATGCACGTATTTAATTTTAAATATAAATTAAACTGAACTAATCTAGTAATCAGCCCTATTTAACTTATAAAATAATAATTAAAATATGTAATTGAATAAGTCTTATATCAGATATCACAAATCTTCCCCCTTTAATAATTATATACATAAAATTGATTTCATATGAAACATTTAATATAAAATTTATTTGTTGTCAAAATATGAACAGATATTATGACGATATTCTATTTTTCTAATTTTAAATATTTTTAATTTTGTTCATCCCATATATAACGTCCACATGCGATAGCGATACACCATTTGAATCATCATTCTCCTTACCTCGTAGGTTTGATGGATAGTGACTTTCTTTTGCTCTATGAAACAAAATTGTGGCTATGTAAAATATCTCGTGGTGGGCATTGTGGAGTATCACTAATCGTTGGCATGGGTGACCATATTATGGTGGGGTTTATTGTATGGGATTTAAGAGTTGTGGGACGAAGTGTAATATGATCGTAGAACTAGTGTTCCTTAAGTCCTAGTCATATATAGATGATGGAGATTTAAGAGTCACATCACATGACTATGGTGGGAAATTTGTCAAACAACTTTACTACGCTAACAACTGTAATACGCAGCCAGTCAGCCACCTCACTCACAGAATATTTATGTATTTCTCTATCTTCACACTTTATATGTATATGTATTTCTCTCTCTTCACATTTTATAACTGGTTGTTTGGTTGTCTGCGTATTGCAGTTGTCTACCAAACATTTTTCTTTGCCAAAAGCTAATGTATGGTTCGAATGAAAATAAGTTAGGACATCTCCCTATCACCATTAAAACTATATATTCAACATGATAAAGTTTTGTTATAAGTTGGGATATCTCGATCACCATTAAAACCATATATTCAACTTGAGAAAGTTTTGTTATAAGTTGGGACATCTCGATCACCATTAAAACTATATATTCAGCTTGAGAAAGTTTTGTTAGTTGTGAGGTTACATTTTTACATAGAAAATTTACATATACTCGTGGGTGTTAATCGTTAAGAATATGTAGTTTGATTTTAGTCAATACATAATTTAGTCTCACATCGTATAAACGATGAAAGATATTACTCTTATGTCTTTATATAAACAACTACATGTAAAGCTTCTAAGTGCGCATAATCAAATGCAATAGATATATTGTGTGCCCGTGGACGTAGGCAATTTGTCAAACCACGTTAATCTCTTGAGTTCTTTTTTTCTATCTTCCTTGTATTCTTCTTTTATATTATTGTTGTTATGTTTTAACATTTGGTATCAAAGTCAATATCTTAGTATGTTTTGTGGTTGCGGCTTTGTCTGATTTGGAGCAACAAACGCAGTTGGAAGAAGTGTGTAAAGTCTTCCCCGGGTTACCCAACAAGTGGTAACTGAGCCGATTTGACTTGTGAATTGTCGCGGTGATGGAAGCTCTAATGACCATCATTGACAATAGGGGAGGAGGTGCAGCTTTGCAGAAGACCTGTCAGTGGACAGGGCAGAAGACCCGTCAGTGGACAAGGTAGAAGACCCATAAGTGGACAGGGCTGAAGACCCGTCAGTGGACTGAGCACTGGAGTGGAAGACATTACACTAGGTGGTGATGTAAATCAACTCCAAGTGGGAGATTGTTAGGAATATGTAGTTTGATTTTAGTCAATACATAATTTAGTCTCACATCGTATAAACGATGAGAGAAATTGTTTTTATGTCTCTATATAAACAACTTCATGTAAAGCTTCTAAGTGTGCATCAATTTGTCGAACCACGTTAATCTCTTGAGTTCTCTTTTCCTCTCTTCTTTGTATTCTTCTTTTATATTATTGTTGCTTTGTTTTTTTAATAACTATTAATTATAGGAAAGTATTTAGTGTGTGACAATCGTTCTTGTAATTTTTTTTAGGTTTTAGTTCTTGCACAAACATCATTTTTGTTTCCTTTACTCTACAAATTTCGTTTGTTTTTAGTCCATACCATTAACAATTGATAGAAGGTTTATACCATCTCAAATATTGATGAAAGATTTATACTAGAAGACCCAACTAGTTCCATGACTCAACTGTCAATATTATATTTATACAAAGGAGACCCAACTAATTCCATGACTCAACAGTCAATATTACCTCCAGAACAGCAACAATAGTTTATGGGCACAAGCAAATTCAGCAAACATGCAACATGTCAAATACTAAAGGACTTCCACATAACCGTTCAAATATTTTACTTTCAAATTGGGAATGATAGATATACATTCACCAACTTAAGGGGGAGTATATTGAAATTATCTTTTGGAATTAGTATTTGAATTAATATATATCATTCCCAGCCTTAGAAGTAAAATCTTTGAACTGTTATGTGGAAGTTTCGTACTGTTTAGACATATTGCATGTTTGCTGAATTTGTTTGTGCCCTATAAGTTGTTAGTGTAGAGGTAACATCAATGACGGGTTTCTTGCGTACCTGCCCACTAACACATATAAATGTTATATTTGGATTTAATTTCTTCTATATTTGCTAAGGTGGTACTTTTGACGGCAATTAAAGACTAAGAGGACGAAAACCAAAAAATGAAATATGGTTAGAAATCAAAAACAAAACAAAAATGAAATAAATACTACTAACAAAATAATATTTAAGCCTCTCACAAACGCGCAATCCATTTTATGTTTTCCCTTCCCTTGCTTTTCACGCATAACAAATGAAGTGTTAGTTTGAGAAATTCTTGTTCAGAACATAAATTCGGCAATTGTGTATTTATAGAGAGATCGTACGTGGAAAAATCCTATTAACAAAATTTCACCAAAAAAGTCCTACGGACAATTCAGATTCCAGTGCATCTGAGTAAGGGTATTTCATCTTTACATATTTTCTTACAAATTTTATCATTAATAAAAACTTACCGTATAAAAAAAATAGAAGATTAATAGATGAATTTTGAATTATTCCAACAATTATACACTTAGTTTAGTCACGGAGTTAGGTTTGAAGCAATTAATGTTATTTGAAGTAGGAAACAAACCCTAATTAGATGATGAATGACTAAGCTCTTGAGTGACAGAATGCTTCTCATCCACATACATTTATTGATAAACTCTGAGCAATCCAATCCAATCTAACACGATAGAAAATTGATTCCCACGTCCAATCGACTATCAATATGGTCAAATAGAAAACAATTATATTTTCATCCAAATCAATTCTCAATCACTTATAATAACTGACTCCCACGATGGACCTTTATTTGTCATCATAAAAAACTGGAATTGAAAACCGTGATCTCCAAATGATGAGGTAGAAAGGTTTTGATGATGTACACAATCTCAAAGGGTATAATTTTAATCCTTAAGTTCATCAAAAGATTTAAAATAAAGATACGTTCTTCAACCGAAGCAACCTACTTTTTTCAACTGAAACAACTTATCCTCAACAAATTAACAAAGAAGAACAATCAAATCAAATATTGATTATGTCATTACGAAGAAAAGGTGAAGGACATCTATTGTTTAGGATGATTTTATTAAAACTCAAGTTTTTCGAGTGACAAAAGGTGTTTGCAAATATTATAAGAAAGAGTATTCTTTATTGGGAGAGAGTATTTTGTTGGGAATTTAATCCGCTAAAATAAATATAAGAGATAGAAAAAGAGTAAATAAAAAATTAAATGTGGTTTGGTGTCTGAAGACTTAATCTATAATAACAAAATTTATTATGTATAATTTTTAAATGAAAAAATTACAAACTCTTTTTATATATATTTTTTGGAAAAAAAATTATAAATCCTTCCTAATTGTAAGTTTTTCTGGTAAAAATTACAAACTCTTCCACGATGTAATTTTTCTGACAAAAATTACAAACCCTTTAATAAGTAATTTTTCTGACAAAAATTACAAACCCTTCAATGTATAATTTTTTCTGGAAAAAATTACAAACCCTCAACATGTAATTTTTCTGACAAAAATTATAAACCTTTCAATGTATAATTTTTTCTAGCAAAAATTACAAACCCTTCTATAGTGTTTGGCACACACTACCTAAAACCTAATACACTCCTTTACTAGATCTAAGGACGTGGTGCAAGTGAAAAACCTATCATTCTACCATATATATAAGTCTTTCACCCTTCTCTCTTTCTAATGTTCTACGATGTGTGACTTTGAATTAACACAAGACACGACAACTCTCCCCTTAATTCAAAGTCGTACACTCCTACAATGATCATTCCTTACATCAAAACTAGCAAAATTGTTCTGAGTGATCTTCTCTTACAGTAGCAGAATCTTCTGACTTTTGGAGCACTCTCCCTAGCAACAGAATCTCCTGACTGATAAAAATCCTTATTCCCCTTCAAACTCTGCATTGTTCATTTGATGTGAGACTTTGATTGCATCCCAACAATCCTCCCCTCAAACAAAAGACCATAGTACTTTCTTCCTCCCTACAACAGAAGACTTTTGACAAAGGGAATCATCTCAAATAGGTCCACCTGATCCTCATGGATCCATCTCTCATCAAGTTTCACCCGAACTTCATGAATCCATCTCTCGCCAAGTCAAACCATCAGCTCTGATACCAGTTGTTGGAACTTCAGTCTGCTTAAAACAAGTATAAGGGAGAAAGAAAAAGAACACACTAAAAAATTAACGTGGTTCGGTGCCTTAAGACCTAATTCATGATAACAAAATTCACTATATGTAATTTTTGAACAGAAAAATTACAAACCCTCTTCACGTATAATTTTTTCTGACAAAAATTACAAACCCTTCCATGATGTAATTTTTCTGGCAAAAATTACAAACCCTTCCATAGTGTTTGACACACACTACCTAAAACCTAATACACTCATTTACTAGATCTAAGGATGTGGTGCCAGTGAAAAACCTATCACTCTACCATATATATAAGTCTTTCACCCTTCTCTCTTTCTAATGCTCTCAGATGTGAGACTTTGAATTAACACAAGACACAACAAATCTCTCCTTAATTCAAAGTCGTACACTTCTATAATGATCCTTCCTTACATCAAAAGTAGCAAAATTCTTCTAGAATAATTGACACACGCCCCGAACGTGCGTCAAATAAAACCGAATTTTGCTACTACTTTGCAGTAATAGTGGACTCGGATCGTTTCCCTACGGGTTACTTTGTTATTTCTCTATAGCCGAAATTTTAAATGCAATTTTGGGATTTTTTTTTGTGCAGAGGGAAAATTAAAGGCAAATAAACAGTAATAATTAATTAATGACTGTAATTAAACAACAATTAAAAAAATAATTAATAGATTATTAAAAAGCATCAATCTGATCTCTGTCAGATCCTAATTTCCCTCATCAGTTCAACAAAAAAAAGGCACTCATCCATGCAGTGCATTGGAACCGAGATCTTTACATGTCAATACTGAACTAACGCTCTAAGATCTTAGAGAATTATCATCGAACATTTGGTGGTCTTTAAACTCACACGATCGCATGAGAGCAACAACTTGGTTTCGAATCATATAATTAGTTCTATACATTAATTTTAATCAACAACGATAGAATCAAAAATCTCAATCCAAAATATTAATCAACATAATGAAATCAAAATTATAGAATCTAAAACAAGTGTTCATGCAATTGAAAATGAAGAACCTAAAGAAATTAGAGATCATATTGATATCGAATTGGTTAATGAAATTAGCTGCGCATAATTGAAATTAGACTAAGCATAAATCAGAATTGCATAACATAACAATTAAATTGCAAGAAGGAAGAAAAAATGAGAATTGGAATGGCAAACCAGAAAACCCTAGCAGAGCGACTTGAAAGGAAAAGAGCAATACTAAAAATTGAAATTAATTGAAAGGTAAACAATGTGTATCATATTTTTGAGTTTGGGGAGTTGTATAAGGAGTCAATAATATGCAAGGCACATGATTTTTGAGTAGCTGAACACCCTAATTCGTAGCCCAATTACAACTTTACAAAATGGGCCATTTACATTGATTTAAAAAGGCCCAAACTAAAACTTCACGCTGGAATCCCGTAACTGGTTCATGCTTCACTTTCGAGCCTAATTCCACCCAAGATGCAATCCGAATTAGTTTTTTATGTCTTCATAGCTTTTGTAGCTCTTCGAGTTCTCTTTAATTTGACATAAAACGGAGCTCAAACAAAGTTCTTTAGTGAGAGATATGCCTTTTTTAGTGAACCTTGTCAAAATTGGAAATTTCAGCGAATTAGAACAAAAATAAGCACTTAAGGCCCAAATGAGCCCAAACTCATAAATGCATTAAATCATGGTAATTGACCATTAATAATGTTGTAATATGATGTATTAAATGCAGAGAAATTGATCAAAATAATGACTCATCATTAATCTTCTCTTGCAGTAGCAAAATCTTCTGACTTTTGGAACACTCTCCCTAACAACAAAATCTCCTGACTGGCAAAATTCTTCTTCCCCTTCAAGTTCTGCATTGTTCTTTTGATGTGGAAGTTTGATTGCATCCCAACACTCCTATGCGGGGAAGAGAGCCAATACCTCTCATATGAAGAGACATTTTGCAACTTGCTTAGAGAAGTAGTTGAACTCAACATCACAGAAGAAGCAAATTACTATTCCTTTTCAATCATCAAGAAAGTTTATCAATCCTTTTCTAACTAGTGTGAGGTATTCAAATGAGAAGATGAGGGAAATTATTGCTACTCTAATCATGGTGCACAAATATCCTTTTAGCTTTGTTGAAAATGAAGTAACCATGTGGGGTTATCAATATCTTTATCCTAAGTTTACTCCAGTTTCTCGTAAAACAATTAGGAATGATTATGTTGCCATATATGAAGTAGTAAAGGTTGAAGATGCTATTGAGAAATGTGAACAAGATTAGCTTGACAACTTATATATGGAGATCATCCCACCAAGTCAATAAATATATGGTGTTCACCGGCCATTTTGTAGATGCTGAGTGGACTCTTCAAAAGAGGGTTTTGATTTTTCTGAAGGTGTCTGCTCCTAGATATGGGATTGATGTAGCAGATACTATCTTTAAATGTCTTAAAGATTAAGGGATCGAGGATAAGTTATTTTCTGTTTCAATTAATAATGTCTCATATAATGATTCGTGCTTGAAGACCTTGAGAGAAAGCTTATTTATCAATGATAGGATAGTTCTTGATGGCAAGTTATTTCATGTTAGATGTTGCACTCATAATTTAAATTGGTTGGTCCAAGATGGTTTGAAAGAAATTAAGGATATTATTTATAATGTTCGAGAGAGTGTCAAGTTCATCGATCAAAATGATGCAATATTGAAATTCTTTACTGACATTGTTGAGCAGAAGCATTTAAAGGAAATGAAGTTTGCCAAATCGATGGAACTCTACCTACAAGATGTTGTCTACAACAATGAAGTTTAAAAGTGTGTTTTCAATTTATAAGGAACGAGAGCCTCGTTATTGTTTTGAACCTACTAAAGGGGATTAGGCTAAGGTTGAGAAGATTTGTAAGTTGCTAGTGGCGTTTGATAATTTCACTCAAGTTACCTCTGGGAATGAGTATCCAACTGCAAAACTTTATCTTCGTGGAATTTCAAAAGTAAAAAAGGTGATTGATCAAGCAACAGTGGATGAGAATGAGTTCATTAGAGCCATGACAGCCTCAATGAAAGCAAAGTTTGACAAATATTGAGGAGAATGAAATCTTTTAATAACCTTAGCAAGTATTTTGGATCCAAGGTTTAAATTTTATGTCATCAACTTTTGTTTCGCTCTCATCTATAAGGTTGAACATGTGGAGGAAAAATAAGCAAATGGTTATGGCTTCATTGGAAATGTTGTAAGTCAAAATGCATGAAGAGATATTAACTACAAGTGAAAGTGTTGAACAAGACAACAATTCTAACTTTGCATCTCAGGTTCCCAATTCAAGTATATCTAGCACAATTGTTAAAATCATGAGCTACATTCACAAAGATGAAGCAGTCTCTCCCACAAAATCTGAATTACAAGTTTATCTTGAGGAAGGTGTTTATATACCTGATGTCAAGTGTCTAACTCTTTCAATGTTTTGGATTGGTGTAAAGCAGATAACCTAAAGTATAAAATATTGTCAAAAATGGCGGCTGACATTCTAATTATTCCAATCTCAACAGCTGCATCTGAGTCGACATTTAGTACAGGAGGAAGAATAATTGATGAGTACCGTGCCAATTTATTTAAACACTCATTTGTGGGGGGATTGGCTTCGCAACAAGTACAATATAAAGAAAAAGGCAAAGATATAAATTTGTTATCTTATTATATCATTTTTCATAACTTTAAATTACATTATTGTTAATAATATACATAATTTCTTGGCTTCAGGTAACTTCAGATTCAATTTATATTATTTTCATATGTTTGAAACACAATCAATAGCAATTAATAGTTTATACATGTTTTAGATGTTCCAAGATGTTGACTCATTATTTACTAAATACATTGACATTATTCGAAAAGAATGGGCAACATATGTAGTTGGAATGAAGAAAGGTTCATAGTTAGAAACCTCTATATAAAGAGGTACTCAAAAAGTTTAGTGTAAAGATTGCATTGTTATGGCATAGTTAAGGTTTTAGATTGATTGAATGTGATTTTGGGTTAAATTGAATTGATTATTGCCAGGTTTGATTTTGGTAATAATCCAAATTTCAGGGAGATTTCTGCCCAAATTTTCTCTGAATTTTTGTTTTAGGTTAGTTTATCTTTAAACTCTTTTAACTGATGTATGATACAATCTTACTTAAATTATTTGTTCTATTTTTAGATAACATTCACACACTAGGATTTGATGGTACTCCTTAAATTCAGAGGCTTTACTTTTAAATATTTTCATGTAATCTATTAACAATGTTTATTATATGTACACTTATGAAGGAAATGATTGAACAATATTGTTGATAGTTTTGTCTGTGTTCCATTTTTTGGTGATAATTGACATTTTGTATTATTTGATTTTAATTTATTGAAGAGTCTTGCAATAAGAAAACAATGTCCTTGATTTTTACTATATGAATTTATAATTTCTATTAAAAATATGAATTTGTTTCGTTTGAAATGTATATTATACATGTTATAATAATAAACTAAAAGAATAAATAAAACAAATATTTTAAGAAAACGTATTTTTAACTACGATTATACATTTCAACCGTCATGAAAAATGAAAAATGACAAATAAAATAAAATAAAATAAAATATATGTAACGACGATTATAACTAAACAATCATCGTTAAAAATAAGATATACAACGATGGTTATTTGCTAATAACTGTCGGAGAAAATGATTTTTAACAGTGATTATTTTAATCGTCGTTAAAAATGACCTATTTTTATGTTTCTCATATATTACGGCAGTTTTAGAATTCCGCTGTTAAAGACTTTTTTACACTAGTGGAAGAATCCATCGAACTAATTTAAGGTAATTTTACGTGGAAAAATAATTGAAATGAACATATTCTGATCTTCACTCTAATAAGAAACTTTAGTCTTCATCTTGAAAAAATTGGTCAAGAGCATGATGAAAGAAATTAAAGCCACCTTTGTAGTGGGGTCCAGCCAACATGCAAACAAATTCATTTTCGGTGGAAAGAAAAAAATTAGGCAACTTTCGATGCATGTTAGGTGTTGAAACACTTTTGTTTTCGGTGCATGAAAAACAACGCATGAATAGTGTTATGGTTTGCCTATAAATGACACACTCCAACAACAAAGGAAAACACATCCCAGAAGAAGAAAAATAGAGAGAGACATAGAATATTTCTATAGTCTTTGAAAATAGAGAGGTGTAATCTCCTATTTATAAGAGAGAGTGTTATTGTTCTTTCCTTATTGATAGAGAGAGGTTGTCATTTTTCTTCCACTTAATAAAATTTTCTTGTGTGCCAGTTATTATTTCTCAACTCTATTTTAGCAGTGTGATAATATTTTGATACTCTGATTACCCAACAGTGGTATCAGAGCCTGGTTCGGTAAGAATATTCTTAGTATGCTCTGTGGTTGCGGTTTTGTCCGAACTTCCACATCAGAAAAGAAAAATTCTTGGTCCGCTACGGTAAAGCTGGAAGATACGTTTCACATGTGTGATTGTATACTTTTGCAGTAATTGTTAACGTAAACTAGATCGGGTCTAGTGTACGGTATAGATATACAATACTGTTCACGTATACGGTACTATTCACAGTGAAAACGTATAACACTATTCACATATACGGTACTATTTACGTATAGTACTATTCACAGCATGGCGGCAAAATTTGAGATTGAGAAATTCAGTGGGAGTAATTTCTCCCTGTGGAAATTGAAGATGGAGGCTTTTATGAGAAAAGAAAATTGTTTAGCAGCAATTGAAGGTAAACCTGCTGGTATTACCGATGAAAAGTGGAAGGAGATGGATGCTATTGTTATTGCTAATCTGCACTTGACATTGGCAGATTCTGTCTTATCTAGTGTTGCAGAAAAACAAACGGCAAAGGAAATCTGGGATACGCTCATAAAATTATACGAGGTCAAGTCTCTTCACAACAAAATTTTCTTGAAGAGGAGACTCTACACTCTTCGAATGAGTGAATCCATTTCGGTGACGGATCACATCAACAATCTGAATACGCTATTTGCTCAGCTGTCAACGTCAGATGTAAAAATAGTAGAAAGTGAACGTGCGGAGCTTCTACTTCGAGTTTACGGACTCGTATGATCAACTCATCATAAATATCACAAATAATATGATTTCCGACTATCTAAACTTTGATGATGTTGCCGGAGCCATTCTTGAAGAAGAATCCAGGCGCAAGAATAAGGAAGATAGATTGGAAAATTCCAAGCAAGCAGAGGCTTTAACGGTGGTGAGAGGAAGATCAACGGAACGAGACTCTAGTGGGAGTCAAAGTCACGGTAGATCAAAGTCACAAAGAAAGAATAACTTCAAGTGCTACCATTGTGGCAAGAAAGGACATTTAAAGAAAGACTGTTGGCACAACAAGAAAAATTCTGGAAAGTCTTCTGAAGTAACAAACTCTCAAGGATGTGTTACTAGTACCTCCGATGATGGAGAAATCTTATTTAGCGAAGCAGCAATTGGTTCTAAAGATGGAAGGCAGCTCACTGATGTTTGGATATTGGATTCAGGAGCAACATGGCACATGACTCCACAACGAGATTGGTTTTGCTCTTATGAACCTATCTCTGAGAGATCTGTGTTCATGGGAAATGACCATGCTTTAAAAATTGCTGGAATTGGTACTATCAAATTAAAGATGTACGATGGTACTATTCGCACAATTCAAGGGGTACGACATGTGGAGGGCTTGAAAAAGAACTTGTTGTCAATTGGGCAACTAGATGACCTCGGTTGCAAGACCCATATTGAATGTGGGATCTTGAAAATATCAAAAGGTGTTTTAGTGGTGATGAAAGCAGAGAAGATTTCTGCTAATCTATACATGCTTAAGGGAGAAATGTTGCAAGAGGCTGATGTATCTGTTGCATCAGTTAGTCAAGAGGAATCAACGACAATTTGGCATCGCAGACTAGGCCATATGTCGGAGAGAGGCTTGAAGGTCCTTGCAGAATGTAAACTCCTACCCGGGCTCACATCAGTAACCTTACCTTTCTGTGAGCACTGTGTGACAAGCAAGCAACATAGATTAAAATTTGATAAATCAACTGCTAGAAGCAAACACATACTTGACTTGATTCATTCTGATGTGTGGGAGTCACCAGAAATGTCCCTAGGAGGAGCAAAGTATTTTGTATCATTCATTGATGATTATTCTAGGAGGCTATGGGTGTACCCAATCAAGAAGAAGTCAGATGTGTTTCCAGTTTTCAAGGTATTCAAAACACAGGTGGAACTTGAAACTGGTAAAAAGATTAAGTGTTTGAGGACAGACAATGGAGGAGAATATACTGATGGCGAATTTCTAGCATTCTGCAAGCAAGAAGGTATCAAAAGGCAATTCACTGTTGCTCATACACCTCAACAAAATGGTGTAGCAGAGCGGATGAATACAACACTCTTGGAAAGGACAAGAGCAATGTTACAAACTGCAGGATTAGCCAAGTCTTTCTGGGCAGAAGCAGTGAAGACAGTCGGTTACTTGATAAACCGATCGCCATCAACAGCAATTGGGTTAAATACACCAATGGAGTTATGGAGTGGAAAGCCAGTAAATTATTCTTCTCTACATGTGTTTGGATGTCCTGTGTATGTAATGTACAACTTTCAAGAAAGAAGCAAACTGGATCCAAAGTCCAGAAAATGTATTTTCTTGGGTTATGCTGACGGTGTTAAGGGGTATCGCCTGTGGGATCCCACTGTCCACAAGGTTATCGTCAGTAGAGATGTAATATTTGCAGAAAATAAACTCCAAAGTGAGCAAAAAATAGCCAAGACTTCTAAAGATATTACTACTATGCAAATAGATGGAAAGTCTGGAGAAGAAAATTCTTTTGAAGCAGAACCAGAGCATGAGGAACAAGAACTAGATGAGACCCATGATGGAGAAGTTCGACGAACAACACGTCAGATAAGGAAACCATCCTGGCACTCAGATTATGTTATGTCAAGCCATGATGCGTACTGTCTTCTAACAAAAGAGGGAGAACCGACAACTTATCAAGAAGCTGTAAAAAGTTCAGATGCCTCTTTGTGGATGGCAGCAATGCAAGAAGAAATGGAAGCCTTACATAGAAACAAGACATGGGAGCTTGTTGTACTTCCAAGAGGTCGAAAAGCCATTGGAAACAAATGGGTTTACAAGATCAAACGTGATGGCAATGATCAAGTGGAACGATATCGTGCAAGATTGGTGGTCAAAGGATATGCTCAAAAGGAAGGCATTGATTTCAATGAAATATTCTCTCTAGTGGTTAGACTTACCACCATCAGAGTAGTAGTGGCTATGTGTGCTGCATTTGATTTACATCTAGAACAATTGGATGTAAAGACTGCTTTTCTTCATGGTGAACTTGAAGAAGAAATTTATATGTTCCAACCGGAAGGCTTTGAAGAAAAAGGAAAAGAAAACTTGGTTTGTAGGTTGACCAAATCTCTGTACGGTCTAAAGCAGGCGCCAAGGTGTTGGTACAAGAGATTTGATTCCTTCATTGTTAGCCTCAACTACAACAGACTTCAGTCAGACCATTGTACTTATTACAAAAGATCTGGTAATAATGATTTCATCATTTTGCTGTTGTATGTGGATGACATGTTGGTGGTAGGCCCCAACAAAGATCAAGTCCAAGAATTGAAGGCACAGTTGGCTAGGGAGTTTGATATGAAGGACTTTGGACCCGCAAACAAGATTTTAGGGATGCAAATTCACCGAGATAGAATAGATAGAAAAATTTGGCTTTCTCAAAAGAATTATCTTCGTAAAGTCTTGCAGCGCTTCAATATGCAAGATTGTAAGCCAATTTCGACCCCACTTCCTGTCAACTTAAAATTATCCTCAAGTATGTGTCCTAGCAGTGAAGCAGAGAGGATGGAAATGTCTCGAGTGTCGTATGCATCAGCGGTGGGAAGCCTAATGTATGCTATGATATGTACAAGACCAGACATTGCACAAGCAGTGGGAGCGGTCAGTCGATTCATGGCAGATCCAGGTAGAGAGCATTGGAATATTGTTAAGAGGATACTTAGATACATCAAAGGAACCTCAGATGTGTCATTATGTTTTGGAGAATCAGAGTTTGTCGTCAGAGGATATGTTGACTCAGATTTTGCAGGTGATCTTGACAGAAGAAAATCCACTTCAGGCTATGTGTTTACACTTGCAGGTGGTGCAGTAAGATGGTTATCAAAGTTACAATCTGTCGTAGCTTTGTCTACTACAGAAGCTGAATACATGGCAGCTACGCAAGCATGCAAGGAAGCAATCTGGATTCAAAGGTTATTGGAAGAACTCGGGCACAAGCAACAGAAGATTACTGTGTATTGTGACAGTCAGAGTGCCTTGCACATTGCAAGGAATCCAGCTTTTCATTCCAGGACGAAGCACAGAGGAGTACAATATCACTTCGTCAGAGAAGTGGTAGAAGAAGGGAGTGTGGGCATGCAGAAGATTCACACTAAAGATAACCTAGCAGATGTGATGACAAAGCCAATCAACACTGACAAGTTCATATGGTGTAGATCCTCATATGGTCTTTTGAAATTTTAAAGTAGCATGATTTTATAAGAAAGATCACAAATGTGACTTTAAGTGGGAGATTGAAAGAAATTAAAGCCACCTTTGTAGTGGGGTCCAGCCAACATGAAAACAAATTCATTTTCGGTGGAAAGAAAAAAATTAGGCAACTTTCGGTGCATGTTAGGTGTTGAAACACTTTTGTTTTCGGTGCATGAAAAACAACGCATGAATAGTATTATGGTTTGCCTATAAATGACACACTCCAGCAACAAAGGAAAACACATCCCAGAAGAAGAAAAATAGAGAGAGACATAGAATATTTCTATAGTCTTTGAAAATAGAGAGGTGTAATCTCCTATTTATAAGAAAGAGTGTTATTGTTCTTTCCTTATTGATAGAGAGAGGTTGTCATTTTTCTTCCACTTAATAAAATTTTTTTGTGTGCTAGTTATTATTTCTCAACTCTATTTTAGTTGTGTGATAATATTTTGATACTCTGATTACCCAACACATGACACGAGAGATATATGAAAATGAGAGGAAAAGGATGAATGAGAAAAATAAATAAATTTTTTATGCAATACAGGAAACATATAAAGTATTACAATTTTGTGACTGCTCACACACATTCTCCACTCACATGATCGTTATGTACTTTTTTTAAAAAAATATTGGGCATTATACAAAGAAAAATAACTTGCAAATTTAATAAATCTGCAAACAAAAATATTTAACTTACAGATTTGATAAATCCATAATTAAAAAATGCACCCCCACTCTTCACCAAATATGTTAAGAAAGTTGAAGGATATATAAATCATGAAAAAATTAGGGTGCACAGGAAAAAAAAATGTGAGTGTACCTCTAAAGTGATCCTTAAAATAGAAAAAGTGTGGATATTTTAGACATTTTCTTCTTGTATCCTATTTTTTTTTTTTTTCCTTCTGGCCCGTTATCCAACATATATAATGATCAAAATAACATTTTCTTCTTACGGATTAGTTGATTTTCCAAAGTAAGGAGTTTCATGTTACATAATCTGTAGTTTTATTTTAAATTTAATGCACTGTTACGGATTACATAATCCTAGTAGTTCTTTTTTTTCCCCCCTTTTCCAATCCTATGTGATTCTTGTTGCTTGCATTCATTATGGTCCGAGCATCATATTTGAAACGGTTGTGGGTTCCTATAAGAATTGCAATTATCTGCTTCATAACCTGACTTAAATCTTAATTTCTTATTCTTATAATTTTTTATAATAATTGTGTTGAAAGAAAGGATTTTTTTGTTCATGGTGCCGCCCCCTCATGCCTATGCTGTTTATTATTGTAAACATAGATTTTGATGTTACATTATTTCGTCTCCTGAAGATCTCTTCATCACTAAAATTTGTAATTTATATGCAACCCATAAGAATTACTACAAATTGTGTAATTCATAGTTATACATTAAATTTAAAATAAAATCACATAGCGTTCCTCGTTCCGATAACATGCAGATAATATATATTTCGGTAATATAAAAAAAAAAATTCCGAAATGATTAATTCTGGGATCTGCTCTAGAACGTCCTTTTATATATATATATATATATATATATATGTGTGTGTGTGCCGACATTTTAACGTGGGATCACTTGCTATTCCACACAACCTTGCCATTTCCGTTAAATGGTCATCAATCTGTGGAAGCCCAAAATCTTATAATATATAATAGTTGGGTAAACCACGTGTCCATGTCAATAAAATTAATGCAAACTAGATAAAGCAGATCATGTTAATTTTAATGTTAATTACTTTTAGATAGTGCATTAAAAGGAATATATTATACGGCAATATTAATATGTATAAATTTTTATTTAATTTTAAATCATGTTTTATCACTTAATTTAAATATTTTATTTTCATGTTAAAGTTATTTTTCTAGTTTGCTTTAACATGTTAAAAATCTAATACAAAGAATAGTATTTAAGTCCATTTTTATCTCAGGCGATGTTTAAACCACTAGTAAAACCACTGTATCTAGATATTGGGGAAGTTAACGTCTTTGAACAGCCTAACATTTGAGGAAAGGTACCTCATTCATTGGAATAAGCCAAAGCTCAATCCATCCTCAACTACACCAAAAATATAGAAAAACAAAAAAACAAAAACAAGGGTCGAGTGCAAGAGATAATTTTACATATTTAAGTATACTTTTATTATTGTTCAATTTTTACAATATTTAATTAATAAGCTTAGTAATATAAAATCATCATTACACGAGTTGAATCAATAAAAATAATATTTTCTAATATTTTCCTCATGTAGTTTAATACTAATAATTAAACTTCATTAAAAAAATTTCTAATATCATGAATGATGATAAAGACAATCAAGCACAAATCATGTAAATAGGGGAACAGAGAGCTCTCGCACAATGCCTACAATAAAGACTGATGATGGAGAGTACAAGAAATTGTAGGATCTATTTGGACAAGAATCAATAAGACAATAACAGATATTAGAGTCCAACAATAGCAGTAATAGAAGAGTAAAAAAGAAATTATAGCAGTAATTCAGAATACGTCTTCAAGAAAACTAAATCTCATTTGAGAGTGTATACAAATTAAATTTAAGAGAAACTGCTTCTATAAAAGCTATTTTTTAATAAGGACCCATTTTTTAAAAAATACATTATAAAATTTAGACAAACAAACCCATTTAAATCCCTTTGTTTAATCACCTCATCAAAATTCCAAATATCAATAATTTGAAATTTTCATTTGTTGAGGTTTTAACATTAGCTATTTATTGCATCAACAATGATTTTAATTCAAATATCAATTATTGGACAAGTATTTATTACGGGGTAAAAGCTTATATGTATAACGTCTGTCACATATTATATATAGAGAGGTAGTAGCTACTATATAGTACTGTATAATATATAGTTACGACACAGAAGCTATGGCGATGATATGGGAAGATGTGACAGTTGAGGTGCCTCAAAGTTATGGAGAAGAAAACAAGAAATTGCTAAATGGAATAACTGGTTTTGCAGAACCTGCTAGGATTATGGCTGTTATGGGTCCTTCTGGCTCCGGCAAAACCACCTTTCTTCATTCTTTCACTGGTTTCACCTCTCTCTCTCTCTACTTATGTGTTTGTTTTTCCAAGATTCATAAACTTTTGTTCTCAAAACTGAAGGCTTTTGTCTATGACTTACTAGCTAGCTAGTTTATACGATGAATTCTTCATGTATGAGAAAAAGGAAATTAAAAATATGATAACAAAATATTCTGAAAGTTGTGCTGTGTAAAGGATATTCATAGCAGTGTAAAAGCTTTGCTGTGAAAATTAAGGAAAAATATTTAGATTATAATTTTATATATATGAGTTTGAATTTAACTGTATTTTAAAAATTAGTTCAGAAACATATAATTATCTTCATTAATATTCATAATTTTATATTATCATTTTATAGTGGACTTAAGATATTTAATACTCTCTTCCTAGAATCGACATCTTACAATCTTATTCTGTCTTCCGAGCATACTCTCTGTGCAGATCCAAATCACCCTAATTATCTTTTTCTTTTTAAAGAATGTTTATACAATTATTTCATACATGTCTTATCTTTTCTTGCATGACAGCATATTTATTTTAACATTTTATGTTTGGCATTCCATTTTGTTGATCCTTGTAAGCTTTTACTACCATAGATTGGAAGAGAGAATGAATTAAAATAGTTTGAAGAATGATAAAAACATAATTTTTAGTTAAAATTTAAACTATCTAACAAAAATTTATTTAACTAAAAAATATGAATTTATTATATTCAATTTTTTAATTAATATAAATTATTTTTTTTTGTTATAAAAAACAATTAGTTTTAAATATGTAATTCCAAATAAAAAAAGAAGAAGAAGAAGACCACATCCCTCCCATTCCACAGGTCATGAGAGGGGAATTATTTTTTTATTAAGTTCCACAAATTAATTTCCATTTCCTTTAACTTTCACTCAATATTACATTTTTGTAGCTATTTTGCTTCTCCTGTTTCCTTTCAATATAAATACACCCGACCAAATAAAGAATTAATAAATCCTTTTTTCTATATTGTAAGACATGTGTAATTTAGTATATAAATTTATTATATAAAGTTTATAAAGTTTGATCCGCTGCACATTGGAACATTCAATGTAGTACGTCGAAGCACGTTAATTGTCGTATTTTTGTACTGTAAAATGTTAAACCTTAAAGTAATTCACCTAACCATTTAATATCTATAAACGCAACTATTTCGGACACATAAACTATTAAATCTTTCACGCCATTAAGAGTTTTGCGTTTTCTTTTTCCTGCTAAACAGACATTAAAAAAAATGTTGTCCTCATCGACTAGTATCCTTCGCAGATTTATCCATCATCATCACAAAATTAATTATTTTATCAGCGGAAATATTTATGAATAAATAAGCCATATTCCGCACCATATTCTCAAAATGTGGGAATTTGTTATATTTAAAAAATAAAAAAACTTTTGTCTCTTCTTCTTTAACATGTAAATTATGAAAATATCACATGAAAGTGCATTAAACTCACGTAAGAATTACTATCTATATGTTTTGAGGACGAAAAGAACGTAGTTTCTGTGTCGAGACAAGTATTGTCGAGTGTTCATTGTCTTTTACTAGCTTAGTGTTATTGATGACTGCCAATAAGCGTTCACAATTTTTTGCACAGGAAAACTTCCTGCAAATGTTTTAGTAACTGGGAATATTCAGGTCAATGGGAAAAACCAAAGCTTGTGTTCGAGAGAAGTGGTAAAGATATATTATTACAGCAATAGCTTTTGGATTTATCCCTTCTCTTCCTTCGCTTTAAAATATTCACTTGACATTAGTGGCCATTTTTATTTTTTTGAATTTTCAGTCTTATGTGGCACAAGAGGAACTTTACTTAGGAACTTTGACTGTCAAAGAGACTCTCACACTCTCTGCAAACATGAGGCTTCCTTCTAAAATGACCAAAGAAGAGATAAACAAAGTGGTAGAAGAAACAATAATTGAAATGGGTTTAGAAGATTGTGCAGAAAATAGGATTGGAAATTGGCATTGTCGTGGTATTAGTAATGGTCAAAAGAAGAGACTTAGCATTGGCCTTGAAATTCTAACACAACCCCATGTCTTACTTCTTGATGAACCTACTAGTGGTCTTGACAGTGCCTCAGCTTTCTATGTGATTCAATCTCTATGTCACATTGCTCAGAATGGAAAGATAGTTATATGTTCCATTCATCAGCCAAGTAGTGAGATTTTTTATCTATTTGATGATTTGCTTTTACTATCAAGTGGGGAAACTGTTTATTTTGGAGATGCACAGATGGCTCTTAAGGTAAGCACTTTGATTTTGACTTTGATTTGACTACATAGACAAAGCTTTATTCCTATCAAATTAAATTAGCTAAATATTTTGAGTCTCTAATTAAAGTTTTGGGAGAAGTTTTTTTCCGATGCAGGGTTTCCCTGTCCTACTAGAAGAAATCCTTCAGATCATTTCCTTTTCTGTGTTAATTTGGACTTTGAGCTGATTGTTGCAACACTAGCGAGAATGAGTTTGGTATGGATACGGATAAGACATTGAAGCTGTTGTTTTTCAATTGACAATTCTTTTGGATGTGACTTTTTATGTCTTCATTGACAGCCAACATCATCAAATTCAACATTCGGGATGAGAACATCAGAGATAAGAAGAACATTAATTGAAAGTTACAAAAGTTCGAAGTTGTTGATCAGTGCGAGAAGAAAAATTCAACAAATGAAACTCAATGTAATAATTTACCGTTCATGCCATTAATATCTCTGTTAATGTACATCCTACCTTCATTATCTTGTATTTTATCTACATCTACCAACCAAGTTACCATTTACGAACTACAAGATGACTTGAGATGAAACATAGAAAAAATATGTTCCTTCCTGAGTCCTTAGACATCGTTTAGGAGAATATGTGAAGTATGAATCAAATCAATAACATCCATTTTGAGCAACAGACCACTTAAAAAATACCATATTCCGTACATTTTGGTTTTGTCTATATTAAACCAATTATTCTATGTCATATTTTATTGATCTTAGATATTCGAATGTACAGGACGAGCAAGAAATTAAGCTCAACATGGGTAACCTTAGCAGTACCTCATGGTGGAAGCAATTGTGTACATTGACCAAGCGATCTTTCCTGAATATGACTAGGGACATGGGCTACTACTGGCTAAGGATAATATTCTATATAATGGTAGGAATCTCCATTGGCACCCTCTTTTATCATATTGGCACAGCAAACAACTCAATATTGGCTAGAGGAAAGTGTGTATCATTCATTTATGGGTTCATGATCTGTCTGTCATGTGGAGGATTACCATTTTTCATTGAAGAATTGAAGGTATAATAACAATTCCTTTCACTCAAAAAGACAATGTATATATTATATACTTTGTTTTGTATCTAATCACAGTAAAAATCAGGTGTTCTATGGTGAAAGGTCTAAAGGGCATTATGGAGAGGCTGCATTTGTAGTATCAAACATCATATCATCATTCCCTTTCCTTGTTTTAATATCGTTCTCCTCCGGAATAATCATCTACTTCATGGTGCAATTTCATCCGGGTTTATCTAATTGTGCATTTTTCTGTATCAACCTATTCTGCTGCCTATCTGTTGTTGAGTGCTGCATCATGATTGTAGCCTCAGTGGTACCTAATGTGTTGATGGGCTTAGGAACAGGAACCGGTGTAATTGTAAGGAAAAATTTTTCTAATTTCTTAAAATAATAATATTTTTCAGAATTTGGTAATCAATTTATTTGATTGTGGTTGCAGATCTTCTTGATGATGCCATCTCAAATTTTCAGATCATTACCTGACATTCCAAAGGTTTTTTGGCGCTATCCCATGTCTTACCTCAGTTTTGCTGCTTGGGCAGTGCAGGTACAATGTTAAATGTTATGGAATCAAATCAAAACTAAGGCATAATTAAGATGAAGATTCCTAGCACTGTTCTCTCTAACACTCTCTTTCAGATTCATTTTACAATATTTATCTAAAATTTATCAAAAAGCGACAATTTTGATGGATATAACCTCTTATTTAACAACTCCCTCTCTATTTAGTATTTGAAAGTAGTTGAGAAAGTGATGCTAGTATTTCCCAAGTTAAGATTACACAAACACATCATATATGCTTTCCACCTTACATTGATCATGTTGTTTTGAACTACAGGGACAATACAAGAATGACATGCTGGGGGTTGAATTTGATCCTTTGTTGCCAGGAGATTCCAAAGTTAGTGGAGATAAAATCCTAACATTGATATTTGGGGTTCCGTTGGATCATGGCAAATGGTGGGACTTAACAGCGTTGGTTACCTTGTTATTTGTTCACAGACTGGTTCTTTACTTGGTGCTTCGGTTTGTCAAAAAATCAAAATCACCTCAACTATGGTTTTATGTCAAGCAAAGTCTACACTTAGCAAAAAGATGTTCCTTCAATAACAAGACATCTGTCTCCTCTTCCAAAAGACTCGCTCAGTTTCCATTATCTTCGCAAGAGGGTCTTATGTCCCCAAACCTTGCAATGGCAATATAATACTTTGATATTATATGGTGATAAAAATTAGCTGCCAAAATATAAATAATCAATTATTAGTTATGTAATCAATTTACTATCGTGATAGATTGCTGAGTAGACCGGTACATGTACGTGTATGTGGATAAGGAGCATTCCACGACACTCAGTGAACTTAATCATTAATTACTTTAATTAGAGTGGGTTTCCTAGAACCAACATTAATATAATACTTTCATATATGCGGTGATAAAAATTAGTTGCCAAAATATAATTTGTCAATGATTAATTATGTAATCAATTTTCTATCGTGATAGATTACTGAGTTTACCGGTACATTACGTCATTTTGACACATTAGAGCTTTTGTATTATTTAGAGTCATTTGTTTTAATTGAGTAGTTATTGCCGTGTTCTCTTTCTGTTGGGTCGTAGGATTGAGCCTTTCTTGATCGGTTATAACTTTTATTTGTTTTACTTCTTTTCCTTTTTTTTTTTTTTTGTGTTCATTTTGATAAATTAGATAATACGCACAGAATTTTTGATCGATTAAAATTATATATTAAGCCATCTAGTTATAATTAATTTTTCATAAAAATTTTAGTATATTATATAATTAATTAGAATGAAATATCAAATTATATTTCTTAATCTATCTTAAAAAATTAAGAAAGGACCATAATTTGATATGTTATAGGAAATAATAATATCATATTATTTTAGTTTATATATAAGTCTTTTCGAATTCAAGTTAAATTGTACATAATATTTAAACCATTGTACTGACTAGATTTTGATACTAATTAGGGTGGATACGTGGGTTGAAGTTCATGGACCGGCTCATAGATCCTGTGACCTGTGCGGGTTTGGATTAACTTCTTAAGAAAAATTTAGGGATATAGTTCATAAAAGCTCACCCCGCACAATTTGCGGGCTTTGCAGGCAAAACCCGCGGGGTGGGCGGGGTGACCCGCAAGCCAACATTATTTAAAGGCTTGAAATATTGCCTCTCAATCTTCTCGCACGTCGTACCCTCCCAATTTCTGGCTCATTTTCCCTTAATCTTCTCGCACCCTCCTAATCTTTTTTGCCTACGTCAATTCTGCTTCCGCTGTCATTCCGCCAGAACCAGTTCTGCTCCTGCTGTCGTTCCGCCAGAACCAGTCACAATCCTAAACCCTAACGATAACACCATTTTTAGGAAAAGAAGATGAAGATGTGATGATGGAAAAAGAAAAAGCTTCAAAAATGGAATCATTTGTTGGAGATCATTAAAGTTTATGTTATTGACATATTAAGAATTTAAATTTATTGTTAGAGATAATTAAAAATGTATATTATTGACTAATTTTATTAAGAATTTAAGATATGAAATATAACATTTTTGTTAAAATTCCAAAATTTAGCATTTTTTAATTTCTTTTAATTAGTCTGCGAGATAACTCGTTTGACCTACAGGTGGGTGCGGACCACGACTATTTAGCATTGCGAGACGGAGCAAACCAAGCTTTTCATAGATCTATGCGGGTGAGCCTTAAACAGGGCGGGTTACCCACCTCTAATACTAATTATGTAAACGAGAAAAGACTTTATTAAAAGAAGATACGACTTTCTAAATTAGTGATTAAAAAATAAATTTTAATTTTAATATATTATCTCAATTAATTTATAGATTTTCACATTCTAAATTAGCTAGAAAAAGACTTTAAGCGTTTGAGAATTATATCTTTTATAAATTACGGATTTTGAAAATTATCATATCTATAAATAGATAAACTTTCACTTTTATTTATATATATATATATATATATATATATATATATATATATATATATATATATAAAATAGATCTTATCACTTAAAGTGATATGAATATCACACCCCTCAACTTCTAACAATTGTATCAAAAAGTTTTCTGTAACTTGAATCATTTATCATATTGCATATTAGATGTTGAGTGAAAGTACTGAAGAGTAGTTGAAGGTGAGAGGTAATGGCGTGGGACAACAATTTTAATGATATTACCTAAATGCTGACTGCTACTTACCTATGCTAATCAACGTGCTGCTTTTTATATCTACAAGAGTAGAGTTAGCCCCATTTCCTGTAACTTTTTTTTCTATTAGATAGTTATTTTTTAGATTTTTTATTACTTTCATATTTTAATAATTATTTTTATATTTTTATATTATTTTAAAAAATAAATTCAATTTTATGTTTATTTTTATAAAATATTTTGTTTTTATAATATTATCATGATTTATTTTATTTTATTTCAAAAACTAAAACTACAAAATTTATTATCTCTACCAATTTTAATTTAAATAACATATATTTAATCATGCAATTCTAACCCGACCAGCTAATGGTTTAAGTTTAGTAGATATTTAATGAAACGCCATTGTCATGCTTTTACGGAACATGTACTACATAGTTTCTAGTGGTAGGGTTGCTAGTTAATTTGGACACGTTTCGTTCTAGTAAAATAGCTATTTTCTACTATTAATATATTTTAAATATACATAGGTTTAATTAATTTTATATATTCATACTTTTTCAACAAATCAAAGAGAACTCAGGCATTCAAAAGTTTACTCTATATAGACCATGAAATGTCATACATTTTATTCTGATTATGAGCCATCACTCATGGAAGTTGCCATAGTGTGAAACTGTTGAGAAGCAATTGACGGTTAGGGTTGCCAATTAAGAATCTACATCATACACTTATTGCAAATAAACGAGGAAAATATTCACTTCTTATTCCATAAACAAAGGAGTTAGCATCATTGATTTGATACTCCAATTTCAAAATTATCATGTGGCCTATGATAAATGTCTCTTTCGTTAGTTATAGATCTTGCATTGAATCAACTTCACCTGGTAAACCAAGAGTCAAGGAGAAAGTAGGTATGAGAATTCAATCAATGACCCCACACTAGACAAATTCTTAAATATTCATACACTAATGTTATGGGTCGTCATTGTCTCAGTTCATAATAAAACACATCACACTTGGATATACATTTATTATTATTTTATTTTTATTTTTTAAAAATAATAGGAGGTAAATTATTTTATCATTTATTAAATTCAAAGTATTAAAAGAAATGAAATAGACAACCATACGTGATATTCTAATATTATTAATTTATTATGCAATATTATATCTTTCAAAATTAATGGTAATCAAGGTGTTACTCCACATGTAATTGAAGGATACCAAAGAACACACTTAGAAAGTGGTCAAAATAAAAGGGCATGTAAGTGAGTATTTTTCAATTGGAATAATTTTATAATTTTAAGAATTTCTTAATTGTTTTAAAAATATTTACATTTTAAAATTTTACACACTCAATATTATTAATTTTATTTTAATGTATTTATGTTAAAATTTAGTTTTATTTAATTGGAGGAAAAAATTGAATGATCTTACAAACAATCTATTAACTCTATTAGTAAGTCATATATCAATGTTTTAAACACTTACAAATCATTAACTAAAATTTTAATTAATTAACAATGTAAAAATTTTTACATATAAGAAGAAGAATGCATGGACAAATTGCAGTTGCAGTCAAACGTTTACCAATGACACATTTTTCTGGTGCATTGAAGATTCCCCTCACTAAAAGAAAATGACCCATACCCAATTGCCCATCATTTTCACTTCATCATTAATGCACAATTGATAATACAAAAACTGATAGCAGGCAATGGGCGTGCGCCAGAATACATTAAGCTGGAGTAACATTAATTGAATTATGAATGAAATTAAGAAGAAAGAAATAAAAAGTAAAAGAAAATTATTTAAATTAAAAAAAAAAAGGAAAATTGATTAAATGAATAAAAAAGAAAGTAAAAAAATAAATAGATTTTACGTTAATTCAAGAATAATCTTTTATGTTATTATTTTTAACATGAAATCATATTTTCTTGTTATTTAATTTTTGTTATAAAATTTATTTAATTTTTCTTATAAAAATTATTTATTTATTTTTATAAAAATTATTTAATTTTTAATAAACTAAGTTTAAAAAAAAATAAAGAGATTACTTCTTTTCCCATTTCATAAAAATTTAAAAGGGAAAATTTTTTGTGGTGGATTGTAAAAGAAAAAAATCTTATTTCTCAACAATTAAATAAAAAAGAATGGATTTTCTTTCTTCTACCTGCACCCAACATGAAAGGTGAAATTTCAAAGTCACCCTTTATTTAATTTATATCCTTAAAATGCATATATTCTCTATGAAGTGGGTATTCCATAATAGTATACTTGACGGTAACGAAATACTTAATATTTAACAATAACCACAATCACTGCTACAATTAGATAATCTATAATAATAATAATATACACTATTAAAGATTATATAATCCGTAATAGTAAAATTAACTATTGCAAAATGTTTGTTCCAAAATCAAATAATAATTCTAAAATAATTATTTGAGAATAAAATTTAATTTCAAAATAAACTGTTCAGAAGTAATATCCAAACATGAACCTGCATCAATAGAGAAGAAATAAGAAAGGGTATTTCTAGGATTAAAAATTAAAGGATGCAGACAGAAATTGACTGCGTGCAGGGAGGAAATGCCCAAGAGAAAATTTTCTCCACTAAAGTTGGCCCAATAGTGTGTTGGGTATGCATGAGGTGTCATGGACTCATGGGTTCTAATCTCAGGGCAACATTATACACCAAAAGACAGGAAAATTTTAAATTTTTGGGTAAATTACGTGTTTTTCCTTAAATTTTGGTAATTTTTTTAATTTAGTTCTAACATTATTTTTTAATTACTCTTAATTCTTATATTTTTTAGTTATTATATTTTTAATCCCTAAAATGCTTCAAAATCGCAATGTTTGGATTCAAACTAGACCACTGTAGATAAATGTTTAGCCATTTAACAACTAACATCTTTCAAAATGTTATATACAATATACCATATATTATGTTTCATCTAATATATATATATATATATATATATATATGTATGTATGTATGTATATATATCAGTATAATCTATTATTTTATTATAATCCTTTTATATAAATATATTATGATAATTTGATAAAAAAAAAATGGTACTTTTTGAAACACTATTAATTTTTTAAAATATATTATATTTTTTAAATTATGTATTATATTTACGTTTTTATTAAACACGAAAACTTAGAAAAATTTACTCAATAAAAAAAATTAAACATAGTACTTAATAAAACAAGTTATTTAATATACTGAATATATTTTAAATCTTATAGTTTTCAAATTAAGAGAAGACACTTTATATAATTTTAATTTATATAAAAAATTTAATACAGTTTCAAAAAATAATACAAAACACATTTACCAAATTCTATAATGCTTCTATCATTTATTATAATTTTGGTGTTTTAGGAGCCAAACTTGCTTGGTGCATATTCGGATTTACTATTGGTCCACGTTCTCTTTTAATTTCACGTCAAATCGATCACAATATAGAAGCATTAATTGTTTTTTTCTTGAAGCTCGCCAACGCAATGCCAAACACAAAGTTAGTGTGAAAATAAATCCCCTTCTAAATTAAATTCATCGCTATTTACAAGTTACAACAAAATTTGGAATTGCAGCAGATAACACGTTGCACAAATGGGAAATGAGGAATGTTGGAGATCTAAGATTCAATCTATGATTCTGATGCAGGCTGCACATCTGGGACATCGTCAAGAATGAATGGTCCAAGCTTACCAGCTCTGAATAGAGTAAGAAACTTCTTGGATACCATTAATCGCGCTTCTGAAGCCTTGTGAGGTATCTTCAATGCCTTCTGTAGTTCACCAAATTGCAAGTCAACAAGGCTCTCCAAGTCACTCTCATCTTCTACGTTCCCTTTGAACTCTGTTAGAGATGAATAAAGTGCACGCTGAACTTCCGTTACAAGATCCTATCGTATAATAGGAATGGATCAGAGTCAAGAAAAACAACAAAAAAGAAATGTCAGAAATGTGGGTAAGTTCCATCATCACAAACTGTGAGACCAAATGTGAGAAATGTAGGTGGTGTTTGGTTTCAATATTTCCTGTTTTCATTTCCACTGAAAATAGAAAATAGAGGTAAAAACGTGTTTGGTTGATTTTTTTTTTTTAAATGTTTTCATGAAAATATTTTCAAAATTGGGTGAAAAGAAGGGAAACATTGTGGCTCCTTTTCACAGTTTTCATAAAACTGTTTTCAAAAAATGAAAATTGAAGATGAAAACATAAAACAATTCCTCATATCAAACACCACCCTAAGTTTTCATGGTTGCTTAAGATGCAAGACAAATTAGAATTAGAACTAATGAAGAGTCCTTCCAAAATCAAATTGAATCATGTGTGTACTTCCAGACAAAATCAAGTGTCATCTTAAGTTTAACAACACTGCACCCAGTTGCAGTTCAAGGTTTTTGTTACTTTCTAAAAACTTCAAACAGTTTTTCAAATAGATGGGCACCATATGGACCATGATGGTGTACATGATTTTGTTTTTACGCTATCAGTGAAATTCAAATAAATCCACGAAGTAACAACCTAACATCATTCAACAAAAAAGTGATGAAATAACTCAGGATTAAACACCTATGTTACAGTCCAATGTCAAAACATCTAAAGCAAAAAGATTCTCAAAGAAGTGAGCTTAAATCAACTGGAATTGGGAGTTTATACCAAGGTGTGAAAATGTCTAGCATTGGTGATTAAAAGATCATATTTCATAATTCATAGAAAAAAAACTACAGAAGAATGTTCCTTGTTACCTCCACATAGACCAAGTCAGATCTATTTGGCAGATTTCTTCTCTTCAGCTTAAGATTTTTCAGACTATATTCATGGTTTTCCTCAGCTTCATATTCAATCCCATCTAATCTCCTGTTATTTAGGTGCTTCCAGTGATGTGGAGTACCCCGGGTATTCAAAACTGCCAATAAGTATTGAGCAATTCGCTCCTCACCCACTACCGAATCTTTCACAGACCCTGTCAATGCAACAACCAAATTTACATGACAAAATATACCAGGGCATGTGCTACAAAGGATATCATGTTCAGAAACCCAACAGATGGAGATGCCCCACCTAGACCCCTTTAAAGGTAAGTTACATGCCCCATACTCAAAAAGGTCCAAGGAGCTAATGTGAAAATGATACATTCAGATGCCAAAACTGATATGGGCAAATAAATTAATAATCATGTAAGATGTAGGATGAAAATTAAGAACAACTACTATCTACTTAGACGGCTAAAGAAAGAGAAAGTTGATTTAAAAATGACAAAATATGCCACATTCAAAGAACATCTAATTCACAGTCATCCCAAGAAAAGAAAGAATCATGAAAGTTATTAAATTACTCTTAGTGGTTTAAAACAACATAATTTTGTTTTCTTTCAACAAAGTTTTTTGCCCATTGAAAATGCCCAGTTGCCCACCTCAATAGAGTTTCCTTGTCCCAGAGTGCCCTTAATCAACGCCTATTTACATTCAAGAATCAAGAGAACAAAAATCAGCCCTGTGCTTATGTTATCATGAAAATAGTTTAGAACTCAATAATTACTAAATTATTCCTTCCAACAAAAGCATCCACATCAGTTTATCAAATGCAACAAAAAATAGTAAACAATGTGTTTGTAAGAAAAACATATGAACAAAAAAAGACAACACAAATAGAGAACAATATTGCACTGCTACGTTAAAATTTCAATATTCTCGTTATGTTAAAACTTGTAACAAAGTTCAGTCACCAAGACATCAGTAAGAAGTCTCATTCACTTGTTATATATAGAAATAAGAAACAGCAATTAAAGCTCTTATGCTTCATAACAATACCTTTCTTGGTTAACACTATAAGTTAATCCATTTTCAGCCTTTTACAATATACAAATTAACTTGTAGACAAGTGTGAAACCGAGAGGAACAAAAAATCAAATTGATGCATCTATGAAAATTCCAGTTCATAATTCAAAGTCCATAAAAGAGGCCAAAATAGGCTTTGAATGAAACCACGGAAATCAAACATATGGAGATGAAACAAATGCAATTTCAGCACTTACTTTAGCTAACAAAGCAATGGATTCATAATACTAGGTGTCAAATAGATGTAGTACCTGCCAGAGCCAGTTTCAACCCGGTCTCTATGTCTGAGATACTTGGAACCAGAACCCCTGGGGTATCTAGGACATATATGCTTGGTTTATGTGCTATCTGAAACATCGGGTAAAATTCACAGTTTATGAATAGGAACCACCAACTCAAAATAGAAACACATGCCTGACCAATATGGACCTTAAAACAAATATCCTTTTGATTATTATCATTTAAATTACAGTCTATATATATATGTTCTTATTAATGTCTGTGAGCTAAAGGGCAAGCCCTTGTGCAGTAAAGTTGTACGTTAGTAATTGGTTAGTCATGAGCAAGCCTCTTTCCATATGCAAGGGGAAAACTTCGTACAGTTACCCTCCCCCGTACCTTCAAAAAGTGAGAAGCCTCTAACGCAAGGTTAGTCAGTTTTAGTTTTTTATTAATGCCGGTTAGCTAGCAACATACTACATTTCTAAAGCTTCAGTAAACTGCATACAATTTTGCTTAGTTAGGCATGACCACAAAGAAAGAAAAGGTTGAAATAAAAAATAAATCATCATTTTGATCCTTGAAATTGAGAGTCAAGCAATTTAGTCCATGAAAATACAATATATTTATCATTCTAGTCCCTCTACCATTTTGTTCCCTAACTTTTATCACTTATTATCATTGTAGAACCTAATTTAGGGGATTAAAATGGGAGCGATTGGTTATATGAATCAAAATGATGATAAATGGTTAGTTCCAGGGACCATCTCAGAGACTATTTTGCTGTTTTTCATCTTTTAGGAACTAAATTGTGTATACTCACTTTCAAGAACCGAAAATGTTAGTTTACTCAAAAGTAAAAGCACAAGACCTTGAATCCTGCAATATCTTGAGTAACACCGGGCAGTGGACCCACAGCAGCACGCTTCTTCTTCTCCTGCACTATCAAAGATCACCACTTCAATTGAACAACAAAAACCCCCTTTCCAATTCGATGAATGGAATTAAATCAATCAATCACAAACACGCGAAAATCTTACCAGGAAAACGAGACTGCGCAATTTGATGAATGGAATTAATCAACGCAGACTTTCCAACATTAGGAACACCAACCACCATAACAAGCAGCGTAGGTTCCCTCGTAATCACTTCCTTCAACTTAAACTCCACCAACTCCACAAGCTTCTTAACTGAACTCTTGCTATGCGCGTTTATCGCCAAACAATCCTGCTTGCACGTCTCGAAATAACCCTTCCATTTCTGCAACGATGACAACATTACATGGAAGCATTCAAATAAGCAAACAGGTAAACGACAATGAAGGTGGTGATGATTTTCTTACATTCATGATGTTAGGGTTGGCGAGGTCTTTTTTGTTGAGAGCGACGACGCGTCGTTTACCGGAGAGTAGTGGTTGGAGGTCGGAGTTGGCGGAGGAGAGGGGAATGCGAGCGTCACGGACTTCGATGACGAGGTCGGAGAGTTTGAGGCGGTTGCGGATGGCGCGTGTGGCGGCGGCCATGTGCCCCGGGAACCAGTTGATGGTGCCTCCGCCGGCGTTGAAGGCCATGTCTCCGAGACCCAACTTTTTCTTCAACAATCCCTTCAGCCCTGACATTGTTATTCTCTTCTCTTCTTTCGGTTACCTTAGTAGAACAAGTGAATATCGCTACTGCAAGAATTTTAGCCGTTGAAATGAACCTTCTTTGAACAGGCCCAGTAATGGCCCAACGGGTTTCAGGGTCAACCCCAGCCCACAAAGAGAAAGAATAGGTTTTGGCCTTTTCTTCCTACACCTTATTTTTCTATTCGGACACCTTATCAAACATATGAAAAGACTAAAGTGCCCTTACAATTTCCTTTTATGATTAAATATAACATGAAACACATTCATTTACTCTGAGGTTAAGTCTTCCTCTTATATATTGTTTATGTTGCTATTTGGTGAGTAATGGATATAAAGTGAATTTGGCGGCAATAGGTGGAAGTGTGGTAGTATTTGAGTGGACGCGTGGCTCATAAAAGCGGTAAGGTGATGAGTAAAATATTTTTATAAATTTACAAATTACTTGATCCAACATTTCGTGGACTGAATATTCTGGACAAATTTTTAGAATACACCATTTTAAAAGAGAAAGTGGGATTTATGCAAGTCTTTAGGTAATCCTTAATTTTATAGAATGATCATTACGGGAAGTTTACGAAATCTTTTTATTTCTTAAAACGAAGTTTTTTTGTTGTTGAAGATGGAAGCAAGGTGTTTAGGTTTTTGGTATCCGAAGGATAAGGGGGAAAGGCATTTGTAAGCGTAGGAGAAAGAAGAATTTTAAAGACATGTTATGGTTAGAAAAGTGAGTCAGAAGAATTTTAAAGACCTGTTATGGTTAGAAAAGTGAATCATGAGCTTAATCAATCATAAAAATTAGTTTGTAAGGTGAAGATTATTCCTTACTTATATACATATAATAGGTTCTGTCTCTACGCGATATAGGATTTTTCAACACACCCCCTCATGTCAAACGTGACATAGGACACGATAAATCCCACAACAACAAAGAATCTCCTACAATGGGGACAAAGAATCACAAAGAATCCCCTACAATGGGGTGCAAAGGGTCCCCAACAATAGGATATAGAGGGAAGAATCCCGACAATAAAGTACAGAAGGAAGAATCATGACAACGGGATGCAAAGGGAAGAGGGAAGAATCCTTGACAACGGGGTGCAAAGGGTCCTAGGATAGGCTCTAATATCATGTTAGAAATGTGGGTGATGAGCCTAACCTAACCTTACAAATCAGCTTGTAAGGTCGAGTTAGGCCCATTACTTGTATTTCTAACATGGTATCAAAGCATATCCTAGGATCTTTTGCACTCCGTTGTCGGGATTCTTCCATCTTCCCTCTGCACCCCGTTGCGGGGACCCTTTGTGCCCCATTGTCGGGATTGATTGTTAGGATATTGGAACACCGTCTCTACACTTGGTGTGAGGGGTGTGTGTTAGATATCCCACATCGCCTAAAGATAGAGTCTGTTATATATATATATAAGTGAGAAGCAATCTTCACCGTACAAACTGGTTTATAAGGTTGAGTTAGGGTCATCATCCGCATTTCTAACCATTATTAAATATTAGAGAAAAGGAAATGGGAGGGTTAGGAAAAGGAAGATAAATACAAGTGCACAATGATTATTACAAGAGAAAAAAAAATAAGTTGGTAATTTTATATAAGTATATACATTCATGTTTCTTTCAGTGGAAGTATAGTTATTAATTGTAAGATAGGTAGGGGTGGTGTTATTATTGTTGGCAATGTGAGTAGGAATGTTAGGGGTGGTGTTATTATTGTTGGCAATGTGGGTAGGAATGTTATTATTACCATTGTTGAGATATTATATTTTTGGGACACATGAAATTGTTATTAGTAATGTCATTACCTGTAAAATACAATTATCAGATTAAATCTTTGGACAGACGCAAATTCGTCTATTGAATTGTGTTAATTAGAAAAGACGCAAAATGAGTTCAGTCTTACAAGTCCAGTTACCCAGCAAGGTTCCACTAAGAAGAGTATTCTTTAAACCCAACCAGTCTTCGCTAATTACAGATATTATTTGTATACAACTTTCTCAAGATAAACCATATTCTTTGAACCCAACCTCTACAGGCTAAACAAGGTATTCTTTGAACACAACCTCCACAGGATAATAGGTATTCTTTGAACACAACCTCCAGGATAATATAAAGATATTCTTTGAAACACAACCTCCTCAGGCTAAGGGCAACTACAACAGTGGATTTTGTAAGATGTTCTAAAGAAAGGTTATCCTCTACGCAGAGAGAGATTTTACAATGAGTTCTATTCTAAGTTCATGGCGATCGAACTTTTGCTTGAGAGTTTGAGCGAGAGTTGAATATAATTTCTTTGTAGTGCAGTTCGCCAACTTTAACTCGATGTGATGAAGTCCTTTTATAGGCAAGGTCTATGAGGTAGCCGTTAAACTCATCCATAAGACCGTTGTCCTTTTTCTTGAAGTCTTCAAACGTGTGACAGAGATCAATCAGAATAATCAATGTTTGCACAACGAAGTCAATGCATGTTCAAGCTTTTTCTAACTTGATCAAAGACATCATCAAAAAGTAAGATTTGCTTTTTCAGGCTTTCGTCTATGCTCATTAATGATTCGTGTGATCATTCTTTCGTTTGCATCTGATGTCTCTTCAGTCTGATCATTCTTCTTCTGTTTGCATCTTATGCCTCTTCGGTCTAATCACAGTACACATGGCGAAAGAAGCAGTAGCCGAAAAGCGGAGCAATTTTTACGGAGGGAGATAGAAGTAAAGAGGAAATTAATTCTCTACCTGTAACGGTTACTTTTCCCAACTATTGGAAATTAATTACTCTTTTTCTCTGGAAAACTACCCTGTATCGCCTCCTATTAAAGTAAAATAAGGTGGACCCATGAAAATTACAATAAATATGACCAACAACTAATTACAAAATAAATATTTTTTACAATTCTAATAATTAATTCAGAATTTAAATAATTTTTTTTCTATTAAAAAGTTTAACTAACTAACATGAATACTAAAAAATATTCTAATAACGTAAAAAAAAATTAAATAAACTTCAAAAATTAATTAATAATAATAATATAATAACAGTAACTATAACGAAAAATTAAAATAACAATAAAAGTTAACAATAATAACAAAATTAGAATAACGGGAACACAATAAAATTAACTAATAAAAAAATTGTTTAAAACTATTTCTAAAACTAAGAACTTAATTAAATTTAAAAAAATTAAATTTAAATACTAACCTGGACAATACTACATGCAACCACAAAATTTAGTTTGAAGGTGGGGGAGAAGTCGAAAAAACAGTAGCAGAAAGACGAGAAAAATTAGCAGTTTTAATGGAGAAAAAAAAAATAAATTGAAAAATTTGTAGAGGATGGAATCACAACAGTCAATTTTTGTTACATGTAATAAATGTTTTGAAAATGAACGACAGCGCATTTGACTGGTCAACTGAGGGGACGCATTACATATTTAATTGGTCCACGTGATTGTTTTTTTTTTACTTCTAGAAATCATTATCCTTCCAACTTCAGTCATTCAGCAGAAGATACCAACGTGACCCCACGTACAATCTCATTTATGTAAATTGTTTGAAAATAATTTTTTTTTTTAATTTTTTCATCCAAACAAACCCGAGTTGATTTTTTTTTGCCTTGAATGGATGTATCAAATGACTTGAATCAATATTAATATATCCTTATGATATGTGTTAGAAATCCTCCATTTCCTCCTCCTCCTATTATACATCACCATATCACCCTAATATAAGGTAATCCTTAACATTATCATCTCACTTACATTTACATTTATAGAAACTTTGTCCGGTAGTCTCCTAAATTCTATTTTATTGTTATACAAATTTTTGCTACATGAAACTTAGAATCATCAACCATGACTATCTCAATGTATAATTTTATTTCAAACATATCTCTTCTTGCTGCCCTTTAGTTGCAATTAAAATGTGTATATCTTCATTATAATATATTTATTAGAAACTAGAAATCTTGAAATAATTAACGAAATAACTCCATTTAGTTAAAATTTTAATTTCTAATTAACCCCTTTATAAATCATAGAGAGTTACACCACAGTTAATTTGGATAATTTTTATAGTAACTTCAGAAAGTACACCATGTCATCTTCGTACATCCTTTTATTGTAATATATAAATATTATAATTGAAGTTATATTTTACTCCTACAAACATTAAAATAAATGAATGTTGAAATTAATTATTTAATAAATAATATTAATATAAATAATTGATATTAGTAAAAAAAAATTCACGACAAAATTTAATAATCAGAATGTGAATGGTTAAAAAAAAAATGTCTAAACTTACTAATAATATTGAAGAAATCCCTTGTAATGATTTTAAGTTTTATCCTTCAATCTTCACACAAGCCCTTCCAATGCTTTTAGTTGAACAAATATAAACAATTGTGACACATAACTTGGATGATATATCTGTACTCACGATACGGTGCTTCAATGTTTTTTCTCTTGTAATAACAGTAAGTGCTTGAGTGACAAGGGATATAATGAGATTTCATTGATAAGATGTATTTCCATGGAATGAGAATGAAATTTCTATTTTGGCGGGTATATAATTCCCATGAGATTATAATAGTTTTGGAAATATACTTATAATCTTCTTTTAAATTTGGAATTAACATATTCTTCTCTATTATTCTCAATGATAAGTTTTTGTTCCCCAAAATAAACACTCAATTAGTTTTCTTTTTTTATCTTCCATTCTTTGAGAAAATAAGAAAAACATTTTTTATAAAAGAAAAAAAATTACCACAACGAGTATCTTTACATTCTTATTAGTCATTCAAACAACTTTTGTACGTAATTAGAGTAAATTATCTGTCATATTCATTTTGATATTAAAAAATAGCAAACAATTCTCCATTTTTATTATGACAACTTAAAATTTTATTATTATTATAATTCTTAATTTCTATGTTCTTTTATGATCTTACTCCTTATCTAGATAACCATAGGTCAAAATCACCGACAAAATTAAAATTAAGAAATTTATTATTTTATATTTTGAATGTCAATGACTAATATTAGTTTTTTATACACATTTTCAATAAGAGATTGAATCTAAAGCATTTTTAAAACACTTAATTATGGTATATTTAAGGTTTTTTTTAAAAAGAAAATGTCTTAAATATAAATTTTTACATTGTTTCCCCCTAAAACGAGGATTTCATTTATATGCACCATTTAAACTTTAACCGCATACTTAAAAAGTTAAAGTTCATATTCATTCGAATCAATTACATGTTTAATAGAGTTGCATGTAATGAAACACATGAAATAAAATTAGATTATAAATATATAAAAAAAAAACTATTTCAATTTCACATTTTTTTATGAGTCTTGATATTCCATTACATCTCCGCGTGCGAATCAGTTTAAAACCTATTTAACTTTCATAGTAAAACAACTATCTATTTAATTCTAATAAATGTTGATTTTGGATTTGAGATAATAAATGTTCAAAAAATTCCTTGCAGATATACTATAAAATTAACTGCACAAAATTGACCCTTTTAGCAATATATTAATATTGTATTTTTAAAAAAAAAATAGTTTGTTAATCATATAAGATATAAGAAAAATATTTAATTCATGTAATTAATTATAAGAAAAAGATTCTTAGTGTAAAATAATTGTACATTATTATTTAATTATAAACCATCAATTTATAAATTTCATTTAAAGTTATATCGACAAGTAATCACCTTTAACTTCAATTAATCATTAATAAATTATATAAAACTTTTAAATTGAAATAAATATAAAATTAAAAAACATGTGTACTAATAAGAAATATATTTATCGACCATGTAAGCATACTTCTCATAGAGAAGGGAAAGAGAGTCCATCATATTTAGTATATTGTTGGGATTTCATTAAAAGGTATTGAAAGTTTTTGGAGAACAAACTTCTTTGTATTTTCTTTTTTGACTATGAAGTTACTTTTGGAAAAACAAGAACAACATTTCAAAATGTATAATAATAACATTATTTTTCTATTAATTATAAATACAGTAAATAGTTAAGGTTTACTTACCAGTAAAGTTATGTACAAAGTTGTTAGGTCAAAATAAAAAATCATAATGAGAACAGTATCTCAATTAATGTTTAATAGCATAGAAAAAGTCTCATTCTACTCTCATTTTATTACAATTACTTCAAAATTAATAATTAAATATACTTTATAATACCCAGACAAATTTAGAATCATTAATATTTTGACCAATTCAACCCGAAAATACATATCTGCAAGATTTTATTTCCACATAACTACACTTTTTGGTATTAATTAAATTTCCATATAAATACGCACAAATTTTGACCTGATTTTGAGTATTTTTCCGAGAAGGATCTGCACCGTTCGATGCGTTGACTCAGTATGCAAAACGGACGGAACATAAACGCTTCGTGGACCCCAAAACGTGGCCTACCCATTTGAATTCAAAATGAAAGTTAACGTTACGATTCCGTAGCTGAGGTTCGGAGCCCGAAGCTAACCCCACTCACTGTTTTCCAAACCAAAGCAAAAGCCTCATTTCTATTTTCTAACTCCAGAAAACCACTACTACTCTACTCTTTCTAACTTTTCTGGGTTTCTTTCTGAGTCTTTTGTAAAAGGCCCACATAGAAAAAGATCAGTTTTTTGGGTTTCTCTTCTCTGGTTCTTCAACTTTGGTATGTGTTATGGTTTCTTGAACAAAAATGCCATCTTGGGTTGTGTCTTGTTTTGTGTGATCATGTTGTTATTCACTCTCATTTTTTTTGACAACCATTCAGGAACCAAGTTTTGGTGTTCTTTTTATTAATCATGGAGAATGGTTCAAGAAATAGGACTCGCGATTTCAACATGGCTTCTAGAAAAGCTGAAGAAGCGGGTCAGTTTTTGTTTTCTTTAGTCATTCTTATAAGGATTCACTTTTGTGTTTGATTTTGTTTTACAATATGTGAACTTGTTATGCTTAATCATAATGATGAGGAAAAAGTTCCTTTTTTTTTAAAAAAAAAAAAAAACTTTCATTTCCATGTTTCTGTGCTATTGGTTCAGTCTGATAGAATGTTAAAGTATATAACTTGTGCAGCATGGAGACGCTATGAGGCAACTCAGTGGCTAGAAAGCCAAGTGGGTCCTCTGGGTATATCAAACCAACCATCAGAGAGAGAACTCATTTCTTGCCTAAGAAATGGTCTGATTCTTTGCAATGCCATTAACAAGATTCATCCAGGAGCAGTGCCTAAAGTACTACATTACAATCTTATATTTATGATTTTTGTTTACTTAATATATTTTTAATTGAATTGAATGATCGATTTATACACTCTTTTTCTGGCTGCAAATTGCTTATACCACTTTTTTTGTGATGTTTTTTTTAAGGTTGTGGTTGTGGATAGTGAGACTCCTTCACAATCACTTACTTGGGATTCACAGCCTTTGCCTGCATATCAGTATTTTGAAAATGTACGCAACTTTTTGGTTGCAATGGAAAAATTAAACCTTCCGGCTTTTGAAGCTTCTGATCTTGAAAGGGTATGCTATTTAAAGCTTTCACCACATCTTACATATGCATGTCCAAATACCCCGCCACAGTTCTTGTCTTGTGTATTAGAAATTGGTGCAATATAAAATAGAAAGAAAAGAAGTTTTTGCATCGGTAATTTTGCGTCAAGCGGTTGATTATAGAGATGAGTATGTGTGAACAGTATGTTGGTTATTTATTTATTTTCAGGATACAATAGAGATGGGATCAGCAGCAAAAGTGGTTGATTGCATTTTGGCACTTAAATTGTTTCAAGAACTGAAGCAGATGAACAATCAGAAAGGAACCATTAAATACGTAAAATCTCCTTTGCCTATGCAATCAATCAGTAGAATGCATCCAAGAGCTTCAGCTGCATTTGCATCGGATGCTTGCAGGCACTTGGATTTGTCTGCCACATTGGAAAAAGCACCTCCTGTTGAGAGTAATATTCCAAAACGAGAAGGTGTAACCCCTTAATCTTGTTAATATATTTGTATGATCTGGTTTGGTTCTGTGAGCTGATGGCTAGTTGCATAGGATAGTGTGAACTACTGGAGTTTGCCAGTTGTTGCCATCACTTACGAGGAAAATCAGTTTGAAATGATGGTTCTTGATATGGTTTTTCTAAATTTTCTCTTAATAATTATTCATTATTCATATCATAACATTACATGAGAATTGTTTGAAAAAGAAACTAATTATATAACTGGAGTTTTTCAAGGCTTAAACTACATGAACAAGAGGCTGATGTGTTTTCTTCTCGTGTCTGTCTTTTGAGCTAATTTACTTTAAGCACTGTAAAACTCCAACATATCATTCATCTCTTACTGTTAGGAAAGAAAGAAAATGTTATTCTACTTGATGACTAAAAGAACATATATTTTGTTTTGATAGCATTTGATCAGTCAATTGTTGTTTTATTGTAGTTTATCTATTTAGACTTTGATAATCTGTCCCTGTATTCTCTCATTCATTTGGATAATTCATAATTGTATTTTTCTTGCTACTAACTTCATTAGATGCAGCAGAAATTGTGGAACTACTTGTCAAGCAACTGGTTGACCGTATGTTTGATGCCAAAGAAAATATTGATGGAAACATCATTGCTTCTCTTCGCAATGAACACCTGGCAGGGGTAAGTTGTAATTATATAAACAAATAAGTTCACTTAAAATTAGAATCAGGCTAAGGAGTGCATAAACAACACTTGTTAAGGAATCAAAAAATTAAAAATATTTAACAGAAATACAAGTATATCATTTAATTAAATACATTACAAATTCAAGGGTTTTACTTTTTTTCATTTAATATTTTCCATTTTTTGAATGCTTAGCCAGTGTTTTGGTTGGCATGTATCTTTAAGTTAACATGTTGAGATAAGAAATATATTGATTGGTCATTTAGTGCTTTATCACCCGCCTAACTTTTGTCTTTACTACAGGATCCAATGAAGGTACTTAATCAGATAATGGCATGTTGTAATGGGGAGCAACCTCTTACAAGGTTCTGTGAGGTTAGTTTGAGTATATCAGATGTATGTTAATTCTTAATGAGACATATTGTTGTGATCTTGTAGCAAACTACGTGGGATTAAGATAAATATTTGAAAATAATCATACTTGATTTCTTAAACCTCAAGAACCAGTATTGTGGTCAAAATGAATTTATCCTCTGCCTCAAAATCCCACATGTAGCTGCCATTATTATAGCCAACTTGACAGCCATGTGAAAAGACAACCAAAATGTGCTTTTATATTTACATAGGCTTCTTTGTTCATTTCATTGTTTTTTTGTCTTGCTAGCTTCTTATTCTATTTTGATGACACTTATTTTGAATAGAACAATTTCATGTATTATTGTCAATATTTTCTTTCTTTGTCTAAACTTTTGCTAACACAGCTGCCATTTTTATTGAAGGGTATTGTAAAGGAAAACAGTAGCTTACCACCTCTTTCCACTTCCATGCTATCAGATACTTTATCTGCACCTGACGATTCTAAGGTACTTTTGTTTTTTCTGTAATATTATTATTTCATACTGGAATATCTACAAAATGAATATCTGAAAAGGAATTAAATTGATTATCATAGTCTGACATGTTAATGTGCTTTCCCTATTATTTCCCCGTTGTGAAATATTGGATTTTAATTTGATCAAGTTACATTTCATACAGTCTTGTAAAGCTTGCCCCGGAAAGTGCAAGTGCAATCGGCAGCATCTTATAGACATGCAGGAAAAAGAACTTAAGGTAGGCATTTGTGCAGTTTGTTTGCACTTTAACCAATGCATTAAAATTGTTTTATTTTGAAATTGAAAGTTTGGTTGAGGATGGGGGAACTAGTTTAACAACCAAGAAAAGGTTATACATTATCACATTTGTATCTCACCAAAACGTCAATTTCTCTCTGTTGCATATATGTTGTTTATGTTCACTTATAGTTTATGTTATGGAGTTCTTCACATGAAGCACAATAGGTATGCAATAAACAAGAGTTACATTTAATGGAATAAACTCGTTACCCTAATGATCAAAGAAATATAGAGAGGATTGTCCTTTTGATGCAGGGCCTTACAAATCTTGTTGTTTCTTATATTCTGTTCCAAACATTCACTGGAACCTAAAGGATAGTATTGAGATAATTCTGTTACCAAAGTATATATCTTTGGTAGAATGCATGACACAGACAGCAACTGGGGTCTGCTGAATTTATTGAGATAATTTTTGTAAAATCGTGCTTTTTTTTTATCCAGAATCTCAAGGCTCTGAAGTTGAAAATTAAGAAAGAGTTTCAAGAGATGCAGTCACAGTTTCAAGGCTTTTTTAATGATATTGGTATGTAGAACTGTTAATTTTGCCCGTTTCTTGATTTTTAACATCATTGTTGGAAAAATGAGATATAGTTTTTTTTATTTACTTTGAATGGTTATATCTCATAACTTTTAAAGGGGATGCCAAGTTGTTTGAGTTGAAGAAATGTATTGTTGTTTCAAAAGAAGATTTTCTTTTGTGTGCCTGGTTTATATAATGATCGCATTTATCTTTGAAGACTCTTGATAATCTGGTGTTGTGTTGCTTCATGAATTCAGGAAGTCAAATACAGGACATGTCAACTAAGGCTCTTGGATATTCCAGAGTAGTAGAAGAAAATAGAAAACTATACAACATGGTCCAAGATTTGAAAGGTTGATGTACTCTTAGTTTTGATCATGTTTAATTTATATGTCACTTTCTTTTAGTCTTGACCGCTGGTTAGTTCTGTATTCAGGTAATATTCGAGTTTACTGCAGAATCAGACCCTCATTCCGGGCTGAATCAAAGAATGTGGTTGATTTCATCGGGGAAGACGGTTCTTTATTCATTTTGGATCCAACAAAAATACTAAAAGATGGAAGGAAACTTTTTCAGTTTAATAGAGTTTTTGGTCCAACAGCTGGCCAAGGTAGAGTTCAACAAGTCAATAGTACTGAATTTGTGCACCGATTCAATTACCGTTTTCTCTTTCTCACCTTCTCTTTGCTGAGATTTACTGTTTATACTCAGGTGATGTTTACAAGGATACTCAACCTTTAATTAGATCTGTGATGGATGGGTACAATGTTTGTATTTTTGCTTATGGTCAAACTGGATCCGGGAAGACTTACACCATGGTAAGATACTTGATATATTTCGACTTCAGTTGTGTGATGGATATTTTGTTTAAATTTATCTTTAAAGAAGAAAATTCAAGATAAAATTTGCAATTCAGATAAGAAACTAAGAAAGATACACTATAATTGCACTATTATCTTGTCCATTGGCCAAAGCAAGAATCGGCAATGATTTTTTATTATATTTGCCAACTGAAAACTGGGATGTTTCCATCTAATATTTTTTTCATTTTTGCTGTAGAGTGGTCCTTCAGGTGGAACATCTAAGGATTTGGGAATCAATTATCTGGCTCTAAATGATCTGTTTCAAATGTCTAATGAAAGGAGGGACAACATTAACTATGATATTTATGTCCAAATGGTTGAAATTTACAACGAACAAGTTAGAGACCTACTTGCAGAGGACAAAACAGACAACAAATATCCTTTTAAATGAATTATTCCATAGGGTCAGCAACATTTTGACACTGTTCTGAAGAGAAAGCATTATTATTTCTAGTCTGTTGTTCTTACAATTTGTAATTTTTTTTGTCTCCTTAACTAACCTCAAATTAGAAATCCGGAGCTGCAATGATGATGGGTTGAGCCTTCCTGACGCCACATTGCGTTCAGTGAAGTCTACAACTGATGTTATGACCCTCATGAAACTTGGTGAGATTAACCGTGCTGTCAGTTCAACAGCAATGAACAATAGGAGTAGTCGATCCCACAGGTGAATTTTTGCTTTTCCGGTAACTGCATTTTCTTATATAAAGTACTTGAGTCTATTTTGGGCACTGATAAGGCTGCTCAACATGTCTCAGTGTGCTTACTGTGCATGTTCATGGCAAAGATACATCTGGGAGCTCCATCCGCAGTTGCCTCCATTTAGTAGACTTAGCGGGAAGTGAACGTGTAGACAAGTCTGAAGTTACGGGGGAAAGACTAAAGGAAGCACAATATATTAACAAGTCTCTTTCCTGTTTGGGAGATGTGATCACAGCCCTGGCTCAAAAGAATTCTCACATCCCTTATAGGAACAGCAAACTCACACTTCTTTTGCAGGACTCCTTAGGTACATGCAGTGTCCTATCATTTTCATTATTCTCTCTTCCAGCTTTTTCTCCTGTAGAATTCCAATTCTCATTTTTACGCCATCTGATTAGACCCTATCTTGATTTTTAATCATATGACAATGTGTTGTTAATAAATGTTGTTTTCTCTTGGAAATTCTTGCATTAGGTGGGCATGCTAAAACATTGATGTTTGCTCATGTAAGTCCGGAAGCAGATTCATTTGGTGAAACAGTAAGTACACTAAAGTTTGCTCAGCGGGTTTCCACAGTGGAACTGGGGGCAGCCCATTTGAACAAAGAAAGCAGTGAGGTTATGCAACTTAAAGAACAGGTTAGAATGTCCACTTAATGGCACCACATTTGGTTACTTCCATGCATGGCTGACTTAACTTTTCTTTAGCCTGAAAATTGGACAATCCCTCAGTGTCATAGCCATATTTAAACTCAAATGAAGTTGAACTGATCCGGTTTTCCTCTTTTTTATTGAATATTAGGTTGAGAACCTTAAGATTGCATTGGCAACCAAGGAAGCTCAGAGAGCAATGTACAATAGAATTAAAGAACCACATACTCCAGTAGAGAAACCAACTCTGGTGTCTGAGAAAACTCCACTGCGCAATCGAAGACTTAGCATTGAGAACTGCAGCACTGTGAAACCTGATAGATCTGGAGCCAAATCACCACCTGTGTTACCTCGTTCGAGAAGATTAAGTTTGGAAGGTTCAAAACCTATCAAGAAAGACATTGTGCAACCAAACGTATCAGATGACGTAAGCAAAGCTTTACAGTATGAGCCAATGTCTCTTCCAAAATATCGCCCTGCACAAGATCCAGAATCAGTGTCAAAACTAAACAGCCAGTTCAGTAGTGGCAATTCCAGGTCAGAGTTGCACACCAGAGCTCCTCGAAGTCCTACAAGCATTTCCTATCAAAAGAAATCGATAAAAGTAAATGGTGGGATGCAAGTTCACCCTCTTAGACTGCCTCAAACACCTGAACCACTTGTGCTGGATGGAAATGATGCACATGGCACTAAGGTGATGAGTAGCACAAATGGAAAAGGATCCCAGATAAGAAGATCCTTGAGAACAATAGGGAAACTGATCAATGGGGGCCCTGATAAGAGGTGCGTTTAAACGAATTGAGATTTCTTCTATAAACTAAAAAACCAACTTATGGACCTCAGCTTTAGGAGAAGTTAGATGAGAAATCTTCTGTAAAAGTTAAGTACATAAGTTGATTTTAGCTTGCAGAGGGGAAGTTCAATTCATTTTGCCTTATTTTCTTTCTTCTCCTATGATTGCTTATGCAAAAGTTTATCCAAACAGTCTTAATTATGGTGTTGTAAACTTTTCATATTGATGGTGATGCAATGTTTTACTCAAATCTTGTTTATCCAAAATATGCAGGACTCAACAAGCTAGTGTTGAAGTTAAGTCACCCATCAGGGGCACTGGATATGCAAGTCATGTAAAGTCACCAATTTCAGCTGCTGAGAAGACAAAAAGGAGAAAATCTCTAACGGGGATTCAACCACCGCCACTGCCAAACTCACGTAGATCTTCACTTGGAGGGAAGCCAGCAGTAGTAGCATGTAAGTTAAACTTGTAGAACTGCCATTTCCCATTTCTCAAGTGATATGAAACATAGATATCCATGATGCTGTTATTCAATAATATGTACATTACTAAATCCATTGTGTCATATCTGAAGATGACAAGGACACAAATGCTAGAACACCTCCTCCTGCTGCTAACTCTGACGCCAAGACTGCAAAAAGGTGGCTATAGAACCTGCGCCAGTGGTGCTTCGACTCGAAGCACGCCAACATTGTTGACTTAGTTTAGGACAGGCTCCACATTGGTAGGAGATATTTTTGGTTTTTAGATCAAGTACATTGTACAAAAATGGCCAAAAAATATATGTAGATACTAATTTTTATATTTCAATGATGCATTCTTGTAATTATAAAATCAAGATCCTAAACTCAAAATCAAATAAAAGATTTGATAAAACCTGTGTACAGTTTCTTAGATGATTTTTTTTTTTTACCATTTAGAGTTTAATGTGCTTAAAATGATTATGCAAAATACTGGCATGATAGTTGTACACAAGATTTTTCTTTAAAAATTTTAAACTTCATATATGCAATTAGAACGGTCTAGATGGGTAGCCTCGATCTGAACAATGACCTACTTAAAATGTATAAAATTATCAATTTATCTCACTGATTTGGTGAGTCTCTATCTTATTTTTCCGGCTAATTGATCCTTTAAAGTCATTTTTAAAATTTTTTTACGTAAATAAGTTTCTTTCAAAAATATTTATTAGGTGGGTCTGTATTGAGTCAAAAGCGTTAAGGGAAGAAAAAGCTGTACACGTTTAAGAAGTTTCTACTAGGCTGTACATGTTTTTGTGAAGTCAGTAAATTTAAAAAAAATGCATAAATAGTTGAAAACAGTAATTAAGAGACGTAAAAAAAAGTTATTATTAAAAAAATATTATTAAAACAGGGTTTAAAGAATAAAAAAGGATATATTAATTTAAGATGCGATTACCATATTCGAGGAAGAATAGATTTAAAAAATAAAAAAAAATATTAATTTAAAAGCATTTTCTTTCCTAACATCTCCTTGCGTTTTCTTCTCCAACACCTTTAACTCAAAACAGATTCCTTATCATAAATACTTTTAAAATAAATTCATTAACATAATTTTTTTTTTAAAATAACCTTAAAGAGTCAATTAGCCTATTTTTCTGTTTGTCCTACAGTAGATTAGGCTCAACTACCTGCAACCCTGTAAAATTAATTAAAATAGTAAAAACATTAAAAAATTTAATTAATTTATACAATTTTTCTTGATTAATTAGTTTTAAAACTAATAACTTCTTTTTTATATATATATATATATATATATGGGCGGAGCAACATGTAACGTTGGGTAGTTTCCCACAAAAAGTTTTAATTTTTTTTTCATAAGTATATAATAATAAATAATAATAATTTATATATTAATAATAATTATAATATATATAAAAAACTTAAATAATTGTAATTATAGTTTTATAATTTTAAATGAAATTATAATTATATTATTTCTAAAATAATTATTTTAAATAATAATTATAATATATGTAAATAAAAATTAATTATATATATAAATAATAATTTATAATAATAAATAATATATATAATAATAATAACAATAATAATAAAAAAATTTAATTTTTAACGTTTTTCCATTTTTAATTTATAATTATATATCTATTTTTAAAATCATACATATTTAAAACTTCTATTTAAATATTTTTTTAGTTTTAAAATTTTTATTATTCATCTTCCTATCTAAATGACTTTTACTTTTAACATTTTTAATATTCATATTCGTATTTAAATAAATTTTAGTTTTAAAATTTTAAATATTCATCTTCCTATTTAAATGACTTTTAGTTTTAAAATTTTTAATATTTATCTTTAATTTTAAATTCTCATCTAAATGATTTCTAATTTTAAATTTTTTAATATTCATTTTTAATTTGAAAATTTTACTTCCATATTATATATTTATTTAAGAAATTATTGATTATAATAACAATTTTTAACCATTAATAAAGTATTTTTTGTTATCTTACACATAAATTATAACTAAATAAACTAAAATAAATTTATCATATTTTTAAAAAAGTACACCATCTCATTTTAAAGAAATTAAATAAAAAATGTAAAAAATAATAAAATAAAATGAAAAAGTGAAATGAAAAAATAAAATAAAAATTGAAATAAAAAATGATAAAATTAAATTAAATTAAAATAATAAAAAAATTAACCTTTCTTACCCTTAAATTTTAACTCCTAATTATAATTTTTAATTGGTATGATCAATGTATAATACTTAAAAGCTTATGAATATATATTAAAAATATTATTGTGTTGTTAATGAATTTATGTATAGAATATAAATAATAAAATTAAAATGAAAAAAAAAAAAAAAAAAAATTAAATAAAAATGAAAAATAAGTTTTGCCCCGCTAATGTTTGAGTCTGGCTCCGCCCATATATATATATATATATATATATATATATATATATATTAAAATATTTATTTAAATTCAAATATAAGTTTAATAACTTTTAATAAACTTCGGAGTTGGAAATTGATATTTGAGTCGGGTTATGAAATTAGGCTTTTGCATGGCTGAATAACATGAAAGTCAAATCAATGTTTGGATTAAATCAAAGTCACTTAGGTTGAGACATTTTCTTTTGCCATTAATATAAGATGTAAATTTATATTTTATTTTATATTTGTTCACTTATTCAAGCTGCTCTAGTTCATCCTTTTATAGCTAAAATCATGGACATAAAAAATGTTTATCAACTTAAGTTATAAATTAAATTTATAGTATCATAGTTATTGAAACAAGTATGGTGTGCAAGTGTTGTACGCAGAGTGGAGCCTAATTCCATATGCCCACATGGTCGAGTCTTGGGCAAAGGCCATTTCCCAATTCCTATGCGACCAAATCACATGATGGTTCAAGTCTTGAAGATAAGACATCTTGTGAAACTCTGAATTGGACCATTGCCTATTTTCTACAATGGCTTTAATTGTTGCATAACATCAATCATCCCTTCAATTCAGTAGTAAGTATAAAAGATAGATATTATATAAAAGGGAAATGCGCGGAACTATCAGTATTGGTTGGGTAAATTATTTTTCTTCTATATACCTTGTATCACTACGATAGCATATAATAATTTATCTTGAAAATCTATTTTAAAAATTATGAAAAAAAACTACAATTGTGTTTAAAATACTCTCAACTTTTACTTTGGTTGAAAAGATGAGAATGCAAAAATCCATTTGACATACAATTTTAATGGTTAGATATCAAAATGAGCTTTCGATAAAATAATACATGGATAAATTTGTATTTTAATATACAATGTTTATAGTTTGTTCCAAATTGTTCCAAAGCAACTGACTAAACGACATGGTTAAGAAACTCTTAAATCCGGATAATTGTGTGCTTCTAATATTAATTAGACTGCAAATTCTATATTAATTTTAAGGTTAAATATGCATTTAGTTCCTAAAGTTTTCCATAATTTGTTTCTTAGTCAAAATTTAAATTTATTTTAGACATTAGACCTTTTCAATATTTTATTGCTAATCACTGAATAAATTTTAATTGGTTTTAATATCTGAACATTTGGTTAATCCTATTTATCACGTCAAATGTTTTTTGTCACTAAATATTTCTTACAATAACTCTAAAGGATTGATGTAATAATTATTCAAGTATTAAAATCAATCAAAAAGATTAGAAATTAAAAAATAAATCAAAATTAAATTTAGAAACAAGAATAAAATATTGAAAACATTTAACAACTGAAAACATATCTAACCTAAAATTTTATAACAATAAAAATGATGATATGATATGATATATCTATGGTAGTGTAGTGTGGCGAGAATACGTGTAGCGTGCTACCCCTTCATAGATTATAACCGTTAGTGGTCCCCAGTGAATCTGATTAACATGTCACATGTCCACAATGGACTTGCCATACTGAGATCCAATAATGGCAGCAACAGAAGAATCATCACATGCACAATGCAAGTACACAATCCTCGAGGATAACATTGGCACCATTCAGAAATTTCATGTATGGGTTCCAAAAACATAGTTTGCTTGTTAGTACAAAATTGTTCTGATTCACTTCTTAAACACTTTAAGCAAAGCACCTTCTACCTATAGCATAATTAGATTGAAAGTTTTGCATATTCTCCTCATAAATTAACGTCTCAGATAATTAGCGTGAGAATTTATAAAAACTTCACTAGGCCATTTCAATTCATTTTGCTTTAGGTTCGACCCCCTCCACTTAACGTACATGGCCCTGATGGCAGTGTCAGATTTTAACTACATAGCAAAAGGTTGCAGCTTTGCACTGTTGTTAAGTGCTTTCTTGGATTCCTATGTGCCCTTTATTTCTTTTTAATTTAGAAAATGGAAATAATGTAAGGATCTCTTTGTTAAGAAATTAAAAATAAATAATTTATAAATTAAAAATAAATGTAAAGAAAGATAATTAAACAGTAATTCTAGTTAAAAAATTCCTTTTAATTTCGGATCGATTATTTATCTTAATTTAATAACAATAACTTACTCTAGATGTTCAATATTTTTGGTCACACGGCAGTGACATGTGAATCTGAAAAAAGAACACGTAAGTCAAAGCCTCAATATTTAGGTGCGAAAGGAACATGCATTGGCCTACCCAAGAAGAAACCACCAAAAATAAATTCTTAAGTTTGTTCAAAGAATTGTTAATTGATTGGACTTAGAACGAAAAAGAAAGAAAAGATTTGCTCCTTTCAATCAAATACTACATTAGTAGTTAGGTAAAGTGCACGATCAACTTTAACTTCAATAAAATTTGAAACCTCCAACATTGGATAATTGAATCTGAAGTGAACATTTTATTTTATTGAGAAGTGAACATCGTTACACAAATTGCTTTTCAAACCAAAAACTGTGGGAATCACTAGGTGCAGCTTACTTACACATCCTAATATACATTTTTCTAAATGCTTACTGTACAAAACATATGTCACTATGAACTTTTCAGGCTGTCTTTATATGCATAAGAATGTTCAAGACTTTTTAAGAATACAATTTTTACATATTAAAGAATGAATGTAAATCAAACCATTGAAATTCACATTGGTTGGTGTTGGAGACTGAGTTTTGATTTGGAGAGTGTATGCTCATAAGCTCTTTGTAACCTTTTTCTGAATCTTCTGAGGTCTAACATGACATTTTGGCTGTCAAGATAGATCTTCTTTGTGTATTCCCACCCCTTCTTGTTAATGCTTGTTGGGTCTCTTAGAATAGGATCATTTTTATCATATTTCTCATACAAAGTGCTCTCTCTAGGGTGAATTTCATATCCAATGTATTTCAAGCCAAGCTTCTTAGCAGGTTCCCCATAATAAGTTTCTGCAGCCCATGTGGTACCAAGAGGAACCACTTGAATGAACACAGAACCAGGTCTTAGGAACATAAAATGTGTCATAGCTGCTCCATGAACACCAATCATGACATCACTTGCATTAAGAGTCCTATAAACCTTTGCCAATTCTGTTGTTCTGTCAGGCCTCAAAACTTGCACCAAAAACCCAATATCCTTTGCCATCTTCACAAGCAAATTCTCATTAGTGATAGCTCTTGATCCACTTCTAGAGAGAATAACCAACTTAGGCTTCTTCATTGAATTTTCTTGCAATTTTTGCTTAATATACACTTGTTGTGAGGCTTCTGATGATGTAGGAGATGAAGAGACTTGTTCCCTCAATTTCTCTTGTGCTTTCCTTTCTTCATCTTTTATCAAGCCCTTAATCCTAGGCCAATAAGCTTTATCCAAAAGGTTTCTGAAATCAACAATACTCTTGTTACCCCTCATCAATGAAGAGTCCACAGTTAACTCATCATGAATTCTAAGACCAACAATGGCTTCAGGGAAGCAATGAGTCCTGTTGTCTCCTCTAAAATCAATTGGTGGAAAATCCGAAAGACGAGAAAGGATGTCTCCATACTTCATGATCCACCAATTATGATACTCAAGAATCACAAACACAACTTTCTTCTTGAAATGCTGTGAGGTAATGTATAGTGGTATGATTCCATCATTGAACTCATGATAAACATTGCCAGTGTAGCCACCATTAGAGAAAAACACCGCTGGAACATCATGCGTGACATCACAACCACCAACACTACCAAAGTTCACTTTCTTTGAGACAAGGTTTAATTCATCAATGGTTTCCATAACACTTGTCTCCCATTTTCTAGTATAGGGCTTGATCTTTTCATGTTGTAGTTCCTCTTCAACATTTCCCGAAACATTATTATGGGTGCTCCTTGAATTGTAGAGAAAGACAGAGGAAGAAGCAGAGTGTGTTCTTATATCACCTTTCATCACACAAATATCAGAACGATAACCACTTCTATCACAACATATAGTCCCTGCATCATCAAATAACCACAGAACATTATTTTGAGAAAATAACATGGAAACAACAAAATAAACATAAAATTCTCAAATTTATTATTTAAAAAATAAGCCTATTAATGACAAGAAATTCTTCGGTAAAACACAAATTCCATTACCCTTTTCCAGGTTAATTTTGGAATATATAAACTAAACCAAGGAAAATCATGTGGTTACCCTTTTCAATAATTATGTTTGATAATACACGTAAAAAGAAAAAAGAAACAGCAGAACAGAACACAAGTAAACAAAAAGAAGAAATAGGTAGAACTAGAAGGAAAGGGAATAGGATTATAGGAACAATACTTACCAGTAGAAACAGAAGAGCATGTAGAATCATTTACATCAACCCCATCTCGGTTCACATCATTTTCAGTTGCAGTAGAGTCTGAGAAATAAGAAAAAAAAATTATCAACACAGAGTAAACAAACACAAACAAAAAAGATAAAAAAAAGAAGGAAATCCTTTGGTGAAGAGATGAAGTTAGGTACTCACATAAGAGAGAGAAAGGGAAAGAAGAAGCAAGGAAAAGAGGTGCAAAGACATAGCAGCAAGAGAGGAAGGTGATGAGGAAGAGGAAAGACAACAACTTGGGTCTGGTTCTCTTGTAGTAAGAAGAGGTTGAGCAATCCAACACAAGGTTCTGTGACTCTTCATCTTTGATGGAATACTCTGTGTTAGCCTTTCTGGGTTGATGGTAGCGGTGATAGTGGACCATTGTGTTGTCCAAAGTTCAAATATTTTTGTCAGTTTTCAGAGTTTGAAAGGGAAAAAAGTTTGAAAAGTACAAAAACGGGGTGCACCCCAAGGAGGAAGATGTGAAAAACTCTGTTTACTCAGTGAGAAGGGTGTTTATTAGTATGCTTGTTGAGAGAGGAAGTAGAAGAGAGTGGTTTGGTTTGTGAAGGTTTTGTTTTCGTGTATTTATTTGTGTTACTTTGTTATGGATGAAGGAAGAGAGGAATGGAATGAAAGAAAGGAACAAAGGAAAGGAGGAAGAAAAAAGAAGAAGAGAAGGAGGCGTCAAAAGGAGGCTTTGATTGGTTGTTTTGTTGGAGTATAATGGCTGGCAAGACGAGTTGAGGGTATTTGATTTGGTTTGGGAAGTAACAGGGTTGGTTCAATAACCATGCATTCACACCCAATATGCTATTACTATTTGACAACTTGCAGAGAAACAAATGGGGAGGAATATAAATTATGTTAAGTTACATGGTCAAAATCAGAACAAAAAAACCCAAGAGAAAGTGAAATGAATCTTTATAGTTGTGTTTTTTAAGTTATTCATCATTTTCAAAGTGGAGGATCAAATAAATAGAACATTTTTAAAATATAATATATTTATTATTTTAATTATACACGGTTATTTTAATTTTTAAATTATATTATTCATTGTCAGACATTAAAATAATAGTAAATAAATAAATTTAGAGATTAAATAATAATAAATATGTTTATAAGACTAATTTTTAATTTTAATTTTTAGAATTAAATTACCCCATAATGATTTATTCAAAAAAAATTATATTAGACCTTCAACTCCATGAGCAAGATGGACAACCAATTTGATGATCATTTTGATGATGTTAAAATTGGTTAAATTGTCTTGGATTCGGTATAAAATTGGTGTCAAATTTGAATTGATGTTTATAATTTTTTTTAGTTTTTTAATTTAATATTTAGAATATTTATCAAATTTTTTTAATAAAGATTAATATAAAATGGTGTTTTATTTTAATTTTCAATAACTATATATTATGACATTATGTTAATTTCATATATTTTTATATTATAGAATTATTATTAATAATTTCTTTAAAACAATCAACCACAATCATTAAATCAAATAAATCATTGTATCTTTATAGAATAACCATTTTTTCATGAAAAATTATCTTATGAGTTAGAAATTAACTGAATAATATAATTAAAATGAAAAGCAAAAAATAATTTCATTTAAAAAATAAATCTAAAAATATATGAATATATTTATTATTAGTTTTAAAGGACGTTGAGAAAAAATAAAAGAAATAAATAAAAACAGTTGAGAAAAAATTATAAAAATATAAAAATCATTTGAAATAAAAATAACTTTTAAAGTAGAAAAATAAGAGTTTTAATATAAGAAATTAAGAATGGAGGTGAGAGATAATAAAGAAAATAATGTTGAAAATATATAATTTTTCTAATGTCTCCGTTTTTTATGAGATAATATGTAATTAAATGTCAATTTTTTCATTCATAAATTAAAAAAAAAACTAAATATATGTAAAATTGATAGGAACTAGTAGATTATCTAATAATTTGCTCATAACCAAGTGTTTACCGGAGAGATGATGAGTGATTTTAAGCATATACTTTTTATTATTATGTCACCATATTCCTTGACTCATAAGATGTTTAACCATTGTCTGAATGTCCTCATATTTTCTTTTAAGTGTATTTATAATATTAAAAATATTTGATTTAAGGGTCTTTTAGTATTAAAAAATTAAGATATATTATATTACATTTATTTATTTCGTGTACATGACTACTACAAAATTTGATTGTAGAATATCGTATATATTATTTCAATTTCTATATTAGCATAACCTTAATACTTATTTTAATATTAATTTAATCACAGTTAAGTCCCAATTAATAAATAAACCTTAATGTTAAATCAGTGTTATAATCAGTTTATATTCATGATAATGACTTCAACATTCATACACTGAAAAAGAAATCATACACTGGACCAATAGTAATAGTTTAGGTTTTTAATCGATTGAAAAATATTGTTATATTAATTGTGACGACGTTAATGGCAGCGCCAACAGAGAAACAGCTACAGTCAATTTCGTCAGCGGCGTGCAAAACGAGTACACGCGGCTTATAATGTTCCAGGTGGCTTTTGTTTGGAACAAACAGCTGTTAAATTTAGCTTCAAGTTTTTAAACTTTATAAGCTACTTTATTCCTCATTAACTATTTCTAGTTGATACTAACAAATTTTTAAATTATTTTATTTTTATTCAACTAAAATTATTTAATCAAATTAGTAGTCAGATTTGTTGATAAACATGAAAATTTTTATTATATGTTATGTTTTCTAATTCGATATCGTTTTAGATTTTAGATTTTTGTATTTATTCTCCTTCTATCTTTATAGTATTCATTAAACTTGTCTTCCATCTTTTAAATAAAGTAAAATTTATTATTTTAAATATTTTAACCATTTTTTTGTTAAAAAAATAATTTAACCATCATATAAATTAATATAACAAACTCTTAACCTTTTTTAAATATAGAATTAATCATGTGAGAAAAAAATAAGTATATTGTATGAATTTAAGATCCTGACAAAATTTATTATTATAATCACAATATATATTTTATATAACATCAAGATTATGAAAAAAAATAACATAATCGAAATATGATATTTATTTATGTATTATTTTTATTTTAAACATGATTGGTAATGTTTTAAGATGTAGCATTAAATTAATAGTAGTTAAAAAGATTCAGTAATTGAAACTAAATAATGAAATTGAAATAAATGATTTATAAACAAAAGTAATGTGAGTTAAAAGTTAATTAAAAAACTAAAATTATAAATAATATCTTAAACAGAATATTTTCCCATAAATTATTTGTTCTTGTTAATTTTGAAATATTTAAGAAAATCACACAAAAGAAAAGTGACAAAAATAAACATAAGCATAGGCATTATGTTTTTCTTTTGGGTCATAAATTGGTGTTGGAGCTTCTTGTTCAGTGGGATTCGCAATTGGTTTCCTTGGTGAATATAATTTCTTCGCGTTTGGCATAATTCCCACATGGAATAATAGCGTTGAACACAACAACGTTCCTAAAGGCGCGTGAACACCAAATCATATCCACGTTATTTTTTTATTGTTTGTTCAAAATTGATTAGAGTCAAATATATAATCAACAATTTAACATTTGTCTTCTAAGTTAATTGTTTATCGTCAATCCAATCATTATTATTTTCAACGTATTAAGAAATAGATTGCTTTGCTTGCTTGCTTGCATGGCAAATTCAAACACATATTTGTTAATCAAAGGGTCACAAATTAAAATAAATAGTGACAATGTTTTAAATTGTTTTTAAAACTTTCCAACCTTAACTAACTACGTGTCTGTATTGTCTTCAATAATTTTACTATATTTTTATGTAGAGATACATTTTTCATCGAAAAATTAATAAGTGACTCAAAATTAATTAAAAAATGAAAACAAGAGATACATGCCCACATTATCTTCAAATAAGTAACAGATATATTTTTATAAATTTTTTACCATAAAAATTATTAAAATTTAATAATTTTTCCATAAACAAATTTCATACTAATCATTCTAAATAATCATTTAATTAAGAAAAAATTAATAAAATGTAATAATTTAACCAATAAATTTAATTTTAAATGTAATCCGTTTAATATATTACCTTTTAATAATCTTTGATATAAATGACATTTAAGTGATATAACTATCTAAGTTGATATATTTAATTAGATTACAATTTTTTATATAACTTAAAAGTTATTTCTAAATTATATAAAATTTCATATAAATTTTATTGATAAGAATATTAGACTAATCAATTAAATCGTTTAGTGGATACCAAAAAGTTATTAAAAAGATTAAGTAAAAGAACTTAGACATGTATAAATTCAATAAAATGCCATAATTTAACCAACAAAATTATATATATATATATAATCTATTATAGACGTGAATATGTATATATATTTTTATGCAACTTAAAAAGTAGTTGACATTTTATTAAACTTTATTTTAATATTATTAAAATATATAAAGATATTAATTATTAGATGATATATTTTAGAAATTGTAAATAAAAAAGTTTATATACATAATTTATAAAAAGAAATTAATAAAAATATGTAAATTAACCGGACGGAAACAGATTGTGTGCATTTATACATAGAGAGAGATGGGCAAAAGTAGGAAAATTTGTTGGAGAAAGAAACATTAATTGTGGGTTGAAAAAATATGAAAGATAATAGAATAGGATTTGAGTAAGAAAGACGACAAAATAATGGAAATGGAAAAGTTAACGCCGCCACCAGATGGAACAAGCTAGCAGCCTGATAGCAACAACTACCCAATTCTCAGGGATAGCCACTACATTCTGCCATAACTATTTTACTATAAAACTATTTAGTACACCCAGTTTTTTTTTTTTTTTTTTTTTTTTATATATATATATATATATAACTATGTCATGGTACAAAATATTTATAATTTTCTATAAATAATTAATCTCTGTTAAAAAGTTTTTAAAATGGCCATTATTAATAGAATGATTTCTTTAAATTATATCTTTGATTTATTTAGAAAATTAGAGCTTATGACATTGCTGAAAATATAGACACTACATTTCGTATGATAGTATAGTTTATTAAAACATTTTTAGTTTTTCTTATTATTTATTTAATTCTAAAAATTAAATATATATAATTTAATCTCTAAAAGTATTAGTAATAATTACATAAATGAAAAGTTAAAATGTCTCTTGTGTTTAATTCATTTGTTATGAGAATTTGAAATTTTGTGGTTTTAAAAGAAATTTTAATTATGTAAAATACAAGAATTTAAAATCTTATATAAAATATAAGTATTTTAATTCTTTTATTTTTTAATTAAATTATAATGTATTATTTTAATTTTTTTTAATAATATTAAACTTTAAATTTATTTAAATATTAAAATTTGTCACATTTATATTATTTTTATATTTTTTTTAATGGTTCATAAAAAATTATTTTAATATTTATTTAATTAAATTTATAATAATAACTAAAAATAAAAATAAAAATTTACATAAAATTAAAACTTAATTTAGTTATTACTTTTTATATTATTGGAATTAATATATATAATAACATGATGCATTGTATATTTAAAAATACATAAATTAATTAAATTTTATTTTTAAAATTGAAATAGGTTAATTAAATTTTTATAAATTATGTCGTTATTTTAAATTTATTTTAAAGTGATTAAATAAGTACAATTTATTTTTATATAACTAAGAAAATTATTTTTACATTAAAAAGTGGTCATAAAATTATAATTTATATTTTTCTTAATTTAACTTTTTGTAAATATTGTCATTGTTTTTAATTAATTTTATTAAATTTTTGTTAAGTGATTAAATAATGATAATTTTTTAATTTTTTAATTTAGCTTTTTTGTAAATGTTGTCATTACTTTTAATTTATTTTACTAATTTTTTGTTAAGTGATTAAATAAATATAAGTTTTTAATAGTTAAGATTTTTTTTCATTATTTCCTCTTTTAATATTTCCTCTTTTTATACTTTTTAATAATTCAATAAAATATTCTAATTATTATTTTTAGAGTTCACTTAAATACTTATAAATAATTATAACTTATATAATTATTTATTTTTAATATTACTGCAAGATTACATAATTCCTAATTACTATTATATTTTTAATTATTCAATATCAAAAAAATTAATTATTAAATATCTTGTAATATTAGAATTCATCACGTAACATTAAAATTATTTTAAATTTTAAATATTTAAAAATATTAATATTTATTTTTATTCAATTTTAAAATTTTAATTTTTTAATAAATATTTTAAAATAAAAAATTTAAATTTCTTAAAAATTGAATTACTTTATTCAAACAATAAAATTAAAATACAACTTCCAAATAAAATATTTACATTAAAAATAATTTAAATCAAAACTATTAAAAATGTTTTATATTTATATTTCCTATAAATTTTCAAATACTCTATCTATACGCAAGCTTGAGATTCAGAAACAAAATTCAAGTTGGGGCATTTGACATGCAAGAGGAGCATTTGTCCTTGCCAGAACAGCTTGGAAGATTCCTTCTCTTGGGATTTTTTGATTAACTAATAATGTTTACTGTTAATTATTATTGTTTTTCTTAACAAGAGAATTTTGAATTTGCAACCTAATTCTTTTTCTTAAACCTTTAAGTCCGATTTTCCAACCACTAAATCAATTTATCTTCCTTTTCTTAACTTGAGATAGATGAAGGGGGAAGTTATGGGATTGCTACAAGCTCTGCTGTGGCTCATTAACTTGAATATGTAACCATGGGCGATGGGTGGATGATGTATATAATTGAAGACGTGTAAATGCATCTCCTCATTTTTAAAAAATTGCATGCAAATATTTAAATTTTTATATTAACTGGGTTATAATGTAATTGTTGACAAGATACAAAAGTCTAAGTCCAAACGTGATTATATGGAGTTTCGGTTATTATTGAAGATCATAGGCATCACCTTTCTTGTTGTCTAAACTTTCATGTTGGAGAAAACAAATGTATTTAATTGCATATTCTTTAGTAGGCAGCTATATCTTATGCTACTAGTCTACTACCATGTGTTTTCATTATACTCCATCTTCTATTGCTTTGTTGATTAATAATGAATCGGATTGAGTTTCTTTTTGTTAGAAAAGAGAAAAAAAAGAAACAAAAAACAAGATAAGTTGGGATCCATAGTTTGGGGAACCGTATAAATGGTTCAAACTTCAAAAGCTATGCAAATGACGCGTTAATTGAGGTATCAAAAGCAGCTTTTGTGAAATGCTGACTACGTGACAATAAATACCATCCTCTTCGTCACAAACTTTTAGACTTTCATACTCAAAATCTAAACATTTAGGAGCATTAAAAATACAGAAATGATGTCAAAAAAATAATTCGTGAGTATATATATATATATATATATATATATATGTGTGTGTGTGTGTGTGTTAAAATATATTTAAAATTATAAAAGATGTATCATTAGTTCAAAAGAATATGAATGCATTCTTTTTTTAAAAAATAGCCATCAACATATATTATTTTTATGAGAAAATATGCTTTAAAAACTAAATCACTTTTAAAAGAACTCTAATTAAATATATGTGAATAACTAATTGGTGATTGTTTTCTCAGTGTGTGAAAGTTAATTGTTTGAAGAAATTGATTTTAAGTCGTACGATTTTTATTTATTTTTCTTAAGAAAACTAATTTACTTTTTAACGAAACAAATTTTATCTCTCTCTAAAGTCTTTAATATGCATATTTTGATAATCAAGTTTTTGTTATTTCGAACTCAATTATCAATAGATTGCGTTAGAATAACTCTGTAGGTAAAATTATTCTTACGATTTTTTTTTAAGAAACAATTATAGGTAAATATAATTAAATTTTTGATTAATTAAAAAATAATTTATATTATTAATTTTATTTCTATCCCATTCTTATCGAAACTTATATAAAAATATAGAAAATAAAATATCAATTAAATGAAGAATATTTAAGAAATACTATAATTAATAAATTAGATAAATATATCAATACTAGTTAATATAAGTGATAATGGGCTTGTGGTGTAAGAATCAGACATCAATCGCTTTAAGTGCGAAATAAATTAAATTGAAAAGTAAATACTCTATATTGTTACATATATTCAAAAGTTCTTGGCAAAATTAGTAAATATATTTAGATATTTTACTGTCGGAAAAAAAAGTTAAATATAGTTATATTTTTGTTCAAATTTTTTCCTATAATTATAATTTGTACGTGTTTTTTTTACGAAGTTGGTTTTAAAAACAAAATACGAAATAGACTCTCTTTTAAGATTGTTTATGAAGGAATAAATATGAACTTATGTTTCCAACAACAACTGAAGAAGAAAAACTGTGAAAAAAGAGAAAATATGAGTGAAGTGAATTACGTAAATTAATTTTAAAAGAAAAGAATGAGAGATAAATTCTTTTAAAGTAAAATGAGAGATGAATTTCATGAATAAGTAATTAATAAAATCATACATTAAAGTGAGTGCAATTTCTTTTTCATTTTTTTTTGTTCGTAATTAATTTCCTACGTTAAGCTAATAAATAAGTGGTTTACTATGTGCCACTATGTTTTTAAAGTGTAAGAGGTGGTACAGTAGATATGGACCATTGAATTATAGCCATCGATTTTTTTCATAAATAGATGAACGGATGATTTTTTGTTGAATATTGTATTAAATTGATGGTGTTAAGTAGTTTGATATTATTACCTTGGCTTGATGATGTTAAGTAGTTGATATTATCCCTGGAAAAAATATTTAATAGAGAATTGGAAATATTTAGATAACTAATCAATTAATTAAAAATTATAAAAAAAAAAATTAATAGAAAAAATATGTATATATTTTATATGAGAGACGACTATTTAGCTGCATTTCTATCACTAGTCGTGAACCTTCGTTAAAAATTATTATTATTATTATAATAAATATATATTTTATGATATTGGAAAAATAAAAGAAAATAATTATAAAAATTAGTTAAAAACATTAAAATGATTTTTTTAATGTAAAAAAATAAAATTTTGTAAGATAATGATTTTAAAATAAATATAATACTATAAATGTGACGCAGGAATAAAATATTTTGAAATGATTTTTTGTTTCAATAATTTAATATTTGTTATGAATTTAATTAAGATAATTACCGACTATACATTTATAACAATTTTTTTAGGAAATATTTATGCATTTAATTTCCAATATATGTACGCTTTAGTTTTATTTATTTGAATAATTTTGAATTCATTCATTTTTTATTTTTTTCTCTTGGCTTTTTAAGTATATAAAAATATTTTATAAAAAAATATTTAATGTAAAAATCTTATATACGAGAGAAAGTACCGTGTGTGAGCGATGTAGATCGAGCCTTTCTTTCAAAATGTGTAAAAATAATCAAACATACAAAATAGGCAAATGCAACATATCAAAATTTAATTTACGTAATAAATGATATTTTAGTCTTCAACAATTTAATTTAATTTAGATTTATAATATTTAGGTACATAGACATGTCATTTGACGTAAGAGTTTATCTTAATTTACATTAGTTCATTCTACTCTCATGTATTCTTATTTCATTTTAATACATTTTTTCTCTTATCTCCCACCATTTATTCATGCCCTACTTTAACAAATTTCTCTCATTCTTTCCATGGAAATTAATTTATATAGATTCACTTTATTCATATTATTCTTACTTTTCACAATTTTTTTCTCACTCATCTATAATTTCTCTCACCTCAAACACGAGTTACAAGTACATAGACAAACCTTGTCGCAAATAGTATATGTGGAAAGGTATTTATGCTGTTACTTGTATAAAACACGTCCGCATTCATATATATGTTAGATATGTTAAAACAAATCTCTCCCCCTTTTTTTTTTTTTTAAAAAAAAAGAGATTAGATAATAAACATACACAACACACATTTTGTTGTTTTTACATTAAGAAAATTATCAATACATGTTTGCTGATGACTTGACATCATCATAAGGATGAAGGAAATATTTGTACCATGACCATGACATTAGCTCACCGAAGATCTTTAACCATTCTAAAGTATATGGTCAACTCTTCTTTTAAACAAACATTCTCTTTAACCGCATCATATACTTTCTTTTTATCATCTTTATTTTAATTAGCCCACCTTAATACAAAATCTCTCTTGACTCTTGCCTCTTTCTTTTCTCTCTTTGGTCGAGACCCCTAGCAAGGCTAAGGCAAGGTATTGTATTGTTTCTATAAACCACTCACACTTGGGTACATAACATAATTCTTAAAATTTTATATCCAGTTTTCATCATTTAAGCATCTTTTTCTACGTACAAGCAACGCCAAAATAAAACTTCCACCCAAAATTGTCCTATATATTAGCCCGACGCTCACAAAAGGAAAAGATTAAACCATTTCAAACTATCCAACATCAAAATTTATCAAGAGTAAACTCTTTACCAACATACAATCAAAGCCAAATCCGAGCTTCAAGAGAGATCATCAACGACTGATCAACATATATGTTTCCTGTCTAGAAGGATAATAAAGACAATTAATCCACATTGATTAAAATAGAAATGTCTAGCACCAAAAGTAATTTCACTAAAAAAAGAGAGAAAAATTAAATACAGAAAACAAGACAGGATAATCATAATGTTGAAGCAAACTATGCATATACATGCATGCATGCTACCCACAATAAATACATAACTACCTAAAATTGCTAACCAAGTCAAGAAATTAATAAAATATACATTTAACATGTAGGTGAGTGCAAAAATGTTGAGTATAAAAGTTCTTGACAATATCCTAAATTTTTAGATTTTCAAAAAATCTTTGGCAAAAGAGTACATAGCATTTATCTAAAAGGAAAATCATGGAGATTGGAGTGTATAGCATGCCACCGCTCACAAAGCGGCAAAATGTTGAAAATAAGAGGCGATGATGACGGCGTCCCTTCGCCTACTCTTTCTCCTATTGTTTTGACTTCAACCACATTTTGTGGAATAAAGTTGAAGCAACAATGGAACATTTTCTTTTATCATAACTCTTTTTTTTTTTTTTTTTTTTTTTGTAATCACGATTTCGAGATGTATAGATTGTGTTTCTCTTTTTAAAATAACTTTATGTTAGTATTATACTTGTAATTTTAAGTTTAATGATTACACTTCTCATCTATACAATAAATATACATTGTACTTATTTAAAGGTGTTTGTTTGCGTTTGTAAATAATTATATTATCTTCTTTGATCACAGTATTATATATTTATAGATAATTGGTGCATGGACATTTAAAAAGACATCATTTACGTACCTTAAACTCAAAAATCACGTCAAAATTGATAAAAATGTAAAGTACAATTATTTACTTCTTTAAGATATGAATTATATTTAACGCAACTAAGCATATGTAATCAGACTATAGTGAATCACGTCAAATTTTCATGTCCAAGGAAAAAGCTAATATTTATAGCTATGGATTTTCACATCAAATACGTATGCCAAAGTGAAAAAACACATAACCAAACATGGGCTTAGTTTTAAAGACATGCCTAATTTGTCACAAATTTAACCCTTTTGTTTTCTATTGTGGTCCATTTGGTTGGGTGATAAAAGAGATAGGAAATAATAGTTTAAAATAAAATTTGATGAAAAAAATAGAAGAAATAAACTTCTATTTTTTTTAAACTTAGTTTTTCATGCCCTTTTTTCTCTTTAATTTTCTTTCTAATCTCTCTCTCTCTCTCTGAGTGAAAACACCGTGTTTTCTTTCCTTTCAATTGAACACAAAATTAGTGATAAAAAATTTTGTTTTGGTATTCACACCAAAGTATCAAAGGAAAAAACATCTCATTCATTCTGTAGATTGTTTGTTGATAATCTTATTCAATTAAATTTTATATAACTTCTTTAATTATTAAGATTAGATTAAAATAAACAAAGTAGTAAATATGCTAAATAACACCATTTAATATAACTTCTTTAATTTATAAGAATTGATTAGATTTACTTTTGCAAGGAATTCTCTTGATATCCACACCAATGTATGAATGCCTAGGATCAATGGTAAACACACCTATTGGTTGAAATTTGCATTTCTTCGAACCTGGCCAACCATTTTGACAACAATTAAGGAACTTTAAACTTGTTCGAGTACTTTTATAAGCCAAATATCTAGAGATTTTAAAATACTACCACGCTTCCAATATGCAACTCTAATGCCCCAGTAGAGACAGGATAAACTTTTAAAATTATGAAATAAAGAATGCTAACAAATGTTTAGGTTACTGATGGAATGAATCCTCTTTAATAATAACATGATGTCCACTTGAGAATTTTAGCTATGTATTAAATGTAAGAGAGAAGGTTTAAATAATAATAATAAAATTAGACATTTCGATTGGTTGAGTTAAGAAATAAAAAAGTATAAATTTTACAGAAAAACATTACTATATTACTATAGTATGTTCTGTCATGATTTCCAACACAACTTTACTAGTATTATGATTCGAATAAAAGTTTTTATTTTTTAATTTATTCACCAATGTCTGTACCGCACGTGTTACTAGGCCCCAGAAATATTTGGTAAAGGTGTGTACTTTGGCAAATATATTTGGTTTTTCTTAGAAGTCCCTGTATATTTTTATATTTTGGTTGCTCAAATTTCATTTAGGTAATTAGTAATACAAACATGATCCTTCTAAAGTTGATTCATCTTGGGTTTGAACTCCTGTACAAGATAAAAACATGCTAAAGTTCAGTGGGTTCAAACCAAAAGAAGATAATATACAGAACGGGCTTGATCCAAGACACAGCTAACTTGTTGATTTCCATAACCATTCTACTATATACAACTCCCAATTAACCAAGTACAACTCTCTTTTCTTTTGTTTGGTATTTAAATTTTCTTGTATACCCCCTTCCAAACCGTAAATTTCCCTTTCTTCTTTCTCCATGATTGCGTTTTAAAAAGAAATAATTCTGAAAATTGATCAACAAAATTATACATTGTTTCGGAAAATAATTTCCATTATCATAAACATAACCCAACAATTTAAGTACTTTTAAAAGCCCCCACTAATACAGAAGTACTTATTTAATTTCTTACTAAATGAAGTGCACAGATATTGCAATTTTTAATGGATGAACTAAAGTTGACATAATAGAAGGATGAAGTTTGCGTTGAAACAAATAATAGATGAAATCCATGCATTTGACGTGTCTTAAAAATGTCACATGTATGAAAATAAATAGTGTCACGTTAAAATTTAATTACAAATTAACATATTAATTTGATAGAAAATGTAGTACTTGCTTACTTAAGATTTAAAGTGTAAGAAATTTCACATTGCCTAGAAATAGGACATGCTGCATATATATAAGTAGGATGCAAATCTCACTTTATAAGCCAGTTTTATAAGGTTTATTTAAGTTCGTAACTTACTTTTCTTAATAAGGTATCAGAGTGTGTCCTAGAATTGTTTGTGCACACCATTGTAGGGGACTGACTGTGTCCTGTTGTCAGGGATTGTTTAGTGAGTTTATCGTACCCCGTTGTCGAACCGATATTGGAATCCTACATATCGCCTAGAGATAGAGCTTGTTGCATGTATATAAGTGAGGGTACAAACCCCATTTTATAAGCCGGTTTTGTAGGATTGACTTAGACCCACCACCCGTATCTTTAACACAAAGAAATTATGCAGGTAAGAGTAAAGATTGAGATTCAAAAATAAAGGATAATATATATATATATATATATATATATTATATATATAATATAATATAATATTATATATATAATATAATATTATTTCTCTAAAACATCCTCAAAGGTTAAAATTAAGAACCTTTCAACCCTAAGCCCTTGTCAGTAGAAGATGAGCCTAGTTCCTTTATTCAGGAGAAGTTGAGTAGTTTGATTGCTCACATAATGCTCATGGCCTAGTCCTTTTCTTTTTCTCTATGCAATGTTACTCAAAGATCACTTATCCACGTTTTGTTTTAAAACATGTCTATTTACAATGGCTGATTAACCAGCATACAACTTGCATATAGTGTAATTGACATGTGGTAAATGGGAAATGAGGCATGTACCAGTTTTCTTCTCTTATATCAGTTGCAAACTCACCAAACTATATTCGTAACCATTTATTTGTATGCTAGAGAAGAAAGAAATTGGTGCTAACGATTATTAAAAAAACGATGAACCTCTGAATTTAGGAATGTACATAAAAGGCCATATAATTAATTTTGCATCTAAAAAGTTACAGAGAAAATTATGTCCCTGAACATACTCCTGAGTCCAAAAGACAAAATGTGTATTTGGATATAAGCGGGAAAAACTTAATTCTAAATAGAATTGATTTTTCGAAAGTTGATGTTAATCAGAATTTATTTTAAAACAATATGATTTATGATTAAATATTTTTTATCATAAAATTAAATTTGCATTAAAATTCAATACAAATATTTTTATCTGATGTAAAAACTATCCAAAGCTGCTTTAACTAATAATCAATTATAATCTCTTCTAAACATGTCAATTTATTTAAATCAATCCTGGACTCAAAATCAATTTTGCATCGTGAGACCAAACCCACAAATTTTGAAAATGCTCAATTAAAGCACTAATCTCGTCCTAACTAATGTGGACAATCAGCAGTTAACTGTGTAGCACAATAAACATGGCAAAAGAATAAGCAATGAAAGCATCATTTCATTCACTGTAAATTTTAATGGTCATTATACAGATTTTATATTTACATACTCCAAGTTTGTAGCTGATAAAATAGTTCACAATTCCAAACAAGCACCAACCTCTCCTTTGAAAAATGAGAGGAGTATCTCGTTGGTAAAAGTAGCTCACAATCACAAGCAACAGTTGGTCAATGGAAAGTGTCAGCTGGAAACTCTAGGTTGCTTGCATCCATGCTCCGGCAAAAGGTTATCAGATGCAGCTCTTTTTGGTTTCAACTGAAAAAGACAAAAGGTCACGGGCATCTATTAGTATTAGATCCCTGTGTTGTTGGATACAGAAATGTGCACAAACATGTGCAGACCTAACTGCACCAAAACATAAGAGCTTCAAACTTTCAAGAGCCACTTACCTTCTCTTCAGCATGCTGATAAATATGTCTCAGAAGTATATTTTTGGCTTCAGTACTAATCACTGTTAGAATAATTTTCAACAAATTAGCAAACCCTCAATTACAAAACACCAGTGACTCAGTGAGCATACCCACATAAAAAACAAGCACAAGCCGGACAGAAAATGAGGAATGTACACCTATGTTTAAAAAAAAACAAAGAAAAAAAAGCCACAACCCATGTTTTTTTTTAACCTTTCCTATATAAGCAAAGTTTTTTGTGAGTGGTTTGCGGAAAAATTAATGCATCTAGTTTGAATCCTCCTCCAAAAACATGATGGAGGGAATAATCCAAAGTAAAGATACATTTTTCAATCAGACATCAATCAAATAAATATAGAGCAAAGCATGACTACAGCAGAAGATAGTTCTCCTGATTACCTTGATCAGGTGGTGGAAGTGTCCTGCTGTGGGTAGGATGGTAAGTGGCTGGCGTCATTTTCTATATGAAAATAAAAAATTCCATGTTCAGAAAGCGAAAAATATAGGATTAGGTGATCTATAATGCACTTTGGAACAAAAAGAGTAGCAAGTTGCATAAATAAAAAAGTTGCCCTAAAAATGGTTGTTTGAAATAACAGAGTTCACTTTCCAAACCACAAAGACAAACCCACTACTCCACAACCTCGTTTATCTACGGTAAGGAATAGCAGTGACACATTCAATATGTTTATCTACATGATTAGAGAAGCATCTGTAAAACAAGAATTGTGTATGTGTTGTGTTACTTGTGTCAGCATATGTATAAACTTCAGCAACGATATCAAATGAATCCGATGGTCTTCTTCATTTTAAACAGATAAATTAATTGATTGTAATATTGTAGGTATGCTGATAGCAAATCTATGGAAAAGACAAGAACCACTACATTCATCAAAAGGTACAGTGAAAACAACTAAATTTGTGTCAGGCTATCATGGAAACTGATATGGTTAAAAGCTAGAAAATATTTTTTATATAAGAACAATTAGGTAAGACTCTAGTTATTCAACTAAATAGAAATAAAAGGAAAACGCTTCTGTTGTTGAAGAATTTAACACTGCTACAATTGAACAAGAAAGCCAAGTTTTGCAGTACTATCAAGAAAGCCATGTTTTATGGTACTAGTTTTAGAGTAAAGTAAGAAATGACAAGAAACAAACGGGAAAGCAAAGTCATCCCATGCTTGAAAACTGAAAAGCATCAGACTTTCAAGTCCTTCACGGAAACTTTGCAGAATAGCAAAAGATATAAAGGAAAAGAAGAAGACAGACAATGAAGTTATTAAGACTAAATGGATATGTTCCCACAGACAATGCTGTATATAATTTAAATGGTGAAGACTTCAATCAAACCTCAGGTGAGCAACAAATTGCACAATGCTGCTACTCTACTATATTATGATTATCCAAGTAATACTAACAATCATAATGTCAAAAAACATTTAAGAAACATTCTCAAAATCGAAAGGTGGGATTCAAACAAGAAAGTGTGTCAACCAGAAGAAGGTCTCATCTAGATGGTTAACAACCAAATTTTATCCACAAGGGAGAAGGGAGTTAGGATTAGAAGATAAGGAAAAAACAAGGCAATTCTTTCTTCACCAATCCTTCAAAATGTAAATAGACAGTAGTAAAGCAAAAACTCAGAATCACACAAAATCAAAATTTGTCGACAAGTGACAAAGCATACATTTACATAAATGAATGAAGGTTTAATTATCCATTTAGTCCCTATAGTTTTATAAACTTTATCTTTTAGTCCTTATAATTCCATAGACTTTACCTTTTTAGTCCTTATAATTTAGAAGTTACCATATTAATTTTAAAAAGGAGCTTTTTAGTTCCTATAATTTACATTTTGCTTCCCTCTTAGTCTCTGTCTTCAAATATATAGGAACTAGAAGTAAACTAGAGGGACTAAAAATATTGCTTTTGAAACTACAAGGACTAAAATGATTCCTTTTAAATTATAAGGACTAACAGAGCTAAAATGGATAATTAAACCTTGAATGAATAATCACCAGGATAATCAATTTCTTAGACAACTACAATAACTTACAGAAGAACTGGACGGATCGGAAGGTCGAAGCTGACTGAAATTGTGAGGGTCATAGGATGGCCAATTACCAAGTGCAGAGTCCATAGGATGTTGCTCCAAATTTCAGAGAAAGAAAGAGACAAATCAAGGCATGAAAAAAGCGGAAAAAGGATGAGAAAGGCAATGACACACAACACAACACTCCAGAAACAGTTGTTGTGGACTGAACTTCACATCACATGTGTGCACTCACTACACAGGACACCACACCACACCACTTCTCCTGACTCCAAACCCCATTATTCTTCACCCCACTTGCACAAAGATTATACTTGTGGCTTGTAAGCTGCAATTTATTAAAAGGGGGTATGTCAATTCCATTCAAAAATAATTCCCTAAAATCATATTCCTATGTATAAAAAATCACAAATTTCTGAACTATCAAATTATCATTACAGAGAATTAGAATAACCATAAACTCATCAAACACACCAACAAGAACATTGAATTGAAGATCCAATATTGGTGGAATGAACCTGGTAGTAGTGGAAGCCTAATTGGAAAACAGTAATATGAGAAGATATGGAAGAGAAATAAAAAAAAAAAAAAAAGTGGTAAGTTTGAGGCATTACCCTTTGAAATTGTGAACAGTGGTGATTAGAGATCTATCAGGAATGTCCCGAATTGTATTTATGATGGTGAAATGAAAGAGTAGCGCACAATGAAAAGCTCAAAATCTTAATCAGACATTTCCAACATATGATTATTACTGAGTACAATTTAGACTAGTGTCTCATAGTACCAATAATGCCAACATTATCCTGAAGATTCTTTTTAATGTCCCGTACATACCAATGTAGACTATAGTGTCCCATACACTGCCAATAGAAAATAGGGTTAAATAGTTATTTAATTTTCTATTTATTTATTTTTATTATTTATTCATTCATTTTATTTGGCCTCATTTTAATTTTATATTTTTATTAAGTTTTAAATTCATGAAGTTAGATTAGCATGGTGCCATGGTCCTTTCCGTCTAATGAAAGAAGATATCGTTAAAGTTTTCAACTAAAATTACATAAAATTTTAGATTTTTTCGGAGGAAGTTTTAATAAAAAAATATCTTTTAAAATGTAAATTTTAATAAATCTTAATTATAAAAATTGGTATATGTTATGTCCCGATCCGCTAAAGGAGTTCACCCTTACTTTATTATTACAGAAAACATAAAGATAATCATTTGGGGATTCTGATTCCATTTTATTTTGTTTTGATTTTGCTTTGGTTTAAATTTGATTTCAAATTATCTTTATTTTTATTTTAGAAAAGATTTAATTAGAATTTAGTTTAGAATTTAATTTAGAGATTTGTTATTTGAATTTTTTTAGTTTAAATTCGGCTAGAAGGATACATTGGAGGCATGGAAACTCTAAGATTGGAATAAGCAAGGAGATAACCTACCTCTTACGGTGGACAGAATTATTTTTTTATTATTCAACAAAGTTTTTCTATGTGAAACTTAACGATGATGAGAAGGAAAATAAAATACAAAAATAGGGAGCTAGAGTTTCGTTAGTGTGCAATAAATAAAATAATATAAATATATATATAATAAAAAAATGATTAAATTACTCTTAACACAAATAAAAATATAAAATACAAACAAGAATAGGGAGTTAGACTTTCGTTAGCGTGCAATAAATAAAATAATACAAATATATATACAACTAAGAAACTCACGATGCATCAATAGGAAACCTCGAGAATTTGTTAATCAAGAAACGAAAACGTGAAGTAGAATGCGACTTTGTAAACAAGTTATCAATTAACATGAAGGAAGATATGAAGGGTAAAGTGATGGTTCCTTACTGGAAATGGTTGTAAAATACAAAATACAAAAGGGGTTGAATTGCGTTAATTAAAAAAATCTTTTTTAGACGATGCAATTTTGCGTCTGTATGTTTAAAGTATGGGACAAACACAAATTGTTTTCTTTCCAAAAAGATTGATTTTAATGAAAACTTAGATAAAATATTTAATCCTCTGGTTAATCAATAAAAGAAAGATAAGACGATAATAATTTTATACTGGTTCGTTTTATGAAGACTACACTCCGCTACTTAGCAACTTGCTAAGTTTTCACTAACAAGGTATTATTTGAACCCAATCACTTCTGGCTAATTACAAATATTCTTTGGACCCAACCTTCTCAGGATAAATAAAATATTCTTTGGACTGTAGCCTCCTCAAGCTAAACAATGTATTCTTTGGACCTCAACCTCATCAGGCTAAACAAAGTATTCGTTAGACCTCAGCCTCCTCAGGCTAAACAAGGTATTCTTTCAACACTTAGCCTCCTCAGACTAAAACACCGCAACAGTGGATTTACAAAGGTATATTCTTCGTCTAATCACTAATCCGTCTATGTCTGATAATCATTCTGTCTGTTCTGTAATTATCAAAACATAAGATGCTAAGTCATTTTGACTTAGCAATCTCCATACTCATAAATTTTATAAGCTTGACTTCCAACTTCATCCGAGCATGTGATATCAGAGCAAAACTGGTCTTCAGGCTTGATCCTTATCAGTCAGAGCTAAATGTTGTACCAAAGCTAACAGATCGATCTTATGACAGAGTCAATGTCTTTACTTGTATCAAAGCCAAAGACTTCATTTCTTAGACTGTATCAGAGCAAAAATCTTCACTTGAATTCTTGAGACCTGTATCGAGCAAACTTATGACTTGTCAAGATTATCAGAGAAGAATCTGCATAAGACATTTTTTAGAGCAAAAACACAAAATGTATATTAGAGCCATAATTACATCAAGACAATGTTTTTCTTTGAAGTACCTCTTTTATTAAGATCATTACATCAATGTGATGTAATTTGTACAGATTACAGATATAGATCTTGCAAAGAAAATATAGTGTATCAGAGCAATAAAAATAAGAAGAATACAATGAATCAGAGCAAAATAATTGTAAAATTACAAAGAATGAATAATTAATTAAAAAAAATCTTATGCTCCCCCTGATATCTTGTTATCTTCTTCGTCTAACTCCCCTTTAAGCTGTGCTCTTCTCTTTTAGCCTTACTCCCATTTTTCTTTTTCATTTCTCCCCCTTTGGACTCTCCCCCTTGGCTTGTTATTTTTTTCTCCCCCCTGGTCTATTACATTCCTTTTACTTCTCCCCCGTTGGTCTGCAATCATCAAAACATCTTCAAGATGTAAAAGATGCTTCATGATCTCCTCTAGATGACTGCCCCCTTTACATTTGAGTTATTAAATTCATCATCATGGACTCAAGCTTCTGAACCTTGTTCATTAGAAAAGCCTGGTCAGACTTAATTGAGACATTTTCTTCCTTCAAGTTAAAATATTTGTGCTTGAGAGACTTGTATGCACTAGCAGTAGGAACCTCAATCTCTAGCAAATGTAACGTGATAAAAGGAAGCACCAAATCACGGGAGAATAATTCTTCCCAATACCAGTTGAAGTCGCGTATGATAGAGACGAGCTAAAAATCCTTGAGCGTTTTAGCGCGAGTGTAGGCAAAGCCATCACCAGGAAATATCCTTTCAGCTATTGCAGCGTCTTGCATGCCCAACGTCTTACCAGCACTATAAGCCAATGTGGCTTCATGATTGCGGATCTTGGTAGGAGACCAGTTGTCGAAGGGGCCTTCAGTCTTCAACTTTTCATATTCAAACGAAGAGAGGAGTTTGGGAATGTGGAATGCCCATCAAAACTGCTTGGGTTTATCATCATCTTCCATTTTCTCTTTGCCTTTAGCCAAGAACTTGATTTTGCATATGACGAGGACGGTCCAAACGAACAAAGAACTTGGTGTTTGATGTTGAAAGAGATGAGAATTGAGTCCCAAGAAAGCGAGGTAGTGGTCTTCCTTCCTTTGTAGCACAATGTTTGATATGATGGAGAGAGATAGCTTTTTCTTTTCCTTCCTGTCTGTAAGCATTTGCCATATGATGAAAGGCGATATCATGGTCTTTGGGAAAAGCTTGGGTCATCTCTTTAAGAGACTCATACTTATCAATCCTTAACTCCTGAGTGATGTGTATGTCGTTGCAATGGGGTCGAAGCCATGGGAGAGTGATCCCCAAAGTATTACCAAAACCAATATACTCTGTTTTGTTAAGGGGAATGGTGAAGGTGAATGGATCATTATCATCAATTGCATTCGAAGTCCACCATTTGCATCCTCTTGGCACTTATAGGTGCCATATAGAATCATCATATAGCTTGTGAAGGAAGACAATGGTGTTGATTTTCTTAGGAGTCACCCAGGGACGTGCTTCACAAGTCCAGATATAAGGTTCATATCCCAACGTGAGGCCTTCCACAAGAGAGTCTTCTAAGAAATCTTTGTAAGCAAATGCTCTTTCAAGCTTTTTGATGTTGGATTTAGCCAAGGCATCCAAAGGTAGACGATAGAGCCATTGTCTTTGTTCAAAGACAAGGTAGCATTTTCTGTTTGAGGATCTTCAACTTGTGGGGGTTCAACAGTTGGTGCAGGTTCACCAATGATTGAATCGGGCTTTATCATCTGTTCTTCACATGTATGCACAAATAAAGAATTCATGTGCAAAGAATCAAGAAAAGAATAGTTAATTGTTGTTGGAGGGGCGATCTTTGAAGGGGACACTACTTCTGAATATAGAAGAGGTTTCGTCAGTATATATATACTGTATAATGGATATTCCTCTTTCAGGAAGGGATCCTTTATTTGTGTTTTTGTTGTTGTTGTTGTTGAGATAGAACCAAGAGTAGGTGTTGATGTATCAGCAAATGCAGTGGTAGCAACAGACGAAGTTTCCATCTGAAGCAACTCCAAGCCTTCAGATGCAGATTGTACATCACAAGACAGTGCTTTAATCTATTTGGGGGCAGCTTGATTAGATGAAACAACTTTCTTCTGTGGAGAAATAAGAGCAGCAGGCTCAAAAGATGCATTAATTGGTTCTACGTCTGACTCTTGTCTTATTTCCACTCTTTCTTCAACAACGTCCAGATGCATGGAAACATGCACATCTTCATTCAACATTGTGGACACCTGTTCAGACAAAACTTCATTTTCTCTCTGAATCTGAGCAGATTCAACATTAGCTTGCTCGATTGAACATTGTGCTGGTGTTGTTTCAGATGCACCACCTCCATTTCGTCTTTCGAGGAATGAACAGTCCCTCTCAAAGACTTCTGTTAAGGAGGCTTCCATAACCTTTTTCATTTCTTCATCATCTGAGTCCACTTTGGGAGGTGGGACTTCAATGACGACTTTCTTCTTTCCTTGAGCTATCTCTTTCTCAAGAGCCTTGCATCTTGCATTAGCCTCTTGTTCTTTTCTAGCTTTCTCTTCTACTAGTTTTGCAGTTTGAACTGCTTTTGCTTCCTCTGCCTTTTTAGCAGCCTCAGCTGCTTCAGTCTTCTCGTTTTCTTCCCTCTTAGAGGGTGCGTCTGTTGTGGGCCTCACGTTCCTTCTTCCTTTTTTCTAAACGTGGTGGTTGGTTGGGACCAATAATGACAGAGCAAATGCGTCTTCTAGCAAGGGGTTGTTATGGTAGTTGGTCAGTAAGCGAGTCGTGTACTTGAATAGGTGTTCGGGTTTGTGTTTGAGCTTGTGTTTATGGTTGTTTTGTTTGTTTTGTGGAAGGTTGAGGTTTCTATTTAGGAGGTGATGGAAGTGGCTGTTCTGTTTTTAGTTTTTGGACGGTTAATTTGAGTATTTTGGCTGGTAGTTTAGAAGGTGAAGGGTTCTGTCTAGGTGTTGGTGTTTCGGATGGTTTCTGCAAATGATCAAGAGCTTCATCCCTTGTCATAGGCTTATAGTTTAAACACATCTTGGTGAATGTACTCTGCTTGATTTCTTGTCCGCACGGGTACCATGTCACATCATTAGACTCGAAGCCTTGATTGATGATGATATCAGAGAAGATAGCAGGGTAGGGAACGCTTGGTCTTATCTTCAGGCTTCTGGCCTCCAAAGCACTAAGCCAGTGGTTTAAGATGATGTGAGGAAGACTGATATTTACTTTTTGCATTAGATGGAAGAGACAGAACCTGTCTCTGTTGCTATTGTCCCTAGACCCAGTCCTAGGGGTGAAGATGTTGAACAACAGATTGTGCAACTCTCTACACTCTAGAATAAAGTTTCCAGCCCTCAGAAACTTAGAGACATCAGATGAACGAGTCTTACCATAAAGCACCTTGTCTATCATTTTCTCATCCAAATGTGCATTCTAGTTGGGTTTGTATTCAATCCCAGTAACTTTGCACTTGACAACAACATCAATCATTTCTGGATTTATCAAATACTCCTTATTTGAGATCATTCCACAGATGCTTCCATTGATAATCCGAGCATCACTATAGTATTCCGCATAAGCCTCCATCAGCCATGCCCCTTGCCATTCAGCAAACATCATCCAACCAACAACAAAGAGAATCGCCACGGTATTTCCAGAGAGCTTCTCAAGAGTATTTCTGTTGATCCACTTGCTTGGGAGGAACATGTCCTCGGCGAAAAAGGTCTCAATTTCAGCATTGATATCCTTGGCGACCATTTTTCCTTTCAAAAATTAGAGAGTTAAAAAGAGTCAAAGTTCTTTTTGAAAAAATTACTAAGAGTTCGAATGACAGTAAAGAATAAAGACAATTAACTTTAGGTATTTATAATGGGGTGAAACGATTTTAGGTCAAAATAGTAGACGAAAGAAAAGTAACCGTCCTTGATTTGACGTTTCCCATCATTGCCTTTTTAATGATTGATTTGTCTCTGCAGTTGCTGCGCTTGATATAATCATTCGAGAATTTTGCCTTAAATGCCAGACATATTTAATGTTGCATTTAATGTTTCGTCCTGTACACTCAATAAAATATGTTAAAAGATAACATAACGTTGCGTATGTTAAAGAGTTAGACAGACTATTTCAATTTATGATCAGACGTAACGTTTCGTCCCACTTAAAAGATAATCAGACGAAATATATAGATGAAAGATGTAAAATAGACGAAATAATCACTCAATCAATGCAATAATTTCCAAATTTTCTTTGATGAAATTAAAACGTGTTTCATCTAAAGTCTTTGTAAAGATATCAGCCCATTGAAAATCTGTTTGAACAAACTAAATACCAAAGATACCTTTTTGGGCATAATCTCCTATAAAGTGAAATCTGATTTCGATATGTTTAGCTTTTGAATGTTGAATTAGATTTTTGCTTAAATTAATTGCACTGGTATTATCACAGTATATGAGTATTTGATTTCCAAACCTGGAGTAATATTTCAGTTGATGTTTTACCCAAAATAATTGTAAGCAGCACCCAACAGTTGTGCTTCTGTTATAGACAGTGCTATGTAGTTTTGCTTCTTGCTTGACCAAGAGATAAGTGAGGAGCCCAGAAATTGACATCCTCCACTTATGCTTTTATTTTCACTTTGTTACCAGCATAATCAACAAACGCTAAACATAATGTCTGGCCTACTTGCTATTATGTAAAAAAGAGATCCAATCATACCTCTGTATATCATCTGATCAATAGACTTATCAAATTCGTCTTTATTTAAACTTGCTCCAGATGAATGCACGAGAGTATTCATTGGTTTTGCATTATCTATCTTGAATTTATTTAATAATTCTTTACTGTACTTTTGTTGACGGATATAAATACCTTGTTTCATCTGCTAGATTTGCATACTTATCTCGAACTCATTTTTCTTGCTGATTGTACCACTGAGCTACTAATCTTGCTTTATTTCTGACAACTTTTCCACCTTTATCCAGTTTATTTTTGAAAACCCATCTTGTTCCAATTATACTCCTTTTTTTTTCGGTTTTTCCACTAATGTACATATGTCATTTCTTGTGAACTGGTTTAGCTCTTTTTCCATGACAATGATCTAATCATTTTCATTGAGTAGTTCTTTAATGCATTTGGGTTCAATTTCTGACCCCAATGCATATCCAGAAAGGTATCTAAAATTCGACCTTGTTTGCACTCCTTGTTGTTTGTCTCCTATGATCAGATCTTCAGAATGATTTGAGGCAAATTTCTACGTTTTGATAGGAGTCTGAATGTTGTCATGTTGATGAGTAGACGAAGAAGGTTCGTCTGATCCAGTAGACACATTTTTGTCTGGCTTGACTTCTGCGTCTGTTCCGACAACTTGTTCATTATCTTGATTTGATGGATTAATCTACAAAAGATCAAACGAAGTTTCTATGTCTGATATTTCTTTATCAGCCTTTAAGTTATCTTGAAATTTAACACGTATGGATTCTTTCACAACTTAAGTCTGTAGGTAAGACAACCAACCCACTTACAAAACAGAATACTACCCTTAACAAAATTTAACACGTATGCATTCTTACCTACAATCTCAATCGCAAGGATCTTACCCTTTCCAGACCCATATGAGACAGACCCTTTACTTGGTCTGTGGTCTTGGAACAAAGACAGGTTTCCTGTCATATGTCGCGAGCATCGACTGTCCATATACAAACTTGAATCCTTCTTTCTTTCTGTTAAGGATATCTACAACTAGAATAATGAGTGATTTTGGTATCTAAATTCTTTTGGGTTCCTGCATTGTTAGTTGAAGGTTTCTTTCTGTTAAAATTCTTTGAATGACTTTTATATATGTTTGGAACCCTATTATAGTTTGCATGCATGCTTTTACGCACAATCATATTAGTTGATGACTTCTTTTCGTCTGTAGTATAAACATAACCTAGTCCACTCTTGTCAGAATGAGATCTTCCATATTTTAAAATATTTTTCAACATAGAAGAGCTCAAAGTGAACTTGGTTAAGTCTTTCTTCAAAGCATCATTTTCTTCTTTTAATTTCTTAATCTTAAGAAGAAACTGATTCTTTTCAGATTCAGACAAAGATGAAGATTTGATGTATTCTTTTGTGACAGACTTTCATTTATAGCTTTAAGTTTTGAAATTTCTTCAAAGCCATTTTCAGCTTGGATTTGCACGTTTTATATTCTTGAGTTATAAAATGAGAGTTGGCTAGAAGAATATCATAGGACATATCCTCATTATCTGAGTCTGAATTAGAAGAGGAAGATGATGAAGAAGATATGTTTAGAGAGTTTACCTTAGATGTTTGTGTGTCTCCGACAATGAGACAAATTTTTGTTGTTTCCTCTCCAAGAGATTTATCGAGCTTTCCAAGATCGAGGTCTTCCCAAATGACAAGACTCTTTTTTTTGTTGACCCTCTTAGGGTTCCACCTCTTTCTCAACTTCAGGCATTCTGACATCATATGCCCTGCTTTTCTGCAATCATATCAGACTACCTTAGTTCCTTCTTCCTTGATAGGTGGCTTCTCAGGGAACTGTCTGTTTTTTCTTCTGAAAAATCTCTAGCCTCTTCCCTTTTTCATCATCATTTTCTTGAATCTCCTTACTATAATGGAGATTTCATCATCAGTAGATTCTTCAGAGTCATCTGACTCTGTAGACTCAGCTTTAAGGATCTTATTTTTCTTTTTGTCCTTTTTGCTTGAATCTTCTTTAGGGGGTTCACCAAGAGAGGGTAGAGCAAGGGGCTCTTGAACTTTTACTTTGTCTCTTTTGTATAGATGAACCTCGTGCACTCTCAAGGCACCAATCAGCTTATCAAGAGTTAAAGTTTTCATATCCTTGCCAATAGATATTGCAGTGGACATGGCTTCCCATGGAGCAGGAAGTCTATCAAAGATCTTCATGTTGTTTTGGGCTTTTGTGAAAGTGGTTCCCAAAGCAATCAACCTATTCAGAATTGTTTGGAATCTTCCAAACATTCCATCTATTGATCCTCCTTTTTGCATGGAGAACATCTTATACTCCCTTTAAAGTGTCACAACTTTCCTCAGTATAACATTTTCAGTTCCTTCGTGGGAGATTTTCAGAGCGTCTCAGAGCTTCTTGATAGTCTTGTAGGCACATAATTTATTGTATTCAGTCCTAGGTCGGGCACATGTTATGGCATAATGTGCTTTACTGGTTCACTCCATGATTGAGTATTCCTCATTCCCCTATTCTGGCTCTAACTTGGTCAATGAAATGTCTCCTTTAGTGATGATTCTCCATAGTCGGTATTAGGTGGATTTAATGTACATCTCCATTCTGTCAGCCCAATATTGATAGTCATCTCCAGAGAAAGCTGGAGGTTAGTCATGGAGGAACCTTTAGTGATGAATATCGCCTGGGAGTTCGCCATCCCAGATCTTTTCCTCCAGTCACGGTAAAGTGCTCAACACTTAGAGGTTGAGCTTTGATACCAAATTGTAAAATACAAAATACAAGAAGAGGGTTGAATTGTATTAACTAAAAAAATAAATTTCAGATGATGCAAAGATTGATTTCAATGAAAACTTAGATAAAATATTTATCCTCTGTTAGTCAATAAAAGAACAGGTAAGACGATAATATTTTTATACTGGTTCGTCATATGAAGACTACGTCCAATTACTTACCAACTTGCTAAGTTTTCACTAACAAGTCTTATTTGAACACAACAACTTTTGGCTAATTACAAATATTCTTTGCACCCAACCTTCTGAGGATAAACAAGGTATTCTTTGGACCGTAGCCTCCTCAGGCTAAACAAGGTATTTTTTGGACCTCAGCCTCCTCAGACTAAACAAGGTATTCTCTCAACACTTAGCCTCCTCAGGCTAAAACACCACAATAGTGGATTTACAAAGGTTTATCAGAGAGAAAAATCATATATGCAGAGAGATGTTTACAATGTAAGTTTAGAGAAAAATCAGATATGATAGCTTTGTAGCGTAATTTCGTCAACTTGAAATCGTTTAGATGAAGTCCTTTTATAGGCGAGCTTCTGAAGTAGCTGTTAAACTGAAGCATTTGAACGTTGTCCTTTTCTCGGGCACTTCAATATCTGGCAGAGTGAGCAATCAGAACATTTAATGTTTCAGCAGCGGATGTCAGCGTGAGATTTGACTTTGACTGATATTATCAGAGATTTCACCGAAAAGTAGCGTTAACTTTTCGTGTTGCAGATGCTAAATCCAAATCTCTTTCTACCTTTTGAAGCTTCTGAGTAATGACTTGATTTGGGTAAATGCACGTGTTACTCCTTGTCTTAAACTTCATTAATGCTTCAATAGACGAATGAATTTGACCAAGTTTGTTTGCTGTCATTCTTCTGTCTTCTTTTTTAACTTCACTCTTCATATTTTCATACTGAAGCTTATATCATATCAGAGCGACTTGAAGTTGAGTTTGATCATTTGTACTTCGTCTTGATTGATCATGAAGGTTTTTCATCTGATTGAAAGTGCTTTGAAGCTTGATGACTTGAGAACACTTCGTTTGAAGCTTGTGCGTCTATGTTGATGGTGCTTTCTTCGTCTGATCTTGAGTCAATCATTTGTGCTCACTTATTCTTCGTCTGATCACAATTCCGTCTATGTCTGATAATCATTCTGTCTGCTTTATAATTATCAAAACTTAAGATGCTAAGTCATATTGACTTAACAATGGTGTCAAGTGAAATGACAATAAATTTCAATATGCTTGGTGCGTTCATAGAAGACTGAGTTACGGGTAATTTGTATAACACCCATACTATCACAATGCATAGGAGTGAGTCCAAGAGGAGTGACACCCATAAACTCAAGTAACCAACGCAAGCAAACTATTTCGGCAGTAGTAGATACCATGGCACGATACTCGGCTTTGACAACTTACTTCTTACTCTTCCAAAAGATAAGAGAATCTGCCAAAAAGATGCAAAACCTTGTAGTAAACTTACGATCAGTGGAGTCACCACCCCAATCAACATACGAAGAAGAGCATAATTCCAATAAAGATGATGATGGAGAGAGAAGACTATGAAATTTAATACCCTAAAGATAACGAAGGATGCAAAGAACAACTACCCAATGAACTGTGGTAGGATAAGTGATAAACTGACTAACAACATGCACTATCAAGTCTAGTAATTGTAAGATAGACTAAACTGCTAACAAGAGTACAATACAAAGTGAGATCTGACAAGGAAACACCATTACAAGATGAGAGAATCCGCCAGAAAGATGCAAAACCCTATAGTAGACTTATGATCAGTGGAGTTACCACCCCAGTCAACATCTGAATAAACACATAATTCCAATGAAGATGATGATGGAGAGAGAAAACTCTGAAATTGAGTACCCTAAAGATAACGAAGGATGCGACAAACAGCTGCCCAAAAAACTATGGTAGGATAAGCAACAAACTGACTAACAACATGCACTATGAGGTTTACTAATGGTAAAATAGACTAAACTACCAACAAGACTACAATACAAAGTGGGATCTAACAAAGAAACATCATCACAAGAGGTATACTGAACATTATGCTCTAGAAGAGTATCCGTTATTCTAGTATCAGAAAGATGAGCTTGTTCCAGAATGTTGGCAATGTACTTAGATTGAGAAAGAAAGTAACCTCTAGGCAACTTCAATCCCCAAAAAGTAATGAAGAGACCCCAAGTCTTTCATCTCAAACTGATGTGCCAATTGGAATTTCAACTCCACAATCCCGTTAATATCATCCCAGTAATGATCATATCATTAACATATAAGAAGAGCAAAATATGACTATGAGAAGTGCACCTGAGAAACGAAGCTGAATCATGCGGGCTAGAGTGAAAGTCAAGAGATGTAATCACAATGGAGAATTTCTCAAACCAAGCACGTGGTGCTTGTTTGACCCCGTAAAGAGCCTTCTTCAATTTACAAACTTCACTTGGATTATGAGAAACATCTGGTGGAGGAATCATATAAGCCTTTTCATGAAGATCACCATTTAAGAAGGCATTTTTAACATCCATTTGAGAAATATGTCACTAACAGATAGATGCGACTGCAATAAGAGTACGAATAGTGGTCATTTTTGTAGTAAGGGTAAAAGTTTCTTCATAATCCATACCATATTGTTGAGAAAAGCCTTTAGCAACTAAACGAGCTTTGCATCTCTCAAAAGACCCATCAGATTTGGTTTTGATCTTATATACCCAGCGAGAACCAATTGCAAATTTTCCTGGTGGAAGAGAGACAAGGTTCCAAGTATCTGTCTTATGGAAATCAAAAAGTTCTTCTGCCATAGCCTGCTGCTAAAGGGGGTTCAGAACAACCTCTTTAAAGGAAGATGACTCAGACAAACTATGAATAGAGGCTAAGAACGAAGCAAAAGAAGTATAATAAACAAAGTCTGGTAATTTAGTGGACTTACGGTCATGATGAGGACAACGAGAAGGAGGAGGAGGATCAACGATCATAGAAGGTTCTTGGGTAGGTGCGGGGACAAAGGAAATATCTGGATCTGCAGAGCTACTAGTGTCAACATTAGAATTATCTTAGTTATGGATCAGAGGAAGAGAAATGGTGTTAGAGTCTATGTGAAAAAGGTCAATATGGGTGAGATCAAATTTGGTGAAGACATGCTGACTAGAAGGAATGGAATAAAAAGGAATATGCTCAAGAAACACAACATAAAAAGAGATTTAAAGTTTTTGCTTTGCATGATCATAACAACAATAACCCTTCTAACCATCACCCTAACCAAGAAAAACACAAATTGCCGAACGAGATGACAACTTGGTACGTTCTACATGAGGACGAAGAACAAAACAAGTAGAACCAACAACTCTCAAGGATAAATAGTCTTGGACACAACCATATAATTTCTCAAAGGGAGACAAACATGAAGTAACAGAAGATGGAATTCTGTTAATGACATGTACTACAGATAACTCACAAAAGTAGGTTATCGACATACGCCTTTTTACTAATAAAGTGTTCATCAAACACTCTTATGCAAGCTAAAACAACCATTAAATGCTATAATTTATAATACTTTGAGTTAGGACTTGTTGATGGTTTGTTTAAGTATTTTAGGGGTTAAAAATAGCCAAAAATAGGAGAAAACATGCAGAGGAAAACACCTCATGTGAGTTGGGACTTAACTCGCGTAATATAGAGCTCTAGGGATGGATCATTCGTCTTTATCAACTCAACTCACGTGACTTTCCATTGAGCTCGCGTGACTTGACATAACTTCTAGCCCAACTTTTCTCTTTATAACATCAACTCGCACGACTTGTTACTCATCTTGCGCGGGTTGACTTTACTTGAAGACCACGTTTGGTCTCTAGAACCTTAACTCACGCGACTTGCTAACAAGCTCGCACAAGTTAGGTTTGCGAAAAGCTTAAGTCAATGAAGAAGGTTATATATTCACATGTAACTATCACCAAATTATCTTTTTATCATATTTTGATCAACAAAGATCTGTGGACGACTCTAGAAACCCTAGACGGCTCTTCTGATCACGCTCGATTGATGCAACATTTAGAGTTCAACCTTGAGCCTAAGCGAAGGAGACTCAAGGATCATTCAGCTTCTTTAGGATTCGATAACCTATGTACTCTCTTTCATATTATACTTGTTTTGTCCCCCCTATTAGCATGAACTAATTTCACCTTTGATTGGGAGAACGATGTAACTCTAATCATTCCTAATATAATTCTCGATGTATAATTATTCCTAATATATTTCTTCTAAGCTTAATGTTATTTGTTAACTGGTTATTAATAAATTGATAGATACCTAGGGAAACTTTGAGAACAGAAACTTAGACGGTAGTGTGGACATAACCTAACAGTTACCACTGAATTCACATAACTGAAACCCTGATTGACTTAATTTAATTTAAGAGATTAATTAATTGGGTTAATTCAGCAACTCCATTTTGTTCAGGAGTGTCGATACAAGAAGTTTGATGAAAGGTCCCATTAGAAGCAAGTAATTTGGAGTATTTATTAGAAGTATATTCATCACCTAGATCACATCGAAAGAACTTCATAACATCATTATGTTAGGTTTTAACAAAAACATGAAACTTATGATAAATGCAAAAAAATTCATAACGTTGTTTCATATGATAAACCCAACAATAAGAACCACCTTTGGTAGCAACCAGTGACGGTCCCATACATCAGAATGAACTAAGTCAAAAGGTGTAATAAAAACTGAAATACTCTTAGAAAAAGACAAAGTAGTAAACTTTGCAAGTTTGAAACCACAATAGTCAGGGATATTGACCTTGTAAAAGCTAAATATTTTAGACGAGAAGAAGAAACATGTCCTAGACGAGAATGCCATAAATAAAAATCTAGAAGACGAGAAATTCAAATGAAAGGACAAAAGGTCAATACCAGAAGCTGCAACATCTGGAAGTCTCAATTTATTCAAAATATAAAATCCCCCTCCAATGTCAAGAATCCATATAGGTGAAGATGAACCTGATGAGCTAGAGGAAAGAAAACCTATATTGGATTGGACAGACATAGCATGTGGTTATGTGTCAAGAAATTGCTTAGCAAGATCAGATATTATAAGACTAGAAAAGGATGTACTATCAGCTGATGGAGGAACAACTGCTGCAACATTTGATATCAGAGACTTGAAGTTTTGTTGGCCAAGATAATTGGGAGGTCTCCATTAAGGTGGTTGTTGTGCCTACTGTGACTTATTCAACAATTTTGGACATTGAGCTTTCTAATGATCATTCTACTTACGAAAACTACATTCATCATAACCAACCTTTCCTGGATATTTTCCTTTGTTAGAAGGAATAGCAAAAACATATGAGTTGGGGAGGATTCCTTTGTCAACACTCCCTTTATCTGATTGAGACTTTAGTTGAATCTCTTTAGCTAACAATTCATTAACAACTGAATCAACAGTTGGAAAAGGATTATGATGCAAAATTGTTCCACGCAGGCCTTCAAAATCATCTCGAAGAGCCATCAAAAACTAAACCAGACGTTGTTATTCTCCATGGGCAATGTATGGCTTAAAAGCTTGCAATTGAGCAGATTCAGTAAAAGCCAACCGGTCCCAAATATTGCTCATGGTAAAGTAAAATTCTTGTATGCTCATGTTGTTTTGTTGAATAGCTTGAATATCTATCTCCAACTAATATTGCTTTGTAAAGTTAGACTGCACATATATATTTTTTTAAACGATTCCATACCTCTTTTTCAGTTTCATATATAGACTGAGAAACAAAGTTATTGATCCAAATAATAATTTTCGAATTATATATTTCCTAATAATCTAGCTCTATTGCATCTTTTCCATCATTTTTATCCTATGGCTTATTAGGGGTTCCAGAAACATAACCCCACATTCTCTTGCCTTTCAAAAAATTCTTCAACACATAACTCCAATATGAATAATTCTTCCTATTCAATTACACACTAATGGATTGAAGAGAATCATTCATTTTTCCAGCCATTGCAAACAATTACAAAACAAAGAGAGTAAAATCTCAAATTCTACAAACTCTAACAGAGAGTCTCAAAAGGAAGAATGAGTATAATAAGAAATCACCTAGCTTGCTGTTGAATCAAATGGATCCACAAAAGTTTGAATCATCCTTGCTTTGATACCACGTGAAGCTTAACAATTATATGAAGAAGAGGAGAAGGAAAGGAAAATATAAGAATAAGAGACTACGGTTTCATTAGTGTGCAATCAACAAAACAATACAAATATATATACAACCAAGAAAAGGATTAAACTATCCTTGAGACAAATGAAAATGATAAAATACAAATGCATTATAATATCTAATACCCTTCACACCCTAAATCCTTATTATTTCGTACCTTATCTACCTACTGCTCTGATACTACATGAATTTGATTGGTGCCAGTGGACGCAACTGGTATCAGAGCAAAGGTTTCTTGGGACATACTATGATTGGTAACTTCCACCCAATCAGCCGCTACGATGGAGGCTAGAATAGAGGCGATAGAGCAAAGGTTGGCTCTATTACATATTGAACAAAAACAATGGTTTGAACATATGTAGAAAGAACAAAACTAGTTGTAGAGACTAGCAGAATTGATTCTGAGGGAAGATTGAGGAGAGAGACATGATGAGAACGAGCAAAACGAGGAAATTGGTGAATGAAGACCAGGAAATGTAGGGACCACCAAAGTTAGAGGTGGGCAGAAGAATTGAATTGTTTAACTTTGATGGAGATGATGTTAATGAATGGCTAGTATGCATAGAACGTTGTTTCAAAGTGGCTCAAGTTACTTCAAATGACAAGGTAGAGTATGCAGCCATGACTTTATCTGAAGGGTGTCAACTTGGTTCGAGTGGTGGGAAAACCAAACACCATTTCACTCTTGGAGTTTAGACAAGACCTTCTTAAAAGATTTTTACCAAGGGTAGTAGGTCATCCTTTAGGGCCATTGTTGAGGGTCAAACACAGCAACATCGTAATGTAGTGCCGAGATGAGTTCGAACTTGCGGTTAGAAATTATCAAAATCTGGGTCAAGAAATATTGTCAAGACTTTTTTGGAATGGTTGAATGAAGAGATGAGGGTAGAGTTGAATGTGATGAAATTTGAAACCTCGACTGAACAGATGGATCAGATGTCGACAATTGAAGCTTCAAATTCTGATTGTCAAGAGACACATGGAGGTAGTGTTTCATGGGTATAAGGAGCTCTAACAAATATCGAGAACAGTTTGGGATTTGCTCAAACTTAATCCAACACCGACAGTAATCTGCCCTTGGTAAATAAGGGTAGGGGAGCAAGAAGACTATCACATGGAGAACTGAATGAAAGGTAGAGAAAATGGTTGTGTTTTAGGTGTTGAGAGAGATAGGGATCTGATCACATTTACTAGTTGAGACATTATCACCTCCTCATATGACTAGAAAAAGAAAAAGAAGTTATACAGCCACCATAGATGAGGAACTGAATCTAGAACAGGAAAGGAGAGATGAGGAACTGAATCTAGAACAGGAAAGGAGAAATGGTTCTCATGCAAGCTTTTCTTTCCATTCACCTTGAGCATAAGGTGCTTCTTGAAGGGGAAGTATTGTTATAACCTTAGGGTCCACCGAGAAGATTTTATCCCGACCTTGTTATTATAGGTAAAAATACGAAGATAATCATTAGGGGAATTTTGATTCTATTTTATTTTATTGTAATTTTGTTTACATTCTGTTAGGATTTAAATTTAATTTCAAGTTATCTCTTCTTTTTAGAAAAGATTTAGTTAGAATTTAACTTTGAAGATTTATTATTTAAATTTCTTAGTTTAAATTTAGCTGGGATACATTATACACATGGAAAATATTAGAATAGATTAGAAAAGAACCAACCTTTCAATTTTTAATGAAATTGCTCTGTCATTTCATAAAGTTTATTTTTCCTTCTCATCCTGAACCTTAATTGTTTCTTATCCTATCTACCTAATTCTACACAAATTTTTAGAAATTAAATTAAATAATAGAATGAAACGGGATAAAAAGAAATAGAATATTTCTTAACTTTTAAACTCTGGCCATGCCGGCCAATTAAAAAATATTGTTATTGAAGTAAGTCTTCCTTAATTTTTTTTATATGGCTTATATAAGTATGATTGTTTAGCAATTTTTAATAATAAAAACTTAATTATTAAATATTTAATTTAATTATAGAACTCCTTAATGAGTTAACAACTTGTTAAAAATATTTGTCACCATAGTTAAATATTGTCCTTATTCTTAAAGTGTTGTAGCAACTCTTGTCCAATTATAATTATAATCTAATCATTATCATTTAGTGATTATAATACACTTACTAATGTATTAATAGTAATTTTTTTAATTAACTTATTAATTCAATATTTTAAATAAAGATATAATAAAGTTAAAATATGTAATAAACAATTTTATACACTAATTATGACCCCTCAAATAGTTTATTAATTTTGATAATAAATTTCTTAAAAATAATATAAAATTTGATGTATGGTGAGTTTGTTGATTTTAATAATAAAATCTTAATAAAAATTTATTATATTTGATAAGTTTGTTGAATTTAATAATAAAATCCTTAAAAATCATAAACCATGGTATATAATCCAGGTGTATTGGTTAATTTTGCTAACAAAATCCATAAAATCATACAAAATCTTATAACCCACGGTGTATTGGTTAATTTTGATAACAAAATCTTTAAAATCATACAAAATCTTATATATAACTCATGGTAATTTGTTAACTTTATTGATAGAATTTTGATAATAACTCATCTTGCATGATGAATTTGTTATCTTTAACAATAAAATTCTTAAAATTTTAGAAAATCTTTATATATAACCATAACGTGAGTTAATTGATTTTGATAATAAATAGAAAATTTGATATATAATTAAATGCCTTGTAAAAGTGTTGTTACCAATTTCCTAATATCTTAATCTTATTATATTTTTTTAAAAGTTAAATTTAGTAATTTGATCATAAAGATAAAGAAAAATAGAAAATCAGTAATATATAATAGTATATATTAATGAATATATTATAGTCATCAGGATATAATAAAATCATCCGATAAAATTAATGTGGCGTAATATGGTATTTCTTATCGTTAGAATTACATATGCTTTGATTTCTAATTTTCATAGATAGATCTTTTTAACAAGGATCTTCTCCAGCCAAGTTTGTGTATGGTTACCATATTGCAAAATTCGAATCATTGATTAGTTATTACAACGGTAGTTAAAAAAAGAGAGGATAAAATATAACATTAATGGTTAAGATTTGTACTATAGTGATAGTTTTGTTGGTAGGAAACTTAGATTTAAATAATTGTTATTAGAAGACCGTAATAATTAAAGTATCACTAGGTTGGTCTAATTACAAGATGTTGGAATAACATGCACAAATTTTAAAAAATCAAATATATTACTGTTGTTATTTTCCAAAGAAAAAATGTTCATATGTATTATACCAGAAATAAAAGTTCAACATTATACCAGAAATAAAAGTTCAACATTTTAATAATGAAAATGATTTATAATTTTCTAAAAATATTCATCATTGGTAAGAACTTTACCATTAAATACATTTTTATCATTGAATACATTTTGGATACGATCTTGCAATATATTTATTATTTTATGAAATTTATGCAAGATTATTAAGTATTCAAATCTTACTTCACATTTAATTAAATTTTTTTTAAAGAAATAATTAATTTCTGATTATATCAGTCAAAACATTGGCATAAAGAAAAGTCTTGTTAATTAATTTCCTTAAGTTACTTATGAAAGAATTAAATTTTTTTTAATGTATAACATATAAACAAGCAAAAAAAAAAAAAACATAATTTTATTCTAATAAAAAAAAATTCTCCCTTTAATACCAATAATTTACTAACATTGTGTGTGTGTGTGAACAAGACTATACTAACAAGAGACACAATCCACTCCAATTTCTAAAACAAAATCAAATGAAAATAATCCAAAACTCTAATAAGAAATGTCTTGGATTATAAGTACAGATTATATTTTAAGAAGGTTTAGAATTTAACATTCGTAAATAGGAAAAATCTGGTTTTGAAATGATTATGAAGATTCTTCGATAATAATGAATGACTAAAAGCTAAAAAATATTTTATATGAATAACATTATTTAATTATGAGAATGGGATTGGAAGAAAGAGGAGAATGAAAGAAAAGAAGCAGACAGAGTAGAATATCCGGAACAACAGAACCAAAACCTTACTAAGAAAAGTACGAATAGTCAAAGAGTTGAAAGTTGGAAGTGGTCCAAGTGTGCACGAATAGCACATGAGTTTCCTAAACAAGTCACGCGACAACTGAACACACTTATTTATTGCTTTATTTTTTTCACCCTTGTCTTTCATGTTGTTAGTTGAATTCAAACTTGCCCATTCAATTCTTTCCCGTTTCTTGTAACACTTCTAACCGATACAAAACCTCTCTGAACCCTTCAATCCAATTTAACCAATTCTCTTATCTTCCCAAAACCCTAGAGAGAGAGAGATAGAGAGAGAGAGAGTTATGTCAGACGTGTTCTGCAGTGACTGTAAGAGGGAAACGGAAGTGGTGTTCGACCACTCGGCGGGGGACACAGTGTGTTCAGAGTGCGGACTCGTCCTTGAGTCTCACTCCATTGATGAAACTTCTGAGTGGAGAACCTTTGCCAACGAGTCTGGTGACAATGACCCTGTCCGAGTTGGTGGCCCCACTAACCCGCTTCTCACCGACGGTGGACTCTCCACCGTCATTGCCAAGCCCAACGGCGCCTCCGGCGAGTTTCTCTCCTCGTCTCTCGGCCGGTGGCAGAACCGCGGCTCCAACCCCGACCGTGGCCTCATTCTCGCTTTCAAAACCATAGCCACCATGTCCGATAGGTCTGACACTCCGCATTTGTTTTTGTTTACTCATTACTTGTAAATTCGTCAATCTTTTTTTTTTTTTTTTTTCCGGTTTGGACTAAAACATGTATTGGACTAAGAATTCTACACTTAAACCTTTTACGTTGTCTAGTGCTGATAAATCAGAAATTAAGGTTGATATGACTCAATTCACGTGTGTCATTGTTCTTTTCTTTTGCAATTGATTGATAGGGTAAAGTTTCCATTGGTTTTAAAAGTATATCGGATGGACAAAATTGTCAGTTTTTTTAAACTAAAAGATGTTGGTTTTGATTAACGTGACGAACACTCATTCAATGTGGTATCTCTTATAGTTTGTCTTATGTCACCAAGCTTACGAAGTTAATGTGATAAGGACAGAATGACCGCTTTAGGGGACAAGGAATCAATGTGAAACTTTTTTAAGTTCAGAGGACTAGGTTGAAGAGAAAAATAAGATGAAGAACCAAAAGTATAATTTAGTCTTTCAGTGTAATGTCTTCTCCTGGTTCAATTTAAGCACATGTGAGAATTATCCTATTTCGAGTATTAGAATTTCAGCATTTCCTCTTTTATTTAGTGTAAAATGAGTTTGGCTGTCATGTTAACTGGCGTGTCTGGTGAAATTTCAGGTTGGGACTCGTTGCAACCATCAAGGTATAGCTCTTTACTTTGCATAATGTCAATTGCTCGTTGAAGCAGTTATTGTAGTTTATCTAATTCTTGTGTTTAACTTTGAATTTATGAAGTTAGTAATTGTATTTGTCTTATGTTGCTTTTGATTGGTTTGAAAGGATCGGGCTAACGAGATATATAAAAGGGTTGAAGATCAGAAGTCTAGTAGAGGAAGAAATCAGGACGCGTTGTTGGCTGCTTGCCTCTACATTGCTTGTCGACAAGAAGACAAGCCACGCACTGTAAAGGGTACAGCATATGATTAGTTTAACATTTAGATGCCTCCTCATTTGTCTTTCCCTGTATAAATGAGCTTTCGTGAACCTATGAATTTCAATTAGAAATTTGCTCTGTTGCCAATGGAGCCACAAAGAAGGAAATTGGCCGAGCCAAAGAATACATTGTGAAACAACTAGGTTTGGAGCAGGGTCAATCTGTGGAGATGGGAACAATACATGCTGGGGACTTTATGGTGAGTTTTCTTAATTGATGGGTACTTATGTAGCACTGCTTTCTAATTTAATCAATGTTAGCTTAATAGTTAATCTTATTTTCATGTAACTAACATTATTTTCCTCTCAATCATTAGAGACGTTTTTGTTCCAATCTTGGAATGAATAATCAAGCTGTTAAAGCTGCTCAGGAAGCTGTCACAAAATCAGAGGAATTTGATATAAGGTCAATTTTAGTTTGTCTTGTATTTCTTTCAAATTTGGAGGATGGATGTTCAGTGCTAAAGGTTGACTTGTCATATTGTTTACCTTTTCGTACTAATGCATTATGCATGTCTAGTTATTGTTGATTATTCAGGGTTAATTAAGTTTTTCATCTCTTACCATTTCATATTTTGTATTTTAATTCCTGTGAAAAAGTTTTTGTCAACTTTTATTCCTTTGTTTATTTTTTTCAACATTTTTAGTCCTTGTCGATAAATTGGAATTGTTAAGTACTGTGATCACAGATCACAGGAAGGAACCACGCAACACTTTCATATTAACATTTAATAATTTAATTTTAATGTCAGAGATTAGGAATGTTAATGGAAAATAAACAAGGACTAAAAATGGGTAAGAAATTTGAAGAGTCTGAAAATTAAAATTTGAAATAACTGAGGGACTAAAAATTTACTTAATTAACCTTTAATTCAATAAAAACCTAGGATTGCATCCAAGAGGAATTTTGGGCAGCAAAAGTGAAAATTTGGCAGTGTTTCTGTGATAAAATGAACCAATCACATCAGCTTAAGATCAGGGCTTTATAATTATAAGTGTTCGAGGTTGTGCAGATTAGCTTTAATGCTATTGCCCTGTGAGTACAAGGTGAAGGGCATCATTATAGATCAGAAACCTTTGAGTTTCTCAAGGCGTGTGCTGCATCTATGGGAGAAATGGAAATTATGGGGAGTGCAGGACATGTCTGTGAAATGAGGAAACTGTGAGGAGTGAGTGGTATGTTTGCGAAAAGTAGAGATACAGTAGTGTTTGTGTGATAAGTGAAGAATGAAGACTCTGAGGTTGTACACAGGGATATGGTAAGGGTTGTATATGTTTGAATTTGAAATCCTTTTCCTTTAACTAAGCAAAGGGTGAGTTTGGATTCTGAACTTCTTTTAGACATATATATGCATGCTTTGTTGTATTAAGCTGTTACACATAATTGTATTACTCCTAAAATTCCCAATAATGACTTTTGAATAATATAAATAATTTGCTCTGTCCTCTGCGAATCCATTTTTTTGTTTGTAGGTTTCCTCATAGTATATTTCATTGCACCTTAATTTTGCATGAATCCAGTCCTTCCTTTTTCAAATTTTTCAGATGGATGTTATTAATTTCTTATGATAGATACTAATAACATCTTTGATCTTCCAGGAGGAGTCCCATATCAATTGCTGCAGCAGTTATATACATCATAACTCAGCTTTCTGATGATAAAAAACCGCTCAAAGGTCTGTGTCTCTTCATATAGAGGGAAACTAATACAAACATATTGTTTGGTTTATTAGTTTGTGACTTTTCTCCCCTCTTAGGTCTTGATGTAGTGAATTTTGAATTAAATTTAGTTGAAAACAAGTTGCTGAAGATTATTGATATGTATGAAGCTCTTCATTATCATAGGAGTTAGCCGCTGAGCTATTACATATAGTTGTATCTGACTTACACTATGGTGGTGCAGATATATCACTTGCCACTGGAGTTGCAGAAGGAACCATTAGGAACTCGTACAAGGATCTTTATCCCCATGTTTCAAAGATAATACCAAACTGGTATGCAAAGGAAGAGGATTTGAGGAATCTATGCAGCCCTTGAAACAAAACAATAGCTATCATTTTTAATAACTTAGATGTCATTAGAACGCTTTATTCTGGATGTACTGAACTGTTTTATACTTTAAATAGCAACCACATTTTCCTTGTAGGTAAATCAAACTCATGAGACTACACATTCATTTTGTTTCACCTCACAATTTGAGAAATATATGGGAGAGGCACAGTTCATATATGGACCATTTTTTACTTGAAATGAGCATTTTTTAAAATAACCGGGTCTTATTTAGTAGCTATTTGTATTAAAGCTTGAAACTGCAAGTTATTTTACTATGTTTGAGCAAGAATGCTCCAGAGCTGTTAATATTTGAAAAAGGCCTTAGCCAAGTAACCTTCCGTGCCTGACTGGGGGGCCTGCCTCCATCATCTGTGCATTTTTGAACAAAGAACAAGTAATTTCTTGAATTATCTTACATGTTATTTTTAATCTTTTTAAGTAGGTCAGTTTTAATGTTGGTTTCTTAAGTTTAATTTTTTTATATATATATATATATATATATATATATATATATATATATATATATATTTATATTTTTAAAATGTATTATTTTGATATTTTAAATATTTTTTATTAAAAATATTAATTTTATATTAATAATATCAATGATTCAAATTTTAAAATGATTACTTTAAAATAATATGATTTTTAGATGTTACTATTATTTTAAAAGACAGTGAAAATATTTCATGCACTTGGTTTCTATTGTCATGAATTTTAAAAGACAGTGAAAATATTTCTATTATCATGACCCGATATTCTTATCTTATGAGATACAGATTAAAATTTTCTTATATAAATTAATTATTTTAAAATTTAAATTATTAACAGTGTATGAAATTAAAGTTTTAATAGAAAAATATTTAGAAAACTAAAATAATACATTTTAAAAAGATAAATGATGGAAATAAAACAATTTAAATTTAAAAATATCAAAAAGAAAAGTGTCTAAATTTCTGGGATTAAAAATGATATTTAGTCTTAATAACAAATAATTTTTTATTTTATTATAATTCTGAACATTTATAACTTACTTTTATTTTAATCTTTGACATATTAATTTATTATTATTATAATTCCTATTTTTTATAACTTATTATTATTCTAGTTCATAATTAAACAAAAATAGTTATAAAAATTTAAAATGAAGAATGTGCTTACTATTTTTTAAATATTAAAGATTATTGATATAAGCTTGCCTCACACAAACTTGGAATTGTGCCCAATTTTTAATTTTTCATAGGGTTTTAGGAATTATGTATTAAAGTCAATCAAAAATATAAAAAAAAAGGAAAAATATAAAATAGAATTAGATAAGGAAAGGGAAAGACACCATCATCGGGATTAATAAGCCAAGAGGAATCGTCACAAAGGAATGATCCTTTGATAAAATTTGAGGTTCAATCAAGAAATCTAGGAGAATAAAGTCTCATGGAAAATCTCAATTTCAATATATTCCAAATCTGACTATTAGTGTTTAGACAAAGCATATAAGTAAAACTAATTGAGAATGTAAATTCATCCAAGGGTGTTCAAGCAAGCATGAACAATCAAGGGCTAAAAATAATTCATTAAACAAGAATGACTCTTACCCGTTGGATTAAGTTAAAAATAAAGGGTCTAGATTCATTCTTGAAATATGAATTAAAATGCATTTTTATCCCTTGGATTTTCATTTAATCCCATGACTAAGATTCACTCTTCTCCTTATTTTATTTTACTAAAAAAAAAGGTTAAGTTCAACAAGTTATTACAAAAAAGGTTCTAAATGACCATGAGCTACCCATGTGCTCACACTAGTTGACCAAAAGTTTAACCAAGTAAAAATTAATTTACAAACTCATAAGAAGATTACAAGGTCTTGATTTTAGAGTAGAGTCTTCAATGCTTGATTCAATCTTAAGAAGTTCATTCTCCAACTCTTCCTCTAATTTTCTAAGCATTCCTCTTATAAGTCTTCTATCTTGTGATGATCCTTCATCAAACCCTCCTTCTTGATGCAAACTTGTCCCCAAGTTACCTTGATCATCACCTACATCACAAAAAGTCAAGTCACTCACATTGGATGAATTGCTACCTAGGAAATCACTAGGAAGGTCAAGCTTATAGGCGTTGGGTCCAAGTTTTTCTATGATCTTGAAGGGCCCATCTCCTCTTGGAAGCAACTTGGATTTCCTAAAGATTAGGAAACCTCTCTTTTCTCAAATGAAGCCAAACCAAATCTCCAACTTTGAACTGTACATCCTTGCGCTTTTGATTTATGTACTTGGCTACTTTGACATTCCTTTTCTCAATTTGCTCCCACACTGTAGCATGTAGTGCTTTGATCTTCTTAGCTTTGTCATTTCCTTCTACATTCAAAGAAAAATCATATGGCAAAGATACAAGATCAAGTGGAGTTAGGGGATTAAAACCATAAACAACTTCAAAGGAAGAATGTGAAGTAGAAGCATGAAAACCCTATTATATGCAAATTCTATATGAGTTAAATGATCTACCCAAGATTTAACATTGCCCCTCACAAAACACCTCAACAATTGCCCCAAAGTGCAATTTACTACCTCAGTTTGTCCATCGGTTTCGGGATGACAAGTGGTGGAAAACAACAATTTGGTTTCAAGCTTACCCCATAAGGTCTTCCAAAAGTGGCTTAGGAACTTGGGAGTCCCTATCACTTACTATACTCTTAGGAATCCCATGGAGCCTCACCACCTCCTTAAAGAAAAGGTTAGCAATGTGTGTAGCATCATCTTCCTTGTGGCATGGTATAAAATGGGCCATCTTTGAAAACCTACACACAACAACAAAGATTACATCCATACCTCTCTTGGTCTTTGGCAAGCCAAGCACAAAATTCATAAAAATATCTAACCATGGAGAGGTAGGGATGGGTAAAGGGATATATAATCCATGAGGCATCAATTTAGATTTAGCTTTATGGCACACCATACATCTATTAACAATCTTTGAGACATCACTTTTCATTCTAGGCCAAAAGAAATGTTCATACAATATAGCTAGTGTTTTATCTACCCCAAAATGCCCCATGATTCCACCCTCATGTGCTTCTAAGATCAAGAGTTCTCTCAAAGAAGTTTTAGGCACACATAAATTTTTGCCTTTGAAAAGATATCCTTCATGCCTAAAATAATCCTTGTGAGCTCCTTTATCACTCAAATTATAGATAGATCCGAAATCATCGCCATTAACATACAAAGATTTTATGTGATCAAATCCAAGTAAACTAGTTTCAAACATGGATAGCAAGGTATACCTCCTACTTAGAGCGTCGACCACTACATCAAGCAAATCATCTAGCCTAGGAAATGAATGTCTATACCTTATTGTGATGTTGTTGATAGCTCTACAATCAGTGCACATCTTCCATGTTCCCTCCTTCTTAGGCACAAGTATGACCGGTGAAGCACAAGGGGAGAGACTCTTCTTCACCCAACCTTTCTCCATCAATTCTTGGACTTGTCTTTGAATTTCATGAGATTCTTGGGGTGAAATCCTGTAGGTTGGCCAGTTAGGAAGGGGTGCTCCGGGAATCAAATCGATTTGGTGCTCAATGTCTCTAATTGGTGAGAGACCATGAGGAATGTCTTGTGGGAATACATCATCAAACTCCTTCAACAAAGCATATATGTCCTCTTGAATACTTACAAAATTAGAATTCAAACAAAGGGGTTTGGGTAGGCACAAAAACATGGACTTCCTAGCTAGAAACTGATGCAAACCCTTGAGGAACTTGTAAGGGATCTTCAAGGATTAGCAAAGGGATGCCCCAATCTTCATTCACCCATCATTCAACACTCAATTGATTATAAAGAAGCTTGCGGAATAAGAACTCAATCTCTTGGTTTAGAACAAAGAAGAAGAATAACAAAAATGGAAGAACGAAGAAGTGTGGTAAGCGCCATAGATGATTATAAGATCTTGATTTTAGAGTAGAGTATTCAATGCTTCATTCAATCCTAAGAAGTTTTTTCTTTAACTATTTCTTTAATTTTCTAAACATTCCCCTGTAAGTTTTCTATCTTGGTGCTCCATTAATTATTATCATAGTAATGAAATTGGTTATTTCGTATTCTATATCTGGGCACAAAATGCAAAATTTTTCTCCCCGATGTCTTCAAATTATAAACACGGATTGTTTAGCACATGTCAGTGCCTTAAGGCCTTACAAGAAGCTCTTGGGGTATATTTTGGTTCGTGATTTGATATTATTAATAATTAACAGTGTTACTTTACTTTTACAAATTTATACAGGAAACAAAATTATAACTGAAAAGTATTTTTTTTGGATTATTCATTTATTTATTCGTGTTGTTCTAGTGGGGTATCACTATTGAATCAAACATTTATTTACTCGTTGGTTTAACAGAGTTTTTAGCTTGCAAAATATTGTTCTTAGGCGTGTTAATAGTTTTTACTCTTTAGCTCTGAAATTAGTCATTATTTTTTATAATGGGCTTCACTGTAGTCACATGTAACCCGCACCTAATGTAGTTGCGTTGTTGGATCCAGAGTCTTTTTTAGATTTTTTCTTTCTCTACCCTTTTCTTCATATATTTTAGACTGGATATTTTGAAATGTATCATTCTGCATAATATACATTTTAGAATGTATTAAAATTTAGGGTGCGAAGTGGAAGTGAAATTTATAAGACACTATAAGACCCAAAATTTGAATTCTGCTGCTGAACATATTGGGCTTTGAAACAATGTACAAGGAGTGATTTTGGATTGGATTAATTTTTAGATATTGTTTTAAGGTGAAAAATAATAAGATAACTAGTTTGGTTTTATCTAAAAGAGTGTATAGATTCTTATAAAAAGTATCTAGTACTCGTTTTGTAAATTATAAATAGAGAAAAATAAATATATATTTTATGGTAGAAAAAAATTGCAGAAAATATTAGTTTGCTAATACTTTTCATAAATAATTAAAAAGAAAGTTAAATTAATCGAACCTAATAATTAATTGATTGATTAAATTTAACTAGTACAAGAAAATTTTGTCTTTTAATTTTAACTATATTTTAAAATATTTTTTAATGACTTTTGTTTATGAATTTTCTGGAACTAATAGTGAAAATTTTTACTTGAGAATGAAGTGAAAATAAAAATAATTAATATAAAAGTTATTTTTCATTATTATTTTCATGATCGCTTTAATTAAATTGTCAATGATATTATTTCCTCTATAATCAATTTTCACCATAGTCATTCATGTTTCCATTACGTGTCATTATTATGCCACTATTATTCAAGTGGAATTTTCAATTGAGCTTTTTTATATGTTTTATTTTAAGTCAAGATTCTTATTTAAATTAGTCTTAAATGTCTCTCTCTCTCTCTCTCTCTCTCTATATATATATATATATATATATATATATTATAATAATTATATTGAATATGAATTTTTTAGGAAGTATTTTTATTGAAAAATAGTTTTAGGCATTTTTCTATGGGAATAATTTGAGATTTTTAACTTTTTGTCTCTTTCAAATTATTATTTTATATTCATTTCAATACTTTAAAATAATTGCCAAAAATTAAAAATAATTTCATTGAATTACATATTTTTTTTATCTTTCTATAATTTTCAATTCATGATTTTGGTTCCTTTATTTCTAATTTCGCAGTTTTAGTTTCTAATTTTTTAAAAATACACGAATTTGATCTCCTATTTTTAGTTACACTTTTTAGCCTCTGTTTATTTTAAAACAAATCAAAATTGGAGTATAATAATCATATAAATAAATATAATGATTGATTCAAAATTGCATGTCATTAAAAATTTAAATACTAAAATTGCAGAATTAAAAATAGGAGATAAAAACTACGGACTAAAAAACAGAGAAGAACAAAAAATATAATTTCGTCAAATAATTTTGTTTCATAAATCTAAAATACAATTTAAATATTAAAAGAACATTTATGCATTATAACTTTTAATTATATAAAATAAATAATTATTCTATATATTTTCCATGTTAAAATGTTAGTTACAAAGAAAATACTGACGTTAATGGTGTTCAATGTTCATCACCCTAGACAGGGGAAAGATTTTCCACTTGGACATGAGGAACAACCTCTGAAGCATACTGCATATTATTTTGATGTATGCAGGTACCACGTTAGCTAGCACCTTTCTATATGGAACATTAATCTAGAATGTCTGTCTATGCATGATTGTCACATTATCATATTATTATATTAAAGCTAAGTTTAGTCCAAATCCTCAACTAGTGGAATCACTCAAAACACAAAGTAGGAACATATCACTTCATTCACATGCCAACGGGACCAGCTTTTCTAAGACCAGATAACTCTCATGCTTCATATAAATGAGAGCTTTATGATCAGAAAAACCTGAAAATGAATTCATACTAGGTGTATAACTATTTATAATTAAATCTAAAATGATTTAGTAATCAAGTAGTTATTTTAACATTGTATCTAATTTTAACCATTAAGTAAATTTTGAATAACAATGTTATTAGTGCATGCTAATTTAGATTCATTGTTAAACTATTTAGAATTATATTAAAATATGAAGAAAAGGATGATACACTGTTAACTCAAAATAGTTTACACAGAGGATTAATAAGAATTATTGATTTCCATGATAAAACTCTTAAACATTTTACGAAATGTCAATGTATCCTATAAATTCTTAAAATATATCAAATATAAATTATGCCATTTTTTTTTACCGAAAAATGATACCACTAAAATTATTTTTAATTAAAATATTTTTTCATAAAAATTAAAATTAATTTTTTTTAATCAATTTTATAATCACTTTGTGTGTCTATGTATACACATAGGGAGAGGAGTCACAGAGTCCCAGAGAGAGATAAGAAGAAAAAGTGATAAATATTTCATCGGATTTATATTCAGCATCTTCTATTGAGAAAATATCACAATTTTTTACAAGTTATGATGTTTTGCCTTTGTATATATCAGCAACTAATAAGTTATGATGTTTTGCCAAAAAAAAATAGAAATTTTTTACAAGAAAATAAGATTCTAATCAAGAACTAAACAGAGCACACTCTTATGAGCAAAATGCTGGATCTGAATTTCAAATTCAATATTTTTTTAACATCTTGATTAAATTGTAATATGGTTATTTTATTTGTCTTTGTTTAGGGGTAAGTGATGGCTTCCTGGATACCTTTCATGCTCGCACTAAGCATTTAGAAAGAAATGGATTTCCTCTAACTTGGACCATTGAAAGGATTTAATCTCCGAATAAGACCACGTGGCAATGCTTACATAGGTATAAAACCATTGTTTAGTGGACTAATAATAAAAATACAATCAGATATATCTTACGAGGATTTACCTGTTAGAAATTTAGTCTGTTTAAAATATAATATAAGAAAGAAAGAAAAAGAGTACATAAAAAGATTAACTTTATTTGATGTTTCAAGACCTGGTCCACGATCTTATTGGGATAAAATTTACTATTTGTAATTTTTATACGGTAAAATTACAAACTCTGATTTTTAAACAGAAAAGAAAATCACAAACTTTCGTCATAGTGAAGTTTTTAGACGGAAAAAAAATTACAAACCCTTGCCACAGTATAATTTTTGGACGAAAAAAAACTACAAATCATCACTACATGTTTGACACATACTACCTAAAATCTAAAACAATCATTATAGATTCAAGGATGTGGTGCAAGTGAATAAAATCCAATACTTTCACTTATATAGGTTTCTCACTCATCTCTTTCTAATGCTCACCGATGCGGGACTTTAAATTAACTCATGACTCAACAAATCTCTCATTAATTCAAAGTCCTGCACTTTTATAATAATCCTTCTTTACATCAAAACTCTTTAGAGCGATCTTATCTTGCAACAGTATAATCTTCTGACTTCTGCAGCAATCTTCCTTTGCAACAGAATCTTTTGATTTTTGAAACAATCCTCCCTTATAGCAAAAATCTTCTAACTGACAAAATTCTTCTTCTCCTTCAAGCTTTGCATCTTCTGATGTGGGACTTTGATTGTATCCTAACAATCCTTCCTTCAAACAAAAGACCACTATACCCTCCCTACAACGGAAAACTTTCAACAAATGGAATCATCTCAAGATAGATCGACCTGACCTTTATGGATCCATCTATCGTCAAGTTCTACCTGACCTTCATGGATTCATCTCTTGCCAAGTTGAACCATCAACTCTGATACCACTTGTTAAGAATTCAGCCTGCTTAAAATATAGTATAAGGAAGAACGAAAAAGAGCACAAAAAAGATTAACGTGGTTCGGTGCCTCAAGACCTAGTCCACGATTCCATTAGGATAAAATTCATTATTTGTAATTTTTGGACGGAAATATTACAAACCCTCGAAACAGTGTGATTTTTGAACGGAAAATAAAAATCACAAACCTTCGCCACAGTGTAGTTTTTGGATGGAAAAAAACTACAAACCCATTTTTGGATGGAAAAAAAACTACAAACCCTCACCACAGTGTAGTTTTTGGACAAAAATAGAACTACCAACATTTGTCACATGTTTGACACACACTACCTGAAATGTAAAACACCTATTATAAATTCAAAAATATAATATAAATAAATAAAACCAAATACTTTCACTTATATAAATTTCTCACATTTCTTTTTCTAATATTAACCAATATAAACCTTTAAATTGACTCATACTCAATATTATCTTCACTGTTATCTTTCAATACGATCATCATCTTTATTTCTCAAGTTATATTATCTCCTAGCCTTCTTAATTTTCTTCCTCTTAAAGCTTTCTTACATGTGATTGGTCTCCATCAAAGACCAAGTAATAAAATAAGTGTTATTGTATCTTTTCAATAATTTAATATTGATTGTTTTATTTTTCATTTCCATACTTAATGATATTATTGTATTAAATAACTTTTAATAAAAATAAATAAAAATTTATTTTTCTTGAAAATATTTAAATATAAATTTGTTACTCCAAAATTAATTTGAATAAAAAATAATTAAATTTAAAATCAAGTTTTTATAAACTTGACCTAAAAAACTATAGGAGGTGACTAGGTGATTGAGATGGTTACTAATTTCTAAGCAGATAAAGTTTTCCAAATTCAACTACCTTACATGTGGGGGGTATAGCCACGTGTAGATGTCTCCAACACTGCCACTTAAAATCAACAACAATACTTTGAAGTTTCCTTTTTCAGCCGTTTCTTATCTGTTTATGATAAAGGTTACATTGGACTTATCCATGAACGGAAATTATATAATTCCACATATTTCAATCAACTTATTCACATTTTTAATTATAATTATGATTATTAATAAATATTTATTAATTTATTTTTATTATGACTATACGTTGAAAATTTTGTTTTTTATTTTTTAAAAATATATATAGACGTATAAGTTTTTTAAAATTCAAGTTAACAAGTGTTGATTAACAAATGTATATTTGAGCCCACAAAGGAACACAAATTGGTACACGATAGAAACAAACTCCCATCATTACCTCATCTGGAAGGAACGTATGTGTGGTGTGGGAGAGCCTCCCTTGTAAAAATAAAGTAATAATAAGAAATGAAAGAAAAATGGAGATTAATATAAATGATGAAAAGAATACTGGAACATAACTTTTTTTTTTTTTTTTAAAGAGGTGATGAAAGCATGAGTTCATTTTGGCCACAATATTAGAAAATAAAATCCTAAAATGTCATCTTATTGCAAAATTACGAGTTGATTTTTACAAGAACGTTTGATAGATATGCATGGTAGTTTATAATTTCAATCAATTAATCATATCAAACTTATATATTAATACTCTTAATTAATAATAAATTAATTTTAGCATGCATTTTAAATTATTTATTATCAAAATTAATAAATTTATCATGTATAATAAATTCTAATTATATAATGGTGGAAAAAGCTTTATACTAATATATACTTTTTTTTTCTTTCTCCAATCATGGCCAGTATAATTTTCAGTAGGTATTATCAAAGTTAATTATGTGTAGAAGATAATTTTACTGTCAGCATAAATCATTGATAAGTCAATATTTTGATTACTTTCTCTACATCATTTATATCCTAAAATAGCATTATTAGTGGTCAATTAGTATGATTTAATGTATTTATTAGTTTAGACTCATTTTGGCTTTAAATGATAAATTTGGTCTAATTCGTTATTTTTATCCAGATTTGACAAGATTTACGAAACTGAGCATAACTTTCACTACAGACCTCTGATTGAGCTGAATTTTATGTCAAATTAAAGAGGACTCAAAGATCTACAACTTCTATGAAGACATAAAATTCCCAGTCGGAGTGAATCTAATGTGAAAATGTCTTTGAATGCAGAACACGAACTGTTCTGGAAATTCCAGCATTTAAGGATTTGACTAGTCTCGGTAAAACAGGCATAACTTCCTCCACAGATGTCAAATTGATGAGCGGTTAATTTCCTCTTAAAGAAGAGAGATATTTCTACAAAAGTCATGAAGACATGAAAATCCAATTCGGATTTCATCTGGGGTGAATTTAGCCTTGAAAGTAGACCATTTTCTAGTGACAAAATTGGCAAGAGCAGCCCAACCATCATGTATCACATTTTCATCATGCTGCACCACCACCAGCTCAACCGCAACCTTCGTTGCAAGAATTAATCAAGCAGTATATACAGGTAACTGAGGACAATATTCAGGCTCTTCAGACTCTTCGAACTCAGACGAGTCAGTTATCTGATACAATTAATTTGGGCCAACCTCAAACATTCATCAATCTACCCTCACAAGAAGACTCTGATATGAATGTTAATGGTAAGATTGAGGAGGATATTAATTTGGGGTCTGGTAAGCAAATGGTGGAATCTGTACAACCAGAAAAGACAAGTTCCATGGAGGTTGTAGCTATAGAGAAAGAGTTGCAAGAACAAGAATTGAGAGAAAAAGACATGGAAGAGAGAAAAGTGACAGATGAGCAAGAGAAGAGAACATGTGATGATTTAATTGTTTATACTAATCCTTCCTTTATTTATGCTGATACTCATTTGACAGGTGATGTAAGAGAACTCGAGGCACAAGGTGAAACTGTTTGTGACCCTCCTTGCAGAAATCCTCATGTCTTAGTACCTAGTGGAGGACTATCCATCAAGTTTCCTTGGAGCTCACACAATGAAGTATCCAAGAAATCAAAGAAACCACTAGGGAAGATTTCTTTATCATTAGATACTCTTTCTAACTGTAAAATGAAAAACACTAACTGTTTCACTTTAGATTGTTATGGAATTAAAGCTTGGGCTATAATTGGATTTGCTAATTTAGACCTCTTAGTTATCCCTAGTGACTTTTGCTCTGATGATGTTACATTTTCTTGTAGGTCGTTAGAGAAGTTAACAATGGAGGATCGATTGCAAGTTCCTACACTTATTGGCGAATCAATGTCTACACACATTATAGATGGAGTAGAGAATAACCATGTTACCTTGAAACAATCTAATTCTTTACTCTCTCTTTTAAATTGTGTTGTTGATGTTGATGTTCAATATTCCATGTTCTGTGATTTGATAATAAGTGAAACATTTGAATTGATCAAAATTAATGCCAAGATTAAAATGAACAAAAGGAAGATTACAATTATGGCATTTAAATTATTTCTACCACCACCATACATTAAATCATCTGCACTAATCAATACTGACATACATATTGTTGTAGATGATTGGATGATATTTGACCCAGGTGGATGTTGTTTCTTGTAGGTACTACGGGCAGATTCATGGTGAATGGCCAGTTAACGCATTATCATGACAACACCATTGAATAGCCCACATCACTTTGCCACTTTGAGCGGCCGAGGGAGTTTTCTTTTCTCCCTCCACTCTTTTCCATTTTATTTATCCATTTCCTATCTATCCACCTTCTGTAATTAGGAAGAAATAAAAGTAATTAGGATTTCCATGCTTTATTTACTTGGATATTTTGTGATTTTGGTCTGACTATTATTATATCTGCATTATATGAATCTGAACTGGAATCTGAGCTAAGTTGATTTTTAGATTATTTTGTGGTGTTGATATATTCCTCTGATGGATTATGGATTGGTCTGTATGGATTGGTTTTGTATTATCTTTGATAAGTACTTGACGATTTGAACCTGTGAGTTATTTGAGCCTGTTTTGAATGGATTCATCTTTATGCCATTCTCTTTCTTTCAGTGTGATATATGCCATTGGTGAATGTTGTTTTTCAGAACTTGCTTTCGTTCTTTTCGAAGCTGCATTTTATCACATAATGCATGATTATGATTGAGGCATTCATTTCTATTTTCCCCACTTGACCAGATAGCCTACCTTGCATTTGTATCCCTTGCTAGCCCCTTTGAGCCTGCAACCTTTTCTTTGATGATGACCTGCATTACACACCTTAAGAGTAAAACAATGTTGTCTTGATTTTACAGATATTGATTGAATTGTTTATCTTTTGGTTATGTGAAGCAGATAAGTGTGGGGGTATCTGCTAGGGACTTGCAGAAAATTAAGTGTGGGGGAGTGGAGTATTTAAGTTATATGATTTGGGTCTGAGTTGTGAAGATGGTATAATGTTGTTAATCTAAAATAAAAAAAAAAACAGAAAAATAGCAAACTTTTAACAAAAATATGTGTGGATAATAAGTAGAATACTTGAGCAGTGGTTGAATTGGAGACTTTACAGGTTTATTATGTAATTGTGATATCTTTTGTAATCTGTTGATGCTCATTTCAATATCTGTGAAATAGTAGTCACTGAACCATATTTATCAAACCTCATCCTTAGCCCCACTACAACCTTTACAAGTCCTCTTGAATCATGCATAATTGTGATTGTTAGTGGTAGAGAATTAGAATAATTGCAAGCCTATGATAAAATAATTTTCATTTTAATGGTCTGAGAGTAAACACTTGTCTGATACACTTGAGAGTTTGAGAGATACACTTCTGGTGAGACCAATGCTTATGATTGACATGCATGATTAATTCAATATCTGATTAATCCTATCTGAAATAGGAATTGTTCAACACTGTGATATGTAATCTCTAGATTGATTATGCTCTGATTGTTGTGTTCATACCTGTTTTGAAAAATATGAAATAGCTTATAGGCCAAATGATCTTATATCCAAGTTCGTGTTTTTGTTTTTAGGACTTAGTTTTGCCCAAGAGTGCAAAAGAATAAGTGTGGGGGAATTTGATAAGTCAATATTTTGATTACTTTCTCTACATCATTTATATCCTAAAATAGCATTATTAGTGGTCAATTAGTATGATTTAATGTATTTATGAGTTTAGACTCATTTTGGCTTTAAATGATAAATTTGGTCTAATTCGTTATTTTTATCCAGATTTGACAAGATTTACGAAACTGAGCATAACTTTCACTACAGACCTCTGATTGAGCTGAATTTTATGTCAAATTAAAGAGGACTCAAAGATCTACAACTTCTATGAAGACATAAAATTCCCAGTCGGAGTGCATCTAATGTGAAAATGTCTTTGAATGCAGAACACGAACTGTTCTGGAAATTCCAGCATTTAAGGATTTGACTAGTCTCGGTAAAACAGGCATAACTTCCTCCACAGATGTCAAATTGATGAGCGGTTAATTTCCTCTTAAAGAAGAGAGATATTTCTACAAAAGTAATGAAGACATGAAAATCCAATTCGGATTTCATCTGGGGTGAATTTAGCCTTGAAAGTAGACCATTTTCTAGTGACAAAATTCTATGCGAGTTGGACCATTTTTAGTTGCATTTAATTGATCCACTTTGTAATGTTTTGCTTAGGAATTGAGCCCTGGGCCTTACACTCTATTTTGACACGTGAAAGATGGCTGCCAAAGTGAAGAGAAAGTGAGAGGCAAGCTGGAGCACATTGGACAATTGGTGGGGTACATTCCAGCACTTGGTGGGGGACATTCCAGATTTTAGGGAGAAACTTTGGGCTGATTTTAGGACTTTTTCTTCCCACCTTCTCTTGTCATATTGACTAATTATGTAGTGTGTGGGGTATGTCTAGCAATTAGGCATTGGGAGTGGGAGTCTTCCATTCAATATATTCAGATTTTAATTGAGGGCAAGGGGGGAGACTACATACAATTCTGCACACACTTCCTTAGTTGTAGGTTAGGATAGGTTTTCTTTCTTTTTCTTCTCCTTTCTTCTCTGTTTTGTTTCCTCTGCATTTTCAATTTCCAGCACTTGTGTTTTAATTTCAGTTCATCAATCACTTTGGGTTTGCCTTCTTCTTCCTTATTCTAATTCAATTCCAATTTCATTTTGCTGTTATTACGTTTTCCTTTTATTATTCTTTGCATTCTTTGTTTCATCTTCTTCAATTTCGTTTTGTCTTTGCAATTTCAATTTCAATTTGTGTTGGTTTGATTTCATTTTAATGGAAGGTTAGATAGTTTGGATTAATCTCTTGATCTAAGGTTGTAATGATACTTTGAGATTATGTTCATGATTGCTTGTTCAATTTGCTACAGACTCTTCATCATTCATTCTAGCTCTTAATGACTATGTGTTTGCTTAATTCACATAAGGAGAACCAAGATTAATTTTCGCTTAGTCAATTAATCTTGCTTCCAATAATATCAACTTATATCTTGTTCTCATGCTTAATGGAATGAAATATAACTTGCTGGAATTAGAATGAATGATGTATGTGTTTGCTTAATTCATATAAGGAAAACTAAGATTAATTATCGCTTAGTTAATTGATTGAAGTTGGATTGAGAGTTGAGTAAATTGAACATTTGATGTGATTGATTTTCGCTTAGTTAATTAATCTGGTTATCAAGGATAAGTGAGTTGCAATCTAATCAAGAAGTTAATCTATTTTAGTTTATCATTTTATCTTGTTTAGCAATTCTGTTTTTACAATTCTGTTTTCAAAAATCAAACAAACAACGCCCCTTTTATGTGTATTGTGTTTGTGTCTTGTGTCTTGTGGCTTGTGTTTGATAGAAACTTGAGTGATGGTCCTTGAGAGAGACGATCTAGGAGTCACTTCCTAGTACTACATATTTAATTGTATTAATTTGTGCGAGTGCGACCTCGTATCAATCATATTTTTACTTTATAAAAACTAGCATATGGAAAGTTGATGGATGAAATTAAAAGAATCTCATAAATAATTTAATTGTAAATAAAGTTTTTTATATTATTATTTAATTATAGATTATTATATATGATAAATTATTATTTTTTTTATGATAACTATATCAAAAAATATATTTATGATATTTTTTAAATAGTTAATAATGTAACAATATATCAAAATTAAACTGTGTAATCAAACTAATTATTAAACAAGTCAAAGATAATTGTATATTCTAGAATACCAAAATAACATAAGTTGAATTTGATAGGTTGGGCAATGTTAGGCACTCATCACTCATAAGTTGTGAGAATGATTCGTTTAGTTTAAATTTCATTTTCAATTTTCAATGTGGGCCAAAATTCTTTAAACCAACCACAAATTATAATGTCGTGGATTGAAGATAAAAGAAAGTGAATTCAAATTTCAGATAAGGAATAAAGAATAAAAATAAGAGAAATGTTGTGTAGATAATTTAATACGACAATTATTTATAAATCGTGAAAAAAATTAATAAAAAGAACAAACATATAGTATAAATTAATTGATTACGTATTTTTGTATAATTTTCCTTTTCTATAATTTTAAGTATTTATATTCAAATATGGTGTGACAGAATTAATAATATCCTACGGTAGAATTGATAAATAACCATGTTTTTTCATCGTTACATGAAAATTAGTCTCAATTATTTATATACATTATATAAACAAGATTTGAAAGTTGAAAGATGAAAAGAATGCGAGAGGATAGGAACAAAACTAAGCTTGGACCATAAATCAGCACCAATCAAGGAAGGTGAATTTGGGATGGTATAAATGTACGTTTAGCTTTATAGAGTTGATTGAAAGAAGCATCACCATGGTCATCGCATACCCTTTACACATCCTCTCAACCTCCTCAATCTATAATCACATATTTTGGACCATATCAAAAGTAGATTCTAAAGTGTCTCCAACATTTTCTACACTTAATTTCTTGTTTAATTAATTTAATTTTAGAACATTTCTAACCAGTTATTTTATTGATTGATTTTATGCTTCAGTTTTGATCTTAAAAGTAATTTTTATTTTAAAAATATTTTTTATCTTAAAAATAGTTTTTATTAAAGAACTTCTCTTGATCTCCATGCTGAAAATCTATTTTTCTACAAGAATATTTCAGATCATTACAGATTTTTTAAATTATAATATTATATTATTTTTTTGAATTATTTTTAAGATTAAAAATTCATATATTAATTTTTATTTTGAATAAATTAAAAATAAATATTAATAAATTTATTACAAAACTCACATAAAATGATTTAAGATTAAAATATATTATCTATTATTAAAAAACAATAAAAAAAACTCTTGACAACGTATCATTGTGAAATTTAACCAAGAAAAATCAAGATAATTAAAAATATTTTTATTATTTTACGTAATCTTCGCATGATACAAAGTTAGTCAGGAGTTTGATTAGAATGATGCCATCACATTAAATTCTTAGTGTGACATTTAACTACTGTTTGATTGCAAAGATTTTATTCTATAAAATAAATTGCTGAAATTTTGATTTGGATATATTTTTTATGTATATTTTTTATCGCTTTAATATATTTTTTAAATAAATATATGTGACATAATAAGTTGTGATTAATTGATTGTTTAAAATATTTATGAATTTTTTTAAAATATATTTTTATTTTTATAAATTAAAACTGTATTTAATCTAATGTTTGTAAATTATCAATTTTTTTTTGTTCTCATTTACGAAAATATAAGAATTTTCTTAATTTTTTTCATCAATTTCATTAATAATCGATCTGTAAAAAAAAGTTACTTTTTACATTGAGTTTTTTAGTAAATTTTGACAATTTTTTTTAAAGAAAAAGATAAAAAATCAACAATTTAAAAATGAGAGGCCAAATATAATTTTTTTTACTAAGTACGTAAAATATGTTTAACCCATAATATATTTATACATTCTCTCCGACTTTTTTACTCTTCAGCTTTATGTATGCTCTACGTTTCTTCAACTTTGTTAAACTCTCACGACTACCATATTTTTCACATGTTATTAAGCTCTGATGGTACGTGTTCTTCTGAAATCTTTTAGAGAAACCATTTTTCGTGATTTTTTTTTCTCATTTTCTTTAAGATTTCCCTCTTACTCAGCTTATTCGATCTATCAATTTTCCCTTACAATTTTCATACTTTCCCTGCTACAATTTTAATTTTATTTCTCAAGAACGAGACTCCAAATTTCAAATAGTATTATATCCATCGCACAGAAGTTAATGTTTTAGTGATGGAACTCATTGACATTTTAGAAAAATTACACAAATTGTTTTGTCATTGATGCAATTGCTTTCTTTTTTCTTTTCTGGGTAGAGATTTATTGAGCATCTTAACTAATGTTTGGTTGCCGAAAGCACTTCCACTGCAATATATATTTTTTTCTTCTTAAATATTAAGCAATACATTTCTTTTCGTCTTTAGCATTAAAATTTCAGTGAAATTCTTAAATATAATATGACCCACAAAATATGATAAGAGAACCATTTAAATACCTAAATATTGTAAATTGGTGTCTTTAAGTTAAATTTTTGAGAGGATTTTAAAAGAGACTTTTGTGTGATAAAGATATTCGGTCTAGACTTTTAAATGTTAAATAAGAGTTTTGTACTGTTCAATTAAAATAACTGTGATGTGATTTTTTTAAAAAAAAATTGTTAAAGTTTTATGTTATTTAATTACGGTGATCATGATTTTTTTTTAAATGTCATACATTTTTTTTATATCTAATTAAGACTTTTTATAACTTTTAAAAAAAAATCTTGTATATTTTAAAAGTATATAAATTTTGATAAATTATTTAATATGATAAATTTTGTAAAACTTTTAATAAAAAATATATGTATTTCACTTATTTAATAATCTCATATAAATTTTTCTTTCTTTCTGTCCAATAATCTTTTTGTGACCAACAGTATTAGACAATTATTTCTCTTACATCTATAATATCATTATCAAAATATATTTGTAATGATAACATTAACAACGATAATGATAATAATTATAAATAGAGTAAAAATATAATCAAAGTATTAATAGATATTATCGTGATTTTTTATAATTCAATTATAATTTTAATTATTATAATTAAAAATTATTATGAAATTTCTTAAAATCTATTAAATCCTTTCAAATCTTAACGATTTTTATAATATAAATTTAATAAAATATATATTAGAAAACTTATAAGTAGTTAAGTTTCAATAAAATTGTAAAAATCTTTTAGAAATTTATATAAATGATTATATTCCTATAAATCTTTTAAAGTCCACTTAATTTTTCAGACTAAAATAATCTTTTAAAATTATAGTGGGATGAACTCTTACTTCACTTAAATAAAATAGAAAATAATATTATATTCTCTCCACCAAATCACCAATATCTGCTCCATGTTTGTAGGCTCCACAATTTCAATTCCAAGTTGATCAACATATATACTATATCGATCGCTTCGACAAACTCCTACATGACTTCAACACATATAACGGCCCCAGCCTTAAGATGTCGATTTTACTTTAGTCGCTTTGTTTGACAATCTTTGCAAATTGAGATGAGCATGGTGTAATTAATTACAGTGATATGGATCCTTTGATGGACATGGAAATTTGTATCTACATATTGGGATCCTTTGATGCGACTTGAAAGATTTTGCTCATCCACTTTCTAAATACAATCTCAATTTTTTTAATGCTTTGTTGTACTTGCTTGGAGATCATCGCATTCAAAATCTTATACCTTTTCATTTATAATTATGTGTATTATTAATGAAAGGTATAAGATATACTCAATACAGATAACCAGTCCAACCTGTTGGTCCTCTGAGTAAATTGTTGGTTACACAATATGTAATATAATTAGCACAAACATATGAAAATATCAAGTAAACAAGTGGCACACATGGCTCCAGCTGCATCATACTGTCCTCTCCTTTACACCAACTATCACTATCCAAAACAAGTACCATTTTGTGGACTTGGTCTACCAAATCCTATGAGTTCCATTTTGATGCAGATCCAGAAATACCAATTAGCCAATAATGCAAGCAGCAAAATTTGTCACATATATAGTTACATACAGTTTTAATGAAAATTATTATTATTACTATTACTATTATTATATTGGTGGTTCTAGATTTTTCTTTGAGTGGAAAAAAAAAATTATAATATTTTGATAAGAATACATTATAAACTTTTACGGAACACATCATATCATAACAAAAAATAAATTCTAAAATAAACAAACTTCTATAAATTAAATTGTCGCCAGGGTAAAGAGATAAAATTGATACTAATTATTCTCTTTTTTTATCTCTCATAACTTTTCCATATATAAGTTTAGTTCTTTCATTACTTACTTTAATTTAGTGATAGATTTGAAGCTATAGATAATTATTCACTAAATATTGTAGAGATAACATGTATAAGACACATATACTTATATATACTTATGGAATCACTATTACATCACTGAGCGATGGTTTTATATGAGTCAAACTTAGACTGCAACTGCAAGTATAAATTACATATACTTAAACACAAAGATCACAACTATTTCTTCTCTCTTGTAAGACTAGTAATTCTAATGATGTTGCACGAACGTTTTCTTATTACATAACGTGGTCACAATTAATCCTTTGTTCTCGTTGTTTGTACTCATGTTCTTCTTGTTCTATGGGCAACACATCTAGCTATATATTTGTTGTTAGAGTCATCAGACAAGTTATTTGTTAATGTCCTTATAACCATCATTGCGATTATTATTATTATTATTATTATTATTATTATTATTATTATTATTATTATTATTATTGTATTATTATCTTCACCCTATTCGTCATTCATGTCACATATTTAAGAAAAATCATTAAACGATAATTTTGTCACTGTTGGCTGTGGATTATACGTTGTTGAATGTGTTATGTCGAAAATGCTAGAGAACATCGGTTGGTGTGCTTGAAAGACATTTGAATTGGAAGAAATTAAACTGTGGAGTATTGTAAAAATTAAAAAGTAAAAATAGTCATTGTATTGCGAAAGTTAAAAAGTTTCTGGTAATTTAGAAATAATGGTTATATTTTGAAATTAGTCACGCTACATCAAATTTTAATAAATGAGTTTAAAATATTGAGTTGAAAAAAGAAAGACACCCATATGGGTAAGCACTTTATACTTTATGCATATATTTAATAATTTATTTTTTAACTAATCGCTAAATTATTTATGTTATGCCTATAACATAACATGGTTTTAAAAGGAGTACAAACATTGCCATGAACGAGTTAAAAAAAAAGTACTTCCATGTAAACAAAATAAAAAATTATTCAGAATCCTTTATAAAAAGAGAAAGGATATTGAACAAGATTAAAAACTTTTTCATCAACGTAGTTTATATTTATGCAGAATTCAAAAAGCTTTTTTTTTAAAAAAAAAATAGAACGTTAAAATAATTAGAAGTAACAGGATTAAATATTTTCAACAATAAATATGTTGTTTCTTAACAAAGGAACACAAATACTCAATAGATAAAAGCGGACATGTGTATTCTCCAGGAATGCATGTGATGATACAAGAAAAAAAAAACGAACTGTTAATTCACATTATTTTCAAAATTATACTCGAGAGACGCATAGATTTGAGGTTCAAAAGATAGCAAATCCGAACTTCACCACGTGAATTTTTAAAATATTCCATTTCGATAATTTGAAAAGGAAAGTACCCCAATTTGATAATTAAAATTCCCTATTTTTATGTTTTCTTTAATTTTTGTTCAATCAGTCAGATCTCTTGTAATGACCCGTTGGTATCATGTGCTTCATAATAATTAAGCATGTGATTCTGACTTTCATGAATATATGCTTCGAGTTGCTCACCACGAGACATATATAAATGTTCTGACTTTCACGGATATATGCTTTGAGTTGCTCACCACCAGATATACACATAAATGTGGTACACATCTTTCAACTCATCACGGGTGTAATATATATATATATATATATATATATGTGTGTGTGTGTGTACTATGTATAGTGTGTATTTTTATACGCTTCTATATTGTCTCAATTTTCTCTGTGCTCTGATGATTACTAAGATTCTGTGCTGTTTCTTAATAGACAAAAAATAAAAACATCACTGAAATTTTTATTAGTAATGATGTTGTTGAGTGCGGGTTACCTAGTTACTTTAGCATGAAATGTAACAAGTTAAAAACATGCGTAATACTGTAACGACATTAATTTGACTATAAATAAATATTTGATAGGAGAGAGAAGATGCTATAAAGATAAAATATGATAACGTGTTTTTCCAAAGAAATGCTTTTTGTGATGGTCAAACAAGGAAAAATGTTGATTGACCTAGCTGTTTAGAGTTAGTCAAAGCTAAAGCAAGGGAGGGTAGCTTATATTATTAAACGTGAGTCAGGTTCCTCATTAGGTTTGTTTCACTTTCATTCCCTCCAATTTGTATTTGTTACGAGAAATGCTAGCGATGCTAGGGAAAAAATATCATAGAAATTCATGTAATAAATTTTCTAGCTAAACTTTATTGTCAATAATATGAGATAATGCTTAAATATTGCATAACCCACCTATGCGTATTGTTAATAATACTATATAGTGTAAATATGGGCATGCATGTTTTGATATGCATGTGTATAATTGATTTGAATTAACGTGATTTATATAATTAATTTAAGTAAATTTGAGATTATATTAATGTTAACGAAAGAAGATGAGAAATGTTAAAAATTAATTTATTTTATATTCATACAGTATTATTTTAAATATCTATCTGAAATATTTTAGTCTTCCCATTCCCCTCCTCCCTTCTCCTTAAAATTTGAACTGAATGAATTAAAAAAACTTTTAGAAATTCTCTTCCTCCGTCAACCTCGAACCAAACTCTATGTAAGGGTATATATGGAACAAGTAGCACGATTAAGAACATGATTCAAATTATAATGTTGATGCAAAGGCCACTTCAAATAACATAAATCAGACTTGAGTCTAAAACTTCGGAGCATATGTTTCTAACTCAATGCCAAACATTGTGGGTCAGTGAGAAGATTTGTGTTGATCCATCCCATATAAATTAAATTTGAAACATTTCAAACCAAAGTATGATTCATTTTGTACAAGAAAATATATTCTAATTTCATATTCTAACAAATAATTAAATGAGAAAAATATTTCATGTATTTACAATGTAAAACGGTTTATACAGGTAATAAATTACCATCCATTATGCATGGTAGTTGTGTTGATTTTAATAACATTTTTTTAAAAAATAATATAGAATTATTTTGAATTATGATTAAATAATTACGTAAAGTTAACATATAAATTTAAAATTCTAATTATAATTAATTTTTTAAATGCTGTTTTCACATTATCTCTTTGCAAACAAGTAAAGATAAGATAATATGTTAAAGCAATGACCAATGAATGGAAAATGAAATTTAGAAATATTTTAAACCTAGCAATATCTCTTGTTCATTTCAAATAAAAATAGTATAATTTAATATCGCATTGATTACAACATGTCATAGAACTTCTCCAATTTAAGAGTCATAAATATTTGTACTTGAGAATGCACATGGGGGACGCAGTCACAACTAACAAAGATAGAAAGATGTATATAAAGGCATCTTTCCATGTGATTAAATGTAATAAATGGTGAAAAAGAAAGAAAAAAATTTGCCACATCGATGTGAGGTTGCCATGAGAAGTACAACTACCACTAGTTTAGAATTGGATGACTAGATACACCACCATAACTTACACCCAACCTCATCATTATTATTGTTATCACCTTTTACGCATTTACGCATTACAATGGACCATAATTTGTTGAACAGAGAACAACGTGTTACTATTCTAGTATTATGAAGTATGTACTATGTTTTAAGTTCGACTATGAACCTTAAATTCTCATCCATTATTGGCATCAACTTTGTTGCCATACACTCTTTCTCAGTCTCCTCCTCTGACAAATTTGCATTCATATATGTATTATTTATGCAATATATCTATCGGCATGGTTACATTAACATCGAATGATTCATATCTCCCATGTGTATTTTTATATTTTAGACTTTTCGAGATGAAATTATGTGTGCTACCATTTTTATCCTTTATCCAATAGTTGATCTGATTATTTCAACCTCTTTATTTGTTAACTATATCTCTCTTTTGGTTTGAATTTGAAATTTTAGATCCCAATTGAATAATCTGTTCACTAGCTAGTTAGCAACCTGCTGCTTTGATTCGAATGAGAATCACGTGCATACAAACAACTTTTACAACCTTTAATAATGTCGAACTTTTTCTCTTTTCTAAGAACACGTGAAGCAAGAAATTGGAAGTGTATGAAAATTAATTACCAGCGATAAAGTTACCCTCTTAAAGAATAAATATAAAAAATAATTTTAATTTATGAAAAATATTATTTTATTTCTATTTTTTATTTTTCTTCTTCTATATAAGATTTTATGGATAAAATTATCTAAACCGCCTTCATTATCATTAACTTTTTTTTAGGTAAAATTTTTTATATCTTTAATTAAAAAAGTGATAAATCTAACTTAATCTTACAAAACGATGATTATTTCTTATTTATATATAGATTATATATCTAATTAAATTATAATAAATTTATTGTAATATTGATTTTTAAAACATTATGTATTCTTAGATATTCTTTTTTAAATTTTTAAACGAGTTAAAATTTATTAAAAACATACTCTTTCGTTCTATATTATATGGTACAAAAACTTGTTTTAAATTATTCACTAATTTTCCCATTACATTATTCACTATTTATAGTGAAGTGGAAAAAATATATAAAAGAAATGAAAACTAGAGAGAATTTAATTAATATTAGAGATAAAAAATATATAAGAAAATTGAATAACTTTTTTCATAAAATTTAAAATATAAATTGTATATTAATATTTGTGTTTAAACCGTAAATCTCATAGCTAACATACATATTGCTATAAGTTAGGGGGGAAATATACCTAGATCTATTATTGTTGGCAAGTGTGCAGATCAATGGTAAGATTAAAAGAATATAAAACTACAAATAAAATTCATTCCTAAATAAATTGATCAATGTTTATATGGTGCATATCCATAGTACGGTTAGAAAAAAAAAAGTGTAAAACTAGTGATAAAACCAATTATTAAATAAAAAATGAGATATACATAATTTTATCAGTCGTAATAAATTACAAATTATAGGAACCGTTACGTAGGAAAATTTGATTCAACTAAGGACATTTTCCTGCCTTCATAATTTATGGCGCAAAAATTGAGGTGTCTAACATTGATTTCCTTTCTATAAATAGCGAACATAAGCTACCTACTTTGCATTGTACACAGTTACCTACTTCCCTTGTAACACTCAACAACTCTTCAATGGCCTCTTTTAGCTTCCAAAGTTCTCCTATGTCTTCCAACTACACAAGAATCCACAAAAAAAACCATGAAAACAATGGTATGTTCCACCCAACACAAGTTGTTGTTGTTGTTGTACCCTTTCCAGCACAAGGCCACCTTAATCAACTCCTACACCTGTCACGCCTCATCTTAACACACAACATACCCGTTCATTTTGTAGGTTCACCTACACATAATCGCCAAGCCATAGTTCGAGCCCAAGGTTTGGACTCAAATTCTATTTCCAATATTCACATTCATGACTTCAAGGTTCCACCTTTTGTTTCCCCTGTCCCAAACCCAAATGCTAAGACCAAATTCCCTTCACATCTTTTACCTTCTTTTGAGGCCTCCACAAAACTTCGTGAGCCCGTGTTTGCACTCTTGCAATCACTTTCATCTATGGCCAAAAGGGTGGTTGTCATCTATGACTCCCTTATGGCTTCGGTGGTGCAAGATGCTACTCATATTTCCAATTGTGAGAGCTATACTTTTCATAGTGTCTCTGCTTTTACTATGTTTTTGTTCTTTTGGGATGCAATGGGGAGACCCCCGGTTGAAAAAATGTCTCAAATAGTTCCTGAGGTTCCTTCTTTAGAAGGTTGTTTTACAACACAATTTTTAGACTTCATCACTTCACAATATGAGTTTCACAAGTTTAGCAAAGGGATTATTTACAACACCACTAGGGCCATTGAGAGCCCGTACATGGAGCTAATAGAGAGAATCATCAGTAGCAAGACTCATTGGGCCTTGGGGCCCTTTAACCCTTTGTGTGTTGAGAAGGTAAAAATGTGTCACTATAGTGTTGAGTGGCTTGACAAACAAGAGCCAAAGTCAGTTTTGTATGTGTCCTTCGGGACAACCACTTGCTTCTCTAAGGAGCAAATCAAAGAGGTGGCAAGTGGGTTGGAGAAAAGTAAGCAAAAGTTCATATGGGTAGTGAGGGATGCTGATAAAGGAGATGTTTTTGACAATGATGGGGTGAGAAGTGCTGATCTTATTCTTCCCAAAGGCTTTGAAGACAGAGTCAGAGGTATTGGATTGGTTGTCAGAGATTGGGCACCCCAATTGCAGATTCTAAGCCACCCTTCAACAGGTGGGTTTACCGTATTCTACTTCATTTTCTCTTCATTTTTTTTTATTTTTCTATAGAATAAACAAGAATTACGTGTACTGTACAGTAATTTAATTTCTAAAATATACAGAAAATAATAAAATAGAATTTAAAAATAAAATATATCTATCATATTAATTATTAAAAATACTTAATTATTTATTATCATTTTGATCATTAAATTACATCATTTATTGTTATTTTAATTCTTAATTTATAAAAGTTAAAATAAGACTAAGTAATTAATTCTTCATTTATGATGTTAAAATAAAACTAAGTAATTAATTCTTCATTTATGAGGTCAAAATAAGATTAAGTAATTAAATTGATAATCAAAATTATAATAGATATCTATTAAGTGCTAGAAGATATATATATATATATATATATATATATATATATATATATATATATATATATATTACATATTTTTAATGTTTTCCATCTTTTTAATATTTTTTTATATTCAAAGTTTACACATATATCTTAAAAAATTTCTGACACTATTTATAAAATTGAAAAAGATTTTTCTCATTATAAATCATGATATTAGTATTTGAATGAATATATTATCAAAATTAATAAATTTATGTCATATAATAATTTGTAATAGTTAATTTTATAACAAGTATCTTTTTCTCTTTCATGAATTAAGTATACTTAATTTAAAAGCACAATGGTAAGATACTAATATTGTAAATAGTTTAAAATTTCATCCGTTCATATATTATATTACTTTTATGATATGGATTTTAAATGAGATTATGTAGAAGAAACAAAATTGTGATATTTTATTGGATAAAAATATAAAATTATTTTATATGGTGAGTGAGTGTATAAATATTTATTTTTAATTGAAAATCCTTTTTATCTAATATTTATTATTGAAATAATTATATAATATGTCAACTATTAAATAAGAGTGAATATGAAAAATAATAATGAATAAGACTAGAAGTTTATAAAATATGAAGAGTTATAAAATTAAAGAAATGAAAACAGAATAATTTTGGAGAGCATGTGTTATGAACAGGTGGGTTTATGAGTCACTGTGGATGGAACTCTTGCATGGAGAGCATGACAATGGGTGTGCCAATAGCAGCATGGCCAATGCACTCTGACCAGCCAAGGAACAGAGTATTGGTGACAGAAGTGTTGAAAGTTGGGGTTGTTGTAAAAGATTGGGACCACAGAAATGAGTTGGTGACAGCCTTAGATGTTGAGAATGCTGTGAAGAAGTTGATGGGATCAAAAGAAGGTAATGAGATGAGACAAAGAGCAATTAATCTCAAAAATGCTATTCTCAAGTCCAGAGATGAAGGGGGTGTTTCTAGTCTTGAATTGGATAATTTCATTGCTCACGTAACTAGATAAGTTGGTCCAAATCCAATGTCACTTGTAATATCATCCCTTTTCACTATAATACTAATTTAATATTTGGTAGGGTAGATGTATCTGCCAGCATTTTAGTTATGATTCTTAGGTTGGGATTTCGAATATAATATTGTATAGACAGTGAAATTACATTAAAAAATATTAACATTTTACTTTTGTTAGTTCGTTATTAGATTGCCTTTGGGAAAAGCTTATTCGTGTAATATTTGTGATGGATGATGCAAATAGCTGTGGCTTTATTGTTTAAGATAATTATTTGTTTTATATAATAAAATTTTTTATTTACCTTATTTATTTGTTTTTTTATGATTGTATAAATTTTACCTTTTAAACTCCAATCATATGCTTAGTCTCGTATAAACATTTTTAGACTTGTTTTAATCACTATTATATAAAAATGATGAAAACTAAAATAGATTAAAATATTTGTGTATACACTAAAATGATGATAAAATTAAAATGAAAAATTTTAAATGTAGGAACTGAAAGATAAAATTTATACAAGTATATAAACTAATCTAACAATTAAACTTGAAATTTTGTAATGACAAATAAAAATTATGTTATGATTAAAGTTAGTGAGAAATAAATATTTCTAAATATATAATTTTTCTAAAGCAATTTATTATATATAATTCATATCATGATCTAAAATTATTTTTAATTATTCATATTTAGGTTTATATGTTATTCGAATTTTTTTATTATTAGAATAATTTACACTCTTCACGGTCTCTCACTCTCTCTTAAAATAGACATCTTTGATTTACCAATAATCTTAATATTTATTATACAAATACTTTTGATGAATAAAATATTTTTTTAAAAATAAGAATATATTTATTTTTAATTTTAAATAATTAAAGTATAATTTATTTATAATTAATAATATAAATATTTTTCTTTAATTAATTATAATTAATAATTAAAGAATATTTTTTATGTTAGTATATTTAAGTGAAATGTTTCTTTTTACTCTTTAAGAACAAAGAATTCCATGATTTTTTACATGTTTTGTATTATTTTTTTATTGTCAATTTTATTTTAACTATTTTTTATCATTAATTAATTACAAAATAAAATAAATATTCTAATTAAAAAAAATTGACAGAAGAATTCCACGAAAAATAATTTCACAAATAAAAATATAAATCTATGATGATTTTTTTCGATATTTAATTATTTATTAATTTTGCCACGTCTTCTCACAATGTCTTTCTAGATATAAGATAATTATTTGTTTTAATAATATAGTATAGATATTTTTTTCATATATATTTTACAATAATTCATTATATTTTTAAATTTTATAATCCTCGCTATATAAATTAGAATAACAATAAGACTTTTGAATTTTTTTCTAAACATCTTATCTTCAATAACATATCCTATTTATTTAAGCTAAAGCGAGGAATTCTATTTGAGGGTTTTGGATGGGAATATGACCTATAATGAATCATACACACAGACACAGGTAGACAATTCGCTTGTAATGAAATTGACATATCTCAATTCATCTATTTCATATATATCGCCTCATATGATTCACTACCCACAATACATGAACATATGGGAGGAATATTCAAACTAATTCTCCACAAGTTCTCATGAGTCAAACTTCAATGGATACATCTTAAATCATTTTGGCTTATTCTATTGTAACAAGTTGTGGAAAGTTTCATTTCTGGCATTTCCGTAAATATTTCTAAGCTTCTAACCATCAAAAAGGACTTTAGATTATGATCCCATGTTTCACGATTATATATATTTCATTCATCTTTTATTAGAATGTTTTCCACATTCGGAGTTTACCTGTTGAGTTTGAGTTATTGGACCAATTCATTGACTTAAATATTCCTCACGTTGACCCGAATTTGGTATTAATAAGTACTTTTTTTTTTTTTTTATGAAAAACAAATATAATTTATTCCTGGAACATGAATTTGAACGTAACTTCATATAATTTTGAACAAATTTTATATGATATATGAAAACATTAATACTAAACTAATTTTTCAGTACATATTATTACAAATATAGATTTAGCTGGTTAAGGGCTTGGACAGCACTTTACTTGTATGTGATGTTTTTGTTTAAGTCAAACCCACTAAAAGTATAAGAGGTTTTTTTTCCTATTATTATTATTTTCATCGTTGAATCATAGATTATCATATAGTTACACATGACATATCATTGAATTTTATAATTTTTAGTTTAAAAATCATATTTTGGATAATTTTTAATTAGTTAATAATAAAAAATTATACTATTGATGCATTATAATTAATATATATTTTCTTTTTTTTACCACTCTTATTCCTGTCTTCTACTTGTTAGATCTGTCCCCATTATTATTAAGACCTATGTTATATCTAAAAGCGAGGCCCGTGAAATTATGTTTTTAACAAATTTATCATTTATTTAAAAAATACTTAATGTACTATGATAAGTTGACAAAAATATCGACAATGAGAAATTATAACTTATGATGTTTATAGTAATTCTATTAGAAGGTCTGTGTAGATAGAAATGACTAGAAAAAAATTATAATTCAAAAGTGATAAAGAATGTTACTCAGAAATAAAAAGAGTCATGATGTTCTATTTTAATTAACAAAATAAAATTTAACTCATAATTTATGAAATTATAATTTTTTAATCTTAAAATAAAATTAGATATTGTTGATACTTATTTTTATTGATATATTTAAATTTCTAAATAAAATAATTAAATTTTTTAATGATATTTTACATAAAATAACAAAAGTTTTAATTTAAGAACTAAAAATGTTGGAATCTTCTAATGAATCACGTGGTGAACATGTTAATTGCCGATGCCTAATACCGGCCCCGCATGAATTCATGGTAGCAATGTTTTTGTCATTTGATGAATTATGTGTTTGTATCCTGCTCTTGTTTCTCTTAGCAAAATTATTACGTAAAGTGTCTAGTTTCATTGAAGGTTGAAATCAGTCACTATGATACATAAGTTTTTTTAAAAAATATTTATTTAGAAAATTTTCAAATTAATTCCTATAATTTCGTCAAATTTTTAATGCAACCTCTATTTATAATGAAATTTCATAAATATGTTCCTAAAGCACAATGGTTCGAAGATGATTACGAACATCACCAGAATCATGAATGCCGTACTCAACTTGTAGGAAAGCCAAAATGATCTTGTGTTTGAACTATGAATGCGCCAATAAATTTTAGAAGCTTCTCAGATTTTCCTTTCAAATTGGAACCACCTCTGTGTCATCCATCCAATATTTAGGATTGTTTTTTAACGATACAAATATACTTTTTAAAGTTAAAATTAGTTTATTTATTAATTAATTTAAGTTGAAAATTTATATAAACTTTTTATGAATTAACTAATAAAAATTAATTTCATTTTTTTGAAATTTTATTTTATTTTTTCTACCAATTGTTCTCCGTAAATTAAGCCAATAAAAACACTTGTCAATATAAGATTGTTCGTTAAAAATAAGGAAGTAACCATTTTTGTTTTTAAATGCTTTTACTTTCATTCTATGAGTGGAACCAAAGTATAAGATATTTTTAAATTGATATTTTGTTAATGTCAATTACTTATTTATGTCAATCGCCTGTTATCTCAAGTTTTTGGTCTTCAGTTATGTATTGATATATTTTATTCAATTTTATTTTATATAATTTTTTATCAATTTGATTTATTTCATTGATATAAAAAATTAAAAATGGTTGAACTGTATTTTAAAAAAAATTTTACAAATTCATTTTGTTAATTTTCAAAATCTAACGATAGATTTCAGACACAAGTTTTGACAAATGAAATCAAGTTAAAATATAAAAGGAAATAAAAATAAGACAACCTAGATCAGTATAAAGATAAAAAAAGATAATAATAAAAAAGATTTATATTGATTTATTTTTTATATAAGACGAGATTTTTTTTTTTTAAAAGTTAAGTTTTCACTATAACTAGTTAAAGAAATAGAATATTCTTTGACTCTAATCACTCCTAACTAACTCATGTGTTTTTTGTAATGAAACTTCTTCAGATTAATAAATTCAAGGATTACTTGAACTTAATCTCTTCATGTTAACAATTTTAAGTATTCTTTTGATGCAACTTCCTCATTCTAAATACCACAAAGAATAGATTTTACAAGGAAGGAAGATTTGTCTAACTAGGTATGTTTAACCTCTACGCAAAGAATGATTTATAATAAGTACAAATTTAAAAGAAAGATTTTTTGTCCAAAAGAAGTAAAGATATCATAGTAGAGACTTGTATTTTTGAAATAGTAACATTTTCACCAACTTTAGTTCTTCAAAATTCAGTTTTTATATAGAAGAGACAATCAAATAGCCGTTAGACTCAACCATTTCAAAATTTCTCTTTGTATAGATATGGTCGTGCGTAATGTTCTTTAACATTAAATGAAGCACAAGCTTGTCAACATCAACACAAAAAATTCTTCACAATCCTAAGTTCAGAGTTGAAAAGTTTTTGTCATTTCTGCTGTCAAATCTGTGTCAAAAAACATCTCATTTAACTTGTTGGACACAACTTTCAAGAGAGATTAGGTAGACATGAATGTTGTTTTTTGTTGGACAACCTTAAACTCTACATAAATAGACAAATTAGTTAGAGTCTTCTAGTTAAAGACTTAATGATAGAACTGATACTTATCTTAAAAATTGGAGTGTGTTCGTCTAGTCATTAGTTTGGTTGGGAATTCATTTGATGTCCTTATTAGTTTGCTAAACTCTTCTATGCCTGATAAGTTTAAAACTTCTTTTATCTTATTTGATCAGACTTTTACCATAATTTTGTGTAATTATTAAAATTTGAAGAATATAAAATGACCGAAAACAATTTTGACTCAACATATTTTATCTGATAATATATCTAATCACTTATCTTAAAAATTGGAGTGTGTTCGTCTAGTCATTAGTTTGGTTGGGAATTCATTTGATGTCCTTATTAGTTTGCTAAACTCTGCTATGCCTGATAAGTTTAAAACTTCTTTTATCTTATCTGATTAGATTTTTAACATAATTTTGTGTAATTATTAAAATTTGAGGAATATAAAATGACCGAAAACAATTTTGACTCAACATATTTTATATGATAATATATCTAATCAGGTACAAAATAAAATAAAATCAATAAAAAAGTAAATGACATAAAATTAAAAAATTAACTAATATACCACTTGACAGGTAAAGTAGTCATGAATATGTCATATTATCCGCGTTAATACCGTTAGATATAATATTTACATACAAACCAAAACAAATTTGAAAATAACTGTTTAAAGTTCTCAATATAATTTTACTTATTTTCTAGGATCAAACAAAATCCTTATCTTATATGGGACAAATCACGGTTTATTCTTAAATTAAAATTAATTAAAAAACTTTTAAATATTTTTAACTTTTTATCTTTGTAAATAAATATCTATCTTTAATTTGATCATGATTGATTCTTAACTTTTATGTCATTTACAAATAGATACAATATAATTTTTTTTATTAAAATCAATTCTCAAACTTCAACTTTATTGTAAGCGGACATTAATTTCAATTCATCTCAATTAATATTTACGCCAACCCAAAGTGGCAGAAATGTAAGATTGGTATCAAAAGTTCAAGATAGAACAAGAAGTTCCACCTTGTCAAAGAAAAAGAAACTAACCCTTCCTATTCCTATTCTGACTAGGCAGATTTTCAAAGGGATGCCACCACATTCTCTCTCAAGGGTTTCAATTTCTAATTTAGATGGTAGATAATCCTAAAAGAAGATACATGTTGTAATGTATTAAGGTGATGTGTCATTCATATCACCTGATATTTAATGCTCACTATCACGTCATATTTAATATCATTGTGCCTCCACCAAGTTGAGGTGACAGTCCAACCTTTCCTGCATTTAATGTTGAGTCAGAGGTCGACCTACAAAGACCATGACTCAGTCCCCTTGACAAATGAGAGACAGACACATGTCCTTAAACCTGCAATATCACCAATCACTTCTAGATAATCATTGTCTGAGGAGGTCGACCATGTTAATCAGCAATGATTACATATCCAATTCAAGCTAAACATTGGAGTTTACCTTCGATAAGTATTTCTAAACTCTTAGAAATGACACCACTTCCTACTCCGGAACCAAGTATACTCACACGACAGATTGTTCCATTTATCAATATAATATTTGTGTGCTTGAATCAATTGAAAAATGCATTCTTCATGAAACTATAAACGGATGCTAATCAGTTTAATATACACACAAGTTTGTATCAGTTATGATACCAAAACTCAACGAAGACCGAATATTTAACAATTATTCAAAGTAAATATAAAAATAAAAATTAGATGAAACTTTAAAAATAGAAGACAGTAAAGATACCTTTTTCGAACATCCCCATCTTTGATCTTCATAAAAAGTTTAATTTCAATATCTTGTTAGATAATTAAAATCATTATAAGAATCTCAACATTATAAGAGGCAAAAGACTTCTTATACGAAGATACTAAGTTCGGATAATTCTAAAAGATTAGCCAAAACTTTCTATCTTGAAATTCTTGTTATATTTCAGAAGAAACTAACTAACTTATGGTACGAACATAGACTAATTACTCAAGTATCACAAGAAACACGCTCTCAACATGGCAGCTAAAATATAAAGTCTTCCCATGTGTCTAATTTGGTCAGATTTCAAAAACATTATCTTTATTTGGAAAGTTTTAAATATTAAATATTAACTTTAGCTTTAGTTTTTAAATGCTTTTACTTTCATTCTATGAGTGGAACCAAAGTATAAGATATTTTTTAATTGATATTTTGTTAATGTCAATTACTTATTTATGTCAATCGCCTGTTATCTCAAGTTTTTGTCTTCAGTTATGTATTGATATATTTTATTCAATTTTATTTTATATAATTTTTTATCAATTTGATATATTTTATTGATATAAAAAATTAAAAATGGTTGAACAGTGTTTTAAAAAAAATTTCACAAATTCTTTTTGTTAATTTTCAAAATCTAACGGATAGATTTCAGACACAAGTTTTAACAAATGAAATCAAGTTAAAATATAAAAGGAAATAAAGATAAGACAACCAAAGTCACTGTAAAGATAAAGAAAGATAATAATAATAAAAATTTATATTGATTTATTTTTTATATAAGATGACATCGAGATTTTTTTTAAAAAAACTAAATTTTCACTATAACGAGTTAAAGAAATAGAATATTTTTTGACTTTAATCACTCCTAACAAACTCAAGTGTTTTTTGTAATGAAACCTCTTCAAGTTAATAAATTTAAAAATTACTTAAACTTAATCTCTTCATGCTAACAACTGTAATTATTCTTTTGATGCAACTTCCTCATTCTAAATACCACAAAGAATAGATTTTACAAGGAAGGAAGGTTTGTCTAACTAGGTATGTTTAACCTCTACGCAAAGAATGATTTATAATAAGTACAAATTTAAAAGAAAGACTTTTTGTCCAAAAGAAGTAAAGATATCATAGTAGAGACTTGTATTTTTGAAATAGTAGCATTTTCACCAACTTTAGTTCTTCAAAATTCAGTTTTTATATAGAAGAGACATTCAAATAGCCTTAGACTCAACCATTTCAAAATTTCTCTTTGTATAGATATGGTCGTGCGCAATGTTCTTTAGCATTAAATGAAGCACAAGCTTGTCAACATCAACACAAAAAATTCTTCACAATCCTAAGTTCAGAGTTGAAAAGTTTTTGTCACTTCTGCTATCAAATCTTTGTGTCAAAAAACATCTCATTTAACTTGTTGGACACAACTTTCAAGAGAGATTTGGTAGACATGAATGTTATTTTTTGTTGGACAACCTTAAACTCTACATAAATAGACAAATTAGTTAGAGTCTTCGAGTTAAAGACTTAATGATAGAACTAATACTTATCTTAAAAATTGGAGTTTGTTCGTCTAGTCATTAGTTTGGTTGGGAATTCATTTGATGTCCTTATTAGTTTGCTAAACTCTTAAGTTTAAAACTTCTTTTATCTTATCTGATCAGACTTTTACCATAATTTTGTATAATTATTAAAATTTGAGGAATATAAAATGATCGAAAACAATTTTGACTCAACATATTTTATCTGATAATATATCTAATCACTTATCTTAAAAATTGGAGTGTGTTCGTCTAGTCATTAGTTTGGTTGGGAATTCATTTAATGTCCTTATTAGTTTGCTAAACTCTACTATGCCTGATAAGTTTAAAAAACTTCTTTTATCTTATCTTACCAGACTTTTACCATAATTTTGTGTAATTTTGTGTAATTATTAAAAAGTAAATGACATAAAATTAAAAAATTAACTAATATACCACTTTATAGTTAAAGTAGTCATGAATATGTCATATTATCCGCGTTAATACCGTTAGATATAATATTTACATACAAACCAAAACAAATGTGAAAATAACTGTTCAAAGTTCTCAATATAATTTTACTTATTTTCAAGGATCAAACAAAATCCTTATCTTATATGGGACAAATCACGATTTATTCTTAAATTAAAATTAATTAAAAAACTTTTAAATATTTTTAACTTTTCATCTTTGTAAATAAATATCTATCTTTAATTTGATCATGATTGATCCCTAACTTTTATGTCATTTATAAATAGATACAATACAATTTTTTTTTTTATTAAAATCAATTCTTAAACTTGAACTTTATTGTAAGCGGACATTAATTTCAATTCATCTCAATTAATATTTATCCCAACCCAAAGTGGTGGAAATGTAAGATTGGTATCAAAAGTTCAAGATAGAACAAGAAGTTCCACCTTGTCAAAGAAAAAGAAACTAACCCTTCCTATTCCTATTCTGACTAGGCAAATTTTCAAAGGGATGCCACCACATTCTCTCTCAAGGGTTTCAATTTCTAATTTAGATGGTAGATAACCCTAAAAGAAATACATGTTGTATTGTATTAAGGTGATGTGTCATTCATGTCACCTGATATTTAATGCTCACTGTTACATCATATTTAATATCATTGTGCCTCCACCAAGTTGAGGTGACAGTCCAACATTTCCTGCATTTAATGTTGAGTTAGAGGTCGACCTACAAAGACCATGACTCAGTACCCCTTGACAAATGAGAGACAGACACGTGTCCTTAAACCTGCAATATCACCAACCACTTCTAGATAATCATTGCCTGAGGAGGTCGACCATGTTAGTCAGCATGATTACATATCCAATTCAAGCCAAACATTGGAGTTTACCTTCGAGAAATATTTCTAAACTTTTACAAATGACACCACTTCCTACTCCTGGAACTGAAGTACTCACACGACAGATTGTTCCATTTACCAATATAATATCTGTGTGCTTGAATCAACTGAAAAATACATTCTTCATGAAACTATAAACGGATGCTAATCAGTTTAATATACACACAAATTTGTATCAGTTATGTTACCAAAACTCAACGAAGACCGAATATTTAACAATTAGTAAAAGTAAATATAAAAATAAAAATTAGACGAAACTTTAAAAATAGAAGACAGAAAAGATACCTTTTTCGTGCATCCCCATCTTTGATCTTCATGAAAAGTTTAACTTCAATATCTTGTTAGATAATTAAAATCATTATAAGAATCTCAACATTATAAGAGGCAAAAGACTTCTTATACGAAGATACTAAGTTCAGATAATTCTAAAAGATTAGGCAAAACTTTCTATCTTGGAATTCTTGTTATATTTCAGAAGAAACTAATTAACTAATGGTACGAACATAGACTAATTACTCAAGTACCACAAGAAACACGCTCTCAACATGGCAGCTAAAATATAAAGTCTTCCTATGTGTCTAATTTGGTCAGATTTCAAAAACATTATCTTTATTTGGAAAGTTTTAAATATTAAATATTAACTTTAGCTTTAGTTTTTAAATTATAAGTTTCCATATAAAGCAACATGTTGAATTAGTTAATGAATATAAAACAAAATCAACAAACACATTTGTGTAATATTTTTACATAAGTTTTAGTTTAGTTTTGTTGACAAAAATATATCTTGAAATATTTATGATTTAAAATTTTTATTGTACTTCTAAAATTTTTATTTTTGAAAGAATTATTTTAGTAACATTTCCTAGTTGTAATTATTATTTTTTCAGTTAAGTTCAATAGACTATATTTTTTTTTGGTATAAAAAACTACTTTATTTTTTAAAAAATATAATAAATATTTTAAAAATATTAAAGGAATAAAGGATATAAAGTCACAAATTAGAATGTTGGAAATTTCACATCACTTAGAGATATAATCTGTCTATGATATGTATATAAGTGATGAGTAATCCTTACCTTACAAACCAGTTTTATAGGGTCAATTACACAATCATCACCCGCATTTCTAACATGTTATAGTATAACCTGGTATCCTTTCATCAATATTTAAAATGGTATAGAAAAAATTTCTAACAAATACTAAAAAAAAAAAAAAAAAACTCATTCAAATATTGTTGACGAAATAATCAAATAAGCTTTTTAGGAAGATTATTTTTTCTGTTTAAACAAAACTAGCTTAAAAGCTAGCCGAGCGTTATTAGCGAGATGCTGAAAAAACCTGTTTATTGAGTCGGTAAAGTAAGGTGTTAAAGTAGACATATTTACATAAAATTTTATATGTTTTTATTTTTCTTGATAAAATATTTTTTTTACATATTTGAATCTTTTTAAAAATTATTGTACTCTTTTAATTTTTATTTATAGATTAATTATTTTAATTATATTGTTTAGTTGAAATTATTTTAATTTTTTTATTGTACTCTTCTTATTTTTATTTATTGATCAACTTTTATACCAATAAAAAAAAAATTAAACTTATGCAAAAATATTATATAAATGTGTCTATTTATATTATTTTACAATTATGAACTACTTTTGACAAATCACTTTACCAAACATTTATAATTTAATAAGTTAATTTTTTAATTTTCTGCTAGCAATCAGCTTTCAACTTATAATCAATCATTTAGCTAGTTTCTACTCAACATAACCTAAGTATTCTAAATATACTTTTATAATTGTATACACATAAACCTCAACCTAAATTTCAAATGAAATATCTAACACAAAACTCTAAACACAAACCTATTCCTCCTCTTTCAAAACCACGACCACTAAAAGACCAACCGTTTTCCCTTCCTAAACACAAGCCACCAAAAAAGACCAATCATTTTTTCCACCTCAACCATCCTAAAAAAAAAATACAAAGCTAACTGTGAAAAGAAAAGTATCACAACCAACTCTTTCATAAGTTGAAGAATCAAGCTCAAACGAAGAAGAAGTTCTTATTCCTTAACTTGACAATTTATCATTTTCTTCATAATTTTCCTCCACCTCTGAACGTTCCATTGCCCCTCACACAGACATTGGTAAAGTACCCAGACATGTTAGAACAAAAACAAGGTAACCTTCCATGGAAAGAAAAGATAAACATGTTATGGTAATTAAATGGACCAAAGAAATGCTTGATGTTTTAATTGAAGAAAAATTTAAAAACAAGGTTGAAGCATATGAAGCAGCAAAAAGAGCAGCAGAAGCATGAAAAAGGACTGAAGAATCAACAAATAGATTCAAGGAGCTTGAGGTTGCCTTTCGAAAGAAGATGATTATAGGTTACCTGTGTCAAAACCACATGTAACAAACGAAGAAGTCGTTCAACATCAACAAGCTCAAGAGTAACATTTGAAGGACTAAGAGAAAGCCTAAAAGGAGTCTTGTGTAGTTTCTGAAAAGCATGAAAGATGAATGACGAAGTTTGTCACAAGAGCTACTCTATTTGCTTTTGTTGTGTCTATACCAGAATCTACTTAAGTGCAAAAAGACAATGAGATGTTAGTTGAGCAACTATCTACCGTGCTCAATAAGCAACAGAAGCACAAAAAATGACTGAAGAATCAAGGAAAAGATGCAAGGAGCTTGAGGTTGCCTTTCGAAAGAAGATGATTATAGTTGACCTGTGTCAAAACCATTTTAACAGACGAAGAAGTCCTTCAACATCAACAAGCTCAAGAGCAACATTCGAAGGACTTAGAGAAAGCCTAGAAGGGGTGTCGTGATGAATGGCCAAGTCTGCCATAAGAGCTACTCCATTTATTGTTGCTGAGTCTATAACAGAGTGTGCTCAAGTGCAAAAAGACAATGAGATATTGGTTGAGCAACTGCCTATCATTTTCAACAAAGAGGTTCTAGACTCTTCTTGTTTGCATCTATTCCTTCTAAAGATGTAGCTGAAAATGCTTATACTTCTTCTATTCCTACTAAAAAAGTTAATGTGGATTGTTAAGTCAAGATGATTTAGTATCTTAATTTTGATAATTACAGAACAATCTGCTGTGCCAGTAGACGGAAGAAAGAGCAAACTGAAGAGCAAATTGAAGAGGCATCAGGCTAATGATCAGACTAAAAAGGCATCAGACTGATGATCAGAAAGAGGCATCAGACTGATGGGCAGACTGAAGAGGCATCAAATACAAATGAAAGAATGATCAGACGAATCATTAATGAACATAGTCAAGATACACCCTCAAGCACAGACGAACAAGATGAAGTGTTCAAGTCATCAAGCCTCAAAGCAACTACAAGAAATGAAGAACCTTCATTGTTCAAGATAGAGAGCTCATCTCAACTTCAAGTCAAGTGCTCAAGAAGAAAGATTTTGAAGACTAAAAGTTGAAGACAAAGGAAGGAGACGGACGAATGAATTCAACACACAACTCATCTATTTGTTCATTCGTCTACCTCGTTTAATGAAGTTCAGACGGAGTAACTCGTGCCCCAATTCAAATCTAGCCGTTACTCGTAGAAGCTTCCAAAGACAGAATTGAGATCTGTGCAAAACCCCTGTAACATGAAAAACAACCATGTTTTTTTGTTGATGTCTCTGATCAAGTCAGAAAAAGCCTATGCAAACATTAATTTTTCTGATTGATCTCTGACACACGTTTGAAGACCCCAAGACAAAGGATTAACGTTCAAATCTTCAGTCTAACGGATACTTCACAAAGCTCTTTATAAAAGGACTTTATTACTTCAACAAAAGGCTGACGAACTGTACAACAAAGAAATTATATTCAAGCTTCAAGTTCTCAAGCAAAGTTCATTCACCTTGAACTTAGAATAAAACTGATTGTAAAACCCCTCTCTGCGTAGAGGTTAAACTTATTCTTTCATCTTAAATCCACTGTTATGGTGCTCTTAGCCTGAGGAGGCTGTGTTTCAAATAATACCTTTGTATTAGCCTGAGGAGGCTGCATTCCAAAGAATACCTTATTTAGCTTGTGGAGGCTTGTTCAAAGAATACCTATTTAGCCTGTGAAGGCTGGGTTTAAAGAATACCTGTTTAGCCTGAGAAGGTTGTGCCCAAATAATATCTGTATTTAGCTAGGAGTGATTGTGTTCAAAGAATACTCTTAGTGGAATCTCAGTGTGTTGGTGGGGAACTAGATGTAGTCTTGATCAGATGAACTAGTATAAAAATATTGTTATCTTCTCTATTATTTTATCTGATAGCTAACTGGGGGATAATAACTTGAACAGTCTGATAATAAAATCAATCTTAAGAAGAAAACAATCTTGCGTCTGATCAAGCTTTGGAAACAGCAGACGCAAACGCATCGTCTGATAAAATTTTTTAATTAACACAATTCAACCCCCTTCTTGTGTTTTTGTCTTTTACAGTTTGGTATCAAAGCTCAACCTCTAAGGGTTGAGCGCTTAACAACTACTAGAGGAAAATATTCAGGATGGTGAACTCCCAGACGATGCTCATTGCAGAAGACTCCTCTATGAACACTCCTTCAGCTTTCTCTAGAAATGATTACCCTTACTGGGCAGACCGGATGAAGATTTACATTAAGTCTACAAAATATAGCAGAGCTCAATAACAAGGCACGTTATGCCATAACGTGTGCTCTTTCTAGGACAGAATGTAACAGATTCTATCCCTACAAAAAAGCCAAAGAGCTTTGGGATGTGCTGGAATCTCTTATAAAGGAACTGAAGATGTCAGACTTAGGAAAGTTATCACCCTTCAAAGAGAGTACGAAATGTTCTCCATGGAGAAAGAAGAATCTATAAACGGAATGTTTGGAAGATTCCAAACTATTCTGATGGGATAGCTGTATTGGAAATTACTTTTTCAAAAGTCCAAAACAACATGAAGATTTTGGACAGCTTACCTGCACCATGGGAAGCTATGTCCACTGCTATATCTGTTGGGAGAAATATGAAGACCCTTACTCTGGTGAACTCATTGGTGTGATGAGAGTGCATGAAGTTCATTTATGTAAACGGGAGAAGCTGAAAATTCAAGAGCTTATTGCTCTATCCAACATTGACGAACTTGATGGAGAGTCAGAAGACTTAGAAGATTCTTCTGAAGAAGAAATCTCCTTGATGGCAAGAAGATTCAAAAGATTGATGAAGAAAGGGCGTGGTCAAAGACTCTTCAAAAGAAGAGACAAACGGTTACCTAAGGAATCGTCTGAAAAAGAAAGAGAACCAAAGATCATTTGCTATGAGTGCAAGAGATCTGGGCATACAAAGTTTGAATGTCCAAAGCTAAGGAAGAAGTGGAACTCCAAAAAGAATAGAGGAAGGAAGAAGCCAACCACTTGGGATTATCTTGATGATGAAAGCTCAGACGAATCATCTGAGAAGAAGAATGCAAATATTTGTCTCATGGCAAGAGACATACTATCATCTGAGGTAAATCTTTTAAATATATCTAGTTCATCATCATCTTCTTCAGATTTAGATTCAGACTATAAGGACATGCCATATGATGTTCTTCTTGTTAAGTCACATTTTATAGCTTAAAAATATATAAATTGCAAATCTAAGCTCAAAAAAGCTTTTGAAGAAATTGAAAATTTGAAAGCTATAAATGTCCAATTATCTGAGAAAAACATATAAGATGAATCATCCTTTTCGTCTTAAACTGAAAAGAGTCATCTTTTTCTTAGACTTGAAAATTAAAAAGAATAAAATGAACTCTTAAAGAAAGATTTAAACAAGTTCAGCTTGAGTTCTTCCAAATTCGAAAATACTTTAAACTATGGAAGATCTCCTCTTAACAAGAGTGAACTTGGTTATAATCTTGTGATAGACGAAAGAAAGCCAAATACTAAATCGTCTGTATGTAGAAACATGCATATTTTTCATTTGAGGTCTCCGAAACAGTCAGAAGGTCATGTAATAACCTATAACAGACGGAACCTTACAACTAACACATTTAGACCCAAGGAAGTTTGGGTACCAAGATCAAAAATAATTTTTGTTGTAGACAGAAAGAGAGAATGTTTGAAGATGGTACAATCTGGACAATGGATACATGCAACATGTGATCATCAACATGTCCTTGTTCCAAAACAACAGGCCATGTAAGATATCTACCATCTATGGGTCTTAAGAAAACATAGTCACCAATTCAGACGGAAGAAGCAAAATTTTCAAAGAGTGCAAACAGGTCGAATTTTAGAGACCTTTCTGAACGTGCATTGGTTTTTAAAAAAAAAAATTGAACCCAAGTGCATTGAAGAAATGCATTCAAATATCAACTGAATGGAGCTGGAAATAAGGTATCAAGAAAGAAAAGTAAGGTGAGCTGCTCATGTATATATCCAACAAAAAGGTATCATTGATATTAATCTATTCAAAATGTTTTTCAATGAGTCAATACTCTCTTACAAAGAATTTAAACAAATTAAATTTGAAAACTTTAAAATAATTGTTTCATTTGAATAATTTTTCTCGTTTGTTTAAATTTCTTTCGTCTATTCTTATCGTCTAAAGACAAAACGCTGCGTCTGGTCATTAGTTGAAATAGTCTATCTGACTCTTCAAAAGACGCAACGTCATGTTATCTTCTAACATCTTTGTTGAGTGTACATGACAAAACTCTTTAATGCATTACATATGTCTAGCTTTTTAAAGTAAGAGACACGCTATCCTTAAATATACCTCATCAGAAGGAAGAAGGTAATGAGAGATAAGAAGGCCTTGGAAGCTTCCATGGAAAACCCAGAGGATGCAAAAGATTTAAGAAAAGATGTTTTTGATGATTGCAGCCCAAGGGGGAGAGAAATGAGAAATAAGGATGGGAGAGAAATAAGAATGGAAGAGGAAAGGATTGAAGAAATAAAAAAAAATGTGTACAACCTAAGGGGAAGAAGAAAAAGAAAGATGCAAAAGCTAAGTGGGAGGAAAATAAAAAAAAAATGAAAAGAAGAGATCAGAAACTAAAAGGAGCATAATACAAGTGCTCAGTCTGAAAGGAAGTTCAGATGCAAAAGAAGAAAAGAAGATGAAAAACAAGTTGAGGGGAACTTAGAATAGCTTTTTAAATTATTATTCTTCATTATTTTTTTTCTTTATCTTATTATGTTAAGAAATGTTGTGCTCTGATCAATTTTATATCACACTGAGATAATAAATTCAATGAAAGGAGTTTTTTAAAGAACATCATCTCGATGTGATTAAAATGTATGATCTGATAAATATTGTACGTTCTTGAACTAACATGTTTTATGCAAATTCTGATCTGTTACTTTTTCAAGTTCAGTCTGATAAAGATCATCTCTCTAGCTCTGATATATCCTTTTGCTTTGTCTCAAGTAGAAGATCAAGAATTTGCTAGTGTGGTCTGTAATCATCAAAAAGGGGGAGATTTTTAAGTTAAGATGATTTAGCATCTTAGTTTTGATAATTACAGAACAATCTACTATGCTAGTAGACGGAAGAAAGAGTAGACTGAAGAGCAGACTAAAGAGGCATCAGACTAATGATCAGACTGAAGAGACATTAGATTAATGGGCAGACTGAAGAGGCATCAGATGCAAACGGAAGAATGATCACACGAATCATTAATAAGCATAGTCAAGATACACCCTCAAGCACATACGCACAAGATGAAGTGTTCAAGTCATCAAGCCTCAAAGCAACTACATCAGAAGAAGAACATTCATTGTTCAAGACAGGGAACTCATCTCAACTTCAAGTCAAGTGCTCAAGAAGAAAGATTTTGAAGACTAAAAGTTGAAGACGAGGAAGGAGATGGACGAATGAATTTAACACGTAACTGATCAATTTGTTCATTCGTCTACCTCATTTAATGAAGTTCAGATGGAGTAACTCGCGCCCCAATTCAAATCTAGCCGTCACTCGTAGAAGCTTCCAAAGACAGAATAGAGATCTGTGCAAAACCCCTACAACACGAAAACCAACCATACTTTTTGTTGATGTCTCTGATCAAGTCAGAAAAAGTTTGTGCAAACATTAATTTTTCTGATTGATCTCTGTCACACGTTTGAAGACCCCAAGACAAAGGACTAACGTTCAAATCTTCAGTCTAACGGATACTTCACAAAGCTCTCTATAAAAGGACTTCATTACTTCAAGAAAAGTTTGGCGAACTGTTCAATAAAGAAATTATATTCAAGCTTCAAGCTCTCAAGCAAAGTTCACTCACCCTAAACTTAGAATAGAACTGATTGTAAAACCCCTCTCTGCGTAGAGGTTAAACTTATTCTTTTATCTTCAATCCACTATTGTGATGCTCTTAGCCTGAGGAGGCTGTGTTTCAAATAATACCTTTGTATTAGCCTGAGGAAGTTGTGTTTCAAAGAATACCTTGTTTAGCCTGTGGAGGCTGTGTTCAAAGAATACCTGTTTAGCCTGTGGAGGCTGGGTTCAAAGAATACCTGTTTAGCCTGAGAATGTTGTGCCCAAATAATATCTGTGTTTAGCTAAGAGTGGCTGGGTTCAAAGAATACTCTTAGTGAAACCTCAGTGTGTTGCTGGGGAACTAAATGTAGTCTTGATCAGACGAAACGGTATAAAAATATTGTTGTCTTCTCTATTATTTTATCTGTTAACTAACCAGGGGATAATAACTTGAACAATCTGATAATAAAACCAATCTTACGAAGAAAACAATCTTGCGTCTGATCAAGCTTTGAAAACAGCAGACGCAAACGCATCGTCTGATAAAATTTTTTAATTAACACAATTCAACCCCCTTCTTGTGTTTTTGTCTTTTACAGATGACTATATTGCGTCTACCTTAACGAATACACAAAGTATGGATTGAGTGGACATTCCTTCTCTCAAGGATCAACAAGCTATGGTGATGAATGATTGATATGAATCCAAATCAGAATTAAGACTAGGAGTCGAATGTGAATTGGAGATTTTGATATGATAAAATGCAAAACAATTTAAAAAAAAATTGTTTAATAAGTCAAGGATGATTGCCACACAAAAATTGAAGAATTCTTGATAAGATCAAAGATGTAAGGAATAACCCTAGCAGAGAATAAACTCATAAAAATAGACTAAATGATACCTTCTTTTCTCAATTCCAAAAGGTTTAATACAAATTAGGTCTATGGGTTTACCTCATTTAGAAGTAAATAAAAGCAAAGTAAAATGTCTATTTCATAAGAAATGTTAAATTGTCTAAATGGTTAAGTAAGACATTTTAAGCTTATGGTTTTAGTTTCAAATCCTATTTCTACCTAATTATTTATTTTTTTAATGTCTTTTACAAGATAAAATCAAACAACTTTATAAAATCAAACAACTTTATAGCCTTTCTAAGTTTGCCTCTAGTCATGGGTCCTCCCACGTCATGAATTGGGTCTTGATTCTTCTCATCATGAGTCTCATGCTCTTGGGTCTTGATGACCTCATCAATGATGAACCAACTTTTCTTGCTCTAGAAGACCCACCAAAAGATCCTTTCCTTGGTGAAGAGTTGATGCAGACCCATGAGGAACTTGTAAGGGATCTTCAAGGATTAGCAAAGGGATGCTCCAATCTTCATTGACTCATCATTCAACACTCAAACAAGTTGATGTAGCTTGCGGAATTGTGAATCAAATTTCATGGAAACAAGGTGACATTCACGGTTTGGTAACAAAGAAGAAGAAAAGGAAAATTGGAGTAAGGAAGAAATGAGGAAGCGCCATGAATTCAAGGAATTCAATAAGCTTGATGGAGAATCGCTACTTGGATCATGGATCCATGATAAGATTCAAAGTTTTTGGAAGAAACCCTAGGAGAGCTATCTCCTTTTCTCAAGGCACAAGTCTTAGAAATTCTATTTCATAAATTTGACCAAAAGTTCCCACAATGAGTAAATTGATTAACTTAAATAAGCAAAGCCTTCTCTCCCTCACTTGGCCTTGAGGCATCATCACCATTGGATCCTTGATGTATTGATCAAGTGATGTAAGACACCCCTCACATTGATCAATTAAGAAGGATCTAGAATTAGAGTGATCATAAGGCTCATAATCCACCTTAAGTGTGATGATCATGGAAGAAGTAAGATGAAATTCTAGGCCTTGGATTTGGAGTAATCTAAAGGCTAGAATTCCTTCTTGAATGAGAGGACAAATATTAGAAACTTGATTTAAATTTACACCCTTGATTATAAGTTGATCAAGTGGTGGAGACTTAAATCAAGTGAGTGGAAATTTTACTAACTTTCTCTCCTTTTCCATCCACTCTCTTTTAAGAGAGTGTAACTCACTTGCTCAATTGGATTATGAGAGCATTTAGGCCCATCATAAAAGGCTTTGACCAAAATTAGAGGTCAACTTAAGGTCCATAAAGGCTTGGCCGAAAATTGCATGCAAGCAAGGTTCCAAGCTTTACAAAAATTAAAGCTAAACTAATTATAAAATACTTAGAAAATTACAAGGCTTCATTTGCCCGATTTGTTGACTTTTAAGAGTTGACCTTTGACTTTGACTTTGACTTGGTCAACTCTTCTTCAATTCGAGTTTCTATTTTTCTTTGCATTGCTCTTGTAATTCTCATGCTTGGGAGATGGTCTTACGTCAAAAGTACCTTTTCAAAGAAGTGTAGTTGAGAAGAGTTCCAGTTGTACATTCTAAAGTTCTTCAACTATCTATTCAATTTTATTTTTGTGAAGAACAAACAAAGCTTGATGGACTCATTGGTCAACTGCTTCTCCATCAAGATCATTATCTAACTATATCATCTGAACCACCCTTCAACTTCAGAGGCTCCTATGGATTTAAGGTTCAACAATCTCCACATCCTATGTACCTACATCGTCTATGGAATGAAGATACTTTTGGGTATGATGTTGATTAAAGTGAAGACATTTAGAGACTGTGGCTTAAGTGTGTAGCCTTGGATAAGCTATCTAAGATGAATATTAAGGGACTTGAAAGAGTTTTGTCCTACCCAGTAAGATGTGTTGATCCTACTTTAGAAGTATCTACCCCGTGTTTTGAGTCTTTCATCACAAAGTTCGAACCAAGATCTTGGGTGGCTCCTAAGAAAGAAAATACTATTGTTTTTCATCATTCATTAAGAGAAGACGATGTATGAAAGATCTCTTTGCCTAAAGGGTGCAAATTATGGTTGCTTGAAGCTTTGAATAACCATGATCTAATTCCTTTTCTCCACCCCCTCTTAATAAATTAGAGATTTATTGCAGAAAAAAGAATTACTTTTTTGCAATTCTAAACCTAGGATGAGGAACTACTTTTTATGTTGATGATGACATACTCATACTTCATTAAATGCTGATGAATGTTAAGCACACCCTTATTTGAATAAAGAAAAAATTTGAAGCTATTAAGTTTAATGCTTACCTCAAATTTCCATCTATATAAAGATTAAAATTTGAAGAATTAAAATTATTAAAAAACACTTTGTTTAAAATAAAGATTAAAGCTCCGGTAAAACTTGCTTTAAACAATTCCCTTCTTTTATGGAAATATCTTTTAGATTAACCTTCATTCACCTTAATTTTTTTTTATTTTTCACATATTATTCCTACTTCTTTTACACTTAAAAGTGTGTTCATGAATTTATTTTGTGTGTAATTTATTATATAGAACCTTTATATTCTCTTCTTATCTTTTACATTGAAATTTAATTAACTTGTGAAAAATTAATTTGAGAATCATTGTTGATAGTTTACAAAATAGATTATAATTTGATGTAATTTATGATATAAAATCAATGATAGATTTTTATGGTTGCATATTCATGCTTATTTGTTTGATTTAATTTTTTCTTAACGATGGACATTATTACATGTAAATTTTTTATTCCTAACTTTAATTGAAATTTGTTATTATTTATTTATATATTGTTTTTAAACATATACATCTCTTTCAAGTTGAAAGATATTTTTTTAGAAAAATTATTAACTTTTAAATATAAAGAAAAGAGATATTAAAATATGATTATTAACCATATTATTATTTTTTCTTATAAAAGATAAATTGTAATTAATTTTTATAATTATATATTATGAAATAATGTTTTTTTTTATTTTCTACTGTTGTACTCTTTATTAATATCTTTTTTGTTATTTTATCTTTCTTTGTATCAAATTTAAATATTAATCAAATGAATATAATTATATATTTATTTAATTTTTTTTAAAAATTAGATATATTAAATTTATCTCAACCTATTTGCCAAAACTCTCCCACATGGGCCTGATATTTTCTACGTAATTTATTGCGGTCTCTAGTCCTCAAACATTCAAGTGGGATGGGGTGATGGATGTTATCCGGGAGAGACAGAAACATTAGACAATATTATATTTCAAGAATTTGGATTAGTCATCCCTGGAAGCATTTCAAGATTTTCACATAAGAAAATAGACATAAATAAAATTTTTACAGAGGTATAATTTATGTAAAATAAAAAAATCCCATCATATTTAATAAATATAATTTTTTAAAAAATATAATATAACTTTTAGAATATTTAGGTTATGTTTAGTGAAACTAGCTTGAAAACTAATTTTAAGCTAAAAAATTAATTAATAGATGAAAACTGAAAACTTAACTTTTTAAATTATAAGTATATGTTTAATAAAGTGATTTGTTAAAGTAGCTGATAATTGTTAGATGATATAAATAGCTACATTTATATAATATTTATATAATTTTTTATATTGTTTAGATGGAAAAAAAATTGATCTATAAATAAAAGCTATGGGAGTATAATAAAAAAAAATCAATTAGTTAATATGATTAAAATTATTGATCTATAAATAAAAAATACAAGAGTACGATAATTTTCTTAAAAAAATATGAACATCTCAAAAAAAATATTTTATCAACATAAAAATTAAAAATTATATAAAAATATTATGTAAATGTGTTTATTTCTTTCATTTTATATCTGTGAAGTACTTTGATGTATTACTTTACCATATATTTATAACTCCATAATCTAGTTTTTTCAACATTTAGTCACAACTTTTGACCAGCTCTTAAGTTAGTTTTGCCAAATATAATCATAACTTTCTCAAAAGCTTGTTTTATTATTTGGCAAAGAAGTTTTAAACAATTTTTTTTTTAATATTATTAGTATTTTTTGACACGCTACTTAGAACATTACCTTCTAACATATAATTTTTTGTACTTTATTTCTTTTACCTCCTTAAAATATTTATTATATTTTTTAAAACAAAGTAGTATTTTATATTAAAAAAGATATTTTATTAAATCTAAGTAAACAATATAATAATTACAACCAAGCAATCTAACCGTGCCTGCCTCCTCAGACTAACTTGTCGGCAAAATGCCTAACAATTACATCTGTTTTCCGGAGAGAAAACTTCAGAATTTTACTTCAATCCCTTGTGTGCATATTACTACTGCCAATGTGGCCTCACAAATTTTGCATCGTAAGTTATTTCTTCTCTTCATTACCCTAAATTCATATTTTAATGTAAACACTTAAATTGAGTGATTTCCAATTTCTCCACAACCTTACATCAGTAATCACTAAATTAATTATCTAGAGTGCTATTCTAATTCCTGAAACATGGTACCAACAAATTGTTCATGATATTCTTTTCCTTTTGAGCACATTTTTCAGCAAGCTGCTGCCTCTAATCCATTCAAGGGACAAACCAATAATTTCTCCTAAATGTTATCTTGAATCCATTTTACTAAATCTACAATCTAATAACCATCTGAATCAATATAAATGAAATACTGTGAAGTTGCGCATGTCAACATATATGAAAGAAAGAGAACTGCAGTTAAAATTACAAAAGATGAACAAATATTACAATATTACAAAAACTATCAAGGAGGTTTTAAATTGAAATGTCTTTCCAAGAAACTCAAATTTAAATGAACAGTTTCAACTTCAATGCTTATGTGTGTAGTTAATTCCTTCTTCGTTCTCTTATTCTTCATCCTCTCCCTCCAGTTCCTCTGGTTCTTCAATGTCAATCTCTTTGATGTGTGCAATTTTGGGCCAAAACTCTCCCACACGGGGCTGACATTTTCTGCATAATTCAGGACAACCTTCAATCCCCAAACATTCAAGTGAGGTGAGGTGATGGATGTTATCTGGGAGAGATGTAAGCTTTGGACAATTTACTATAACAAGTGTTTTCAGAGTAGTCAGAGTTGATAGCCACTCCGGAAGCATTTCAAGATTGTTGCAGTCTGAAATGATCAAAGAGTGTAAGGAGTTGACAGTTTCTTTAAGCCATTGAGGCAAGGCCACCAACTGTGGTAAATATGAAAAGATAACAGTTTTTAACTTCAACCTGGAGCTTTGTTCTTCACGGTGATCTTTCAACTCTTCCAAGTTCAAATTATGACAGTATTTAAGTGACAAAGTTTCTAATTCAGGGAAACTTTTAACTTCAAGTGGAAAAGACTTTAGATTCGGACAGTTTACAATGTCCAATCTTTTAAGAGTAGGGAGTTTCACCGTTCCCAAGATAGATTCCAGATTAACGCACCGCTCAACAGACAGAATTTGAAGCGAGCTCAAGTTGGTAATCTCATTGTGGTTATCCCCAATTGCCGGAGACTGATCAATTTTCTTAATCCTTTGAGCAATGCTTCCAGCTCAATGCATACATCAAGTATCAAAACTTGTAGATTTTGGAGCTTACAGATAGAATCGGGTAGTCTCTTAATTCTGTGATTATTCGTAATGTTCAAATATCTCAAGTGTTTCAACTTACCAATGTAACCAGGCAAAGTCTCGTATGCTGTATCACTTAAATCCAAATATCGCAAGTATTTGAACTTTGACAGACAAATATTAAGAAAAGCTTCATCGTTGGCTACTGCAGTACCATTTGGAAACAGTACGGTTCTCACAGCTACTAATTTTGTGGTGAATGAATTGTCAAGCAAATTGTTTTCAGCAAAAGACAGATGCAGAATATTTTCAGGAATATTTTGAAGGTGGGAATTTATTACTACACACTCACCTTTTGCAACAAATAGAGCAAGATCGTGCACCAAATCATGTATTTTAAATGTACACAGAGTGCCAAAGTTGACAAAGTCCTGAAGAAAAGACCTGGACAGTAGTTCATTCAAATACTGATTGCCAACATCATCCAGTGTCATATGCATTTTTGGTGACCCAAGGAGTCCGAGTGCCCACCAAAGTGAAGTTATCTTAAAATTAACAAAATCATAATCCTTTGGGTAAAGGGAAAACAATGCAAAACATTGCCTCAAATAGGATGGCATGAGATCATAGCTTAATTTGAGTGCAGGTAAAATGTCATCTTTTGTCCGCGGCAAATTCCAAATTTCACTGTCTCTCACGTATTTCCACTCATTTGCCTCAAATTTTGAAAATAGTGAACTCCCTAATGTTCTCACTGCCAATGGAACCCCTCCGCATTTTTTTGCAATTTCTCTGCCAATATCAACCAAATGAGAATGTTTTTCCTCTTGTCCCAGTTTAAATGCCCATTTGACCAACAGAGACAATGAATCCTCTTGAGAAAGGCCCTCTAGACAGTGAGAGGAAACCGTGCCTATCATGGAAGCAATTGCATGACTACGTTTGGTCACTAGAATTTGACTACTGGAGCACCTACTTGTATCAAATTCCTGAAATCAACCCATTTAACTAGGTCATCATTCCACACGTCATGTAAGACGAGTAAAAACTTTTGACAGTTAAGTTTGTTTGACAGTTGATTTTGCAGTTGCTCCACATCCAACATATTTAAATTCTGTTGGAGGGGAGGGGAGTCAGCAGAAGCTGAATCATTGGTAGAATTGATGATTTTGATAATCAGCTGCTTAATGTCAAAGTCATCAGAAAAACACACCCACATCTTCAATGAGAAACACTCTTGTATCCTCTTATCATTGAACACAAACTTTGCAAGTGTTGTCTTTCCCAAACCTCCCATCCCTACTATGGGAACAACGGAGAGATGTGTATCATCATCATTAGAATTTTGCTGCATCAAAAGTTATATAATCTTTTCTTTATCATGTTCCCTTCCTATTACATCTGAATCGTTGACACGGGAGTGTGTCATTTGTCTAATATGCACAATTAGTGTGTCAACATCAGTTACTTGAAGACCAAACTTATGTCTATCAGATGCAACCTTGTCAAGTCTAATGGTGATATCTTTAATTTGTTGAGCCATCTTGTAACGAAACACAAGTGGATTAGAAGTTGAGAAGAAGTGACTAACCTTGTCTTTGGTGAAACCATGAGTTTTGACCACTTGCTTGCGAAGTGTTTGGCAGTCAAAATCATCAAGCACATCTTCAGCGTTAGAGAAGATACCTCTGAGCTGCCTAAGCCATTCCTGCAGCTCATTATTCTGCTGCTGCTTATGCTCAGCATCTAACAGCACAGCCTTCACTAATAAGAGAGTTCTTTTAAACTCTTGCAGACGATCGTATACGCCCAGCACTTGAGAAGCTTCCTCAAAAGCCCTGGAAGCAAGCTTTGAAATGAGTGACTCGGCGATGCTGAAGAGAAATGATTCGGCCATAGTTGTGAGAAACTCAAACACCAGAGATCTGAACGAGAACACTTGTTTCAAGGTCAACTTTTGTGCCAACAGGATAAAGTGTCCTTTGCTACAAATTGGTGGATTACATAACTACTTAAAAAATAATTTAACTTTTCTTCTTCGGCAGCCTCCTCACTCACACATGTTTACACACCGTTTTTTAATCTTCACGTATTATAATTAATTGTTTAATTATTTATATATTAAATTTATTTATTAAATATTTTTAATAAATAATATCACATGCTGTGATCGTGTTATTTAATATTGAAATACTAAGTACTTTTGCGTCGACACAACAACATAATCTTACAGTCACAAACTTACAAAACTTGGAAGACAAGAAAATTTGAAAACAAAAAATGCTAACGACATTTTCAGACGCAATAACAAAAGCCAGGAATTAAAAGAAATGAAAGTGGAAATATAATGGAATGCCAACAATGCTTGTCACTAATACGCTGCTTCACCACAAATTGAACTTAGATTATAAATATGCTGCTTGCTTGAGTTCTAAGATCAGAGTGAGTTTAGATGAATTTTTCTAGAAAAATTCATTTGAGAAGGAAATAAAAAGAAAAAAATAAAAATTATTTATCTATAAATTGAAATTATTTTTTAGTAATTAATTTGTAGAACCTCGTTCTTTTATTTTTTTTTCTAAAATAAGTGGGACTTTTTGAAATTTAGTTAATGTAATGTTAATTCTATCTTTGAAATAATAAAATTTATATTTTGTTCTTATTTTATCTGGTCTAAAAGAAAAACACTCAAAATGCTAAGAAAACGACAATTATTTAGTATGAATGCTCGTATGTATTTTTATTATGTCAATGCATACCAAATAGATTCTTAAATTACAACACACAACTACTCTCAATATTTACGAGAGTGATAAAGAGTTACAAAGTCAAAAGAGCAAATTAAAAAAAAACATGTATTAGTAACGTGGAAAGTGTTATATGATCAAATATTATGTTTAGAACTAAGAGAAGATAATATAATGGATTTTTATATTAGATTGTCTTGTATAATTTAACGTCTAATTTTTTAATAATATGTTAAGATTTCACTATTATTAAGTGTATTATTTGAAACTCAGTCATTTTTTATTAACTAAAGTATTATTTGGATAAAAGCCTCTTCTAGTTAATCTTTCTTAAATATTATTTGGATCTTAGTCTCTTTTTGCTAAACAATTTCAAGTATTATTTGAAAAGTAGCCTACTCAAATCGAGTACCACGTAAAATGGATTTAAAGAGTGTCTGACTAACTTAAGAATATTTAACCTTTATGCAGAGCAGGATATATAGATATGTACAAAACTAAAGGTTAGTTTACAATGAAAATATCATAGCAAAACAATATTGATAAGCACAACTTATTTACCAACTTAATATCTTCAAACTTGAGCCTTTATTTAGAAGAAGTTAAGAAGTAGTTGTTAGACAGAGCGGCTTCAAAAACTTCTTCTTTCAAATAATAAAAAAAAAACTTAACATTTTTAAACATTAAATGCAACAACAGGAAGCCATGAGTTTGTCACTTTCAAGAAAGTTGCTAACATAATCTTAGGTTTGGTATTGCAAAAGCATATTCATTTTTTGTAACAGACCTTAATGTTAGAGATATGTTGTTTGACTTTCGTTGATCAAAGCATATGAGAAAAAGGGTATTAAGACGAATGATTAGAGTTCGGTTGTAGAGGTAAGTAAGATGAAACTAATACTTATCTTTGTAAAAGACAAAAACACAAGAAGGGGGTTGAATTGTGTTAATTAAAAATTTTGTCCTTTCGTCTGTTTTTTTTAAACACTGTCAGACAAAATTATAAACTCTTTAACTGTTGATTTTAATTATAAAATGTTTTGATAGTTATTCCGTTAGTTCAAAATAACAGTTAAACACAAGATATTTTTATACTGGTTCGTCTATACAAAACTACATCTAGTTACCTAGCAACAACTGGGTTTTCACTACAAACCGTGAAATGGTTACAAGTATTCTTTGCACCCTGTCACTTCTGACTATATCGATATTTTTTGTACACAGCCTTCTCAGGTTAAACCACTAGGTATTCTTTGGAACGCAGCCTCCCTAGACTAATACAAGAGGTATTCTTTGGAACACGGTCTCCTTAGGCTAAAGTACCACAACAGTGAATTTTAAAGGAGTTTTTAAGAAACTAAGAGATCCTCTTCGCAGAGAGGGTTTTACAAATGAAGTTTAGAGCTTAAACAAGAGAGCGAAATCACAATTGATAGCTTTTTGCAGCGTGTTCGCCAACTTAATTTAGAGCAGATGAAGTCCTTTATATAGGCAACATCTTGAGAGATCCGTTAGACTCATCCTTATTAACTGTTGTCCTTTTCTTTAAGCTTTCACATCATGTGACAGAGATTAATTAGAATAATTAATGATAAGTAGCGAAGTCAGCGCGATTTCAGTACCTTTTTTTGACTTGATCAGAGGGGATAACAAAAGCATGATTTGTTTTTCGTGTTACAGAGGTTTTGCACAATACACAACCACTTTTGAAAGCTTCTTCAAGTAATGACTATATTTGAATATTGGCGCGCATTACTTCAACTGAAAATAATTGGACTTCACTTTTCTTCATAGATGATGGGTCCTTATGTTCTTCAGTTTGATATTTCGTCTTGAAAAGACTTCATAAGTTTGGTCTGAAAACTTCGTCTTAAGCATATCGTCTTATGCTTTCATCTTGAGGCATGCTTTTGGACAGACGAATGACTTGATCAGCAATAGACTTTGAGGAGTCATTTTCCGTCTGACTTTGGCTTGCAATGCTTCAGGCTGATAAGTTTCATCTATTCTGTAATTAATCACAACTTGAGACGTTAATCAACTTGATCTAACAATCTTTTATTTTGGAGCGCATTTGACTTTTCATTAATTTTAAGCATGACGCGTCTGAAGTGATACATTCATCTAACTTGAAGATATCTTAATTTAATTTCGTCTATTGTTCATATGAAGTTGGGTCTGACTTCATCTGATAAGATTTAAGAGTTTAATTGTCTTATAAGATTAGACTTTTAACTTTAATATTTTGTAATTATTAAAAATTCAAAGATTTAATTTACCTTTAAAAATGATTAAAAACATACAAAATGATGGAAATACAAGCATTTACATAAAAAAAGATATATTTTTATGAGAAAGAGAATAAAAGTAATAAGTAGGATCTCATCTTTAATATTTATAAAATTTGCTTTGTTTTAATTTTCCAATATAATAAGGAAAAAATGGAAAGGTGGGAATTTTCACCACAACTCCCCTAAATATTTTTATTTTCTTGGTAAAATCAATCTTTTAAATTTAAAAAAAATAAATGACTTTTATTTAGTATAACTGATCTTAGTTATGATTTTACAATTAAAGAATTAACAAGCTATAAAAAAAGTGGATTATATTGATAAGTGATTAAGAGTATAAAATTATTTGGAATATATTATAAATAGTTGTCATATCTCAATTTGTAATATATTATTTTTGTCATTTTCTAAGTATTAAAAAAATTAAGATACAAAATAAAATACAAAATAAAATAAAGTATTTTACTTAGTTTCACAAAAGATAAAACAAAATAACATATTTACCTTTGTTATGAGTATAATATTTCACTTAAAAAAAATTCTTATTAAAAAATAATAAAAAAGAGTTCTGTTTATAAGTTATTTGGACTAGAAGATTTTTTTTTTAATAAAAAGTCTCCTAAGTTATATTTTCTACTCTAAAAATTGGAAAAGGGATAACACACCGTTAGTTTCATTTTCTTATTAGGAAACCACAAAAAATGCATAGTGATTGCTCGGATCCGATACTAAAAGAAAAAAGCTTCTACTCGAAATTAATTGGATAGAACTACGTATTCTTTTCTCTCCTTTCTTCGTCAGTTTCTTTCTTATAGCTGTTACTTTCACTTTTTTTTCATATGAAATAATTGATATGGTTAGTCTTCCTTTTAATCCTTCTTTTCTTTTGCTTCTTCTATTTTGATTCATAACTCTTTCAATTTTTTCTTTACTCGGTTCCTTGGTATTTTGGTCTACTCTTGTTTTTTCTCTTCTTTTATTTTTTTCTCTTCTTTGGTTTATGGATTCTTTATTGAAATCTGGATTCATGTTATGGTTTGTCAAAATGCATTTAGCTTTTATGGATAATGAGATCAATTTCGTAAGTGACAGCCGTGATATGAGTTTTACTTGTTGGATGACAAATCATAATTTTGATGTTGTTGAGGTTGAGGTTTATTTTTAAAGATATTGGCAACATAAGTTTAAGGAGCGTTGTCAATTCTTAATTATTGGTGGGATGATTATGAGAAATATAAATATCATTCACCTAATAGATTAGATAAAACTGCAATCACAGAGCATACTAAAATATTGACTATGATATCAATTGAAAAGAAGAGAATAAGGAAGAGAGGGAAAAGAATTTAAGTGGTTCGATAAATTGTCTATGTCTAAGGGCACACAATATATATTTTGTCATACACATAGAAGCTTTACAGAGAGTTGTTTGTATAGAGACATAAAATCAACCTCTCTCATCATTTATACGATTCTCATCATTTATACGATGTGAGAATAAAATCAAACTACATATTCCTAACATTAACCATTGGTGGGATGGTTAAGAGAAATACAAATACCATTCACTTTTTTAATATTGTTTTTCGAATTCACAACTAATTGAGTGACCAAAATGAGGACATCGAGTTTGTTCTCAAATCTATCAATCTTCTCTATTACTCTGTTGTCATGTCATGAACTCCTCTTACAACAATAGCATCACTCCTTGAATTGAATTAATGGAAATTTCTAGCCATCTTCTCAATCAAACTTTTTGCTTTAGGAGGTGTCATGTCTTTTAAAGCTCTACATTTTTGGCATTGATCATACTTCAAGTTGTGCTATATAGGCCTTCATCGAATATTGAAGTAGAAGTTGTTCAAAGATTTGGTGACGAGGGCAAGAAGCATATAATCTATTGAATCGCTCCTAATACTTATAGAAAAATTCTCCTACAATTTGTCAGATGTCGAATATTTCCTTTCAGATTGTTGTGGTCCTAGAGGTAGGAAAGAACTTCTCTCTAAGAACACTCTCTTCAAATCATTCCAACTCCTCTCGAAACTAGGAGCTAGGTAGTAGAGCCAATCCTTGGTGACATCTTCCAAACAAAAAGGAAATGCCTTCAAGTACACATTATCTTCTTGCTCATTGTGAGGCCTCATGGTGGAACAAAAAATATGAATCTCCTTGAGATTTTTATGAAGATCCTCAGCCGCTCTTCTATGGAATTTGGGCAACAAGTGGGTCAAGCCAGTTTTGAGCACAAAAGGGCCCACGTCCTCAGGATATTGGATACACAAATTTTTATGAGTGAATTCTAGTGCGGCCAACTACCTAAAAGTCCTTTCGCGTGGAGGAAGATTTAGTGTATTTGGTAGAGGTTCAACCATCTCTCTTCTCGAACTTTCAAAAAAATTGGAAAGTTCACCAAGAGATGCAAGACTAACACTATCAAATGAATTCCTATGTTGCCTATCTAAATGATGAAATGTCCTATCTACTTTGAGATTAAATGGATACAATTCATTAGGATTTGTTCTTGTCATGCACTAGATAACACTCAACAAGTAACCAAGATAAGTGCACATTGAGCAAGCACAAATTAACAAAGCAACTGGACCAAAATCACTCAAAACATGCAAAAAGTTTTTTAAAAAAACTACACTAACCTATTTTAGGATGCAAGATAAACTACTAAAAACCTTTCTAGAACCATTGGTCCTGGCAATGATGCCAAAAAATTGATCATGAGTCGTTCAAGACAGAATTTAGAAATAAATTTTAAAATGTAGTACTAGGTGCAAGACCTAGGTCATTTCTCAAAGACAAACACAATAGCAAGGTTCTTATTATGATTATGCAGAAAAGCAATAGATTGGGACGAGGAGTTTGGTGGTTTCGCAATAATATAAAGCAAAGCATGCAACAAATTTAGAATTAAGCATAAAAGAAAGCTTAATCAACTCCTTGATTCAATTACAATTATGTTTAATCCTCAATTACTAAAGATTAATCTCAATTAACTGCCAGAATTTTATAGTTCAATTGAAATTATTGAGTTTAGTGTCTCTTAATTCCTAATTCCTTTACTCATTTCATGAAAGAAGCGTATTCATCAAGAATTCAACTAAGAATCATCATACAAGACTCTAATCCTAGGAATCATTGAACACAAAGATTAAGTATCCATAGGAACCATATATTCTCATTCTTATGGAATTAAGCAACCCATAAGCAATAACTAAAATTAAATATGATTCACCCAGTAAGCATGCACTTGAAGCTTTCCAGACCCTAGCATGTCATATTTGATAATAAACAACCAAAACCTGATTCAATTAAGCATCAAATTCAAATTCATGGCAGAAATTAATAAACAATAGTGTAGGTGATGATGAAATTAATGGAAAAGAAAATTAAATGCAAAACCTCAAGCATTTTATTGCAATCTTCTCAAGAAATCAATCACAATTGGGTTTTTAGTCTTTCATTATTTAAAAGTATCCAAGAATTTGATTCAAAAGTCAGGGAAAAGCTAAACCCTAGCAAAGAAAACCCAAGAACAAGAAAGAGAATAGATAGTGCCAGCTTGAGATAAAACAAATAATGCAGAACTCAACACTCTTGTTTGAGCGACAACAGCTTGCTCAAGCGAGAACTTGGCTGAGAAAATTTGGTGGTCTAGAGCCTCTCTTGCTTAAGAGATAGTGCCTCACTTAAGTGACAAGGGCATGACTGATTCTTCAAGCTAGAACTCTCTTGCTTGAGTTACAACTTCTCGCTTAAGCGAGAAATGAGTGGAGAAGGCAAGAAGATATTAGGCCTTTTTCTCTTGAGCAATAGCTTCTCGCTTAAGCGATAGAATGACCGAGATTAACTTCAAATTTTTTTCTTTAAAATTCTTTTAAGTTTTCTACAAACTTTCTAAGACTTCAACTTCTCTTTGCACTTGGATTCCCTTTTTCCACATTGAGCTTGATTCAAAACACCTATAAAATGGAAACGTTAGGTGTAACACTCTTAAAATTAATTTCCGTAAATAACTACGTATATTATAAACATAGTTAAAATGTTTACTAAAATTTCTGTAAAAACTTGCATATTTTCTGTTTACTGTTATAATTAGGTGAAAAATGTAATGCAAAATAGTTTGTCGTGTTATGCAATGCTGTTACGTAATTTGAGAAAATTATGGTTACATTTTTAAATAAAAACGTAATAGAAAAATAACTTTGTTATTTGACATTTTTATTTATATTTGACATTTCGAACGTTATCTGATATTTCTGACTTACTATAAGTTTATTGTTTTAATTATATTATTATCCGTAGACAATTTTGCTTTGTATTTAGTATGAGAAATATATTAGAATTAATATGTAAAAATTACATATTGTTACAAAAAAATTTACTGATCCTAAATATATATGGTTTTTAGAAAAATTTAATTATTTTTTAGAATGCGTTTGTATACGCAATACAAGTTAAAAAATTAAAACAACAAGGAAATCAAAGGGAATATAGTCCATAATATATAGAATTAGGAGTGGAACCAATAAATATACAGGTTGAAATAAAATATTGTATAACTAATTTTCTGTAAATTAAATACAGAAAACGTCTTAAAAATTTATCTAGAAAAATTTGTGAACCGAAAAATTATGGAAAACTTATTTTTAGAATCCTTATAATTTTATCCAAATTATAGAATGATTAGGAAGTTACATTGTGAAAATTAAGACACAATCATAAAAATAAGAATAAAAACCACATTCTAAATTACTACTAAATTCTAAAGAAAATGTAACTTCTAAATTAAAATTGTGAACTAATTGTGTATAATTTATGATACTTGATGAAGAATTAATTAAATAAGCTTAAAAAGAATAAAAAATGGATTTGGAAAGGATGCATGACAGATTTATGGTACCTTGAAGAAAAAGAAAAAGGAAATAAAATAAAATTGCAAAAGTAAATAAAATTGCAAAAACTGCAACGGTTGCCAATTTGCAATTGCAATTCAAGTTGGAATTGAATTGCTACACCACTTGAACGTCCAGCCATCATCTAGAAGGAGGAAGATGCCAAAACTTGAAATGATAAGGTGCATTTAATACGAATTCAAAGATAAGTCAAAGTTTTATCATGTATTTATTAAAAAAAGGTAACTAAATTACAAAGAAATCAAACTAGCCTAACTATTTAGTTACAAGCCTTATTTTATTAATTTCTCACATTTATAAATAGCACACCTTGTAATCCATTCCAGCCATGAATTTTGCAGCCCAAAACAACCAAGTTTCTAGTTATTTTTACTCACCAAAACTGTTACTTTAGGCAAAATTCTAAAATTTTCTTAAGTTAAAAAGACCTACTTCACTTAAATTTGTGTGGAGAGTAGGAATAATTTTATTTTAACTTTCCAAAGCCTTTCTAAAGATTTTTAAAGAAGGATAAAGAGAAATTAAGGTAAGGGAAGTTTTTGAATTCTTTAAGTTTTCAAGATTGTAAAGGTGCTAAAACACTAATCTTTATGAAGTTTTGTGTTCTTAAGATTTTGAACTCTTTGATGTCTTAATTTTTATATAAAGTTAAATTCTGGAAATTTATAAGTCTTATGGAGGTCTTGAAGTATCAATAACATCAAGGGCAATTACTAAAATACTCTAAATTTTATGAAGATTTTTAACGGCTTTAAAGAGTAATTGGAAAAAATTTGTTGATAAAAGATGTTTAACATGGTTTCAAGGTGTTTTGACACTTAAAACCATTTGGTCAAGATATATGAAGCACTAAAATAAAATGGGCAGCAACAAAAAGTAATTAAATAATGATTCAATAATTAAATATGTTAAAATTCTAAGTTTATAACGGTCAATTTCCTATGCTTTGAACTTGGATGTCCCGTGCTGTGAACTTGGATGATGACTTGGATTATGTTTGATTACCTTTGCTTTGAACTTGGATGACCTATTCTATGAACTTGGATGATGAATTTGACTTATGACAATATGATTTTTGAATATTAATAAAAATAATAATAATGTTTTGTTTGAGGATGTGTACCTCCGTGAGAAATGTTTTGTACCTTTGAGGATGAGTACCTCTGTGGGAGGTTAAGTACCTTTGTTAACAAGGTTGTGTGCTTGATGGATTTTAATCTGTGCATCTAAGTGTGATGCTTAGTACTGGGGTCTTTGAGACAGTGAGAAATCATTTGACTCATGATGATCACATGTTGTTTGTGATATTTTACGCGACACTGAGAGACCCTGACTAGTTGGTAAGTTGTGTGGTGATGATGCCGTAATTTTCTGAGATGGTACCACATTGCATATTTTTGAAGTTAAGGTTAGAGTATGCATCATATAAAAATTCTCATTTAGTATCCATTCATTCATTTAATTATATTGTTGTATGTATTTCCTTGAGAAATATTATCCATATTTATCTAGAACTTACCATTGCATGTTCGTGTCTGTGGTTTGACATTGTGATGATCCTGAGTTTTATTCGGAGGAGCAGATGGACAGGTTAGACTATGTGCGAAGAATGGATCGCTTAAGGATATTTTCTATTTAAAGATTAGACGGTTATTTGTAAATTATTTGCTTGTAAAGGATGTTGAATATTTTTATGAATATCTACGAGAAATTTTTAATTCAATCTGATGACATTTTAATTAGAAATATGTTTTACAACGTTTATCTTTAAGAAAATAAAAATATGGTGACATTTTTTCTTTGCAAGGAAAAATATTACAAAATTTTATTCAAAGAAATATAAAGGAAAGGAAACAATTTCAAATAATAATAATAAATGGAGAAAATGGAATTATTTTAGTAACAATTAGAGCGAGGTGTTACATTAGGCACTTCTTCAATAATTATATCAATCAAGACTCAATCCAAAAAACACACCAATTGATGCACAAGTTAGAACTCATACTAGCTACAACAAATTCATTTAAGACTAGAAAACTTGGGAGAAATGAGTTATCATTCTATGTGACTTTTTATTGTTTTTCCCTTTTCTTTTCTTTTAGCCTTCCTTCATCATTCACCCTAACTCAAGTTTTTTTCATTATTTATTTATTTATTTATAGTTAAGTGTGAATATTGAACCTAGGGTAGAAGACTTTCCTATATCTGTTATATTTGCTTAGGGGCTTTTTGGTTGTTTTGCAGGCTGAGTAAGTAGTCATAAAAATGCTCTACACATACTTCACATGCCCTATTTTTGTTTTCCTAGATTCTATACCCTAGCCAACTTAAGCCACGGGGAGTGAGCTTTAGTGATTGTTATACATGTCTTTTTCAACTTGCTTAACTTTCACAATGATCTCATATAGAATTAGCCACTTACTTGACTAGCTAATTTTGGTAAATTTATTACTAGCTTGATATTGTTGTATAAGCAGACATCAACTTTAGAGGCCTATGAAATAATGAAATTATCCTTTGTATATCACCCATAGTGGAACCCTAGATCCTTCCTGTTAGGCTTTCTGATTAAAAACATAAAGCAAGTATGTTTTACCCTTTACCTTTTGCGTAGTCTCATCATGTCATTGTTATATCATCATGTAGTTAGGGGCATGCACATGGGCGGAGTCACATATAACCATAGACGGAGCCATGAATATTAAAAATTTTAAATAATAATTATAATATATATAAATAAATATTAATTATATATATAAATAATAATTTATAATAATGAATAATATATATTATATATAATAATAATAATAATAAATTTTAATTTTTGATGGTTTTCCATTTTTGATTTATAATTTTATATCTAATTTTAAGAACACACATGTTTAAGACTTCTATTTAAATGATTTTTAGTTTTAAAAATTTTAATATTCATCTTTCTATTTAAATGATTTTTAATTTTAAAATTTTTAATATTCATATTCGTATTTAACTAATTTTTAGTTTTAAAATTTTTAAAATTCATCTTCCTATTTAAATGACTTTTAGTTTTAAAACTTTTAACATTCATCTTTAATTTTAAACTCTCATCAAATGATTTTTCATTTAAAATTTTTTAATATTCATTTTTAATTTTAAAATTTCACTGTCATATTATATATTTATTTAAAAAATTATTGATCATAAAATTTTTTTTTAACTATTTATGATATATTTTTTATTATCTTACACATAAATTATAACTAAATAAACTAAAATAAATTTAACATACTTTTTAAAAATGCACTATCTCATTTTAAAGAAATTAAATAAAAAATGAAAAAAATAATAAATAAAAATGAAAAAATAAATAAAAATAAAACTGAAATAAAAATAATAAAATAAAATAAAAATATTAGTTTTTTCCACCCTTAAATTCTAACTCCACTCTTGTTAACTATGGTTTTTAATTGGTTTGGTCGATGTATAACACTTAAAAGCTTATGAATATATATTAAAAATATTATTATTTTTGTTAATATAAAACTTAAAAGCTTATAAATCTAACGAGCTTTTAAGAGTAAAAATAATAAAATAAAAATAAAAAAAATTAAAATGAAAAAAAAAATTAACTCCCTAACCTTCCGGTCTGGCTTCGTCCCGGGGCATGCATCATAGTACATGTTTCATTTTTATCACTATGTTAATATATTATTATTTTAATCACTTTCCTAACGCATGATAATGTTTAATTAGATTGTTTAAGACCATTCTTAATTGATTGAATTTATTGGACCTTAATTGCATTAATAATCAAATTTTTCCAAACTTGCACAATTTTAGTATTTTGACCATAAATTTTGATAGAGACATCTTTTTGAGCTGATCTTAGTTTCGTTTTGCAGCTAACTTAAAGCTCTACATGTTCTATGAAAACCTCAAAGTCTAATTCAAAGGGGTCAAAAACTGGATCAAAGTTGGAAAATAGAATCTGGACTAGTGTTGGATGAATTAAACTTGGCATGTAATTATAGCTCATTTACTCATTTAATTTGACACATTTAATTCATGTTCTAGCTACGAATTGAAGGGCGATCTTCAGCCACTTAAGTAGTCACTTGATTAGCACACGACTCACTTACTATAAATACCCTAAATCAAGCATTTGTAACACACTTTACACTTATGCAATTTCATTTTTATTTTGCAATTAGATTTCTTCGCACGTTTTTTTCTCCTTTTGGCTAAGCCCTTTCTTACCCTTGCCCTGCATTTTCATTTCAATCATTTTACTGCAATTTCAATGGTGAAAATGAGTATCTAATTTTCTAAGTTCAATATGATTTGCATTGTTCTTTTCTCTCAATCTTTAAGCTCAATTTCTTTCAATTTCTTATTATATTTTTACATAATTCTGAATTGAATGCATGATATAATCGGATGATAATATATTAGATTGTATTTTTAATTTTGAATTCAACATGTTGATTGACTATTGTTGTGGTTTCCCGAATTTGATCATAGTCGGACAAGGTTTGCTGCTTACAATGTGATTACATTGATTTGACATACCAAATGTTCGATAAAAATACTTTGCGATTGTAAAGCGGTAGGGTTCTAATTAGATGTAGGGATTTCAGTCTAATTAGGCCACGTGTAATTATACATTCATTAGGAGCTAGTGAACGATTTGAAGAGACCGAGAGCAAATCAGCTTGATCATTTTATTGCATAGTTTTTCACTCAATTTCCTTGATTTGTTCACGCTTTGATTGCTTGCTTTGATTCCATTTGTTTCAATTTTGTTTCCATTAGTTATAATTGATTACACTTTGTACTAAATCTCCCCTTAATTTGCTTTTAATTGTCAGCTTAAGAGTCACATAGAAATATTGGAAGAATAATCTAGGTCTACTACTACTACAAGTAATAGCCAATTTAGTTAATTTGAACACGTTCTTCGCGTGTACCATTTGTCATGTTGTATCCACACATACACATGCATATCTGCACAAGCTTTCTTCCATGCATTTTGTGATTATATTAGGCATATGTATTAGTACATGCATTTCACACATGAGGCAATCTTGTTGTTGTAATTATACATAGGGTATTGTGACCAATAGGGTAGAAATGTGAAGTTTGTGTCAAATCTAGTTAATCTACAAATAAATTATCAAAATGATTGATTTCGCCACACAATCAAAGATTGATAAGATCGGATTTAGTTCTTCTCTCAAGAACTTAAAAAAAGCTTTCATACTACATAAAATCTCACATTTTTTCAAATTCAACTTGACTCTCGAAATAAAAAGAGTATCCATTTATAGGCTTAGTGGAATACAAGACACATTAACTTTAGCCTAAAACTTTGCACAAAATAATAAAGTAATAAAAACCTATTAAATACACATTAAATTCAGTCTAAAAATTAGCACAAAAATAATAAAGTAATTAAGAATCTATTAAAGACACATTAAACTACACATTAAAAACACATTAATTGCAGCCTATAAAATATGCACGAAAATAATGAAGTAGGATTCTTAGTTCACATCATACCCTTTCTCTTCGAGAGGATTCGTCCTCGAATCTTAGTTTACTATCCTTTAGGATCAAATACAAGTTGTACAAATTTTGATTTTGTGAATTCCATGAATATTGAAGATGAATTCCTTTTGTAAAAATACACACAAGCGTGAAAGTGATGGATAACATGTATGCACATTGTGTTAGCCTCAATAATATTCAAGTAGGAAAGAAATAATTTTTGAGGTTTATCCTCAATTTTCTGAATTTCTTTCTCATATTTTGTTTGTTCTCTTACGATAGTTGAGAGGGTCAACAATGAAGCACTAAGAATGATATCAATAACTTTTCTTTTTACACATGACAACTCGTAAGATAGCTTCTCTATAGGAAACTTTTCCTCTAATTCTCGTTTTCTTTTTCACTCATTGGCTCTTTTTTCTCTGTTTTCTCTTTTTTTCATTGTTCTTCCTTCTTTATTTTCTCTCTTTTTTGTCGTTCTTCTTTCTCTTAACCTTTTTTCAGCTCTATCACGTTTTTTCTGCCAGCACAATAAGAGCTCTTCGTGTGATCTTTCCTTCATTGGACTGTTCCTCTTCTCAAGGAGGCATTTGCTTTTGTCCAATGATGCTAGTCACTCTTTGAAAAACTTGTTAAACAAACTTTCCAACTACATCTTTGCCTTGGTAAATATTTCATTTTCATCATGAATAACGACACAATCATGACCACTTGTTTTACTCTTATGAAAATCAAGAGTCGACGCTCTAATACCAAATGATAAGTTTGCAGAAGGGGACCGTCTTGATTTTTTCATTTTGGGGAAGAGTATTAATGTCACACTCAAGAAATGTATGAAAAGGTGAGTGATAAGTCATGAGTTTGATCGACACACAATCAAATATTGATAAGATGAGTCTTAATTCTCTTCTCAAGAATTAAAAAAACTCTCACATAAGAGAAAAACTCATTTTATTCAAATTCAACTTGTCTCTCAAAATATAAAATGTATCCATTTATGGGATGAATGGAATACAAGACACATTAAATTTAGCCTAAAAATCTACACATAAATAATAGAGTAATTGATACAAGCTTGCTTGGTAAGAAGCTTGAAGTTGGCCCAATCTTCATTCTCCAATTGGATCTCCACGGTGAAGATGACAATGGCGGAAGCACAAAGACTCAAGGACTCAAAGGACTTAGAAGAAATAAGAAAATGGAAGAAGAATAGAAGGTGAAGACGCCATGCTCAAACAATAAGTCTAGGTGAAGAATCGCCACAAGGATAAACATCCATTGATAAGACTCAAGGTTCTAAGAAGAAACCCAAGAGAGAACTCTCTCAAAATAGCTCAAGCTATATTCAATTTCAATAATGATCAAAAGACCCATACAAAATGGAATTCATCCTAATTATACTAAGAGAGCTAAGGTAAATTTCAGATGGCTTGCTCACCCTTGGTTCAAGGCTTGATCAATGCATGGAAAACCTTCACTTAGGCACCTCACACAGTTCAAGCATTGTCCCTTGGATGAGCAAAGCAATCAAGGGCCACAGTGCTAGCTAGAGTAATCATGATTCATTTGTCTTAAGACTCATTCCCACCCTCTTAATTAAATCTAGATCATGGGATCAAAATTCACTCTTGAGTGGCGTGAAACATGTGACTCAAATGTGAATGTCAACCCTTTGATAGGATTTTAATCAAGAGCTACGAATTGGTCTTGGAAGCATGCTTCATGCCACATTGGATGTAAGCTTGCTTAGCCATTTGATTTGGATCTAATCAAATGGTTAAGCTTGAATTAGAGTTAGTGGAATTTTCACTACCATGCATCCAAAACTCTCTCTACTCTCTCCTAAGGAGAGTGTGCGCCACTCTCTCCCATTTAGCTTTGCATAATTTGGTCAAACATGAAGTCAATGGGTCGTGAGCTACATGCTCAAAGTTATGGCCAAATCCTACTTAAAATGTCTAAGAAATTAATTACAAAATTTGAAGAAAATTACAAGGTTTAAGATTATGAGTAAAGTCTTCAAGAGTTGATTGTTGAATTTGATTTGACTGTTGACTGTTGACTTTGACCTCTAGTCAACTCTTCTTGAATTTGCTATTGAATCTTCTTAAGCATGGACCTTGTAATCCTTCTTCCTTGAGCTTCCAATGGTGTTGAGGATGGTCCTCCATCAAACCCTCCTTCTTGATGGCAACTTGTCCTCAAGTTGGTGTGATCATCCACTTCATAACCTATATCACAATAAGTAAGATCACACACATTAAAAGAGTTGCTACCACCAAAATCACTAGGAAGATCTAATTTAAATGCATTAGGACCAAGTTTCTCAATAATAGTGAAAGGTTCATCTCCCTTGGGAAGCAATTTAGAGCTTCTCAAGTTTGGGAACCTTTCCTTCCTAAGATGGATCCAAACTTTATCCCCCACTTTCAACTCAAGATGTTTGCGGTGCTTGTTAGCATGGCTGGCCACTTGTGCATTCCTTTGCTCAATCCACTCCTTGATCTTAACATGGATAGACTTGACCTTCTCGACTCTATCAATCCCATCCTTATTAGCAAACTCATCAAAAGGTAGAGCACATAAATCAAAAGGAGTTAAAGGATTAAAACCATAGACAACTTGAAAAGGAGCTAAAAAAAGTAGTAGAATTCATCACTCTATTGTAGGCAAACTCTACATGAGGCAAGCAATCCTCCCAACTCTTCCAGTTGCTCTTCACAAAGCTTCTAAGCAATTGGCCAAGAGTCCTATTCACCACCTCGGTTTGACCATCGGTTTGAGGGTGGCATGTTGTAGAGAATAAGAGCTTGGTGCCAAGTCTTCCCCACAAAGACCTCCAAAAGTGGCTAAGGAACTTAGAGTCCCTATCACTCACTATGCTTTGGGGAATGTCATGTAGGCACACTACTTCTTTGAAGAAGAGGTTTGCAACATGAGATGCATCATCACTCTTGTGGCAAGGAATGAAGTATGCCATCTTGGAGAACCTACACACCACAACAAATATAGAATCTACACCTCTCTTTGTCTTGGGTAATCCTAGAACAAAGTCCATGGATATATCCAACCAAGGAGAGGTGGGTGATGGTAAAGGCATGTAAAGGCCGTAGTTAGTGAGTTTAGACTTAGCCTTATGACATGTGATACACTTGCTTATAAACTTAGCTACTTGAGCTTTCATCTTAGGCCAAAAGAAGTGCTCATGTAATATGGCTAAGGTCTTCTCAATACCAAAATGACCCATGATGCCTCCCTCATGAGCTTCACATACTAAGAGCTCTCTCAATGATGTCTTAGGCACACATAAACATTTTCCTTTTAAAAGGTAACCATCATGCCTAAAGAATTCATTGTTAACACCCTTATCACATGCTAGAAACTCACGGCCAAAGTCATCATCATCATTACACAAGGCCTTTATATGTTCAAATCCCAACAATTTAGATTCAAGCAAAGATAGAAGTGTATACCTCCTACTAAGAGCATCCTCCACAATGTTTGCCACTCCTTTTTTATGCTTGATGATGTAGGGAAATGTTTCAACAAACTCCATCCACCTTGCATGCCTTATGTTGAGCTTGCCTTGAGATCTCAAATGCTTCAAGGCTTTATGATCGGTGTGGACTATGAACTCCTTAGGGAGGAGGTAATGTTGCCATGTTTGCAAAGCCCTCACTAAAGCATATAGTTCTTTGTCATAGGTGGAGTAGTTGAGTTGTGCTCCTTTTAGCTTTTCACTAAAATAGGTAATGGGATGATTTTCTTGTTTCAAAACAGCACCTATACCAAGATTAGAAGCATCACATTCAAGCTCAAAAGATAATTCAAAGTTAGGCATAGATAAAATAGGAGCATTGGTAAGTTTTTCTTTCATAAAAGTAAAAGCTTCTTCTTGCTTTGGCCCCCAAGCAAAGGGTACTTCCTTCTTTACAAGCTCATTGAGAGGAGATGCAATGGTGCTAAAGTCCTTCACAAATCTCCTATAGAAGCTTGCTAGTCCATGGAAGCTCCTCACTTCTTTTACATTGGTGGGTCTTGGCCACTCAAGAATGGCTTTCACCTTGCTCTCATCAACTTGCACATCTTTGAAACTTACCACAAAATTGAGGAACACCACTTGGTCCATGGCAAATGTGCACTTCTCTTTGTTTGCATAGTGCTTCTCCTTTCTAAGTACTTCCAAAACAAATCTCAAATGTGTTAAGTGATAAAGGAAAGACTTGCTATATATAAGAATATTATCAAAGTAGACCACAACAAACTTTCCTAAGAACTCCCTAAGCACATGATTCATAAGCCTCATGAAAGTACTTGGGGCATTAGATAGCCCAAATGGCATGACTAACCATTCATATAAACCAAATTTGGTTTTAAAGGCGGTTTTCCACTCATCACCATTCTTCATTCTTATTTGGTGATAACCACTTTTAAGATCAACCTTAGTGAATATGGTTGAACCATGTAACTCATCTAGCAAATCATCCAACCTAGGAATTAGGTGCCTATATCTAATGGTTATGTTATTAATAGCCCTACAATCGGTACACATTCTCCATGTGGCCTCCTTCTTAGGAACTAAGATAATCGGGGATGCACATGGTGATAGGCTCTCCTTCACCCACCCTCTACTCACTAGGTCTTGAACTTGCCTCTCAATCTCATGAATTTTTTGTGGAGTAGTCCTATAAGTTGACCTATTAGGAAGTGGAGCACCCGGAATCAAATCAATTTGGTGCTCAATGCCTCTCAAGTGAGGTAGGTTGTGGGGTACTTCACTAGGAAACACATCCTTAAACTATTCTAATAAGAGATCTAAACTTACTTGATCTCCCACAAAATTTGCATTTAGGAAACAAGGAGATGGTAAGCATAGAAACATGGATTTTCTAGCCAAGAATTCCCTTTTAACTTCACTCTTACTCACAAGTAACCCTTCTTTAGACTTGGTAGTCCCTTTCTCAAGCTTTCTACTCTCATTGAGATCATCTAATTTGGACTTTCCTAGCCTAAGTTTCACTTGTTTTTCCATAATGGCATTTTTGGTAATTCTTTTTGAACTCCCGGCCAAAGCACCCTTTTTCTCTAATTTAGGTGATTTTTCATGCTTTTGGCCTTCACTTGCCTTCTTCTCATCCTCTCTTTTGATTTTCATTTTCACTTGATCCTCACATACCTCTCTAGGTGTCAAAGGTCTAAGAGTTATCTTCCTACTACCATGAGAGAATACATAAGTGTTAAACACTCCATCATGCAATGCATGCTTATCATATTGCCATGGCCTTCCTAACAAAATATGAGATGCTTCCATAGGTATTATATCACATAAAACTTCATCAACATATCTACCTATATTGAAAGTAATCAACACTTGTTTGTTAACTAGTAATTCACCTTTTTCACTTAGCCATTGCAATTTATAGGGTTTAGCATGTGAAGTGGTCTTAAGACGAAGTTTATCAACAAGCCTAGTGCTCACAACATTGGTGCAACTACCACTATCAATGATTAGGGAACATACCTTGCCTTGGATGGTGCACCTTGTGTGAAAGATGTTTTCTCTTTGAGTTTCATCAAGGTCCACACAAGCACTCCCTAGCATCCTTCTAACCATCAATAGGTCTTCATCCTCCGGTTGCTCCATGCTTGAATGCTCACTGGCACTAGCTTCCTCTTCCTCACTAGAAGAGTGAGTGGATTCTTCACTTGTAATCTCTTCATCCACTCTCATCATCATGGCCTTCTTGTTAGGGCATTGTGAAGCTATATGTCCATGTCCTAAACACTTGAAACACTTAATGTTAGAAGGCTTAGAAATAGGTTTTGAGACTTCCTTACCCTTGGAGTCATCTCGGCTAGACTTGTAGAAAGTCTTGGATGCTCTCTCCTTCTTTTGCTTATCCTTCCAACTTGAAGAACCATGTGTGTAAGACTTCTTGAAGGTGCTCTTTCTCTTAAGTTAGCCCTCAATCCTCTCGGCCTTGTGAATGACATCCTCCAAGGTTCTATAATGTTGGAACTCCAAGACATCTTGGATCTCCCTATTCAATCCATTAGTGAACCTAGCTATTGTGGCCTCCTTTTCCTCTTCATAGCTGGCCCTCATCAAGGTTAGCTCTAGATCTTTGTAATACTCTTGCACACTCCTTCCCCCTTGAGTTAATCTTCGGAGCTTCACATGTAGGTCTCTTGTATAAGACTTAGGTACAAACCTCCCCTTCATGGCATCCTTCAATTGGGACCAAGAGGTGATGTGAGGTCTCCTTCTCTTCTCGGCATCTACAAGAACTTGGTTCCACCAAACCAAGGCATAACCTTCAAACTCCAAGATGGCTAAGTTAAGCCTCTTCTCTTCACTCAAGTTGGGATAGCAAGAATAAACTTGATCTACCTTCATCACCCAATCAAGATAACTCTCGGCCTTACTATCTCCAAGGAACTTAGGTAGATTAATCTTGTTGTTACCCTCCCACACTCTAGGCTCATCATCTCTATAATTTCTTCTAAGGGTGTGATTTGTCCTTCTAGGTTGAGGTTATCTTCCTCCCCTCCTTGCATTTCCAAGGCCTCCCACGGGTTCATCTTCATCATAATTATTCTCCAATCACTCTCCTTAGGTGTGTCATAGTCCCCTCTAGGTACTCCTTCCTCACTACCACTTTCCCTATAACTCCCACTTCTACTCCTAGGTACTCCATTACCTTCACCCCCTCGGTTTCCCCTATGTCCAGCACCTCCACTATGGTGATTCCCATGATTGCCACTAGTCTCTCCAAGGATTTTCTTCTCTAATTCCTTCCTTATCTTCCTTTCCTCCTTCAACCGCCTATCTTGATCAGAACTCTCATCCAAGCTAGCATTGAGCATGGATTTCATCATATCCACCGTCCTTTTAGAGCTTGGTGAGAGATCATTTCTCATACTAGGAGAGGTATCCATGGCTGCACAAGAAAAGTTTAGACAACAAAATACAAATATATATAAAGAAGATCCTTACCACTCTCTAAGTGTTTCACTCTAGTAGCACTCGTGTATCACTCTTTTAGAGGCTCTTTCTCTAATGTGTCACTGTTGTCTTTTCCCTTTCAAGTTTCCCTCAAAGTTTCTAATTGAACCTACAATCAATTACCTAGGAATAAATCCTTGTGAAAGAGGCACAATCCTTCGTTTGACTTAAGAATTCCAAGGAAGTAAACACTATGACAAAACCAAGGATTCCAACAAAATTGACAAGCAATAAAAGGTACCAATAGAAGTGAATAAGCTACTCAAACCAAGGAATTGAAGTGATATGACAAAGGCTCACAAATGGACAGCAAGAGACACAAGGCTTGCTGGATCAATCACTTAATCAAGACAAAAATTTTCAAGCATACAAACTCAAGTTTGACTAGTGATCAATTTAGGGACCGAATTATTGAGCTAGTTAAACAAGAAAACTTATGAAGTGAAAATTTCAATCAAGTGCAGTATTATATCATATATAACCACAAGAACTATGCTGGAAATTTTCAAACAAATTGAAGTTCACAAGATCGCTAAGAACTATGCACAATTCAAGCTCAAAATTCCAAGTTACTAGCAATTTTAGCTCAATTCTATTGATGAGTACTTGACCCAAAGTGTATCACAATTTTGAGAATCTCTCAAGCTCTTTTTAGCTCACGGTACTGCACCAAATTTTCTACACAAAATTATTCAAAATTTCTTTTCTCACCCAATTTTCTTCCAAGTAACTTTTTCTTGATTTTCTTCTTTTGAATTTTCTCTCTTGACTTTTCTTTTAATCTTTTGGCTCTTTTCTTTTCTTTCTTTCCTTTTCTTTGTTTTTCTTTTTCAATGATACTACTGGACAGCCAATTACTTCCACTCCAAGTACTCAAATTAACTAGTAACAAAGATAAGCAAGATTAAGGCTACTTGAACTCAAATTTTGCACAAATCACTTATCATATAACATGTTAACAGCAATTGGCATGACTCAAAAACAGGGCATACATCAAAAATGACCGAATTAATGATGCTAGTCACTCTTTGAAAAACTTGTTAAACAAACTTTCCAACTACATCTTTGCCTTGGTGAATATTTCATTTTCATCATGAATAGCGACACAATCATGACCACTTGCTTTACTCTTATAAAAATCAATAGTCGACGCTCTAATACCAAATGATAAGTTTGCAGGAGGGGACCGTCTTGATTTTTTCATTTTGGGGAAGAGTATTAACATCACACTCAAGAAACGTATGAAAAGGTGAGTGATAAGTCATGGGTTTGATCGACACACAATCAAATATTGATAAGATGAGTCTTAATTCTCTTCTCAAGAATTAAAAAAACTCTCACATAAGAGAAAAACTCATATTTTATTCAAATTCAACTTGTCTCTCAAAATACAAAATGTATCCATTTATGGGATGAATGGAATACAAGACACATTAAATTCAGCCTAAAAGTCTACACAAAAATAATAGAGTAATTGATACAAGCTTGCTTGGTAAGAAGCTTGAAGTTGGCCCAATATTCATTCTCTAATTGGATCTCCACGGTGAAGATGACAATGGCGGAAGCACAAAGATTCAAGGACTCAAAGGACTTAGAAGAAATAAGAAAATGGAAGAAGAATAGAAGGTGAAGACGCAATGCTAAAGCAATAAGTTTAGGTGAAGAATCGCCACAAGGATAAGCATCCATTGATAAGACTCAAGGTTCTAAGAAGAAACCCAAGAGAGAACTCTCTCAAAATAGCTCAAGCTATATTCAATTTCAATAATTGTCAAAAGACCCATACAAAATGGAATTCCTCCTAACTATACTAAGAGAGCTAAGGTAAATTTCGGATGGCTTGCTCACCCTTGGATCAAGGCTTGATCAACGCATGGAAAGCCTTCACTTAGGCACCTCACACAGTTCAAGCATTGTCCCTTGGATGAGCAAAGCAATCAAGGGCCACGGTGCTAGCTAGAGTAAGCATGATTCATGTGTCTTAAGACTCATTCTCACCCTCTTGATTATATCTAGATCATGGGGTCAAAATTCACTCTTGAGTGGTGTGAAACATGTGACTCAAATGTGAATGTCAACCCTTTGATAGGATTTTAATCAAGAGCTACGAATTGGTCTTGGAAGCATGCTTCATTCCACATTGGATGTAAGCTTGCTTAGCCATTTGATTTGGATCTAATCAAATGGTTAAGCTTGAATTAGAGTTAGTGGAATTTCCACTACCTTGCATCCAAAACTCTCTCTACTCTCTCCCAAGGAGAGTGTGCATCATTCTCTCCCATTTACCTTTGCATAATTTTGTCAAACATGGAGTCAATGGTCCGTGAGCTACATGCTCAAAGTTATGGCCAAATCCTAATTAAAATGCCTAAGAAAGTAATTATAAAATTTGAAGAAAATTACAAGATTTAAGATTAAGAGTAAAGTCTTCAAGAGTTGACTGTTGACTTTGACTTGTGGTCAACAGTTGACTTTGACCTCTAGTCAACTCTTATTGAATTTGCTCTTGAATCTTCTTAAGCATGGACCTTGTAATCCTTCTTCCTTGAGCTTCCAATGGTGTTGAGGATGGTCCTCCATCAGTAATAGAAACCTATTAAAGACATATGAAATCCAGCCTTAAATTCTGCATGAAAATGATGGAATAATTAAGAACCTATTAAAGACACATTAATTGTAGCCTAAAAGTTTGTAAAAAAGTAATGAAGGTTCTATATTCACATCATACACTCTCTCCTCGAGAGGATTCGTCTTCGAATCTTAGTTCACTTTCCTCTAAGATCAAAAACAAATTGTACAAATTCTAATTTTGTGAATTCCATTAACATTGAAGATGACATCCTTTTGTAAAAATACACCCAAACGTGAAGGCAATGGATAACATGTATTCACGTTGTGTTAGCTTCAATAATATTCAAGTAGGAAAGAAATAATTTTTTAGGTTTAGCCTCAATTTTCTGATTTTCTTTCTCGTATTTTGTTTGTTCTCTTACGATAGTTGAGAGGATCAACAATGGAGCATTAGGAATGATATCAATAACTTTTCTTTTTAGACATGACAACTCAAAAGATAGCTTTTCAATAGGAAATTCTTCCTCCAATTCTTGCACTATCAAGTTATTAACAAGAATAACAATAGAACTTAAAATTTACCCATTTTCTTTTCCACCCAGTTGTTCTTCTTGCTCTGATTTCTCTTTTTTTCACTGTTCTTCGTTCTCTATTTTCGCTCCTTTTTGTTGTTCTTCCTTCTCTGTTTTTAGTCTTTTTCTAAACCTCTTTTCAGCTCTTTCACGTTTTTTCTGTCAGTACAATTGGAACTCTTTGTGTGATCTTTCCTTCATTGGCTTGTTCCTATTCTCAATGAGGCATATCCTTCTGTCTAATGACTCTAGTCGCTCTTTGAAAAACTTGTTAAACAAACTTTCCAACTACATCTTCGCCTTGGTGAATGTTTCATTTTCACCATTAATAACGATACATTCATGACCACTTGTTCTACTCGTATGAAAATCAAGAGTCGACGCTCTAATACCAAATGATGAGTTTGTGGGAGTGGACCGTCTTTATTTTACATTTTGGGGAAGGGTATTGACGTCACACTCAATAAAAGGGATGAGAAGGTGAGTGATAAGTTATATGTTTGATCGCCACACAATCAAATATTGATAAAATCAGTCTTAATTCTCTTCTCAAGAACTAAAAAAACTCTCATAAAAGAGAAAAACTCATATTTTATTCAAATTCAACTTGTCTCTCAAAATATAAAGAGTATCCATTTATAGACTGAATGAAATACAAGACACATTAAATTCAACTTAAAAATTTACACGAAAATAATAAGTAATAGAAACTTATTAAAGACACATTAAATCCAGCCTAAAAATCTGCACGAAAATAATGGAGTAATTAAAAACCTATTAAAGACACATTAAATTACTCACTAAAAACACATTAATTGCAGCCTAAAAAAGTTACATGAACATAATGGAGTAGAATTCTCAGTTCACATCAACTTGCTAGAAATTCTTCAATTCGAGTTTTGATAGCTTTGGCATCCATTCATAAACTGATTATACATCAAATGAATGTCAAAATTGTCTTTCTAAACGGTGATCTAGAAGAAGAAATATATAGTATCAACTTGAAGGATATGTTATTTCTGATTAAGAAAATAAAGTTTGTAAACTTCTAAAATCATTGTATAGTTTAAAATAATCCCCTAAACAATGGCATGAAAGGTTTAATAAGATCTTGTTAGATGATGGTTGTTAAGTCAAAATGACTTAGCATCTTAATTTTGATAATTACAAGACAGACGGATGTATCAACAGACGCAGAGGGAACAATGATCAGACGAATCATTATCAGCATAGACGAAAGATGCACCCTCAAACACTAAGATGTTCCAACCGCAAGGTTCAAGTCGTCATGCTTCAAGGTAACCTCATGAGACGAAGAACCTTCAAGGACAAGACGGAGAGCGCGTCCCAACATCAAGTCATGTGCTCAAGAGTGAAGTTTTGAAGACTGAAGTTGAAGACGAAGATAGAAGACATACGAAAGAATTCAACTCACAACTCGTCTATTTGTTCATTCGTCTATCTGTTTAATGAAGTCTCAAGACGCTAAGAAACACGTGCATTTGTTTCAAATCAAACCGTTACTCATAAGCTTCTATAGGTGGAAAGAGATTTCAAAATAAACCTCTGCAACAAGAAAAACAGTTGTACGTTTTAGTGAAATCTCTGAGCATATCAAGTCAAAGGCAGAACTCACGCTGACATCCGCTGACTTTACATTAAATGATCTGAATGCTCACTTTGCCAGATGTGAAAGTACCCAAGTCAAGGACTAACGTTAACATCTACAGTCTAACGGATACTTCACAAGAACGCTTATAAAAGGACTTCATCCCTGCGAGTTTAACTTGGCGAACTACTTTGATCAAGACTATAATCTTATACTCGCTCAAGCTCTTAAATTACAAGTTTGTTCGTCACAAACTTAGAATAGAATTCTCATTGTAAAATCCCTCTTTACGTAGAGGATATTTTCTATTTGGTCTTAATTATAAACCATTGTTGTGCTAATCTGTAGCCTGAGGAGGATAAGTGTTTAAAGAATACTTGTTTTAGCTTGAGGAGGTTGAGATCCAAAGAATACCTATTTTAGCCTGAGGAGGCTAAGTGTTGAAAGAATACCTTGGTTAGCCTGTGGAGGTTGTGTTTAAAGAATACCTGGGTTTAGCTTGCGAAGGCTGGGGTCAAAGAATACCGCTTTAGCCTGAGAAGGATGTGTCCAAAGAATATTTGTATTTTAGCCAAGGGTGGCTGGGTTCAAAGAATACTCTTAGTGGAACCTCAGCAAGTTGCTGGGTAACTGGACGTAGTCTTGAATAGACGAACCAGTATAAAAATATTATTGCTTTGATTATATCTATTTACTTACTAACTGGGGATAACAACTTAAACTGTATTCTTAACTAAAATCAACCTAGAAAAATTTAAGTTTGCGTATGATCCAACGTTTTAATACAGACACAAAACACATCATCTGAAAAAGTTTTAATTGAAAAACACAATCCAACCCCCCTTCTTTTGTATTTGAAATTTACAGTTTGGTATTAGAGCTCAACCTCTAAGGGTTGAGCACCTAACAACTGCTAGAGGTAAAGATCCAGAATGGAAACCTCCAAGACGATGATGATAGCAGAAGGATCTTCTATGAACAAACCTCCAGCTTTCTCTGAAGATTATTATTCGTACTGGGCAGACAAAATGGAGATGTACATCAAGTCTACCCAATATAGACTCTGGAAGATCATCACTGAAGGAGACATTCCCCTAACTAAACTAGAAACACAATGGGGAAATGAAGAATACGCTATAATGGAATTCAACAGTAAAACGCGTTGTGCGATAACGTGTGCATTATCCAGGACAGAATATAATAGATTCTATGCCTACAAAACTGCCAAAGAGCTTTGGGATGCTCTAAAAATCTCTCATGAAGGAACTGAGGATGTCAGACTCAGAAAAGTTGTCACCCTTCAACGAGAATATGAAATGTTCTCCATGCAGAAAGGAGAATCTATAGATGGAATGTTTGGAAGGTTCCAAACTATTCTAAATGGTCTGACTGCTTTGGGCACTACTTTCTCAAAAGCCCAAAACAACATTAAAATTCTAGATAGTCTTCCTGCACCATGGGAAGTCATGTCTACTGCAATATCTGTTGGTAGAGACATGAAAACTCTAACTCTTGATGAACTAATTGGAGCTCTAAGAGTTCATGAGGTTCATCTGTGTAAGATGGATAAAATCAAAGTACAAGAATCTATTGTTCTTCCATCTGTGGAAAAGAAACCTAAAGAAGACCTCAGCAAGAAAGATAAAAAGAAAAACAAAATTTTCAAGGCTGACTCAACTGAAGCTGAAGATTCAAAGGAAACAACCGACGACGAAATCTCCTTAATGGCCAGGAGATTCAAAAGAATGGTGATAAAGAAAGGACGAGGCCAAAGAAAAGACAGACAGTTTCCTGAGAAACCATCCAACAAAGAAGAAGAATGTGAAGTAGTCTGTTACGAATGCAGAATGCCTGGGCATATAAAAACTGATTGCCCAAGGTTAAAGAAAAGGTGGAATCCAAGAAGAGACAATAAAAAGAAAAATCTACTTACTTGGGAAGATCTTGACACAAAAAGTTCAGATGACTTGGAAAAGAAGAAACTGTAAATATATGTCTCATGGCAGGAGACTCAACATCGTCTGAGGTAAAAATTCTGAACACATCTCATTTATCATTCCCTGACTCAGATTCTGATGATGAAGAAATTTCATATGACGTTTTTCTCGCAAATTCTCAATTTATAGATCAAGAATATAAATCTTGCAAAACCAAGCTGAAAACAACTGTGGAGGAAGTTTCAAGACTCAAAGCTATAAATGAAAGTTTATCACAGAAAAGAACATCAGACAAAACTTCGTCTCAAGATGAATCTGAAAAGAATCATCTTCTCTCAAAAATCAAAAGACTGAAAGAAGAAAATGATTCTCTTATGAAAGATCTAATCAAGTTCACCTCGAGTTCTTCCAAACTCAAAAATATTTTAACTTATGGAAGACCTCCATCTGATAAAAGTGGACTTGGATATGATCCAAGTACAGACGAAAGAAAGTCATCAACTATTCCATCTGCACGTAAAAGCATGCATGCAAATTATAACAGGGTTCCAAATGTCTATAAAAGTCACCCAAAGACTTTTAACATAAGAAAACCCTTTACTAACAATGTAGGACCCAAGAAGATTTAGGTACCAAAATCACAAATTATTCCTGTTTTAGATATCCTCAATAGAAAGAAAGAAGGATTCAAGCTGATATCTAGACAGAAGATGCTCGCAAAACATAACAGAAAGCCTGTCTATGTTCCAAGACCTCAAACCAAGTAAAGGGTCTGTCTCATATGGGTCTGGAAAAGGTAAGATTCTTGGGATTGGGATTGTTGGTAAGGCACCCAACCCACTCATACAAAATGTGTCATATGTTGAAGGATTAAATTTTAATCTGCTTAGCATAAGCCAATTTTGTGACAGCGGATATGAAGTTTCCTTTAACTTTGATGAGTTCATAGTTAGAAACAATGATAAATTCATTCTGTTTAAGGGTAGAAGAAAGCATAATCTATATGAAGTTTGTCTTTATGACCTTAGTGATCAGAATGTACCATGTCTACTCTCAGCAAACGATGAGAGAGAAATATGGCATAAAAAGCTTGTACATTTAAGTCTGAAATATATTTCAAAAATATCCAAGAGAAATCTTGTGAAAGGCTTGCCAAACATTTCCTGGAAAACTAATCGTCTATGTGAGCCTTGTCAGCATGGGAAACAACTTAAATCATCCTTTAAATCTAAAGATGTTGTTTCTACGACAAGACCATTAGAGTTGCTACATATTAATCTCTTTGGTCCTACTTAGACGCAAAGTCTCGTAGGAAAGAGATTTGGATTAGTCATTGTAGATGAATACTCTAGATTCACATGGGTATACTTCCTAGCTCATAAACACGAGTCATTCAATGTCTTTGAAATTTTCTGTAAACGTGTTCAAAAAGAGAAAGGAGCATGTATGAATATGTAAGAAGTGATCATGGAAATGAGTTTGAAAATTCTGAGTTTAAAGCCTTTTGTTTTGAAAACGACAAATTCCATAATTTTTCGTCTTCAAGAACTCCTCAACAGAACGGAGTTGTGGAAAGGAAAAATAGGACTTTACAAGAAATGACTAGAACTCTTTTAAATGAAAGTTCACTTCCAAAATATTTTTGGGCAGAAGCAATAAATACATCTTGTTATTTACAAAACAGAATTTTGATAAGACCCATATTGAATAAGACTCCTTATGAATTATGGAGAGGAAGAAAACCCAACATATTTTATTTCCATCCTTTTGGATGCGAATGTTTCATCCTTAATACTAAGGATCATCTTAAAAAGTTTGAGTCTAAAATCTGTAAAGGATTCTTTCTTGGATATTCTGATACATCTAAAGCTTATAGAGTTTTCAACTCTAACACTCAAGTTGTAGAAGAATCAATCCACGTCAAATTTCAAGATAGTTCAAAGGCTGACAAAGAAATGTCAGACCTAGAAACTTCATTTGATATTTTGCAGGTCAACCCATCAAGTCAAAAAAATAATATTATCGTCAGAATAGACGTAGGAGGTAAACCAAACAAAACTACATCTGCTAGAACAAGCAAACCCTCATCGTCTACCCCTCAACCTGACAATATCCAGACTCCAATCAAAACGTGGAAATTTGAATAAGAAGATTTTGTAAAACAACCTCCTGGTTTTAAACATCCATCTCTGCCAAATCATGTTTTTAAGTTGAAGAAAGCTTTGTATGGTCTGAAACAAGCTCCAAGAGCATGGTATGACAGACAAAGCTTTTTTCTACTTAAAAATGGTTTTTCAAGAGGAAAAGTTAATACAACTTTATTTAAGAAAAACCTCTCAAAGGATTTCATTATTGTGCAAAAATATGTAGATGACATTGTTTTTGGTGCAACTAATGAATCTTTGTGCAAAGACTTCTCTAAGTTTGTGCAGAATGAGTTCGAGATGAGCATGATAGGAGAGTTGAAATTTTTCTTAGGTCTGCAAATTAAGCAGACGAAGCAAGGCATCTATATCCATCAATATAACTACACAAAAGAACTTTTGAAGAAATTCAAAATGGATAATGTCAAGCCTATGAAAACTCCCATGCATTCATCTAGAGCTAGTTTAAGTAAAGATGAGTCTGGTAAGTCTGTTGATCAGACTATATGTCGAGGTATTATTGGATCTCTACTTTACTTAATTGCTAGCAGACCAGATATTATGTTTAGCATCTGTCTTTGTGCTAGATTCCAGTCTGACCCAAAAGAATCTCATCTACAAGTTGTAAAGCGCATATTAAGGTATCTTGGTGGATCCACTGATCTCTCTTTATTTTACAAAAGAAATGATGATTTCAATTTGAGTGTGTTCTGTGATGCTGATTATGCTGGTGATAAAGTGGAGAGAAAGAGTACAAGTGGGGGATGCTAGTTTCTGGGATCATCACTTATCTCTTGGTCTAGCAAGAAACAAAACTTCATAGGACTATCAATAACAGAAACATAATATGTTTCTATTGCTGGGTATTGTTCACAACTATTATGGGTAAAACATCAACTGGAAGACTATTTCATGTTTGAAAATCATATATCTGTATTTTTTGACAATATCAGTGCAATTAATCTCAGCAAAAATCCAATTCAATATTCAAAGGCCAAACATATTGAAATCAGATTTCATTTCATTAGAGATTATGTTCAAAAAGATGTCTTTGATATGCAATTTGTGTAAACAGTCTTCCAATGGGCTGATATTTTTATAAAAGCTTTAGAAGAAACTCGTTTTAACTTCATAAAAGAAAATTTGGGAATTATTCCCTTGCATGAATAAGTTCTCTCGTCTGTTAAACTTTTCAGTCTAATTATTGCTTTCGTCTGCATATATTTTGTCTATATTATTTCATGTTAAGACGAAACGTTGCGTCTGATAAAAAAAAATGAATTAGTCTGTTTGACTCTTCATCAGACGCAACGTTATATTATCTACTAATATTTTAATCAAGTATGCAGGATGTAGCATTTAATGCAACATTTAATGTGTTTGGCATTTATGGCAAAAATTCTTGAGAAAACAAGACACACGCAGGATTCATAGAGTCAAATCAATCATTAGAGAGACAATGATGGGAAATGTCAAATCAGAGACTTCATCCCTAGGAGTTCAACTTGGCGAAATACTCTGATCAAGACTATAATCTTATACTCGCTAAAGCTCTCAAATTACAAGTTTGCTCACAATAAACTTAGAATAGAATTCTCATTGTAAAATTCCTCTTTACGTAGAGAATATTTTCTATTTGGTCTTAATTGTAAACCACTATTGTGGTAATCTGTAGCTTGAGGAGGCTAAGTGTTTAAAGAATACTTGTTTTAGCCTGAGGAGACTGAGGTCCAAAGAATACCTATTTTAGCCTGAGGAGGCTAAGTGTTGAAAGAATACCTTGGTTAGCCTGTGGAGGCTGTGTTCAAAGAATACCTGAGTTTAGCCTACAGAGGTTGGGGTCAAAGAATACCGCTTTACCCTAAGAAGGTTGTGTCCAAAGAATATTTGTATTTTAGCTAGGAGTGGCTGGATTCAAAGAATACTCTTAGTGGAACTTCATCAAGTTGTTGTGTAATTGGACGTAGTCTTGAATAGACGAACCAGTATAAAAATACTATTGCTTTGATTATATCTATTTGCTTACTAACTAGGGATAGAAACTTAAATTTTTCTTTTAAAGGTTGATTTCAGTTAAGAAAAATTTAAGTTTGCGTCTAATCCAACGTTTTAATACAGACGCAAAATGCATCGTGAAAAAGTTTTAATTGAAAAACACAATTCAACCCCCCTTCTTGTATATTTGTATTTTACAATGGTTTTTTTACTATTGAAGTTGATAAATTGTGGATGGTGAATGTGTGATTATTTGTCTATATGTTGATGATATGATTATATTTGGTACTTGTCATCATATAGTAAAAGTTACAAAATGGAATTGAAAAATAACAATAGAACTTGATGCAAATAAGATGTTAAAGATCCCTGATCAAATACACCTCAAACACTTTTTGAGGCTCTATCTCTTCTATCATGACGCTTAGCTTCTTCTGACCATGTTACTAAAGTCTATACAAATCAATGAGTGATTGATTTTATTCTTATATCTTCCTTTTAATCCCAAGACAATTGTTTGACTCATCATTAGCATGTTTGTTAAGAAAAAATATAAAAGAAACAAGAGCAAAGAAATCTCAAGGAACTAACCTATTCCAAGGTTTTTCAAGAAACAAACAGTGGGACAATTTTCAATTGCATAAATCATGCATTGCTTGTCAAAGATCACCAAATAAAATCCAGATATTAAGTTGGGACAAGACCATCCTTTTCCTTCATACCGCAAGTTGAGACTATCCACTCATTTTCCCTCCTATAATCTTGTCTTACCGAATATAATATGACAGTATCATTCGTCTTGCTACCCTCATCCAATTTTTGTAAAACCAATTGGAACAATGTTATCCCTTCCTTTGATTTTCGTCAATCAAAATAACAGAGACAATTTTATCTTATATCTTCTATCAAACCCAAATATAAAATCAAATAGGACAACCTCTGTTGTATTCAACTTTCTTTTCTTTAGACTAGGGTTTGAGTCCCTCATATACCTCATAGCCTGGTAAATAGAGGCAGTAAGGTTCTCCTTCCATAAAATTTCAACCTTACCTCTACTCTTGAGTCTTGAATAATCAACTTTGTATTTTCATAATAACATATATTAACATTGCACCATAAAATTTTCAAAATCATGAGAAACATACAGAGACCTCATCATATGTCATTCACTTCTCATCCTAAAATAATAACCTATCAATGGTTCATCTTAAAAGAGAACTCATGTCACTTGCTCATCCTTCTAAAAATTCAAGTTTAATCCATGTCTTTATCTAAGTTTCAACGTGTCATCATGTCATACTCTCTGGAAATATATTTTTGGAAAGAGGGTAATTCTTTGAAAAAAGACACAAAAGAATATATATATATATATATATATATATATATATATATATATATATATATATATATATATATATATATATATATATCATTTTAAATAAGAAATAATAACTTTTAATTAGGATTAACAAATCAACAATACAAGATGAATTATGATTGGTTGAGATAATTTATCTTTTAAAATTAAAAGAGATATCAAATTTAATATTAACCACAATTTTCTTTTCTAGTTGTAGTTCAACTGTTATGATTAAAAATTCTAATTTTTTATGTTAAGAGTATTCTCCATATATATTCATTTATAAAAAAAATAATATATATTTAAATATTATTAAATATACATATATTTATAATTTATTATAAATAACTTTCTATCTTTTAGGAGACCTTTTTGTTCCTTTTCAAATTTTAAAGACAAAAAATGATGTCGAAAAAGATCATGATGTTTAATAGTTCCACCTTGTGATTGCCTCATCCACGATGTCGAAAAAATCTTTATATCCTAAATTTAAAAATATTAAATATATATTTGTCAATAGTTATAATATTTCTAAGTTATACATACATATGTATATATTTATAAAGTGTGCAATGTGCGGATGTTTAGTTTGTAAATGTGTAGAAATGGACTCAGCGTAGAATTTAGGAGAAATTTTGGGAAAATTTCGTAGCAAAGGAAAAGGAAAATCCGTGGTATCCTGATTTCTGAATCTAATGGTTCCTGGTCTATTATTCCATTTATAAAAATAAATAAATTAATAAGGTATTGATATATTGAATAATTTAATTTTAAGGTGTTTGCTCCAATGTGATTCTTAACTGCTGATGGGTCTCAAAATCGTTAACTCCATCTTCCTATGCTCAATCGTCGGAATGGAATACCCAATCCTATAGCCTCATACTCCCCCGATCTCACTATAAGCTAAACTTTCACAGAATTAATTGACCTCAGAAAACAATTTGAATTCAATAGCCAATAAGATAAATAATATACGGAGGTTCGGATTGGACGGTGTGATGCTACATTATATGTGCGGGTATTTGAGAGAATATAATAAAATTGTGGAGAAACACATCATAAAAGTGAAAGTGACACAAACACCGCGCTTCATATTTAATACATCATCAATGGATCAATCAACTCTGTAGCACGTGAATGCGGCATAACAGCGAAGTTTTAGTCTCCTATGAGATCACAATGACTAACTAGTTAGGTGCAGGGAAGAAATCTTATACTTCCTTTCATTTACAAAGTCGAGTACTTACTCTTAAGAATTCTATCTATAGGCTGTACATTTTGGTTTGCCTATGTATCATTCATAACTACGCCAGAATCCTATACCAAAATCCAGGGAAGCACTGGACATAACCCACAAAGAAAGATACCCAAAAAGCATGGCCGAGATGTGTTACCACTGAGTACTTTTTGTACATTAAACCCGATGATAAGGAAGTTCAGCAGCTACTGAATCGCTGAACTAATTGTTCAACCAATTCTCCTTTTCGAAGCTTATAGTACTTTTGTACACTGTGTTCCTTTGCCAAGGTCCTCAAATTAGTCAATGTCATGCTACTCAAGGCACCAGGCAACAAAGGTGAGGCCTCGTTATGAGAATCCACCAACTTGCTAGTGTTGTCCATAGAAACCCTACCCGACTCTGGTGTGTCCAAGTTAACAGCTGAATTTTGTATGTCCAGAGTGATTGATAACTTTGGAACTTTTCTTTTCTGTTGTAGTTCGGAAAATTTGCTATCATAAAGAACCATAGCACGACCTTCAGATTCACACTTGTCAGGTTGCACTGCCCTTCTAGTATTAATTTTCCGGTTCTTGGGATCATTCAAAATGGCAAGATCAGTACAGGGTTTCGATTTTCGCTGCCTCTTGGTTGATACAATTCTTGACGTACTTGGAATAACTTCTGTAAAACTGTCATGTGGTTCTCTCGAAGAATATGCCTCTAGTTCAAGTTTCTTCTTTTCCCGAGCTTTTATCTTTGATGGGAAACTCATTCTGGACTTGCTGACGTTAGCAGCAATTTTGGATTTAAGGTCTTGTGCTTCTTGTTTCAGTTCATCTATCAGCTGTAACCCAGTATACATGGAACCCTTGGTTTGTGTCCCTAGCAATGAAATCAATGCAGAATTTTCAGCATGAATAAGAGTGGAGTTGTCACTGTTGATCAGTTGTTCAGAATTATTACCATTACTTCCTTTAAAGGAGCAAAATTCAGTATCAGTGATAGATAATGTTCGAGGATAAACAACTTGTAGAGGTAAATTCAGGGAGTTCAAATCTTCATCTGGAGCAACCTTGGATTCTTTCTTGCATGCTCTTCGTGCAGCTTTTGAAGCAAAATCACATAGTTTTTTCTCTAAATCTGAATTTCTACTTGTTTGTTGTTGTGAAGTACCTAATCTGGAATGAAGAAACTTTTTCCTCCCCTTGACGCCAATTGCAGGTCTAAAATCATCTGTGCTAACATCATTTTCTTTCACAAATTCATTTCCTTTCTGCACAATTTAAGAAAAAAAAAATGCACTGAAAATCTTGTTTAAAATTAAAGTAAAAAAAGTAACTGCTACATCCAAGATGTTTGAGTTGATTAAAAGGGGTACAACACTTCTAGCACCTTGGCTTTACTTGGAATATTTCCATTATCTTGGGCAGAAAACAAATCCAAGATTTGACCAGTATCTGTATTAAAGAGTTCGCTTCTTCCGACTTCTTCATTTTCAGTACCTTCATTATCTGATGCTTCTGATACTTTCAAGCCATCAGAGTGATCCGGTGCACAGATGATAGCCCCCAAATCAGGACTTCTCACAGGAGATTTTTCAGGCAACTCCTTAAAAGAAAAAAATCTAGTCAGAATTTATAGCAGGTCCACTAGCTGAGAAAAGTTTGACAGGGATTCATGGCATTACAGACAACATTATTGCTGAAATGTAATCTAAGCAGATATGAAATAATTCTCTCTACAACGGGTCTTGATTGCCCTTGGGCTTTGCTTCAAATTTATCATGCACAAATATGGTTGGCAGGTGGGTTGGACCTTCACAAGAAAAGAAGCAAAAAAATAATAAAATAAAACAATATAGATTGTTATTGCAAGCTCAATGAAAGTGGGGTCAGAGACTTGCTACCCTATTGGCCCTTTTACTGGGGTCAACTCTCTTTTCTCTCTCCTTCACATAATTCTTGTTTTTTAGTTTCTTCCTCAAGGTTCATATCGTTAGTGTAGACAATAGATGAGAATCACAGTAGTAATATTTATCTACTATATACACTAACGTGTGAATTCAGATTACAAATATTCTCTCCTCTATAGAGGGGCAGCTACTAGGTCAGGGAATCTGGAGTGCAAGATTTGATACTGTGTGCAATCTGCTTGTTGAACTCAAGTGCCAACATTGGCCAAAATTTAGTTTAGAATGATTGGAGTTGGAACTGAAAACAATAACTGGTATTTGAGCAAGCACAGAACCATGCGCATATCCGACTTCTCAAGGCTTGTGATTTGTACATGCTTACAAGTAGATTGCAGTTGCCCAAATCTTCAATTGGATATAGCCAACCCAGCCCTTAATATTAATGCTATTAGTAGTAACAAATCTCCACTACGTTTCCCCAAATATCATATCCAGTGCCAGAATCGTGGTTTTTATGTGAACTAGAAAGAGGCAGAGAATTATTGCACAGTTACGTTAAATTTGTATGATTTAAAGCAATTACATATGCAGCAAGTGGATATGTGCCGAGCAGTCATCACGCAAACAGATAAAGAAAGCATGAGTCTTAAACAGGTCTAACATTACAGATTCTAGAGGCTAAAAATATTTGAAAAGAGAGATTGGTGTAGCAATCAACTATTTCAATAAAAATAAGCAAAAAATAATAAAAGTTGAGTACACCTAACGCATTAAAATTTTTAGTGCATTAAGGTGTGCAGGAATAGAAAATAAGTGCTTATTTAAATTAAAAACATACAGTGAGAGAGCTTTCCCTACCTCAATCTTTTCAGGATTATCTGAACTCCTTTCAATAAGCTCCAAAAGTTGTTCTGAGCTTTCGGTACCATGGAGTTCTTTTTCTTCCTCCTTAATGATTATACTAGAATCATTGATGCTAGAATCTTTGTCTAGCGCATGTTCAGTATCATTCACAATTCGACTCAAGGGATTTATATGTACATGCTGCTTCAAATTGAAAACATGGAGGGAAAAATATACCAGTTACATTCAAAACCAAGTGTCAACAGTTAAATACTGTACATCAAACCAATACTACCAGAAGATACACAAGAGCGACCAAGGAGATACGACTAGTAAATATATGAGCTAAAATCTAAATGGTAGGCCAGGGATAGTTTATACATACATATACATATAGAGGAGGGATAAACTTACTCCAAGAAACTTATTCTTTAACCTATCCCTTCATTTTCTTTTAATCCATTGGTTACAATGGGTGGTTCATCCTTCACTGTTACATTAACAGAAAATGAAGAGACAGGATGAAGACTAAGTCTCTTAAACTTCTTTTGGAGTAAGTTTATCCCTTCTCATATATATATATATATATATATATATATAGCATGATAAATAGAACCCGTAGGTTAACCCTTAAATTAAAAAATAAATAAAAATTATAATTTTACAATTCATAAGCTACTGTATACTACAAAATCATGGAGCTCACCTCATTTTGCGGCTGGAAATATCAAAGACAGTACAGAAATGCAAAGTGACTAGCAATTGGCAAATGCAAAGTTCACATGGTAAAACAGGTAAACATAGCAGCCTCTTTTCGGTCTTTAGAAAAGAAAAATGAATTTCAAAAGGGAATTCAAAAGCCAAACCTGGGCGGGTGTATCCCGACAGTTATCTCTCTGCAAAGCATCCACTATTTCATGAAGTGTCTCAGCAGGTTCACCATCTAACAGTAGCTGCATCTCTGCATCATTGGCACAATCGTTCTTCATAGTGCTAACCGCAACATCAAGCCAGTTGATTCTCTCTGTAAGTGCACCACGGTATATATCTGGCAATTTTTCATGCTCGGTGCATTGCAATTCATTCTGAAGTGACAAGAGATCCTTTTCAAGATCCTTTATCTCAGTATCTGCCTTGGTAATCAAAATTCTCAAAACCTGAACACAGGATTCCACATTCAAGGCATCCTCATCTATCACATCTACAAATTTAACACAAAAGCCAGAGTAAACACAACAGACAGAGGACAAAAATGCAGTATGAGTGAGAGTGAAACAACAATTACCACGTCCAAACCCAAAGTAGAAGTCACATTGAGCATGCTGTGACAAGTAATTACCACCGGTACCACTTGCAACTGAGACAGGTAAATAAATAATAAATAATTAAATACATTTCAAAAGCAATTTCACTTGTTTGGATAAAGTTGTCATAATCATTTACAAGAGAAAAGAAAATAAGAAAAAAAATTGAGGAGGATCAAGTTACTCCAGGGGTAACTCTTGTGAAGTTACTTCTTTGAATAAGTCTGTGTGTATAAATCTTATTAATTCAACCACTAACTTATAATTTTATACTGAATAGATGAAATTTGAAAATTTCCATAAAATTATTTGATACTTCATTAAATAAATTCAATTCAACATGTGATAGTAATTTTTCAAGATGTAAGTAAGTGTTTGCTAAAAGATTACATATACACAGATATCCAATTTATCAAAAATTTGGTTACAAGTTAATCAACATATTCAACAGTTTCATAAATAAAATTAATTCGAAAAATGGACCAATCACAAACCACATGTATGATGAAGCTATAGAAGCGAATAACCTCAGCAACCATAATCATTCATGGAGTATGAGTAACTTGTTCCACATCAGTCAAAATAAAAGAAACTATTTTCATAACCTGTTCATCTCAACTTTTAGAGAAGTGATCACAAATAAGAATTTCAAGAAACCCACTAAACCATAAATTAATTACTTCACAGATATTCCCAGTAGAGAAGAAATGGAAAAACCTTGACCGAACGACGAGCTCCAAAGATCCCAAGCCATGACCTTCAAGTAACTATATCCTGAAACAAAAACAAAATTATTATAATTATTATTATTATTAACTAAAAAAAAAAAATGGCAAGGTGAAAAAGGTGGCGTCTGAGGAATGTGATAACATCAACATGCAAGCAAAGAAATTCAACAAATCGAGAATGGAAAAAATGTATTGAAGGGAGAAAAGAGAAGTGAAAAGGAACGAAGAATGGAACATGTTGTTGATGTTGGTTGCGAATGAGGGTTGAAACGAGAAAGGCATTGCAATGGAACGATAGAGGAAATGGAAGAATACAGAGAAATAAAGAAAGGAGAGGGGAGGAATTAAAAGGGATTGGAATGAGTGCGCACCAACCTGAGTAAAGTGTTGAGAGCATTAATTAAAGAATTAATAACGATAATTAATGAAGCTGAAACACAAAGAATGATGATAGTCACATCACAGTGTCACACACAACACTATTACCACTATTAACACTATTACCAGTATTAGTGAGTAGCTAGGTAGCTAGCAATAGCAATAGCAATAGCAATAGCATCAGCATCAGCGTAAACGATTTCATTAATTAAAAATGAATGCAGTGTGATGCTAAGACAGAGAAACAAACATGCCATAAACGGAGAAACCGAGAAATTGGTGTGCATTTTCGCTTTCACCTGGTGAACGAGTCCGGGAAATGCGAGCGAGGGAGAGTACCTAGGGTTTCGTGATGTTGCGGAATTCAGAGCCTCATAACTCACCTCAACACAAGAGAAGAAAAAAGAGAAGAAGGAGAATGCCGAGTGTGCGCTCTACACCCAAAAGCCTGCAACCGAAAATGAAAGCGCCCAGCTCCGGGCCAATATGGTAAATTCCCACACTGCTGTTTAGACTTGTTGATGTTAGTAAGTACTAAGTACACCAAAATATTATTACATGTTTATATTTTAGTAAGCAGAGATTAGTATGTGTTCAAAAATAGTTTTAATTTCAGCAGTAATAAATAATTTCTCAACTTTAATTTAATTTAGTCTCAGAATTTTTTATCCACAATGTAGACCATGGAATCATATGGAAAATAGTATGAATAATTAATTAAAATAAAGATTAAATTGGTTGGATTCAAAGTGTAACCCACTTCAACTTTCTTCTTATTTTCTTTTATTTCTTTCTTCTCAAACAACTCTCCTGTATTGGGATACAGCAGGTTTTGGAATGGAATTTAATTAATTTAGGTATAAATAAATAATATTAACATAAAATATTTATATTATATGATTTTAATTTTTAATAAAATTAATAATTATTTTAATGATGTATATCTGGTCTATGATATACTATTTCAATGGCATATTATATTTCAATCATAAAAATATTTCATTGATTTCAACTTTTAGTATCTTATCTATATTTTTTATTTTTTACTTTTTCCACATTTTAATTTTGTTCATATCTTATCATTTCATAATTGTGAATATCTCTTTATCTAAATACAAGGATGTTATATTAATCAAAAGTTTTTAAAAAATAATAATAATAAGTAAGAATGGAGTACGCTTATAAGTCAAAAAGAGAACAATCGTATATATGTTTAGAACAAAGATCCACCGTGTACATTTATGATTACGTTTATAATAATAAAAATATTAAATTTAAATGGATTACTAAGATAGTTGTAGTACACGCACTGTCGTATTCAAAACAAAATATGGTGGTTAATTTTCAGACAGCTTAAATATCTGGATTTTTTTTCTTAGTTTTCAATATTATTAGAATAAAAATCAAAGAGTCATTAAGATAATTTATAAATACATGACATTGGACACAATAAAAATAAAGTTTACAAAATAAAAAAAAAATTCACATCATATTATATGAATGAGGTAAATTTCACACTTACTTTTATATTTTTATTATATTATTTTAATATTATACCTGAACCGACTATCATAGTAATCAGATTTATGAAAAAGTTAATCAAGAATTAAAATTCGATAAAAATATAAAAATTAAAAACAAATAAAAATAATATTATAAATTAAAAAAAAAATCAATAAAAATATTAAGACAAAAACATCGTAAATAAATTATAAATAGATTTAAGTGGACACGTAGCCTAGATATGGATCATTGACTGCCACCTAAAATTTTTCTTTTATTTTAACAGAATTAAACGGCAATAATTAGACTGAAAACATGATAAAAGTGTAAAAACAATGAAAATAGTGATGAATATAACATATATTCAAAAAATTTAGTAATTTATAAAATTAATAAAAAGAATATTAGCAACACCTTTATTATTTTTATAATATGAATTAAAATTTATTAAAAAATAATTTTTTTAATCATCCCACTTCTACATGAAAAAGATGTACTAAATGAAAAAAAAGACAGTATTTTTATATATTCTTTCATTAATGTAATAAATATAGAATGTTAGAAAAATAATATTATTAAAAAATTGATAAATAACACATAATTACGTGTTCCGGTAAAAAAAAAAAATTAAAAAAAAAAAAAAAAACTGATTATGTGTTACCGAAAACTATGACTCTGTTTTATGGTCAAGGACTAGTAATAAATTTTCGTAAGTTTCGAGGTGGGGCCCGATTCAATTGGGCTCATTGTGGACCATCTATTTTAATCGGCGAATCGGTGGCTCATTTGGTCCACACGTATACTCGGCTCTTCCAACTTTGATAAATGATTTTAACTTTCTTCACAGAAACTTTTTGTTATTATTATTATTTACTACAAAAATAAATATTTATTTTTTAAAAAATTTATAACACATATTTGTAGAATTGCTCTCTACTGTCATTTTCTATGCCAATTATAGAACATTTTCTACCTTAAGCTATTTATTATTTTGAAATATTAAGAACGTATTCATTATTATTTGATTTATTTCTCTCTCATTGTCATTTCTTTAGAATAATTTTCTATCTTAATTTATGTATTACTTTAGGAAATTAAGAAAATATTAATTATTCTTTTACTAACATCCTTATTTATTAGTCAAAAATGTAATTTTCTTTTTTATGTTTTTTTAATCAATAATTTTGGTTCTTCCCTTTTTCTAATATGAATATTTAACCTTTCTTTTGAAAATTTTTATGATCATAATTTTATTTTAATTTGGTTATTTAGCCCATCTATTTTTTTAAGAAAAATTATAAATTTAATTCTTCCATCCATTTAAGAATGTTGATCATGAAGTTATATCATTTTGTTGACCACTACATTGCAAACAATAGTAATATATGACGCATTTTAATTCATTGAGTGATACGTTGGTTGGAATTTTCAAATGATTTTTGAAAATTTACAGATTGATAAATTATATTTAGAAAAAAATGCCGAAAATCTCAATAAAGAGAAACTTGAATTAAAATATAGCATATTACGTGTTGTTGGTCTACAAACTGGCTTAATTAAACGGTCAACATCTATTTAACAACTAAAATCTTGAATCTTTTAAAATAGAAGGATTAAAATCACAAATTTTAAAATATTTAAATTGAAATAGAGAAGAACTAAAATTATGGATTTAAAAATAGAGAGACGAAAATTATATTAGCCTATTTATTAATATTTTAACTTATAATATAATTTTTTTTTTCTTTCCACCCAACTAAAATAATAATAAGTAAAATTATTTAAGTTAAATAATATTATTTTATTATAAAATTGGTATAACTAATCAATTTTTTAAGATATATAAAATGCCTTCTTTTTTAATGTAAAGATATATACGATGCCTTAAAGAATAAATAAAATAAGATGAATGAAGTATTTTTGTAATAACAATCTTATTTAGTCCGAGAAATAAATATATTAATATATAGTGTAATTAAATATTAATCATTTATAGAATAAAGATATTTTAATCCAGTAAAATTATTTTGTCATCAGAATCCGTATAAATAATTATTCCTAAAATATATGAACTGTCTCAAATAGTAAGTAATTAGTGATTAATTAAACTATCATTTTTTAATTAAAATTAATTATTTGTTTTAATAACTTACAGCACCTATTAAATAAATTGCAATAAAGATGGACATTAATTTATTAATGTAAAATTTTAATCCTAATGAAAAAAATAAGGCAGCAAAACACGTATACAAGGAGCACAATGTACTGTAAAATTTATTTTAATTGAAGTTTTATATTTTTCTGATTCTACAATTTAAATTATACAGGATTAATCTCGTCACAGTTTTCATTTATTTACGTTTTCATTTTAATGTTTAAAAACGTAAAATAATTTAATTAATTTTTACGATAGTTATCTCAAAAGTTGTTTAGTGAAATTTGTAATTTGATGATTTAATAGTGTAAAATTTTGTATATCAGTACTGTATAATCTTGTAATCTATATTAATTTATGCAACAATTTATTCTTCAAACAATAGGTTTTCGATACCCAAATAATTAATAAGTTACTATAAGCGAAAATAAGCGCAGCATCTTCTTTTATCTACCCAAGGGAACTTTACGTCTTTACCATTCACTAAACTATAATGTTTTAATTTTTTTATTATTATTATTATTTTGTGATGACTCCAGTATGTGTTAATATCTAGGAGGCATTTGATTTATCACATCTTTTGGGATTTCCTGAAAAGGTTAAGAAAATATATTTTTTTAGGTAATTTTTTTTTTTCAAGAATGTGGCATGTCCATCTTTAGCCAATTTTATTCTTATAATAAGAGGGTGAAAAAGTGATAACTTTATGACAATATGAAAAGTAATTTTTATTATATTAAGAATTTCTATTTTTACTTATTTTATTTTCATTTTAAATTTCAAAATATGTTCCTTATGAATATTAAAATATAACTAATATATTTTTCAAATTTACAGGAATAACATTTTCGATTGTAATAATTTTCAAATTTTGATTCTTCGGACATATAAAATAATTTTGTGAAACAAACACCTTATAAGAATAATGATAGAAATAAAATGTTCCACTTAATTTTTTTAATAATCATATTAACTATTTTTTAATTTATATTTACAAACAATACCATAAAGTACACACATTAAGCAAATAAAAAAAAAAAACCATAAAGTACACATAAATTAAACAATACATATACATAAATTGAATTTTGTGGTGTGGAGCTTTTCATATTTTACTTCCCTTTTCATGATATGAGTACAAGATCTTCCAATGTTGTTTTCATCATTATCCTTATCTCCATTCCTCTATCATTTTAAGTAGGAGACATGTTTGATGTTGGCAATTCACTATGAAAAACTGGACAAGGAAGCCCCAACCACTCTGTGATTTGTCACATGCAATTCTTCTATTGTTTGGGTGATGAACTGCTACACATGCATTTTCAATTGGGGACCCTATCTTAAAATTAGCAATTTCATCCTGTTAGACATTTTTCCATTTCTTGACATTGGCTTAATTTCCATTTCCAATATTTGTTTTGACTCTACTATTAAAGTTAGACTAAGTTCCGTTTTTATAGAAACATGCCATTGAAGTGAGCACTCACTTACAACAACTTGTGGAATGCATCATCATCATCACATATGCTTTGAACTTTGAATGGTGCAAGGTTCTGTAAGGTGTGAGGTCAAGTACACAGTTGCTTAAGGTTCTCTCAAATAAATTATAACTACAATAAATTTCATTTGTTATTAATTTATGTTATTAAATTATAATGTCATTACCGGGTTATTGTAATAGTTATATATATATTGTTGTGTGTAAAAACCTTTCATGTCTCAATATCAATCATTGAATATTGTTAGATTAGTTAAAAAATAATTTCATTGAGTGGGAAAAGAAATCATAGTTCTTTGGGAAAGATTTGAATTTATTTATTATTGACATAATAATCATTATTTATTCTTAGTTTCAAATCTATGTTATTGTTATAACTTAATTACAGTTGTTGTATAGTTTATCGAATAATTTTGCTTCTTTTAATTTTTATTAAATCTTCGTATTTTTCTTGTCAACAAAGTTTAGTCCAATTAATAATATTTTGTTAAATTACTTATTCAGTACATTAGTTAACATAAATCTTATCTGTTGCAATGATAAAACGATAAATAATAATAATAAAAAAAAACTATTCTTTGAAAACATAGTTTTAAAATCATGAACTTGAAACAGGATAAATGTTTAATTGTACTGTCAAACACGTGATTTAAACAAACTAAATGGTGATTTATTTTGTATCAACCAAAGGAAACGCAGATTTGCTTACTTTCTAATGTGTATTGTTTAATTTAATATCAGTTTTGTTATTTTGTATATATAGGGGCTAGCTCTTACACTAAAGATATTGTGCGAGAATGAGGAGTAAAAACTGTGCTAAACACCTAATAGAAATTGGAGGAAAAAATATAGCAACACAAATATGATTGAATTCTTATGGAAGGAAACTCAAGGAACTAATTCTATAATCCACTTGAGGTATCGATATTTTTTAAGATATTAAATGAGAATGCATCAAAGGATATTCTAGAAATTCTACCTCAAATGTGATCTAGATTTACATATAATAGTGACTTGATATATATAGTTTTATTATTTGATTAATTGAGTTGTTGCACAAAGAAATTTTTTTTTTTTCAAGACTCAGAGATTAAATAATGAGATATAATGGAAATGTATAATATATTCGTTTTGAGGTAGTTGTTAGGAAAACTTTTTATATGTTCATATTTGAAACATTCTGGCAATTTATTTTTTCTCAAGAAACTTTCAGTTTGGAACATATATGTTGGGCCTCTGCTTCACAAAGCAAACATGTTGAAGGATTGGTTTTGTTACCCAAACAAAAAATTTGAAATTCAAAACGTAATTGTAAAATGAACGGTTTGCTTTTGTTATTGAAGCAGAGAAAAATTCGTTTCTTTTCGCAAGTATGAAAGGTCGTGTGATTAACAGGTTAAGCAATTTTTTTTTTTTCAATTCTTCTTTCTCTCGCCTCCATTTTCTTTTTAATGATTTGTAAATATTTTTCTGTCCAACTATTTCATTATTTCATTTAGTTTCTTTCATTTTATTTAATTTTTCTTTCAGTTTTTGGTCTTTATTTATTTATATCAATAATTGTTAGTTTATCTTCTGTAATTAATTTCTAACTTTACATATTTATCAACGTATTGAATTATGTCATGAACCAGATTTAAACAGGTGATATCAGGATTTTCAGTCCTTTACCCTATCCGTTGTGAGTGTGTTTATTTAAGAAGAGGCCCAAGACACTTCTATGCTAATGTTTGACAATGTAATTTAATATAAAAACTGAAAATATTGATGTAAAAATTAAAAATTTTAACAAATTTGGTAAAAGAAATTTTTAAAAACTAAATATTTGAACTTAATTAGTTTTTTTCAAGAACCAACCTTTTTTACTTTTACCGTTAAGAGTTCTCTATCAGCACCATGTGCGTTCTCCAATGAGCCATTTCTCGATGTAATTATAAGGAAAATACTAAAATCCGCTTGGTTCTTTCATTCTAAGAAAAACAAACACAAAAGTATCTCCTTTTTATTTATGAATCTTGTTCTTGTTCATTCTACATATTTCAAAGAAACCATAATTGATAATTTCATAGTGTGACGTGTTGACAATAATGATGGATATTTGTATGGTCATTACAAATCAAGTATATTTTTAAGCTAAAGAACATGTAAATAAAAGGATGCACCAAAACCTTAGTTGATAAATTTTTATCTATGCTAGTATCTTTATTTTTTGGGTTTATTTAACATATTTTAAATAAAAATGAAATTAAATAATTCAATAAGAATTGATTGATTTAATTTTCTTATATACTTAAAGATGATTAGTTTTATTTGAAATAAGTTAAACAAATATTTCTTCATTAAGCATCTTGTTTACTGAGAATTTAGTGTTATTTTGCCGATCTTATATTTCTGAGGTTGATTTTTTTTGACAAAGATGATCCAGAGATATTAGACTGAGCAAAATATTAGTCAGTATGGACATGAAATTTGATTAATGAATACATCGACCGAAAGGACTAGTTTCACAAGTCTCAGGTTCAATATGAAGGTAAATACTTAATAAGACTTAGCATTAAAGGTATATTTGTCTTGTGGAGAATCTCTTGGAGTTCAAATTATTTTACTATAATTATTTAAAAAAATTCTCAATAAAACGTTTTTTGAAATATAGTAAATTATATTTCATATCAAACAAAGTCAATATTAATTTCAAATTCAAATATAAAAAGAAAAACTTAAAATTTGAATTCACAAATAAGATAAAAGAAAATAGCCTAATTTTATTCTAGTCCTCAACTTCATCTAATCCTAACGGAATCATAGATTTTAAAAAGAATATATATTCACCTGTGTTATTTTGTTTTGTATTATATTAAATTTTTATATTATCTTCGTAATAATTAAAAATAAAGAAATTTAATTGGAAACAATACATAAAAAAATACAGGTTGAATTTTGTTTTTAAAGTATTTTCTTTTAACTAAAAGACTTTCACAAACTTTTTAAAAAAAAACTTAAGTTTAAACTTTTTATCTTATGGGAACAAACACACGTGAGTAGAAGTTTCGATAAGATGATGAAGATATTATGAGAGTATGAAGTTCAATTTAATTTATGTTAATTACAGTTTAAATTAATTAATGTGTGTTAATTGCAGTTCAAATTAATATGATTTAAAATAATAAATTAATGACAAAAGGACAAAAGGATAGAAAAATGACACAATGATTTTTATATTGATTTGTCTTTATTGTATCTAGTTTCTTAACAATTTTATAAGATTTTATTAATACTGAGTAAAAAATAATCGAGTATTCTTTAAATTTATTCACTCTTGGTTATTAACACCGACTATTCTTTGAACTCAGCTTATATACCAAATATTATTTGACAACGACCACTCCTGGTTATGCACCAAATATTCTTTGACAGCAACCTCTGCCGCCTAAACTCAAGTATTTTTTTATAGTAGTCTCTCAAGGCTAGACACCTACAAAATGAAAAAAAAGACTATTAGATTTTTTTTTAAGATTAACTTTTACGTTGAGAGTGTTAGATCAAGATGATTAACATTTTTTGTTTTAATAATTACAAGACAAAGCAAGCTCAGATGATAGATGATCCCTCAGACGAAAGATGACCCATCAACATTAAAATTTCTATTGCATCTCTCATCTGATAAATGAAGTATGCCTCAAGATGATAAAGGTCAGAAGATACATGGAAGCCAGTAGACGACATAAACAATGGACCTTGCTTATAGAAGATCTCTTTGAAGACCTTGTTGTTTTCAAGTTCTATCGTCTACTAAAGGGAGTTGAAGACAAAACAAGTGCACATTTCAAATCTAGTCGTTACTCGTGGAAGTTTCCAAAAGTGGTTGGACATTGTGCAAAACCTCTGTAACACGAAAAGAAAATCACGCTTTTGTTATCCAAATTAATCAAGTCAGAAAAAGGTACTGATAATGCGTTGACTCCGCTACTCAAGCATTTAATTATTATGATTGATTTCTGTCACTGATGTGAAAGCTTCAAGAAAAGGACAACAGTCAAGTTTTGAGTCTAACGAATCTTTTTAAATTTGTTGCCTATATAAAGGTCTTCTCTCCTCAAATTCAAGTTGGCACAAGACAAAGAATGCACCCTCAAGCATAGGCAAACAAGTTTAAGACGAAGTGTTCAAGTCATCAAACTTCATAGCAACTACATCAGATGAAGAACCTTCAAAGATCAAGACGAAGAGCTTAAAGCTCCATCTCAACTTTAAGTCATGAGTTCAAGTATGAAGACTGTGAAAACTTGAAGATGAAGAAGAAGATTGAAGATAAACAAATGACTGGAATACAAGCTCAGCCTATATCATTCGTCTATTGAAGAAGTTTAATGAAGTTCAGACGCAGAGTAACACTTGCCTTCACTCAAATCAAACCGTCACTAAGAAGCTTCTAAAGGTAGAAAGAGATTTGTATTAAACCTCTACAACACGAAAGTAAACTGCACTTTTCGGTGAAATCTCTGAGCACATTAGTCAAAGCCCGATCTCGCGCTGACTTCAGTTGTGAAATCATTAAATGTTCTGATTGTTCACTCTGCCATATGTTGGAGTACCCAAGACGAAATACAAACGTTTAAATCTTCAGTCTAATGGATACTTCAAAATTTTCCTATAAAAGGACTTCATTGCAACGAATTGAAGTTGGCGAACACGCTACAAAGCTATCAATATCTTATTCGCTCTAAAAGCTTCAAACAAAGTTCACTCGCCCAGAACTAGATTTTGTATTCATTGTAAAATTCCTCTCAGTGTAGAGGATAATCTTTCTTTGATCTTTGTAAAGATAAAACACAAGAAGAGGGGTTGAATTGTGTTAATAAAAAAAATTAATCCTTTCGTCTGTGGGTTTAAACAAAGATAGACGAAACAAAGTTTGTCTTCAAAGGTTAATTTTAAGGACAAACGTTAACCTTTGATTATCCCCGTTAGTCACAAGCTTAAGAAAAATAAACACATTTATTTTTATACTGGTTCGTCTATCCAAGACTACGTCCAGTTACCCAGCAACTACTGAGTTTTCACCACCAACCGTGCAATGGTTACAAGTATTGTTTGAACCCAGCCACTTCTGACTAATACAAGATATTTTTTGGTCACAACCTTCCCAGGCTAAACAACAAGGTATTTTTTGAAACCCAGCCTCCTCAGGCTAATATAAGGTATTTTTTGAGATCACAACCTCCTCATGCTAAAGCACCACACAAGTGGATTTAAAAGAACTTTCTAAGAAAGGAGTTCCTCTTCGCAGAGAGGGATATACAATGAAGTTCAAAAAGAACAGTGAGCGAAATCACAAAATCTTAAGAATTGTAGCATGTTTGCCAACTTGATTTTAAAGTGAAGTCCTTTTATATGCAAGTCTTTAGAAATCTGTTAGAGACATGAGGAATGACGTTGAGCTTTCCAAGTGAAGTCTTAAAAAAGGTGTTAGAATGCAATCAACGAAATGATAGCATGCGCAGTGGATTTGATGGCGTGCTCAGAACCTTTTTTCGACTTGTTACAAAGATCTTATCAAAAAGGATGTTGCCTTTTCGTGTTGAAGAGGTTATCTCGAATCCCTATACTGATCTTGGAAACACTTGAGAGTAACAGCTAGATTTTGAATTTGACGCGAGTTACTCCGTCTGAGCTTCACTTCCTTGACAGACGATGTACTTCTTTAGTCTTAAGAAATGCTTTGGATGCTTTGTCTGAAGAGTATTGTCTTATCTTCCGTCTGATGACTTTGGCTTTGGGACAGACGAATAACTTAAACTTTGAGGAGTCATCTTCCGTCTGTGCTTGTTCAATCTGACTTTGACTTGCAATGCTTCTGTCTGATGTGTTCCGTCTGTCTTGTAATTAATCAAAACTTGAGACGTTAATCATCTTGATCTAACAATCTTCTTTGTAAAACCACTTGTTAGATCAAGATGTTTAACACATCTAAGGTTTTGATTTCTACAAGACAGACGAAACTTTCTCGATTTAACATCATGGAGCAAGTCGATTTAAACAAGCACGATTTAAAGATGACTCCTCGATCAAGTCATTTGTCTGTCTCAAGTCAAAGTCATCAGACGATAGGATAAGACGAAACCTCTTAAAGACTGAAGAAGTATATCGTCCGTCCAAGAAGTGAAGCAAAGTTTGAGTCACTCGCGTCAAGATTTCAAATCTTAAGAAGTACTCATTAGAAGCATCCAAGATCAGTATAGGGATTCGTGCTTACACATGCAACTCAAAAAGGTCTTCACCTTTTTGTCAAAGTCTCTATACAAGTCAGAAAAGGTACTGCACATGCAATCTAAATCCGCTGCACACGCCATCAATCACTCAAGTACTATCTGACACCTTTTGGAAAGCTCTCAAAGAAATATTCAACGGCATTCTCATGTGTCTAACGGTTATCTGAAGATGATGCCTATTTAAAGACTTCACTTCATCAGAGATTAGTTGGCGAAAACGCTTCTATTATTCTATCTTCTGTGATTTCGCTCAATACATCTGATTGTACTTCATTGTAAAACCCTCTCTGCGAAAAGGAATCTTTTTGTTCTTTAAAACATCTTTTTAAAATCCACTTGTGTGGTAGTTTAGCCTAAGGAGGCTGGTTGTTCAAAGAATACCTCTGTAGTTTAGCCTGAGGAGGCTGGTTGTTCAAAGAATACCTCTGTTGTTTAGCCTGCGAAGGCTGTGTTCAAAGAATATCTTGTTATAGCCAGAAGTGGCTGGGTGCAAATAATACTTGTAACCATTTCACGGTTGGTAGTGAAAACCCAGTGGTTGTTGGGTAACTGGATGTAGTCTTGTATAGACGGACCAGTATAAAAATAGTTGTGTACTTATCTTCTTAAGTGTTTTGACTAACGGGGATAATTAAGCTATAACGTATCTTACTTAAAAACAATCCTTGAAGATTAAGTAATACTTTGTCTGAACATATTTAAACCCACAGACGAAAGGGAAAATTTTTTTAAAACACAATTCAACCCCCCCCCCTTCTTGTGTTCTATCTTTTATAGTTTGGTATCAGAGCCCAGCCTCTAAGGGTTGAGCGCTTTACAGCTGTTAGAGGAAAAGATCCTGGATGGAGTCTCAAGGACCTTCGTTCTTATCTGGAGGGTCATCCATGAACAAGCCACCGGCGTTCTCTGGTGATGACTACCCTTACTGGGCGGATCGGATGGAGATGTACATCAAATCCGCACAGTACAGACTATGGAACATCATAACTAAAGGAAACATCCCTATTGTCAAACCTGAGGTTGAATGGGGAAATGAAGAATTCTCGCTTATGGAACTCAACAACAAAGCTAGATATGTCATCATGTGTGCATTATCAAGGATTTAATACAACAAGATTCTCGTGCATACAAAACAACTAAAGAACTCGGGATGCCTCAAAATTTTCTATGAAGGAACCGAGGATGCGAATGAGGAAAGCTGCTACTCTTCAAAGAGAATATGAGATGTTCTCAATGAAGAAAGGAGAATCAATTGATATGATGTTTGGTAGATTCCAAACGATATTGAATGGACTCACTGCGCTGGATATTACCTTCACCAAAGCTCAAAACAACATGAAGATATTGGATAGTCTTCCTCCTCCATGGGAAGCTATGTCCATCGCCATTTCGGGTCGGGAGTGATATGAAGACATTAACTCTTGACGAGTTAATAGGAGCTTTGAGAGTACATGAGGTACTCTTGTGCAAAAGAGACAAGATCAAGGTTCAAGAACCAATAGCTCTTCCGTCTGTCAGTAACACAACAAAGGAGGAAACTCCTAAGAAAGAAAGAAAGAAGAAGCACAGAGTTTTGAAAGCTGACACCACTGAATCTGATTCGTCTGATGAATCGTCTGATGATGAGATTTCTCTCATGGTCAGACGCTTTAAAAAGATGATGATGAAAAAGGGGAGAGGTCAACGCTTCTTTAAGAAGAAGGAAAGAAAGCTCCCTGAAAAATCATCAAGCAAGGAGGAGAGCTCAGAAGTTATCTGCTATGAATGCAGAAAACCTGGAGACATGAGAACAGAGTGTCCAAGATTAAACAAAAGATGGAATCCCCACAAAGACAAGGGTAAGAAAAGTCTAGTGACTTGGGAAGACCTTGATAGTGAAAGCTCAGAGGAATCCACTGAAGAAGAAGAAACTGCGAATATCTGCCTCATGGCTGGACACACCGTCTCATTAGAGGTAACTGAATCTGAAACTTCTTCATCCTTCTCATCTGAGTCTGAGTCAGAATCAGAAGAAATTTCATACGATACACTTTTGGCCAACTCACATTTTATTTCTAAGCAATACAAAGTATGCAAAGCCAAGTTAAAACAAACTTCGGAGGAAAATGCTACTTTGAGAACTGAAAATGAGTTACTGCGAAAAGAGGTATTAGTTGAAAAATCATCTGAGTCTAAAAAGGATAATTTTATCTCTGAAATTGAAAGATTGAAGAAAGAAAATGAATCTTTACTCAGAGACTTAACAAAGTTCACTAAGGGATCCTCCATGCTAGAAAATATTTTAAAATATGGGAGATCTCCATCTGACAAGAGTGGACTTGGTTATGTTGAAGAGTCAGACAAAATGAAAAACAATTTTGTTCCGTCTGCTCATAAAAAAAAGATCAAAAATTATAATAAGGTTCCAAATAATTATAAAAAAGTTAAAAGAACCTTAAACAAGAAGAAATCTTCTTTCACTAACAAAGAAGGACCCAAAAAGATTTGGGTACCAAAGTCACTCATTATTCCTGTTGCAGACATCCTTAATAGGAAAAGAGAGGACTTCAAGCTGGTACTTGGACAGTGGGTGCTCACGACACATGATGGGAAACCTGTCTATGTTCCAAGATCTCAGACCGAGTAAAGGATCTGTATCATACGGTTCAGGGAAAGGTAAAATCTTAGATATTGGGACTGTTGGTAAGACACCCAATCCTCTTATCCAAAATGTGTCTTATGTTAAAGGTCTTAACTTCAATCTACTTAGCATAAGTCAATTTTGTGACAGTGGATATGAAGTAGCTTTTAACTCAGATGAATGTATAGTCAAAAATAAAGACAAATCCATTCTATTTATTGAGAAAAGAAGGAATAACCTTTATGAGGTTTGTCTTTTTGACCTTAGTGATCAGAATGTGACATGTTTGATTTCAGCAGATGATGAACAAGATATTTGACACAAAAAGCTTGGACATTTAAGTCTCAAGTATATTTCGAAAATTTCTAAAATGGATCTTGTAAAAGGTTTGCCGAAAATATCTTGGAAATCCAATCGTCTGTGTAAATCTTGTCAGCATGGGAAACAACTCAAAGCTTCTTTTAAATCAAAAAATATTGTTTCCACGACAAGACCGCTAGAACTGTTACATATTGATCTCTTTGGACCTACTCAGACTGAAAGTCTTGGAGGAAAGAGATATGGATTTGTAATTATAGATGATTATACTAGATTCATATGGGTATACTTCCTAGCACATAAACATGAGTCATTCAGTGTTTTTGAAATATTCTGCAAACGCGTTCAAAATGAAAAAGGAATATGTATTGCGTCACGGTAGAGCGATCATGGAAAAGAATTTGAAAATTTGAAGTTCAATGCCTTTTGTTTTAAAAATAGTATCTTTCACAATTTTTCATCTCCAAGAACTCCTCAGCAAAATGGAGTTGTGGAAAGGAAAAATCGTACCTTACAAGAAATGGCTAGAACTTTGTTGCATGAAAGCTCTCTTCCAAAATATTATTGGGCAGAAGCAATTAATACTTCCTGTTATATTCAAAACAGAATATTGATAAGACCAATATTGAATAAGACTCCATATAAACTATGGAAAGGAAGAAGACCCAACATTTCTTACTTCCATCCTTTTGGATGTGAATGTTTCATCTTAAACACCAAAGATCAACTTGGCAAATTTGATTCGAAAGTGGTGAAGGGATTCTTACTTGGATATTCCAATACGTCTAAGGCCTATAGAGTATTTAACTCTAAGACGCAAGTTGTAGAGGAATCAATTCATGTAAAATTCCAAGATAACTCAAAGGCTGATAAGGAAATATTAGACCTAGAAAATTTATTTGATAATTTGCAGATTAACCATTCTGGTCAAAGTTCAAGTCCAAATGTTCAACCTGAGTCAGACGGAAGAACAGACACAAGAGCAGACGATAGAAGCACAGACGAACCCTCTTCGTCTGATACTCATCAACATGAAGATCAAACCCCTATGAGAACATGGAAGTTTGTATCAAACCACACAGAAGATCTTATCATTGGAGATAAACATCAAGATGTTCAAACTAGATCCAAACTAAAAGAATCGTCTGGATATGCTCTCGTGTCAAATATAGAGCCCAAGAATATTGAGGAAGCTTTACAAGATAATGACTGGATTTTAGCTATGGAAGAAGAGCTAAACCAGTTTACCAGAAATGATGTTTGGACTTTGGTAGAGAAACCAAGAAGCAAAAGTATCATTGGAACCAAATGGGTATTCAGAAATAAACTTGATGAAGACGGAAAAGTGGTAAAAAACAAAGCAAGATTAGTAGCTCAAGGCTATAATCAACAAGAAGGTATAGATTTCACTGAAACTTTTGCTCCTGTAGCTAGATTGGAAGCAATTAGAATTTTACTTGCTTTTACTGCTCATAAGAATATTATCCTATATCAAATGGACATAAAAAGTGTTTTTCTAAATGGTTTTATTGGAGAGGAAGTATATGTAAGACAACCTCCTGGGTTTGAGAGTTCATCTCAACCAGATCATGTTTTTAAACTAAAAAAGGCACTATATGGTCTTAAACAGGCTCCTCGAGCTTGGTATGAAAGAATGAGTTCCTTTCTTCTTCAAAATGGTTTTTCAAGAGGGAAGGTTGATACTACTCTCTTCAAGAAAAGCGTTTCAAAAGACTTTATTATTATTCAAATATATGTAGATGATATAGTCTTTGGAGTAACTAACGAATCCTTGTGCAAGGATTTCTAAGTTAATGCGGGAAGAATTGAGATGAGCATAATGGGGAGAATCAAGTTTTTCTTAGGACTTCAAATCAAACAGACTAAACAAGGCATATATATTCATCAACAGAAGTATACTAAGGAACTTCTAAAGAAATTCAAAATGGAAAATGCCAAACCAATGAAAACTCCCATGCATTCGTCTGGAGCCAGTCTCAACAGAGATAAATCAGGTAAGACCGTTGATCAGACGGTATACAGAGGTATGATTAGATCTCTTCTCTATCTCACTGCTAGTAGACCTGACATTATGTTCAGTGTCTGTCTATGTGCACGTTTTCAATCTGATCCTAGAGAATCACATCTACAAGCTGTTAAACGCATTTTAAGATATCTTATTGGAACCACTAATCTCTTTCTCTTTTATAAGAAAAGTAGTGATTTCAATTTAAGTGGTTATTGTGATGCTGATTATGTTGGAGATAAAGTGGAGAGAAAAAGCACAAGTGGTGGATGCCAATTTCTTGGTTCATCACTAATCTCTTGGTCAAGCAAGAAGCAAAACTCCATTGCACTCTCAACCACTGAAGCAGAATATATTGTTGCGGCTGGGTGTTGCTCACAACTACTTTGGGTAAAACATCAACTTTAGGATTATTCCAAGTTTGAAACTCAAATACCAGTATTTTGTGATAACACAAGTGCAATAAATCTCAGCAAAAATCCTATTCAACATTCAAAAGCCAAGCATATTGAAATCAAATTTCATTTTATAAGAGATTATGTTCAAAAAGGAATTTTCGATGTACAATTTGTTCAAACTGATTTTCAATGAGCAGATATCTTTACAAAAGCTTTAGACGAAACTCACTTTAATTTCATTAAAGAAAATTTGGGAATTATCTCTTTAATTGATTAAGTTTTCTCTTTCGTCTGAGCATTTCATTTCGTCTGTACCTTCATATATCTTTTCGTGTTAAGACGAAACATTGCGTCTGATCAAGTTGAATCAGTCTGAGGAAATTCAACAGACGCAAGGATATTATTTAACTATTTTAAAGTTAAGTGTGCAGGGATAAATTAAAAGTAGCAATAAATGTGTCTGTTATTTATTGCACTATTCTAGGACTTTGAAAAGCACGCGCTGTGAATTGCAGAAGTCAAATCAATCATTAAAAGGGCAATGATGGGGACATGTCAAATCAGGGACGGTTTTAAAATTCTTTCGTCTGATGAATCTCAACCGTTTTAGCTTTGGTTATAAATACTCTTAAAGTTCACATTTTTATTCCTTACTGCATTCATACTTTCTCTGAATATTCTACTCACACAACTTAACTCTCTCTTTTTTTCAAACTTAACAATGGCTGCCAAGAATATCAAGGCAACCGAAGCAACTTTCTTCGCGCAAGATCTCTTCTTGCCCAACAAGTGGATATCGAGAGACACCATCGAGAGCATCTTTGACAGAGTAGCAAAGATGCTGGTTCACAATGGATGGATGGAATTCGCAGAGATGAGAGGGCATGGCTGATGGAGGCCTATGCTGAGTTCTGGAGTGACGCAAAGGAATTTGATGATGGTATTGTAGGTACCATTGACTGCAAGGCAAAAGGGCGCTTTTACAGTGCTGACTGGATGAGGATCGAGTCTGAAGAACACGTGGACAAGATTATCTATGGAAATAACCGCAACCCTGAAGATCCCAAGTTTTTGAGATCAGGGAATCTTTGTCCCACTGCAAGAATCATCCACAACCTTCTCTACAACATCTTCACACCCAGAACTGGCTCACGAGACAATGTGAGTACTCGAGACAGGTTTTGCATCTTCTACTGTCTGAGGAAAGCAAGGATGAGTCTCCCTCACATCATTCTTGACCACTGGATAAGTGCGTTAAGAAACAGGAACATCCGTAGGAAGAGCAGTATTCCCTACGCCACTCTCTTCTCCAAAATCATCATCAACCAAGGCTTTGATGCCTCTGGCGTTGTTTAGCACAAAGAAGGCAAGGAAGTCAAAGGAAGCACATTTGCCAAGATGCATCTAAACCCTGGCTTCCTTCATCCCACTGCGAGTGAAGAACAAGTTCCCCTTTCACCAATCACCAAAGACCCCCCTCACAGAGCTCGCATCAAACGCTCCAAAACCCAAACACAAACCCAAACACAAGTCCAAACACAAACTCAAACACAAGCCCAAACACAAACCCAAACACAAGCCCAAACACAAGACCAAACACAAACCCAAACAACCTTACCTCTTCCACCCGTGGTTATATCTGAAGTTCCTTTCGAAGATGCTCTAGAAGAGCCTCTTAAGAAGAAGAAGAGGACTATCAGAATAAAGCACGTTGCAGCTAAGACGCAAGGAAAGACGATATCCCCAAGTGAAGATGAAGGGGATAGGTTATCGTCTAAAGGTGTTTCGCCCGTTAGAATCCTTTCGATTTAAGAAAAGCATAAGAAAGCAGCCGAAGAGAAAGCAAGAGCCAGAGAGGTCGCTCTTCAAAAGGCTGCCAAAGGCAAAGAAAAAATGAAGCAGAAGCTTGCGTTTGTGGTTATTGGAGAAACAGACGAAGAAAAACAACTAAAAGAGGCTATGAGGGTCTCTATGCTGCTTCATGCTGAAAGAGAAAGGATTTTTCTTGAAAGCGTTAAGGGCATTGGATCGTCTCGAAGGCTCTCGCCTCCAAAGAACTTTAGGGCATGAATAGTGAAGAAACTGCCCAGATCCAGAAGGATAATGCTCAGTTGGCAGAGGAATTGGAGACCATGCTTAATGATGAAGCTTCAACTATGGAGGTTTCTACATCAACACTCCAAGACGAACATGGGACAAATGTGTCTAATCCTATTGTTGCGTTTCCTCTCAACGCTACCTTTGTTCAGACGATACCTGCTGTGTCTGAAAAAGCATCCCACCAACAGACGATAGAGATTCCGTCTGAAGAAATTCTTATTGAAGATATAAGTTCTTCGTCTGATGAAGAAAATTTGGATACAATAAAGGTGGATGCATCATGGGTGAGATCTTACGCCGAAGTCATCAATCCTGAAAATCTACCACCCAAGCACAAGACGGACTATTCGTTCCTCAACGAATTAGTCATGAGACGTTTTGCTGAAAGCTCTTGTGCTGAAAGACCAGTCAAGCCTGACTGGATTCTTGGAGAGAAGATTGAAGATATCTCCAACGATGGTGAACCGTCTGAGTCTGCTAAAGATGATTACTTGGTAGACGATGAAGACTGTTTTATAAAGGACACTCCTTACATTGAGTTGAGGAATCCCTATCGGTACAGAGGCAAAAAGAGATTTCAACTTGGGAGATTTGTCAACCTCATCGTCTATCACAAACCCCTGAAGCCAGTAGATTTCAAAGAAGATTTCATCTACACTCCTGAAGAGCAACGCGAATGGCTGAAGCGTCTGCCTTGGGATAAACTGGACTCCTTAGACATCAAGGGTTTAGAAGGAATAAAAAGTTACAAGGATCATCTAACTGAGTCGGTGATTGAAGGACCAGCTCTTGGCTATGAACCCCACATCCCCTTCAGAGAAAACATCAAGTGGAAGGTTCAACATGAAATCAACGCTCCTGCATTTCACCACTGCAGATATGGAGATCCTAGCTCCACCATCTATGAGCCAAAGGATTGCTCACACTGGCATTTGGACGCCATTGACCGTCATGATCCTGTACCCTTCATAATTCCAATGAATCAAACAGAGTATGTAGGTCTAGGACATACTCTTGGAATTGTTCTTCCCTGGACAAGACCTCACTGTTCAGGCATCTGCCCCTGCTACTCCGTCCTCCTCAACGAATTTGAAGACCCCGAAGAGTTTGCTCATGCTCTTCCTGAAGACTACAACATGGCATTCAGACTGATGGTCAGTGCTTATAGAAGGGAAGCAAAAACTAGATCAACTTCCTTCTATCACATTGAAAGGAGAGCAAAGAAAGAGAGGAGAGACTGTCCATTCATGGTAGGATCCCAATTCTCTTCTCTGGTTTCAGACGAAACCAAGTTTTCAATCGTCTTAGACCGAAAACGACATTGCTTGGTCAAGTTTTTGGCTAAAGGAAAAGAGAAGAAGATTTCGTCTGTCTCCAGATCCTTCAAGTTTGCAAGGCACATCCCCCGGAGACTTTCGTCTGCTGCATACTCGCATCTCAAATCTCTTCAAACCTATGCCTCAAAACCTATCAATCCGAAGATTCAAAGGATGATAGAAGATCATGAAGCCACCTCGCGTTTCCGTGCCGGAACTTCATTTGATGAAGATTCCACAATCTGTGGCAGGGTGTATCCTGGAGAAGCCTTTGCTTATACACATCCATCACAGGAGCATCCAAATCTTGAGCTCTCTGTTCCCACTAAGATGTACACTTGGCAATGGGAAAGAGACTTCACTGCGTACCTCACTCTTCCACTCTTCACTCTGCGTCTGAAGAGGACTCCAACAATATTCATCATAGATGACTCTATACCTATCGTGGAAGAGCCTCAAACACCGCTTGTGGAGACTGATGATAAGGTGAAGGTTACTGAGGATGACGCAAGGGACGCTGATGAGTATAATGCTCTAAAGCGTAAATATGATGCCTTAGAAGAGAACTGCGAGCATCTGAAGCAAAAGAACAAAGAGCTTAAGGATAATCAAGCCTCTCTTACATCTGAGATGCAGCAGCTGAAGGAGATTGTCATGAGCCTTGTTCAAAAGAGGTCTAAGCCTTCTTCTTGATCATGTTTTTGATGATTCTCAGCCCAAGGGGGAGAGTATATTAGAAAAGAAGAAGTTGCTATGCTAAGGGGGAGTCCTTTGTCTGTCTAAAGGGGAGCGAGCAAAAGTGCATCGTCTGAGGGGGAGCAAAATTTTTTTGTATTGTATTGATTCTTTATTAAGTTGTATAGCACATACATGTATTTTTTTTCTTAGAACTTTGGTTTTCTGTATACATTTGTAACATTGTATAAGGTTTACATCACATTGATGTAACAATTCTTTTTATAAAGAGGTATTTATTCAGAAAACATTGTCTTGATGTAAATCTGACTTGCGTTTTATCTGTGATCACTAATATTATCTTATGCAGATGTCTTCTTGAGAAAAGTTATCAGTATGGTCTGTAATCATCAAAAAGGGGGAGATTGTTAGATCAAGATGTTTAACACATCTAAGGTTTTGATTTCTACAAGACAGACAAAACTTTCTCAGACGGAACATCAGCGAGCAAGTCAGACGAAACAAGCACAGACGAAAGTTGAATCCTCAGACTAAAGTCATTCGTCTGTCTCAAGTCAAAGTCATTAGACGATAGGATAAGACGAAACCTCTTAAAGACTGAAGAAGTATATCGTCTGTCCAAGAAGTGAAGCAAAGTTTGAGTAACTCGCGCTAAGATTTCAAATCTTAAGAAGTACTCATTAGAAGCATCCAAGATCAGTATAGGGATTCGTGCTTACACATGCAACTCAAAAAGGTCTTCACCTTTTTGTCAAAGTCTCTGTACAAGTCAGAAAAGGTACTGCGCACGCAATCTAAATCCGCTGCATACGCCATCAATCACTCAAGTACTATCTGACACCTTTTGGAAAGCTCTCAAAGAAATATTCAACGGCATTCTCAAGTGTCTAACGGTTATCTGAAGATGATGCCTATTTAAAGACTTCACTTCATCAGAGATTAGTTGGCGAAAACGCTTCTATTATTCTATCTTCTGTGATTTCGCTCAATACATCTGATTGTACTTCATTGTAAAACCCTCTCTGCGAAGAGGAATCTTTCTGTTCTTTAAAACATCTTTTTAAAATCCACTTGTGTGGTAGTTTAGCCTGAGGAGGCTGATTGTTCAAAGAATACCTCTGTAGTTTAGCCTGAGGAGGCTGGTTGTTCAAAGAATACCTCTGTTGTTTAGCCTGCAAAGACTATGTTCAAAGAATATCTTGTTATAGCCAGAAGTGGCTGGGTGCAAATAATACTTGTAACCATTTCACGGTTGGTAGTGAAAACTCAGTGGTTGCTGGGTAACTGGACGTAGTCTTGTATAGACGAACCAGTATAAAAATAGTTGTGTACTTATCTTCTTAAGTGTTTTGACTAACGTGGATAATTAAGCTATAACGTATCTTGCTTAAAAATAATCCTTGAAGATTAAGTAATACTTCGTCTGAACATATTTAAACCCACAGACGAAAGGGAAAATTTTTTTAAAACACAATTCAACCCCCCCTTCTTGTGTTCTATCTTTTACACCACTGTTGCGGTATTGTAGCTTGAGGAGACTAAGTGTTTAAAAAATACATGTTTAGTATAAGGAGACTGAGGTACAAAGAATACCTTGTTTTAGCCTGAGGAGGTTAAGTAATGAAAGAATACCTTGTTTAGTCTGTGGAAGCTGTATCCAAATAATACCTTGTTTAGCCTGCGGAGGCTGAGTCCAAAGAATATTGTATTTAGCATGAGAAGACTGGGTTCAAAAAATATCTGTAATTAGCCAGGAGTGGTTGGGTTCAAAGAATACTCTTAGTGAAAACTTAACAAAATGCTATGTAACTGGACGTAATCTTCACAGACGAACTAATATAAAAATATTATTGTCTTGTCTGCTTATTTATTAATTAACAGGGGATAACAATTTAACATAAATTTTATTAAAATCAATCTTTTAAGAGAAAATCATTTGCGTATGTCCAGAGGTTTAAAACTACAAACGCAAAACTCATTATCTGAAACGATTTAATTAATTAACACAATTCAATCACATTTCTTGTGTGTTTATATTTTACAAATTGATCTTCTTCTTTTTTTTTTCTTTTTTTGCAAATCTATGTATTAGAAACATCTTATTTTACTTTTCGTACTTTTATCTTATGAGTACTAGATTGACTTGTTATTTTAAATGTGGGCTCTTACAAGATATAATAACAAAGTAGTTAGAGTTTGAGTATGTATATTCAATTAATAAAATTTATACTTAGTTTTCATCTTATATGTGTCTAATAATCATTAATTTATCTTTAAATTCATCTTATATTCTACATTTATTATTTCATTAGAGTGAATTTTGTCTGCATGTTATACTAACTAACTTAGTCTGACATGCTAAACACTCTTCTTTTAATCATAAAAATCTTATGTTAAGCAAATTTCTTTCATCTGATCATAGTTAGCCTGCATTTATTAAATCTAAGGACTTATTTATCTTATAAATTTTAGATATTTAACTATCAAAATTCAGAAAATTGAGGAATGAGATTTGTCTTTGGGTAATTTTAATCTACCAAAAACTCTTGTATAAATTTTTGGAAATAAAATAATTTAAATTTTAACTAGAATTTTATATTTTTAATAGATTATATCACATTACAAAAGAAAATTAAATTATTATGATCTTAATTGGCCAAAATCTGAATTTAATTTAAATTTTTTTAATAATGTATCATATATAAAAAAAACTTTGTATCATATAAATATATTATCATCATTGTTCTTTAATCTTGTAACTTTTTCTCTTTTATTTACATGCATTATACTCCAAATTATATGTTTTATAACTCTCAATTAATATATAATTAAAATAAATTTAGAAACTTAATAAAAAAAACATAATTTCAAATTTTATTTGATAATTTAAAACTCAATAAATTACTTGTCTGTATTTTTTTCTTACAAAATATTCTTCAGCGTAAAATCAATGATTAATCCCTTAAATTATGGAGATTCATTCAAGTAATTTATCTCTTTCTAATATAGATTTTTCTACACATAACTTGGTTAGTTTCCCATAAGTGATTTATCCATTTAAGGTACGGACTAATTAAACCCCTAATATGTATAAATAAAATTACGAAAGTATATTATTATAAGATATATTACATTTATAGATATGTTATAATATTGTTACTTCTATTTCGTGCAAGTAACTCTATAAGATTTCAGGATTTCACTTCACCTTGGATTTGGAGCTTAATCTTCCATAATTATCCAAAAAATAACCTTATCAAAATCAGGAAGAAATGTCAAATACTAAAAATTATTCTCTCTTAACTAATTTTTAAGGTGTTAAAAATTATATAAACAATTTCTTAAATACTAAAAATCATGTTACACGAATTTTTAGGTATTAAAAAATCTTTCAAATTAATTCCTCAACATTATAATCTAGAGATAAATCAATAACTTTACAATACTTTATAAATTATTTAAACAAAATTATTAGTTTAAAAATTATTTAAGATTTTCTTTAAAAATTAATAATTTAAAGGTTAAATTAATAGTTTATAATTTTATACTGTATTTATTTTAAAGACTATATAAAATTCGTATGTAGAAAACAAAAGGCATTGAATGAATATCCCTTAGTGTCGGTGGTTACTCCTTATATTATGCGTCTTGGCTCGGAAGAGTTGCCGTTTTAAACACAAATCAGAGAAAGATGGGGTTATACGACAAGCTTCTAGGTCTTTGTCGTTTTGTTCTCTACGTGTCGTTTTGTTCTCTACGTGTCGTTTTGCACCGCTGCTTTCATTCGCAACGCAACGGATCTCATTGAGTCATTTCCCATAAAAAACTATAGTCTTTGTTCTTTCACCCTTTTATTTTGCTTAATTATTAGCCCAAAAAACAGGAACAAAAACAAGCAAAACACCCCAAAAATCAGGAATAATTTACTCTTATTCTAACATGTAAGGGGAAAATTTGGGTGGTGGAAGGACCATGATTATGGTGTGTGGGGCACCTCTTTTTAATTTCAATTCAAAAAAGTTATCTCAAATTAATACTAGCTTTGCTTTACATTTTAAGTGATTTGAAATTCAATTTCAATCTCACAAAACATGCCCTATTAGCTCAAGAGATAAAAAAAAAAAAAAAACTCTTGTATAAAAATATTAATTTTTATTAAATTTAATTAAGATACATTGTTGATAATATATATTTTATTACTTTATTATTTAATTATTAATTGTGATATATGATTTGAATTATAAACAAATAAATTTTCATATATGATAAAATCATTAAAATTTATAATAATTAATTTAAAAATATATATGAACTAACTTTTTTATTGGTTAATAAGGTGAACAAGTAACACCAATTATAATTAAAATTAACTAATTTTAATTTATTACCTATGCAATACAATTCTCACCACCAAAATTTCATTGCCAAATAACTTTATTAGTGACAAAATTGTGAGCACATAGATCGGTTAAGAGAGAATGGTGATAGTCCATGAGGCATAACATATTTGTATGGTACATTGAAAATGTCAACAAAATAACTTTCTATAAATATCCCTTACTCTAATTTGGCACAATTTCATTAGCAATAGCATCAACAAAATGTGACTTAATTCTATTCCACAAGCTTTCAACCAACGTTCATCATCAATCACCAATGCTGAATTTTATGTCAGATTATAACAATTAAAATTTGAGACCCCATTTTGATAGATAGATAGTCCCCATCTGCAACATACCAACAAAAAGTTCAATGAGCACACATGGTTCTTACAGCATGAGATCCAAGGCCTCCTTTGAAAATGAAGGCAAGGCCACAGTGAAAGAAAGTGGGGTAAGTTAATAAATAAGACTAAAAGCATAAAACAAAGAGGAAAAGAAAAACATTTTTTTTTTACTTTTTTTTTTTAAAAATATTGAGAATGATTAAGAATGTAATGATGAGAGGTTGATGTTGGAGTGAAAAATGGAATTGCAGGGAGGGGTTGGAGGCAAGAGTGGGAAGGTGATGTCTTCCAACAGCAGGGAGAACCTTTTCATATGTTTTCTTGTGACACTTTGGTACTCTTCAAACATTGGTGTGATTCTTCTGAACAAGTATCTGCTTTCAAACTATGGTTTCAAGTTCCCTATCTTCCTCACAATGTGCCACATGTCAGCTTGTGCTGTCCTCAGCTATGTGTCCATTGTATTTTTCAAGGTGGTGCCTCAGCAGATGATCAAATCAAGGTCCCAGTTCGTCAAGATTGCAACTTTGAGCCTTGTGTTCTGTGCCTCTGTGGTGGGTGGTAACATATCTCTTAGGTACCTGGCTGTGTCTTTCAACCAAGCTGTGGGGGCAACCACACCCTTTTTCACTGCTGTTTTTGCATATTTGGCCACCCTTAAGAGAGAGGCTTGGGTTACCTATGCTGCCCTCATTCCTGTTGTTGCTGGGGTTGTCATTGCAAGTGGGGTATGTTTTTTGTTTTGTTCAATTTACTTCTCTAAGATAATAATCTCAGTGCTTACTATTGTTTTGTTGTATTTGAATGTTATGAATGATCATCGGTGTGGGTGTTTGTGCTGTATGTTCCTTTTTGAGATATGGATAGTGGTTTTTGATTGATTTATACGCGTTGAGTTTTGATTGACATGCCAATGCTGCATCATGTTCCATTTGCCACTCCAGATCTGGAGTTACGTTGGGCAGATTTGGTGGTGGTTATTTGTGGGATTTAGTCGATCTGTGATTGTTTGAAAAAGTATAAGGAATTTGTTTTCAATGTAGTGTAACCTGCTTGGAAGATAATGGGATCTCAAGTTCTCAAGAAGTGCAAATCTGTGACAATTGGACCTCTTTCTTTCCAACATGAAATAGATGAGGAAATTATAGTGCACTGAGAAACTGATGCTTCTTGACATTATTTTCTGTTGTCTTCTCCTTGTTATGTATAAATTATAATCTTCTTCTTTTGGATCTGCACTGTTCTTGCTTATTATCTCATATCAGATAGCCAGATTTTTGGGGATTTTTTTTTAATCAACTACTAGCATTGAAGTTTCTTAACTAATCATTTTAATTCATCTATTCCCGTCATATATATGATACATTCCTTATAGCTTGTCATGAATTAGGCTCTTTATAGTTATCCGCTTATCAACGGTTGTGGCATTCTATGAACACCACAATATAATTTGTTGATTTGTATTATGTCTAGCAAGAAATCGAAGTTTCTCTGGATCTGTGTGGTGCAAATTTTCCTTTCTATTTTCCAGGTTTATTCATTTTGTTTCTGCAAGAGCTACAAGATTTTCTTGGTGATTGCAGGGCGAACCAAGCTTTCACTTATTTGGATTCATTATGTGCCTTAGTGCAACCGCTGCAAGAGCCTTCAAGTCGGTCCTTCAGGCCATTTTACTTTCTTCTGAAGGGTAAAAATATTTACACTATATCTAGGATTTCCAACTTTCTTTTTCTCATCTAATTTCAAAAGTAATCCGGTTATAATTATATTAGATTACTGCAATCCAATATGTTTTTTTTTCACTTTATTTATTTGAAACCAGAACTTGTGCATTAATATGGAAGTAGCTGTCTAAACTTATTTTTCTTGGGAAACAACCATTGAGTGATGTTTCAGGAAGTTGTTAACTGTACTGTGTGTGTAGAAGATATGATGTTATGATATATAAGGTATACTATAGTATTCTTTTAATAAAAAAAGCTGGAAGGTGATATCACAGTTGTTATAGTAAAAACATACCTCAAGCAAGTTATTTGCAACTAATGAATCTTCTCATCAAGTCTGCTATAAATGATTAGTAGCGAAGGTAGTGGGGTGGCTAACTACCTAAATCATTTTTGCTGAAAATATTAGTTATTGTTAATTGTGGTATCAAGAACATATGTTTTAGAATCTTATAATATTTTTTTGACAGTCAATCTTTATTCGTTAGATCTTGATAGGTATTATTGGTTTGTAACTGTCCAATTGAAATTGTGTGGCTGATATTGCTTCACTCAATCTTATAACTCTTCAGATGATAATGCTACTTAGAAATCAATATTATTTCTTCATTATAATTGAAATCTTGTATGGTTTTAGATTGGAACAGTATTTGTTTCTAGGAGATTGTGTCTATCATCTGTTCTTCTTCCCTTTTCACTTGTCTTTAATTTCCATCACATCAAATACTATTTGGGCTACAGCTTGTTACTTGACTTATAGAAGTTCCTATACTATTTACATTATGGTATATGATTGTTTTTAAATATATAAAATAGGAAAGAGTAGTTATTAACGAATTTATGGTGTGATTAAAACTTTCTCATTTGTACACTGAGATATAATTATGTTCTTGCCTTTAACTATAGTGAAATTTTGCTTCCCAAGAGTCCTTAAACGTATATTATAACATTTCTCACGTGTTATCCAAAAGAACAGATTCAATCTTTCGAAAGAGTTGATCCCTTTATCTTAAAATGCACATTCTTATGCATTTACTTGTGTTCAAGTACAATGGTGTGACTAGGTTGCACACATAGACTACCTATTTCTTTTTTCTATCTTACAAACTCTTGCTAATTTATTTGTACTCAAGCACAACTCGAGAATACGTATATCATTTCCTTTTGAAACAAGTACTGGAAATTTTTATGTTCATTCAAATATCAGCATTATCATGGCAATAGATGTTAAAAAATGTGTAAGCCTCTTTTTAGGTGTTAAAAAAATGCTTATAGTGCTGCATCCACTTGAACTTAACAGGGAAAAGCTGAACTCAATGAATTTGCTCCTGTACATGTCTCCAATCGCGGTTCTAGTTATGTTGCCTGCAGCACTTATCATGGAGCCGAATGTGGTAGATGTCACAATGACTCTTGCAAGGGACCATAAATCTATGTGGCTTCTTCTTTTGCTTAACTCAGTCACAGCATATGCAGCAAACTTAACAAATTTCTTGGTCACTAAACATACTAGTGCTCTAACACTTCAGGTTTGCCTCTTTGTCACTACTTGAAATTATGAAAAATGCATAGTTAAAAGCTAGAAGAATAAGTAAGACCAAAGTTCTTTCAATCATTGAAACCATCAAAGAGTGTCTGAAAATTACTCTTACCTAAGTTACATGTCTTGACTATGTATGTTAAGACCTAAAATCACATGAACAATTCAAGTCAAGGTGTGCTTACTGCAAACTTTTTTGTTATTTGGCTTATTTGAACTTTTTATCCCCCACACTTCCATAATCTTGCAGTTAGTGCCTCCAAACATTTTTCCAGTAATTTTGTCCTCAAAGTTTCATAATCTCGTGATTTGTATCCTTACATAGAAAAACTGTCACAAAATTATCTTAATTGTAGTGGCTTAAAGGGAAAAACTGTCACAAAATATGGTGATTGTGACAGTTTTTCTAGGTAAAGGCAAAGATCGTGAGATTATAAAATCTTAAGAGGTAAAATTTGTGAGAAAAATTTTTGGTAGGAAAAAATCGTTAAATTGTATATGTTCGGGGGTATGATGTGTAATCAAGCGTCATTATTTTATACAATTCATATACTGAATTCCTTCTAAAATTATGTTAACCAGGTATTAGGTAATGCAAAAGGTGCAGTAGCTGTTGTAATCTCAATACTTTTATTCAGAAACCCTGTTACTTTTATTGGCATGGCTGGCTATTCAATTACCGTAATGGGAGTAGCTGCATATGGAGAAACAAAAAGGAGGTTTAGATGAACAATCTCTAACATTCACCGATTGTCCTATTCGTGTATTTTATTGTAGCTTATTTATATGAACATGATTCTTTGTAACGTGAGTAGGAGTAGAGGGAGGTGATTTTATACTGTTATCTTCTGTTGTATCTCCACATTTATTTATCATTCGTGCATTTTGTCCTAAGTAAACATGCCAATTTTTTTATGCTATTTTTTCTTTATCAATGTTTATTATGTTATTAGTTGAAGCACGAGAAATTATTCTTACGAGTGCATCCGAGGCAATTATTTCAAAACTATATTATTAAAGATCATGTTGAGTTCCGTAACTTTGTGTCGGTATTCAATATAATTTGTTTTAATTTCTGTTGTTAGTTTTCTGATAGAATAAAACTGTCACGTTGAGATATAAAGACTAGAAATATAAATTGTATATAGACTAAGACTTGAAATATTTAAATATAAGGATTAAAAAGCAAAATATGAAGTATAGAGACTACATAATTAATTAAACCTATTACAGATTAATATATGTTCTGAACTATAAATTATCAGGTAGACACAAGGTAAAACTAAGGTCAGTTTAATAATGAAGAATTGAAATAATATATACACGATCTTCAGTTCAAATGTTATTGTGTTATTATTCACATAAAAAAATAATAAAGTAGGCATAATGTACCTATCTATTAATAACACTGTTTTTTCACTGGTATCTACTAATAACACTTATTTAAAAAGACATAAAGAGTATGTTGTACATTACAAAAATGCGCAAGTCAACTATAAAGTTCAAGGACTAACAAGTATATGTTCCAACAAATATAAACGCACCTAACTAAACTAGTGCATATTTTTTTATCAGAACACAACTAAATTCATTTATGTGCAGCATGAGTTACAAAATTTTGGAACGGTTCTCAAATGAAAATGCCCCTCAAACATCTGGTTCTGACAAACAGATATGCACTAGTTGTGTTCAGTGCTTAGAGAGGACTATTGTTGGTATTCGCCATCAATCATTTCTTTTCAACACCCCTGAAGTTACAATGCCGTAACAAATGACAGCATTAAAAGCTCCAGGGTAATGCCCCCATATAACCAAAGTAGCTTGGTTAGGCATTCTTGTTAATGATGATTTAGTTGTTTATGGTAAGGTTAGTTTCCCAAGAGAAAATAAATGTTCATGACCCAAAAGCAGATAAAATGAAACGAAATTATAGTCTTGTAATATTTTATGCCAGCTCTGAACCAGATGGCAAGACCTCATAACCATCATGGTGCTGCTGCTTACTAGTATCTCTTTCTACTGGGATGCACTTGAGGATAGCAGCTATAGGCATGCTAACTGCTCCGATTATCACACTTAGTAACCAGAATTTCCAGCTTAGAGGCACAGTGCTAGCAAACGTTCCAAGGAATTCAACTATCACCACTTGAAACAACACAGTGGCGAAAATGATCAACAAAAATATCCAGCTGTCAAACATGCCTCTGAATATGTTTATCTTTTCAATGCTTCTGCTGTTTATCTCATTAAACACCTGGAAAAATAGAGAGAAAAGAAAAACAGCAAGCTAAATAAATGGAAAACAATATCCTATTAAGTATAACTAACAATTAGGACTCGGTGCATGCAGTGTGTACCTGGCAAAATACAAAGGAGTTGAATATCAAAGTGTTGAGCACTTTTGTAGCATCTGAACCAGTGATTCCGAGTAGCCTCTTTCCATCAAAATTTAGAATTGCAAGGATGATTAATTGGTATATGCTTTGACCAATGATATTTCTCCACATAGGTTTGGTGATAAAGTTTGCTCCCCTTGCAACTGGGGGTCTTTTCAAAAGTCCATCGTTAGGAGGTTCAGTAGCCAGGGCTAATGCACCAAGAGTGTCCATGATCAAGTTGACCCAAAGCAATTGAACAGCTGTGAGTGGAGCAGATCCTGAAAGAAAGGAAATCTATCACTGATGTTCCTTGAAACAAATTCAACAGAATATAAAGAAGGAAACGGATTCTATTAACCAACAAACCTGTGATGCATGCAGAAAAGAAGTTGATAACCAGAGCAACTACATTAACTGTCAATTGAAACTGCACAAATTTTTGAATGTTTATATATACTGCACGTCCCCATTTGACAACGTTCACAATAGTCGTGAAGTTATCATCCAATATAATGACATCAGCATTTTCTTTGGCGACCTGTAAATGGTATTTAATTTTCAAGGATAAAATATGTCATTAGGTATCAATGACAGAAAAGTGATCATTAGAGAAGAAAATACCCCCACCATGCACAAGATAACGAAGGAAAAATTAAAGAATCGGTAAATAAATGATGTAACTAGAATAGAAGATAATACCTTATTTCTTAAGCATAATGCAGGACAATTATACAAAACCAAGACTACACTTAACTGCTAGAATTATCAAAGTAAACAAACCTCAGTTCCTGCTATCCCCATGGCAAGTCCAATGTCTGCCTCACGCAGCGCAGGAGCATCATTAGTTCCATCACCGGTAACAGCAACAACCTCATCAAACATATTCTTCAAATTGGTTACTAACTTGTGCTTGTCAAGCGGTAAGGAGCGTGCCATCACCTGAAAACATATCAAGTACAAAAGAAAAGTCAAGCATCTCTAGATAAGATACAAATCACCTATCCATTTTCACTGTCCTTAAGAACTGAAAGTCATAGAATTTAAATCAAGATCAGAACCTGAATTCTTGGTATGACATCCTGCATTTGCTCTGGAGACAAGTTTCGAAAATCTGGACCTTCTATGGCTAGACCACTCTCGGTAAGTAAGCCGCATTCTTTAGCTATAGCTCTAGCTGTATTTATGTTATCCCCAGTGACCATACGGACAGTTATTCCAGCAGCTATACAAGATTGAACAGCTTCCTTAACACCAGGGCGTACCGGATCCTTGATTCCTACTATGGCTACTAGAGTATATCCACTATCAGGAATGTCGGATTCCCCAAAGGTTTGATTTATATCTTTGAATGCCAAACAAAGAGTTCTCAAAGCTTCAGATGCAAAGCCATTTATAGCATCAGAGACATTCTTTGCCCGTTCTTCAGGAAGATCAACAACTTCCCCATTGCTATCAATAATTTTGTCACACATTTTTAATATTATTTCTGATGCACCTTTGCAGAAAGCTCGGACCCCTCCATCAGGAAGACCTACGACCACAGACATTTTCTTTCGAACTGAATTGAATGGCTCAATTCGGAGTATCTTATACTCTTTACGCCGGGCATAGGCATCAAAATCAGCACCCAAAATGCAGCCAAATTCCAATAGTGCTGATTCTGTTGGGGTTCCTAATACTATGTCCTTTCCATCTTTATCCTTAACTACTTCTGCAGAAGTATTTTGAAATATAGCCTGCAAAAGGATGTTTAGAACTCCTTCAGATGTACATGTTTTCAGTTCGTCTGCACTCTCATTGCCTTTTATCAGCATAGTTTTTTCACACAACCATATTTTATTAACAACCATTTTATTAGTGGTCAATGTCCCTGTCTTATCTGTGCAAATGCAACTAGCTGAACCCATAGTCTCACAAGCAGAAAGATGCCTTACAAGTGCCTTGTCATTCATTAATTTTTTCATAGCAAAAGCAAGACTGAGTGTCACAGCCAGTGGTAATCCTTCAGGAACAGCAACAACAATTATGGTTACAGCAATAGCAAAGAAGTCCAGTAGCTTCTTTGCATCATCCGAAGACCAGCTGGCAAGCTCACCACTAAGCGCTTTTTCAACCACAAACCTTATTGTCAACACAACAAATGTCAGAATGGCAAATGTCAATCCAATTTTACCAATTATAGTAGCAACTCCATTTAATTTAACCTGCAATGGGGTCTCATCCTCTCCTCCCTCGTTTATAGTCTCCATCAATTTTCCCCATTCAGTCCTCATGCCAACAGTTGTAACTAGCATCTTCCCCTGACCATCCAGCACTTTGGTTCCTGAGAGAAGAAAAGGTTTTTCTTCATATACATTTACAGGTTCGCTCTCACCTGACAAACTCGATTCATCAATAAGCAAAAAGTATCCGGATATAAAAATTCCATCAGCTGGAACTTGATCACCAGTTGACAAATGAACAATATCACCAACTACTATATCATAAATTAAGATCTTCTGTCTTTTCCCATTCCTAGTGACCTGAACAAATATCTTTTTCTTCTCTTTGTCCAAATCCCTGAACTGCAGGGATTGCTTGTAATCACTGACAGCTGTAACAATGACAACCAAAAATATACTGAGTATGATTCCCACACCATCATACGCTCCCTTTGGCCACCCTTCAGTGGCAATCCCTATACCTATAGAAACTACAGCACAAACCATGAGAATAATCAGAGTTAAGTCTTGCAGTGCATCCCACACAAACATCAGGAATGATCTAGAAGGTCTTTCGGTATAACGATTGAATCCATAAATCTGTTGTCTACTATTTATACTCTCTTCGCTGACACCTTCATCCATAGAAACTGCAAGTTTCCTTGCAATGCCTTCAACTCCACCAATATCTTTCAAAATCTTATTATCATGGCTACGAACAATAGAAGCAATCTCATCTGGATGAATACCAAAACCAGCATCTCTTGTCTCACTTGATATTTTGTACTCAACTCGATTCCCAGCTGCATAAGAAATCCAGACTGGTTTAGAAAACATATGAAGAGAAAGTGATTAGTTCCATAGCAATGACAAGAGCTTTGACTATTGAAATTGGAGCACCATACCATCAATAAATTGTAATGCTGCCTTTTGAACATAGAGAGCAATTCGAATTTTTTCCTGACAGAGTAAATCAAAGATAGTATAGTAAAACTGGTAACGAACAATTGACAATACAGCCATGTCCTCATCATAAGATAAGAAAAATTATCTCATATATTATCACATGAAATGGTATTTCAGGAAATCAATGCTAACATTAAACTTTGAGAGCATGAGGAGAAAAAGGCATTGTTATCGTTATTGTTTTATTAACGTGTTACATCAATGAACCTCGAGTTTACTTCGTGAAGTAACATGGAGGAGTTACATTCTGAGTTTAATCACTTTCTCTTAAAACACACCAATGTCAATCACTGTTAACAGTGATTGCACCACTCAGCAGAATCACACCAACGAGTTCTTCAACCCATCTCCGTCCTTGCAGCACTCAGCAGAATTAATCCAAATAGATTCTTTAAGAAAGTTAAAAAAAAAAAAAAAAAAAAAAAAAACCTTTAAAATAAATAATCTTAACTAAACATGCACTAAATTTAAATTCACCAAAAAATGTTGCTCAGTATAACTGCAGAGCAATATACTTTAAGTTCACTAAAAATGTGTATTGTTCAAGTTATCTTACACAGCTCGTAGCTAGTATTATCATTATTGAGTGTTACTTGTACACCCGGGTTGAGGTTTGCTGGAAATTTTCATGGGAATCGAAAAAATGGTAAGTTTAATAAGCCATTAACTAAGGGCTTGTTCGGTGTATTCTTGGAAATGATTTATAGGATAAAAAAATAAAAAGAAAAAAAAATTATTTATACAAAAGGCTAAATTAATTTTTAATTATGTAATTAGTAGAGAATTTCCACTTATATTTAATAGGTTAAAGATAGAATTTTCGTAAATAATTAATGAGGAATTAATTTTAATTTTTTCTGAGAAATAAATTTTATTTTTTCTTAAATATCTTTTCAGTAAAATTTAGTCCAACGTACCCTTACCAAGAGCTTTTCAATGTAATATTTTTAACTTAAGTCGGTAAAATTTACCAATGATCTTGGAAGAAATAATAAAATAAACATAAAGAACTGATTAGACAAATTTTTAATTAAATTCGTCATTAAGTGATAATCAAGGAGCAGGATTAGGTAAACCCTCGTATTCCTGTAGTCTGAAACCCGTTTAAGTAAATATTCAATTTCCTCAACTAACATCTGCCATTTTTGACACGCAAATTCAACCGTTGTTGTGCCTTTAATCAAGTCGAACATTCAACCGTGCGCGTAAAAGCCGCGTTTGAAGTCATTCTCAATTCAACAACAACAGACAAGTCAAGGGTAGTTACTTATCGTGCAGTTCCAAGCATGTTATGAGGTCAATTTTGCTCTACTGACTATTATTTATAATTTATAAATTATTCTATGTTACAAACTTATATAGTGATATAATAAAAAGATAAACTAACAAGTTAAAAAAATATGATATAAAATTCTATACTTTTATTTGTAGATTAATGTTTTAAAAATATTATTTTTATGAGATAAAATTAATTAAATAATATAACAAAATAAAAATATATTTTAACAACATATTATTAATTTTGAAAGAGATTGAATAAAATAAAAGCGATAAATATTAAAAAATTGAAAAAATAAAAATTATTTTAAATAAAAATAAATTTATAACAGAAAATAAAAATTTTAGTGTTAGAAGAAAATATAATTCAATATTGTATTAAATAAAAATAAATGTATAAGAGTAAGGGAGAAAAGGGCTGAGTTATAGGAACATAAGCAATTTTACTTATTAATATACATTAAAATATTAATATATTTGAAATATTTTAAAAAAAAATGATCAATAATTTAATTTTACATCACATTATAAATTATTAATCATAATTTTAAAATTTAAAGTGATTTACTTATGAAAAATATTTATTTATATAAATTTAAGCTATATAAAATAATTAATTATAATTATCCTCTTTATCGCAAAAATTAAAATACTAGCTAACTTCCTTGAGTATTTTATTTCTGGCTATTTGTCTGTCTCATTGTCTGATGGGCATGGGCATGCCCGTTGATAACTATCAAATATCATTATTAATGTCTTCGTCAGCTACGTTCCCTAGTCTGTTTTTGCTCAGGAAATTTCAAGGAAGTTTCGACTTTCGGTGGTGGGTATCCTATCGCTAGGATAAATAAATTTAAATACCAAATAATTTCCTTGTGTTGTGGAGGTCAATTATATACATAGAAAATACTGTCAAGTATGGCTCAGCCAAGCCTCAGTCATTGTAAATTTGAAAATTACCGATGGAGATCTATTTAGTGCAAACTATATATTAAAATAATTGAAAAAGTTTAACCATCCATCGGTAAAACATTTCCAACACTTATTAAGTCAGGGTAACAATAAAATCGTATTGAGAATTAACAACAAAATATATGATTTTTTTGGTTCAGAGCAGTATACAGTTAAATAATCAAAATTTATAAATATGAAAGTTAGAACTGGAAACAGTCAATGTTAAAAGTCAAAACTACACGGGAACACGGAATAGGCAAGAATTAACGTAATTAGCTTAATATAAATTGGAGATAATCTTAGTGAAAAATTAATACTCTTTTGTCGTCAAAACAAAGATGCTAAAACTCTTGTCTAATATGATATATGAAAAAACTATAGATTTAGTCTATATAGTCATGTATAGATGAAAAAATTAAAAAATTGCTAAAGGTCATACGTATTTTTCCTTTTTTCAAAATTTTAACTATTCATGTATGATTATGCAACCAAGATTTATATTTTTTATTTTTTACAATAAAAGATCTTAATGCGTTTCCAATGTAAAGAAACATAATTTGTTTTTAAAATATGAGGCTTACGCATAGGTTTTTCTTAAGTTTGATTTTACCCTGTTCAAAAGTCTATTTCAAGGTTTATTTCATAATAAGGCAAGATATTGCATTTAAATGGAATAATAGGCTTATGGGACCACAACAAAACTGGACTACATAAATAAAAAGGAGAGAGAGATGAGCCACAAAGTTCAAGAAAAATGTACAAATTGTAAATTGATTGTTTGACAAAACAAGTTAATCAAGAGCTCAAAAACTGATAAATTAATTAAAAATTTGACAAACAATTAAAATTGACTAGCTACCATAACTAAAAGTAGAAATATATGATAAGTTAGCCGTCAAATCGGATAAAAAAATGTAAAGTATAAAAAAAGTTATTTATATGTCTTTCTGTATAGGTTTTATTTTTACAAATAAAAATGATTTTTTAAGATAATTATAATTTAAGTTCATTGTCATTTCATCAATTTTAATTTCTAAATTATATAAATGATATAATTTAGAAATTAAAATGATAATAAATACATTTTAAGAATAAAAATATTAAATATATTATATATTTAAGAAAAATATTTTATTATTTTTATAGTAACTAAATAACCCAATTAAAACTGAAATTATTGTTTACTCGGAATTTATACGTCATCTCAAATCCACTCATAAAGTGCTGAGCATACTTTAGTAGATGGCAACGGAATAGAAATATGCGATTGGCTGAACAAAAGAAGTGGTAATTCTCATACACTTGCTAAATATGTAAGTCCTAGAACTTCATACAAAAATACGAGGATAAATATTGGAAATCAAACAAACGATTTCCAATATTGTTGACCATGCATAGTCCGAAAATCTTAAGGTTATAGTAGATTCTTGCAGCGAGAAGCGATAACTTCTTGCTTTTCACAAAGAAAAGGATAACAAGCACATCTGACAGACATTATTCGACAACATCAGGGTCGATTGATAAACGCGAGGCTATGACAGGAAATAGGAGAAAAAAATATTTTTTTATTTTATTTTTCAAAAAATTGTTTACTCTCCTAAAAGACATAGCATGTTACACCAACGTGTGTTTAAACGTGAGTCCATGACGGGAAACAGGGGAAAAAATATTTTTTAAAAAATTGTTTTGCGTGTGTGACTCTTCTAAAAAAACTTAGCATGTTCCACCATCGTGTGTTTAAACGTGAGTCTAAGATGGAAAATAGGGGGAAAATGTTTTTTTATTTTTTTAAAAATTGTTTTGCGTGTGTGACCCTTCTAAAAACCTTAGCATGTTCCACTACCGTGTGTTTAGCTTAATTTATTTTTTAAGAATAGTTTTCATAATCAAATTGTAACACTTAGTCTGATTACCTTTCCTACTCTCACTCTCATTTTGTTAATAAATAAATAAATAAATAGAACCAAGAGAAAATTTCAAATCCTGCATGATACATTGACACGGCTCAACGTGAAAGTAACATTATCTGCCGTCCACCCAATGTAAAGTATGAGCACCAACAATTTTTTCTGATTGTTGTTTGGGTGGTCAGAGGTCATATCAAGACAACAACCATCGTGACAAAAGATAGCTCAACACATAGTATTATGACCCTATGATCGATCCCATTTCTCTCATCCAGTGCTTGTTAGATTTTTTATCAAGAAATTAAGCCTCAAATTATAGGTGGGATAAAATGTTGCCTCATAACTTTGTTAGAATAATATTTTAAGGATTAAACTAAAATTTAAACATACATTAATAAGTATCAATAGTTAGTCTACTTGAACTATTTACCAAATAGCAAATATTCTCCAAATCAAAAATTATCATCCTTAATTTTAAAAACTTTACTTCGTTAACAATTGTAATACACAGCTAACTAGTCAATTTACTCATAATATATATATATATATATATATATATATATATATATATATATTTTATTTCTTTTATATTTTATAACTAGTTGTCTGATTATGGACTTTATCTATTAAATCATTTCCTAATCTTAAACTTGTTGTCTCCTATGCTAATAAACACATGCCACATTTAAACTTACATAGACCCAAGCTAAGAAAGTAAAGAGACACATTTTTGTTTTCTAAAAAAGAAAAAAAGATAAAACAAATATTTATTTTCTATTTTTATTCTATTCAAATTTCATCTTCTTGTCTCCTGTATTTTACTTTCATCTTTAAGATAAAAAGGAGAAATAAGAGAAAAGGTCATTTTATTCTTAAAGTAAAGAAATAAAAACTCGGTTGATTAACTTCAAAAATAAATTTTACATGATGATGACATAAATAAATGTTCATATCTACTTTCCTTTTCTTTAAAACATTTTATTCTTGATAGTGGTAGACTTGACTTGGGGAACCACAAAACACGTAAGAACAGACAAGACACTATTCTTACATAATTACAACATGTTGGGAACGGGGAATCGTTCATCGTCACGAAAAGTTGTACGAAAATATGGAGATTTAATAATAAATTTAAATTTATAAGTAAAACACAAATTATAAATTTACAAGTAAAATTTGTCAGGTAAAAAATATAATCCACAAAGTTTGACAATTTTTAATAGATTTAATTTAAACTCAAGAATAGTTTCTTTTCTTAAAAAAAAGTGAAAAAATACTATTGCAGTTCTCAAATAAATATTTTTGTCATTTTTGTTGTGATAGTCATGAGTCTAATAATAATCCTATCAACAGCCACTCATAGGCATAAAGAAAAAAAGCATAAAACAAATATGCATAAAGCAAAAGAACTTGTCTTGCAAGTTGCAACGCGCACATCATTTAACTCCGATTACAAAAACAGTAGTTCATTTTAATAAAGAAATAATAATTTCATCGACTTGACTATTAATATTTTGACTCTTTATTTTTAAATTTTTATATCATTGCAAAAATGCCCTTTTCCTAATTAAAGTCTGAGTGTCCTTTGGTTCTACTTTTTCACAATGTGTGACGCACGTTCTAAACCATTTTGTAAAATGCCCAAACTTCTGCCCACTGCCCAATCTCCAATTGCATTTCATTTCACACGAAATCGAATCCACGTATAATTCCATTTAATAAAAAAAATACTTTCAAGACAAAACAAAAATTAAAAACATCACCTCATTTCTCACTAAAAATTATATACATGCAAACTCTTCTATATCAAAGATTAAAACATCTTTAATTCTAAAACAACATTTATGATTTTATTTTTCCTTCATTTTAAAACGGATGGTTTTAATTTTTTTTTCTCTATTTTATTTATCACCGCATACGATTCCACGTGTAAACCTCGTTTTATTCCTTCCTCCGTTACTTTTTTAATTTCTCTGAGTAATCAGAACACAGAGAGCATGTGCGTGTCAAGTCAACATTCTCGTGGAAGCAAGAAATTATAAACAAAATAACAGTAATTAAAGTTTTCATAACATCTCAATGAATAATTCCATTTTATGTTTCTCTAGTTTTAGCAAAAATGTATTTTATTCTTGATTTTTCACAGTATTCATTAATTATTGCATATTTTTCTGTATACTTGGCCTTTTTGTGATTCGTTGGAAGTTTCTAATCCTAGGACGGTTACGCCTAATAACGATAAACTTTCAAACAAAGAGATAATAACTAATAATTAGGAAATAAAAGAGAAGTGAGGAAAGTGGAGAAAACCTTGATTCCCTGCTTAATCTGTTCGGCTTCGGAGCGCTTATCGAGATCGGCGACCATACGGAAGCGGCGGCGGCGGTTTTTGACGACGAAAGAGACGGCGGATCTCCAGCGGCGGAGAGCTTCGATGGAGGGATTTTTGTGCTGGAGCTCGAAATCCTTGAGGAGGTTCTTCTCCATTGTTTGGAATTGAAATAGGAATTAGAAAAGAGAAGAAGAAGAAGAAAAAGAAAAGTAGATTGATTGGTTTATGAGTTAGTTAAAGAGGCTAGCGAGATAAGCGAAAACTGAAAAGACGAAGATTATGAGGAGCAGTGGCAGAATAGAGATAGAAATAGAGGGAAAGAAAAGGAAGTAGGGGATGAGTATGGATTACTCTTAACGATGACAACAGACGCGAATAAGAGCGTACGGAAAATTGTTCTACACGCATTTTGGCAATATTTGGACTAGCCTATCTACTTATAAGGGAAACCGGCTGCCACCACTTTTACTTTCATAATTCAAAGTTATAATAATGCTAATTTAGATGGACCTAGGTACTTAGTGGTTCATTTCTGGGAACTACATATTTATATATTTTACTTATATATTATTTTAATAGGTAATTGTATATTTTTTTTAATAATCATATTTATTTTTTGAAGTCTGTTATATATTTTTGCATATTATAATTATTAAATTTTATATATAAATATTTAGTTGTTTAAAAATAATTTTTAATTTAATCTTTTTGTTTAGGATAATTTTTTTATATTTTATAAAAATAATAATAAAATTAATATTTATAACAGATAACCAACATCATTCAATACTATAATTCAAGCCGCTTTTATACACTAGGTATTTGACAGAAATATCTGCGTTTATGTAAAAAAATCCTTTAACTAGATATAGTTATCGCAGACGGACTAACTAATATAGTTAATTGCTGGACATCTGTCTCCACTGTTTCAGGTAAAAAAAATATTAATAATAATCTATATAGTTTAATGATAGTTTAAAATATGAAAATATATTGTAAAAATAATTTTATATTATCATTCAATTAAACATTATCATGTATTTTAAAAGTACTGACTTTTACATAACTAAATAGAAGCTATATTTATTACTATTTATGAATGGTTGATAGATAAAATGAATTTATAATTTTAATGTATAATAATTAATTCTTAAATATTATATGTTAATGTTATTCGTATATCTAAATTAAATTTTATAATTATTTTGATTAAAATCTTTTGAATGCTATGAAAACAAAATTAATTAAAATGTATTCTCGGTATAATATTTTTTATATTATTATCTAATCATGTATTATTATATATAGAAGGTTTACTTTTATAGAAACTACTTTAAATGTCATATTAGATTATTTTTATTGGTAGATCGTGAAGAAAAAGAAATAGAACTGATGGTAAGAAAATTAAACTATTAACCAATTCACATAAAACCACATTTTATATATTTATGTTTTACAGTATACGACATTTACAGATGTATACGTTACAAAAGAGCTACACTTTGACATAACTAATTTATAGAAAACTATTTTACATATAAGGTCATATTTTAGTTATGTCACCTCATTTTCTTTACATATAGTGATATAACTAATTATCATTATTATTGGTCAAATTTATGATCAGACTTGAATTGAGAAAATTTGATAACTCATTGAGACTAGTAGGCACAGACAAAAAAAATTAGATAAGACAACCCAAATAATGATTCCATTGTTTGATGTAAAAGGCAGCCTAGGACTTTACTGAAGTAATCAAATCTACTTTTCGTGTAACACGATTATTGTAAGCAAATTTTACTGACGCTTTAACTTTTAGATCCACTTGATAAGATAATCTGTGTATAATGGAAAAAGTTACTCATCTACTAGATATTTACCATTATCTTATAAGTTTTTTCACCAAAATTTCTTTCTTTAATATATTAATTCATACATTTTATGCAATACTAATATAAGTAAGTTATAATTCATTTTTTAAAGTTATTTATTTAAATTAAAACTAAAATTAAATGTTAAATTTTATTTTGTGATTTCAAAAAATAATTTACCAAACCTTTCTAAATGTTATTATTATAAAAATAATAATTATTTAAAAAAATTAAAATATATGTAACGGAAAAATAAATTCGGCGTGTAAAATTCAACGGATTAGTGACTGGCTAGTTTGAGCAGAACTTATAACAATCACATCTTCAGTTACTTTCTAAGATATCTCTTACAACATGATATTTAAAAAAATAAAAATAAAAGAAAACAGGAACGCGTAATAATATAATATAATTATAAAAAAAATAAAAACAATCAGAATGACGTGGTGCAGTGATTAGATTGTTTAACTTGGGAGCTGAACATCTTATTCTAATAATTTCATATTCACAAGCACACCAACGAAAAAATGCCATCAACTGCAAATAATCCTACAACTTGCTTCGGTGCCAACTTAGTAAATGATGTCACGTGTCGTCTTCTTAGTGAGTCGCAAATTTCTTTTACGATTTCAAGATCACAATCTACTAGGCAGCTATTGTGACTTCATCAAACCGAAAATATGTTTGTAACCAGCATCAATTTTGTAATTAATATTTGTAAAAAGGCTATATGGGTAAAAAGCCTAATTATTTCATTCATATCATTTTCTGTTTTCTTTTAATTCTTTGTTTCTCCAGAATATAGACGCGGCCATAGGAGTCAAAAAAGTATTTTCCATAATGTTATGCGATGGCTTCCATTTTATATGCAGGTGATGGAGCAGCCTTAATTACGTCAAAGAAGTTAAGCCAGCCAATTCAATTTTTCTATTTTCAGGTACAAATATGTCCCAAGTCTGAATCAGTATTTTGAAACCATTTCAAAAAAATATATTGACGAATACTGTGTAAAGTTCGATTAAAAAAATAAAAAAAAAAAAGAATCTTTGAAAAAATTGGTCAAAATTCAGCCAAAAATTGGAAAAAAAAAAGGTTCCCAAAATGTAGTTAAAACAATACTAAATACAATGTCATTTTTATACGTTTTTTAATATAATTTATTTTATATTTAAATTGATTGAAATTGAATCTTTAAATAATTTGGTTAAAGAGATAAATCGTTAAGAGAAAAAAAAAAAAAAAAAAAAGAACGCACAAGTCTTAAATTTTGGATTTTATTAATGTCCTTTTACATAAAAAAATATTAAAATTTAAAAAGCTATTTTTAATTTGTTGCAGTTCAAACTTCCATTCCAAGAAGTAACCCTTTTATAATTTTGGGGAAACAGAGGCTCGGGGGAATAGGTTTTCAAACATAGACTATATTTTTTTTCTCTTCCTGTTGAACTTTAGATACATTTTCTCCTTTTGAAAGAAATTTGGGGTTCATTTCCTTTTCAATTTCTGGTTCTTGATTGTTGTATTTTGCCTTGTAATTTAACACTTGACCCTTTTCTCTAATATCTAATAGGCTGAACATTATTAACAGCTGGGGCAGTTCCACTAAACCATTGCTTAAATTCGAAAATGAAATTTTGAGCATTTTCACTAAGCAAATTATACAGTTGAGATTATTCTACTTTTAATCTAAAAACTTTAAGATATATCATTATACGTTACTCACCGTGTTAATACACTAAAATTTAAACTGAATCAAATTTGTTGTTTAACTTAACTTACCAAAATTACCATAGTTTCAATACCAATTCAAAATCAAAGGTACATTTTATTTGTAAGAATGCGATGAACATTCATAATAAGAATTAATATCAAGTACAGCAGGTGTTTTCCATTCTTTCTATCCTGCAAAACCAGAAGGCTTTAATTAATTGCTAGTAAATTGCATGTGAATGATCTCTTTAAAGAAGTAAGCTGGGAAAGATATTCTTCATAAAATAATTACTTCTAAAATCTTTAAAAGATTTTGACTAGAAAACATTATTTTTCTTTTCAAAATAATTAAAATGAAACAAACAAATTAGATTAGAACTTGGAAGGTAGAAGGTACGTGAATAAATGATGCATTATAGTACAGTCAGAATTAATGGCGAGAACTGAGAAAGAAAAGTTTATATTACCAGACTGATTATTAAACCTGATATTTTTTTGTAGTTTATTAATTTAAATGTGGTTAAATGGATGATAATTAAAATATTAAATAAAAATTTGTGACAAGAGAGAAGATAAAAGTGTAAATATATGATATAATGTGCCAAGAGAGAAGACTTAAAAAGTGAAAAAAAAAATGAAAGAGAATAGAAGAAAATATTTCCATAAAATTTTATAGGAAAAGAAAATAGAAAAAAATATATTTTTCTATTAACTAAAATAAATTTATGAATAATTTATAAATTAATATTTTAATAAATTAACATGAGATAGAATTTATAAAATATTTAATAATTTTAGCTTATGATTTTTTTCTTTCTCATTTTATTCTTCCATAGAGATTTATCCAAAAGATACATAATGTAACGAGAAAGACAAAGATAAATAAAAAACCTTAAATAAGTATTTATGATGTTAATGAGTTCATACACTATATATTAATATATTATTGCTCTTACAAATATCTAATAGCATAATTAGGAATAATTTAAAAAAAACATATAAATGGAATTTTTCAAATATAAAGTCGAACACCAGAGTTTATGCATTTTTTTCTCTTTAAAAATCGAACACCGAAGTATTTCCAATGCAATCAAATTAAAATACCTATTTTAGTATCTTATTTCCTATTAATTAGTCCCTATTTAAATAATCATGATATATATATATATATATATATATATATATATATAATAACTCTAATAGTAAAAAAATTAAGAAACTCACACTTTTAACATTGAATAATGATCGTAAATTAATATTTTATTCATAAACAACTATATCATAGGAAATGAACCTTATCTTTTAGCAACCATTCAAGCCACGTATACTTGTTCCAGAGAGAAAAAATTGAAATAAGTATTTATTTTTTGGATCTTTTTATTTTTGAGAATATTAATCTTAAAAATATAACATGAGAAGAATATATGGATTATATTAAAAAAAAGTGTTTATCGAAATTTTAGTATTTTTAAAAATATATTTTAAAAATTAAATAAAAATTATAATATAATAAAAAATAACTACTTGTATGTTATGGGAATCATATTCTCACTTTGTTACCATAGGAATAAGGAGTGCATAAATATAAGTAAGTAGTCTTCGTAAAAATAAAATTTCTTTACAAAAATATTTATACATTAATTTTTAGTAAGTAAAAAATAAATATTCTTATTTTGATATTTTTGAAAATAAAAGCACATGATGACCTGACAAATACACACAACTGATCGAACAACTTATATTAAAGTTATTCTTGAAGAGAAGTTTACAACAATAGACACCTCACTCAATAAATTATATTAGACTCCTTAAAAAGTGATACATTTATTGATAATTAAAGCATGACATAGCCAAAATAAATACAAGTTATTATAATGGTAAGAGGCCCACACCCTAAAAAAGTCCACGAATTATGAAATAAAAGTTTGTCACACAATCAAATGAGATTAAATTTCCCATTGTTTTTAGCTAGTTATTCCCTTTTCTTAGTTTAATATTTTATTCATAATTCGAGTGATGACAACACGTAAATACGAACCAAATGATATCCGAGGATAAAGACCATCAAGATGAAAATTTCCTTATCACACTGGAGATGAAATAAGTTTTAACATAATTTTTAACACACTTTTTTATAACTTTCTCTTTTTTATTAGTTAAAATGTTTAGAAATTACAAAATTATGAGCATGACTTATTATTAAAAAAAATTTAAGACGTTGTGTTGGACAAGATATTATTAATATTTCTTCACAAGATGAAACGCTTAATATAAAATATCTTAAAGGTTTTTATTATGACGTTGTCCATTGCTCCACGGTTTTGTAACATTCTTCCTTTTTATTTATTATTTAATTTTTTTTATTTTTTTTCAATATAAAAAGTTATATATTTATTAATAGATAATTAATTTAAATAAGAACGGTACGGTAGCACAATGATCTTGTAGAATTTGTCTATTTTAAATCATTTAAGTTTCTTTTTTTTTCTTATAAAAGTATCATATTATAGTAAATATTAAGTGGTTGAAATTATTAACGAAAGATAAGTGAAGTAAATCTTGTCTACAAAATTATATATGAACAGTGAAAAATATTTTAATTTTAATTTTAATTTTAAACCATCTATTTTGATACCTCATCTAAGACTTGTCCTTTTTATACTTTTATTTTAATTTTTGACATGGGGCTTTATTATTTTATATTGGTTGGCCGGGGATTAATCATGCAATTATGCATAACAAAAGGAAGGTAGGAGGAAGGAAAAAAAATTAAATCACTATTTCATGATTTAAAAGAAATATGGATTGGGCAATTTAGTTGCTTTAAATATAAAAAATAATAAAATAATTTTTGAGAGTACAACATGTTTTATATTTTAATTTTAAAAAATATTTATTATCATTTTGATTTATAAACTATATCATTTATTATATTTTAATTTTTAGTTTAAGAGACTAAAATAAAAACAAATAGTTAAATTAAAGAATTAAAATGATAATAAATATTTTTTAGAAAACAGAATATTAAATATATTATATTTTCAAATATTTTTTAATTTTTACGAAATAGAATATTAAACATATTTCTATCAACTAATTAAAACGGTGACATGCATTACTGTTTTGGCGAAAAGGTTAAACATGATAAATTTTGATTTTCTAGATTAGACTGATTTTAGAAAATACTTTATTTTATTTTCAAAGATGTTTTCAAATTTTTGACAAAACATATTTTCAGTACTATTTCAGTGAAAATAAAATAATAAAAAAAAAACTTATCACACCCTTATTTTTTCATTGTGACTTTGTTTAATTTAATATGATGAAGACCACAATGCGACTGAATGAATGATGTAAACTAAAATCACCATTATCCACAAAAAATTGGCAAAAGGAGAAATGAGTAAAGCTACTTGAAACTCTAGAAGCAGTAGTACCCAACAACAAATTGTTAATAGCCACAACAAACCAAAGATACTCTTGTTTATCTTCTAGAGACAATATTTTGCTTCCAAGAGTTTTTGTTTTTAAGCATTGATCAACAACTCTTGGTAGCATTAAGGGTCATCTTGTACTACCCGCCACACAACCTTCATCTTCTAGCTAGGATAGAACAAATCAAGAAACCAACAGTGAAGTATGGAAGTGCTGGAACATTCCAATTTGGACATTGATCAAACATTAATGTACTACCTATCACTATTTTATCAGGGGCATGATGTTGGAACCCTTATCCCTTGTGTACATTATACACTAGTGTATTATTCAAAAATCTTTTTGAGTAAATAAAACCCTACCTCAATGAGGAGAGAAAATTGGTACAAAGATACAATCTTTTAAAGTTTATATGTTGCATTCACCTTAAATTTATTAAGGAGTTTGAGAAGGAAATAGGTTCACTAGCATGGAGTTAACATTTTGCTATTTTTTACTAGATTATACAAATATTTTGTATTTTTTAAACTTATTTCAAGTTGAAACTAACTCATAATCAGAATTTTGTTGGAGAACATTTTTACTTGCAATTTGAATTGAGAATAATAGTTAGTCAAAATGTCTTTCAAAAGACAATTTTAGAGTTCAAAATTCCTAAAATTAAAAGTATAATTTACACGGAGATGAGTGCAACTATACTCCAATAACATATTTGGACGAGTCTTAGTAAAATTAATTCTCATTAAAATTGATTTAAGTTGAAATTGATTTCAAAGGGATGCTATTTGTATTTAAATGTTTTTATTATAAAACCAAGCTTATTATGAAATTTAAAACTCTGGATTTAACACAAAAGTTATCTAAAGTTGTTTTAACTCAGGTATAATTTTATACCCATTACTAATTATAAAATCTTCTCTAACCTAAAGTTAATCTGAAAATTAAAATCAATTTTAAACACTCAGTAATGTATTTCTTCCTACATTCTCAAATTTTAACATATACCCATTTTTATCTTTCAGATTTGACTCTTGGGAGACTAAAAAGAGGGTCCAACTTGATTTTTTCAACTTACACCCACTGTTTCACGAGCAGCATACCAGTGAGGATCAGTTTGAGATGTCAGAGGACATTAAACCGATCCGTCTAAAAGTCTAAGAACCCATGTGGAGGTTGGATTTTAGTCAGAGCTTATTTATTTATCTGTTTTTAGAAATACTTTTTTTTTTTTCTGTATTTTACAATTTGTTTATGCAGAAATAACATTAGAAGTTATATTCAAAATTTTAAAAAACAATTTTTATATACATAAAAATATTATATCTCTTAATTCCTGTGTTATCTTTCAAGATAAGTAAATAAAATAACAGAAGTAATAAAGAAATGAACTTCCATAATTTAGTCGTTGCTCACTCTTAAAGCCCAACTAAACCCATCAAATATGTTCGGTAACATTCTAAAAGTAACAAATAGGCAACTTCTTCCTGCACCTACTAAATTTGAACCTGTACACTATAAGTACATTTCGGAATGTCCAAATTTGATAAATTATTATAATATATGATACATTTCAGGATTTTGTTTGAGAAATTTTCATTTAACTATAAATTATTATAATATATGACATGTTTATTGACTTTTATGATAAACATCTTTAAAAATTATACCATTATCAACTGTGATACTATCTGAAAATTGATGATATAAAAAGTTTTAGATTAAACTCTCTAAAAAACAAATACATACTAAAGGTTATAGATATGTTCCACTTAGATTGGTGTTTTTGAAATAAACTCTCACTTCACTTTAAAGAAAAAAAGTGACACATCCAAACCATTATGAAATAATATACAAATATCACATCCATACGCATAACAAAGTTGTTCAGATAAATTTTTTAAAATTTATTTTCAATTTTTTCGCCCTGACGTAAACTCACTTTAAAAGAAAGTTTTTTTTGTTATTTTTTTGTGAATACAAGAAATCTGAATTGATTTAAGCATTACGCTAATCAAATAATTTTACCTTAACATCCAATATAGAGAAGAATATACTTTATTTTTCAATTTATAAAAGCGTAATTCTGTCAGGCATTTGTGGTCATGAATACCAAGAAAAAAATTCTATGCATTGTTTCATATGCATAATTTTTCCTACTTATCATTTTCCATTAATTCTACCTAATTATCATTTGACATTATATTTAAATTTGCATTTATATGAGGGTAAAGTAATTAAGCTGGTCCTGTAAAAGGAATGAAATTAATTTAGTTGATGTACAATGTTGCAAATTGTTTAAATTTGTGTTGAAGTTGTATACATACATTTAAAATATAATAATGACAACAAATTTTATGTATTTAATATAAAAAGAAAGAAATAATATTAGAACTTCTATGGAAAATTGAAAAAAAAAACAATTTTGATATACATAAAAATATTTTATTTCTTAATTCGCGTGTTATATCTCAAGATAATTAAATAAAAGAAGAACAGAAGTAATAAATAAAAGAACGAGCCAATATATTATTCGTGGCTCACTCTTAAAGCCCAACAAAGCCCATCAAATATGTTCGGCAACAATTCAAAAAGTGACTTCATCGGACTCAATAAAATTTTTGAAACACAATTCTTTGATAAAACAATTATCTGACAGAAAAAAAAAATTACAAGAATAGAATATTAAAGAAAGTACCAGATAATAACAATTAAACTCTATAAAAAAGTTTATATTAAAGGTCAATAGGTATGTTCCACTTAGATTGGTGCTTTTGAAGTAAACTCTCACTTCACTTTAAAGAAATAAGAGATACATCCAAACAGTTATGAAATAATCAACAAATATAAAATTAATATGCATAACGAAGTTAAGATGAATTTGTTTAAAATTTATTTTCAACTTTTTCATTAAAGTTATTTTTTTCGCCTGATGTAAACTCAATTTAAATGAATTAAATCAGTTGCACTTGAAAATAAAACTAAAGTAGAGTATGTTAGAACTTAAAACATTGACGTTCACTGCAGGATACAAAACCATGTGGGCTATGCAGTATGTACCGATCATTCGATCCAGACCTACATTGTTTGCAGTGATTGACAAGAAAGGACATCTACAACAAAAGATTAAGAAATTTAATTCTACACCACTAAAATACTCTAATCAGTTTACTCATTTAACTAAAATATCAGTAAAAATTGACTAGAAGATATCAATGAAACACATGGGCTAAAATGTGAGTAAAAATTGATCCAGAATTTCCTCACCCTTGACAAGTTCCAAAATTGACAGTGTAGCAGCCCTAAGTAGAATGTGTCTTTGAAGATTGACTCAATGAACCTTCTTTTGCCCCAAATGCTGCTTCACCTTTCTTCAACCAGTTCACATACTGTTCTTGCTCTCTTTTGTGTAGGTATTGCAGAAGGAAATTGGTCAGGCCTACACCAATGCCCTTGGCTATCAGGTATTCCTTGAGTGCATGTTGCAATTCATTATCCAATGAGCTTCACATGGATGTAGACAAGACAATGAACAAGTATTAGTAAAAAAAAAGACCTATATAATATAATTTATGAATGGTTCACTATAATTTGAAATGATGATGCTTATTAAAACCAGCTCAAGTGTATTGATTTGATGAAGTTGTAAAAGTAAAAAGGAAATGTATATCTGCTGATCTAACCCACTCAGTTTCCTAAACAACATGAAAAATAAGTTCTTTATTTTAGCACATAGTTTAAATTCTCACAGCCTAAGCTATATCAAACTATACTGGCCTAACCAGTCCAGTACAGAATATGAGTAACCAAAAAGCATGCAGTAACAGTTAAATTGCTTCAAAATGTTGAAATCTTACAATTTTTCTTCTTCTTCAAATCCTACTTGAATAAAAAACAACATTTGAATGGCTTGCTTAGTTGCTTCAAATTTTCCAGCAACAATTAGAGTAAAAAACTGTAATCCAGTGCAAAAATTTTCTCATATCTAATCAAAGGGACAATTGCTTGCAGCATTCGATCTAGCAATAAAAGCCATATATGAATTGGGATGTGAACACTCAAGGTCCATAAAGGATTGATGCTTAAATAGATAGTCAGCTGGAGAGATCTTGCTTAAATAAAAGGATAGTTAGGCAGAAGTCCTGGGAGATAAGTATGCATTTGGAAATCCATTCCTTTAGTTGTAACACCATTCTAACACTGAGATTGCTTTTACGTCTGTGCATTGGAGTGTGTAAATTCCCCATTCAACGCTAATTAAACAGGTTCACAAACACACCTTTTATCAGTAGAACTTGAACAAGTATTAGGAGATTTATGACATTTTCACACACCCTACTCATTCAACTAGGCTAGCCCTCTTTGACATTAAGGTACAGTAATTACTCTGTATAAATATTTAATACTACCTATAAATTATCATATTTAGTCTTAAATAAGGTCATTTATTATCTATTATAGGATTAGCTGTTGCATAAGACATGCTTATCAAACAGGAGTATATGTGAAAAAAAATATAATTAGTGAACCTTAGAATTTGTAAAACATCATTAGTCTTGGAACAAGAAGAAATAAAGAAGCTAAAACACCAATAGTTTAGAAACGGAGGGAGTAAGAAGCAGCTAAAACATCTCTAGTATTAAAAAAAATGTTACATGAGCATACAATGAGCAGTGAAGGGAAGATGGGAAATGTTGAAATAATCATTGAAATTCTGAACACACCAAATGATCAAAGCCAAGCAAGTCAAATGTGTAAAATGGGTGGGCACTTAGGTTATAGAGCTATAATCTACAACATAAACCCTATCTCTGTTCACTGAAACAGATCAGGCAGCAGCCCAACACACTCACTGTGTCAACATTGTAAACTCAATACAAATAAATTTTCACTCAAACTTTGTAAAAGCAACAAGAACATAGCATACATTACAAGGAATAAGGAATATGGGGCTAGTATTATCTTACCTGAATAATGGGCCTCTATAAATGGAAGGACTAAGACATGTAGGTGATCTGAGATAATACGCATTGTAGATGTCAAAATCAGAGCCCTTCTCAGCCTCTTCACGAACTTGACAGTCAAATTGCACGATAGAACTCAGTGCAGGCTTTTTCACACAAACTTTCATAAAAGCATCCCTTGGAAAAACAAGGTCTTGGTCATAGTTAGGAGGACCCAGAATAGCAGAAATTGCAACTTCCTCACCCGAATCAAATTTTCTCCGCAAAACCACGTCTTTTGAAGTGGGTGAGTTCGAGTCCACCATAAAGTCCCCTAAGGAACCACTTTGAGCATTCTGCACACATGAAAATGCACTTGTAACTCAAAAAAGACCCCTTTCTTCAAACTGTAATGTCTGTGGAAACTCAAGATATTGTGTGTAATCAAGTGAAAAGCGCATTTCAATACAAAGGAACAAATAATGAAAGCGCGTGCAAATTAAGTAGTGGAAGTGTCGGGAGAACCTGAAAGTGATTGGAAGAGAGCTCGAATTGAATCTCGGATTTGAAGCACTTGAGTAATTCTTGATCTTGAAGATATTTTGGTTGGTTTGTACAGAGATGTCGAAGATGATGATGTGTGAGACGCTTATTGATATTGAGCTCCCGAATCCTTGCCAAAAACACCATATTACGGTTCATCTTTTTCCCAACAAACTCTGATATTCGGAGGCTCTATCTCCGTTGATGTTTCAAATGCTTTTTGGTTTCTCAAATGTACATGTTTCTTTCAACTTTAAAACCCGGTTAAGATTATGGTTTCTCCTTAATCTTATTCAGGAAAAATATATTTAAAAATCCAGAAAAATACAGGTTTAATAATAATATTATGTGATAGAAAAAATTAAGAAAAAAATAAAAGATATTAATAGAATTTTGTAATTAAAAATTTTAAAAATATTACCGCGTTTTTATTTATAATTTTTTCTAAAATTATTTTATTCTTATTGAATTTTGATTCTAACTTATTTAGTTAAAAACGTGGATCATTACTATTTATTTCAACATATATGTTAGTAATGATTAGCGTACATGATTATTGCTTTTAATGATCATTCCAAACTTACATTACTAGTGTTATTTTTTGTCTAGTAATAATTTTACATCATATAATAATAATAATAATAATAATAATAATAATAATAATAATAATAATAGTTAAATAAAAGTTAATAAATAATAGGTAATAGATATTTAGTGGTGATTTAATGTTTTTTGCGTTGATAGATTTTAATATTTCCTTCTGCAGAGGAGTCCAATTTAGTTGTTCTTTTAAACTTCTAAAGGCGGTTATAAGTAGTTAGATTGCTGAAAAAAAATTTGCATTTGGTCATGTGATTGGCATTGCCATTAACGTGCAAGACCAGACAATTTGTCTGTATAAGGAGCAAATTTCTTCAGAAGGATGAAATATTTTGCACTTTGTTATTTTGTACTTTATTTAAATTTAAACATTTTTTTCTTCAATTCTCTTTACTTTTTTTCCTAACAAACGGAGCAGAGTCTCCATAAAAATATATTAAAAAGAAGATATAATATTTATTATTAAATAATATTCTTTATTAAAATTAAAATTTAGTAACTTTCCTCTCATGTATTTATTAATGTTTTAATCTTATTTCATATATTTCTTTTGTTAATTAGATTTGATTTTCACAAATACAGGATTATGTTAGATCATTCGGATGATTACTAAAAAATTAAAAATTAATAAAATATTAATATAAGATTTTTCTAATAATATTGTCAAATATATCATGATATATCTAAAATTTTTCATGGTTATTAAGACCAATAATTAATTTCTTAAATATATGATTCTCCCATAATCATTAAACGGAGACATATTTTACTCATAACAAGACTTTCCTTGGATCTCTAGTGGACAAATAGTTCATAACATTATTTTATTTAAGTGGTTGTATAAACAATTAATGTGTTACATCCTAATAAGTTGTTTGTTGTTTTTTATTCTTTTAATAAAAGTTATTGACTTAATAAATATATACAAATAAAACATCATATTTGTATATGAGGTGTGAAAAAATATAACAAATACTTACCTTATTCTCTTTTTATTCTTTCTCCTTATTTTTTTTTTTCTTGCACACTATAATCTTTTTGATTGAATAAAATCCACCCTAGAATTCTCCTTTGTGTTTATGTTTTTTGGTGGATCTTTAGAGAGACCCTAGAACCGCTTTGTTCTTATCATGACATTGTTAAGTTTTTAATATCAATTGCATCTCCAACTGACATGGCTTTAAGGATTGCATGCCAGTTGTGTATTTAACAAACTTGAAAAATCTCCTTAACCTCTTACTTTCTCTCTCAATCTGCCATTATTCTCTCTTACTCTCCTTGCATTACTTTCGTTCGCTCCCCTGTCACACCGTTCTCACCTCCACGTTGTTTGTCTTATGTTCTCGCCTGGGTTTTTCCGTTTGCTTTGGCGTTGTTTCTCCTCCCCAGTTCTTGGTTTTTGTTTGCGTTTCTTATCGCAGGTTTAACTCTTCTCACTTGGGATTTTTCTGTGGATTTCTCGCTGTTCATGCTCTTTGCTTCCAAATTATGTTTCATCAGGTTAGCCTTCTGATGCGTAAGAAAACTGCAAAGTTTCTGCATTCATGAAGACTTTATGTACTCCTATTTCCTACTATTCTAGTTAGAAATTGTAGTTCAAGCATTAACATTTATCGAACGTTTCTTCTTCTTAATCTTCAATTTGTTATTGAAGTAGTATTTTTTTTAATATAATCTTAACTTTGGGTCTGTTTATGATTTTTCTCATTAATTGTTTAAATTATGCATCATACTTATTTTTTTACTATTATTATAGGTGGATCTGTCTGACCTTGAAACCGAGCTTAGGTTGCTCCACATTTTATACCACAAAATTTTCAGGTATTGCCCAACGTCTATTTTAACTTCTTTTGGATTTATTACTTTTAGTAATTATTTTTCTAACCAAATTATTGGGGAATCAAAATTCAATATACTAAATTTAGCTTGGGAAGATTTTGTTACTGTAATTGCAACGAGGACATTAGTCATCATATTCTAGTGATATATGCTCGTTATAGTTTGAGTGAGAGGAAGTTAGTTAGCTTAGAGGATTTAGTGGAGTTTGCCATCAGACAAATGTTTGTATCCTGTCTTAGGATGGATGTTGGGTTACCCATGGGCTAATATTGGATCACCCCATTGAATAGCTACCATGTTTGAGAAGTTCAGTACTCGGCGTGAGAGGGGTGTGTTGGAAAGCCAATATTGGACGACCATCTATTATTAGGACCAATATTGGACCACCCGTTGAATAGTTTCCACGCTTGAGAAGTCTAGTTGTCGACATTCTTCATCTAATGATTCCCACGTGAGAAGACTTTTCTCCTTTTATTTTTATTGGAGTTCCATCATCTCCTAAACTTTGGATAATTAACTCTTGTATGCCCAGACTTTTTACATTCATAGCAGATGATTTCTGATCTCTCCTGCTTTTGGATTTATTTTCTGGGAGCCCTTTCTCATTCTTTCTGAAGAGGTGGTTCCCTTTACTCTTATTCATCGCCATTTTTTAAAATCTTTTTTTTTTCATTAAGGAGACTTCGGACAAATCATTTGAACTCTCTGAAGAAATTTTCTCAGCTTTTTCCTTGAAGGTCTTAACCTTCTTCTTTTCATTTTTGGAGTCTTATTACTTTGAGGACTCTATTTCAGCTTGCAGAGTAATAGGCTTTTACACTTTTATCTTGTCCCTCTAACATATGTGTACTTCTTAGACTCTTAGAGCTTTAATAAGCTTATCAAGAGTCAAGGTTTTCATGTCCCTTCCAACTAAAATGGAAGTGGACATGCTTCTCATGCAATTTGGAGACTATCCAGAAGTTTCATATTATTTTGGACCTTTGTGAACATAGTCCCAAGTGCTATCAACTTGTTTAGAATAGTTTAGAACCTTTGAAACATGTTGTTAATAGATTTATCTTTTTTTATTGAGAACTTCTCATATTCTCTCTGAAGAGCAATTGTCTTCCTAAGTCTGACATCCTCTGTCCCTTCATGAGAAATTTTAAGAGCATCCTAGAGCTCTTTGACAATTTTATAAGAGCAAAACCTATTATATTCTATCCTTAACAGAGAACAAGTGTTATATGAGCCTTGTTTTTTAACTTCAAGATGAAGTATTTTTTATTTCCTCACTTAGTCTCTAGCTTTGTGAGTAATATATCTCTTTCAACGGTGATTCTCCAAAGTTTATATTGAGTTTACTTGATGTACATATCCATCTTGTTAGTCCAATAAGGGTAGTCATCATCATAGAAAGTTGGAGACTTATTCGTTGAGGAGCCCTTTGTGATAAACATGATTGCCATCCCAAATTTTTTCCACTAAAATCAGTTATGTGCTCAATCCTTACCTTGTGTTTGGATGGAAAATTTGAAAATTTCTAAGAAATTTAAATACCCAGCATTTTAATTTCCTTGATTTAAATTTCTTTCAATTTGTATCCATTTTGTTTGGATGAATCAATTCAATTTCTTGTATTTTAATTTCTTTGTTTGGATAAAGTAATTCAATTTCCAAGAAATTCAAATTTTCATTTTTAAATATTTATTTAAAAATTAAATTTTTAATATTGAATAAAAATAAACATTAATCATTTTTAAATACTTATATATTCAAAATAATTTCAATGCTACATGATGAATTCTAATGTTACAAAATATTTAATAGTTAATTTTTTGATATTGAATAATTAAAAACATAATAAATAACTAATTGTAATTAAATTAAAAATTTTGAATTGCATAGTCTCGCAGTAATTTTAAAAATTATTCGAAATAAAGGAGTTGCGAGAGAAGTGAGAGAGAAGTTGCGCTGCGAAGGAGTTGCAAGAGAAGTGAGAAGGATAAAAAGAAATTGAAATGCATCAAATTTAGGTAAAATTTTAAATTCGTCAATTTTACTGAATTGAAATTCCTTCTCAAAATGACATCATTTTAAATTCTATAAAATTTTTTATCCAAAGTCCATTGATTTGATAGTAATTCAATTTCACAGAATAAATGAATTGCTCTAAAAGATTGTCTTATCCAAACATACTTTTAGAAGTTGAGTTCTAATACCAAACTATAAAGATGAAAATACAAGAAAATGCTTGAATTAAGGTTTCATCTAAAAAATTCATACAAGTTTTCATAGACTTTATAAAATATTTTAAAACAAAAGCTTTATATAAAAATGTATCCCTAGTTAGTAAATAAAAGCAAAAAATAATAAGGAACACATGGTACTTTTAAAGTAGTTTGTCTTATCAAGACTACGTTTAATTTCTTAGCAACTACTAAGATTTCACTAACTCATAGTAATTATAAGTATTATTTGACTCAACCACTTGTAGTTACCCCAAGTATTATTTGGTTACAGCCTTTTCAGGCTAACCCAAGTATTGTTTGAATCTAGTTTCTTCAGGCTATCAATTTCAAGTATTCTTTTGACCCAACATCTCTAGGCTAACAATGCTAAGTGTTGTTTATTCTTTGGATCTAACATCTAAGATTTTTTAGACACAAGTTGCCTTTTTCTTGCCTTGCGACAACGACAAGGTGACAACCTCTATGTAGAGGTGGCACCACCCAGGGAAACACCCTTAGCAATCAATGGAGAGTCGCTTTTGGTGTGATCAGGAGAGATATCTCCTCCTATTAGGGAGACTTCCCTCTCCGTTAGAGGATTACCCCATCAGAATTGTCAGAATCAAAAGGAGAAGAGGATGAAGCCATAGAAGACATATCTCTTAGGATTGATGAAGAAAAGAGTGGAAAAACGAACAGAGACCACTGCAAAGGAAGAAGCTATGGCACAGAAAAGGCAAGAAGAAGCAAAACTTGGAGCTATGTAAAAGTGGGAAACCGAGGAAGAAAGGGGCATTTATAAATCCTTGAGTCGGGGGGAAAACAAAGAGATGTTTAAAATGACATTGCCTCGGGGGTTTCGTGCCAAGGGTTATGACGTTTCGCATCCACACACATTATGAGGTACTCCATGATTACTCTACAATAAACTGCACTAAAAGTGGTAACCCCCATTAAATGTTGTATCGTTATAGAACCCTGCATTTAAAACACATTACCTCTATCAAATGAAAATGGATCACCACAAGTCTAACTCAGTGTGGAGCAAGGTAGAGAACAACTCGACCACATTCCCCTGCATGCTGGCACTTTGAAAGCTCGGAGTTCATCACAAATCCATTACTTCGAACTTAGGGGGCTTATGTACTATGTCAGCATGACGTGACATCCATGTCACATCATCATTAGATCTCTCTTACATTTTTTCGAGGTGATGTGGCATCCAAGTCACATCCTTATTTAATGTTATGTCAAGTGGTCACTTATGAAAGCCTACACTAAGTCTTATGGACGTATAAACACCCCATACACGTGTTCACAAACCCTGCAAATAATACCAACTCTCCTAGACTATCATTGCCTAGTAAGGTTAGCCGAGTTGGTCAGCGTGCCACACGCCTCTAACCATGACCGAATATGCCAGCCCAACACTTATCCCAAGACACCTTGAGTCTTTCATTTGGTCAACTAAATAATGTATAAATATCGCATGATCCCTTAGAAAGTATCTCTGGACTCTCATCTTTACTCTTAAACTCTTATTCTTTCATATTGCCCAATCGTACACCCAAACACTTATTGACTTAAGCGTCGGAGGGTGTTTTACAGGTATACCACACCTCGTTAATGAAAATCGTGTTATGTATTGTGTTAATTCAAAGTCCTACGTCGGTGAGCATTAAAAGAAGAGATGAGTGAAAAACCTATATAAGGTAGAGTGATAGATTTTATTCACTTGCATCACATCCTTAAATATTATAAAGGAGTGTATTAGGTTTTAGGTAATGTGTGTCAAAATTATGTGGGAGGGTTTATAATTTTGTCGTGAAAAAAATACATGTCGGATGGTTTATAATTTTGCCATGAAAAAATTATACGTGGGATGCTTTGTAATTTTTTCGTACAAAAATTACATGTGGGATGATTTGTAATTTTTCCGTGCAAAAATTACATGTGAGGAGGGTTTGTAATTTTTCCATTCAAAAATTACAAGTAATGAATTTTATCCGAATGGGATTGTGGACTAGGTCTTGAGACATCGAGCCACGTTAATCTTTTGGTGTGCTCTTTCTTTCTCTCCCATACTTGTTTCAGGAGGTTGAGTTCCCAACAGTGGTATCAAAGCTGATGGTTCGACTTGGCGAGAGATGGATCCATGGAAGTTAGGTAGAACTTGACGTGAGATAGATCCATGAATGTCAGGTGGACCTATTTTGAGATGATTCCCTTTGTTGAAAGTCTTCCACTACAGGGGAGAAAGTATAGTGATACTTTGTTTGAGGGGAGGATTGTTGAGATACAATCAAAGTCCCGTATCAGAGGAACAATGTAGAACTTGAAGGAGAAGAAGAATTCTGTCAATTATAATATTTTGCTACAAGGGAGGATTACTCTCGAAGTCAAAAGATTTTCCTGCAAGGGAAGATCGCTCCAAAATAGTTTTGCTAGTCAGAAGATTTTGATGTAAAGAAGGATCGCTGTTGAAGTGTACGACTTTAAATTAAGGAGAGATTTGTTATGTATTGTGTTAATTCAAAGTCCCACATCGGTGAACATTAAAAGAAGAGACGAGTGAAAAACATATATAAGGTAGAGTGATAGGTTTTATTCACTTGCACCACATCATTAAATCTAACAAACAAATGAGTATATTAGGTTTTAGGTAGTGTGTATCAAAATTACATGGAAGAGTTTATAATTTTGTCATGAAATAATTATATGTGGGATGATTTATAATTTTTCCATGAAAAAAATTATACGTGGGATGATTTATAATTTTTCCAAGCGAAAATTACATATGAGATGATTTGTAATTTTTCCGTGCAATTTCCGTGCAAAAATTACACGTGAGAAGAGTTTATAATTTTTTTATTAAAAAATTACAAGTAATGAATTTTATCTGAGTAAGATCGTAAACTAGGTTTTGAAGTACCGAACCATGTTAATATTTTTGTGTGCTCTTTCTTTCATTCCTATACTTATTTCGGGAGACGAGTTTCCAACAAATCAAAAACAAGTTCTACCGGAACAATCCGAACTCGACTACTAGAACCGAAGTTCACCACTCGCCCGTGACCATGTCATCACCCACACCTTAGATCTTGGTAAAAACACAAATAAAATGTAAAATTAAGGATAATCTCTAAAATTAAGATATATTCATCCTATTATGATTTTCATGACATAAAATACGTTCTTAAAAATTTTTCTTTGAATTCGCATTATTAATTATATAATTCTTATACAAATAAGTTCATACTTAAAGGAAAGATATAAATTAATTCAAAATAAAAATATAAGATTTAATCATAACAATATCCGTGAGTCACAATATATATATATATATATATATATATATATATATATATATATATATATATATATATTAGTTTACTTTTTTAACTTTGTGACTCTTTATCACTTTAGTAAATATTGAGAATATTCTTATATTATAATTTTAGAATTTATTTGATATGCATTGACCTAATAAAAACACGAGTAGTTGTACTAAATAATGTTTTTTCATCAGTATTTACAGTGTTTTTTTCTAAACAAAAAAATTAAGAAGAAAAAAATAGAATATAATATTTTAAAGTTAAAATTTTTTAAAAAATTCTACCTATTTTAGAAAAGTTAAGAGTTATTAAAAATATAATTTTAATTCTTGAAAATATAAAATTTATTTAATTTTTTATTTTCTTCTCTAAATTCTTTTACTTTGTGTTTGGATGGAGAATTTAAAAAGTTCTAAGAAATTTAAATACATAATATTTTAATAGCCTTGATTTAAATTCCTTTTATTTTGTAAACATTTTGTTTGAATGAAACAATTCAATTTTTTGTATTTTAGTTTTCTTGTTTGGATAAAATAATTCAATTTCTAAAACATTTAAATTTTCATTTTCAAATATTTATTTAAAAATTAAATTTTTAATATTGAATAAAAAGAAATATTAATCATTAAAATATGAGCTGTGATTGTGCATGATCATCCGTCAGAGGGAAGGAGAAAAAGTCAAATTTTAAATTTAATTTTAAATTCTATCTTATATCATTGAAATTGAAATTCTTTTTTGAAAACTACAACAATTTCATTTTTTCCTAAATACTTTATCTAAACAAGTCAATTAATTAACTCCATCTCACATAAATGAATTATTATGTGAAATTCACTTATCCAAACATATTCTTCACCCTTCCCTCAATCTTAGAACTCAAGCAAGTAATATATTTAAAAAATGCTATGCTAACAACTGGGAAATGCTATGTTACACAACCCCGAATCCCATTTCTCTCAAACTCTCTGGAAGTTTCTTCCCTCTGCAAGTCTTTTTCCTCACAACTTTCATCCTCTTAAAATCGCTCAATCCCTCTCTTGTAAGTGAATCAAAACGTGCACTAAGCTCTAATCACGATGGAAACTCAACGACGTTCTCAATCTCTCAACGACGTTAGTCTCTCAACGACGTGCCTATTCCAAGTTCTCTACCAAGGAACACTGTCAAACACTCAATATTCGATTTCATGTTGGTTCTTTGTTCCCTAATCATGTTCTTAGTTAACTACTGGAGATTTTGTTTTCGTTTTAGTATTGGTGAATGATTTTGTTTTCTTTCTGTAAACAAAAATGGGTTTCCCCAAAAATGGCTTTCTATAAAAAAAAATGGGTTTCCCCAAAGATTTGTTTGAACGAAAGCCCTTTCCTCTCTCAAGCTTTGTTTCTTTGTCAATCTCTCACGATTCAGTAATGGGAAAGCAATTTTGGTGCGGAACTAAATTGTTTTAAAAGAAAAATTGTTTGGGTACAGAGGGATTTGGATGTTTTGATTTATAATAATTTGATTGATTGTGTTACCAATGTTAGGAAATGATGATATTATTTGCTTTTAGAGTTCCGACTAAGCAGAGATTTTCCTTGAACAACTTGCACATGTTGGTACAACTGCAGGGGATAGATTGAATACAAAAAGAGGGTAAGTATGTTTTTTCACAGCTAAGTGGTGGTTCTTATATTTCCTTTTTGTAACATTTCAGTTATGTTTTTTTACCCTTTTAAGTTGCTATTTGATGTCTACCAAAATGAATTTGATAGTATATTTCTTTTTATTCGGTTGACATATTATTCCATAAAGCATGGTCTATTTTCTTCCTATCATTCAATGCCAAAAAGTATTGGACATTGCCTGCACTGACAGGATACACATTTTCGACTGTTGATTTTAATTGATTATGGATGTAATTCTTGAAAACTGGACATTTTGTCTATCGTCTAGAGATCTTATGGACGAGTTTGTTTCATTATGAAAATAAATATCACCGGTTTGCCTTTTAAGGATAAAGAAACTGTGGCTTAAAATAATATTTAAAGAAATAAATTTGAATAAACAGTTTGGCCAATTGCTTTATTTATGCTAAATTGAAATCTATTCATATTCTTTTATGGGTTTTCTAAATGCTATCCTCTTATAGTGGTCCATGCTGTGATCTTGGTGAACTCATTCTTCTTGTAAATGAACCAGGAAGCAGTATTATGCCTGTATGATCCTTGTACTGACTGAATTTATATTTATTACTCAAACGACGAGTTTTCATGTTTTTTGTAGTTCATTAGTTTATTTGCTTTACTATTGGAATTTTACTCTGAACCACAACCTTTTTCTGTTATCAGACTTGAATCCCTTATGGATGGCAGCTAGAGCAGTCTTGGCAGGAAATTTCTTCCACTCGGGTTATCGTGAAGTGGATTTGGCAAGTGATGAAATCTTGCTGTCAATATTCCTGCCTTGGAATAAGACTTTTGAGTTTGTGAAAGAATAAATAAACAGTCTCATAGAAGGGAAGATGATATTGCAATTTTAAATGCAGGTTTTCGTGTTCATCCATTACTTGTTTTCTACACATACATTGCTTAATTAAGTATATTATGATTTGATTTAAAGTACTATAATTTTTTTAAAGTAAAAGTTTTACAATATGAACCAATTACATATCATCATTTGAATGACTTTTAAATAATTACTATAAAAATAAACAAACTTACCATAGAATGGTAATTATATAAAAATAAACAAACTTACCATAGAATGGTAATTAGACGATAATGCATAATATATTTTCTCTATTTTAATTATATATTTTATCTGTTTCTTGCTTAACTCAAATTCTGTTTTCTGAATTTGTTCAAATATATAACAAGAGATGAGCTTAGACTAGCCCTGACTAAATATCAAATGGGAGATGAAGCAGCTATAGATGAAGTCATTGATGATGTTGACACTGAAAATGTATGTTACATGGTTTATGTTATAATTATTTCTCAATTAAATGTTATGATTTCATAATTGTGCCATCAATGTGATTAGTGACTTATGGTTATGGGCTTAATTTCCATTTGCAGGATAGGAAAATTAATTACCAGGAGTTTGTAGCTATGATGAGAAAGGGGATCCTGGATATCAATGACAAAGAAAAATCACGATAATTATGTGGTGTGTTGGCTTGAAAACAAAGTGGATTATGGATTTTTCTTGTTGCTTTCTTCTAGGGATTGAATCACTCTTGTAATTATCAACGTATGTGCTTCATGTAAAATTTTATGCTATCCAAAAATCACAAACTTTGTATAGCTGTTTTAAATAAACTAGGATATGTGAAAAATAAATGCAAGTATAATTCCAAGACATTCTTACACTACAAATTTGATCGCTCGTTTGTTCATAGATAAGTTTATTTATTTATTGTCACAATTTGGTAAAAATTATTTAGATAAAAATTTTTGAAATCACAAATTTAAATAAATTCCATTTCTCATTTAATAATTCCATTTCTCATTTAATAATTCCATATCCATAACTAAAATGTAAATATTTGAAAGAGAACAGTAAAGAAAAAATGTTAACGCTCATCGTATTTAATAGACATCACTAAACCATAGTAGCTTATTTTCAAATTAAATTGTAGAATGTACGTAAAAGTGCTTACCTCATTTTATATGAGAAAAAATATAGTTATTGGGATATTTTTTAATGAATTGTGCTAAGGATGTAAGTCTGTAACACAGAGAGCTCCCAAATTCATTTTGTGAAGAACGTTGTGTACTTTTATGAAGAATGTTGTGTACTTTTATGAAGAATGTTATGTACTTTTATTAATACAAAAATAATTATGGGTAATCGATTAACACAGAGAGCCCCCAAATTCATTTTGTTAAGAACGTTGTGTACTTTTTGTGAAGAATGGTGATGTGAATCGAAAATCCTACTCTGTTATTTCGTGCAGATTTTTAGGTTACAATTAATTTGTTTTTAATAAGTCATTTAATGTGTCTCTATTAGGGTTTTTGTTACTCTATTATTTTATTATTTTTGTTTTCATTATTTTCATAAAGATTTATAGGCTAAGTTCAATGTATCTGCATTTGTAGACTAAGTTCAATGTATCTGCATTTTATTCATCCTATAAATAGATACTTTTTGTATTTCGAGGGAGAGTTCAATTTGAATAAAAAAATGAGTTTTTTTCTCTGTTACGAGAGTTTTTTTAGTTCTTGTGAGAAGAGCTAAATATGATCTTATCAATCTCTTAATTGTGTGACGATCTGAGTAATATGATTTTATCAATCTTTTGATTGTGTGGCGATCAAACCCATGACTTATCACTCACCTTCTCATCCCTTTCTTGAGTGTGGCGTCAATATCTTTTCCAAAAAAAAGTTGATAAAAAAAATATGAATAATCAAGACGGTCTCCTTCCGCGAACGTGTCAAATGGTGTGTACTTTTATGACGAGTGCTATGTATATTTGTGAAGAATGTTGTGTACTTTTAAGAATGTAAAAAAGTTATGGTAATCGATTACCCTGTGGTGGTAATCGATTAACACCGAAAGCCACTAAATGCTTGAGTGAAAAATGAATTAGGGTAATCGATTATCGTGTTATTCATAAACTACACAATATTCTTCATAAAAGTACACAACATTCTTGATACAAGAACACAACATTCTTCACAAAAGTACAATCTAAAGAACTTATTTTTTTTTTAAAAAAATTGGACTATAATTTCTTTTTTGTGAAAATTATTTAATGGCTTAAATAATTATTTTTTTGTTGCTAGCTTCAATTAATGTTAGAATTATTCATTTCTTATTAATTGTTAAGTCAAAATGATTTAGCATCTTAATTTTGATAATTACAAGACAGACGGAAACATCTACAAGACGCGGAGGAACAAACAAATCATTACTCGCATAAGATGAAAGATGTACCCTCAAAACATTAGAAGTTCCAGACGCAAAGTTCAAGTCGTGGTATCTCAAGCTTTTGCTATCAGATGAAAAACTTTGAAGATCAGACGGAAAGCGCGTCTCAACTTAAAGTCATATGCTCAAGAGTGAAGATTTGAAGACTAAGGTTGAAGACGAAGGATGAAGACAGACGAATGAATTCAACACTCAGCACATTATAATTATTCATTCGTCCACTCCTTTTTAAAGTTCAAGACTCTGAGTAACTCATGCATACATACTTATTCAACCGTTACTCAGAATGTTCTAAAGGTTGAAAGGGATTTCAAAATAAACCTCTGTAACATGAAAAATAGTTGTACGTTTTAGTGAAATCTCTGAGTGAATCAAGTCAAAGGCAGATCTCACGCTAACAACTGCTGATTTTCCATTAAATGTTCTGATTGCTCACTTTTCCAGATGTGAAAGTACCCAAGACAAGGACTAACGTTAACTTCTACAGTCTAACGGTTACTTCGCACAACCATCTATAAAAGGAGTTCATCTCTGCGAGTTCAAGTTGACGAACTACTCTGATCAAAGACATATTCATACTCGCTCAAGCTCTCAAGAAAACAAGTTTGCTCGCCACAAACTTAGAATATAATTCACTTTGTAAAATCCCTCTCTGCGTAGAGGATATTTTCTATTTTGAACTTATTGTAAACCACTGTTGTGGTGATATTGTAGCCTGAGGAGGCTAAGTGTTTAAAGAATACCTTGCATCAAGCCTTGTAGAGGTGGTAGTCCAAAGAATACCGTAAGTCTAGCCTGAGGAGACTGAAGTCCAAATAATACCTTTGTTAGCCTGAGGAGGCTAAATGTTGAAAGAATACCTTGGTTAGCCTGTGGAGGCTGTATTCAAAGAATACCTGGGTTTAGCCTGTGGAGGCTGGGGACAAAGAATATCACTTTAGCCTTGAGAAGGTGTGTTCAAAGAATATCTGTATTGTTAGCCAGGAGTGGCCGTGTTTAAAGAATACTCTTAGTGGAACCTCAGCAAGTTGCTGAGTAACTGGACGTAGTCTTTTATAAGAGGAACCAGTATAAAAATATTATTGCCTTGATTATTTTTAACTGCTTACTAATCGGGGATAATAACTTAAACAATAGATTCAATTAAAAGAAATCTTTGAAGAATAATCTTAAGTTTGCGTCTGATCCAAATTATTTTATACAGACGCAAAAAGGCATCGTCTACAAATTTTTAATTGAAAAACACAATTCAACCCCCTTCTTGTGTATTTGTATTTTACATTAATATTTTAGTTAATTGCAAGGTAAAATTTCATGTGATTTATAGTCTTTGGCCCATCCCAAAAGTACACAATATTCCTCATAAAAGTACACAATATTCTTTATAAAAGTATATAACTTTCCTTACAAAAGTATAAAATGCTTAAATTTGGATGTATAACATCAAGTTCGACAAACAAAAACCTCAAAGGAGTACCCTTTCATTTTAATAAATAGAAACACCATTTATATCTACACAACAATCATCAAAAAATAAATAAAAATCACTTCTATCTAATTTATTTTCATATAGACAACATATTTTTCTACTGTATTTCTTCCATATTTCTCATTTCTATTTCTTTCTACTCCATTTCACTTCTATTTCCATCTTTGTTTATTTCTCTCATTTCTACTTGTTTCCTTTGTACTTTTCACTAGTAATCCAAACAAAAATTTTCAATTTTATTTCCCACTAGTGTCAAAGATAAATCCACCACATTTGAGTTTCACATGCACATCAATTCGAGCATTAGCCTAGTCTCAAGTCTCAAGTATACCTACTTCATGGGAGACACGACACTTAGCTTCATGCAATTCCTGTAGCTAAACAAATAACTAGAGCCACAAAATTAAATGCCAACACAATAAATAATGACTTGTATGTATGCACTTGAAAAGTAGCGATCTCGAAGGACCAATTTCAAGTCAATGGCATGCTCATCCGTGACGTGAATAACTCAATATACAATAAATCAGTTGGTTCATCTTTACTTGAATAACTATGTTAAAACTATGAAACCAATTGGATAAAACATAAACAAACCATATAAAAAATTGCTTAAAATTCCCTTTAAATTAAGATTTGGTAGTTATTTTGCTTGAAAGTGAAGACTTCTCCTTGAGACTAGTATCTAACAAGTTTTCAGAGTTGCTTGGTTGACTCTCAACAGCCACGGGCCTCATCTAGACTTTAATGTGCCCCTCCCGGCTGGCAGTGAACACTGATTCTTGGGTAAATATTAATCCAGAGAGTGGTTTAGTATGCACACAGTGAGCGACCAATGGTGAGATTTTCGGAACATCCTGCATGCTCGGAGCAGGCTGCAAGGTACCCAATGGAACAACATTGTCCCAGTGCGATAACTGGCTTCCAGTACTGTAAGTTGGGGACCCACCAGGAGGCCGCCTCAAAGGCACTACAATCTCGTCCATTTCCTGGTCCCATAGAAGTAATTGTGTATCCTGTTTCACCAAAATTTCTTAGTTCCTAAATTCGACAAAAGAGGTTTTGAAAGCAAAACACATCCATAGATATAAAGATATAAAAACACATCCTGTTTCACCTATATTTTTTTTTTTAAAAAAGATATAAAAACACAAATATTCTCCAGAAGTTCCAATTGTAGAATTCAACATTTCATCAAAAAAATAATTATGCTTTTGATGTATTCATACTGCAGTCAATCAGGTGTTTAGTGTAACACCCTCAATTTCTACATCTAAATACTATAATTTCTCTATGGTAATTAAATATTCATTCGGTAAATAAACCAAATCTTATTTCATAGAGTAATAAAGTTTCTTCAACTACAATTGTAACTTTATCATAAAATAAAAGGTCTTAAACATTTAACATTCCTATAAAATAGAAATGTCTAAAAACACAAAAAGGAAAGTAATGACATCATAATGTCTTCACGAAGTCAGGTTCCCCTCTATCCTACAGCGTAGTGTCTCCAAGCAACTGCTCATCTGCTCGTCCGTTCGTAGGGTCATCACAGGTGTCAACCACAGACACAACCATAGGGTTAGCTCATAATTTAATGATAATAATAAAATCATAGGAACAATACACACAAACAACAGATATCAAGAAAACATGAAATTTCAATTAACAATTCAGCACAATTAACTATGCAACCCAATATGATGCATGCCACTCACATTTCACTCTTATGCCATGTGGTACCATCAAAACCATTGAGCGATGCTAGGAGTACATGTCACCTCTGACACTCTCACTAGAAATACTAGACGATTCATGATTAGGGCAACCAGTGTTGCAACAGGAGTCACTTCCACTCATGGTGATCGGCCATAGTGGAAGCTTTCCCCACCGCGAATACCCTCAAAGTCCTAGGCCATTACAACGACCCGTCAGGGACCAACTGTACTAGTTCCCTTCATCCTCACCTTTCGAAAACATTTTCACTTCGTTTAGCATTCACGATAATCTCTCATTCTTAAAACGCAATGTTTTAAAAGAATATTCCCCAGGGACAACCTCACCGCTCATTCTAACGGTAGGCATCCATCCCTCTCATAAAAAACATTTTTTTTTAAAACAGATTATCATGAACCTAAACTTCTCGTCAATGCAATATGACCCGCATAATTAGTCTCTTAATCCATATCAATCATTTCCCCATAACAGAATATTTTATTTAACAAAACATCAAGATCAACATACAATTAATTAAACATGAGTAACATCGTATAGCTAGAAGGACTAAGCACATATTAAATGACAGTTATCACAATCCAATTAACTTATAAACCCAAATAAATAGTCATTACAAGAGAATTACCAAACAAAAGACAAAACGATACAAGAAGGATGTAGATATTAAGAAACTAGTAAAATAGTAATTGACGAAAATAATTAAGCTCCTTAAAATTTTATTGGAAAATATAATACAATAACAAAAGGAATAATTACTAATTCAATAATAATCATCACAATATAATAATGAATCATAAACCAAATAAATAACCAATTAAGATGGACAAAATACGAGAAAGATATCAATAGAGTAATAAATATTAAAATCGAACTAAGCATCATAACCTAAAAAAACAAAAGAACAAATTCAAAAAAGGTAATCAGCAAGGATATTCACTAATATTCTAAGACTTTCTTTTTAAATATTCACCCCTTTATTTTTCGATAATTATTCTATAAATATTTTCTAAATATGCATAAGTACTCAAAATAATTATTTAAAAATTACTTGAATCCATTCATTGTCACCGTATCTTTTAAATAATGTACATATAAATAAAATATTACATTTTTAAAAACAACGTATATCTAAATATATTATTCAAGGCATAACATTAAATCAATATAAAAATAGGTTTTTATCTCTCAATTACGAATAGTGATAGGATCGCAACATATATTCATTTCAATATCACAAATAAAATAGTGATAACACCTAAACAATCCCAAATAATAATAATAATTCACAAAAGTGAGAAAGGAAGAATTAACATTCAGCCAAAGGATACCTATTCAGTCCAAATAAACAAAAGCAAGGAAAAGAGAAACATCTCATCATTATCATTTAATTTAGAACTACCTTAACCTGAATTCGAGACAACTCTATGTGAAGAAAAATTGATGTTGGTAGAGTTCCAATCTCCGCCCTCTCATTAGGAACTTCAATCTCCTTTTAGGGGGAAAGACAATACTAGAGTGTGAAAGAAAGAAAGGAAAGAGAGGAAGAATGAGGAATAATGTGTGATTAGAAAGTGCAGCATACTCGCCCTTTTATAGCTGCTCAACCATCCATGGACATTTATTACTCATTAAAATTATAATGTTACACAATCAATTTTCATTAATTTGAAGATAATTATTTCCTTAATTAGTGTAGATTCTGCTTTCTAACAGATTTGGTGGTGATTTGGGACAGATTTTGTGGTGATTTGATTGTATCACCTTAATTACTTATTTCCTATTTCCTTAATTAAGTTGTACCTAGTCTATAAATTGATATTGTATTCATTCCTTAAATAAGATACCTAAATAACATAAAATCTGTTCCTCAATATTATTAAATTGAGACATTATAATTTAATTATTATTATTATTAATAATAAAAAAATTGGGCTGTTACATTTAGTGAGAGAGGTTTAGTGAAAAAGACACAAATTAACCAATCACACTTTATTGACTATAAGTCCTGGATTAATATCAAGTGAGCCAACACAACAAAGTGACTCTAATAATTTCCTATGACCTTGACCTCAAGAAATTTTCAGACTTTTCTTCACAACTACTCAACCAGTCTTCTGCAGTTAAAATTGAAAACAGGCTAGTCATGAAATAAACATAACAAAACCCACAAATTTAGGTTCAGAATTCAAAAATCCACTGGAAATGGTTTTTTTTTTTAATGAAAAAAAAACTTACTAAACCAATCATGTACCTTCTTCAAACAAGTATAAATAGAAATTGATTTTCACACTTTAGATGAACTGAAAAATCCAAACAATGAGTGGTTAGTGTTAAAGCCTCTTTATTATTATAAACATGTATAAAAAAGTCAAGACATGTCAAAAAAACCACAACAAACATATCTCTGTATATAGAGGTTACTATCAGAAAATACCCCAACATGACGTAGCTGAATGATATCCCCAACTTAGTAAGAAGAGGAAGACTTTGTGTATTTCAAGAAAAAATGTTAACAGACATACTGGTTTGGTGATGCGTTTCATCAATTATTCTCAAGATGCAACAGTAATCTGCACAAGTTTTTATTCGAGATAAGCAATTGTGGCAGGTCAGAAATATTACAGGCTTATAAATCAAAGAGTGTCTCAACCTAAATTATTCATAACACAAACTTAGAAAATGAAATATTTGAATACTGTTTAGAAAATGAAAATGAAAATAGAAAGTAAATAAGACTGGCTTAGAACACACATTCACAGAAAAATCATCAATCTACTACCAAGGAAGTAAATGACAGCCGTAAGTCCGGCCTTTTATTCATCATGGCCAGTAAAACATGGGAAATATAAAACCATTGAGCACTAAATACAAAACTTTAGAAAGAGTTGAAATATTTAAATATTGTTTAAAACAATGAAAAAAGGAAGTAAATGACAGCAACTAAAAACACCCTTTCTTGTGAAAGTTGATGAATCTACTACTAATGATGTGATCAATTTACTAATGCAATTAACTAACACAAGTGTAAAATTTACATACTTTGGGTCAATTACAAGCTTTTGAACTTGCCTAATGGCTGAACTTGCTGCATAAAGAGACATCTTCCCAACCGGCATAGATGTCCAGTAAGTACACACCAAAGCTGGTCAAAAGGGTCGATTACTTCATTCAATTATTTTAGACCTTTCAGAACCTACATATTATATTTAACTCCCCTTTCATAACATGCTATAAAGTACATCCCAGAAAATAAAAAAAATCCAATAATGATAGCAAAACACTAAAATTCAATATAATTGATATATGATAAATTAACAGAACAAGGTTAACTATCAATTTGTCATTTGATTTCTAATTAGCGCAATAGGAAATGTGTAAATTAACTTGGATAGATATTCATAGATAGTAATGTCTTTTTTCACTTAAGCAGGAAAAATACATCAAAAATCAACAGTAGCATGGATCAATCAATGCCATAATGTTCTTCTATAAATCTCAGATCAAGTATAAAACAAACAATGAAGAAAATATTGTTTATTTCAAATGTACTCACCTGAATATTCCTTCCTTGGAAAGGGCAACCAGCAGGAACAAATATAGCGTCCCCCAAATTTTGTTCAAATGATCAAGGCTCCACTCCTGTTTAGGAACATACTAAGCACATTAAAAGGGAAGAAGAAAAATCCATTGACAACCGTAATCGATTACTTGCATCAGACTTTTGAAGATAACCCATTTTTCATGTAATTGACGTCTTATACAACAAATCCACTAAATTATATCCAGAACAAAAACAACAACTTCACAAAACAATTTGCAGAAAGAAAACATAAGCAAATCTCATACAATGCTTAGACACATGATTAGGGCACCAACGGACCATGAATACAACAACGAAATTGAATGCAAAACTAAAACAAAATGAACTCTTCAAAATTAATCCAACAATCACAACGAACAAACCTGAACGAAAGAGAAAGAAAGTGATGGGGAAGGGCTTCACTGAAAAACACATCAGGATTCTGAGACGGGGTTTGAGAGTTTGAGAGATTGAAAGAGAAAGGGTTTTTTCGTACAAAATCCACTGAGGGAGAAACGAAACTGAGAGAAAACGAATTTGTTGTGTGTGAGTGAGTAGCGATTGCATAGAAAAAGAAGAGAAAGTATTGATTTTGCACACAAAGAAGAAGAAGGAGAAGCGAATGTGGTTTCCCGGACTTGCCTTTGAATTTTTAACCCCAAAATTTTTACAAATTGGATATTAAGCAGCTGATTGTCAAAATCATCAATTCTGCCAATGAATCAGCTTCTGCTGACTCCTCTCCTCTCCAACAGAATTTAAATATGTTGGATCTGGAGCAACTGCAAAATCAACTGCAAAATCAACTGTCAAATAAACTTACGGGTCAAAAGTTCTTACTCGTCACATGTGGAATGAAGATCGAGTTAAATGGGTTGAGTTCAGGGATTTAATACAAGTAGGTACTCCAGGTAGTCAAATTTTAATGACCACGCGTGATCATTCAATTGCTTCCATGATGGGTACGGTTTTCTCTTACTGTTTAGAAGGCCTTTCACAGGAGGATTCTTTGTCTTTGTTTGTCAAATGGGCATTTAAAGAAGGACAAGAGGAAAAACATTCTCATTTGATAAGTATTGTCAGAGAAATTGTGAAAAAATGCGGAGGGGTTCCACTGGCAGTGAGAACATTAGGGAGTTTATTATTTTTAAAATTTGAAGCAAATGAGTGAGAATACGTGAGAGACAATGAAATGTGGAATTTGCAGCAGGTAAAAGGTTACATTTTACCTGCACTCAAATTGAGTTACGATCTCATGCCATCCTATTTGAAGCAATGTTTTGCATTGTTTATCTTTCTCCCAAAGGATTATCAATTTAATAGTCTTGACATAACTTCACTTTGGGGGCACTTGGATTCCTTGGGTCACCAAAAATGAATATGACACTGGATGATGTTGCCAATCAGTATTTGAATGAACTACTGTCCAGATCTTTTCTTCAAGACTTTGTCAACCTTGGTACTGTTTATGGATTCAAAATACATGATTTGGTACACGATCTTGCTCTATTTGTTGCAAAAGATGAGTGTCTAATTATAAATTTCCACCTCCAAAATATTCCTGAAAATATTCGGCATCTGTCTTTTGCTGAAAGCAATTTGCTTGACAAGTCATTCACCACAAAATCGGTAGCTGTGAGAACGATGCTGGTACCAGAGGCTACTGAAGGAGCCAGCAATGAAGCTTTTCTTAATATTTGGCTGTTAAAGTTCAAATACTTGCGATTTTTGGATCTAAGTTATTCAGCATACGAGACTTTGCCTCGTTCCATTAATAAGTTGAAACACTTAAGATATTTGAACATTATGTATAATCTCAAGATTAAGAGACTACCCGATTCTATATGCAAGCTTCAAAATCTGCAAGTTTTGTTACTTGAAGGATGCACTGAACTGGAAGCATTGCCCAAAGGGTTAGAAAAATTGATCAGTATCCGGCAATTGGGATAACCACAAAGGAATCTGTTTTGGCTTACAATGAGATTACCAATTTGAACTCTCTTAAAATTCTGTCTGTTGAGTGGTTCGTTAATCTGGATTCTATCTTGGGAACGGTGAAACTCCCTACTCTTAAAAGATTGGACATTGTAAACTGTCCGAATATAGTCTTTTCCACTTGACGTTAAGAGTTTCCCCGAATTAGAAACTTTGTTACTTAGAGACTGTCAAAATTTGAACTTGGAACACCATGAAGAACAAAACTCAACGTTCAAGCTAAAAACTGTTCATCTTTGGGATTTACCACAGATGGTGGCCTTGCCTCAATGGCTTAAAGAAGCTGCCAACTCCTTACACACCTTGCTCATTTCAAACTGCAACAATCTTGAAATGCTTCCGGAGTGGTTGTCAACTCTGACTAATCTGAAAAATCTTATTATAGAAGATTGTCCAAAGCTTATATCTCTCCCACATAACATCCATCACCTCATCTCACTTGAAAGCTTGTGGATTGAAGGCTGTCCTGAATTATGCAGAAAATGTCAGCCCCGTGTTGGAGAGTTTTGGCCCAAAATTGCACACATCAAAAGAGTTGAGATTGCAGAACCAGAGGAACGGGAGGATGAGGTAGAAGATTAAGAGAAAGAAGAACGAATTAATGACACAGATAAACATTGAAGCCCCTTGTTTTATTCATTTAAATTTGTTCATCTTTTGTAATTAATGGTTTTGTCCCTTGGATGGATTAGAGAGAGCAGCTTGCTGAAAGATGTGCTTAAAAGGAGCTGAATATCATGAACAATTTGTTGGTACCATGTTACAGGAATTAGAATAGCACTCTAATTGATTAATTTAGTGATCAATGATGTAAGGTTGTGGAGAAATTGGAAATCACTCAATTCAAGTGTTTACATTTTTAAGGTAATAAAAAGAAGAAAGGACTAGGTGCAAAATTTGTGAGGCCACATTGGAAGTAAAGCATGCACACAAAGGGATAGAAGTAATTGGAAAACACATGTAATCGTTACGCATTTTGCAGATAAGTTAGTTAGTCGGAGGTGGTCAGGCACGGAGCTGGAAACAAATCATAGGGCCAGTCATAATATTTCCTTGCTGAGTTTTAATAAGATTGCTTCGTTGTAACTTAAATTTAATAAATTTCTTTTTTTAATATAAAATACTACTTTATTTTAAAAAAATATAATAAATATTTCAAGGAGGTAAAAGAAATAAAGTACAAAAAATTATATGTTACAAGGTAATGCTTTAAGTATAGTGTTAAAATAAATACTAAAAATATTTAAAAAATTCTTTAAAACTTCTTTGCCAAATAATCAAAAAAGCGTTTTAGAAAGTTATAACTATATTTAGCAAAATAGCTTAAACGCTGGTCAAAAGTTGTTACTAAATGTTGAAAAAACTAGTTTATGGAGTTATAAATATTTGGCAAAGTAATACATTAAAGTTAGTTGACAGATATAAAATGAAAGGAATAAACACATTTACATGATATCTTTATATAATTTTTAATTTATACTTTGATAAAATATTGTTTTGAAATATTCATATTTTTTTTAAAATTATTATACTCTTGTATTTTTTTATTTATAAATAAATTATTTTAATTATATTATTTAGTTGATTTTTTTAATATTTTTTATTATATATACTCCTATAGTTTTTATTTATAGATCAATTTTTTTCATCTAAACAAAATTAAAAATTATTAAATATATTGTATAAATTTAGCTATTTATATCATCTAACTATTATCAGCTACTTTAACAAATCACTTTATTAAACACATACTTATAATTTAATAAGTTAATTTTTCAGCTTAAAATTAGTCTTCAAGCTAGTTTTTTCTAAATATCACCTAAATATTCTAGAAGTTATCTTTAATTTTTTTTTAAAAAAATCATATTTATTAAATATTATGGGACTTTCTTTTGTTATTTTACATAAACTATACCCGGTAGAATTGTTATTTATGTCTATTTTCTTAGGTGAAAATCTTGAAATAAATACTTGAAATAGAATATCGTGAAATGCTTCTGTCTCTCCGGGGTAACATAACATCCATCACCTCATGGCACTTAAACTTTTGAGGATTAGATATTGTAATGAATTATGTAGAAAATATCAACCCGTGTGGGAGAGTTTTGGCCCAAAATAGCACACATCCATTTGATAAATATTTAAATTTGATACAATGAAAGTTAAAATACAGAAAAAAAAAAAAACTTAATAAAGAGTACAACACTATTAGAAAATAATAAAGAAAAACATTACCTCATAATATATGATTATAAAAAATAATTACAATTTATCTTTTATAGGACAAAGTAATGATATGGTTAATAATTGTATTTTAATATCTATTTTCTTTTTATTTTAAAAATAGCCCATTAATTATTTTAAGTATCTTTCAACTTAAAAGAGATGTGTAAAATAAAAAAAATATAAAAATAAATGATAAATTTTTTTTAATTAAATTTAAGAATAAGAAAATTTTAGAAGTGAAAATTCAACTGTTAAGAAATTTTTTTTTTATGAAGAAAATAAATATGAATATTTTGCAAAACGGTTTTACACAGCTAATTATATATTAGATTTTGTTAGACTTTTAGTAATTTTATCATCAAGTCAACCATTCTACCGTGGATTAATTATATAAAATATTCGATACTGACCATTGACGACGCATGACTCTTTTCTTTCACTTTTTAAAAGAGTTTTATTTTTATTTGTCGATAAAAATATATTTGGAAGAATCAATAATTTTAATTGTTTAAAATTTTATTATACTCTTATAAATTTTATTTATGGATCAATTATTTAATTAATTTTTGGTAATTATTAATTGTTTTCGTATTATATTTTATTATTAATATTATGTTATATCTTAAGATATATTTAGCTAATTTTAACAAAATCCCACTTTTTTCATGTATAAAGTTGTATTTCATTTAATCGGTTTAATAGGAAAATTTAATATATATACCTTAAAAAATAGAATGAAAATATTAAATATAAAAATCTAGAAGCTAAAAACTAACCTTCAAGTAGTATCTAAAAAAAAAAAAAACACCAAAAGTTAGTGAAAATACTTCTTCAAATCTTGTTTATCAAGCTGTCAAACAAGCATTTTATATAACAAAATAATTTTAAAGCAACTTGAAATACCTTGTTAAACATAGCTTGTATGTAACTTTTTCTTTTCATTGAAGTGGATACTGTTGAAAAAGGTGAATACTTTATTAATTAGATTATAGATATTATCTGATTAGTCAAAATATGGAAAATATTATATAATTAAATAATTAAGATAAGATTTTATTTTTTTCTCATTTAATATTTATTTCTTTATTTAGTCTTTGATTTGTAATACTATAAATTCTGTATACAAGAAACAAGTAAATGAAAGAAATAGTGAATTATATTAGATTTTCAAGTTGGTATCAGAGAACGTATCCTAGATGTCGATGAAGATGTTGGGCCACCCGTCGTAGGGCCAATATTGAATTACCCGTTGAACATTGAGTCGTATTGAAGCACCCGTTTCCGTTTGAATAGTTTCTGTGCTCGAGAAGTCAAGTTCCTCGGCGTGGGAGGGACATGTTGAAAGTCTAATATTGGAGAGGTGTGAAGTCCCACATCACCTAGTGATGAGACCATTTCCATATATATAAGTGGGGGCAAACCTCACCTCACAAGCCGGTTTTGTGGGGTTGAGTTAGGCCCAACCCACAAATTTCTAGATGGTATCAGAGATCGGGTGGACCTATCTTGAGATGATTCTCTTTGTCAAAAGTCTTCTGCTACAGGGAGAGAGAAAGGGTTTGTAATTTTTTGCCAGAAAAATTACATATTGGAGGGTTTGTATTTTTTTCCATAAAAATTACATCATATTGGAGGGTTTGTAATTTTTGCCATAAAAATTACATCATGTTGAAGGGTTTGTAAGTTTTGCCATAAAAATTACACATTGAAGGGTTTGTAATTTTTGCCATAAAAATTACATATTGATGGGTTTGTAATTTTTTCCAGAAAAAATTACATGTGGAAGGTTTATAATTTTTTGCCAGAAAAATTATATGAAAGGAGGGTTTGTAATTTTTTTGTTCAAAAACTACAAGTAGTGAATTTTATCCCAATGGGATCGTGGACTAGGTCAATGAGGCTAGATTTAGCTTATGCTCTTAGTGTGGTGAGTCAGTTCATGCACAATCCTGGTGTACAACACATGGATGCGGTCATACGAACTTAAGATTGGGCAGGTGCTCTAAGATGATAGAAGATCAACTTCTGGATACTTTACATTTGTAGGAGGTAATCTTGTCACATGGAGAAGAAAGAAACAAAATGTTGTAATTGTTTTAGCGCTGAAGCTGAACTCAGAGGAATGGTTCTTGGACTCTGTGAAGGTATGTGTCTTAGACTACTTCTCCAGGACTTAGGGTATGTATATACACGTCCCATTGAATTGTATTGTGATAACAAAGCTGCGCGCGACATTGCTCACAACCCTATCCAACACAATCGTATGAAACATGTGAAAGTTGACAAATTTTTTATCAAGAAAAAACTTGATAAAAATATTCTAGAATTTCCAAATATTCGATCTGAAGATTAACTAGCCCAAGGCTGTTACAAGTTAGAGTTTTTGAGAAACTATTAGACAAGTTAGAAATGTATAACATCCATTTACCAACTTGAGGGAGAGTGTTGAAAAAAGAGAATACTTTATTAGTTAGTTAAATTATAAATATTATTGATTAGTTAAGATATAAAAAATATCGCATAATCAAGTATAGTTAAGATAAGATTTTATCTTTTCCTCATTTAATATTTATTTCTTTATTTAGTTCTTGATTTGTAATATTATAAATCCTATATACAAGAAACAAATGAATAAATGAAATAATAAATTATATTAATTTTTCACGTGATATAATACAATTATGTAAGTTTTTCAGAATACTTAAGTTATTTGTTTAGCAGAAACAAACAAGCTTAAAGACTAATTATACGTTGAAAAGCGACTGCTAGCTGAAAACTAAAAAAATTAACTTCCTAATGTTATAAATGTCGGGTAAAGTGAGTTATCAAAAGTCATTCTTGTAAAATGACATAAATAGATACATTTATATAATAACATGTTTTAATTTTGTCTTGTTCATTTAAAATTTGATCTACAAATAAAAATAAGAAGGGTACAATAAAAAATTTAAAATAATTTCAACTAAACAATATATTTAAGATAATTGATCTATAAATAAAAATTACAAGAGTACAATAATTTTTTTTTAAAAAAATGTAAACATGTCAACAAAATATTTTATCAACAAAAAACTGAAAATTTATATAAACATTTTACATAAACATATATGTTTCTTTCATTTTACATTTATTAACTACTTTAACATATTACTTGAGACTTAATAAACTAGTTTTTCAGCATGCCGCTAATAACTTCCGGCTAGCTGAAGCTAGTTTTGTTAAACACAAACATAACCTTTCTAAAAAGCTTATTTGATTATTTCGCAAACAACTTTTGAACTTCTTAGTATTTTCTAGTATTTTTGAACGTTAATTCAAGTAAAGTTTTTTAAAACATTACCTTCTAACTTATGACTTTATATACTTTATTCCTTTAGTATTCTTAAAATATTTATTATATTTCTATATTTATATTTTTTTAATAATAAAGTAGTATTTTATACCAAAATAAAAGATAATCTATTGAACTTAACTGAAAAATATAACAATTAGAACTAGGAAATGTTATTAAAATATTTTTTTTTTATAAATAAAAATTTCTGGAGTATTGGCTGTGTTAATTAATAGGAACAGTATGTTAGATAACATATCATTAATATTTAGTCCGTTTTTATTTTAATTATTGGTAAGTGGTGAAATCAGTTCTTATTTTATATTTTTGCTGTTCAGAAATTTCATTTTGAATTGTTATACTTGGGCTTGTTCTAACAAATTCATATTCATTTTATTTTTTATATATTCTCATTTCTTAATCTTTATGTTGAATTTTTGTAGGCTACTGGCACAATGCTATATTACAAATAGGAAGTGAATTACAAGTATGCTAACCTGATACTTTAAGTATATGTGTTTTACCTTACTATAGCCTCCTAATTGGATTTCGTTTTCATACATCAAGTTACTAAAGAATAATTTTTGTTAAATGTTATTTTGTGAAAAGTTATAAATTTTTTGTTAATTGTTAATCGCCCCTGTCACGTTGCAATTGTTGTTTATTGGCTCAGGGTAGACATTTCGAATTTGATCAGTATTTTAGTCCCTCGTGTGTTCCAAACTTGATTTGTTGAAGGTGGTGGAAACATGATGCAAACAGCAGGTCGAGCAAGCTTCAATCCTCATGTGCTTTGTGAATACTGGAGAAGTAGAATTCAAACAATGTTTATATTTAGATTTTAAGTTGGTCTAATCTATGTTAAGCCCATGTGTTAACAAGTATTGTATATGATCATATATTTTATTATTATTTTTAACTAATTTATATGAAAAGATGACTAAAATAGATCTCTTTTGCAATATTTTTACGGAAATAAGGCTTCCAGGAGGTGGCAGTTAGTAGTTAAAAATCGTCAAAAAAAAAAAATAAAATTGAAAAAGTTATTATTTTGTAGTACTTTAAACTAGCAGAAAATGAGATAGAAATGTGCTTCAGACTGTTATTTTAATGATATGATTGTGGTCTGAATGACTTCATCTGACATAGAAACTCAATGTATGGTTGATGTTTAATGATGTAGTTAATCTAGTCTCATGAACAATAAATTGTGCTTTTTGCTAAAAATGTGTTTGTGTGTTAGAAACTTACAACCCTCTGAGTTGGTCCCGATTGAATTAAACTGACTCAAATTAGTTAAGAATAGAATTAGACATTGTTTAAAATCTTAAGAATAGTCTTTTTAGCCAAGTATACATGACTCAAATACCCATTCTGAACCTAAGTGGATTTTCTTCGATAGTCTTTATAGTCTATGTACCCATTTTTTATGCACTAACCTCTTGATCCTACCAGCCTTAGTTCCTGCCCGTGTCATAGAGTTTACTCCTATGAAACAAAAGTAGTTGGCTTTTTGACCTATTTAGAAAAAATGGGTAATCAAAATATTAAAAAGGATGTAGTTCGCAACATAATATCAAAATGGGCCGGTCGCGATTCGTGGCGCGACCACTTAGTCGCCGAAAAAGCCGCGACCACGTGTGAGTGCGACACGTGGCAAAAACTCCGACGTGGAGTGCTGACATGGACAGTGGTCACGGGAAAATCCGCGACCACCTCTGGTGATGACACGTGGCAAGCCACATTGGAGTTGCACAGGGACAATGTGCCACGTGGCGTAGTCGTTGGATTTTTCGCGACCACACCACGTGTCACAATGTGGTGTTGTATAGCCACGAGGCGTGGTCGCTGGGTTTGTAGCGACCGCCTCTCGTGGCGCCACGTGTCAAGCGGAGAGTGGCGAGTTTAAGGATGATGTGACCTGGTCGCGATATTTCCAGCGACCAGGCTTGGATGACGTCATGTGGTCGCGAGATTTCCAGCGACCAGCCCTGGTCGCGGATTAATCCGCGACCACCTTTTGCCTTACCCCCGCAGCCCACTTCCGGGACCACTATAAAAGGAGGTGGAAGTTAAAAAATTTTACTTCCCTCCTTTACAGTGCTCTGGTCGATCTTGTTTTTTCACCATGACATCCTCGTCTTCTTCCTATGGATTAGTTATTGAGTGTGGTCCAGTTGAGGGAGATGTGTTGTGGCTTCAGAAAGCTTACATTTCCCAACATGTATGGAATAGTGGAGAATGTAGGCGGTTAGTACTACGAAGGAAACCGCCACTATATTTAGGACGACCCACCATACCAGATGCTATCGTGGACCTCCTTGAAGAAGTTGGTATAACCTACAAAAAAAAATGGAATAAGATTCTCGTACTAATGAAAATATAATTCAAGTTGTGTTTTAAAAATATGCATACCTAATTTAACCAACATGCTCTTTAGTTTCTGATTCTTGAATTTGTGATTAAAATTAGAAGCAATGTGTCTAATGCAATAAAAATGATATGCATGTGGCCGACTCCAACCATTTTGGTCATCATCTACGGCTGACTTTATGCTACGATGCCTGTCAGAAATGATCGAGATCCCTAGTTTGTCAGTCACGTGTTGACGTAACAGCCTTAAGAACCACGACCAAGTGATAGTTGTTTCCCCTTCAACAACAGCAAACGCAAGAGGTAGCACACTCCCATTTCCGTCTTGTGAAGTTGCTATTAATAAGGTTCCTCTATATCTCCCATACAGGTGAGTCCCATCCACTTGTATAATAGGCTTACAAAATTGAAATGCATCGGCACATTGCTTGTACATCAAAAACACACGCTCAAATTGTCTAAATTCATTACTAAGAGTGTTACCAACAAAAAAATCATCATCACAAATTTCATAATATGAACCTGGAGAGTGTCTTCTCATGTATTCAAGCTAGACAGGAAGTTCTGCATATGACTCATCCCAATCCCCATATATCATAGTCATTGCTTTTTGCTTTCCTAACCATGCCTTCCTGTAAGAAATTTTATAATTGAAAATGCTAGACACTCTCTCTTGAACAAGTGCAACTTTAATTGATGGATCTTCCCTGATCATACCTGTATACAATAAAATCAAATATTAGGAAAAAATAAGAGATCAACAATCATTCAACAACAAATATAATACATACAAAGTATGCATGTGCTGATCAAATTAGAATCAAGATTTACGTGATCTTGACTCAAACTAGCATTTAAACAAGTATGTGGTCCTCCCCATTGAACGACTTTCCATCTCTGTGTCCGTTTCGATAAACTGGCTCGCATATAAAAAGGACATCCAACATCAGGACATCTAACGACATACCTATGTGGTTTTGACTCAACGACTTTCGAAATTTGATGTACATTCATTATGTACAGTTTTAGAGCCTTTTGAACACTTTTTTTATCTTCAAATTCTAACCCCACAAATAATTCTTGACCTTCTTCCCAACTTGTAGGACCACTTACACCAAACAAATCTTCTTCATCAGGGTGATCCCAGTTTATTTGAGTATAGTGCGGTGTATTGTGCCAAAACGGTTGTTGCCTATCACCTACAATGTCATAATGATACAATTAAATACATTCTTTTAAAATAATTGAAACATATTCACAATTAATCTCACCTGTTACTATATCAGGTAATGCAATTGCTTGAACGTTCATACCTAAACTGTTAATATCAGCATTTAATTCATCATCATCTGATTCAGGTAAATCACCTTCAAAATCTTCACCATCAGTAGATGACTCCCCGAAAGAATCTGAGACGATATAAGTTTCATCTTCTTCACTTGAGTTTATTCCCATACCACCTTCATCGTACGCCCTACAAACATTTGACTCAAATGCACCACCTTCATTATACGATGACGCACTACCTGCATTAACTATTTCTACACATAATTCTATATGGCCTAACCCCGGTTGTTCAAAATTAGTCATCATAAGATTGACATCACTATCATCAACTAATTCAAATAATGCATATTTATTATATATAAAATATCTAGTTGTAATGCATCCTATTACTTCATTCTCATGTAATTTTAATCTTTGACGTAATATTTTTTTTAACCCAATAAAATTAATATTTCTTTCTATTTGTATAATCCTTCTAGATCCTTTAAATTTTACTCCTTCCTCAGTTTCTGTGACTCTTCCCTTAGCATATACAACAACTACTGTAGGCGCCATGCAAGTTCAATTTATCTACACAAAACAAAATAAATAAATTACAATTGGATATTATTATTTAAATAAAAAATTAAACGAAATAAACAAGCAAAACATTAGACATTAAAGAACGAAATTTATACCTGTTTGTGTGTAGAACTGCCAAGTTGTGAAGATTAGTTTGGTGGAGGGGGTATATATAATGTTTTGTGGTCGTAGGAGAAATAGCGGAAGGTTACGTGGTATCGAATAGTGGCACGGAAGAACACAGAAACTTGGTCACCACAACTGCCGCGACCAACGAACAGCCAACCAACTGCCAACACGTGGCGCAATCTAGGCTGGTCGCGGAAAGACCAGCGACCGCGCCACGTGATACAGCAACAAATCACATTGTGACACGTGGCATGGTCGCGAAAAATCCAGCGACTACGCCACGTGGCACATTGTCCCTGTGCAGCTCCAACATGGCTTGCCACGTGTCATCACCAGAGGTGGTTGCGGATTTGCCCGCGACCACTGTCCATGTCAGCACTCCACGTCAGAGTTTTTGCCACGTGTCGCACTCACAAGCAGTCGCGGCTTTTTTTGCGACTAAGTGGTCGCGCCACGAATCGCGACCGGCCCATTTTGGTATTATGTTGCGAACTACACCTTTTTTTTATTTTGATTACCCATTTTTTCTAAACAGGTCAAAAAGCCAAAGTAGTTGCATATGCCTCATCAAAAGTAGGGAGAGAGAACCAATTAGTTTAAGGGTCTAATAGAAAGTGATGCCAAGGAACCCGTAAGATCAGCCCAATAATTTAAAAGCGAAAAAGAAAAAAAAAATAATGGGTCTAATCCAATAATTTTCCTTCCTCTTAAACAAAATATATATAATAATAAATTCTGGAAAAAAAGAAAAATATATATAATAATAAAATCTGGAAAGTAAATTCATTGATTGGGAAAGAATAATATGTCTTTTTTTTTTAGATTAGGATTAATTATTTGTTTAATTTATAACATGTTCTCTCTTTTAATTACTAGATTAATTAGTTTATATTAATTTTTATTGGGCTATTTGTTGATAACTATTCTTTTTATTTTTTTAACTTAATTCTTTGTCTTAATATTTACAATTCTAGTCTTTTATCATGGGGAAATAATCGGTGAAGATTGAGACATTAATTTTGCAGGACATGTTGCATTGATAAATCATTGAGGTTTGTAATTTTTTTTTATAAGAGGGATGAATGCCTATTGCTATGAAGGAGTAGTGAGGTTACCCCTAGTGGACATGTTTGTGAAACATGGTGTTTCAAAAAATGAGGAAGATTATCACTAATGCTGAGTAAAGTGAAAATATTTTCGAAAAGTGAGGATGGACGGAATTAGGACGGTTGATCCTTGGCGCGTCGATGTAATGACTTAGGATTAGAGAGTATTTGTGGTGGGGAAAGCTTCCGTTATGACTGATCAACATTAATGAGAAGTGACTCCCGTTGTAACATTGATTACCCTAACTGTAACTGTCTAGTATCACTAGCGAGAGTGTTAGAGGTGACATGTACTCTTAGACGTCACTCAGTTGTTTTGATGGAACCACATGACATGAGAGTAAATTGTGAGTAGCACGTATCATCCTGGATTGCATAACATGGTTGATTGTGATGAATTGTGAATTGAGTGTTTTCAGTGCTTCCTTATATTTATTGTATTGTATTGCTTTTGCTGTTCTCATTATTATTGTTAATATGTGAACTAATCCTGTGGTTGTGTCAATGATTTGACAGCTGTGATGACCCCATAAATAGGCGAGCACATGAGCAACTCTGTGGAGGCTGAAAAACCTTAGACTAGGAAAGGAATCCAAGTAATTGAAGACATGATGTGCCGTTTCTTTTCTCTTTACTAGTATGATTGATTGCCGCTATTTATAGATGCCAAAAGCTTAGAATTTCATGTTACATGTTAATCTATTCCATTATTGGAGACATTATTTATTTTTTGAGGAATATAGAATTGTAGACTTGGTTTTAAAATTTACTTTATGAAATGAAGTTTAGTTCTTTTCATCTACTGACATAGTTATTTACTGTGAGCTGTAGAGAAATTAAGACATTATAACTATAGGAGTTGAGGTGTGTTATTGATGCGTGGCGGGCCGCAAGTGCAACCCGTCGGATATGATAAATATTTTACATGCGTCAACTAATAAGTATTTTAAGAATAAGGTTGTCGATCACGATCACAGGAGGATAAACAATCAAATTTAATTCTTTATTTTAATTCTATTATTTTTAGAAGGTTTTGGGATTTTGATAGGAAAGAAATTATTTATAAGGAAGAATTCAATAATTTTAGAACCGATTGGGATCCTGATTTTACCACTAATTACCTTAATATTCTGCTCTTTGTTATTCAAATTATAATCTTTAGTTGGATCAGATTCCTACCTCGTAACTGTCCCTTTCAGGATCACCTACGCCACCTATATTAACTTGATTAATTAATCTCTTAAATTAAACTAAGTTAATTAGAGTTTTAGATTTGTGAATCCAGTGATAACTGTTAGGTTATGTCCACACTACCGTCTACTCCTATCTCTAGGCCTTTAGCTCAGTAATGATTTATTTCTCTAATACTATCTAAGTTTCTTTTCTCAAAGTTCCCCTAGGTTTACTATCAATTTATTAGTGATCAGTTAACGAATAACATTAAACATAGAAGAAACAAACGCCCAATCATATACTAAATAACATCGAGAATTATATTAGGAATAAATTAGAGTTACATTGTTCTCCCAATCAAAGGGAGAGTTAGTTCATATTGGTAAAGAAAACAATACAAGAATAATGAGAAAGAGAATGCATAGGTAAATGATTCCTAGGGAAGTCAGATGATCCTTGTGTCTCCTTTGTTTAGGCTTCGGTTGACTTATCCACTTCGTGTGACCAGGGGATTCTGATTCCGAGATAGAGAGAGAAATTAGGTTAAAAGGGTGACAACTAACTTTGATGAGTTATTATTTTGATAACTTTCTCTACATCTTTTATATCCTAATACAATGATAAGTGATAGATTATACATGTTTTCCTAGGTGTTTTCAGTCCATTTCCATCCATTTTCACTAGGTTTAGTTGTAGTTTAAACAAGAAAACACTGAAAATACCATATTTGTTTAGTGTTAGTCTTTGATTTAGTGTTTTGTTAGTTTGATAAGGTTTTCTTGTGTTTTTAAGTCATTTTATCTTCTTTTCTGTTAATTGTAGGTTGATTGAAGAGGGGATAGAAGCTTGGAAGGAAAGCCCATGAACTTAAGATGAAGACTTGGAGTGCAAGCCATCAAGAAGAGGAGAAATGGAAGCTCAAGTCAAAGAATCAAAGCAGGAAATCACGCCTAGGCGCAAATGAGGACCAAGTAGAGGCGCAAAAACGCGCCTAGGCGCATGCTGAGGCACAAATGAAGACCCCTCTCTGTTGAAACGCGCCTAGGCGCAATTGAGGAGCAACCAGAGGCGCAAAGACGCGCACAGAGGCGCAAGGCAACCCCTTTCTCTGGACAAACGCGCCATGGCGTAAATGGATTAAGTGGAGGGCGCATTTCTTTAGTTATAAAAGGGCTTTTGGGCGCGAATTCACAGACACAATTCATAATTCAGTTTTTTAGTTCCTTCCTCTGCACGCTTCTTGCATTTTCTCTCTTCTCCACCTTCGTTCTCCATCCTCCTCCATCAAACCTAGGGATTTCTGAGATTGTGAGCTTGTGGAAGCAAGAATCAAGCAATTATGGAGTCTCTCTTGTGTTTGATTTCTTTTTCTCTTCTTTCTTTTCTCATTTCCATGCTAGGCTAGATTTCTAGGTTAGGAATGGGGATTTTGATTCCAGAACTCTTGTAATGGATTTCTATGTTAATTCAAGTGTAATTTCAGTTAATTGATTGATCTCTTCCTGCTTATTGCTAATTCTTGAGGTTTAATTCATGAAGTTCAAGTAGTGATAGGGATATTAATGTTTGGACTGGATTGAACTGTTCCTTGAGTATTTGTATCTCGTTTCAATTATGCAATTGGAAGATTGATAGTTGAATTAGGAGAGGAAGTGTATCACTATAGCTATGCATGGGTCTAGGGATAGAACTTGTATGCTATGAGATGTTAGGAATTCATCTGTTTCGCTTCTTGAATGCACTTATGTTCTCACCTAAGGGATTAGGGATTATATTAGTCATTCAAAGGGACTAAAGACCTAGGAATAAGATTAGTCTACGGTATCACGAATTCTATCTCCAATTGAATGATTTCTGTTGAATTGACATAGGAAATAGTTACTTGAGGGAAGGAATTGAATAAACCTATTCCCTAACCTTCTTCATTATTCTGTTTAGAAACTTAAACATTTACTTGCTTTCTTTATATGTTTTACAGTTTACTGCTTACTCTTACATAGTTGCTTAGTTTTACACAAATGATTCATTCATCGGTTCGTCCTAATAGCAAAGCATGTTAAGCATTCGGTAATTCATCATTCAGTCTCTGTGGTTCGACAACCCTTTCTCATCTTTTCTAAACTTGTAAACGACCGGTACACTTGCCGAAGTGTGACATAAATAAATAAGTCAACATACAACATGATTAATGGTCAATTAGCATGATTTTATGCATTTATGAGTTTGAGCTCAATTGGGTCTTAAATGCTTATTTTTGTTCTAATTCGCTAAAAATTCCAATTTTGACAAAGTCCACTAAAACGAGCATAACTCTCACCACAAAATTCTGTTTGAGCTCCATTATATGTCAAATTAAAGAGGACTCGAAGAGCTATAAAAGCTATGCAGACAAGAAGATCTAATTTGATGCAAACCCATGAAGCTATGATGGTGTACTCCACGGATTCAACACCTTGAATGCCCAATCTTCAATTCACCAAGTGATCCTCACCCAAAAATAAGACAAGCTTGCGGAATAGACTATGTGTTAAGCTAGTGTTTCAGTTTGGAACCAAAGGAAGAAGAAATCAAAAATGGAAGGAGAACTAGAAGGGTGGTAGCGCCATGATTCATGGAATCAATAAGCCATGTAGAGGAATCGCCACTTGAGTCATGGACCAAGATAAGATTCAAGGTTCTTTGAAGAAACCCAGAACACTCCCTTTTCTCAAGACACAAGTCTTAGAAATTCTATTTCATTCAATATTCAAAAGTGAGTCTTACAATGAGAATTTCCCTAAGTTATATGGCCTAGTGTGATGACCGTGAGGCTCCCTAGCCATTTGATCCTTGATGGATTGATCAAGTGATGCTAGGCACCCCTCACTTGATCAATTCAAGAAGGATCTAGACTAAATGAGATCAAGAGGCTCAAAACTCTTCTAAGCTTGTGATGATCATGGATTAATTAAGATTAAATTCTATGCCTTAGATTAGAAGTAAATCCAAAGGCTAGAATACCTTCTTAGATGAGAGTCAACACTTATAAACTTGACTTAAATTTGCACCTTTGATTATGGTATAATCAAGTGGTGGAAATTTAAATGAAGTTAGTGGAGTTTCCACTCATTCTATTTCTTAATCCATCTACTCTCTTTTAAGAGAGTGTAATACACTTGCTTAGCTGGGTCATAAGACTCTTAAGCCCAATCTAAGAGGCTTTGACCAATCACCACGAAAGTCAACATGTCCATTAGCTTAAGCTTGGCCGAAACATAAAAAACAACCATGGTCCAAGCTTTATGCAAAACTAAGCCTAAACTAATTACAAACCAATAAGAAGATTACAAGGCTTCTTTTGCCCGATTTGTTGACTTTGAGGAGTTGACCATTGACTTTGACTTTGACCTTGACTTGTAGACTTTGACTTGATCAACTCTTCCTCAACTTGAGCTTCTAGTCTTCTTTGCATAGCCTTTGTGATCCTCATGCTTGGAGATGGTCCTCTATCATAATTCGAACTGGATCTTAGGTGAAATTAGGCTCGAAAGTGAAGCATGAACCAGTTACGGGATTCCAGCGTGAAGTTTTAGTTTGGGCCATTTTTATATTAATGTAATTGGCCCATTTTGTAAAGTTGTAATTGGGCTATGAATTGGGGCGTTCAGCTACTTAAAAATCATGTGCCTTGCACATGATTGACCCCCTATATAACACCCCAAACTAAAAAATCTGATACACACCTTTTACCTTTCAATCAATTTCAATTTTTAGCATTGCTCTTTTCCTTTCAAGTCGCTCTACTAGGGTTTTCTGGTTTGTCATTCCAATTCTCGTTTTCTCTTCCTTCTTGCAATTTAATTGTTCTGTTATGCAATTCCAATTTATGCTTAGTCTAATTTCAATTATGCATAGCTAATTTCATCAACCAATTCGGATCCTTAATTTCCTTAGGTTCTCCGTTTTCAATTGCATGAGCACTCGTTTTAGATTCTATAATTTTGATTTCATTATGTTGATTAATATTTTGGATTGAGATTGTTGATTCTATCGTTGTTGATTGGTAATGAATGCAGAGAACTAATTATACGATTCGAAACCAAGTTGTGTGCTCTCATGCGATCATGTGAGTTTAAAGGCCACCAAGTGTTTGATGATAATTCTCTAAGATCTTAGAGCGTTAGTTCAGTGTTGGCATGCAAAGATATCAGTTCTAATGCACTGCATAAAATGAGTGCCTATTTTTTTGTTGAATCGATGAGGGAAATTAGGATCTGACAAAGATCAGATTGAGGCTTTTTAATAATCTATTAATTGCTTTTTAATTGTTGTTCAATTACGGTCATTGATTAATTATTACTGTTTAATTGCCTTTAATTTTCCATCTGCACAAAAAACCCCCAAAATTGCATTTAAAATTTCAGCTATAGAGAAATAACAAAGTAATCCGTAGGGAAACGATCCGAGTTCACTATTACTGCAAAGTAGTAGCTAGACTTTGTTATTATTTGACGTACGTTCGGCGCGTGTGTCAAATTTGGCACCGTTGCTGGGGATTGCTTTATTAATTCTCATTGTTTATATGCATTTTTTTATTTTATTATTATTAGACTTAGGATAGGTTAGTTTACATTCTATAAGTTCTGCAATATACTGATTTCATGGTCTGTTTTGCACTTGTTTGGTTGTTATATGCTGTTTGGTCATCTGATTTTGGATTTTTGGATCTGTTTGGTCATTCTAATTACCTTTCGTGAAGTAATTTGGCCTTCTGAGCAAACCTTTCACCCCAAAGGGGTGAAAAATTGCATTATTTTTACGAAATTCATTCCAGATTTTTCTGTTTTGCAATTATTTCGGTCCCGCAGGGACACAACAAGTATTTTTGAATTGTTGAACTAGTTCCGTTGGTTTTGAAATTTTGCAGGGTGGTAGTTTTTGAGGAATTGGGTATAACCTCGTGCTTTGCACGAAACACCACCCTATTGAGGCCAAATTTCTTTGTTTAGACCCTCTTTTCAATTTTTAAAAATTTTACACTGTATTTCCGGGGTCCCAGGATGGTTTAGAATTGACCTGTGGAAGTTCCATAAATTTTAAAAATCATTTGATACTGTTTTGAAAGTTTATTTTGGTCATCTAGTGCATGCTGACAGCGATATCCCACTGAGTGTTGTTAGTTAGTGTTGTTTATGTTGATTTTTGCTGTATATTGCTGTTTTTGTGGCTATTGTTAAATCTGATGCACTAGAGGTAGATGTGTTGATTTGCGTTATTTAAGCTAACATGGATAATAGGACTATTAGGGAACTATTTCAGTAGGAGGGAAGTTTCAGTGATCTAACTTTTGTAGAGGCAAAAGTTTTTCATACCATATCTCAGCAGCAGTACAACCCATATTCCAGCTCCTACAATCCTGGATAGAGAGATCAGATTTATCAGAGTTCACTTGACTATTCCACTTTCCATCCGACACAAAATTGGCAGCAAAATTTTGACAATCAGATATCAGCTTTTCAACAACATCCTACACAACCACTAGCCCAACCATAAGGTGGTCCTTCTTTGGAAGAATTAATCAAGCAGATGGCCACAGACAACTTGCAATTTCAGCAGATAACTGAAGCTAACCTTTAGAGTATCCAAACTCATATTGAGCAGTTATCCAATGCAATTAGTCAGAACCAACCTCAAGCATCCATCAATCTACCATCACAAGCAATTTCCAATTTGAATGATAATGGTAAGAATGTGAGTGATATTACTTTGGGGTCTGGTAAGCAAATGGTGGAACCTACTGCACAACCAGAAAAGACAATTAATTACCATGGAGGTTGTAGCTAAATAGAAAGAGTTGCAAGAACAAGATTTGAAGGAACAAGACATGGAAGAAAGAGTGACAGATAAACAAGAAAAGGAAACATGTGATGATTTAATTGTTTATACTAATCCTTCATTTGTTTATGTTGATTCTCTTTTGATAGGTGATGTAGGAGTGAGTCCTAAGGAAGAAATGCAAGATAACAACTTTTTCTGTGAATATGTTTTTGTGTAAAAGAAAGAACTTAAAGCACACGGTGAAGCTGTTTGTGACCATCCTCCTTACAAAAATCCTCATGTCTTGGTACCTAGTGGAGAATTGTCCATAAAGTTTCCTTGGAGCAAACACTGTGGAAAGAGTGAAGCATTCAGGAAATCAAAGCAACCACTAGGGAAAATTTCTTTATCATTTGATACTATTTATAATTGCAATGTGAACAACATTAAATGTTTCACTTTAGACTCTTATGGAATTAAAGCCTGAACTATCATTGAGTTTGCTGATTTGAACCTCTTAGTTGTTCCTAATGGCTTTTGTTCTCATGATGTTACATATTCTTATAGTTCATTAGAGAAGTTAACAATGGAGAGCCAAGTGGAAGCTTCTACATTTATTAGCGAACCAATGTCTAAACACATTATAGATGGAGTAGAGAATAACCATGCTACCTTGAAACACTCTAATTCTTTACTCTCTCTTTTAAATTGTGTTATTGATGTTGGAGTTCATTATTCCATGTTCTTTATTTTGGCAGTAAGTGAAACATGCAAATTGTTCAATTTAGATGCCAAGATTAAAATGAATAAATGGAGAATTATCATTATGACATTCAACTTATTCCTACCACTACCATGCACTGATTATAGCACAAAAACATACCTACACCCTGAATCATTTGCACTGATAAAGAATGATTTACATATTATTGTAGATGATTTTGTGATATTTGACCTAGGTGGGTATTTGTTTCTTGTAGTAGGTACCAAGGATACATTCATGGTAAACTGGCAATGCTTAAAACGTTATCATGAGAGCTCCATTGAAGCAACCGGCGAGCAAAATAAAATAAAATAAAATTGGTGACACTAGTAGATACACTGCCGCTTTGAGCAACCGATGGAGTTTTCTTTTCTCCTTCCATCCTTTTCCATTTTGTTTTCATTCACTTCCTGCCTGTCCATCTTCTGTAATTAAGAGTAATTAGGATTTCCATGCTTTATTTCATTCATTTAGTTCTGGTCTGGTTATTAGTACATCTGCATCATGGTTTACATGTTGGGAATCTGAACTAGAATCTGAGCTGAGTTAGTTTTTGGATTATTTTATGGTGTTGATATATTCCTCTGATAGATTTTAGACTAGTATATATGAATGAGTTATGTATTGTTTCTGATAAGTATTTGACAATATAAACCTGTGAGTTTTTGGGCCTATTTTGAATGGATTCATCTACATGTCATTCTCTTTCTTTTAGTGTGATATATGTCATTTGTGGATGTTATTTTTCAGAACTTGCTTTTATTCTTTTCGAAGCTGCATTTTATCACTTAGTGCATGATCATGATTGAGGCATTCATTTCTATTTTCCCCACTTGACCAGATAGCCTACCTGACAATTTATCCCTTGCTAGCCCCTTTGCGCCTAAAACCTTTTCTTTCACTACCTGCATTACAAGCCTTAAGAGTGAAACAATGTTGTCCTGATTTCACAAATATTGAGTAATTGTCCATCTTTTGGTTATGTGAAGCAGATAAGTGTAGGGGTGTCTGCTCGGGACGTGCAGAAAAATAAGTGTGGGGGGTTGGAATATTACAATTAATATGATTTGGGTCTGAATTTTAGAACTGATACATTTTGGTTGCTTTTTGACCAGCACACTTGTGTAAATGTTATCTTAGTGCTATTTTGCTATTTGAGTATGATACAGATGAAAAAAAATAAATACCAAAAGTGGTATTAAAAAAAAATAGAAAAAAAAAGAAAAGAAAAAAATTGGAAATAATATATGGAAAAAGAAATAAGAGCAAAATGACAAAATTTTAATCTAAATAAGTGTGTAAAATGAGTTGAGTGCTTAAGCAGTTGTTGAAATAGCAAATTTGCAGATTTATTATGTAATTTTGTTATCTTTTGTAATCTGTTTATGTTGATTTCAATATTTGTGAAATAGTAGTCACTTGACCAAATTTATCGAACCTTTATCCTTGGCCCCATTACATCATTTACAAGTCCTCTTGAATCATGCATGACTGTGATTGTTAGTGGTAGAGAGCTAAAATGATTGCAAGTCTATGGTAAAATAATATTCATTTTAATGGTTTGAGAGTAAACACTTGCCTGATACACTTGAGAGTTTGAGTGATACACTTCTGGTGAGACAATTGCTTATAATTGACTTGCATGATTAATTCACTGTCTGATTGGTCCTATCTGAAGCGCAGAATTGTTTGACACTGAAATATGTAATCATTAGATTGATTATTCTCTAATCACTATGTTCAGTTCTGAGACATTGATGATTGTTTTGGAGAGTATGAAATAACTTAGACCAGATGAAATTTTGCAACCAATTTCACATTTTCATTAGGACTTACTTTTGTCCATGAGTGCAAAAGGATAAGTGTGGGGGAATTTTATGAGTCATTATTTTGATCACTTTCTATACATCTTTTATATCCTAATACAACATGATTAGTGTTCAATTAGCATTATTTTATGCATTTATGAGTTTGGACTCAATTGGGCCTTAAGTGCTTATTTTTGTTCTAATTCGCTGAAAATTCCAGTTTTGATAAAGTCCACTAAAACGAGTATAACTCTCACCGCAGAACTCTGTTTGAACTCCATTATATGTCAAATTAAAGAGGACTCGAAGAGCTAAAAAAGCTATTAAGACATGAAGAGCTAATTTGAACTGCATCTTGGGTGAAATTAGGCTCGAAAGTGAAGCATGAACCAGTTACGGGATTTCAACGTGAGGTTTTAGTTTGGGCCCTTTTTAAATCAATGTAATTGGCCCATTTTGTAAAGTTGTAATTGGACTACGAATTAGGGTATTCAGCTACTTAAAAATCATGTGCCTTGCACATGATTGACCCCCTATATAACACCCCAAACTCAAAAATCTGATACACACTTTTTACCTTTCAATCAATTTCAATTTTCAGCATTGGTCTTTTCCTTTCAAGTCGCTCTGCTAGGGTTTTCTGGTTTGCCATTCCAATTCTCGTTTTCTCTTCCTTCTAGCAATTTAATTGTTCTATTATGCAATTCCAATTTATGCTTAGTCTAATTTCAATTATGTGCAGCTAATTTCATCAACCAATTTGATCTCAATAGGATCCCTAATTTCCTTAGATTCTCCGTTTTCAATTGCATGAGCACTCGTTTTAGATTCTATAATTTTGATTTCATTATGTTAATTAATATTTTGGATTGAGATTGTCGATTCTATCGTTATTAATTGATAATGAATGTATAGAACTAATTATATGATTCAAAACCAAGTTGTGTGCTCTCATGCGATCGTGTGAGTTTAAAGGCCACCAAGTGTTCGATGATAATTCTTTAAGATCTTAAAATGTTAGTTCAGTGTTGGCATGCAAAGATCTCGGTTCCAATGCACTGCATAGATGAGTGCCCCTTTTTTTGTTGAACCGATGAGGGAAATTAGGATCTGACAGAGATCGGATTGAGGCTTTTTCCCTCTGCACAAAAAACCCCCAAAATTGCATTTATAATTTCGGCTATAGAGAAATAACAAAGTAATCCGTAGGGAAACGATCCGAGTTCACTATTACTGCAAAGTAGTAGCTAGACTTTGGTATTATTTGACGCACGTTCGGCGCGTGTGTTAGACTTCTCTTCGGAAAAAGATGATTTGCTGATAGTGTTGGACTTGAAGCTGAAGAAGTCGTCTCTTGTTTTTAGTTTTGATCTACTTGTAATCTTGATTTTAATGATAGATTGTAAATAGGAGCTTAATTGTATTGATTGTTTTAGAATAGGCTTTGAGTGTGGTTTTTATTCAATCTCGCTTCACAGAGAAGTTGAATTTACTCTGAGAATCAAGCTAGAGCAGTTTGAGAACCCTATTTTGTTTTGAAAAGTTGAAAACTGTTGTTTAAAATGTTCTCAAGCTGAAGTAATCGATTACCATATATCAGTAATCGATTACTGTAACATCCCAAAAAATTTAAATATAGTTTAAGAGAAGTTTTTATGACAGAGAGAAATATAAAAATAATTAAAAATTATGAATTTTTAAAATTACTGTAGCAAATAGTAAATTACTGTGCCAATAGTAAATTACTGTGCAAATAGTAAATTACTGTGCCAATAGTAAATTACTGTGCAAATAGTAAATTACTGTGCCAATAGTAAATTACTGTGCCAATAGTAAATTACTGTGGTAAATAATAAAATTACTGTGGTAAATAGTAAAATTACTATGGTAAATAGTAAATTTACTGTGATAAATAATAAAATTACTGTGGTAAATAGTAAAATTACTGTAGTAAATAATAGAATTGAGGTAAATAGTAAAATCAATCGAGGTAAATAGTAAAATTATCGTAGTAGAATATTCGTGGAATATTCTCAGGATATTCGTGGAATATTCGTGGAATATTACGTAGAATATTCGTAGTAAATAAGACTTGGGAATTCTATAAATAAATTTAGGGATTTCGGATGAGAAAACAAACCAAAGAACATTTCTATATTCTCTCAAGCTCTCTCTTAGGAAGAAATATCTCTAAAAGAGGAGCAAGTAAGTAGAGGAAGAGTATAGGAAAGTGGGGAGAAACCGAGTAAGGGAATTTGTCCTTATCCTACTTTTTTTATTCTTTATTTTGTTGTTACTTTCATTATATTTCTTTAGTTTTTCGGATACTAAGGTGCGAAGATAATTCTTAGTATGCTCGTGGTTGCGGTTTTGTCGATCTTCCACATCGAAACGTAATTATTCTTGTTACGAGGAAAAGTGTGGTACTTGTTTATTGGTTCTTGATGTTTCCTTGATAATTCTTGGTGTTTCTTGTTTCTTGGTTTCTTGATTTATTGGTGTTTATTGGTGTTTCTTGGTGTTGATTTCATATCGAAATATGTCCAGTTTTGAGTTGGATATGAATAAGTGGTGACATGCATGGTTGCATGAAATTGGTGATGGACTTGAATTGCTTAATGACCGATTTGAAATGCCTAGTGGAGAGGCAATATTCTAAGATTGCTTGGTGAATAGGCAATCTTTGAGAAGGTTTTGAAATGAATATGACCTAGTAAAGAGGTCAAGATTTAAAATGTGATAAAGGTCATTATACAATTCAAGGTCTAGAGCATGTTGCATGATGATTTGGATAGTAGTAGACCAAGTCGTAATGACCACGGATTCCGTCGTGTGAGTGGAATACCGTGGACTAGAGGGGGTTCTCTTGGTGGGGAAATTCCCTCGCTCATGATGATCACATGTTGCGGGGAGGTCCGCCAGGACACCGAGGGAACTCGACAATTGGAGTGTCTACCCTTTGGTGGGTCCGGAGGATGTGAGGACCAGATGCACCAGGCTTTTTCAGTGGATGGCGCCACATTGCATGTTGAGTAAATAGGGAAAGTACATCGTGAGGATACATGCATCATATAGGAATAAGAGCATGCAATAGTGATTATGTGTTTTGATTGAATACATGATTATTGTGATAAATTATTGATTCGTTTTATGGTTGATTGATGGTTTTACCTTGTGAATTGAATTAATGGTTTGGACACATGTTTTATATCAATAAATTACTATTTTTAAAGAAATTGAAGAATATTATATATGGTTTAAAGAATATTGGTTTTATGAATATTTTTCCTTATTTTCAAAAGTTTTACTATAATTAAAATTATTTGAGGATTAAGGAAAGCTCACCCTTGCAATTCTATTTTTACAGATTTGCAGGATTGAGAAGTTGTCACTGTTTCACAATGGTTGTTACTACTATATTGTTGAAGATGCTTGCTATGTTTTGCATGTAGAAGTGTTGAGTAAATGTTCTAAGGTAGAAGAAAGGTAGTTATGTAAAATAATAATAGGACAAAGTTATGAAATCTATTTGTAATGAACTTTAAAACATATGTAATAAAAATGTTGTTTTCTAAATCTCTCTTTTATCTACTATATCATTAACCACTTTAAATTACAAAATATAAGTAAAATAAGTAAATAAGAGGAGGGTGTTACATTAGTGGTATCAGAGCAGGTCGAACCAGTTCGACTTGTGAGTTATGTGTCTGCTATGTTTTTGTTGTGTGAATGATTGTTTGTTTGCTTGAGTGTTTGTTTGATTATTCGGTGTGCTTTGATTGATTGAATAGTCACCTAGTCTAGAATAGAATGTAGACTAACCCTATGATATTCTATGCCCTACTTTTATTAGAAAAGTTATGGCGGTAAGAAATGATAGAGTATTAGCAGAAGCTTTACAAGCTCTGGCTCGAGCTATAGAAAATCAGAATCGAGGAAATAACGGAGGAAGGGCAGAGTACCAAGGGCTGAATCACTTCCTGAAGAACAATCCACCATCTTTTAATGGGGGTTACAACCCAGATAGTGTTCAAAGTTGGATAAGGGAAATAGAAAAGATATTTCGAGTTACGACTTGTCCAGAAGAACAAAAACTAGCATTTGGAACTTATATGCTGACAGAAGAAGCTGAATATTGGTGGGAAAACACCCGTCAGTATTTAGAAACTAATGGACAAGTCATAACTTGAGAAATCTTCAAAAAAAGTGTTCCTGGAGAAATACTTCCCTGAAGACATTAAGAATAAAAAAGAAATGGAGTTCTTGGAACTTAAACAAGGGAATATTTGTGGTGAATACGCTGTGATCAAGTTTGAGGAATTGGTACGATATTTCCCACATTACCAAGGAAGGGAGGGGAAAGCTCCAAATGTGTTAAATTTCTTAATGGACTTCGACGAGATCAAGCAAGCTATCAACTACCAGGGTATTAGACAATACCCTATTTTAGTAAATATGTGTAGAATATATGATGAAGACTCTAGAGCTAAAGCGGTGATTATAAAAGGCAAGAATAATGGGGGACCCATAAGAAACAAGGAACAAGGACGAGAGAGGAAAGCCATATACCCATCCTAAAATGAAAATGGATAACAAAGTAAGAGGAAGTGGCAACTTTCCCCAACCAAATGTTTCAAATGTGGGGAGTCGGGCATATCTCCCCTCAATGCCCCAAATCGGACATTACCTGCTACAAATGCAACCAAAAAGGACACATCCAAAGGAACTGCCCACAACTAAAAGAAGAAACTAATGGAAGCGCTAAAGGCACTAATAACAATCAACAAGGGAAACCAAAGGCCGTGGGAAGAGTATTCACCCTCGATGGAGCCGAGGCCTCGAATGCCAATGATCTTGTACAAGGTACGTGTTCCATACGTGGAATTCCTTTACTTGTACTATTTGACTCTGGAGCCACTCATTCCTTTATATCTTGTTGTGCTAAAAGGTTACAACTTCCACTATCCCTTCTAAACATTGAGTTAATAATAACTACCCCTACCAATGAGTCGGTTACAACTACTTACATCTCGTTCGAGATTGTCAAATCGAACTAAATAACAAAACTTTCCTAGTCAACTTGGTTTGTCTACCACTAAAACAAATTGATATTATTCTTGGAATGGACTGGTTATCTTCCAACCATGTCCTTATAAACCGCCCGATAAAACCTTAATCTTTTCGACCCTGAAGCAAGTAGGGATATGGAGATAATCTCGCCAACCAAGTATAAAGGGACTTAAAGAAAAATAATGACGTGTACATGATCCTTTCTAACCTAGAAGTGGAACGAAAGGTCACATTCGATAATATGGTGTCTGTAATTTTCTCGAGGTATTTTTTGAAGAAGTAAACCAACTACCACGAAAGGGAAGTTGAATTTTCTATAGACTGACGATACCCGGACTGGACCAATTTTTATTGCACCCTATAGGATGTCACCCTTAGAATTAGTGGAGTTAAAGAAACAAATAGAAGAACTATTGAAGAAACAGTTTATTAGACCTAGTGTATCACCTTGGGGAGCACCGTACTCTAGTAAAGAAGAAAGACGAACTATGAGACTTTGTGTAGATTATAGACAACTAAATAAGGTAACCATTAAGAATAAGTACCCCTTACCAAGGATAGGCGATCTTATGGACCAACTAGTAGGAGCTTGTGTATTTAGTAAGATTGATCTAAGATCTGGATATCACCAAATAAGGGTAAAAAGCTGAAGATATCCCTAAAACGGCTTTTAGTACCGATATGGACACTATGAGTACATGGTTATGCCCTTTGGCGTAACTAATGCACCAGCGGTATTTATGGATTACATGAATAGGATATTTCAACCATACTTGGATAAATTTGTGGTAGTATTTATAGATGACATTTTGGTATACTCAAGAACCAAAGAGGAACATGCTAAACATCTTAGAGTGGTATTACAAATCTTGAAAGATCAACAGTTATATGCAAAATGGTCCAAATGTGAATTTTGGTTAGAAGAAGTTAGTTTCCTAGGACATGTAATATCACAAGGAGGAATTGCAGTAGATCCACATAAAGTAGACGCAGTTCTAAAATGGGAAAGACCAAAAAATGTGACAGAAATAAAGAGTTTTCTAGGATTAGCTGGATATTATAGAAGATTTATAAAAGATTTCTCCAAGATAGCTTTGCCTCTCACAACCTTAACTAGAAAAGGCCAAGCTTTTGTATGGAATAACGACTGTGAACAAAGTTTCCAAACCCTTAAGAAAAAACTAACTACTGCTCCTGTTTTGACCCTACCAAACCCAACTGAATCGTTTGAAGTCTATTGTGATGCCTCTAAACTAGGTTTAGGAGGAGTGCTAATGCAAGGAGGAAAAGTGGTAGCCTATGCATCAAGACAATTGAAAAACCATGAAAGGAACTACCCAACCCATGACCTAGAACTAGCTGCAGTAGTATTTGCGCTTAAAATATGGTGACCCTATCTTGGAACAAGATTTGAGGTATTTAGTAACCACAATAGTCTTTAAGTGTTTATTTAGCCAAATGAGGCAAGGAAGGTGGAAAACATTTCTAAGAGATCATGGTTTCAATCTTAAGTGCAAAGAAAATGTAGTAGCTGATGCATTAAGTAGAAAGACCATAACAATATCAAGTTTAATGGTTAAAGAGATGGATTTAATAGATCAATTTAGGAACTTCAACCTTGCATGTGAGTTTACTCCTGTTAGTATTAAGTTAGGAGCCTTAAGAATAACTAATGAATTTATGAATGAAATAAGACAGAAACAAGAAATGGATCCTTTTCTTAATAATCAGATTGAAGCCATAAGAAAAGGAGAAAATAGTAACTTCAATATTGGAGTTGATGGAATTTTAAGATTTCAAAATAGAATATGCATACCTAATATATTGGAACTTAAGAAGGAAATCTTAGAGGAAGGACATAAAAGTAAGCTTAGTATTCACCCTGGTGCCACCAAGATGTATAAGGACCAAGACTTTGTTTTTTGGTGGCCTAAAATGAAGAAAGAAGTGAACGAATTTGTATATGCATGCTTGGTATGTCAAAAGGCTAAAATCGAACACCAAAAACCTTCAGGAATGCTGCAACCCTTAGAAATACCGCAATGGAAGTGGGATAGTATCTCTATGGATTTTGTAGTAGGATTACCAAGAACTTCAAAAGGAACAGATTCTATTTGGGTAATAATAGATAGGTTAACCAAATCCGCTCATTTTATCCCAATTAATGTAAGGTATTCATTAGAAAAACTAGCCAATTTATATATAAGTGAAATAAGTACGATTACATGGTGTACCCACAAGCATAGTTTGAGATAGAGATCCTAGATTCACTTCTAGATTTTGGGAAAGTTTGCAGGAAGCATTAGGAACAAGGCTAAAACTAAGTTCTGCCTATCATCCTCAAACAGATGGACAAACTGAAAGAACTATTCAATCCCTAGAAGATTTATTAAGGGCATGTATTTTGGAATATAAAGGAAATTGGGATAGCCATCTACCCTTAATAGAATTCACATATAATAATAGTTACCACTCTTCAATTGGAATGGCCCCATATGAGGCATTATATGGAAGAAGATGTAGGACACCTCTATCTTTGGGTAGAGCGGAAGATCACATAACCTTAGGACTGAAATAATACAACAAACTATTGAAAAGATTAAACTAATCCAAGAGAAGATGAGAAGCGACACAAAATAGGCAAAAATGCTACTATGATGATCGAAGGAAGGACCTTGAGTTCGAAGAGGGGGATCATGTATTCGTAAAAGTAACACCTTGACCTGGAGTTGGCGGTGGCTCTCAAATCCCGCAAACTTACACCTCGTTTCATAGGACCTTTCCAAATTCTCAAAAAGGTTGGACCCGTAGCCTATCAAATTGCATTACCACCTACTCTGTCAAATCTTCATAATGTCTTTCATGTATCTCAATTGAAAAAGTATATCCATGATCCTTCACATGTGGTGGAACTTGACGATGTTCAAGTAAAAGAAAACCTCACGTTTGAAACCCGACCTTTAAAGATCGAGGATAAGAGGATCAAGTTCCGAGAGGAAGAGAAATTCCTTGGTCAAGGTTATTTGGAAAAACGGAGCAAGTGAAGAGGTTACATGAGAATTGGAAGATCAAGTGAAAAAAAGCGCCTACCCCGAATTATTCCAATAAAGGTAAATTTCGAGGACGAAATTTTTTAAAAAGGAGGGGAGTATTGTAACATCCCAAAAAATTTAAATATAGTTTAAGAGAGGTTTTTATGACAGAGAGAAATATAAAAATAATTAAAAATTATGAATTTTTAAAATTAATGTAGCAAATAGTAAATTACTGTGTAAATAGTAAATTACTGTGCAAACAGTTAATAACTGTGCAAATAGTAAATTACTGTGCAAATAGTAAATTACTATGGTAAATAATAAAATTACTGTGGTAAATAGTAAAATTACTATGGTAAATAGTAAATTTACTGTGATAAATAATAAAATTACTGTGGTAAATAGTAAAATTATTGTAGTAAATAATAGAATCACTGAGGTAAATAGTAAAATCATGAGGTAAATAGTAAAATTATTAGTAGAATATTCGTGGAATATTCAGGATATTCTCGTGGAATATTTGTGGGATATTCTCGTGGAATATTCTCGTGGAATATTCTAGTAGAATATTCTATATTCTCGTAGAATATTACGTAGTAAATAGTACCTTGGGAATTCTATAAACAGGGCCTAGGGATTTCAGATGAGAAAACAAACCAAAGAACATTTCTATATTCTCTTAAGCTCTCTCTTAGGAAGAAATATCTCTAAAAGAGGAGCAAGTAAGTAGAGGAAGAGTATAGGAAGCTGGGAGAAACCAGTAAGGGGAGCTGTCCTTATCCTACTCTTCTATTCTTTATTTTGTTGTTACTTTCATTATATTTCTTTAGTTTTTCGGATACTAAGGTGCGAAGATAATTCTTAGTATGCTCGTGGTTGCGGTTTTGTCCGATCTTCCACATCAACAGAATTATTCTTGTTGTTACGAGGAAAAGTGTGGTTGTTTATTGGTTCTTGATGTTTCCTTGATAATTCTTGGTGTTTCTTGTTTCTTGGTTTCTTGATTTATTGGTGTTTATTGGTGTTTCTTGGTGTTGATTTCATATCGAAATATGCAGTTTTGAGTTGGATATGAATAAGTGGTGACATGCATGGTTGCATGAAATTGGTGATGGACTTGAATTGCTTAATGACCGATTTGAAATGCCTAGTGGAGAGGCAATATTCTAAGATTGCTTGGTGAATAGGCAATGCTTAGAAGGTTTTGAAATGAATATGACCTAGTAAAGAGGTCAAGATTTAAAATGTGATAAAGGTCATTATACAATTCAAGGTCCTAGAGCATGTTGCATGATGATTTGGATAGTAGTAGACCAAGTCCGTAAGTTATGGATTCCGTCTGTGTGAGTGGAATACCGTGGACTAGAGGGGTTCTCTTGGGGGAAATTGCCTCGCTCATGATGATCACATGTTGCGGGGAGGTCTGCAGGACACCGAGGGAACTCGACAATTACGGAGTGTCTACCACCTGGCGGTGGTCCGGAGGATGTGAGGACCGGATGCCCCAGGCTGCTATTTTCGGTGGATGGCGCCACATTGCATGTTGAGTAAATAGGGAAACTACATCGTGAGGATACATGCATCATATAGGAATAAGAGCATGCAATAGTGATTATGTGTTTTGATTGAATACATGATTATTGTGATAAATTACTGATTCGTTTTATGGTTGATTGATGGTTTTACCTTGTGAATTGAATTAATGGTTTGGACACAGGTTTTATATCAATAAATTACTATTTTTAAAGAAATTGAAGAATATTATATATGGTTTAAAGAATATTGGTTTTATGAATATTTTTCCTTATTTTCAAAAGTTTTACTATAATTAAAATTATTTGAGGATTAAGGAAAGCTCACCCTTGCAATTCTATTTTTACAGATTTGCAGGATTGAGAAGTTGTCACTGTTTCACAATGGTTGTTACTACTATATTGTTGAAGATGCTTGCTATGTTTTGCATGTAGAAGTGTTGAGTAAATGTTCTAAGGTAGAAGAAAGGTAGTTATGTAAAATAATAATAGGACAAAGTTATGAAATCTATTTGTAATGAACTTTAAAACCTATGTAATAAAAGTGTTGTTTTCTAAATCTCTCTTTTATCTACTATATCATTAACCACTTTAAATTACAAAATATAAGTAAAATAAGTAAATAAGAGGAGGGTGTTACAATTACCAACAGGTTGAGAAAACAGGGAAGCCCAAAACACTCTGGACTAATCGATTACCACATCCTAGTAATCGATTACTTCGTGCTTGAGATAACAGAGAAGGCAAAATCTCTTTGGAGTAATCGATTACCACATTCTAGTAATCGATTACCACACCAGAATTCATCTCAAAAAGCTTTTGAACTGCTTTAAATTGAAACCTCTTTGAATTGATTTTCAACAAGAGATATCTTTGAGTTTTTTTTTGAAGAAAGGAAGAGCGAAAAACTGTTTTTACAAAGAACACAAGTTCTAAGAATTCTCTTCAAGATTTTAAAAAGATTTTCTCTAGAGATGAAGAGTGTGTGAAGGATTGAATACATTGGTTATAATCTTGATCAGATCATACGCAACAGGTGTAATCTTTACTGATCTTTATCTTGTTTTTGTATTTCGTTTTTGGTTCTAGACTCTTAAGAGAAAGTTGTTCTCTAGAAGAAGAGTTTTTGGTTCTAGACTCTTAAAAGAAAGTTGCTCTCAAAGGTGATTCTTGAAGGATTCAAGAATTAGAGAGATATGTTCTTAGGAGAAGAACATATGTTTTGGTTATTTTGATTTTGTTTGTGTTTGTGCAGTGTGTTTGTATTAGACACAAGGAATCATTATAGTGGAAAAACCGATCGCAATAGTTGTTGGGTTGGGACTGGACGTAGGTCGAACGCCGAACCAGGATAAATCTCTGTCCAAGCTTTCTCTCTACCTTATCTCTTATCTTTCTCTGTATTTCTCGCTTTACAATTTCCTTCTATGTCCGCTGCTAAATCTCTGAACTGTTATTTGTAACTCAGATAAAATTGAATCGGGAAAGAAAGTGAGAAAAGATAAAATTCAACGTAGGGAACTAGAATCTATTCACACCCCCCTCTAGATTCAACATAGGGACCAACAGATAGCGATGTGAGAATATATAGCCTTTTCTAAGCGGACTTGGGCTTTTTGCGAACCTAACTTGTGCAAGCTCATTACTAATTCACGCGAGTTAAGGTTCCAGAATCAAAACGTATTCTGCAAGTCAATCCAACTCGCGTGAGCTGAGTAGCAAGTCACGCGAGTTAAGACTAGAGAGAGCAATGGTTCTTCACTAGATCTCCAAGTCGCGTGAGTTAAGTCCTTACTTGCGTGAACTGTGTTCCTTAGCATATTTTCTCCTGTTTTTGACTATTTTTAACCCATAAAACACTTAAATAAACCATCAACTCGTCCTAACTCAAAATATTATAATTTAGAGCATTTAGTGGTTGTTTTAGCTTGCTTAAAAGTGTTTAATGGACAATTTATGCAGTAAAAAGAGTATAAAAATAACTCTTGTGAGTTATCAATTACAATTGTTGTATCGAATTTTAGGTTTAACTTCCTCAACTTGTGAGTTCTGAGGACTATCTCATTTCTAAGGCGATGAATTGACTAACTTACTTTGAATGTCATGATAGAGCAATGTTGGTTTATAGTGTACTCCTCTAAGGTTGTTGTTCCTTTGTGAATAGTGAAAGATGGGTGGGAGGGGTAGTAAGAGTGATCAAGTCATAGCTGATGCCCTACAAGCCCTAGCTTATAAGGTAAGAGGGCAGAACCAGAACCAACAGTAGGGTAATTTCGCAAGACCTGCTCGATATCAGGGATTGGGCAGCTTTTGACAACCTTGGAGGCTATAATTCATGGGTGCTTAGGACTGCTTGAGGGAGATGGAGAAGATCTTTGAGGTCATGGCTTGCCCAAAGGAGCCTTTCGCCTCTTCCCCATATATGATGAAGGAGGAAGCTGAGCTTTGGTGGGGCAATGCCTGTATATTTATGGAAGCCATAGGGCAGATTATGGCATAGGGAACCTTCGAAGAGATGTTTTTGGAGAAGTAATTTCTGGAGGATGTCAAAAATTGAAAGGAAATAGAGTTCCTTGAGCTGAAGCAGAGCAACATATCGATGGCTGAGTATGCAGCCAAGTTTGATGACTTGGTGAGGTACTTTTCGCACTATCATGGGCCAAATGAGGAGCAGTCAAAGTGCGTCAAGTTCAATGGCCTACGTCCTGATGTGAAGAGGGGGGTGAACTACCATGTTATCTGCCAATTTTCTAGGCTGGTGAACACGTGCATGATTTACGATGAGGATCTCCAGGAGGAGAGGGCACAATAGAGGAGTATGGGTCCAATGAGACACAAGAGATCCAATAACACGCATAGATATCAGCCCTAATGGACCATCCCCTAGGTGGCATGGGGCTTCTTCAGGCGACTCCAACTGCCCCTACATCAGATGGTTGGCAATGGTAACCATTCATCTCCTCTTCCTACTATCAGGTGTTTTAGATGTGATCAACAGGGCCACAAAGCTTTAAAGTGACATAGCAATGGTAACAACAACGCCAACCCAAATCTCACTTGTTTTGGATGTGGCTAGAGGGGTCATATGCGGAGGGATTGCCCTACTGATAACTCGCAAAAGTGAGCTATTTTTATACTCTTTCTATCTCATAAATTGTCCTTTAAGACTCTTAAGCAACCTAAAAATGACTCTAATTGCTCTTAACTCATAATAATTTGTGTTAAAGCTTATTGATGGTGCATTAAGTGTTTTAGGGTGAAAAATAGCCAAAAACAGGAGAAAAATGTGCCTAAGAATGCATCTCCCGCGAGTTGGAATCCAACTCACGCGAAATAAAGCTTCAGTGAAGAACAAAAGCTCTCTGGAACCTCATCTCACACTCAGCTACCACATCTTGCGCGAAGAGACTTGACTTGCATTACACGTTTGCGCTCTAGAACATGATCTCGTGCGAGTTATTTCACATCTTGCGTGAGTTGGACTCGCAACAAGCCCAAGATTTTATCTTATCTTCCAAGATCCTATCCTATCTTATCTTATGCAAAGGAAGCCAAAGATATTATGTTATTTTAAAATTAAAGATCTCATATTATCTTTTAAGATCTTATCAAAGGAAGCCCATGTCCAATCCTGAAGGCTATAAATATAACAAGTTACGCTCATATTTTCTTAACCTAATTCGGCCGAGGCTCTGGAGACTGATAACCTCCAGACCTCTCAACTCTCGGTTCGTAGACGACAACAAATTTCAACCCCAAGCAAGGAGAAGGAGACGCAAGGAGCATTCGACTTCCATTGGAATTAATTATCCTGTGTATTCTCTTTCAATTTACTTTTGTGTTGTTTTCTTTTCCTCTATAAACTGAATCCCTCTTTGATTGAGAGAACGATGTAACCCTAATTATCCCCTTTATATGATTCTCGATGTTATTCAGTATATGTTTAAGTGTTTATTCTTTGCGCTTAATGATATTTATTAATTGACAACTAATAAATTGATAAGTTAATCTAGGGACGCTTTGACAAAGTAAACACCTAGTAAAAACTAAAGAATTAAACTATTATTACGCTAGGATCCTAGAGATGGGAATAGGCAGTAATGCGGAATGCACCTATGTTTGCCCTTGGATTCATAGAACTAAATCCCTAATTAATTTGGTATTAACTTAAGAGATTAATTAATCCAGTTAACCCAGGCGACGTGAGTGATCCTGAGAGGGAAGGTCACGAGGATAGGAATCCGATCTGACCATGATTATACATAAATAACATAAGAGAAAATATAAGGGGGAATTAGTGGTGAAATCGGGATCTCAATCGCTTCTCATCTTTTTCTTATTTTTTTGCTTTAAATTATCATTGTTTTATTCTTCTGTAAATTGCTCTCTTAATTAATTACCTTTTTCATGCTCTTTGGGAAATTTATAAAATCATTAAATAAAAATATTGTTTCCAAATTGCTTATCCTCGTGGGTACGACAACCTTGATCTTAAAAATACTTTTTACTTGATGGTTGTGGTATATTTGCCATAGTAAGAGGATGCAAGAGGTATATTTGCCATATACTTTTTTGACGCTGTTGCCGGGATAAGCCAATTTGACTTATTTTTATTTTTATTTTATTTTTCTCTTTTAATTTTTCTATCTTAATCAAACTTCTCCCTTCTTCTTTTACTACTCTTATTATTCCTGTAAATTTTTCTTTTAAAAATTTTCTTTCTTCTTCTTATATCCATACTTCTCTTGAAACTGCTCATATTAACCCCCTGCATTCATTAATTTTCAAATTCAATTTTTTTTGGATACCCTCACTTGGTCTGGAAATTTTTGTTTTGCAGGAAACGAAGAACGCACGGAGAGATCGAATTGGCCTTGATCCTAAGATCAAGAGACCACTCACTTACTCTTTAGAGAAGCTAGAGAAGCCAAATTAGCGTGTTGATATATTTGAGGTGATGGCCCATTCTCTTAGGGAGGCTTCTCTAACCTTAGCCATCAGTCAACAACGATTGGAAAAAGCAATGGCAAAATTTACAGCAAAAACAACATCTATAAACACTGCTCCTCCACCATAAGCCTATCATGTGCTATGCTCTTATTGTGGAGGTAATACTCATACTTGTGCTTGTTTTTATGCTGATAAATCTGCTAACTATGTAGGGAAACATCAAATATTTGGCTACAACAACAACCTTGGGAACCCATATTATAGGAACCATCCTTGGTTCTCATGGGAGGATAACTCACAAACCCAAAGACCTCCATTCCAACCTCAACAAGAAAAAGAATTTGAATTGGAGGCGTTGTCTAAGCAAATTACTGAAGGCACAATATGATCATGAACATGAACAAAACCCTACTTGACTCTGACTATGCATTCATTGAAGAGATGAGAGGTATATCCAACAATTGTGATGCTTTGCAAAGGAACCAAGAAGCTGCACAAAGAAACCTTAATACAACGTGCAGAATGGAGCATCAACTAGGCCAAATAAACCAGCAGCTCTCAAGCCATGATCAAGAAACTCTCCCAGGGAATACTACTCAAAACCCTAAGGAACAGGTAAATTCTATTAACTTGAGAACTAGTAAAGAACTTCCTAACCTTTCTGCAGAAATTCTAGCACCTATCCAAGAGGAAGAACATGAAGAAACTGTTGCTGAAAAGACTGGTACATGCAAAATTCCCCAAGAGTGTGGGGAGAAAGATAAAGCCAGCCGAGAGGAGACACCGAGGGATGAATCTCCAGCTTATGTTCCCCCTATTCCATATCCAAATAGACTAAAGAGGGGCAAGCAAGACACCCAAGAGAAGCCATCTGCAAAATCCTTGGAAGTCTTCAAAAACATTAGAGGTAAATATCCCACTCCCTAAGGCTTTACAACTAACGCCATTTTACTCTAGGCCTATGCAGGAATTATGAACCAAGAAGAGGAAACAGCTTGAAATGGAAGTGGTGATCTTTAATGAGGAGTATAGTTTTATCTTGACCAACAAGCCACCACCAAAAAAGAAAGATCCAGGTTTGCCGATTCTTGATGTGCAAAAATTACCTACTCATCCACCCTCTGCACCAAAAGTGAACCACAAGCCCAAACCGAAAATAAGACCTCGAAAATCTAAGAAACCGGTAAAGGTGTTGTGGTAAAGAGAGTCCATTAAAGAAATGCACCTCTGTGACCGAAAAGGTATGCATCCCTCATCTCTGAATTCTGTAAATTTTTTGACGGATGACTTTGAACTACAAGTGCAGCCATACACAGAGCAACTCTACACATGGAGAAAGCCATTGTAATTGGACAACACCTATACTTGACCAATGATGGAGACCCTATTGAGCTCAGGATCTTCATTCCATTGTGTCGTCCAATCTGAACATAGCTTAGTCCAACTTAAAGACTTGAAAGCAATGTATTAATCGGGAGACAAACCGAAATTTCTAACCTTTTACTTTTAATTTTTCTTTTTGGTTTTTCTTTCTAGTCTTAGTGTTGTAGAAGAGTTATTGCATAGCTGCAAACATCAAGTAGATCGCAAAACAAAAGGTACATCATAAAACCTCAAAAAGCTTATTAAATTAAGACTCAAAGAGAGCTAGTTGCGCAGAATTTTACCAACCTCGCGCGAGGTGGAACTTAAACTTTTTAGAAATTCGCTCTTTGCGTGTCCATCTCATGCAAGTTACACTTAATTCGCGCGAGATCACTCTTCCAATGCTCTCTGCCACTCCATCTCGCATTGATCTCGCTAGATCTCTCGTAAGATGGCCTTCCGGAGAAGAATTTTTCTTCTTCTGTACCTTGACCTCGCGTGAGTTGGGTTACACCCAAAACGACCTCGCGCGAGAGGAGCACGACATCTGAAGGGGGGAAGTTTTGAACCATAAAAACGTGGGAAAAGGAAGGGATAATTACATTTCAATTTTCACTCCCACAAGCACCATTCCCTACACTCATTCTCTCTGAATTCAGTCTCACTCCTTAAGCATCAAACTTCACTTTTCTCTTCATTACTTGACTATACAAGGTACGTAACGAAACCCTCTTGGCCTAATATTTTGATAAGCATCCCTATTTACTACCTTGATATGCTTTCTTAGTTCTCTAACGGTTTGAAGAGACTTTTTTATGAAATAGCTGCTTAGGATAGTTTTGAGCAATTAAAATTTAATGCTGCATCTTTGTATTAAAGTACTTATGATAAAAATCATGCTGGATTAAGAGTTTGAGTGATATTTCAAGCTTCAGAGATGAACTCGCGAGAGGTGCAGAACCCCCTCAACAATCTCGTGCGAGTTGTTTTGCTTTGAAATTTTATTCCTCTGAAGCTAACATCGCACGAGTTACCTTAACTTCGCGCGAGGTAGCCACATTTTGTAGAAATTATGAATTGGATGTTTGTATTTGATTATTCTAACTGTATATGATGCATCCATAAATTGAGGTTAACTATTTCATGCACATAATTCACTGCTATGCGTCCATTCTTGACTATTTGCATCCAATTGCATATTAGATCATTAACATGAGCACTCTTGGAAATTGTTTGATTAAATGATGGCTGTTATTGATTTTGCTTTTACTGCCTCTTTCCTCCTATTTTTAATTGGCTTCTTTAATTGTTCATACTATAGATGGACAGACCAACGGGAAGCAAGCATTTAGCTGATGCCATTACATTGGAGAGACCCTTTACTTGCACCAGGCTCTGTTCGATTCCATCACTTCACCTTCACCTGAGCAGAGTCTTCTTCCTCCACTTCCATCACTTCAGAGGGACGGTCACAAGGGTAGGAATCCGATCCGACCATGATTATACATAAATAACATAAGAGAAAAGTATAAGGGGGAAATTAGTGGTGAAATCGGGATCCCAATCACTTCTCATCTTTTTCTTATTTTTTTGCTTTAAATTATCATTTTTTTATTCTTCTACAAATTGCTCTCTTAATTAATTACCTTTTTCACGCTCTTTGGAAAATTTATAAAATCATTAAATAAAAATATTATTTCCAAATTGCTTAACCTCGTGGGTACGACAATCCTAATCTTAAAAATACTTGTTACTTGATGGCTGTGGTATACTTGCCATAGCAAGAGATGCAGGAGGTATAATTACCACCTATATTCCGCATATCACCTACCCAAAGGAAAAATAACAAGTGGAAGTCGAAAGCTTCTACTACTAAGCCTAAAGCCAATGGGAGAGTCTTTGCCTTGAACACCATTGAAGCCTCCACTTCTCTGAATTTGATTGAAGGTAAGGATCTCATTTATGATATTTTTGCGGTTGCACTCTTTGATTTTGGTGCTACAATTTCCTTCGTGTCATTTTCTTACATTAAAAAGTTAAATTTGTCTGTTTCCCTTCTAAATGTTGATTTGACTATTTTTACCCCTACAGGTACTTCTATGATGACTTTCTATGTATGCTTAAAATGCTCATGCAAATAGCTGTTAGATCTTTTCTTATTGATTTAATTTGTTTACCTCTAGGGGATATTGATGTGATTATGGGCATGGACTGGTTATCTTCTAATTGAGTCCTTAATTGTTCTAATAAAACTGTTGAATTTGAGTCTGTGGGAGTGAGTAGAGATAGGATTTATGTTTGCCAACCGAGTGATGTCATCCTTTAGGGAAAAAGCTCAGGTGTATGTGATTTTAGCTAACCTAGAGACAGATGGACAGGTGATGGTTGTGGACGCTCCCATTATTTTTGAGTTTGCTAATGCCTTCCTTAAAGATATATCCTATTACCTCTACAGAGAGAGAGAGAGATAGACTTCGGTATAGACTTAGTGCTTAGTGTTGGACCTATAGCCATAACTCCTTATAGAATGTCCCCAATAAAGTTAGCTGAAGTTCAGAGCCTAGCATGGTAACAAAATGCATGGAAGAAAGCTTGCGTAGACATGCACATGTATGTATGGATACAACATGACGTAGTGACAAAACAAATCCTGAAACTATGTTGAATGCCCTGTAAAAGAAAGAACACAAGAATGGAGGATGAATTGTGTTAATTAAAAAAAAATCTTTTAAAGCAGACGATATGAGCTTGTGTCGTATGTTTTAAAAGACGACAGACGAAAAGGATTTCAATTAAAAGATTGATTTTAAGAAACGATGACTTTGAAAATTTGAACATAATGAAATCTTTTAAAAGATTTTTCCTGAAAAGAGTTTTGTCTACTTTTCCTCTTATAAAACCATTTTTATGCAGAAAATAGCGTAGTTTGTCATACTGATGTGCAAGATATATGTGGTAGTTATACCTCCTGCACCCCTTGCAATGACAAGTAATAAGTATTTATCGATCCCACGAGGATAAGCAATTAGATTTAATCTTTATTTTAATTCAACTATATTAAAGGTTGTTAGGAGTTTGTTAAGAAAGCAATAATTAGGAAGAGAATGAATAATAAAGAGAGAGCGATTGAGATTCTGATTTCATCACTAATTATCATAGTATTCTCTCTTCTGTTATTCAAAATAATAATCTATTGGTTGGATTAGATTCTTACACTCGTGACCGTCCCTCTCAGGATCAACCACGCCGCCTAGATTAACTAGATTAATTAATCTCTTAATTTAATACCAAGTGAATTAGGGATTTAGGTTTCTCTAGGTTTACTATCAATTATTAATGGCCAGTTTACAAATAGTATTAAACATAGAAAAAATAAACGCCCAATCATATACTGAATAACATCGAGAATTATATTAGAGAAAAAATTAGGGTTACATTGTTCACCCAACAAAGGGGGAATTAGTTCATGCTAATAGATAAAACTACACAAGAATAATAAGAAATAGAATACATAGATAATCAAATTCCTGGGAAGCCGAATGATCCTCAAATCTCCTTCGCTTAGGCTTGAAGTTGAATTCCGAATGTCGCACTGAACTGAGAGTGGGCAGAGTAGCCGTCTAGGGTTTCTAGAGTCGGTCGTGTTCTAGAGATCTGGAGGTTGTCAGTCTTCAGATCCTCGGATGGATTAGGTCAAGAAGCGGTTCCTTTGCTGATAGTAACATGTGAATATATAGCCATTTTAGTGGACTTGGGCTTTTCGCAAACCCAACTCGCACGGGCTTGTTAGTAATTTGCATGAGTTTAGGTTCCAAAGGGAAAATGTGGTCTTGAATTCAGTTCAACTCGCGTGAGCTGAGTAGCAATTCACACGAGTTAAGGTTACAGGAGCACTGATTCTTCATTGGTGCTCCAATTCTAGCAACTATTTTGCAGTAATAGTGGACTCAGATCGTTTCCTTACGGATTACTTTGTTACTTCTCTATAACTAAAATTTTAAATGCAATTTTTGGGGGGTTTTGTGTAAAGGGAAAATTTAAGGCAATTAAATAGTAACAATAATAAAAAAGAGTAAAAGACACCAATCCGATCTCTTTCAAATCCTAATTTCCCTCATTGGTTCATAAAAAAAAGGCACTCATTTATGCAGTGCATTGAAACCGAGATCTCTGCATCCCAACACTGAACTAACACGATAAGATCTTAGAGAATTATCAACGAACACTTGGTGACCTTTAAACTCACACAATCGCATGAGAGCACACAACATGGTTTCAAATCATATAATTAGTTCTCTGCATTCATTATCAATCAAAAATGACAGAATCAAAAATCTCAATCCAAAATATTAATCAACATAATGAAATCAAAATTATAGAATCCAAAACGAGTGCTCATGCAATTGAAAACAGAGAATCTAAGGAAATTAAGGATCCTATTGAGATCGAATTGGTTGAAGAAATTAGTTGCGCATAATTGAAATTAGACTAAGCATAAATCAGAATTGCATAATAGAATAATTAAATTGAAAGAAGGAGAGGAAAATGAAAATTGTAATGGAAACCCAAAACCCTAGCAGAGAAATTAAAGAAGAGAAAGGGGGAAACTAAAATGCTGAAAAAACGAAAATAAAATTGCAAAGTGAGAGGTTGTCAGAATTAGGGTTTTGGAGTATATAAAGGGGCCAAGTCATGTGCTAGTCACATGACTTTTAATGATCTAGGGTGCAGGGTTCGAAACCCACCCAATGCACACATTTAAATGGGCTAATTACATGATTTGAAATGGGCCTACATTAATTCTTCACGTTGGAATTCTCGCATCAGTTTCGTGCGTCACTTTCGAGCCTCATTTCACCCAAGATGCAGTCCGAATTAGCTCTTCATGTCTCATAGATTTTGTATCTCTTCGAGTCCTCTTTAATTTGACATATAATGGAGCTCAAACAGAGTTTGGTGGTGAGAGTTATGCTCGTATTAGTGAACCTTGTCAAAACTAGAATTTTTAGCGAATTAGAACAAAAATAAGCACATTAAACCCTAAACCCTAAACCCTAAACCCCCAATTGAGCCCAAACTCATAAATGGATAGAAACTTCTTGATTATTCTACTTATTTCTAGAAAATTCTGGATTATTCTACTTAGTTCTTGAAACTTCTTATATACTTATTTCTAGAAACTTCTTATTCTACTTATTTCTAGAAATTTCTTATTTTCTTAGTTATTTCTAGAAATTTCTTAATTCATTTTGAACATTTAATTTGAAAGATATTTTGATGGTTAAAGAAACCTTAGAGAAGCTAGAAGGATTTGAAATCCGAAGAGTAACTAGTATTTTTAAGGTAGAAAGAGTTTAGTTAAAGGAGGAATAGTGAAAATGCATGGTGAAGGTGTATGCATCATGTAGGCTTAAGACATACATTAGTTGTTGTGTGCAAGGTTGTCAGACTCTAGAGTCACAGTAGACTCGTGACTGTAGTCAACTCGTAGACTCGTAAGAGTCTACTTTTTATAAAAAAAAATAAAAAAATTGAAAGGGTGTCCCCTAAAAAGTGAAATTTCCAATAAACATGTTACCTGTTTTCAATCAGATACACATCAATTTCATCAAATTCATCAACACATCAGATAATATGGTTTCATCAAGTTTATCAAATTCATCAAGTTACAAATTACAAATATAAACATAAGTAATAAATTATCAAATATCCACGTCTAATCCTCTAATCACATCATCTTGAAGATCATCTTCTACATCATCAATATCTTCATCTTCATCACCATCATTATCTTCATCTTCCATAAAAATCATATTATCTAAATTAAAATCATCTACAATTGGATCACTTGAACCTCTTCCTCCAACATCTCCCGCCAATTCAATAGTAAAATTTCCACCATCATGATGCTCAACTTCTGTAGTATTATCTACCTCTTCAGTTATCCATTCATCATCAGACTCAATTTCATCGAATGGAAGAACAATACTTTTTCTATTTTGTTGTTTACTTTTCAACTTCAAATTATACATCACATAAACCAAGTCATTCATTTTCTTTTGGTGTAAACGATTTCCTCGCTTTGTATGAACCTATAATTAATAATAACACTTTTTATTATCGTCAGCCATGTAAACAAATAATAACTAAAATTTAATAATATAATCATAGCTATAATTCATAAATTTTTTTTACCATCTCAAATGAGCTCCAATTACGTTCACAACTAGAAGAACTACAAGTTAAGCTTAAGATACGAATAACAAATCTTTTCAACTCTGGAGTGTCATCCCCAAACATCTCCCACCATTCTCCAGGTTGCATGGCCTTCCTAGAGTCTTTTGCATCTTCCGTTGAGAAAAGTCCTTTAGCAAAATGAAACTCCACAAGCTGTAAATTAATTTTTTTCCTCTGTCCAACATCTTTAACAAGTCTTCTCATACATATGTGCAGCAATCCTTCTTTCACTTCAGAGTTATCATGTCTAAAAGTAGGTTCATAGTGAAGATGAGGATTAAGATAATATGCAGCTGCATGTAAAGGCCTATGAAGTTGATGTTCCCACCTCTCATCAATAATTTTCCAAAGAGTCTCATAGCTAAATGAATACAACATATTCTATATTACAAAAAATTAAACAAATAAATAAGTAACTTTATCAAATGAAAAAATTAATTATTTTTATCCTCTCCTTTTCCTTTTTGAAACTTGCTTTTTTTCCACTCATCAGAACCAAACATGGTCATCAATGAAACTTTCAACTCATGAAGACAAGCTAATGTTATCTAAGCTGTGGCAAATCTAGTCTTGTCAAGCCTAATCAAGTCTCTACCATTTGTGAACTTCTTCATAATGCTAATCAAAAAGGTTCGACCGTATATATAGGTAGTGGCACTTTTCCCTTCATTATAGTTACCTCATGAACCTTTAATTGTTTCTCAAAATCTTCAAATATTAGATCAATGCAATGGGTTGCACATGGGGTCCAACATAAATGTTCCCGCTTTTGCATCAACAATTCTCCAGCCGCTTTAAAATTTGCAGCATTATCAGTAACCACATGCACAACATTGTCTTCACCAATAAACTCCACTGCATCATTCAACATCATCCAACATCTTGAACACCTAAACAGGAGCAAGTAACAAACTGCAATAATATTTGAATTAAAATGACTCTATAACCAAGTCACGTCCCAGTCCCAGTCCCCACGCAAGCTTTGATTTCTCAAAAGAAAAATAGAAAGTGTGGAATGCAAGAACAAGTCAATAATCATATTGCCCCTTCCAGCAAAGCAAGACAATGTCAATGCCAATCCATGAAATTTGGTTGTTGGGCTTTGAAAGGCTTTGAAAAAGGAGTAAACGATGGAAATGAATTACAACGATTGATGCAATTGGAAATTACTATCAACAGTTTACAACAACACAAAACGTATCAAAGAAATTTATTTCTCATTATGTAAAACTTCTTTCAATTAGTTGTTAATGTTATTTTAAAACCGTTCATAACTAATTGTTTTACAACACCAAAGTTTACTAATTTTTAATTTTTATTATAAATTACAAATTATATTTCATTGTTAATCAAATTACATGATTTAACAAAATTTAAATAAGATTATGCTAAGGCTTCTGTAAAATTAATTGTAATTTTTATGCAAACCCATGAGGTGATAGGTATGATACTTCACGGATTCAACATTGAGTGTTCAATCTTCATTCACCAAGTGATCCTTCACTCAAAAGCAAGTGTAGCATGCGGAAAACATCATCAAGAAACCAAGGTTTGAAGGTGGTTCCTCGGCTAAGTAACAAAAGGGAAGAAAAATGAAAATGGAAAGGTGATCTAGGAAGATGGTAGCGCCATGGATAAGGTATCCAATAATCTATATAGAGGAATCACCACTTGATTATGGAACCAAGATAAGATTCAAGTTTCTTGAAGAAACCCTAGGAGAGTCCATTCCCTTTTCTCAAGACCAAATCTTAGAAATATCAAAATTTCATTCAATTCAAAAGTGACTACAAATTGGAAATTGCCTAAGTTATATGGTGCTTGGTCGTGAGCTTCTTGGACCACTTGATCCTTGATGGATTGATCAAGTGATGCTAAGCACCCCTCACTTGATCAATTCAAGAAGGATCTAGAGTTAATGAGATCAAGAGGCTCATAACTCATCTAAATTTGTGATGATCATGGATTAGTTAAGATGGAATTCTATGTCTTGGATTAGAAGTAAATCCTAAGGCTAGAATCTCTTCTTGGATGAGAGTCAACAATTTAGAAACTTGACTTAAATTTGCACCCTTGATTATGTTATGATCAAGTGGTGGAAATTTAAATTAAGTTAGTGAAAATTTCACTCATTCTCTCTCCTAATTCATCCACTCTCTTTTAAGATAATGTAATACACTTGCTTAGTTGGGTCATAAAACACTTAAGCCCATCATAAGAATCTTTGACCACACAATAGAAGTCAACATGTCCAATAAGTAAGCTTGGCCAAAAATTACAACCCACATATGTCCAAGCTTAATCACAAAATTAAACCTAAACTAATTACCAAATACATAGAAAATTACAAGGCTTCAATAGCCCACTTTGTTGACTTTCAAGAGTTGATCATTGAATTTGACTTGTTGACTTTGACTTGGTCAACTCTTCTTCAACTTGGGCTTCAAATCTTCTTTGCATTGCCCTTGTAACTCTCATGGTTGGAGATAGTCCTCCATTAATTTTCATAGTTATAAAATAAGAAATTGAGACTCAACCCATGTTTTTTTTTCTTTATTGAGTCTAAAGTTAAGTTATTATGTAAACTGAAAATGCAAAGTGCAGACACCAAACAGGAGCAAGCAACAAACTGCAATAATATTTGAATTAAAATGAATTAAAATAAAATGGAATTTTGAACCACAAACTGCAAAATTAATCCCTGTAAATACAATTTCTACATGCATACAACTGAAAATGCATACACTAAACATAAACAAATGTACAATTTTAAATTTTATCATCAATATTATACATACTGGATTGGCCACTTAACAGCACAATAGCAAATTTCTAGGGTTTACCAAGTAATTCATACAATATGCAGTACATGCTTTATACCATCTAAATTAAGAAAGATGTTTTCGCTTCTTTCACTCTCTTTCTCTTTCAATTACCTTTCTCTTTCAATTACCGCTAATGGATACTTCCATTTTATAATTTCATTCAGAAACAGAGAAGCACGAGTAGTAATTAAACAACAACAGTAAACAGAGCAGTAACAAGAAACCAGAAATAGAGCATCAATAAGCAAAAGCAACTCACTGAGTAGCAGAGCAACTGACCTAAAAGGCTAACGAAGAAGTGCACGAAGACAGGAAAGGGAAGACCACGACGAGGCAAACAAAGACAAGATGTTGACAAGGCAAGCGGAAGAGGAAGACGACGACGAGATGAGGCTCTGAGCAGAAGACGAGAATGAAGAAGATGAAAAATGCGAAGCTGAAGTACTTCGCATGGTTTTTATTTGAATTTGTCTCGAACGCGGAGCTCGGTCATTTTACTCGTACTTCGCGAGGTTTTTATTCGAATTCATTTCGAGCATGGAGCTCGGTCTTTTTACTCGTACTTCGCGAGGTTTTTATTCGAATTTGTCTCGAGCGCAGAGCTCGGTCATTTTACTCGCACTTCGCGAGGTTTTTATCTTCTTAGACTTTTTTAGATTAAGATTCGAGTGATATAAAGAAAGCTGAGATTATATTAACAATATATGAAATTGGAAGATTTGGGGGTTACTTCAACTGTAATATTGCTTAAGATGTGTAGCATTCCACGTCCTAGGCAGAAGGGTTCCATCTAGTTTTGTGAGTTTATAGGCGTCGTTGTTGCAGGTGTCGACTATTCAGTATGGTCCTTCCCAATTTGGGGGCAATTTTCCATCTACCTTGGATCGTCGTGCCTCGCCTGTTTTTCTCCATACCAAGTCCTCTTTGTGGAAATTCCTTTGTCTTACTCTGGAATTATATCTTCTAGTTGAGCGCTCATGCACGACCTCATTTTGGACTCGAGACAGCTCCTGAACCTCTTCAGGGAGGTCGAGCTCTCTCCGTATGTTGTCCGCGTTTACTTCCTCTTGAGTCTCTCGCCTTCGCCATGTCGGTTCTCCTACCTCCACGGGGAGCATGGCGTTCATACCATAAGTTAACCTGTATGGGGTCCCCCCTATCGAGGTCTGTGGGGTGCGATGGTATCCCCACAGGACACTAGGCAACTTGTCGGCCCACAAACCTTTAGTCCCTACTAATCTCTTCTTGAGCTCCTGTAGAATTACCTTGTTCGCCGCTTCGGCCTGGCCGTTGGTTTGGGGGTGCTCTACTGATGTAACTTTGTGGTTAATTCCCAAGTTCTTGAAGAATTCTTCTACCCTTTTGTTGGTGAACTGTCATCCGTTTTCGGAGACTATGTTCAGGGTAACCCATGGCGACATATAATGTTTTTCCAGCAAAATTTTTGGATTTGTTGGGTTGTGATATTCGCCAATGGTTCAGCTTCTATCCACTTGGTGAAAAAGTCTATGGCTACCACCAAAAACTTGACTTGTCCCCTGCCTATAGGGAAGGGACCAAGGATATTTATTCCCCATGTCATAAATGGCCAAGGTGACGCCATGATATGAAGCTTGTTTAGGGGAAGTCATGGCAAATGACCGTGTTGTTGACAGTCAAGACAATGGCGTGAGAAATTGGCGGTGTCCGCCCTTAAGGTAGGTCAATAGTATCTAACTCGTAACACTCGACTTGCCATGTTTCTCGCCCCAGAGTGCATTCCACAGATCCCTTGATGTAACTCTTTCATCACATAACATGCTTGTTCTGGGTTGAGACACTTGAGCAAGGGTGAGGAGAAACCTTGCCGAAACAACTCGTTGTTATGCAAGGTATACCATGCGGCTTGTCGCCGTTGTCACCTTGCTGCATTAGGATCTGTGGGGAGCTCTCCCCTCTCTAGATATTGGACTGTTGGTTCCATCCACAAAATCTTGGACGTCGAGACCGAGTAGATATCGTCCTGATCCCAACTAGGTTGGGATAGAGTTTCTTGGATTAGTGTCCTATGTTGGCCATTTCTCTTGGTACTGGCCAGTTTAGACAGGATGTCAGCACGTTCATTCGCTGTCCTAGGAACATCCTGGATTTCAAAATGATCAAAATGTCTTACTAATTCTTTGGCTAATCCGTAATATTTTTGGAGGAGAGGCTCTCTGGCTTGATATTTTTCCTTCATTTGTCTAGTTATCAACTGGGAGTCGGAGATACATTTGACATTTTTAACTCCTATTTATTTTGCTAGTCGGATTCCAGCCAGTAGTGCTTCATATTCAGCTTGATTGTTTGAAGTCGGGAACTCGAATATGACTGCCTGTTCGAGGATTAGACCATCCGGACCTTCTAAAATGACTTATACCCCGCTTCCTTTACGATTATAAGATCTGTCAATGCTAAGCGTCCACGTGTTTTCTTTGCTTTCTTTGAGCGGCAGTTCAATCAAAAAGTCTGCCAGAAATTGTGCCTTCATTGGTCCTCGGCTGTGATAGCTAAGACCGAACTCAGATAACTCTATGGACCAGGCAGTCATTCTCCCTGCGAGGTCAAGTTTTTGTAGCACTTGCCTTAAAGGATGATCAGTTTTGACGATGATCTCATGACTTCGAAAATAATGGTGTAACCTTCGTGCCGAGAATACCAGGGCTAGAATTAATTTCTCTATGACCTAGTATCATTCTTCGGCAGGTAAAAGGGTACAACTAACAAAATACACAAGATGTAGTTGTTTACCTTTTTCCGTCGCGAGGACCGAACTGATTGTAGAATGTGCCACAGATAAATATAGATCAAGTTTATGAAAAATGGGACCTTGTATCACAGAAATGATGGAGATTTGTCTCTTAATTTCCTCAAATGCCTGCCCACATTCGTCATTCCATTTAAACTTTTGGTTGTTCCTCAGCATCTTGAAGAAAGGGCGAATATTCTCTACTAACTTTGGGAGAAACCATGATAGGGCGGCCAAACGCCATTAAATCGCTGCAATTCTTTTAGCGATTCAGGATGCGCATATGCAGAATCGCTTCACACTTGTCGGGATTAGCTTCTATGCCTCTTGAAGTTAGCATGAAACCCAAAAACTTTCCTCCTCTCACACCAAAAACACATTTTTTCGGTTAAGACGCAATCGGTATAACCTAACTTTCTTGAAGACGCCGGTCAGTGCCGACGTATGATCGTCAGTCCTTCTCGACTTGACGACCATATCATCAACATAAACTTCCAAGGCATTGCCTATTTCCTCCTTAAAAACTTTATCCATCAATCGTTGGTACGTGACCCCGACATTTTTTAGTCTGAACGACATCACCTGATAACAATAGTTCACTGTGTTGGTCATGAATGTCGTCTTGTCCTCATCTGGTGGATACATCCTGATCTGGGTGTATCCCGCGTATATGTCAAGAAAACTTAGCATTTCACAACCAGATGAGTTGTCCACCAAACGGTCTATACTTGGTAATGGGTACATGTCTTTTGGACAAGCCTTATTCAGATCTGTGTAGTCAGTGCACAAGCACCACTTACCATTAGCCTTTCTTACCATGACTACATTGGCTAGCCAAGTTGTGTACTTGATTTCCCTAATAAATTGAGCTTCTCTTAGTTTCTTAACCTCGTGCTCGACTGCTAAACTTCTTTCTTACCCTAGTCTCCTTTTTTTCTAGGCTACGGGTTTAGCTTGCGGTAAAATGACGAGTTTATGACATAGGAACTTGGGGTCTATCCCTCGCATGTCAGCGGCACTCCATGCAAACAAATCAGTGTTTGCCTTTAGGGCTAGCTCGACCTCAGCCTTTATTACAAGGTCCATGTGTAACCTGATCTTAACAATTTGTTCAGGCCTTGGTCCAATTTGTACCGAACAAGTTTCCTCCACGGGCTTCGGCCTTTCTTCTGAGGTGTGAAAATGGGGATCGAGTTCGACCTCGACATCACAATGTTTGAACTTTTTAGGGTTGATCTCCAGGGGAATCATCGGCTAATTCCGTTTTTTGAAAACCTGTGCATAACATTCCCTAGCTGTGTGATGATCAGCTTTTATCGTGATAACCTGCCTTCCTGAAAGGAACTCCATCGCCAAATGCAAGGTAGACACCACGGCACCTAGTTGATTAAACGTCCTCCTCCCTATTATTACATTATATGACGTCTCTGCTTCCACTATCAAGAATCGAAATGTGAGTGTTCTTTGTCCGGACTTTCCTCCAAAAGTGGTTGGCAAATCTATGAATCCTCTAGTATGGACTCTTTCCCCTGCGAAGCCGAGCAAAGGCTCATGATGGGGTTTGATGAGACTGTGGCTCAGTTCTAACTTGCAAAATGTATGCCAATACGATATATCGGCTAAGCTTCCCAAATCTATTAGCACCTTCTTCACCTCCCAATCGGTGATAATGGAAGATATCACCATGAGGTCATCGTGATCGGGATCATTAGTGCAGAAGTCTTCGTTGGTGAACATAATGGGAGGCAAGCTCCTAGACAAAGATTTGTGACTGATTGAGTTTATACTTCGCAATTGTCTCTTCTTGGCGTTGTTGGAGCAACCTCCTCCTCTGAATCCTCCAACGATCGTGTTGATAGTACCTCGTACGTCGGGAGGAGTTTGGGTATGTTGTTCTATGCTTTGGCCATTCTGACTTTTATCGTTTCCTTTGGTATTGGGACGCGGACCCGGGCGATTCTTCTTCTTTCCTTTCCAATTATCACATGGTGTTGAATCCAATTCATCTCGATTGTCTCGTCGGACGAAGCGAATTAACGCGCCTGCACGGATTAGCTCTTCAATAATGTCCTTTACTTTTCAGCATTCTTCCGTAGTATGGTCATAATTCTGGTAGAAACTACAAGAGCGCCTGTCGTCTGCATTACGTGGAGTTGGGCATGGCGCTGGAAGGGGGATAAGGTCCGTGTTGAAGGCTTCTCTGAGGACGACCTCCCTGCTAACATTTAATGGAGTATAATTCATGAACTTCCCCACTCATTTCCTCTTCAAATCCGGTTCCCAAGTTTTCCTTTGCGACACGTTGGACCGAGTGTCCTCGGATCGTTCCTTCGTTCTCTTCCAAGCTGTTGTGTTTTCTTCTATACTCATAAACCTTACAGCTCGAGCACGTAATTCATCCATGTTCTGCGGTGGTTTTGCATAGAGGGAATCAGAAAAGGGATCGGGTCGTACCCCTACTTTGAGCGAGTGCATTGCGACCACGGGATGAAGGTCGGGAATATTCATAGTAGCTCTTCAGAAACGGGCCATGTAATCTCGTAAGGATTCCCCCTCTCCCTAGGCTACATGCTGGAGTGACGAGGAATCAGTCAATACTGGTTTACAATAAGTGAATCTGGCCACGAATTTGGTGCACAGTGCTTCAAAAGAGTCGATGGACATCGGTGGAAGGGAGTAATACCATTTCAAAGCAATGCCTTTTAGTGTAGTCGGAAGCAACCGACAATGGTGCGCATGTCGTCGGAAACCAGTCTGCCCTGTGTAAGGTACGACTTAACATGGGATGTCGGATCGGAAGTCCCATCATACCTTTCTAGGCTTGGCCACTTCCAATTCTCGGGGAGTTTGCATTGCATGATGTCTAAAGTGAGGTTGCTCGTAGATGACCTCGGCATGTGACTTCGGCTAATTACCTTGGTTGACACGTCATCGGATTTCCACCATTTTCCCACACAGGAATAATTAGGGTTACATTATTCTCCCAATCAAAAAGGGATTTAGTTCATGATAGTAAAGAATGCAACATAAGAATAATATGAAAGAGAATACATAGATGATTGAATTCTAACAAAGCCAAGTAACCTGTGCATCTCCTCTGCTTAGGCTTGAAGTCGTACTCTGAATGTTGTGTGAACCAAAAGTGATAAAAAAGATAATTGTTGATAGTAGCTTTGTGAATATATAGCCTTCTTTAGTGGACTTGTGCTTTACAAACCCAGCTCGCGCGATCTAAGGATTAACTCGCACAAGTTGAGGTTTCAGAGAGCAAACGTGAGGTTCAAGCAAGTGCAACTCGCGCGAGTTGAGGTTACAAAAAGCAAACTTGGGTTGGAATCTAAGTCAACTCGCGCGAGCTAATAGGCAAGTCGCGTGAGCTGATGTAACAAAGAAAAATGGCCAACCCATAGAGCTCTAACTCATGTGATTTAAGTCCTAACTCGCGCGAAGTGTGTTCCTCTACACATTTTCTCTTGTTTTTGTCTATTTTTAACCTTTGAAACACTTAAACAAACCATCAACAAGTTCTATCACAAAATATTATAATTTAAAACATTTAGTAGTGGTTTTGGCTTGCTTAAAGGACAATTTTTTAGTTAAAAAACGTATACCTATAACTCACTTTTACGAGTTATCAAATAGAAGGTGTATATGAATGTTTAATTTAATATGTGTTGAATGGTTTTATTAGAGTATTGTATGATGACATTTAGTTAGATTCTTAACCAAAACACTTGTTTCATGACATATGAATAAAAGAATTAAGAATTAATGGATACTTAATTAGTTAATTCTGATTGAATGATAAAATTGTAGCACTTGATTAAAAGTAATCTTCAATAATTAAGGTTTAAACATAATTGCAATTTAATCAAGTAGTTAATCACATTTTTTTTCTTGCTTAATTTTAAATATGTTACATGCTTTAAATTATTGCAAAACCACCAAACTTCCCTTTCTTAAATTTACTATTTTTCTCCACAATTATAATAAAAATCTCACTATTGTTTTGATCCTTTAAGACACAACTTACGTCTTGCACCTAGTACTGAATTTTTTAATTTATTTCTAAATTTAGCCACAAACAAAATGTAATTGTAAAATACTTACACTAACAATTAAATGGTTTAACTCTTTAGCAAATCTTGTGTAGACTTGCCATATACTGGGGAAAAATATAAAGTAAAGTAAAGATGAGATTCTAATCTCTTCCCCATAAAAATATATATATATATATATATATATATATATATATATATATATATATATATATATAAACTAATTCTTTCAATATCTAGCTATCAATTGACTTTTCTAAGTTTTAATTGATTTTTCAGTTTTTATTAACATTTCAACTAATTTTGACCCATATACCCAATAATAAAAAAGAAAAATAGAAAAAAAAAAAGCTGTCAATGTAAAAGTATAAACTCCGCCACACATACATTAGGTTTTTTTCTTTAACATTTAATATTTTAACTTGATATTCAATCTGATTCAACATAAAATATCCCAACATCTTTCTTTTATAAAATTTATTCTATTGAACGGTCACAATTCGTTGGGCATGGTGGGAGACTCTGATGTTTCCTCGTTGAAAGCCGTCAAAAGAATATGCGCAAAGGTTGTGCGCGATGTTATTACCACAGACAAACATGTATAGCTATTTCATTATTTTAAAGTAAATTATGTATATTTAATGTCTTCTTGACCTTCTTGGCATTTGAGAATTTTTCTACTAACAAGAAAAAATAAGAATAAAATAAAATTTACTTTTTAAAAATTAAAATTATAATTTATTAAATAATTTTTAGAATGTATTACCTATTTAAAAAAAGTTAAAAAAAAAGTTCTTATAAGTTAGTAACTAAAAAACTAATTTTAACTTTTAAGAAAATAAATTTAATTTTTTCTTTTTATTTTCTTCTTCTATATATCCTTTTAAAGAAATTCATCAAAACTCACCTTTAGTCTTAAAACTCAAACAATCAAATAGCAAATCTAACTCAATTTCAATGTAAAGAATTGGATTAAATACAAGAGAAAGTACAGAGTACAAAATAAATAAATTGATTATTGACATGATTGGAGGAGGACTATCAGAATTTCCTGCTTTATTCTCTATTCAATTCAAAGAAATAATCCAAGTTCAATTTATGCTGGAGTAGCATATTTATAACAAATACTGTTGATACTCCATTATATTTCCACTCTCATTTCTTTTATAATTCCGAGCTTTTCTTATTCGGTCTGAAAATGTTGTTAGCAATTTTTGTTTTCAATTTTTCTTGTTTTTAAATTTGCAAGTTGTCATTCTAAGCTTATCTTGTCACGTGCAGGAAAAGTATTTAGTATTTTAATATTAAATATCATGCTAATGGCAATTTGTATAGGTAGAGGACATTTACCCCAGTTGGCGACTTGGAAACAAGTGTTTTCGTTCAGATCTCTGGTGCTTGAGTTTCCTACAATTATGGCCGAATCATTCATCTTCAGCATCGCCGAGTCACTCATTTCAAAGCTTGCTTCCAGGGCTTTTGAGGAAGCTTCTCAAGTGCTGGGCGTATACGATCGTCTGCAAGAGTTTAAAAGAACTCTCTTATTAGTGAAGGCTGTGCTGTTAGATGCTGAGCATAAGCAGCAGCATAAGCACGAGCTCCAGGAATGGCTCAGGCAGCTCAAGCGTGTCTTCTCCGATGCCGAAGATGTGCTTGATGATTTTGAGTGCCAAACACTACGAAAGCAAGTGGTCAAAACTCATGGTACCACCAAAGACAAGGTCAGTCACTTCTTCTCAACTTCTAATCCACTTGTGTTTCGTTACAAGATGGCTCAACAAATTAAAGATATCACCAACAGACTTGACAAGGTTACATCTTATAAAGATAAGTTTGGTCTTCAAATAATTGATGCTGACACATGTGTTGTGCATATTAGAGAAATGACACACTCCCGTGTAAACGATTCAGAAGTAATAGGAAGGGAACATGATAAAGAAAAGATCATACAGCTTTTGATGCAGCAAAATTTTAATGATGATGATACAAGTCTCTCTGTTGTTCCCATAGTGGGGATGGGAGGTTTGGGAAAGACAACACTTGCAAAGTTTGTGTTCAATGATGAGAGGATACAGGAGTGTTTTCCATTGAAGATGTGGGTGTGTGTTTCTAGTGACTTTGACATAAAGCAACTGATTATCAAAATCATCAATTCTGCCAATGATCCAGCTTCTGTTGGCTCCCCTCCTTTCCAACAGAATTTGAGTACATTGGATGTGGAGCAACTGCAAAATCAACTGTCAAACAAACTTACTGGTCAAAAGTTCTTACTGATCTTAGATGACATGTGGAATGATGACCGTGTTAAATGGGTTGAGCTCAGGAATTTAATACAAGTAGGTGCTCCAGGTAGTCAAGTTCTAGTGACCACACGGAGTCATTCAATTGCAACCATGATGGGCACGGTTTCCTCTCACTGTTTAGAAGGCCTTTCTCAAGAAGATTCTTTGTCTCTGTTTGTCGAATGGGCATTTAAAGAAGGTCAAGAGGATAAACATTCTCATTTGGTTGATATTGGCAGAGAAATTGTGAAAAAGTGTGGAGGGGTTCCATTGGCTGTGAGAACATTAGGGTGTTTATTATTTTCAAAATTTGAGGCAAATGAGTGGGAATACGTGAGAGACAATGAAATTTGGAATTTGCAGCAGACAAAAGATGACATTTTACCTGCACTCAAATTAAGCTACGATCTCATGCCATCCTATTTGAGGCAATGTTTTGCATTGTTTTCCCTTTACCCAAAGGATTATCAATTTAATAGTTTTGAGATAACTTCACTTTGGGGGGCACTCGGACTCCTTGCATCACCAAAAATGAATATGATCCTGGATGATGTTGCCAATCAGTATTTGAATGAACTACTGTCTAGATCTTTTCTTCAAGATTTTGTCCAGTATGGTACTGTTTATGGATTCAAAATACATGATTTGGTGCATGATCTTGCTCTATTTGTCGCAAAAGATCAATGTCTACTTATAAATTCCCACATTCAAAATATTCCTGAAAATGTTCGGCATCTGTCTCTTTCTGAAAACAATTTGCTCGATGATTCAATCACCACAAAATCAATAGCTGTGAGAACCATACTGTTCCCATATGATACAACAAGAGTCAACCATGAAGCTTTCCTAAGTACGTGGGTGTCAAAATTCAAATACTTGCGAGTTTTGGATTTAAGATATTCAGCATGTAAGACTTTGCCCCGTTCCATTGGTAAGTTGAAACACTTACGATATTTCAACATTATGAACAATCACAAGATTAAGAGACTCCCTGGCTCTATTTGCAATCTCCAAAATTTGCAAGTGTTGAAATTTGATGGATGCAATGAGCTGGAAGCATTGCCGAAAGGATTAAGAAAATTGATCAGTCTCCGGCATTTGGAGATAACCACGAAGCAATCTGTTCTACCTTACAATGAGATTACCAACTTGAGCTCGCTTGCACATCTGTGTGTTGATTCAAGCCATAATCTGGAGTCAATCTCTGGAGGGGTGAAGTTCCCTACTCTGAAAACATTGTATGTTAATTTTTGTCAGAGTCTAAAGTCTTTTCCGCTGGATGTTAAGATTTTTCCTGAATTAGAAACTTTGTTAGTTGAGAACTGTGTTAATTTGGACATGGAACTGTGGAAGGACCACCATGCAGAACAAAGCCACAAGTTTAAGTTAAAAACGGTTGTATTTAGCTGTTTACCACAGCTGGTAGCCTTGCCTCTGTGGCTTCAAAAAAGTGCCAACACCTTGCAGTCCTTGTCAATTTCAATCTGCAACAATCTTGAAATGCTTCCGGATTGGCTGTCAACTCTGACTAATCTGAAAACACTTTGTATAGCAGATTGTCCAAAGCTTCTTTCTCTACCCCATAATATCCATCACCTCACATCACTTGAAAGTTTGAGGATTGCTGGCTGTCCTGAGTTATGCAGAAAATGTCAGGTTTATGGAGAATTTTGGCCCAAAATATCAAATATCAAACATGTTGACATTGGAGAACCAGAAGAACATGAAGGAAGAGGAAGAAGAATTTGAGGATGAGCAAGACGAAGAGGAATGTTCTAATGTCACAGAAAAGTGTCGAAGTCTCTTGTTTTATTAATTTATTCTTTTCGAGGGGTGTGTTTTCCGTAATGTAGGTTGTTGTTCTTGATGGTTCTCTTAATATGTTTTGAACTCTTCACGAGTTTACTACTTCACATCAAATTGTACTTGGATCATTTGTGTTGTATCTCTTTATCTTTCACTTTTCTTTCATGAAAAAATATTGAATTTCTTGGATTGCATTTAAGTTAGAATCTCCATGATAGTTGTGAAATACTGCAATATTTGTTTATTTTTTGTAATTTTAATTGCTGTGTTTTTCCTTTCATTTCCGCACAACTTCGCGTATTTCATTTATACTGATTTAGATGGTGATTAGATCGTAGATTTAATAAACTAGACCCTGGACAGCATTTCGGAGAATTTTTGTTTTTGTTCCCTTAACAGAGTAGAGGCAACAACTTTCTTTAACGTGGTTAAATGGAACTGATTGTCAGGAACAATGTTTCAGGAATTTGAATAGCACTCTAATTGTTTAATTCAGTCATTATTGATGTGAGGTTGTAGAGAAATTTGAAAAGCTTGCTAATCACTCAACTCAAGTGTTTAATGAATTTAAGGTAACATAGAGACTAAATAACTTAGGATTCAAGACTTGTGAAGCCACGTTACAAGTAAAGCACATTGAAGTATAAGATAAAAAGATCATTAGCATCTGTCAAGTTCTGAACTTCCTACTCCATCTATTACTGTCTCTTAGTGGCTACATTCTTTGCTGCAGAAAGTTTTCTTTCCTTTATAAAACACAATCCACGAGCTTTGTTAAGGTATATTTGTTATAATTTGAAATAGTTATACTATTAAAACCAGATTGCGGGTGTTGATTTGATGAAGTCACAGAAGTAACAAGGAAATATGCACGTCTGCTGATCTAGCCCAATTAACTTTCTAAAGAACATCGAAAACAAGTTATTCATTTTAGTCCGCAGTTTAAAGTCTCACACGTTTAGCCTTAACAAAGTTAGAAGATGAGTAACCAGAAAGCATACAGTAACATTTCAAATGACTTTAAAATGTTGAAATCGTATAATTTTCTTCAATCCTAATTGAATAAAAACATATATGATAAGTTTCCAAGAAAAATGTTACATAAGATATAAGAGATACGATGTGAAAATTAAGGGAAGAGGGGAGAGGTTGAAATAATCTTCTAGGTTCTGAAGACACTGTACACCAAATGATCAAAGGCATGGAAGTTAAATGTGTAAAAATGGGTAGACAATCGGATGCATATGTTATCTATAACACCAGTCCTATATTTTTGTTCATAGAAGCAGATCAGCCTGCACTTTGGCTCCATTCTTTTCCTCCATTAATCTTCATATCAAGAATAAAGGTGGCTTTGTTTTATTCCTTACCCTCCCTTTTGTTAGCAGTAATTTTATTAAATATGTTTTATTGGTTAGGCAGTAATTTTATTTAGTCAATAATGTTAATTGATGATTGATTAACTAGTGAATTAATGAGTTACTGTTTAAGTAGTGAAACAGTCTTTTATAATGCCTATTTAATAGGCTATTTCTTATGAGTTTAATACAGAGTAAAAATTTCTATTTTTCTGTCAGCTCTGGTTAATAGTGTTATCAGATTTGGTTCGATTTGGAAATAGGGAGAAACACGTGAGGGAGAGAAACACGCGAGGGAGAGTTCACCCAGAAAAAGTCGTAGCTTTGTAATTGTTTTCTTCTCTACGACTTTGTAATTGTTTTCTTCTCTCTTTTATCACCCATGACTTCAGAGAGCAGTTTTGTGCAACCAGCTTTTCCCCGTTTTGATGGTCATTATGACCATTGGAGTATGCTGATGGAGAACTTCCTACGATCAAAGGAGTTCTGCCCAATTGTTGAGTCCGGCATCAGAGCACTGACGGAAAGTGCAACGGATGCTCAGAGGGCAGAGTTTGAGTCAAGAAATCTAAAAGATTTGAAGGCGAAGAATTTTTCTTCCAGCTATTGATCGTTCCAGACTTGAAACTATTCTTTGCAAAGATACTTGCAAGGATATTTGGGATTCAATGAAAAAGAAGTATCAAGGCTCTGCTAGAATAAAGCGAGCCCAACTTCAAGCCTTGAGGAGGGACTTCGAGACTCTACAAATGAAGGATGGAGAATCTGTCACTAGCTATTGTGCTAGAACCATGGAGATAAGCAACAAGATGAGGTTCCATGGAGAGAGGATGGAGGATGTCACCATTGTGGAGAAGATTTTGCGCTCCTTATCACCAAAGTTTGACTATGTTGTTTGCTCCATTGAGGAGTCAAAAGATATAGATGTATTCTCTCTTGATGAATTGCAAAGCTCCTTCCTGGTCCATGAGCAGAAGATGAACCGGAGTTTATCTTCTGAGGAGCAAGCCTTGAAGGCCTCTACTAATACTCATTTCTCTAACTCTAGAGGAGGAAGGGGCAGAGGTAGAGGCAGAGGAAGGGGAGATCGTGGAAATAAAGATGGGAGTAGTAGAGATAACAACAAGAGTTTTCAAAGCCAATGATGATCAAGGCAAAGGCAGAGGACGAGACTTTGACAAATCAAAGGTAGAGTGCTTCAGATGCCATAAATTTGGTCATTATCGTTCTGAATGCTATACTAGGCTACCTAATAATAAGGAAGAGAAGTCCAATTTTGTTGAGAATAAAGAAGAAGAGACTTTGTTGATGGCGGTTCAAGCTAAAAAGGAACATGATGAGCAAAATGTTTGGTACGTCGATACTGGTTGTAGTAACCACATGAGTGGAAGTAAGTCTTCTTTTTCTCATTTAAATGAAGGCTTTCGTTCTACAGTCAGTTTTGGTGACAGTTCTAGTGTGAATGTAATGGGAAAGGGTGACATTAGGATTAGAACCAAGAATGGCTTAGTGAAAATAATCTCTAATGTCTTGTATGTTCTTGCTTTGAAGAGCAATTTGCTAAGCGTTGGTCAATTGTTAGAAAAGGGTTATATTATCACCATGAAGAATGGTGCTTGTGAGATTTCTGACCCTGCAGTTGGAACTATTGCTATTGTACAAATGAGTTCAAAAAGATTGTTCCCATTGAAGATTGAGATTGATCAATCATGCTTAATGGTGGAAGTAAAAGACCCTTCATGGTTATGGCATTTTCGGTATGGTCACTTGAGTTTTGGTGGATTAAAGATCCTTCAACGAGAAGAATATGGTGGTGGTCTTCCTCAAATTCTTGCTCCCTCTCAAGTTTGTGAAGAATGTGTTGTTGGCAAACAACACCGCTCTCAGTTTCCCAAAGGCAAGTCATGGAGAGCCAAGGAAGTTTTGGAGTTGGTTCACTCTGATATTTGTGGACCAATAAGTCCAATTTCGAATGGAGGTAAAAGGTATTTTATTACCTTTATTGATGATTATTCCCGGAAGACTTGGGTTTATTTCTTACAGGAAAAATCAGAAGCTTTAAATGTATTTAAAAGCTTCAAGGCTCGTGTGGAGAACGAGAAGAAGGGAAAGATCATCAAGACTCTCCGAACTGATAGAGGAGGTGAATACAGGTCTAAGGAGTTCGAAAATTTTTGTGAAGCTCAAGGCATTCGAAGAGAGCTCACAACAGCCTATACACCACAACAAAATGGTGTAGCGGAGAGAAAGAATAGAACTATTCTTAACATGGTTCGAAGCTTATTGGCTAGAGGTAGAGTACCAAAGGTGTTTTGGCCGGAGGCAATAAACTAGAGCAATCACATCTTGAATAGAAGTCCCACACTTGCTCTTCGAGATGTGACACCGGAGGAGGCTTGTAGTGAAAGAAGACCAGTTGTAAACTACTTCAGAATTTTTGGGTGCATTGCCTATGCACATGTCCCGAAAGAAAAAAGGAAGAAGCTTGATGACAGAGGTGAGAAGTTTGTCTTTCTTGGTGTTAGTGAAGCATCCAAGGCATACAAGTTGTTCAATCCACTGACGAAAAAGATTGTGATTAGCAGAGATGTTGTTTTCGATGAAGAAAACATTTGGGATTGGAATGAGCAGCAACCTAGTCAAGTCCTATGTAACAACGAAGTTGAAGAAGCAACTCCAACGTCTAAAATTCCAGTAAATACTACTCCAGCAGTCGCTGAAGTTTTACCAACAACAGAAGAAAACGCCAATGCAATGACTCGCGTTCGAAAAAGGCCTGCATGGATGCAAGATTATGTGGTAACTGGAATTGATAATGATGCAATTACTCATTTTGCATTGTTTGCAGATTGTGACCCGACAAACTTTGAAAGTCTTTGTCAAAGAAGCAAAGTGGAAGAAAGCGATGGATCTTTGAAATTGAAGCCATTGAAAGGAATGACACTTGGGAGTAGTGATCTTCGAGAAGGGCATAAGACTATTGGTGTAAAGTGAGTTTTCAAAACAAAACTCAAGGAAAATCGGGAGGTTGATAAGCACAAAGCGAGATTGGTGGCTAAGGGTTACAAGCAAGAGTATGGAGTTGACTATACAGAAGTGTTTGCTCCAGTTGCAAGGCATGACACAATCAGATTGGTGGTTGCATTGGCTGCACAAAATTCTTGGTCTATTTTCCAGCTAGATGTTAAATCAGCATTCTTGCATGGAAACTTGGAGGAAGAGGTATACGTTGAACAACCCCCGGGTTATATTAAGATCGGCAATGAGCATAAAGTTTATAAATTAAAAAAGGCTCTTTATGGACTAAGCTCCAAGAGCCTAGTATAGTCGTATTGAGGCTTATTTTTTGAAAACAGGTTTTCAAAAGTGTCCTTATGAACATACACTCTTTGTTAAGATTAGAGATGGTGGGAAAATGCTCATTGTTTGTTTATATGTTGACGATCTTATATTTACTGGAAATGATAGTGACATGTTTGATGATTTTAAGAAGTCTATGATGAATGAGTTTGAAATGTCTGATCTTGGTAAGATGCATTACTTTCTTGGCCTTGAAGTAGTGCAATCTAATGGTGGAATTTTTGTTTCCCAAAAGAAGTATGTACAAGAGTTGTTGGATAGGTTCAAGATGCAGAATTGCAATCCTGCAAACACTCCATCAGAGTTTGGGTTGAAACTGTACAAAGATGAAGAAGGAGAAAAGGTAGACAGCACACTTTACAAGCAAATTATTGGCAGTTTGATGTATCTAACTGCTACAAGACCAGATATAATGTATTCAGTGAGTCTCATAAGTAGGTATATGGAGAATCCAACTGAAATGCATCTGCTAGCTGCTAAGAGAATCCTTCGTTATTTGCAAGGAACCAAAGATTTTGGGTTATTCTACAAGAGGGGTGAAAAGTCTAATTTGATTGGCTTTACCGATAGTGACTATGCAGGAGATCAAGATGACAGAAGGAGTACTTCAGGTTATGTTTTTATGCTAGGTACAAGGGCTATTTCATGGTCTTCTAAAAAGCAACCCATTGTCACTCTATCAAGCACAGAAGCTGAATTTGTTGCTACTACAGCTTGTGTTTGTCAAGCTATTTGGCTGAGGAGAATTCTTGAAGAGTTGCAGTTTAAGCAAGCAGGAGCCACTACAGTTTATTGTGACAACAATTCTGCCATCAAGTTGTCAAAGAATCCAGTGTTGCATGGAAGGAGCAAACACATTGATGTGAAGTAGTATTTTTTAAGAGATCTCTGCAGTAATGGAGTAATCCAACTAAAGTACTGTCCTAGTGAAGATAATGTCGGAGATATTTTTACTAAACCTCTTAAGTTGCTTCCCTTCCAAAATTTGAGAAAGTTGATGGGTGTTTCTACTATGCAGCTAAATGTAAACTGAAGCTTGGAAACTGTCAGTTCAAGGGAGGGAATGTTAGCCGTAATTTTATTAAATATGTTTTATTGGTTAGGCAGTAGTTTTATTTAGTCAATAATGTTAATTGATGATTGATTAACTAGTGAATTAATGAGTTACTGTTCAAGTAGTGGAACAGTCTTTTGTAATGCCTATTTAATAGGCTATTTCTTATGAGTTTAATACAGAGTAAAAATTTCTATTTTTCTGTCAGCTCTAGTTAACACCTTTGTATCCCCTCCACACTTGTTCCATTCCATTCCTTAGAAAGAAAGAAAAAAAAACAGAACAAAAAAGAAAAAAAGATGTTTCCTTCGATTTGGCCACATTGTGGAATTATGTATGGAATTATCTATCCGACAGTGTTTTGGGGAGTTATCAGTCCAATTGCTTGGTGGCTTATATTTTGACATATATACATACGACAATGTAATACAAATCCATCACAAAACAATACATTCATGCTCATTAAAATATTCCCTTTGACAAATGCTTCCCATACATGGTTGCATCCACAATGGCCTTGGCCAAAGAGAAAACAATCAGGGTTGTCCAAGAAGTGAAGGCTTGTAGAAAACATGGCTTTGTGCAATCTCAATTCGTTCGCGAGGATCATTCAGATTTTCATCCCTCAAGGCTTTCAGAATAGCTTGTGATGACTGTTCCCTGAGAAACCAATCCAACATGCATCAGAAGCATGAGAAACTTGTCTAGTGCATTGGCAAGATGTATAGAGATTTGCAAATGTAGTTCTTGGGATTGGAAGTGTTCAAAGATAACATGCATAAGGGCAAAGGAAATAGACAACCAAGGCTTCAGTCAATTATTGCAGTAAATTACCTTGATATCAAAATTTTGTAAAGTGTCTTCAAGATAGGGCAGAGCTCTACAGGAGCAACCGGCTTGTTTTCTTCAGGATGCAACACATTCAGACTAGATTGACTCAGAAGTTCAAAGAATGCCTCCACTGCAGACACACCCTAGAAATAAATGGCAGGGATAACATTTTAGTTTAGTTATTGAAATTTGATTAAAGCAAAAAAATTGATTCTAAGGACATCTCTTGTGTGTTTGATATTAATGCCAACTTTGGTTTGCAAGGGCATCTATGAGGGCCAAATAATAAAGAGAAAAGTGTGGCTTATGCGAAGTAAAAATTGTAACATCATACTCATCAAATCATCTAAGATTGCCTCAGAGCAGATAAAGCTAAGATAAGCATATATAAATTCCACTATGAATTTAAGTACAAATGATGAAAACCTCCCCCGTAGGATGGTGCTAAATTATCTGTGAAAGCAGCATAATTTTTTAAATGTACATAATTATTGAACTTTGACATTTTAAAGATGCAATTGGCACACACCTCAAGATCACAACATATGAGTTTGAAAGAAATTAGGACATGAAAATGTACAAAATATACCTGAATCATTCCTTTGCCACTAATGCTGTCACCCATGTCTGGTCTTAATTGACCCTTAGCTAACATCTGGCCATACCAAGCGTTACGGCCTTTTAACAAGGTCACATAAGTGTCAGCCAGTAATGGCCCTGCAAGTTTCTCAGGTTCTTCAGTCAACAAGTGAGTGATAAATATCATTTCTGATGTGCAGTGTGCAAAGTACACAGATTTGCTTGTTGCACTCTCATTGGTAAGGGCTGCTACCATTCCTGACAACATTAAAATGAAAAATTGAATATATGGATTGTCAAACAGAAAGCAAGTGTGAAACATGGGAATGCCTCTTATAATAGTAGAGATATGCTGAACCCCTTTCTTTACATAGCTAATGCCAACATGTCTAGTCTCTATAGCATGTGAAATCATGATGTTTCACATAAAGGCCTTAACTCAATTTACATTAATATGCGTCATTAATCATGATGAAATCTTTATCTATATACCTTCATATGTACCATACTTATACGGAAAAATTGCATAGCTATCGTTTATAGATGCTTCCTTTTTGTATTTTCTTTAAATAGTAGAATAATATGCATATGTTTTCCTACTGTTATGTGTGAAATAGGGAGTGAACCAACAAGTTAAATAGACAACATTACACAAACCAAAACACGATGATACGCAAATTTGTTATTAAATGTAAAGTGATAACAACTAATTGGCAGCTTACCAGCTCCAATTGCATAGACATTTTTCAAGCCACCCATGACTTCATGGGTGATGAGGTCACTGTTATCCCAGACAATAAACTGTGGTTGTCGCAAAAACTTCGCCAAAGGTTTCCTCCATTTCTCAGCTCCGCATATTCTTGCATTGGCATACTCCTTGTTGTAGATTTCTGAGGCGATATTTGGACCTCCCAGATAGAGTATGTTCTCCATAGGCACTCTAGCTGTTTAGTTTGCATTGCATAGAGTAGAAAATGAGGGAAGGACTAAACATATTGTTGCATAGTTAGAAAGCTACAAGACCTATGGTAAAACAAAATCAGATGAAATACACCAAAAGAGTAATTACTAGAAAACAACGATGCTAAGTCCTAACTTTAACATGCACATCCGTTGCTTGGCACCAAATCATAGCTTAACAAATAGATGTAACTCGGCAATGGAATTATCACGATCTGTAATATGCTTCAGTATGAATATGAACAAGATAGATTTTTGTGAAACGAATGTTGTAAGAGAGGACAGGAAGGTCGAGTCAAAGAGTCCTCCAAGATCATTGATAAAATCTCAAGTGCATTCAGATAAACATGGAAGATTAACTCTTGCAATGCTGGTTATAATATAAGAGTTAATCATGAAGTATGCAATAAACCACATATTTAGATGTTTTTTATATCAGAAATGCAAAAAGAAAAAGACACCAATGAGTTACTGAAACATATATAGTTGTTGCTGAATATTGTATACAATTTTCATTTCACTCAACTTGATATGCAAGACCTGTATCATCCTTTCTATTACTCCCAATCAAACTAACTACAGAAATATTGCCAGTACAAAATCAACTTTATTTACTAAACAGAGATGATTCTGAGCATCATTCAGTTGAAGCCTTAAAAAGGAATATGAAATATTGCAGTTATGTGATTCCTCACCAAGATTTCATGAGATGATTCATTCCCATAATTTGCATCAAGAATTCTCACTGATGCAAGCATGTTTGGATTAGATTGTTCTTTAAGATTATAATCTGTTTGATAGAAAACAGCTGTTGGTGTTACTATTCAAATGTGTTTGGTAATTTGGATTATAATAAAACATTATAATCTCAACAAAGGAAAATAGGTTTTTTAAGATCTTTAAAAATATTGATTAATTTAAACAGAAAACCAATTTTATCCTTTTTATAATTTTATTATTAAAATCTTTTCATTAAAATAATCTGAACAAAATAAATTATCTTAAAACCACTTTTTACTTAACATATTCAAATGTAAAACTTATTTCATATAATCAACTGTAACAACAATAGATTATATCTATACTAGATTATTAAAAGGGGAAATAGAATGAAGCCAAGAATGCATGGAGAAAGGATAACATGTAAATGGAGATAAAGAAATTAAAACTCTTACTTGCTTGGTTAATCATCTTTGTGGGAGTTATAATATGTGGAACAGGCTCCAATGCAGCCTCTATACCTTTAGACAAAGAGATAATTATAGGCACAGTGATCCTCTCCTTCCAATACTTACTAATCTCTTCAAAGATCTCACGTGTTTCAGTTGAAGGCAAACCATTGACAACAATATCAGCATCCCAAACAGCTTCTTGCAAGTTTGTGACAACCTTCAAAGGACAAAGTGGTGTATCAATCATGTTCAAGCAAAATCCATCTTTGAGAATCTCATCAGCAAACAGAGTCCTATCACCAAGTCTTGCCTCAACATACTTCAAATATGCGCAACGCCGGATCAACCTTCTCAACACATCCTCTCTTGAGTTAATCACTTCAAAGAGATGTTCAGCAGTGCCTCTATCAACTGTCCTTCCTGCTCTTCTCCATATCCTGATCTGTATCTTGTCCCTAAATTGGCCATAACTGTCTTGTAACAAAGCTGCAAAGACACTTCCCCAAGCACCAGCTCCAACACTCACAATTCTCAAAGGATCACCATCAGCTTTTCCAATTAGCCTTCTCAAACCATCAAGCTTCTCTTCCACCCCATTACAATTTTGCACACCAACACTTCCATTTGAGTATGCATTATGAACCACTCCCATTATGCTTCCCACCATGCTCTAAAAAGGTTAACAAAGTCTTAAGAAAACCAACAAGATCTGAATTATGAACCTCAATTGATGTATGTGTCTATAAACTAAACTTATACTCCTATATAACCTCCCTCAATCTTATGTTTCTTCTCTCACTTTCCCATTACCTAACTAACTAATAATTTTCTTTTCACCTTGCATTCACAAAATATGAAACAATGGGAAATCAAATTTTTTTGGTGGAATTCGCTTGACCAAAGCAAGACATTAATTTGGGTATGTGCAAAAAAAATTTGACCAAAAACTGAAGCCTATTCTTCTCTAAAGTTTAATTGAAACATGTTATGCATGAAGCGTGATATTTATATGCACACACTCATACACAAAGTGTTTTTGTATTTTTCATTTAGTTTGTAAGAAACGCACGTGCCAATACAAAAGCATGGATAACGGGAATGGGAAAAAACCAAAACTAAAACCAAACACAAATAAAACTTTGTTTTCTCCGTCTCTTGTTAGTTGATCTACCCAACTATACCACGCGGCTAGTGCCAATAAAAAAACCAAACTTTGTGAACTACAAAGTTATGGTCCTTCAATGATGGGGTTCATTTACTTTAACTCATCCAACTCGTGACCCCACTATATATGTATCATATTGATTCCTAGCATTTTCATCGTAAGACCCTACATTATTGGAGGCCAAGTTAAATACTCAGACCAAACTATAAATCAAAAATAAATTTTTCAAACCAAAAATATATATTGATGTTATATAGCACCCAAAAGGTATATAAAGTTTTATATAAAACAAAATTAAGTAAAATGTGCTTTTAGATTTCTGATATTTTATTTTTTGTCAAACTTAGTCGTAGTTTTTATATTTTAAAAATGGAGACTTCGATCTTTGTATTTTTAAAATTTGGTGAAATTTGTCACTTTTACAGAACTTAAGATATTAGAGTAAGAGATAATATTCACTAATTATAAAGAAATTATGAAAAATAAATCATTCTTTTTAATAAATAAATATTAAAACTAATTCTGATAAAAATAAAATAAAACATGGATCTAAACCACATTTTAGTCTATAAGTTTTTACTTGGTTGAAACTAGAATTTACCTCTTCCCTTTTGACAAGTCACATTGACAATGGTGTCATTCCAATATTAACGGGTATGAATAATATTTGCTTTCGGTTTGATTTGATTTAAATGTAAATTAAAAAAAAATTATAATTGAAACCAATCTGATCTCTATGTAAAATATATGATTAATATTATATACAAAAAAAAATATTTTGACTTATTTTTTTAGTAGAATCTTATTATTTAAATTAATATAATCTAATAATTTATAATAAAATAATAATCAACATGATCCAAACAATGAGGAAAGGAAGTGCGATTACAATGTAAGGGAGACGTGGACGGTGAAACAGCTGTTGAATGGGAAGAGGCTTGTTAAGTTAATTTTGATTAGAAATTTTTGAATATTGAAATGAACTTAAATTTTGTTAAATTAATTTTAATTAGAATTTTTAATATTGGAATGAACTTGAATTAGGAAGAAAGAAAAAATTGTAAACATTTAAAAGAGAAATAAATCATATCACTCATGATGAAAATAATTAAAAGTAATGTATTAAATTATTTAAATAATTTAATATATAATATTTAGTTTAATCAGGGTTACTATAGTTTTAGAAAGTAAAATAACCCAGTACTCAAAGCAATTATTATTAGATGTTATTAATTTAATAAAACTATTAAAATAAAAATTTAATTGAATGAGTTTGGATTATCGGGTATAATATCGATTTCATCTCATAAATATACTTGTAGATATTGAATTCTCCTCAAATGAGATGAGTAGGAAGAGTTAAAAATTCCTTGATAAATTTAACTATGCATAGACTCTAATATTTTCATTAAAAAAATGATTAAATAAAGGTGTAGTGAAAATGGAGTATCTCATATTCACGTGGAGTCATCTATTGTTGGCAGGGGTGGCACTGGCACCTTACCTTATATGAAACTATTGGCATTAAAAGTATTTGAGTGTGACCAACTTCCTCAACGGTGATTAATATTGTATGACTTTGTACACATTTTCATGTGACGTATCCTCTCAATTTTGGCAATGGCAGACATAGCCATACTTTATCCTTTATCGTTTTTGACGCAAATATTTAATGCCCTGCCTCTTATGTTTCTGCCTACCCTTGAGTTTGTCTTATTTGAAATTTTAATGCTAAAGTACTTCGTTAGATCACCATTTCTGGGTCGTGTATGTAATTAGCTTTCTGGTTCAAATGAAAATGTTACCACAAGACTGATTTGATGACTTTTATTTTTCTAAGCTTTTGGAAGACTATGATAGTTGAATTTAGGTGAGCGAGTTAATTGAATTTTGCAACAATTTGGCTGTAATTAATGTTCACATGATTCATACACTAGTATTGTTTATTAAATTAGTTTTGACATGAGGTGTCCTTTTTTCTCATCAAATGTGGTGTCCATCTGATTTAGCATTGAGAGTTGATTTTGAAAGAGTTGAAAAAGAAATTGCATTAAATTTAAAATCTGTATTTTTATTAATTGAAAACAAAACTTTGTTGGGAGTTGAGAAAACAAAAGCAAACTAACGCTTCTTGATTTCTATTTCTACTTAAGAATCGCATATGTATTCGGCGAATCTAACAACTTTGTTTTTGGGGAAACACCAACAACTTAATATGATAAAACTTGCATAAAATAATTATTATGGATATTCTTATCTATGTAGTTAAGGACCAATTTATTAAATAAATATATTGACATAATTTAAAATAAGTTAAACAAGCCATAGCAAATTGATACATTCAACCCATAATTTTTTTTATTTATATATTTTAAATACTCACTAGTCACAGGTTAAAGTATGGTTACCAAAATATGAACAACTCAACCAATTTAATAAGATTTACTAATACAATGTGAATGTAAAAGATAGTTTTTCCCCACTAAGACATTTTCTCTGTTGTGAACATGTCTTTTTTAATGGATTTGTTACGAAGGTTGATTACCTTTATCTGTGATAATTATGAAAATTACGGTTTGTACTCATAAATTTAATTTAAAAAACTTATTAAAAGATATAAGTATTTCAAAATTTCAGTGATTGACAATTCCTAAGTTCAAAACTATAATAAAAAGCTTTATTGAAGAAATTGATATTTAACATTTTATTTACTGAGAATTTAACTTAATCTACACCCAAAATGCATTTTAATTTTAACTAGAATTTAAAATACAAACCAGAAGTAAATCTTCAATGCACCAAATATTGTAGAAGTCAAGTCCTAAAGGAAATACATCTCAACAAGTTAGCACCTCATGACATTATGAGCTACCGACTTGGAGACTATTATTAAAAGATAACCAATTAAAACAACAACAAAAAAAAACTGATTTTATTATTAATCATCTGTATTAAACACAATGCAACACAACAATAATATTCAAAAAAATATTATTAGAGATATAAATAATAATGATAATAATTAATATTATATTTAAAAATTAAAATAAAATATTTTTTAAACGCTCAATGAGAACCAATAATTCTTGACAGGAATGTGCAATCAGTGCCTTTCCATTTTATCCCTCTAACACTCAAAATTAAAGCCAAGTCACGACATGAACTGAACTTGGTCACAAGAGATCACAAATCATATTATGGGGGTGTGCTAATTATCATGCCGTGGAATAATAGCAAGACTACCTAGTTGTATATTAATTACCATTTGCTATAAATATTGCTTTTGGCACAAAAAATCAACTCTAGTGAGGATTGGCTCAATCTGTACAAAAGCTACAAAGTCCCCCAACCGCGTAGGAGAGGCAGATCTGTAACATCACGTGTTACTACTCCCTATATACAACCTAGGATATACAACATCGCCTGTCTTAACTCAACTTTGCAGCCACTTTTTGCGTTAAGACAAGAACCACGAAAAAGGGAACTAGAAACTGTTGATCAACCAGAGAGCCAATTTAGGAGCCTCAACAAAAATGTCAGTCCACAGGGCTGATAGGATGGTAACTCCCAAGTTTTGTTGAAGTGTCATAGTCAGGATTGAATCACTATGTCTTCAGTTGTCTTGGCCTTATTCTGCTTTAGAACCTCCAGCACTAAAATCGAGTGGAGGTAGAAACTGGGTCTGGTCTGGGATGGCAGTAGCAGTCCCAGTAAAAGTGTCTTCAAACTTTTCATTCACATTCTTCTTTATCCTCTTGGGTCTCTTGGGTTTCTGACCCACTGGATCAACATCATCCAATTCGTCGTCCATAGGTGTAGTACTAAATTCCTTCGTCTTTTGAGAACTCTTTGACCTTGAAGGTGGCTTATCTGAGGCAGTTTTTCTCTGCAAACAGACATAATGTTACCAAGTTGAACATGACATTCTTAACCACTGAACATCAATAAACCTAAAAATTCAAATCACTCAAATACTATCAAAGTATCACATAAATGATAAAACCAACAAAAATACAATAGATTTGGATTATAACAAAAGATCATAGTTACATATATTTTCCCTTCATATCACGAGTTCCATAATTTCCCCCTACCCGAAGAACTCTTATCAAAGAACTGTTTCCAATTTTCTTTTCAAGCAAAAAGATTTATGTAAAAGTATGCAGAAGTGTATGATAGGTATCTAAGCACTTGGACAACCAATCCTTAAAACTAGCTCATAAGGAGAAAGAACCAAGCCAATTAAATACCTCATTGAGCATCCCATACTACTCAATGTGAGAGTTAGGCACCCCATAATACCTAAGTCCCTATCAGGGTCTTGACACTAACCCTGTGGCAACAGCTTTGCACCTTAATGCATCATATAAGTAGCCCTTTCCAATTCAGTTTGCAACTTAATGCATCATAAAAGTAGCCCTTTCCGAGACGTAGGTAACCAGATCTGATATCAATTGATAGGTATCTAGGGGAACCCAATCTTAAAAGCTAGCTCATGAGGGGGAAGAACCGAGCCACTTAAAAAATACCCTGAGTATCCTGTGCTACTCAATGTGAGACTTAGGCATCCCATAATACAAAAACCCCAATTAGTGTGCTCAACCACATTACAATGCCTTGTGCAATAGATCATTCCCTTGCTTACAAGAAACTAAGAACTTCTAATATAAATCAACAGTTTTCTTTATCATGCAACCAATTGAAATGAAATTGTAACCAATAAGTTTACGAGTTATAATCCACTCCAAATAAATAAATAGAAGAGAGCATGGAGATACCTTTTTATTACTGGATTTTGATCCCTCTGGGTCCACAGAAAGATCATGATCTGAGGTACCCTGGGCTACGGAGCTTGTTAGATCTTCCATTGATGCATCACCATCTTCATTTATCCGAATACCCCTCGTAGGTTGTTTTTTCTTTTGCTTATCCTTTACCTGGAAGGATGAGCAAGGTCAAACAATAAGAAATTTTTGCAAAATGGTTTTAAGATTTTTGGAACTTATGTTTCATTTGGTTGGCAGAGGAATATTCAATACATTGTAAAAGAATTAAGTTTTGTAACCAGATTCAAAACCAACCTGGATGGGGATTTCCTTCAATTTCTGCTCTAACTGAACATCATCTAGAAGCAAAGATACAACATCCTCAGGAGCTAAAAGATCACCACCAACAGAACCACCAGTCATGACAAGGTTCTGTACAGTACTTTTCTGACTAGCTCTAAGAAGAATCTTCTCTTCAACTGTCTCTTTACATATAAGTCGGTAGACAGTAACCTACAGGTTTGAAAATACATCTACAATTAGTTTTAAACTAAAGAAGTTAAGCAGGCATAGCTTTAATGTCTGAGCAAGAAAAAATGTGCATGATCCAGAGGAAGGGGAGCATCAGTTCCAATGAAGCAAAATTCAGATCCCAAAAAAGATGGAACTAACATCTTTTGTCTGACCCAAACGATGAGCTCTGTCCATTGCCTGTAGATCCAATGTTGGATTCCAATCACTCTCATAAAATATTACTGTGTCAGCAGCTGTCAAGTTGATACCCAATCCACCAGCTCTTGTACTCAGTAAGAACACAAAAATATCACTCCTACAACAAATTAACAAGAAATACCAAAAACAGAAATAAGTCAAGTTCTGTAGTCTAACCATAGTACAGTACAAAAAGATTGCAAAAAAGTTAGATGTTACCTATGCTGAAAGTCTTTGACCATATCTCTGCGGTCCTGAATGGTAGATGATCCATCAAGTCGAAAATACCTATATTTTCTGTAGTTCATGTAATCCTGCAAGAATGATTAAATTACCAGTCAGCATACAGAAAAAGACCCATAAAAGTCGAAGGCCAAGAGCCAAGACTGGTAGAACAATCATGATCTGTACATAGATCTTCATCATAATAGGCATGTTTCCATTTTCAAATCATTGAACATTTGAACCTTTACCCAAAAATCCCACATCCCCAATTTTTAAAACAATATCAAACCAAACTCATTTAATAGCTCTAGGAAAAAAATATAAATACTTGCATGTGTGTACACGTGTGCACGCACATGTAACTTCTGGGACTCCTTGTAAGCTACTTTCATGTAAGTTGTAATCACTATATTGAATGGAAATAAACTCATGCCAAAAGGCTCTAGTGATGACTGATTTTGTTCATTCATTTACCTATGTTTAACATCTTGAACAAGAATCATACAACCCTGGATTTTATAAACACAACCAATATTAAAAGGTTGAACATTGTGAAATGTTGAAAGTACCTCCAAAATATTCAGCATCTTTGTCATCTGAGCAAACAAGAGGACACGGTGATTTTCTGCTCGTAAGCGTTTCAATAATATATCAAGTGTTTGGAGCTTTCCAGAGTCCTATATGAAAATTATATATATTAGAATTTAGAAGTTCTATTCAACATGAAAATTGGGAGAGATGAGGCATTTCATGAGAAAGAAAGAGCAAAACTAATAACACTTACAGTGAGCAATTTTGCAGGGTCAAAATTCCGCATAGGTGGAGAAGAGCCAAAAATATTGTGCGTTAATTGAAGAGCAGGCTGAGAAACAGGTAGTTCAGAATCAATCTCTTGAATTAAATGATGAGGACCATCTGGCTTTCTAGGCCCATTATAATCAGATGTGCGTGCAAATCCAACAAACAACCTCTTAACCCAGGGATCATGTAATTCTTCAATCATTTTATAGTAGAAGTTTCTATCTGAGCAGTGAGCACCAATCTACGAAGACGGAAAGAAGAATAATTAATTATCATTTTGTTCAAAAAAAGAGGCAACTTATCTTGGAAAATATAACTAAAGAGCAGATAATGAAGAAACATAACATACTGGGGGAGCTCTACTTTGTGGGATATATGAGTAAGCAGAGTGAAGAAGCCTAGCATTTGAAAAAATCCTATCTTGATGTGGGACAACCAAGGCCTCAAAAGGAGCATGGCTGGGCCCAGTGGGCAATCTTTTTTGAAGAGACTGGATCTCAGATCTCGATGGCACCAATAACATTCTCGTAACTGCTCTCACTTTTTCTTTCTCAAGGTTACTACATTCTGGATCATCATCAATGGTCTCCATTAGAAAGTCTACAGCTTCATCAATGAAATTTTGTTTCCATCTCATCATAGAAAATAACAGTCGTTCCATAAAAGAACCAGTAGCCAGAAATGTCACTTCTTGTGGAGACAAATCGATCAAATGGGTAAAACCAAAGTTTCCACTTATATCTTCTGAGAAGACAGATCGATAAACATTTTCTGGTCTAAAAATATTAAAATGTTTCTGAAAAGATTCGCTGGAGACGCCACACCTTACAGCTGAACTGAGAGTTTCAGAACTTTGCATAAATACTTGATAGACAAGTTTTGGTATCTGAAATATTTTGCACAAAATAACAAAAGAAGTAAGAAAAGAAAAAATCAAAGGAGGCATAGTTAACATAAGATAGTAGAACAAAGTAATTACTAGGGAAAAGAGAAAGCCGTAAAAGAAAAACCAATATCATCATGACCTGGGTCATTTATTAACCATATATCAAACAGATACTCCCAAAGGATATTGAAAATATACTTTCCTTTTACAAAAAAAAAAAAAAAAAAAAAAAAAAAAAAAAAAAAAAAAAAAAAAAAAAAAAAAGTGGCACCAGAAACAGGTTCCATGTGTATCAAATTTACTAGCCGGGCAATGCAAAGATTTACTACATTAGATTATTACACATTTCATCTAATAGGAATGGAGGCTTAATTATTAAGGAACCAATGCAGACAAGTATGCAACAATACAAGACCAAATAGAATTGAAGGTTTCGATCAAGTAAATAAGGCATGAGGATGAGGAAATACCTCATAGGATATGGGGTTGTGACCGCCAGAATAATATACATCCTCCAACTCCCCAAAAGGTGGAGGTGGGAGGGAATTAGGAATCTCTCCAAAGTAAAGGTATGTGCTTCCCTCACTCCTTTCAAACAACTCTGGATGGTTGCAAACCTATCATATTTAAAGAGTTATGTTTATTACAGGAACTCTTGGTGGAAAGAAAAATAACATCACACAATTGAATCACAAAAATCCTTATTTCAAAATGAAACAGTTAATACAAATTTCTGCTACTTAAATTAAGAACGAAGAGTAAAGAAAGCCTGAATGCTATGGATTGTCTACCTTCCTTAGTTGAATAACAATATTCATTAAATTCAGAATTTTCTTCTCATTCAGCTGTCCACGATTACTATCAAATAGCTCAGCAAGAGATATCTTGTTCTTAATTGCTTGATAGAAAGCTTGCTGCCGAGAACTCAGCTTACAATGCACAGTAACCTCAGTTTTTGTAGTCAGCTCAGAAATCACATCCTTTTTGACACGCCGCAGCATGAAAGGCTTTAGAATTGAGTGCTGTTAGGAGAAGCAACAATTAGAACTCTAACAAAGGTTTAAAATGATTGAAAAAAAAAAAATCTAACAAGATTAACAAAACCCAGTTACAATAATTTAAACTTAGAAGCAACAATAGAAAACAGTCACCATATAACACGTCCTATTGTAATTTTAATTATATCCCTGTTTTAGCACAACTTATATACTTACATATAGAGTGAAAAAATTTAACAACAAATAAAGGCAAGAACTCAATGAATGGAGCCAACAATTGCGCCTATTGTGAAGCACCAAGTAATCACCCTTAAAATTTCTAATGAAAAATCCAATATAATATAGTAACACGTCCTAGCCATCTCTCATTATGGACTATCAACAGGAAAGACAAACTTACCAATCGATTAAGTTGGTGTTCATTCAAAGTACCCCCATGTTCTGCATGGTTCTCAATCCTGACATGGGTAGATCACAAAAGATCATTAGAGAGTTAGACAATAGTTAAATAGTTAAATAGTTAACATCTCCAATAACTCTAAGTTGGAATATATACCCTTTAGAAAACCACTCATTAAACTGCTCATGGCTGTCAAATAAAGTTGGCATGATGAAGTGAAGAAGAGCCCATAACTCAGCCATATTATTCTGAATGGGTGTACCAGTCAGCAGTAGGCGATTTCGACAATTAAAGCTAAGGAGCGTCTTCCATCTTATACTGTTAAATAAATAATTTTAAGAAGGTAAATCACAAAAACAGATGTTAATAACTTCTTCATTGGCCACACAATTAGCAAAATGCATACAAAATTGTACAAGACTCGATCCTAAAATAATGCACAACATAAAATAATTAATCAGAATTATTTTTCAGAAAAAAGAATGGACAATGATCAATTAATAACAGATGTCATTCACTTATGACTGCAGAAACAAGATTTCATCAAACCTGGTTGAACTTTTGATTGCCTGAGCTTCATCTAAAACCATATACTGCCATTTCACGCGACGAAAATACTTCTCATCGGCTACTAATAGCTGGTAGCTTGTGATGAGAATATGAAATTTAGCTTCCCTGGTAAATAAGCAAGATATAATTACAATAGAAATAAGAGGAATGAAAATTACAAACCAAAAGGATAAATTACAAATGGGGCTTACTAATGGTAGATGACCACCAATATATTGCATTAGATTAGCCTCACAATTCTAAAGGTTAAAACACAAGATGATTCTATGGAGAAGAGTAGTGTATTCATATTGACCAAATACCTTCCACACCAAAAGAGAGGGGATTGCACCATTGACATCCTCTTTAACTTAAAAAATCAATTGTTTTCTTTAACAATAGTCTAAGAGTGAGAAAATCAACATTTCACATCAATCACAAAGTTCTACCAATAAGAAAAAGCTCCTAATTTTAAGGAACTTAAAAAATTCAAAATATGCTGCAGTTTTTTACACCATTTTTTGTTCATTTATTGTTAAAAAATGGCAAAAATATACTTTTTGTCCTTTACTTCAGGATTCATTTTTGTCTCATAAGTACACTGAAATTTGAAATACTCCTAGCTGCATTTATATATGTGTGTGTATATATATATATATATATATATATATATATATATATATATATATATATATATATATATATGTATGTATGTATGTATGTATGTATATTGTTTTAAATTTAAAAATATTATACTAATACAGACAGGAATAATGAGTTAATTAAATAAACTATAGCATTTTATTATATCTATAAGCACTTACGGTCTTATGAGACATTTAAAACCTTGATTCTCTCTTTCGATTCAAGATTTGTGTTATATGTTATTTTTATATTAATAATAATTTCATACGCTGTATTATAGTCAAGTAGAGCACTATAATTTTTAAAATGTCATATCCCTATGGTTGTGTCTTATTGTATCTATATCCCATGTCATATGATCACTTTCTACATTAAAAATATTGCTTACTTTCACAGCACAGAAAATCCATTGAAGTTAATTAAAATATTAAATAAATGAACAGAAAATACCAGAATCCATAAAATTATCCTATTGAGAAAACGAACATTTGCTGAGCATAAATTTTCTACTTTTATGAATCACACCATATTCTCAGCAATCTACTTGCCCCCCTTACTGGGCAGGCAGCAACACTGAACAAAAATGAAGTGATCCTATTCTCAACTTTGCCTTATTAAACCCAACATCACTAGTCATAGGCTCATTTAATACTCTTAGCGAAAATCAAAAACCAGAGAATTATATCATCCTTCACTTATAAATCAATTTTAGAAGGAAATGTTTATTTTCACATTTTTTTCTACAACAGGAGAATAAACATAGAAGCACCAAGGGAGGCTGCATCCAGACACCAAGTTTATATTTATTGAAGTATCTTTCTAGGGTTAGTAACAATTGATTAAAAGAAGTCCATTTTTCTCAAACATTAATCCTATGTAGATGGCCATTAATATCGCTAAAGTTTTCCAAGATAAAAAAATGCAAAAGAAATTAACATTACCTACGATAAAGATCCTTTGGGTTAATACTTTTCCTAAGTACTGTCCGCTCTGAAAGACCACCCCAATATGGAAGTCTTTTCAATTCAGGGCAGAAGCGCTCAAGTTCCTCATTCCAATTATTTAATACAGAAGCAGGTGCAACAACCAGAAAAGGTCCCCATATATTTTTTTCCTACAAGGGACAAACACGTTACAACAAAATCACAAAAATGTACCAAAGCAGGTTGATGAATAGCTACCTCGGCTAAATGGGCCAAGAAAGCCATAGCCTGAATGGTCTTTCCAAGTCCCATCTCATCTGCTAGAATACCATTTAAACCCTGAAAGGTACCAAAAGCCTTAAAATTAACAGCCAAATGAAATAAAATCATTTGAGACCTTATTAAGGATAGCTCAACAACCTGCTCATAACAATTAACTAGCCACTGAAGACCTTTTAGCTGATATTCTTTAAGAACCCCCTTAAATAATTCGGGTGTCCGAACCGTAGATGCCACTGGCATGGTGGAGCTGCAACACAACAATACAAAATCTTAATTCGAATGAATACAATATTGGTCAACTCAACCCTCAATATTATCCAGATGAACATCAAAAGAAATTGCATATGTACATTTAAACACTTCCATGTAGTATAGAACTGCATTTACACAGCAACAAATAAAGAGAAAGAACAAACATACGGGGTTTGCAAATCAATATTACTTGCTCCAGCAACATCTGGTGGAAGTGAATCAGTTTCACCAGCTTGGCGCAGCCTCAAGCATTCAGTGTCAAAAGCATCTGTCAACCTTTTCTGCTTAGAAACTGCTTCTTGTGCAGCCTTCAAAGCTTCCTTCTTCAATTCAGCCTCCTCAGGATCTTCCTCCTCATCGGGCTTAGCATCTGAAGAGTCGATCAGTACATCTTGATCAATTGTATCTTCATCTACCTTGGGTAAACTTTCTGAAGAGAGTAAGTTTGACTTGTTCTGCATAAAGTGACTGTACAGCTCAGTTTGTTGTATAAGAAAATTAAGTCTTTGCTGCTGTCTCTTTGCTTCTCGAAGCTCCTGTTCACGCCTCAAAGCTTCAGCAGCTTCTTTTTCCTCCCTCCTCCTCACTTCTGCCTGCAAAAAATGCAATTGAAATTTTCATCATATTCATGTCTAATGAACAAGTTAAAATGTACACTAGCATGCCCATATACAGATTCAAAAGATAAATTCAAGTATAACTTGTCGTATCTGTATGTGTACCAAACAGACTGCCCACTTTATTTCAAGAGTCAAGACCAACAATGTGGTCTTGATATCTATTAAAAAAATCCCAATTCTTCTTTTCTCTATCTCAAAAAGACAAAAACACCTAAATTAAGCAGCTTAGACCCAGAATTAAATACCATGGTTTCAATAGAAGTGAACAATACTACCTAGGTCAATCATTATCACTACATTTAAAACAATATGACATCATTTCAGTAATCTCACTGATAATGCAGACATATGAAAGTAAGTAAAACATCATGCATGAAACTTGTCTTCAAAGGTGAAGGTAGAGCATAGGGGAAAGGATGTAGTCATCATGTTACACTAAAGGTCACCATAATCACATAAAGAAGATGAATTCTTGAAATACTCTATTTTCCAGAGTTCAATGTCCCACACCATAAAATCAATAAATTTCAGAAAGGATTAAAAAAAAAAATACCATCTCCTTATCTATTCGTTTCCAGAACAATAACATGTCTCTAGCTAGTTTCCGGGTGCGCATACCAGCAGTCCTTGTCCATTTAAGGGATCTACTAACTTTCATTCTAACCTGAAAGAAAAATAGGTCCATATAAGTTATTGTAGACAAAAAGCCAAATACAAAACCGACCATCAAAATTTTAGAATTGCTAGATTCTAGATTCTAGATTGTAGATTCACATAGAGAATGTATTGGAAGAGGGAAATAGGGCCATGCCTCTCTTTGACAAGTCTCTGAGACCCTCTTGGCATCAATGAGCTGCTTTCGATGAAAAGTAGTAAAGTTCCTATGATGCTTTGGTATGTCTCTTCTTACAATATTTACCCAAATTTTTCCACATCTTTCCATTTCCTCCTTCTCTATCAAAGCAGGGTCTTTCTTCACCTTTTGCTTCTTAGGTAAGCTTCTTTCAATGATCTGAAGCATTCAAAAGACAAAGCTAAATGATTTAATAGAGGGGAGTGTGTAAAGGGAAAACATCAATTCATATTATATGATAGATACCTCATAGGTGTCACCTTTCTCCAAAACCTTGACATAATAAACCTGCAACACACCACCCTCAGACAAAATAGATCGTCTTATGCTTCCCGCTGCCCCCTCCGGAATAGAGGAGTTCAAACCAACATCGGACACTTTCAGACTGAATTTATGAGCAGAATTAGAAGCTGACATGATCTTCAGCCGTGCCTGCAGTGATTCATATTGGGGTATTGCTTCCCCCATGCCTGCCCGGTTTCGGTTCCCAAATCTTTTATCCGCAGCCATCATTTCAGCCAAGGAGCCCAAATCCAAGGTACCCTTCAAGTAAAAATCCTCAACATGGATATCAGAGAAGCTTGGAAGGCTCAAAGCTCCAGCCAACCTATCATAGACTGGAGGAATCTTGTAAATGATTCCATCCCCAATATTCAAAGATGCAGGTTCATACATAATCCTGAAAGGAGTTCACAACCGCAAGGTAATTTTCAAATTAAACAATGATTCGTGATTCAAAAACTCAAACACCATAAAAGGCAACAGAGCAGACAAAGGCAAACCTATCAGTAGTGCCATAATGCTGCTTAAAATCTGCTTCACGGTAGTTTCCTGGCTTCTGAGAAGTGGAATCATTCATCCATTCTGATGTAGTCTCTCCAGTGTGTAATCCTCCCCTGCGCTCAATCACCGACTTACGAGCTTTTAACCCCGCATTGCTTTTCACAAGTGGAACAACAGCCTGATTTTGTGCAGGACTACTTGAAGTATCCTTAAACCTCCTCTTGTACTTCTGAATGTGCTCTCCGAGCATCGACCTATACCGCTCTTCCATCCCGTGTGCCCTGTAAAATCCGCTCCTCTCCTCGTTGTCACTGTTTAGAGACCACCTCCTCTTCTTCAACAAATTCACCTCCCTTTCATGCACATTCCCATTACTGTGATTTGCAATCCCCACACCTACTCATGGAAGCATCACAAAGACACAGAACACACTCATATTCAAGTTCAAGCTCCCAAACCAACAAACAACCATCACTAGCCAAACAGTAACATCTACATACAATCATGAAAATCCAAGAAACAACAACAGAGTCTCTCATACAAACAAAAACCCCAAATATAAAGATAGTGAGTACCTTGGTTGTCTCTGCTCTCATCCTGACTACTATTCCCATAATAATCAAAGTCATCATCTTGCTTTGGAAGTTGAAAGTTCATCAAAGGCTACAAAACAATGCAATCAGAAACAGCAAAGAAAAAGTACAAAACAAAACAAAATCCTCTATTTTTGTTTTTTTTTTTTTTTTCAAAACGCAAGTGGCAAAAATTCCAACAAATTCTACAAGTAAACATCACAAAGAAAAACCCGAAAGAAGCGAACTAAGACAGAAACGGTGCGAAGAAGCGTAATGGTTTCGACGAAGAAATGAAACGAGACGGACCTCGAGATTGAAGAGAGTAGAGTAAGAGAGTGCGTCCTTGGTACTTTTCGTTCTGTGATCCATACGCTGCGATGACGAGACTACGATGCGAAAGAAGGAACCCTAGTCCTCGGAAGAAGCATGAAGAACAACAAGAAGAAGAACAAGAACCCTAAAAGGAAAAAGGGAAGAAGAGTGGTGCGCAGGATAAGACGAGGGAAAGAGACGAGAAAGAGTGTGGAAGCACTGATGTTCGCTAACGTGCGCTGTACAGGTGACATTTACGCTAACGTGCGCTGCCCTGTGTATTTCGATTTTTGACGGTGGAATTTCCCGTGTATAGACGGCGAGAATGAGACGAAGGGAAATGGGAATTAGGAACTCCTTGCCTTTTTTTTCTTTTTTAACTTTTTGTAACTCTTAATCCCAATTCTGTAGTTTTAATTTTTAATTTCATACATATCTCAATCTGCAATTTTCATTTCTTATTTTTAATCCATGATTTTACTTCAAATATACAAGTTTAGTATTCTTGTTGAATTTCAAAATTTAATTCTCTATTTTTAAAAATTCTAGTTTGATCTTGGAGTGTATAATTTGTATATTATTAATATCTCAATATTATCTATAATATTTCTTGAAAACAAATTATTCATAACATGATAAAACTAAAAATTAATCATTAAATGTTATATCTTAATTATTATTGAGGTATTGACAATAAAAAAAATAAAAATTTAACTGATCGATTAAAATTATATGTTTTAAAAATATTGGAAGATTTAAATTGTGAAATTAAATTAGGAAAACTAATATTGTGGATTTTTTAAGAGTAGACTAAAATTATATAATTACAAATAAAAGAATCAAAATTACACACTAAAAGTTATAAGACAAAAATACTAAATTTGAATAAACTAAAATTAAAGATTAAATATTATTAGAAAATTAAAAGAAGAATTTAACCTTTTCCTTATCAGTAAAATAATTTATATATACTATAAAATAATTTATATATACTATAATAGGTGTAAAAATTTAGTAAACATGTTAACTCAAACTGATTTAGCATCTTAATTTTGATAATTACAAGACAGATGCATCAACAAACGTAGAAGGAGGAAGAATGATCATTACCAGCATAGATGCACTTTCGACGAAAGGTTCAAGTCATCATGCTTTAAGGCAATCTCACCAGACGAAGAACCTTCAAAGACCAGACGAAGAACCTTCATAGACTAGACAGAGAGCTAGTCCCAACTACAAGTCATGTGCTCAAGTGTGAAGATATGAAGACTGAAGTTGAAGACGAAGGAAGAAGACAAACGAATGAATTCAACACACAACTCATCTATTTGTTCATTCGTCTTGTTTAATGAAGTTCAAGACGTTAAGTATCACGTGCATTCGTTTCAAATCAAGTTGTTACTTATAAGCTCCTAAAGGTGGAAAGAGATTTCAAAATAAACCTCTGCTGCACGAAAAGCAGTTGTACATTTTAGTGAAATCTTTGCGCATATCAAGTCAAAGCCCGATCTTACACTGACATCCGCTGACTTTACATTAAATGTTCTGATTACTCACTCTGCCAGATGTGAAAGTACCCAAGACAAAGGACTAACGTTCACTTTTACGGTCTAACGGATACTTCACAAGAACGCCTATAAGAAGACTTTATTGCTGCGAGTTCAAGTCGGCGAACTACACTAGCACGAAAAGCAGTTGTACATTTTAGTGAAATCTTTGCGCATATCAAGTCAAAGTCCGATCTCACACTGACATCCGCTGACTTTACATTAAATGTTTTGATTACTCACTCTGCCAGATGTGAAAGTACCTAAGACAAAGGACTAACGTTCACTTTTACGGTCTAACGGATACTTCACAAGAACGCCTATAAGAAGACTTTATTGCTGCGAGTTCAAGTCGGCGAACTACACTGCAAAGATTATATTCATCTATCTCGTTCAAGCTCTCCAGTTTTAAAATTCGCTCGTCACGAACTTAGAATAAAATTCTCATTGTAAAATCTCTCTCTGACATCCGCTGACTTTACATTAAATGTTTTGATTACTCACTCTGCCAGATGTGAAAGTACCTAAGACAAAGGACTAACGTTCACTTTTACGGTCTAACGGATACTTCACAAGAACGCCTATAAGAAGACTTTATTGCTGCGAGTTCAAGTCGGCGAACTACACTGCAAAGATTATATTCATCTATCTCGTTCAAGCTCTCCAGTTTTAAAATTCGCTCGTCACGAACTTAGAATAAAATTCTCATTGTAAAATCTCTCTCTGCGTAGAGGATATTTTGTATTTGGTCTTAATTGTAAACCACTGTTGTGGTAATCTGTAGCCTAAGGAAGCTAAGTGTTTAAAGAATAACTTGAGTTTAGCCTGAGGAGGCTAAGTGTTGAAAAAATATCTTTGGTTAGCCTGAGGAGGTTGTGTTCAAAGAATACCTGAATTTAGGTTGCGGAAGCTGGGGTAAAAGAATAACAGTTTAGCTAGAGAATGTTGTATTCAAAGAATATCTGTATTTTAAGTAGGAGTGACTGAGTTTAAAGAATACTTTTAGTGAAATTTTAGCAAGTTGTTGGGTGGATGTAGTCTTGAATAGACGAACCAGTATAAAAATATTATTACTTTAATTATTTTTATCTGCTTAATAACTGGAGATAACAACTTAAACTGTATTCTTAATTAAAATCAATCTTTTAAAGATAAGTTTAAGTATGCGTCTATTCAAACATTTCAATATAGACGCAAAACACATCGTCTGAAAAATTTTTAATTAATAACCACAATTCAACCTTTTTTTGTATTTGTATTTTAAAAATAAAACCCTTTTTACTATTGACCAAAAATTGATGCACCTGTCTATGCCATATCAACATAAGTTTAACCTAAGAAATTGGTGTCCAAAGTTGAAGTACTATCCATTGTTATTTACTAAGGTTGTAAAATACACTATCCATCACAAAACACCACCCATCAATCACCCGTAAAAATTCCTAAATACCTATTCCCCATTCGCTGTCTAAATTCACTACATGTCACATACCTTTCATCTGTATCTTTTTTCCAGCATTAACCAATTGAAAATTATGTTCCTTTACTCAACCATATCCTCCTATAATACCTGTTCTATTTCCATCTGTAAGCCATATACTCCTTACCCATCTCTTTCCATATTTCTTTGGCTTAATTATATCTTTTAATCCATTTACTTATTTTATTTATTTATTTATTTTATTGTTATTAAAATGTTCAATTTAAAATGCATTTAATTATGTTGTTAATAGTTTTGAAAAAAAGTATATCATGTACTAAAAAATCATTTGACCAGGACTTACCTAAAAGTCATTTGTTAATATTGCAGTGACAAACATTCATGACTTACAAACAGTCTATCTAGATTCAAATCCTGTATGATGCAATTATGTAATTGTTTTTTAGTATTTCTGACTATAAAAATTAAAAAAAAAAGATTAAATTAACCAAAAGTTATATTATCCCTGAGTATAAAAATTTATTAATGTTGTACAATGCATAAAATATTTTCATCTAGCTGATGAGGTAGCACTTATGTGTGCAACCATTTGTCTACTTTATTGGCAAGTGTAGAAGCAGTTGGGTCCCCTTCACTTCTAATATATACAAATATTTAAGCAGGGTTTGCAGATGGATTCTCTTTATACAACAAAACTTGTCTTCCCTCAATTTTCTGAATTGGCCTTGCATTTTCCGCATATCCCTGTGGAACAGTGTTGCAGTTTAATCAGATAAGGTTTGTATCCTCACTAAAGGGAATTTAAGCATCTAGGAAAAGAATAAATGTTACCAATTCTTTTTGATCAACATTTTTAAAACAGGAATTCATGATTCTTAAGTTGGCCAGTATATTGTTAAATCTAACGTTAATTTTGAAGTGAGACTTCTTTAAAATTAATAAATGTTTGGGAGATTTTATAAAAATAAAAGTGATTTTTTTGTAATAGATCAATTAATAATAAAAGTTGGCAACAACTTATAATAAACAAAAAAGAATTTTTTTTATTATAATACATAAAATTACGTTATTCAATATTTATTTTTTATTTTAATTATAATCTGAGAACATTAATCAAATAATTTTTCTTTTTAATTTCTAACCCATACAATTTTTTATAGATATACTAATTCGTTCAAGAAAATACAAGATAACATTTTTTAAAAACAAAAAACAAAGATTTGAACAGCCCAGAAATGTAAAAATTACTAAATATGACTTTAAAATAATTATTAAAGAAGTGGACAATTGTCAGATATATAACAATATATAGTTGGATTATAATATGAAAAAACATTTATGCTATTGGTGCATTTAAATTCAAAGCATTTGTTTTAGGAAACTTAATTAATTTGATAAATCCAGTTGGTGCATATTTACTCACTTGTTTAACAGCTCCTTTCAAGGCATTCAACTGATCCAATGAGACTGTCCTCACCTGTTAATACACATGCATGCAACATATGTTTACAAAAGAGTGTCTTTAGTACAAATCATAGTTAAGAAAATCATGTGTAAGTGTAGAACCTCTTTCATCAGTGTCCAAGTAACACCTTCAGAGCATGGTGGACTTGTAACAGAACCAACATATCTGTAGTACTCTCCACTTCCAATATTGATGTCTGCTGGGTCGAGTACTCCTAAATCCATATCCTTGTCGCCACTTGATTTTATGTTGTCCAGCAACTGCCATAAAGAATATTAAAATAAAAATTAGGAACTAACATGAGAAAGTTTTGGAAAAACTTTTTTGTAAAATCTGATAGATGAGGAAAATGGGAAAAAAATGAAATAAACTTTTCCATAAACTGAAACAAGTTTATGCATAGATTAAAATTAGCTTTTGAAGGAGCTAAACAAGAGAAAGGTTCTACTAGTTAGTTTATGCATAAGATATTTTATACAAATAGACCCATGTGAAATTCTGAGTTTCAACAATGAATATAATTTTCAGGAATCATTTTATTTTCTTAATTTTTATCTATATGCTGATTCAACAATTTGAGATTTGCTGGATCACAACAGAGGCAAACTTAGGGAGAGAACTATGTGTACTTAAAATTACATACATGCACACATTATTTAAACTGGATAACAATGTATGAGACTATGGGTAGTCTATACTCTATACAAGTCAAGTCTAGATGAATTCAAATAAGTGTATAGCAAACCTTTGAAAGCAAGAAATCTGGACCGCCAGTTTTGTACCATATTCCAATAACAGCAATCTCTCCTTTAGTGCTTTTATGGACTGCATGCAGTTCCGAGTCAAACCTAGATTAAAAATACAGAACACACGTATTTATATGGAGAGTCATATCAAGCAAAGCCTGTAGAGTTTAATTCCCTGTCACAGAAAAATGGCAAACTCACTTTAATCCATTCAACGTGTGCTCTGAAGGTGTGTGCCAATGACATTGAACCATGTTGTACAAAGTTCCATTTATTTGGAGATTTCCTGCATCCCCGGTCCATTCCACCTGTCAAAACATCAAGCACAAAAATTAGGTTGATTTAGCAAAAGAGAAATGTCAGCATCACTCTTTTTCTATCACACTTTCTTTCTAATAAATATCACACATTTTGATGGATTATACTGATGACTTTCTCTTGATTTAAACATGATATCCACCAAAATTTGTGGTTTCCAGTAAATTTCGATCAATTAAAGAGTGTCTGAAGATAGAGCTATTGATAATGAGTGCAATGAGCGTAGAAATTCTTTTGACCAAGTTGATGAGTTTCATGTTAATAAGATTTCCTGATGTTGCAATAAGTTAAAACAGCTGATTGAATCAAGAAATTAAAAAGTTTATGTATCAATAGGATGGAATGATGTCTGAATTCATGTTGGATCATCCAAAATCACATGTTTTGTCCCTCGTCAATGGATTGATCATTGGTATAGAATTGATTTTGAATTAAAAATAACTTTTGTTTTGGACAAATTTTTTTTACTAAGTTGTTCTTTATTAGAATAAAAATTATTCAAAGATAAATCTCCAAACTTTAACATCAATTATGAAAATACTGATCCAACACACACGAAGGAGGTGGTTTAGTGGCTAACCATGATGTCACGACCACTATTCTTTAGAACAGCAGGGGCAGGTTTGGAAACTTTTTCAAGTTTACCCAATTGAGGAGATTCTTTCACACTTGCATCTAAGATATCAATGGGAGATTGTTGTTTTCCTTCACCACATGCTTTCCAATCTGGGTTGAGACCACCCCAATTCTCTGGCCCATTGCTAGTTCCTACACCGTAGCCATATTCACCTCCTGCTCACACAAGGGAGAAGCCAATTAAGGTTGATCATGCACTCACTAAAGAGAAATGAAGTATTATTGATTGCGATTGTTATCCTATGAACCACAAAATATTACGTTCAGATGAATCTTAAATAACTGAAATATGTAGTTTATTGGTTAATTCATTTATAAATATCTAACTAATATTTTTTTTTTCATATTTTATAATTACCGATCTGATTTTTTACTTATTCTAGTTATCAAGCCAAGTATAATCTTAAAATATTCCAAATATAAAGAGTTTGTCTCAATTCCATTGCTGTAAAATATAGCCCGAAAATAAAGAATATTAGCGCCCAAAGCATGATAGCACTCAGTAAAGCTGTGAAGAATCGTTGTCAAAATTATTAAACAATCAAGGGTAAGTAAATTGTGAGAGAAGAAAGATGTCATGTTGAGAGAGACAAAGGATAACTTTTTTCCCAAGGCATAAAGAAATTGGCCACATAATAGGACTAAAAGTTGGAAACAAAAGATATTAGAAAAAAAAAGGGGGCATTAAATGTTATGGAAAAAAATTGTTTATAACTTCTCAAATATCCGAAGAGACTATCTATTTATGATGTGAACTCCTAGAAAAGGAAAATGAGGTCACTTCTTAATTTCGTTACTACTGAACATAAATTTATACATAAATAGACTATTTATTTACTATGAATATATTAAGGTGTTTTAAATTTATCATATATTAATGTTCAGTAAAAAATTAAGATATTTTAGGGCCAAAATTTGAATTTTTTTATTTTAGAAAGACTTATAGGAGGGAAAATAAAAAGAAAAAATAACATTTTTAAAAAGTTAAAATTAATTTTTTGTCAATTAATTTATAAAAAACCTTATATCTTTTAAAAAAAAATTAAAAGAGAGGGTTTCTATAAATTAGTTAATGAAAAATTAATTTTAAATTTGTAGAGAAATAAATTTTCATTTTTTTTATTTTCTTCTCCTAATTACCTTGTGGAAAAATTCACCAAACTGGTTGCTTTTGATGTTTTTCCCTTAATTATAATTCATCTAAAGAAACCAATGTAAAAGGGTATAAATCAAAGGAATCGAAAAATCAACTAAAGGAGAACAAATGATTGAACGAAGAATTCATTCTGTCTGCAAGGGAGAGACTTTATGCTTGTTGATCATTGAGAAATTAGACATCAATACGAAAAATGATCATTGATAAAATCCAATAAACAAGTGTCAAATAAGATCTTCAAAAACATTTTTAATTAAAGTGATTCACCCAACATAGTTTTTTTTATGTGCATATAAGGGAGGTAATGCATGCACTACTCATTTGGGTAGACAGAGAAAATCAAATTTCATTTACAAGAGAAAATTTTTATTGAAAAGACAATGATCAAGATTTGTGCATATATATAAGACAGACAAAACATGATGTTTGTGAGGAACCTCAAGATATCAATAATATCCTTGGTTCCCTCAATGATATGTATATCACAAAATCAATGGCACCATTTCATTCTAAATTTCTCTAACATGAATAAGAAAAAAATGATGAAGGGCCTTAAAATATGTTGTTCATACCAACAGCAGCTAAAGCAAGGAAGGAAGAGGAACAGAGAATGGACTCTAAGAGGAGCAAAGAGAAGAAGTTGAGCTTGGTGGTGAGGGTCATTGTGCTGATGCTATTATTGGTCTTAAGGTGGTAAATGGCCTTTGAAATTTGAAACTAATATCTATTATATGTTTAATATATGCCGTAGCTCTTGAGTGTTTGACCCTATACTTAATTTACGGTAAAGTATTTTTTATTTAAGATTTTGTGCAATAAAAACAAATTTTCCTTTTATCTAGTTAATATATATTTATTTACACAATAAAAGTTTAACCAAATTAAATCCATGTAATATTTTTTTCCTTCTCCATGCAAAATTTGTGTCTACAATCAATTTCTGTACGTGTGTATCTACTCTATATCCACACATATTTTTTAAATTGTTCATTTATAAAAATATGTTTTGAAGAGTATTCATTTTTTTATACGTGGAAAATAAGAGTGAAATAATTAGATAGAATAACATTTTAACATTATAATTACAAAAAGTTTAAAAGAATCATACGTACAAAATATTCAAGCATTTTTGCACTGCCCCGCCTATAACTTCATTAAAAAAAGTAGGGATATTTTAGTTAATAAACAATATGAAAAATTGATCTACAATCACATGAATAAAAAATATTATTATGGTAGTTTATACTTTGTATTATAATAATTTTCGTTTGAATATATTTTTTATGGCTTTATATTTCCTAAGTTAAAATGTATTGAATATTTTATTTAATTAACAAAGAAAGTATGAAAAAATTATAATAAACGTGCATAAATATTTTTCATGAAAGTATGAAGTATAATTCAAATTTAACTTATTTTATCAAAAAATTAATTCAAACTTAAGTTATAATAATGTTAGATTAAGATGATTAACGACTCAAATTTTGATAATTACAAGACAGACGATATCCTAAGACTGAAGCATTGCAAGCTAAAGATAGACGAAAGATGACCCCTCAAAGTTCAAATTTGTTGAAGTCATTCGTCTATCAAGTAAAAACTCAATTAATGCCCTAAGACGATAAGATTAAGACAATACTATTTTCAGATCAAACTCAAAGACGTTTTTCTTAGACGTTATTTTTAAGATTGAAGATTACAAGTTTCATCGTCTATGAAGAAAAGTGAAGATCAGACGGAGTAAAGCGCGTCAATTTCAAATCCAGTTCTTACTCTCACAAAGTTTCCAATGGGAATTTGAGATAACCTCTTCAACACGAAAATGTAACATCCTTTTTTGTGACATCTATGTACAAGTTAGAAAAAGGTTCTAAGCACCACCAAATCCGTTGTGCAAAGCATCACATCATTGATTGCATTCTGACACCCTTTTGAAGACTTTTTTCTTGGAAAGCTCAACGACATTCTTCATGTCTCTAATGGATCTTTGAAGACTTGCCTATATAAGGATTTCACTAGCTCAAGATCAAATTGGCGAACACGCTGCTTAAGCTATTATTATCTTTCGCTCTTGATTCAAAAAGTTCTGATCGTTATTGTAAAACCCTCTTTGCGAAGAGAAACTTTAAAGTTTTTCTAAACTTTCTTTCAAAATCCACTTGTGTGGTGCTTTAGTAACCTTTTCACGATTTGTAGTGAAAACTCAGTGGTTGCTGGGTAACTGGACGTAGTCTTGTATAGACGAACCAGTATTAAAATATTTGTGTTCTTTAATTTTTTATTGACTAACGGGGATAACAAGTAAACTATCTATTAATTAAAATCAGCCTTTTAAAGAACAAAGTTTCATCTGACTTATTTCAAATCACAAATGAAATGATTAATTTTTTTTTAACACAATTCAACCCCTTTTCTTGTGTTTTATCTTTTACATATAATATTTATATAAATAACTGTTAAGTCAAGATGATTTAGCATCTTAGTTTTAATAATTACAGACCAGTCTGTTGTGCCTGTAGACGGAAGAAAGAGCACAGACTGAAGAGCCTCAGACTGAAGCATCAGACTGAAGAGTCTCAGACTGAAGCATTAGACGGAAGAGGATAGACTGAAGCATCAGACGGAAGAGCACAGACTGAAGCCTCAGACTGAAGCATCAGACGGAAGAGCACGGACTGAAAGAAGACTGAAGAGCACAGGCCGAAGGAACAGATGGAAGGAGACAGACGAATGAATTCAACACACAACTCATTTATTTATTCATTCATCTACCTCGTTTAATGAAGTCCAGGCGGAGTAACTCGCGCCCCAATTCAAATCTAACCATTACTCGTAGAAGCTTCCAAAGACAGAATAGAGATCTGTACAAAACCCCTGCAAAACAAAAAGCAACTATGATTTTTGATGATGTCTCTGATCAAGTCAGAAAAAGCCTGTGCAAACATTAATTATTCTGATTGATCTCTGTCACACGTTTGAAGACCCCAAGACAAAGGACTAACGTTCAAATCTTCAGTCTAACGGATACTTCAAGGAGCTCTCTATAAAAGGACTTCATTACTTCAAGAGAAGGTTTTAACCTGAGAACAAAGAAATCATATTCAAACTTCAAGCTCTCAAGCAAAGTTCACTCGCCCGAACTTAGAATAGATCTCATTGTAAAACCCTCTCTCAAGTAGAGGATAAACTTATTCTTTCATCTTCCTAAATCCTTTGTTGTGGTGCTCTTAGCCTCCGTGCTCTTAGCTTTGAGGAGGCGTGTTTCAAAGAATACCTCTGTTTTAGCTGTGGAGGTTTGTGTTCAAAGAATACCCCTGTTTAGCTTGTGGAGAATTTGGGTTCAAAGAATACCGTTTAGCCTGGGGGAAGGTCGTGCCCAAATAATATCTCGTATTTAGCCAGGAGTAAATTTGGGTTCAAAGAATACTCATAGTGGAACCTTAGCGTGTTGCTGAGAACTGGATGTAGTCTTGATCAAACGAACTAGTATAAAAAATATTGTTGTCTTCTCTATTGTTTTATATGTTAACTAACAGGGGATAATAACTTGAATAGTTTGATAATAAAATCAATCTTAAAGAAGAAAACAATCTTGCGTCTGATCAAGCTTTGAAAACAATAGACGCAAACGCATCGTCTTAGAGAAAAAATTTTAAAAACAGTCTACACAATTCAACCCCCCTTCTTGTGTATTTTTGTACTTTACAGTTTGGTATCAGAGCTCAACCTTTAAGGGTTGAGCGCTTAACAGCTGCTAGAGGAAAAGATCCGGGATGACGAACTCCCAGACGATGCTCATTGCAGAAGGCTCCTCCATGAACACTCCTCCAACTTTCTCTGGAAATGATTACCCTTACTGGGCAGACCGGATGGAGATGTATATCAAGTCTACAAAATATAGACTGTGGAAGATCATAACAGAAGGAGACATTCCCCTAACCAAGCCTGAATCAGAGTGGGGAAATGAAGAATATACAATCGCAGAGCTCAACAACAAGGCACGTTATGCCATAACGTGTGCTCTTTCTAGGACAGAATATAACAGATTTTGTGCCTACAAAACAGCCAAAGAGCTTTGGGATGCGTTGAAGATCTCTTATGAAGGAACTGAAGATGTCAGACTTAGGAAAGATGCCACCCTTCAAAGAGAATACGAAATGTTCTCCATGGAAAGAGAAGAATCTATAGACGGAATGTTTGGAAGATTCCAAACTATTCTGAATGGGCTAGCTGCATTGGAAATTACTTTTTCAAGAGCTCAAAACAACATGAAGATTTTGGACAACTTACCTGCACCATGGGAAGCTATGTCCACTGCTATATCTGTTAGGAGAAATATGAAGACCCTTACTCTGGATGAACTCATTGGAGCGCTGAGAGTGCATGAAGTTCATTTGTGTAAAAGGGGGAAGCTGAAAATTCAAGAGCTTATTGCTCTATCCAACATTGATGAGCTTAATGGAGAAGAGTCAAGTATGAAGAAAGCAGAATCAACAGACTCAGAAGATTCCTCTGAAGAAGAAATCTCCTTGATGACAAGAAGATTAAAAAGATTGATGAAGAAGAGGGATCCCAAAAAGATTAGAAGAAAGAAGAAACAAACATCTTGGGATGATCTCGATGATGAAAGCTCAGACGAATCATCTGAAGAAAAGAATGCAAGTATCTGTCTCATGGCAAGACTATCATCTGAGGTAGATCTTTTAAATATATCTAGTTCATCATCATCTTCTTCAGATTCAGAGTCAGACTATGAGGACATGTCATATGATGTTCTTCTTGTTAACTCACATTTTATAGCTCAAGAATATATAAATTGCAAATCTAAGCTCAAAAAGGCTTTAGAAGAAATTGAAAATCTGAAAGCTATAAATGTCCAGTTATCTGAGAAAAACATATCAGATGAATCATCCTCTTCGTCTGATACTAAAAAGAGTCATCTTCTTCTTAGTCTTGAAAATTTAAAAGAAGAAAATGAACTCTTAAAGAAAGATTTAAACAAGTTCATCTTGAGTTCTTCCAAGCTCAAAAATACTTTAAACTATGGAAGATCTCCTCTTAATAAGAGTGAACTTGGTTATAATCATGTGACAGACGAAAGAAAATCACAAATTAATTCGTCTGTATGTAGAAACATGCATATTTTTCATTTGAGGTCTCCGAAACAGTCTGAAGGTCATGTAAGAACCTATGACAGAGACGGAACCTTACAACTAACAAAATTGGACCCAAGAAAATCTGGTTACCAAGATCAAAAATAATTTTTGTTGCAGATAGAAAGAGAGAATGTATAAAGATGGTACAATCTGAACAATGGATACATGCAATATGTGATCATCAACATGTCCTTGTTCCAAAACAACAGATCATGTAAGAGATCTACCATTTATGGGTCTTGAGAAGACAGATTCACCAATTCAGATGGAAGAAGCAAAATTTTCAAAGAATGCAAACAAGTTGAATTTTAGAGACCTTTCTGAACGTGCTTTGGTGTCAAGAAAAATTGAACCCAAGTGCATTGAAGAAGTGCATTCAAATATCAATTGAATGAAGCTTGAAATAATGTTTTAAGCAAGGTGAGTTGCTCATGTGTACATCCAATAAAAAAAAAAAGACCTTTGATATTAATTTATTCAAAATGCTTTTCAATGATTCAAACTCTCTTACAAAGAATTTAAACAAATCTTTTTTGAAAACTTAGAAATAATTGTCTCATCTGAATAAGTTTTCTTATCTGTTTAAATTTCTTTTGTCTATCCTTATCGTTTATAGACAAAACGCTGCGTCTGACAATTAGTTGAAATAGTCTATCTGACTCTTCAACAGACGCAACGTCATGTTATCTTCTAACATCTCTGTTGAGTGTACAGGACAAAGCTCTTTAATGTTTTACATATGTCTAGCTTTTTAAAGCAAGAGACACACAATCCTTAGATACACCTCATCAGACGAAAGAAGGTAATGAGAGATAAGAAGGCCTTGGAAGCCTTCGTGGAAAACCCAGAGGATGCAAAAGATTTAAGAAAAAATGTTTTTGATGATTGCAGCTCAAGGGGGAGAGAAATGAGAAATAAGGATGAGAGAGAAATAAAAAAAAACAAAAGGATTGAAGAAATAAAAAAAAATGTGTACAACCTAAGGGGAAGAAGAAAAAGAAAGATGCAAAAGCTGAAGGGGAGCAAAATAAAAAAAAAGATCAGAAGCTGAGGGGGAGCATAATACAAGTGCTCAATCTGAAAGGAAGTTCAGATGCAGAAGAAGAAAAGAGGATGAAGAACAAGTTGAGGGGAGATTTTGATCTGTTACTCTTTCAAGTTCAGTCTGATAAAGATCATCTCTCTGACTCTCTGATACATCCTTTTGCTCTGTCTCAAGTAGAAGATCAAGGATCTGCTAGTGTGGTCAGTAATCATCAAAAAGGGGGAAATTGTTAAATCAAGATGATTTAGCATCTTAGTTTTAATAATTACAGAACAGTCTGTTGTGCCTGTAGACGGAAGAAAGAGCACAGACTGAAAGATCAGACTAAAGCATCATACTGAAGAGCCTCAGACGGAAGAGCACAGACTGAAGCCTCAGACTAAAGCATCAGACGGAAGAGCACAGATTGAAGCCTTGAAGCATCAGACGGAAGAGCACAGACTGAAAGAACAGACTGAAGCATCAGATCAAGATCAGATGAAGCATCGATCAAGAAAGAGCACAGAGATCAGAAGGAACAGACGGAAGGAGACAGACGAATGAATTCAACACACAACTCATTTATTTATTCATTCGTCTACCTCGTTTAATAAAGTTCAGACAGAGTAACTCGCGCCCCAATTCAAATCTAACCGTTACTCGTAGAAGCTTCCAAAGACAGAATAGAGATCTGTACAAAACCCCTGCAAAACAAAAAGCAACTATGATTTTTGATGATGTCTCTGATCTAGTCAGAAAAAGCCTGTGCAAACATTAATTATTCTGATTGATCTCTGTGTTTGAAGACCCCAAGATAAAGGACTAACATTCAAATCTTCAGTCTAACGGATACTTCAAGGAGCTCTCTATAAAAGGACTTCATTACTTCAAGAGAAGGCTGGCGAACTGCAGAACAAAGAAATCATATTCAAACTTCAAGCTCTCAAGCAAAGTTCACTCGCCCTGAACTTAGAATAGATCTCATTGTAAAACCCCTCTCTGCGTAGAGGATAAACTTATTCTTTCATCTTCCTAAATCCACTGTTGTGGTGCTCTTAGCCTGAGGAGGCTGTGTTTCAAAGAATACCTCTGTTTTAGCCTGTGGAGGTTGTGTTCAATGAATACCCTGTTTAGCCTGGGAAGGCTGTGCCCAAATAATATCTGTATTTAGCCAGGAGTAGCTGAGTTCAAAGAATACTCATAGTGGAACCTTAGCGTGTTGCTGGGAACTGGATGTAGTCTTGATCAGATGAACCAATATAAAAATACTGTTGTGGGATAATAACTTGAATAGTTTGATAATAAAATCAATCTTAAAGAAGAAAACAATCTTGCGTCTGATCAAGCTTTGAAAATAACAGACGCAAACGTATCGTCTTAGAGAAAAAAAGTTTTAAAAGCAGTCTACACAATTCAGTTTACAGTAACTAAACTAACGGGGATGAACAAATTTTTTAATGAAAGCATTGGGAAATTTTATTGAAATTTTTATAAATTTTTTCCAATAAAAAATAAATTTTCTTTTAACTAATTTATATATATTTACTGAAAAATATAAATTAAATTAGTGTAACCATTTTAATATTTTTATGCAAAATCATTTTCTACAATCATATTTTAAGAAAATAATTATTCATTTTATTATCTTTTACTTTTCCCTTAAGCAAATTATTCAAGATTTTCGTTTACTTTGATAAATTTTAATTTTATTTTATATACTTATATTTATAAATCAATTTATTAAAATAAAAACTATATTTTTTATAGAAAATAAAAATTATATTTTTTATAGAAAATAAAATTATATATGAAATATAACACATAAGACAAATAATTTTTCTATAAAAGCAAGTAGAAAAATTATTTACTTAATTCACGAAAATTTTATTTGAAAATTTTAATATAATCCTTTTTTATATAGAATTTTAATTTATTTAAAAAGGATAATAAAAATATAATAATTATTTTCATAATAAAAGGAAATAAAATAAAAAAAGTTAGAAGTTAAAAAGCTAGTGTTTGAAAAACCCCTAATTTAATTAATGTCATTAAAAATGCTCGAATCTTTAAAAAAAAATGACTTGTATGAAACTTGTTCATCAAATAGTCAAAAAAAATTCATAGATAATAAAAAAATTAGAAATGGGGTGAAATATATTTTGTTAAACATTATCTTTTGCCTTTGAAATATTTATTAAACTTTTTATCATCATTTTCAAATAGAATAGGATCTTACACCTAGCAATAAAGATTTTATTAAACTTAATTGCATATATATTAAATTATAATATAAAATTAATATAGTAGGATATATATAATATAAAAATAGTATAGTAATTAACATGAAACAAGTAACAGTCAATATTTTTCTGGAAAGTATAAAGATTAAAAATTAAATTTAATTTATAGGATACTATATATAAATAATTTATGAAAGATGTAAAAAACAAATTACATTTGATTTATTGGGATGAACTCTTTTACTAAAGATATGTCCAATCAAAATTAAATTTTCTTTTATCTAGTTAATATACATATAATTATATATAAAAAATCAAATTAAATCTATATATTCATTTTTATCTTTTTATGAAAAACTAATGCATAAAATCAATTCTTAGGCAGTTCATTTCGTATTTTTACATTAACATTTATTTAAATTATTCAAGATTTTTTTATTTGGACAAATGTTAATTTCTTATATATATATATATATATATATATATATAAACAATGATTTCTAAGTAATTGATAATATAAAATTTCTTATTCTGACTGTACATTAACATAACTTTTAATTAATTAGCTGTGTAAATACTTTTATATTGATAATGTATATATAACAACTAAACTCTTCAATATTATTTGAAAATGAAATTGATTTACTTAAAAGAAATAAAACCATGTTTTTGTTAATTTAAAAATTTTATTCAATCTATAATGTCAAAGTATAAAAATAAATCAAAGCTAATTTATAAAATCCAATTTTTTTAACTCATCGTAATTGGTGTACAAGATCAATTTTCTTAGAAAAAACAAACACGTTTCTTAGTTGTGACCTGCGTAAAAATAAATATTTCTAGTTGTGAAACATCTTTTTTCTTGAAATTTTTAATCCAAAATATTGTTTGCAAAAATATTTATTCATCTTTTAATCAATTAATAATAAAAAAGACAATAAAAATGACAACAAATATGTTACAATGATATAAAACACGAAGAATAAACATGAAATTCAATATTACTTGAAATTGAAGATAATTTTTTTAAAAAATTCACTCTTAAAAATAACATGAAAAAATAAAGCCAATTTTATAATTAATTTGAATTAACATATATTTTTAATGATGGTAAATATATTCATTTTTGTTTCAATATTTATTTGCTTTAAAAGAATATTTCAATACCAAACGACGAGTGAATTCTACAAGCTGTTCAGTATTTGTAATCAAAGAGAAAAAATGTTGAGGCAGTTTCAACGTTGTTAAGAAAGGAACATGTAAATTGGGTCAATTCAAAATATATATATTTTCTGTATTCATAACGTGCTTCCTTATATTTCTTATCAGCAGAAACACTTGCTATGAAGATTCTCAATCCAGATAAACACTGATACCTAATAATTACAACAAAACCTGTGACATTAGAGAACGTATACAAGCCCAACTGCATTGGCTCCTTGCCGGACTTTTCAGTTTGAACAAAAGCCCTTTCCCTTTGAAAAACTCTTTCAGCAACAAACATGGGATTATGGGCATGCATTATGTCATCAATGCATTGCTGCCATTCAAGTCGGTGAAGCACATATATCACTGTTCAAGGCCTTTAGTCCTTGGCTACTTGAAGGAATACACCACTATGGCTTGCAAGATCTACGTATAATCTTTATTTGAGTAATGGTCTGGATCAAATCCAAAAGAATAAAACAATCATCACCTGAGACACAACAAAAGAAAAAGAAAATATCAGTAAAGGCTTCGGCCACTTTCAACTGGACCAAGTACAAGAGTCATAATTACCTACAAAAGCAGTTTTAAGCCTCCTTTTGCATATCATCATGAAACTTGGGTCCATCAAGAATGAGAAGGAATGCCACTTTAACCGGGCAGAGGAACCTCGATTCGCATGACATGAGTATGCACTATGTGCCCTCTTACCATTGATAATATGAACGTCCATGTCCGTATGTTTTCCAATTATCTTTTCTGTTGTATGTTCTGTTAGAGGGAGATTTATATTGTCCACCACCTCTCTTACTTAGCTTAGAAAGTTTCCTCAACTCCTCTTCCAAATCATAGTCTGCGCGCTGATATCAATGAAAACAGAAGCTTATCAGTTTTTTATATTTAGATTAATTACAAAGAATAGACCCTCAATCAAAATTACAGAAGTGAATTAGTTTTAAGACATTGAACAACTTGATATACAACCAAAGTAGGAAAATGTAAACAAAGGAGGAAAGCACACTGCAGTAATCTCCTACAAAATTCATGCTTTACCAACAGATAAAACCAGTGGGAATTTTTCCTAATTAAACACTAGTGTCATAATCACAATTTTGCGACAATTTCTACCCAATTAAAACGTACCCAGCCCAATAATAGACGCAAAGAAAGGCCTTCTCAAGACACCAATAATGCCTAAACTACAGATAACACCAGGAAAAAGCGGAATAGGTGAAAGCAAGACAAGGGGAGGGAATGATGGTAAATGCTCCATCACGTGCCACTGATTAGAAAGATTGTTAAAACATTTGTAATACAATGCTACCTATGAGATTGCATTCCAATTATTTACCTATTCCTCTTAAACATACACGTTTCCCTCAAGCAGAAATAAGCTCTGCATATGCAGGAGCACAAGAAATGCTTCCACAAAAGATAAACCAAAACCAAACACTCCATTTCGGCATCCAACAAGAGTAATGCATATTACTGGCAATGAATGTTGATGAGATTGTTAAAAACTTAACGAGTCTAATGGAAAATTTATAATGGTTGAAGGTTAAGATAATTGGTATTATAACTACTCTAATTACCATACCTTCAAATTGCATATATGCTTTATACATTGTAGGATTTGGTCTCTATTATAATACAGAATTAAGTAATGGGTATGGTGCTATTAGTTGGATGAAGATTAGTGTGCTGAAATACTAAGCAAGTTGGAGAACAGGGCTATTTATGTAAATAATAGACAATGCCTAATTTCTTCTGCCCACTCTTTCATGAGAGGAACAAAACAGATTTTTCAAAAATTAATCATAATGGGCCATATTATATCCGAAAATTAGTATAAATGTAACTGCATAAAACTACCTACTGACTACTTGTTAGCTCTGTTTGCAAAAGCTAACAGCATATAACATGTTGGCTGAAGCTTGAAAACAAGTGATTTTAGACAGGAGTGAAATTGAGCATTTCGGTACAGCATGTTAATGATTGGTAGATTGTGCTGTAATCATTATTTGTCATTTGTCAAATGTCTCTTGCCCACCCAGCTCGTATTCTCAATACTATAATTAATAACACGTTCAGTTTCAGTAACTACCAAAAAGATCATGTTTATAACCTTATCCGGGTCTGAAAGCACAGCATAAGCTTCTCCAATCATTTTGAAAAGCCTATCAGCATCCTTGTACACCTCCTGTGAAATTTCCTTCCAAACTCGGCTTTCATCTCCAGCTTCACTTCTTGCCAACAACTGACCAGCCTAGATTCCAACAAAAAAACAGATAAATAAAGCTTGTGGGTTTAGGGTTTAGGTAGGTGGCTTTCCATTTTACCAAAATCAAGTGAAAAGAACAGTCATACTAAGACAACCATAATGCAGCCCAAACCTTGTCTGGATGATGTCTGAGAGCTGCCTTGTGGTATCCCTTCTTGATATCTGTTGCTGTAACATCTGATTTGATTCCTCTGATGTTGACATCATAAAGAACAGAATTTAGATTTGATATTCAGAATTAGCTACTATCAATAATAGAAAACTGGGGACTTCAATGCATGATTGGACATTGATACATGTATTGGTATTCTCACAAAGTGACAACAATATAGATGGGGATGTATTCAAAATTGCCTATTAAAATAAATAAATGGAAAAAGTGTTCCTTGTGTAACTAGTTATTTTACAGTCACGTGTATCAACATGCAATAATATAGACTCAACTCTACAAAACTGGCTAGTAAAGTGAAGACTAGCCCTTATTTATATATACTAACTTGTCCATATCTTTAGTCGATGTGAGTTTTCCATCACACCTTCATTTTGAGCTAAGCAATTCAAAAGCTATTCTTCTATCTCTAAATTCTTATTCTTAATTCATAATATGCACAAAATCATGCACTTGTTTGAAATTATTCATCTTTCTAACTTTTCACAAAGTGCTGCTATCAACCAAGGTTCTCATGCATGTCTGCCACATAGATCACCCAGAGAGGTGGCCACAAGGGATTGACAAACATTCATTTTCAGGAATTTTTCCCACACAATTTCATTTGAGTTGTACTGGAAAGAATTATGATAGGTAATACCTAGTTGCATAAAGAACTTACAAAATGAGGTAAACATCCAAGTGTGTTCCCTTTTTGGCTTGATCCTCCACTGAACTCAGGCGATCACGAGCTTGCCTTAATTCTTTCACACCATTTTCATTGGATTGAGTTTCAAGAATAGCTATAAGCCTCTTGAGGTCACAAGCTGCTTGTTCATAATCTCTAACCATCTCATGTAAGGTGGCTCTTCTTGAAATTGCCTGCAAAATCAGATCAATAAGATTCCCGGTCCCCTCATAAGCAAAATTAACAGTCAAACAGAAAAAAAACCATCATATTCCATAAAACTGATCAATTCAAATGAAATTTCTGTCTGTAGTCCATATGCTCCTCATATTTTAAAAAGTTAAGCTAGCATTTAGGAAAAAAATTCAAATATGCACTCATGATTTCACCTATAGAAAATCATACCTTTGCGTAATTTCCATCAAGGGCAATAGCCACACTACAGTCTGCAATGGCATCAGCAATTTGGCCCAAAGCTTGATAAGCTGCAGCACGGTTGCAGAAACATATTGCCACAAAAGGACGAGATTTAATATTGCATGATAAAGCAGCAGTGTAATTCTCTACAGCTTCTGTATACTTTCCCATTTTAAAGTTTTCATTTCCTGCCCTCTGTTGTTAAGAAGAAGAATAAAGATCAATAACATTAATAGGCATAAACCAGCAGTTACCTTGAAATTATACTAAACTACAAACATGAAAAGGTTTCAAATAAAGAATAAGAAGCTAACCTACTTATTCTCTTGTATAAAAACCTGAACTAACAGGATTCAGGAATTAACAATATTATATTAGTTATTAATAATTTCATAAAGGACACTGAATGAATTATTTCCACGTTTCCAGTAATAAAAAGAATTTTCCATCAAAGAACTGCATATTACTTAATAGTTAATAGGATGCTTTTCTAACACAGGTTCTCACAAGTCACACGAAAAAAACCATGGATAACTTTAAATGGCAGGCATCTCAAGTTGCACTTGCACCCATGTTAAGTATGCATGTTGGACACTGAATAGTTTCATTTTATATTATATTAATTTTAATAAATTTAATTCCCATCAGAGAACTACATATTACTTTATTGAGATGCTTTTCTCTCAAGACAGAGGTTCGCACAAGTCGAGCAAGAAATCACAGACAACTTTAAATGGTAGGTGTGTCAAGTTGTATCTATGTTAAGTATTTATGTTGGACACTAAATAGTTGCATTTTCTAATTATTTTAATTTTAATAAGCTTCTATACCAATATAAATGGGAATGCCGCAATTGTTATTCCTACAATGACACATGCTCACTTCTAAAACAGGAATTCTAACTAGGATTTAAGATTTTTATTTTATGTTAATTTGAGAATATTAATATACATAGCATTTTGTTGGGTCATATCTTATAATTTGTAAAAATTACCATATCCTTGTGTCCATGTTGTATCTTTGCTTTCTAGCTCAGAGATAATAGATTATTTCATACATGGAACATTAAGCAACTAAACCTGAGGACAGTCAAGATGTTTAAATAATTGGCATTTGAATTCTGGCATTAATTTAGGAAGAAGGGCATCTTGAAATTACCTTGTGGTTCAGAAGTTCTCGTATTGTAGAAGCCAATGACAGCGAGTCTTCAATGTTATCATCAATCACACACCTAAACATTTGAATTGATCGTAAGACATCCCTGGCTCTTGATAAAAGAAAATATACCTTGATTGAAATGGGAAATGAAAAACTAGCATTGCCCCATAATTAAATTGAATTACTTGTCAGCAACGGACACAGTGTGTTGGAATTTCTCGAGAGCAGTAAGTGATGCCTCGAGCCTTCCCAAATGAAAATAACACTTGGATATCAATGACCACCTCCACAACTGTACACTTGAGTAACTATCACATAAGGAACCATTGGAATTCTCTGCATTGTTTTCCCTGACAAGATTCTTTTCTGCAAGATGTAGACTCTGTTCACAAAGCTGAATTGCTGCATCATACTTTTGTAGCTGCAAGACATTAAAACAACTTAACAGCACTTCTTATTATCCATAATATAAAATATTTCAACAAAATAACTACAAAAAAAAAAAAAAAAACAGAATAAGAATGAATAAAGATGAGCAGAGCAAATAATTGGAGTAAGCAATACCAAACACAGAGCCTCTGCCTTCATTTGCAGCAATTTTTCTGAGTATGAACTTATTGACAATGCTTTAGAAACTAGTTCTAAAGCAGTATTAGCAGCATCAGATGTCCTCTCTTTTAAAAGTTCAGCAGCATTATTCATACATTTGACGACTTCCTGTTAATATGAGTAAAACTTATTAGACATCTTAAAAAAGCCAGCAAACTTATTAGACACCTTTAACTGAATTGAATGGTGTCGTTTGATCCATGTAGGCAACCTCACCTATTGGGATAAGGCTTTACTGTTGTTCTTGTAGTTGTTAATAGTATTAATACAAAGTTTTCAGAAAAAAAGAAACAATCATTGACACGTGAATTGACAGCATGTCAAAAAATGCATCAAGATGAAGTTATCAAAATTGGGCTATCCACATAAAAGAAATCATTGAAGTACCTGAGCTTTCCGTAAACCTTCAGCTGCTTCAACTATAATTCTCCGATCTAAAATAACAACACTACCTGATTCCATTAACTTATTGTAATACTGCTGAGCATTTTCGACTTCCCCTAGCAAAAGATGACAGCTGGAGAGGAAAACCATATTTCATTACTTGAGGGGGAGAAAAACCAAGCATCTATATTTAGTGATCTAAAAGAACACAATTACATAAAAAGAAACCCTTACTTAGCAGTTCTCATCTGTACTTTTTGAAACGTGGGGTCAAGAGCAGTAGCCATCATGCAATCCTCTAGAGCTTCTCTAATCTTTCCAAGACTCATACGTGTTGCTGCACGGTTACTATAGCACAATAAAAGAGGCATAACACAACATCCTGATCTTTCACTTGAAGGGACAGAATTTATTCCTCGTGTGTAGAAGTCCTCAGCTTTAGTAAGATCCCCATCTTTATGAGCTTGATTCCCCCTGAATAAAATCACAAGTTCGCATATAAATAAAGAATGCAAATTTCAGTGAAAACAAATATCAAAACATCAATAAACACACACACATACACATATATACACACACACAGAGTTGGTTTCTTTTATGGTCATTACCAGACTCTCCAGTTGTCGCAGGTTGCTGGAACTGTATCTGCAGAGACAACACCCCCTTCCTTGAATTGGTCATTTATCTGAGACCTATCCGTCACATCAGAATGTGATGACATGTTGGCAGTGGTATGTTCTGAAAATTGTACGGAAGATACGAACTTTCCATTCACACGAGGAGAGATAACAAAAGAGTTGCCCCCTATTTTCCTCCTAAATTTCCTCTTCAGTTTAGGCTTCATGGACGGGGTACCGTCCACAGTTGTTGGTGCAGAAAATGCAAAATCTTTACCCTTTGAATTATTCACACCATGAACAAAACGAAATATATCATCATTTTGCTTTTCAGTGTTTGAGGTGAAGTCAACCCCAGCATCTGCCACAGTACCTGTTACACTGCTGCTGCAGAATTGATCTCTCCCCTTAGCAGGCAAGTGTTCATCTTTATAATCAGTAGGAATTGTTGAGTGCAGGTCATTTAATTCTTCAGCTGCTTTTACATCTTGATAACTTGTTGTTTCCTGATAGGGAGAAAAATCCATGGGTGAGTGCTTACCAGAAGAATCAGGGGATTTGAGTGAACCGTTTTCCTTCAACTGATGATTCAGCCCTGTCGGTTTCTTATTTAAGGAATGTGGTTTCAATTTTCTCCTAGTACATTTTGATCCTTTTTCTTTACAAGATTGACCCTTCTGTGTGGATTCATTTCTTTTATTTAACTTGGGAAATAAGTTGTCTTTAAAAGAAGAAGGATCCCATTTTGGGGGTTTGAAGTCCGCAAAAGACTCTTTGGAAGCCTCTGGAGTGCTTGCAAAAAATTTACTGCCCTTGTCATTGTCTGCACTCGAGGAATGGCCCATGGAAGCATGATTATTTGGATGTGAATCAAGACCAAATGATGAGAAGGAAAATGATGCTGCAGCTCCCTTCACTTTTGAATCTTCAGACATGTTATGTTCTGGAATTTTGCCACATAGGAAATCTCTAGTGCCTTCCTGACTAGTGTATGGCTTAGAGCAATGAATACCTGTAGAATCACCAGCAATACCCCAAGCAGTTCCATTTTGAACACGATTTAATCCACCTACTTTGACAGATTGCTCATTAATATTCTCAAAAGCAGCACGAGAACAAGACTCCTGACCATCAGCATCAGTTCTTGAACTAACACTAGAATATCCAAAAGCCTTGTCATTTCCTCCAAATACATAACCAGCGCAACCATTAGCATGCAAATTCATTGACTTTCTTGCGATATCATCACCCACAGAATGTTTGATGTTCAGTTTCCTCATCTCATCAGACAAGTTACATGCTGGAGTGCCACTATAAGTAGCAGAATTACTACTATTAACACTTTCATACTTATCAGCACCCATATCACTATTACCATTCATTCCCATCTTGATACCAAAAGCACCCATTCCATGAACCGAATTCCTCACCGGCTTTTCACCATTAACACTGGACTCTCTACCATTATCATTGCCACCAAAGCAATCATGCTTTTGACACTTAAACTCAGTCTTAGACTTCCTCTCCCTACTCGAATTCCTCACACGCACCCTATTTTTCCCCTTATATTTCCCCTTTTCTACATTTAAGCGAGAATTCAAATTGTTTCTACAAGCACCAAAGACAAAATCACTACTATTCAACTCTCTCTCAGAACTCAACTTCTCCTTCCTTCCATCACCAGAAACCTTTTCTGTAACATTTACACCATCCTTTCCTGATTCATCATCGCTCCGTTTAACACTAAAAACAGATTCATCACCACCACTCTTCCTAATCTCTCCCTCACTCTGTCCCTTCAAATCCCTAGCAAAATCAGCACCACTCTTCCCACAACCAAACACAAAATCAATGCCACGATGAACGTTCGAGGAACTGCAATCATCGGAACCACTCGCTAAACCACTAACATTACCGGTTACCTGATCGGAGCGAAACGGATTGAAACCGGCGCCGGCACCAGTGTCTCCGGCGGTTTTGGTTCGGGACCTGGCCTGCTGCGTGGCGGACTGCTTCCGGAGTTTGGCGAGGCGCGGCCGCGACCTCATGCGTGCGGTAGCGACGGCGGAAGGGTCGAAACAGTCGGCATTGAAGTGGAGTAACGGCGAATGAGGCGGCGGCGCGTCGGCGGAGGAGTTGATCGGCGATTGAAAGTGCACCGCCGCGGACGACGACGACGACGACGACATTGAAGTTCGGGGAGGTGGAGTACGAATAGGGTTTTAAATTTGATACTTCTAATCAACCGGTTTCAGAGTTTCAAATTTGTTCAGCTAATAATATTATATTATTTTGTAGATTTTGTGTTTAGATTAATCATAGTTTAAGGAAAATAATTTTTTCTAGACACTTGTTTTAATTATAAATTAAAATGAATATACTGAGAATAAAAGAGATATAGATATTTTAAAATAGAGATGTAATTATTTTTAAAATAAGTTTAAGAGACTTAATTTTTATTTTATATCTTGGTTTTCTTAATTTACTCTGTAAGTGTATTCCACCTCTTGAAAATATATAATAAATAAATTACATAAATATGTATAGGTTATGGGATGTGAGTGAATAACATGGAGACTTTGGAGTGGGAGGTTGGGAGCGTCAACAAGAGTGGGGTCCTACAACAAATATATGAAATGAAATTTGGGGTGTCTTTTGCTTTTCGTTTTTCCCACGTTGCTTCTACCTTAAGCCTCTTATATGTACACTGTCCTAACTAACCATTTTACTTCCTTAAACATCTGCTTCAGCGTTAATGACTTTAGTTTACATCTTACTATTTACATTATGTTCACAACCAACATTGATTTTTATTTTTTTTTTTTTTTATGTTTTTCTAGTCGTCCGAGTACCGTTCCACCAGATTTTACTAAACAAATTATATTTGTCATTTTTTCTAATTCTATATAACAAGAGCGCCAGGGTTGAGCAACAAAATCAGATCCATCCAAAATTGCTAAATTCAAAGCCTAATTTGCTTTTAATGAATGATTTTGGCCAGGTAATTGGAGTCTAGGTAACAGTTTTGGACATGTTTGTATAGTCAGGTGTGGGTTAAGATTTCGTATATAGTTAGAAACCAAGCATGATCGCGTTTGTGCATACTTACAAGAATAAGCTTATTTGGCCAAGCCTAATCACCACTTCTCTACATTCAAGATAAACAAAAGGCCTAATACGATGATATTTATATTCCCCACCATTTTTCAGTTTTTCATCCAAACCTAAGACAATCCCCGATGTCGCTTTTGCGTTAAAAAGCTTTACTACTTGAGTTTTTCATTTAAACCCCAAATGATCCACCATGTTGCTCTTGCCTTCTTTGATAAGCCTCATTCCCCAAAGTATAGAGTTGTCGTAGCTTTTAGCTTTTGCTCATTTGAAGTGAAATTGAAGAAATTGGTGAAGATGAAAAGAAAAAAATACTTTTTGTAACAATTGGGTAAGCTTGGTTATTCACTTCTTAAACTTTCAACTTCAAGTTTAGACTACTCATTAATACCTCCTCGTACATTTTTTGTTCTTTTTATTTGTAGACATAATTTTTTTGTTTCGTGATTTCTTTTTCATTTTGTCTCATCTTTTTTCCAATTTTACATTTCTTTCCTCAAATTTGGTTATATTAGTTTTATCTTCGTCTCCACACTAAATCGAACTCTCTTCATGTGTCAAAAAAGTTAATTAGTTATTATTCTATATCAATCATCTTTTTTTTTATTGTATTTTATGAATTTTCATCTCTGTATGTACCTTTACTCCTTGGTTGATAGAGAATTTTAGGGTAATTGACTAAACTAGGGTCATTATGCAAATTAAATACATAAATAGGTCTGGTTGAAAACTTTTTATATGAATGGGTCTATATGTATATAAATCATCCAAACGTAAGACGTAGTTGGTGTGGGTTGTGCATGAAGGCACCCAATACATAGACGTGAAAGACTAAAAAATATAATAACTATGAAAGATGTGTCTAAACTAGTGTAAGGCCGTTTCATTTTGATTGATCCATGTGACATTACCTAAACATGCATATGTGAAGGATACGACACCTTTTAAGGTGCGTTCCATTTTGATTGGTACACGTGACATTACTTGATTCGTCAAAACGCATTCTTCATGGGAAATAAATGTTAATATAGTAAAAAATTTAGAAATGTTAGAAATAAAATTTAGAAATGTTATAAATAAAATTTAGAAATATTTAGAAATTATTTTATTGGATGAAATTTAATGTTATAAATAAAATTTAGAAATATTTAGAAATTATTTTATTGGATGAAATTTTTTGATATTGTAGTAAAAAAAATAGTGTAGTAAAATTGTTGATATGTTAGTATTTAGAAATTATTTTAGTTGGTGAATTTTGTTTGATATTGTAGTAAAAAAAAAATAGTGTAGTAAATACTAAAATATCAACAATTTTACTACACTAATTTTTTTTTACTACAATATCAAAAAAAATTACCAACTAAAATAATTTCTAAATACTAACATATCAACAATTTTATTACACTAATTTTTTTTACTATGATATCAAAAATTTCATCTATTAAAATAATTTCTAAATATTTTTAAATTTTATTTCTAACATTTCCAAATTTATTTCTAATTTTTTACTACATTAACATTTATTTCTTAGAAAAAATGGTCCTAATGAATCAGGTAATGCCACATGGACTAATTAAAATCAAACGTACCCTAACGTTAGGCGCATCCTTCTCAGATACATTTTTGGGTGATGTCATGTGGACCAATCATAACAGGACCCCAATATCTAGGCACGTCCTTCATAGTTGTATTTTTAGGTCTTTCGCGCCACACATTGGGTGCCTTCATACACTACCTACACTATACATGTCTTACATTTTGGGCGCCTTTTATACTAAAGGACTCATTCTCGTAAAAAATTTTCAACCACCCCTGGTCAATTACCTTAGATTTTAGGAGTGAATTAGTAACTTAGGCCAGAGAAGACATGGCTTGTGTATAAACTATAATTTTCATTTTTTATTTTTGCATTTCTTTTCTGTTATGTGTTTCCATTCATTAAGTTATTTTTCATGTATCTAAGGTTTCTTCCTTGAGTAGTTTAAAAATTAGGATCCATATTTAAAGATTTAAAATTGGTGATGTAACATAATTTGTACACATTCATTTGTGTCAAAGCTAGAGATTTATTATTAGCCACACTATACTTACAATAAAATTGATTCTAGGAGATTATTGATCTTTAACATATGTTTATAGATTATATATGTTGGTTCAAACTTCAAGATGATTTTATTACTTATTTTCTGATTTATATTTGTAATCTTGATAATTTTAAATAAATGAGTGACTATTTATTTTTAATCTTAAGTTTTCTTCTTAGAGGTGGAACTAGACTTTAAGGATAGTAGAGATCAATATTTAATTGACAAATTTATGTAAAAGTCACAATTACAATAAATATATAAAAATATGTATTTGATAATTTAAGTTAAAGAGACACTCATATTCTTATAACATATTATTTAATATGCTATTTAAACATCTAATTAAGAAGAGTAATTTATAAGAACTAATCTTAATAATTAAAGTCTATATTGTATTTAAGTTATTTACCGTTCAAGTGCATATATTCAATGAATAGTATCTTTTTATTTCAATTTTATTTTTCTTTCATTTTTTTTCAGGTAAGTGTTTATTGGAGGCAAGTCTATTGGCCACATAATAACTTTTTTTTTTGGGTTGAGGGACTAATATATATATATATATACACACAATTTTTATTTTTTTTAGGGGGGGAAGGAGCGGTGAAGTAGCTCCACTCCTGGTTCTGCTAGTCCTGATTAATTAATGATTGCAATCTAGTTTGTATATCAAATAGAAAGTTTTACATTCTAATTAATAGTATATCATAGTATCATGCAATAGTTTAAGAGGATTGATCATATTTATTAAATCTTTGTCTTATCCAATTATAAAGTCACATCTTGAAATTCTAATATTTTACCATTGGTTGGTGTTACTATCGAAGTCTAGATGAAACACGATAAGGTGATGTTGAGGTGTGTGGGATGATGAGAGATTAAAGAGGGCATAAGATTCTCCGTGGAGGGTATGGTGTGAGAGGCCGATCTCCTTGGGAGTATAGAGTGTACTTGCAAAAGGTACTCTGACGGTCAAGTTAGTATGTGACTGAGGTGTTTATAAGAAGGATTATGAACATAAGATAATATGAATCTAAGGTTAAATTTAGAATACCCCTTGTGTGTAAATTTGTACATATATATAGGCTGGGAGGTGACATATCAGCATCATCATAACGCTCCGCGTTAACTTTATGATGGTGACGGGACTTAACCTTGTTTATCTGGTGGTGCCGACGTCTTGGTGAGGTAGACTAACAGAGGAGGTATAAGTTTGTTCACGTGTCCTGCTCGACGGCGTGATGTAACATAGCAGGCCTAGATAGTATAATTGATTCTCTTTTATCTTAGTAGTAAAGTTGCATGCAATATTTTGTCTTTGAAATGTTATTATTGTTACTTACACTTTGTTGACAAAGTTGAATTTCTATGTTTAAATTATAATATAGTATCGTAATTGTGGTCATATATTAAAATTATGCTGAAAATAGATAATTGTTAATGTATACAAATATGTTATATTACTATTTTGTTATACATACATCTTTAATATAAATTTGGTAGGAACCAATTTTTTAATAAAATTGGTTTTAGAACAAAATTAATTTAATATTGATTTTTGATTCAAAAACTGACTTTGAACCAAAATTCATATTTAAAAAAGTTCATATTGTTTTTTCTAAAAAATATGTATTTTTGAGTAGACATGTTTATTGAATATATTTTTGTCATGATAAAACTTAAAATGCTTAGTTCCCGTCTGTTTTAAATTTTTACATTTTTGTCTTTATAATTTAAAAATGTATAATTTTTTGTCCTTAAAAATATACAATTTTAAATTAAAGGAACTAAAACAACATTACACTATCCAAAAATATATTTTACCCATTTTTATATGAGCATTGAATTTGACTGTATTTTATATTATCCGCTCACACTTAATTTTTATAAAAGAGTAATTTGAACACTTTATTTAAATAAGTTAAAAATTTAATAAGAGACTCACTTGACCACTTAATTAAACATTATAGTTGGTAGTTATTAATTAAAACTTTTTCATTAAAATAGTTAGGAACGACCAATTACACAAGAAGCTATTAAATTTGAGAAATTAAAGATAAATTGTGATTTTTAATTTTGATATTTATAGTTCATTTTATAATATTTTATAAGTGATCATTTTTATATGCATCAGTTGCAAACTTTGTTTAATGCAAAAAAAATAATACATATTGAAGTTTTGTCTAAATGATCATATTGATATATAGTTTGAAGTGTTAAATTAATAACAAAATTGACAAAGTAATCAACATAAGAATATAAGTATTTCTTACAATGATATTTTTAAACGTTAAGACAATGTTAGCCGAAAAGCGCAAGTTATATCAGGATTACATCAAGATGATGTTTTTCTTTGAAGTACCTCTTTTTATTAAGATCATTACATCAATGTGATGTAATTGTTATGAATTACATAAAGATCTTACAAAGAAAGTTGTATAAGAGCAAAACAACAACACTAAAATTTTTTGCAGCAGATAACAAATTTTTTTTTACAATAGATAAGTTACAATGATAGACGCTCCCAAATGCGCACATCGGGTGTATGTGATATTTTAAGTCGTAACCCGACGCGCTTGGCTATGACAAGTATACCACAGTCGTCAAGTAATAGTATTTAAGATCAGGGTTGTCGTACCCACGAGGATAAGCAATTCGGAAGCTATACTTTTATTTATTGAATTTTATTAATTTCCAAAAAGAGCATGAAAACAGTGAAAGTAATGGTTGGAGAAAGGGATTCAATTAATTCAGAAAAATAAAGAAAAGGTAATTTTAAGAAAACAATTAAGATGAGAAGCGATTGAGATCCCGATTTCACCACTAATTCCCCCTTTATACTATCCTCTTTTGTTATTTATGTATAATCATGGTCAGATCAGATTTCTACCCTCATGATCGCCCCTCTCAGGATCACCCATGTAACATCCCAAAAATTTAAATATAGTTTAAGAGAGGTTTTTATAACAGAGAGAAATATAAAAATAATTAAAAATTATGAATTTTTGAAATTACTGTAGTAAATAGTAAATTACTGTGTAAATAGTAAATTACTGTGCAAATAGTTAATTACTGTGCAAATAGTAAATTACTATGCAAATAGTAAATTACTGTACAAATAGTAAATTACTGTGGTAAATAATAAAATTACTGTGGTAAATAGTAAAATTACTATGGTAAATAGTAAATTTACTGTGATAAATAATAAAATTACTGTGGTAAATAGTAAAATTACTGTAGTAAATAATAAAATCATGAGGTAAATAGTAAAATCTTGAGGTAAATAGTAAAATTACTTTGTAGTAGAATATTCTGGAATATTCTGTAGGAATATCTGTAGAATATTCGTGGAACATTTCGTGAAATATTCGTAGAACATTCGTGGAATATTACGTAGAATATTATATTCGTAGAATATTACAGAAGAAATAGTACCTTAGGAATTCTATAAATAGGGCTAGGGGTTTGGATGAGGAAACAAACCAAAGAACATTTCTATATTCTCTCAAGCTCTCTCTTAGGAAGAAATATCTCTAAGAGAGGAGCAAGTAAGTAGAGGAAGAGTATAGGAAGGCTGGGAGAAAGGGTAAGGGGGAGGCTGTCCTTATCCTACTCTTCTATTCTTTGTTTTGTTGTTACTTTCATTATATTTCTTTAGTTTTTCGGATACTAAGGTGCGAAGATAATTCTTAGTATGCTCTGTGGTTGCGGTTTTGTCCGATCTTCCACATCAGAACAAAATTATTCTTGTTACGAGGAAAAGTGTGGTACTGTTTATTGGTTCTTGATGTTTCCTTGATAATTCTTGGTGTTTCTTGTTTCTTGGTTTCTTGATTTATTGGTGTTTATTGGTGTTTCTTGGTGTTGATTTCATATCAAAATATGCAGTTTTGAGTTGGATATGAATAAGTGGTGACATGCATGGTTGCATGAAATTGGTGATGGACTTGAATTGCTTAATGACCAGATTTGAAATGCCTAGTGGAGAGGCAATATTCTAAGATTGCTTGGTGAATAGGCAATGCTTAGAAGGTTTTGAAATGAATATGACCTAGTAAAGAGGTCAAGATTTAAAATGTAATAAAGGTCATTATACAATTCAAGGTCCTAGAACATGTTGCATTGATGACTGGATAGTAGTAGACCAAGTCCGTAAGTCACGGATTCCCGTCTGAGTGAGTGGAATGTCGTGGACTAGGGGGTTCTCTTGGTGGGGAAATTGCCCTGCTCATGATGATCACATGTTGCGGGGAGGTCTGGGGACATCGAGGGAACTCGACAAATTACGGAGTGTCTACCTCTGGTGGGTCTGATTGAGTGTGAGAATCAGATGCCCCAGGCTATTTTCAGTGGAGGGCGCCACATTGCATTTCGAGTGAAGAGTGAAAATGCATGGTAAAGGTGCATGCATCATGTAGGCTTAGGAGCATACATTAGTGATTGTGTGTTTGATTGAATGGAATTCATGCCTGAATCATTGATTGTGATTGATAGTTTGTTTGATTTGGTTTATGGGTGTTGATTGCCTTACTATGTGATTGATATTTTGATGATCATGGATATGTATGGAAGTATTATTCTAAAAATGATATTACCGATGAAATTTCTAAATTTATAAAAGAAAAGGTTTTTCTTGAACTACAATCAATTTTTTTATAATTATGGTTAAGGAAAGCTCACCCTTGCACTTTGTGTTTTTAACACCTGTGATGATCTCGAACAACGTTCGGGGGAGCAGATTTGCAGGGTTAAGAAGTTGTCACTGGTTGTTGCTACTATCTTGTGTGAAGGTGTTTGCTATGTTTTGCGTGTAGAAGTGTTGGGTAGATGTTCTAAAGTAATAGAAAGGTAGTTATGTAAAATAATAAAATGACAAAGTTATGCAAGCTAGTTGTAATGAACTTTAAAACCTATGTAATAAAAGTGTTGTTTTCTAAATCTCTCTTTTATCTACTATATCATTAACCACTTTAAATTACAAAATATAAGTAAAATAAGTAAATAAGAGGGGGTTGTTACATTAGTGGTATCAGAGCAGGTCGAACCAGTTCGACTTGTGAGTTATGTGTCTGCTATGTTTTTGTTGTGTGAATGATTGTGTGCTTTGTGTGCTTGTTTATTTGGTGTGTTTACTTGATTGCTTCTTGGTTCGATCAATGAAAAATTAGTTTTAGGGTTAGTGACATGGCTTAGGATTAGATAGGAATAGAAAGTAGTGGTTGAAAGAAGTTATAGAATTGTAGTTAAAGCCCTATAAGTTCTTACCTAAGTTTTTGATAAGCAGAGTAGGCTAAGAAGAAAAACGAAGAGTTTAGGAAAGGGAGTTGTTGAACTTATAAAGGATGTTCCTACCAACTAAGACTAAAGATTTAAAGAGAAAATTACCTTTTTAAGAGTATTTTCCATAAAAGAGAACTCTCTTAGAAGAGGAAGAAAAGATAGAAACTTTTAGAACTAGAATCAATATATGATATTCTCCTTAGAAAGTGACAAAGCAAATAAAGAGGATCGAAAGAGAATCCTAAAGGAAGCCAATTTTAGGAAATGATCCATTCAAAGGAGAAGTCGTACTAAGGATTAGAAAAACCTAAGAATATCACCAAAAGTTAAAAGTCCTTAAGATAACTTTATAGGAAATGATTAGTAACTACCTAGCTCTTATCCTAATACAAACCTTTTGACAACACTAAGATGCATTTAGAAGATATCCTAGGATGATACAATAATGGTTGATGCATTTTGATGGTTAAAGAAACCTTAAAGAAGCTAGAAGGATTCGAAATCTGAGAGAGGAACTAGTATTTTTAAGGAAGAAAGGGTTTAGTTAAAGGAGGAACAAGTAGTAACCCAAGGAGGAATTAAAGTTGATATGCTTAAGAAGATTACCTAATGATAAAAGATTAATCACCTTGACTAGAAAAGACTAAGTTTTGTATAACATGACCAATATAGTCTTAAAGAGGCACCAACAATATTAACTAGGGAAATCAAAGGTTGTAGGAAGAATATTCACCCTTGATGGAGTTAAGGCATCCAATACCAATAATCTAGTACAAGGTACATGCTTCATACATGGAATTCTTTTACCTAGATATTTGACTCTGGTGTCACTCATTCCCTTATATTATTTGATTGTGCTAAAAGGTTACAACTTCCACTATCTTTTCTAGACATTGATTTAATAATAACTACCCCTACCAATGAGTCAATTACAACTACTTACATCTGTTTAGATTGTCAAATAGAACTAAATAACAAAACCTTCCTAGTCAACTTGGTTTGTCTACCCACTAAAACAAATTGATATTATTCTTGGAATGGACTGATTATCTTCTAACCATGTCCTTATAAACTGCTTCGATAAAACCTTAATCTTTTCTGACCCTGAAGCAAGTAGGGATATGGATATAATCTCTGCCAACCAAGTAAAAAGGGACTTAAAGAAAAATAATGGCGTGTACATGATCCTTTCTAACCTAGAAGTAGAACAAAAGGTCACCTTCCATAATATACCTGTAGTACAAGATTTCTCTGAAGTATTCTCCGAAGAGATAAACCAACTACCACCTGAAAGGGAAGTTGAATTTTCTATAGACGATACACAGAATTTGGACCAATTTCTATTGCACCCTATAGGATGTCACCCTTAGAACTAGCAGAGCTAAAGAAACAAATAGAAGAACTATTGAAGAAACAGTTTATTAGACCTAGTGTATCACCTTGGGGAGCACCCGTACTCCTAGTAAAGAAGAAAGATGGAACTATGAGACTATGTGTAGATTATAGACAACTAAATAAGGTAACCATTAAGAATAAGTACCCCTTACCAAGGATAGATGATCTTATGGACCAACTAGTAGGAGCTTGTGTATTTAGCAAGATTGATCTAAGGTCTGGATATCACCAAATAAGGGTAAGAGCTGAAGATATCCCTAAAACGGCTTTTAGTACCCGATATGGACACTATGAGTACATGGTTATGCCCTTTGGTGTAACTAATGCACCAGCAGTATTTATGGATTACATGAATAGGATTTTCCAACTATATTTGGATAAATTTGTGGTAGTGTTTATTGATGATATTTTGGTATACTCAAGAACCAAAGAGGATCATGTTAAACATCTTAGAGTGGTATTACAGATCTTGAAAGATCAACAGTTATATGCGAAATTGTCCAAATGAGAATTTTGGTTAGAAGAAGTCAGTTTCCTAGGACACGTAATATCACAAGGAGGATTTGCAGTAGATCCACATAAGGTAAACGAAATTCTGAAAAGGGAAAGACCAAAAGATGTGACAGAAATAAAGCATTTTCTAGGATTAGCTGGATATTATAGAAGATTTATAAAAGATTTCTCCAAGATAGCTTTGCCTCTCACAACCTTAACTAGAAAAGGCCAAGTTTTTGTATGGAATAACGACTGTGAACAAAGTTTCCAAACCCTTAAGAAAAAACTAACTATTGCTCCTGTTTTGACCTTATCAACCCCAACTGAATCGTTTGAAGTTTATTGTGATGCCTCTAAACTAGGTTTAGGAGGAGTACTAATACAAGGAGGAAAAGTGGTAGCCTATGCATCAAGACAATTGAAAAACCATGAAAGGAACTACCCAACCCATGACCTAGAACTAGCTGCAGTAGTATTTGCGCTTAAAATATGGTGACCCTATCTTGGAACAAGATTTGAGGTATTTAGTAACCACAATAGTCTTTAAGTGTTTATTTAGCCAAATGAGGCAAGGAAGGTGGAAAACATTTCTAAGAGATCATGGTTTCAATCTTAAGTGCAAAGAAAATGTAGTGGTTGGCACCTTAAGTAGGAAGACCATAGCCATATCAAGTTTAATGGTCAAAGAGATGGATTTCATAGAGCATTTTAGGAACTTCAACCTTGCGTGTGAGTTAGGATAAGTTAGGAGCCTTGAGAATAAATGAATTTATGAATGAAATAAGACAGAAACAAGAAATGAATCCTATTCTTAAGAATTAAAAAAAGAAAAATATTAATGAAAACAAATGAGGAAGATTTATAAGAGGGAAAAGAGGAAATCATAGTCTCGCATATAAGGACAGCAAGGTTGAGGGTAACAATTAGATTTCAAAACATAAGGTAAAATTATAAGAGGAAGTAGTTGAAAGTAAAGAAACTTTGGGAAAGTAGAATAGAAGAATAAGATATGTAACAAGAATGGAAATTTCGAGGACGAAATTTTTTAAAAAGGAGGGGAGTATTGTAACATCCCAAAAATTTAAATATAGTTTAAGAGAGGTTTTTATAACAGAGAGAAATATAAAAATAATTAAAAATTATGAATTTTTGAAATTACTGTAGTAAATAGTAAATTACTGTGTAAATAGTAAATTACTATGCAAATAGTAAATTACTGTACAAATAGTAAATTACTGTGGTAAATAATAAAATTACTGTGGTAAATAGTAAAATTACTATGGTAAATAGTAAATTTACTGTGATAAATAATAAAATTACTGTGGTAAATAGTAAAATTACTGTAGTAAATAATAAAATCACTGAGGTAAATAGTAAAATCACTGAGGTAAATAGTAAAATTACTGTAGTAGAATATTCTGTGGAATATTCTATGGAATATTCTGTGGAACATTCTGTAGAATATTCTGTGGAACATTCTGTGAAATATTCTGTAGAACATTCTGTGGAATATTCTGTAGAATATTCTATATTCTGTAGAATATTCTGTAGCAAATAGTACCTTGGGAATTCTATAAATAGGGCCTAGGGGTTTCAGATGAGGAAACAAACCAAAGAACATTTCTATATTCTCTCAAGCTCTCTCTTAGGAAGAAACTCTAACCATGGCCTTTACTTGCCTTTACCTTCACCTACCTCTCCTTGGTTGGATATATCCATGGACTTTGTTCTCGGATTACCCAAGACAAAGAGAGGCATGGACTCTATTTTTGTGGTGGTGTGTAGGTTTTCCAAGATGGCACACTTCATTCCATGCCACAAAAGTGATGATGCTTCCCATGTTGCCAACTTATTCTTCAAAGAAGTGGTGCGCCTACATGGTATTCCCCAAAGCATAGTGAGTGATAGGGACTCCAAGTTCCTTAATTTGAGAAGCTCCAAATTGCTTCTCAAAGGAGATGGACCTTTCACTATTATAGAAAAACTTGGTCCCAATGCTTTTAAGTTAGATCTTCTTAATGATTATGGTGGTAGCAACTCTTTTAATGTTTGTGACCTTACTTTGTGTGTAGGTGATGAAGATGATGATCACATCAACCTGAGGACAAGTTGCCATCAAGAAGGAGGGTTTGATGGAGGACCATCTCCAAGCAGGAGGATCACAAGGGCTATGCAAAGAAGATTAGACGTTCAAGTTGAGGAAGAGTTGACCAAGTCAAATAGTCAAGGTCAAAGTCATTGGTCAACTCCTCAAAGTCAACAAAGTGGGCAAAAGAAGCCTTGTAATCTTCTCATTAGTTTGTAATTAGATTAGGAACAATTAATTTAGGCCTTGCCTAGTGAATAAGTGCACGACCTCATGTTTGTAAGTAAGAACTCTTCTTCCGTCTGATGGATCAGTTTCGTCTGACACTGAGAGTGAGTTGTTCCGTCTGACGCTATTCCGTCTGAGGCTTGTTCCGTCTGGACTTTTTTCGTCTGAGTCTTCAGTCTGATGTTTCCGTCTGTAGACACGACAGACGATACCACACCGGCCGACAGACGATACCGGAGACAGACGATACCACAGACGAATGAGTTCCGTCTGATGGATCAGTTTCGTCTGGCGCTGAGAGTGAGTTGTTCCGTCTGACGCTATTCTGTCTGAGGCTTGTTCCGTCTGGACTTGTTTCGTCTGAGTCTTCAGTCTGATGTTTCCGTCTGTAGACATGACAGACAATACCACACCGACCGACAGACGATACCGGAGACAGACGATACCACAGACGAATGATCAAATTATTACTTACATGTTTATCTTTTGGTTGTTTTACAACTAGTATAAATACTGAACACTCTGAATTGTAAAGGATCTTTTGATCATTTTAAATATTGAATATAGCTTGAGCTATTTGAGAGAATTCTCTCTTGGGTTTCTTCTTAGAACCTTGAGTCTTATCAATGGATGCTTATCCTTGTGGCGATTCTTCCTCTTGACTTATTGCTTCGGCATGGCGTCACCATCCTCTTATCTTCGTCCATTTTCTATTTTCTTCTAAGTCCTTTGAGTCTTGAGTCTCTTGTTGCTTCCGCCATTCACCATCTCACCATGGACATCCAATTGGAGAATGAAGATTGGGCCAACTTCAAGCTTCCTTCCAAGCGAGCTTGTATCATGTTGTGCCAAAAGAGGATTCCAAAGAGCAAATTGATCATCTCTTGTGTGAAGAAGTTGAAAGGAATGAACTTAATACTTCAATTAAAGATGCTTGTGATCATCTTTATAAACTTCCTTTTGATTTGATTTCTAATAAAGAGTTGTGTACAAATGAGCCTTCGAACAATTATGATCATGAAAAGGAAATACCTTAAGAATTTGCATTACCTTTTAAGAAAATTTCCTTATCACTTACTAATTCTTTCATTTCTAATAAAGATGATATTTCATATTATACACTAGAGTCTTGTGGCTTTAAGCCTCAGACAATTCTTGAGTATGAAAATTTAGATTTTTTGATTGTGCCTATTAACCAATATTTTCATAAGGATGAATATTTTATGGTGTTGGAAGAATCTAAGAAGGAGGGCACATAAAAAATTTCCACGCTTCATGGAAGACAAATGTCAACACACCTTAAGAAGAAATTAAAGATCACTTGGGATTTTGCTCATGTCTTGAAGCAAAAATTATATTCTTCCCTAAATTCTCTTGATTGTATTATTGATATGAGTAGACAATACACTTTGTTATTAAATATAAAACTTGAAAGGGTGTGTTTAATCTTTGATCCGGGTGGAATTTTATTGTAGGTGGAGCTCAAGTCAACTTGGGGACAAGTTGACCATAAGAAGGAGGGTTTGATGGAGGACCATCTCCAAAAGCCCAACCAAACTCTCCAACCTTATTTTTCAATTTTGGGATTCTAATAAAATTCACTGCTGATTTTTGCATCCGACCTGTTTCAGTATTTCGATCATAACTCGAGCTACACAAGTCCAATTGAGGCGTTCTTGGTGCCAAATTAAAGAAGACTTCAACGGCTACAAAAGCTATGAGACACCAAAACCCAGTTCGAACTGAAACTAGTTGGAAAATGAGCTTGAAGTTAGCGTTGGAATGCTTCCAGGAATTTTCAGCAAAATGTTTTAATGTTTAGGCTTATTAGTAGTTTTCCTTCAATCATGTAATTGTTTTAAGGATTTAATTTGGGCCTAAACCTGTAATAAACAAAGAATTAGTGATCCTTAGATAGGATTCTAATCCAAGGGCTAAAGCTTAGAAGCTTGGAGTGCAAGCTTGGCGCCGTGACCATTGGATGAGGATCTACATCCAAGGGTGGAGGATTGATCCTTGTTCTCCAAGTTAATCAAACTTGCACCACAAGCTTCCTCCCGTGGCCATTAGATTAGAATCTAATCCAATGGTGGACATTAATTCCTTGCATAGCAAGCTAGCTTCACACCTTAGTAGTATAAATAGGATTTCCTTTGTAATTCAAACACTTTTGATAAAATTTCTGAATATTGAATTAAGCTAAAAGCTTATTCTTTGAGAGTATTCTCTCTTGTGTTCTTGTGAAGAACCTTGAATCTCATCAATTGCTTCCTTGTCCATTGTGGCGGTTCCACCTCTAGCTTATTGGCACTTGCCATGGCGCTTCCATCTCTAAACTCCTTCCGTTTTCTATTTCTTTTTCTCCTTGAGGCCGTGAGCTTCTTCTTCATTTGTCCAAGCCTCCATTGAAGCATGAAGATCTGCAACTTATATGCTCTTCTCCTTGAGGATTGCATCAAGAAATGTGACTCAACCTTGAATTTTGGCCTCTTGATTGGATCTAGATCAAATGATGCTAATTCACTCTTGCATAATTGCGTTAAGCATGCATTCTCACGGTTCAATCTCCTCCTTTGATGGAGCATAGATCAAATGGCCAAATTTGAAAAGGAGTTAGTGGAATTGCCACTAACTTCCCTCCAAAATCTCTCCCACTCTCTCTAGGGAGAGTGTGCGCCACTCTCTCCCACACTTAGCACATAATTCGATTTTTCTTGCTAATACAAGGCCGTGGCACACACTTGCCAAAATAAATCAAATTATTGAGTTCCTAATTCCTAATTACAAGTTCAAATAATTCTAAGACTATTGCAAGGCTTGTTGACCAAGAAGGCTGGTTGACTCTCTTGTTGACTTTGACTTAGACTTTGGGTCAACTTCAACTCTTCCTCTTCTTGCATCCTCTTGAGCATTGACCTTGTAACTCTTCTAGTATCATTGACTTCTATGGTTGTGGTAGATGGACCTCCATCAAACCCTCCTTCTTGAGCACAACTTGTCCTCAAGTTGTCATCTTCCTTAAAACCTACAAAAGGTGAAAGATCACAAACATTAAAGAAGTTACTTCCACCAAAATCTAAAGGAAGGTCAAGTTTACAAGCATTAGGGCCTAATTTCTCAATAATTTTAAAAGGTCCATCTCCCCTAGGGAGTAACCTAGATTTCCTCAAGTTAGGAAATCTTTCTTTCCTTAGATGCAACCACACCAAGTCTCCCACTTTAAAATCAAAGGCCTTTCGGTTCTTGTTGTGAGCCTTAGCATATTGTGCATTCTTCTTCTCAATTCTTGCTTTAACTTTGGTATGAAGCTCTTGAATCCTCTCGGCATGCTTTATTCCTTGTCTATCATCAACAATCTCAAGAGGCAAACAAGCAAGATCAATGGGGGTTAGAGGATTAACACCATATACAACTTGAAAAGGAGATAAAGAAGTAGTAGAATGAGCTACTCTATTGTAAGCAAACTCTACATGTGGTAGGCATTCCTCCCAAGTTCTAATGTTATCTTTTACAAAACTCCTAAGCAATTTTCCTAATGTTCTATTTACTACCTCCGTTTGACCATCTGTTTGGGGGTGGCAAATAGTAGAAAATAAGAGTTTTGTACCAAGTCTTCCCCATAGTGATCTCCAAAAGTGGCTAAGGAACTTGGCATCCCTATCACTCACAATGCTTTGCGGCACACTGATAATTCACTGTCGAATGATTATCAAAAACTAGATTTATCCCCAATTAAACTTGTAATATAGAGGATTCAACCTAGGTCATCTCTCTGAAGACATGCATGCACTCGATTCGGAATTATTCACAATTAGGAGGGGGATTTTCATGAATTATTTCAATAAAACCTAAACAGAATAGAGAATATGGATTTACATGAAAAACTAAAGACAGAATTAGAAATTGAAAGTAGAGCAGAAGAGGAATTAACGCGAGGAGAAATTAAAATTGAAAATAAAACAGCGGAATGTAAAATTGCAACAGCGAATTAAGGAGAAAATGAAAGCATAAGAGGAATAACAAACAATATCATGCAATGCGAAGAAGAACCATAATAGAGCGCAAATTGAACCAGAAATCTATTACAAAATTGAAGATTTGCGGAATCAAAATGGAGAAACAAATTCGCTTTTTGCAGTTCCAATGTTGTGAAGAGAGATTAAACACATGAAATTGAGAACTAAGAAGAAAAGAGAAGAGAGAACAGAAAAGAAAATCGCGCAATCGCGCGAAAGAAGTGTGCAAGAGGAGCAACTGAATTATGAATTGGAAAGTTATGAATCTTCGCGCCCAAAAACCCTTATATAGGTGAAGAATCGCGCCTCCATATAAGTTGATTTGCGCCCTGGCGCAAATCTTCAGCTGTAATGGGTTGCTCTGCGCCTTGGCTCGCGCCCTGGCGCATTTAGGCAGAGAGGAGGGGTTCCAGTGCGCCCTGGCACGCGCCCTGGCGCGCCCTTGCGCCACAACTTGCTCCAGATTCGCGCCTAGGCGCGTCTTGCCAGAGGAGAAGGGTCAATTGCGCCCCACTTTCATGCCTAGGCGCAAATGCAAGTGTTGTCGCGACTTGGGCTTCATCTTCTTTTTTTCTTGATGGCTTGCACTCCAAGTCTTCATCTCAGGTCTTGGATCTTTCATCCCAAGCTTCCATTTTTGTCTTCAATCCATTCCTTGCTCTTATCTCTTCCTCATTCCTCAGAGCTCTAGATACAACCTACACAAGAATCAACATAGAAACATTAAAACTTGTGGAAATTAACTATTATTTACTACTAGTACTAAAATATACCTCTAACACAAATCTATGATAAACTACCAAAATATGACACATATAAAAGCTAAATGATCCAAGAACAAAGTAAAGAAAATGTATATAAAATGGATTATCACACACCATGGATTCTTACTATCTCCTTGAAGAACAAAGTAGCAATATGAGAAACATCATCCGTCTTGTGGCAAGTTAAGAAATGAGCCATCTTGGAAAACCTACATACCACCACAAAGATGGAATCCGAACCCCTCTTGGTCTTAGGCAACCCTAGGACAAAGTCCATGGATATATCTAGCCAAGGTGAAGTGGGCACGGGTAAGGGGGTGTAAAGACCATGATTAGATAGCCTAGATTTTGCCTTATTGCAAGTGATGCACCTTCTTACAAATTTGGAGACTTGCACTTTCATTTTAGGCCAAAAGAAGTGCTCATGCAAAGTGGCAAAAGTCTTGTCTATCCCAAAATGTCCCATGATTCCACCCTCATGTGACTCACATATCAAAAGTTCTCTTAAGGAGCAATTAGGTATACATAAACAAGTTCCTTTAAAATGATAATCTTTGTACCTAAATAAATCCTTAAAAGCACCTTTGATAAACTCTTGGTACATGAGACCGAAATCATTATCCTTATCATATAAGGTCTTTACATGTTCAAAACCAATTAATTTAGATTCAAGCAAGGAAAGAAGGGTATACCTCCTACTCAAGGCATCGGCTACTATGTTGGTTGACCCTTTCTTGTGCTTGATGATGTAAGGAAAAATTTCTATGAATTCCACCCACCTAGCATGTCTCTTGTTGAGTTTCCCTTGGCTCTTGGGATACTTTAAGGCTTCATGATCCGAATGCACAATGAAGTCCTTGGGAAGCAAGTAATGTTGCCAAGTTTGGAATGCCCTCACCAATGCATAAAGCTCCTTGTCATAGGTGGAGTAATTCAATTGAGCTCCTTTCAATTTCTCACTAAAATAAGCAATGGGGTGGCCTTCTTGATTTAGAACCGCACCAACACCTAAATTTGAGGCATCACACTCAAGCTCAAAAGTTAGTGAAAAATTTGGTAAAGACAAGATATGAGCATTAGAAAGCTTAAGTAAATTAAAAGCAAGTTCTTGAGGTTCTTCCCATAGAAAAGGTACTTCCCTCTTGACTAGCTCATTCAATGGAGAAGCAATGGTGCTAAAGTCTTTGACAAACCGCCTATAGAAGCTTGCTAAGCCATGGAAGCTTCTCACTTCCTTTACGCATGTAGGGGTCGGCCATTCCTTTATTGCTTTCACTTTTGCTTCATCTACTTGCACACCTAATGAACTCACAACAAAGCCAAGAAACACTACAATATCCGTGGAAAATGTGCATTTATCTTAGTTAGCATACAAGGTTTGTGTCCTAAGGGCTTCTAATACATGTCTCAAATGATTCAAATGTTCATGAAAAGATTTGCTATATACAAGAATATCATCAAAATACACTACAACAAACTTTCCAATAAATTCTCTCAAGACATGGTTCATCAACCTCATGAAGGTACTAGGTGTATTTGACAAACCAAAAGGCATCACAAGCCATTCATTGATAGAGGTCCATCTACCACAAACATGGAAGTCAATGATTCTAGGAGAGTCACAAGGTCAATGCTCAAAAGGATGCAAGAAGTAGAAGAGTTGAAGTTGACCCAAAGTCAAAGTCAACATGAAGGTCAACAAGTCTTCTTGGTCAACAAGCCTTGTAATAGTCTTAGGATCATTTGAACTTATAATTAGTAGTTAGGATTCAATAATTTGGTTTGACTTGGCAAGTGTATGCCACGGTTTGTAATAGCTAGAGTAGACCGAAATTATATGCCTAAATGGGAGAGAGTGTGTGCCACTCTCCCTAGAGAGAGTGGGAGAGATTTTTGGAGGGAAGTTGGCAACTCCACTAACTTAATTTCAAACATAGCCGTGAGATGAGATCTACACTAAGGGCTAAGATGAATTCGTGAAAGGCACCTCTTAATACATGTATGCAAGATTGAATTTAAACCTCTTGATCTAGATTCAATCAAGTGGTAGAAATTCAAACTTGAGTCACATGACTCTTGCCACTTAAGAGTGAATTTCAACCTCTTGATTTATATCTAATCAAAGGGATGGAATTCAAACTTAAGTCACATGGCTCTTGCCTCTTCTTTATTCAACCTTGGCCGTGTGATCACTTCTTAATCTTAAGGTTATGAACCTTGATCCGTGTGAAGTGCCTCTCAAGGCTTCCCATGCGTTGATCAAGGCCATAATCCAAGGGTTAGCATGTGATCCTTGTTCATCAAGCTTGGCGCCAACTCTTAGAGTATAAATAGGGAAAATTCTGAATTGTAAACACTTTTGATGAATTTTAGAAAGAAGCATATTGCTTGAGAGAGAAAGTTTCTCTTCTAGGTTTCTTGAGTAAACCTCTTATGAGTCTAATTATGGTGCAATCTCCATGTGGCGATTCTACCTAGAGCTTATTGCTTAGGCATGGCGCTCCTCATCTTCTTCTCTATTCCATTTTATGCTTTTCTTCTTCTTGAGTTTATGTTCCGCAAATCTACTTCATTGAGCCGTGAAGTTCAAGCTTGTTGAGGTGAAGATTGGGCAAACTAGTGAGACTTCCATGGAAGGCTTACATCATTCATACAAACCAAATTTAGTTTTGAAGGCCGTTTTCCATTCATCCCCTTCCTTCATCCTAATTTGATGGTATCCACTCTTAAGATCTATTTTACTAAAAATAGTGGAACCATGCAACTCATCTAAAAGATGATCAAGTCTAGGGATGGGGTGGCGATACCTTATGGTGATGTTATTGATTGCTCTACAATCCGTGCACATGCACCATGTTCCCTCCTTCTTAGGAACAAGTATCACGGGTGAAGCACATGGAGACAAGCTTTCCTTCACCCAACCTTTGCTTAGCAACTCTTGCACTTGTCTCTCAATCTCATGTGTCTCTTGGGGTGAGGTTCTATAGGTTGGCCTATTTGGAAGAGGTGCACCCAGAATGAGGTCAATTTGGTGCTCTATCCCTCTCAATGGTGGTAGGCTGTGAGGTATCTCCTTTGGGAATACATCTCTAAACTCTTCTAACAAGCCATCCAATGCACTTTGATCACCTATACATGTAGCACTCAAAATTAAAGGTGAAGGTAAACATAAGTACATGGATTTCCTAGCTAGGAATTCCCTCTTAACCTCTCCTTTCTCAATCAAGAAACTCCCTTTAGTATCTTCACTACTCTTAGCTTTTTCTTTCTTGCTTTTAGGCTTAGGGCTTGGAGTAGCAAGCTTGGAAGGCTTCTTAGAGCTCTCGGCCGAGACCTTAGAAGCATGGTTGGCCTTGTAACTTTCGGCCAAGGCCTTCTTTTCTTCCTCCCTCTTCATCTTCATCTTTACTTGATCTTCAATAACTTCCCTAGGTGACACTGGTTTAAGATGTACCTTGTGGCCAACATGAGAAAAAGCATAAGTATTTGCTACACCATCATGTAAGGCATGTCTATCAAATTGCCATGGCCTACCTAGTAGCATATGAGTTGCCTCCATAGGAACTATGTCACACAAGATTTCATCATGATATTTTCCTATGTTAAATGCAACTAAGACTTGTTTGTCTACTACTAGTTCACCCTTCTCACTTAACCATTGTAGTTTATAGGGTTTGGGATGTGGGGAAGTTTTCAAACCAAGTTTCTCTACTAGTCTAGTACTCACTACATTAGTGCAACTACCACTATCAATTATCAAAGAGCAAACCTTCCCTTGTATATTACATCTTGTGTGGAAGATGTTTTCTCTTTGTGCATCATCAAGCTCATGGTAGGCACTTCCTAGCATCCTTCTCACCATGAGGAGGTCACCTTCTTTGGCCATCTCTTCACTTGAGTGCTCACTTGCATTTTCTCCTTCATGCTCACTTGAAGAGTGGCTTGACTCCTCACTTGTGACTCCTCCATCCATCGTCACTATCATAGTCTTCTTGTTTGGGCATTGAGAAGCAATGTGTCCATGTCCTAAACATTTAAAACACTTAATGTTAGATGGTTTAGAATTGAATTTAGGAACATCCTTACCCTTGTCTTCTCAGCCAAGCTTAGAAGAAGGTTTGAATGAGCCATCCTTCTTTTGCCTCTCCTTCCAACTTGAAGAACCACTAGTGTAGGACTTCTTCATGGTGAATTTTCTCTTCATTTTAGCCTCTATCTTCACGGCCTTATGGATAGCTTCTTCCAAGGTCCTAAAGCTTTGAAGTTCCAAGACATCTTGGATCTCCCTATTCAATCCATGGGTGAACCTTGCTAAGGTAGCTTCCTTCTCTTCTTGGCAATCGGCCCTCATCATAGTAAGCTCAAGATCTTTGTAATATTCTTGCACACTTCTACCTCCTTGTGTCAACCTTTGGAGTTTGACATGCAAATCTCTCACATAAGATTTAGGAATGAACCTCCCTCTAAGAGCATCTTTTAATTGTGTCCAAGAGATAATGGAAGGTCTCCTCCTCTTTTCGGCATCTATGAGAATTTGGTTCCACCAAACCAAAACATATCCTTCAAACTCTAATATGGCAAGGTTGAGTATCTTCTCCTCACTCAAGGTAGGGTTGCAAGAAAATACTTGGTCAACCTTCATGATCCAATCAAGTAAGCCTTCGACTCCTCCTTCTCCTAGGTACTTTGGAAGAGTAATCCTAGTATTGGCTTCCCAACCTCTTTGCTCCTCCTCTCCAAAATACCTCCTATGCATGAAAGGTTGCCTCCTATAGGTGCCTCGGTCATTCCCTCTTCTATGCTCCCTCTCATTCTCATATTCCCTATAGGCATCACTCTCTTCATGGTTACTACCCTCATCACTATCTCTAGGTGAGTAGTAGTGTCCTCCTTGGCTCCCTCTCTCACTTCTACTTCCTCTATTGGTTTTACTCCCTCCTTCATAGTATCCCTTTCCTTTTACCTCTCGGCCCTTCCTACTCCCTTCATCCCTAAACCTCCTTTCACTATCTTCTCTAAACTCATTCATCTCATTTTGCAAATGGTTGAATTTTTCCGTCATGAAGTCCATCATTCTCTTAGTCTTGGGAGACAAATCATTTCCAACACTAAGTGAACTATCCATAGCTGCAATGAAAGGGTTAGTACACAAAGAAAATAATAATCAAGGACCTTACCACTCACTAAGTGTGTCACTCAAATATCATCTCGTGTATGAACTCTTAGTGGCTTTTTCTCTAGTGTTCTCTCTAGCCTTTTACCACTCAATTCTCCTCTTAAGCTTCTTAGGAGAACCTCAACTCAAGCAAAAATATTGCTACAAGTCCATGTGAAAGAGGAACAACTCTACTTTCAAGCTCAAGAATTCCAAGAAAAATGGTCAAACTCTAGACAAAACTCAAGATTTCAAAGGGACAAACAATAAATGCTAAAATGAAGGAATAAGCTACTCAAACTCAAGGAATGAAATGATATGTGACAATGGCACAAACTGGACAGCAAGGAATTAGAGAATATGCTGGATCAATCACTAACCAAGACAAGCAAATAATCAAATACAAACTCAAATTTTGGTAGTGATCACTTTGAGACTGGTTTTAAGCACAAATTTGGGGCTTGCGGCACAAGTAGTGTTCAAGTTATTATTGCACTAATTTGATACCAATAAAAATGATATAAGTGCAGTAATATATGGATGGACAAGTATCAAATACAAAAAGTTTCAATTATGCAAAAATTTGAGTCAAAACAAGCTAGTCACAAGTACACACTACTAGGCTAATTTCCAAGCTACTAGTAATTTTACTAGGTGAATGAGTGTGCTATGTCTTAGCTCTAAGTCCAATTTTTCTTGCTAAAATTTTCTTAACACTTCTTTAACACTTTGATAGCTTGCTGGACAGAATTTACAAGTCCACTACAATTCACTTCAAGTACTCAAAATTTCTAGTACTTTTCAAGGCTCTTTTTCTAGCTTTCTTTTGAATTTTCTCACTTGTTTTCTTCTTGTTTTGATTTCTTTTCACTTGATTTCTTTTCTATCACTTATTTTATTTTCTTTTCTTTTGTCTAAACTACTGGACCGAGATATAATTTGCCTAAAACAAGCACTCCTGTTGGACTTGAAGCTGAAGAAGTCGTCTCCTGTTTTTAGTTTTGATCTACTTGTAATCTTGATTTTAATGATAGATTGTAAATAGGAGCTTAATTGTATTGATTGTTTTAGAATAGGCTTTGAGTGTGGTTTTTATTCAATCTCGCTTCACAGAGAAGTTGAATCTACTCTGAGAATCAAGCAAGAGCAGTTTGGGAACCATTTTTTTGATTTGAAAAGTTGAAAACTGTTGTTTAAAATGTTCTTAAGCTGAAGTAATCGATTACCATATATCAGTAATCGACTACCAACAGGTTGAGAAAATAGGGAAGCCCAAAACACTCTGGAGTAATCGATTACCACATCCTAGTAATCGATTACTTCGTGCTTGAGATAACAGAGAAGGCAAAATCTCTCTGGAGTAATTTGATTACCACGTTCTAGTAATCGATTACCACACCCGAATTCATCTCAAAAAGCTTTTGAACTGCTTTAAATTGAAACCTCTTTGATTTGTTTTAAAAAGAAGAGAGATCTTTGAGTTTTTCAAGAAGAAAGGAAGAGCGAAAAACTGTTTTTACAAAGAACACAAGTTCTAAGAATTCTCTTCAAGATTTTAAAAGAAGATTTTCTCTAGAGATGAAAAGTGTGTGAAGGATTGAATACATTGGTTATAATCTTGATCAGATCATACACAACAGGTGTAATCTTTACTGATCTTTATCTTGTTTTTGTATTTCGTTTTGGTTCAAGACTCTTAAGAGAAAGTTGTTCTCTAGAAGAAGAGTTAAGGAATTTGAGAGAGGTGCTCTCAAAGGTGATTCTTGAAGGATTCAAGAATTAGAGAGATATGTTCTTAGGAGAATAACATATGTTTTGGTTATTTTGATTTTGTTTGTGTTTGTGCAGTGTGTTTGTATTAGACACAAGGAATCATTATAGTGGGAAAACCGATCGCAACAGTTGTTGGGTTGGGACTGGACGTAGGCCGAACGCCGAACCAGGATAAATCTCTGTCCAAGCTTTCTCTCTACCTTATCTCTTATCTTTCTCTGTATTTCTCGCTTTACAATTTTCTTCTGTGTCTGCTGCTAAATCTCTGAACTGTTATTTGTAACTCAGATAAAATTGAATCGGGAAAGAAAGTGAGAAAAAGATAAAAATTGAACATAGGGAACTTGAATCTATTCACCCCCCTCTAGATTCAACATAGGGACCAACAATTGGTATCAGAGCTTTAACTAGTAAATCAATCTAGTAATCCTACATAGTTCCCTGTGATGGCTTGTAATCTTTTACCCTTCGTTGAGGGAGCTTCTATAAATAGACCTCCATTGTTCTGCGGTGATAACTATCCGTTCTGGAAAGTTCGCATGAAAATCTTTATGGAATCTATTCACATAAGCATCTGGCAGGCTGTGGTAAATGAGTACAAAGTTCCAATGAAAATAGAAAATGGAAATGAAATAGAAAAACCTTTTGAGGATTGGGATATAGATGAGATTAAGAGGGCTGAAAACGATGCTAAAGCTTTGAACATTATACACTCTGCCCTGAATTCTGATGAGTTTTTTAGAATTTCTGCCTGTACTACAACAAAAGATGCATGGGAGCTCATCATAGTAACTCATGAAGGTACTGCTGAAGTCAGGAGAGCTAGAAAGAACACACTCATTCAAGAATATGAAACATTCACAATGTTCCAAGGAGAATCAATAATGGAAATGCAGAAGAGATTCACACACATCATCAACCATCTCAAAGGACTTGGCAAGAACTTCATTGAAGAAGAAGTGAATGTCAAGATTCTGAAATCGCTAAATAGAAAGTGGCAACCTACTGTGACAGCTATAACTGAATCAAAGAACCTTGCCGCTGTTACCAGTGCCGAACTGTTTGGGAAACTTAGAGAGTACGAAATGGATAGGACTCGCATGGCAGATGAGGAACAGAAGGACAAAAGAGCCAAAGGAATTGCTCTCAAGATGGAGCATACTGAAACAAAATCTGAATCCTCTGAAGACGGAAATGATTCACAGGAAGATCAAGTGAACTTGATGGTGAAGAAGTTCAGAAAATTCATGAAGAACAATTCTAAGAAGAAATTTGGTCAACCAAGAAAGGGAGTCAAAAAGCAAGACAACAGTTCAGTCAAAGTAACATGCTATGAATGTGGAAAGATTGGGCACTATAGATCAGATTGTCCAAGCTTGAAAAGAAGCAACAACACTGAAGTAAGAAAATCTGAAAGTGAAAGAAATGTCAGAAAAGAAAAGAAGAAAAAGAAAGCCTACATAGCTTGGGATGAAGGCTACACATCCTCAACATCTGAGAGTGAGAATGAGGAAGCAAATCTGTGCTTAATGGTCAAATCATCCAGTGAGGTAAGTGATACAAACTCTACCATGGATGAATATGATGAACTACATTCTGCTTTTTGTGAGCTTTACAATCAAGCTGAAACATTTAAAAAAGAAAACATAGTTTTGAAAAATCAAATATCCCTGTTAAAACAGAAAGCATGTGATTTAGAGAATGATATTTCAAAACTAAGAAAAGAACTCAACACCTCTACAAACTGTGTTTACATAAGAAGGCATGATAACATGAAATCTGGAAACTCTAAACATGCTAATTTCACTTGCACCTACTGCATGAAATCTGGACATAAATCCTTTAATTGCATGATTAGAAAGAAAGGAATTTCCAGTGGTAAATATAGATGGGTTAAGAAAGAAAAGTGTAGCACTAACTTGCATGGACCCAAGAGAAGCTGGGTACCAATCGCAAAATAAGTTCTTTTTCTCTTGCAGGAAAGCCTAAATAGCAGAAACTCAATATGGTACTTAGACAGTGGTTGTTCAAGGCATATGACAGGTGATAGAAGGAATCTTAGCACCTTCACACCAAGAGAAACTGGATCATTTGTATATGGAGACAACAACAAAGGAAAAATACTAGGCTACGGTACAGTTGGATACAAAGCTAATACAGTGATAGAAGATGTATTGATGGTCGATGGATTGAAGTTCAACTTACTGAGTATTAGTCAACTATGTGACAAGAACTACAGAATTGCATTTGATGATGAACATTGTCTTATCAGCAACAAAGACTCAAATGAACTTCTCATGGTTGGCAAAAGATCAAACAACATCTACATATTGGAAGTAGATCACTCATCCCCTTACTCTACATATTTAACTTCTAGTGATAATCTGTCTTGGCTATGGCATAGGAGAATAACACATATTGACATATTGCATTTAAATAAACTTGTATCTAAAGAGCTAGCTTTTGGAATTCCTAAACTGAAGTTTTCCAAAGAAGGACTATGTGAGGCTTGTCAAAAGTCCAAGCAGGCAAAAACATCTTTCAAAAATATTAAATATGTTTCTACAAATCAGCCGCTTGAACTCTTGCATTTAGATTTATTTGGTCCATCTAGGATAGCTAGTCTCGGAGGTAATCTGTATGGGCTAGTCATTGTAGATGACTACTCAAGATTTACTTGGGTTTTGTTTATCAAGAAAAAGGATCAGGCCTTTGGAGTTTTCAAGGTACTTGCCAAGAAAATTCAAAACAAAAAGGATTTGAAAATTAAAGCTTTAAGAAGTGACAATGGTACTGAATTTAAAAATCGCTATTTTGAAAGCTTTTGTGAAAAACATGGGATATCACACTGCTTTTCAGCTCCCAGAACTCCTCAGCAAAATGGAGTAGTGGAGAGGAAAAACAGGTCACTTATAGAACTAGGGAGAATCATGCTGAATGAGCACAGGATGCCTAAACACTTCTGGGCTGATGCTGTAAACACTGTATGTTATGTTCTCAATAGAGTCTCTATAAGACCCATTTTGTTGAAAACCCCTTATGAGCTTTTCTATGGCAGAAAACCAAACATTTCTTACTTTAAAGTTTTTGGATGCAAATGCTATGTTTTAAACAATGGCAAGGACCCTATTGGAAAATTTGATACAAAGGTTGATGAAGCCATTTTCCTTGGTTATTCAAATACAAGTAAAGCATATAGGATCTTTAACAAAAGAACAATGTGCATTGAAGAATCTGTCCATATTAGATTTGATGAAACTAACACTTTCCAAAAGGAAAGCTTGCTACGTAATGATGATGAAACAGGTGAAGAAAGCATAGAAGTTGATCATATGCATCAGCAAACTCAAACAACCCCAGTGTCTGATCAAGCAAAAGAATGAAGGACACCTAGGAACCTATCACTTGACAATGTCATTGGTGACTGACATTCACAAGGGGGTAACTACTAGATCCTCACAGAATCTATTTTGCTATAATAGTGCTTTTGTATCACAGGTTGAACCCTCCAGCATAGAAGAAGCCTTGAGTAATGAATTTTGGATCATGGCTATGCAAGAAGAACTTAACCAGTTCAGAAGAAATGGAGTATAGGAACTTGTTCCAGACAAAGGCAACATGAATATCATTGGCACAAAATGGGTATTTAAGAATAAACTGAGTGAAGATGGAGTTGTGGTCAGAAACAAAGCAAGGCTTGTGGCAAAAGGCTACAATCAACAGGAAGGAATTAACTTTGAGGAAACCTTTGCTCCTGTTGCAAGACTTGAAGCAGTAAGACTACTCCTAGCTTATGCATGCATCAACAACTTCAAGTTATTCCAAATGGATGTAAAGAGTGCATTTCTAAATGGGTACATAAATGAAGAAGTCTATGTAGCACAACCACCAAGTTTCACAGACGCTACTTGGCCTACACATGTTTATAAACTTCATAAAGCCTTATATGGGTTGAAGCAAGCCCCCAGGCAATGGTATGATAGATTGAGTAATTTTCTCATATCAAAAGGATTCTACAGAGGTAAAGTAGACAAGACTTTGTTCATTAAGAACAAATCTAACTACATTCTATTGGTTCAAATTTATGTTGATGACATTATCTTTGGATCATCTAACCAACAACTTTGTGAAGAGTTTGTGAGCAATATGCAGGAAGAATTTGACATGTCCATGATAGGAGAACTAAGTTTCTTTCTAGGACTCCAGATCAAACAAATGGATGGTGGCACGTTCATTCACCGGGCAAAGTACACTAAAGAACTACTCAGGAAATATGATATGATTAACTGTAAAGTGTCAAATATACCTATTTCTACTAACACTTATCTTGAGATTGATGAAGCAGGTCATGAAGTTGATACTACCTTATACAGAGGAGTTATAGGATCTTTACTATATCTTACAGCCAGTAGACCTGACATTATGTACGCTGTATGCTTATGTGCTAGATTTCAATCTACACCTAAGCAATCTCATTGGCTAACAGTAAAGAAGATTCTTAAATACCTAAAAGGAACTATAAGTTGTGGGTTGTGGTATCCAAAAGGAACCTCACCATTACTTGTTGGTTTTAGTGACTCTGATTTTGCAGGTAGCAAAACAGATAGGAAAAGCACTAGTGGCACGTGTCACATTTTTAGAGAATGCTTAATATCTTGGCATAGCAGGAAACAAGCTTGTGTAGCACTGTCAACTGCAGGAGCTGAATATGTAGCTGCGGGAAGCTGTTGTGCTCAAGCAATTTGGTTGAAGTACCAACTAGAAGATTTCGGGCTAAAGATAGATCACATTCCCTTGAAATGCGACAACACAAGCGCTATAAGTATCACAAGAAATCCTGTACTGCACTCAAGAATAAAACACATTGAAGTCAGACATTATTTCATCAGAGATCACGTCGAAAAAGGAGATTGTGACATCGAATTCATAGATACAGAAAATCAGTTAGCAGATATTTTTACCAAGGCATTACCAAAAGAAAGGTTTTACAAACTTAGATCAAACCTCGGCATTTTGAGTGAGGATCATCTAAACTAAACCCTTCTACTTGATTACACTCATCCATAAAATTGTTTTTGTGAAAATTTTTCAAAGAAAACCTTTTTCTGATAGAAATAATCGATTACCAAAGAAAGATAATCGATTACCTCGAATCAATTCCATTCAGAGAAGGATTTGTGATGGAGGACCATCTCGAAAAGCTCAACAAACTCTTCAACCTTACTTTTTAATAAATTGAGCTTCTAATAAAATTCGCTATGTTTTTGACTGTCTAACCAGGTTTAGTATTCGGAGCATAACTTGGGCTACACAACTCCAATTTAGCTGTTCTTGATGTCTTTGTAAAGCTAACTTACAGGGATACAAAAGCTATGAAGACACAAAAGCCCAGTTCTAGCTGAATCTAGGAGGAAATTGAATGTAACATTTGGATACTGCCAGGATGTTCCAGCGGGCTGCTGACCAGGTTCAGTATTTTGAGCATAATGTGGGCTACAAAGCTCCAATCAATTTCGTCTTGGTGGCATTTGAAAGCTGACTTAAAGGGCTACAAAATCTATGAAGACACCAAAGCCCAGTTCAGATTGAATCTAAGAGGAAATGGAGCTTGAAGTTAACGTTGGAATGCTACCAGGATTTTCCAGCGAGTTGTTTAATTGTTTAGGCCTATTAGTTTCTTTCAATTATGTTTTTATTTTAAGACTTGGATTTGGGCCTTGTAATTGTGAAGTGTGCTCAGCCTAGGGTGTCTCTCATCTCACCATTGATCACTCATTTCATCCTAGGGTGGAGAACATTTCAGATTTCTAACCTTAGGCCCATTGCACTTTCATTTAAGTTGGTCAACATTTCTATTGTACTCACTTTGGTTATTTATGAAAAGAGAATTTCTAAGACTAAAGTCTTGAGAAAAGGAGAGAGCTTTCCTAGGGTTTCTTCAAAGAACCTTGAATCTTATCATGGATCCATGATCCAAGTGGCGATTCTTCTACCTAGCTTATTGAATCCTTATTCATGGCGCTAATTCCATTCCTAAACACCTTACCACTTTCATTTTCTTCTTGTTTTGGTCTTTGACCGAGAGGTTCTACCTCATATCCTTGAGTTTTGCTTAATTCTTTGGAGTGTTGGATGATTTGGTGAATGAAGATGGGGCACACTTTGTGAATCCGTGATGATCTCCTCAAGACCTTCATGGGTTTGCATCAATTTGGCACTGTAGTAATCGATTACCACGATCCCGTAATCGATTACCACAGAAACCAGTTTTTAAAAGCTTTTGAAAGTTGCTCTGGAGTAATCGATTACCAGAATGAAGTAATCGATTACCACGACTGTTTTTCTTGATTTTCTTCTTCTCTCTATATAAGGAACTGAGATAATCGATTTCCAACTGCTGGTAATCTATTACCTCGTTCTTGGACTAATTTCTTGGGTTTTTTCTCTCTTATAAAAAGTGCAGGTGAAACCCCACAATTCACTATTCATCTTCTTCCTCCAAAAAACCCTAGAAATCACTCCCTCTCTCTTAGCAACCATGGAAGAACAAGGAAAGGGAAAAAGAATCAAGATGAGAGCCAATAGATACTCTCAAGAAGAGATAAAAGGCAAGAAGAAGGTAGGAGAATCCTCCAAAAGGAAGAAACCTACTTCACCGGCTCAACCGGAAAGAGCTCAACCTCCTCCACCTGAATCTGCAATCAACCGTTGGTTCACTTCCAAAGGACAAGAAACAAGATTCAATCTGGATTTCGCAAATAAAGGTCTTGTTCCGCCAAAGATTCTAGACCTACAATGGCTAGATAGTCAGAGTTTTACTTTCCTAACCTACCTGAGGCATCAACATTTGGAGAGATTTGTGGGAATGAAAGGCTTTATCTACCCGGATTTGGTTCGAGTCTTCTATTTAAATCTCAAACCAAACATGGAACGAATGACTGTAAGTTCTGAAATTAAGGGTATTAAAATAACCTTAACCCCCGCATTTTTCTTCAAATTGTGGTATCGGAAAGAAGGAATCGTGGCACATGTAGACAAACTCGAGAGAAAGGATTTGATCTCGCAAAAGGACACCTTCTACATGAGCATGCCGAGGAACCCACTTAATTGGGAAGACGAAAGGAATTCAAGGAGATCACAAGGCAAAAAGGTGACATACAACATTGGAGGCCTAAGCCGCGATGATAGGCTACTACACTACACCATTTCTTTGGATCTTAGCCGCTAGAGGAGCAAATCATGCACAAATCAGTGAAGATGACATGATACTCATGGCAGCACTAAAGAATGGAATTCAAGTGGATTGGACCCACATCATAATGGACAACATGCTGAAGACTAGAAGACTTTTAGATAATAAATGTCCATATTCTCTGTTTATTTCTAGACTAATTGAAATTTTTCAGATTGATACGACTGATGAATCCAGAGAATTAGTCAAAGATGTCCACATGATCAGTGACAGAGCCTTGAAGATGATGAGGCTGATCAAAACTGATGCAGGATGGATCACCAGAGAAGAACAACAAGCAAATCCACAAGAAGATCCAGAAGGAGCACAAAATGAAGATGAAGATGAAGACAACCTTGCATCTGGAGAGTACGTTCCAAAATCACGATTTGAATCCATCATGATTGACAGATTGGATGAATTAGAAGAAACTGTCAACAAAAGGATAGATGATCTGGGAAAGCGTCAAGACTTGCACTTCCTGGAGATGAAGGATCTGATGGAGACAATCATGGAAAGACTCAACCAAGATGACTCAGATTAGTAACTTCAACTCTACCTCTCATAATTTTATTTGATATACCAAATAGGGGGAGTAGTAGAAGTGTAGTTATTATTATATGTTTTCATTCATGTTTTCATTTGATGTTATTTGAATTATCTTTGAACTGTTTGAATCTGTAATTTCTCAAGTATTTTACTTAGGGGGAGCAGATCATTAAAATTTGAACAATTATGGATTACTGTAATAGCACTAGATTTAATTTCTTTGCAATTGATTACTTAGATGCCATAATATTTCTGTAAATTGAAAAGTGATATGGATTGTATATTATCTATAAGCTGTATGAAAAAAAAAAGAAAAAAAGGAGATACTAACATTGCAGGACACATCAAAGCCGTTAGCTTCTCGACTACACTATGATTTGGTACATCAAAACCAAAAAGGGGGAGATTGTTAGACTTGAAGCTGAAGAAGTCGTCTCCTGTTTTTAGTTTTGATATACTTATAATCTTGATTTTAATGATAGATTGTAAATAGGAGCTTAATTGTATTGATTGTTTTAGAATAGGCTTTGAGTGTGGTTTTTATTCAATCTCGCTTCACAGAGAAGTTGAATCTACTCTGAGAATCAAGCTAGAGCATTTTGGGAACCCTTTTTTTGATTTGAAAAGTTGAAAACTGTTGTTTAAAATGTTCTTAAGCTGAAGTAATCGATTACCATATATCAGTAATCGACTACCAACAGGTTGAGAAAACATGGAAACCCAAAACACTCTGGAGTAATCGATTACCACATCCTAGTAATCGATTACTTCGTGCTTGAGATAATAGAGAAGGCAAAATCTCTCTGGAGTAATCGATTACCACATTCTAGTAATCGATTACCACACCCGAATTCATCTCAAAAAGCTTTTGAACTTCTTTAAATTGAAACCTCTTTTATTTGTTTTAAAAAGAAGAGAGATCTTTGAGTTTTTCAAGAAGAAAGGAAGAGCGAAAAACTGTTTTTACAAAGAACACAAGTTCTAAGAATTCTCTTCAAGATTTTAAAAGAAGATTTTCTCTAGAGATGAAAAGTGTGTGAAGGATTGAATACATTGGTTATAATCTTGATCAGATCATACACAACAGGTGTAATCTTTACTGATCTTTATCTTGTTTTTCTATTTCGTTTTGGTTCAAGACTCTTAAGAGAAAGTTGTTCTCTAGAAGAAGAGTTAAGGAATTTGAGAGAGGTGCTCTCAAAGGTGATTCTTGAAGGATTCAAGAATTAGAGAGATATGTTCTTAGGAGAAGAACATATGTTTTGGTTATTTTGATTTTGTTTGTGTTTGTGCAGTGTGTTTGTATTAGACACAAGGAATCATTATAGTGGGAAAACCGATCGCAACAGTTGTTGGGTTGGGACTGGACGTAGGCCGAACGCCGAACCAGGATAAATCTCTGTCCAAGCTTTCTCTCTACCTTATCTCTTATCTTTCTCTGTATTTCTCGCTTAACAATTTTCTTCTGTGTCTGCTGCTAAATCTCTGAACTGTTATTTGTAACTCAGATAAAATTGAATCGGGAAAGAAAGTGAGAAAAAGATAAAAATTGAACATAGGGAACTTGAATCTATTCACCCCCCCTCTAGATTCAACATAGGGACCAACAACTCCAAGCTCAATTACTAGTGCTAATGCTACTACAAGGTGTAATAGGGATTTAGACCTATAGTAAGCACTCTACTAGCATGTAATGATGTTGATGTCTCAATTTTGCATGTATGAACTTGAATGTACAAAATTAAAGGTGTATGTCCAGTACCAAAACAGAGCAAAACAGAATTCACAAGGTATATAGCTCACGGTTTGGCAATTTACACATCAATTGAAAGCAAAATTGATACTAGAAGCAAGAATCAAGTGCTAATTAATGTTGAACTCATGAAATTAGTAACTACTACTAATTAAACTAGAATTGACCAAACAAAACATGGATACATGACATATTTTCCAGATTCAAAATCAAAACACAAGCTAATACATGGATCTACACAATGCACCAAACAAAAAATTGAAGACAAGTTCAAAAACAAGGCTAACGGCTAATTAGACAAGGATTTGAATGATTTTCTCAACAAGATTTCAAGACAACTCAAGGAACTCAAAGATGAACAAGAACATGACTCAAGGAAGAAGAAAATTCAAAAGAAAATTCAAGATCTAGAAGTTTAAACTCACGGATATGAAACTCCACTTGAAGAAGGAACAAGCTCTTATACCACTTGATGTAAGCCTTCCATGGAAGTCTCACTTGCTTTGCCCAATCTTCACTTCTCAAGCATAAGCTTCACGGTTTTAATGGAGTAACTTGCGGAATCAAGACTCAAAGAAAAAGAAAGGTATAAAATGGAGTAGAGAAGAAGATGAGGAGCGTTATGCCTAAGCAATAAGCTCTAGGTAGAATTGCCACATGGAGAATGCACCATGATAAGACTCAAACAAGGTTTTCTCAAGAAACCTAGAGGAGAACTTTCTCTCTCAAAAGCAATATGCTACTTTCTAAATTCATCAAAAATGTCCACAAATCTGAAATTTTCCTATTTATATGTTAGGAGTTGGCGCCAAGAATTTGAAAGCTAGATCTATTCCTAATCCTTGGATTAGAATTAAGATCAACGTGTGGCAAGCCATGAGAGGCACCTCACACAGATCACTAATCCCTCCCCTAGGATTAGTAATTGATCAAGTGGCCACGGTGCATCCCAAAGGAGGTGTGAAACATGTGTTGCAAGTTTGAATTTCCACCATTTGATGGGATCTACATCATGTGGTCGGAATTCAATTTTGAGTGGCATGAGAAATGTGACTCAACCTTGAATTTTGGCCTCTTGATTGGATCTAGATCAAATGATGCTAATTCACTCTTGCATAATTGCCTTAAGCATGCATTCTCACGGTTCAATCTCCTCCTTTGATAGAGCATAGATCAAATGGCCAAATTTGAAAAGGAGTTAGTGGAATTGCCACTAACTTCCCTCCAAAATCTCTCCCACTCTCTCTAGGGAGAGTGTGCGCCACTCTCTCCCACACTTAGCACATAATTCGATTTTTCTAGCTAATACAAGGCCGTGGCACACATTTGCCAAAATAAACCAAATTATCAAGTTCCTAATTCCTAATTACAAGTTCAAATAATCCTAAGACTATTACAAGGCTTGTTGGCCAAGAAGGCTTGTTGACTCTCTTGTTGACTTTGACTTTGACTTTGGGTCAACTTCAACTCTTCCTCTTCTTGCATCCTCTTGAGCATTGACCTTGTAACTCTCCTAGTATCATTGACTTTTATGGTTGTGGTAGATGGACCTCCATCAATTCTTCTTCCATAAATACTTCATAGCTTGCTTCCATTGATTGTACCTTTGTCACATTATTACATTCATTGATTTAAGTAGCTTAATTCCTTCATTTGTTCTTTTATTGCTTGTCTTCTATTGGATTCTTAAGGTTTTGTCTTGAGTTTGTATCCTTTGGACTTCTTAAGCTCAACTCTAGAATCGTATGTATTTCACTTTGGAAACAAAGACCTTGATAATTGATTAGAGGTTCCAACAAGAGGTTAAATAAATGTTGAGTGGAAAAAGACAAGAGAGAACATTAGAGAAAGAGTCTTGAAAGTGTGAAATACGAGTGACTTGAGAGCATACACTTAGTGAGTGGTGAGGACCTAATTATCTTACTATATTTTGTGTACTAACCGTTTGCTTGCAGCTATGGAAAGCTCACCTAGTGTGGTAAATGATATGTCATCTAAAACTAAGAAATTCACGGATTTAATAAATGAAAAGTTTCATCACATGCAACATGATTTCAATGAGTGTAAAGGTAATAATGATAGGCGGTTTAGGGAAGAAGGGAGTAAGAGAGAGGACCTAGAAAGGAGACTAAGGGAAGAACATGAAAGAAGGTGATGGAGGACCATCTCCAATTGCCCAATAAAACTCTCCAAGCACCTTATTTGTAAATTGGGTTTTTAATTGTCTTTAATAAAAATTTGCTGCTGATTTTTGCATCTGACCTGTTTCAGTATTTTGATCATAACTCGAGCTACACAACTCCAATTGAGGAATTCTTGCTGATAAATTAAAGAAGACTTCAAGGGCTACAAAAGCTATGAAGACACCAAAGCCCAGTTCGAACTGGATCCAGTAGGAAAATAAGCTTGAAGTTTGCGTTGCAATACTTCCAGGAATTTATAGCGAATGCTTATGTGTATTAGGCCTTATTAATAGTTTCCTTTCAATTTGTGTAATTGTTTTGAGGATTTAATTTTGGCCTTAGCTTTGTAATAGTTTAGGAACAGATTTAATGTGCATTTTGAGAGAGAGTGGCGCACACTCTCCCTAGAGAGAGTGGAGAGAGTTTTGGAGGGAAGTTAGTGGAAATTCCACTAACTCAATTCAAATTCTAGCCTTAGGATTGGATCTCCATCTAAAGGTTGAGTTTGAATCCGAAATTAAGCATGCTTAAAGCACCACTTAAGAGTGAATTACATCCTCTTGATGAGATCTTATCAAGTGGTAGAGATTCAAACTTGAGTCACATGTGTCATGCTTCTCAAGAGTGAATTTTGGCCTTATGATCTAGATCCCATCATGTGGTGAGAATTCAAACTTGAGTCACAAGTTCCATGCTTCCTAATTCGAATTTAGGCCATTAGATTAGAGCCAAATCCTATGGTTAAGAGTCTTGATCCGTGTGCTTGCTTCAACTAAGCTTCCCATGCGTTGATCTAGACTCCAATCCAAGGGCTAGCATGTGATCCTTCCATAGCAAGCTTGGCACCATTTTCATTAGTATAAGTAGGCAATTTTTTGAATTGTAAACACTTTTGATAAATTTAGAAAGAAGCACATTGCTTTTGAGAGAGAAAGTTCTCCTCTAGGTTTCTTGAGAAAACCTTGTTTGAGTCTTATCATGGTGCATTCTCCATGTGGCAATTCTACCTAGAGCTTATTGCTTAGGCATGGCACTCCTCATCTTCTTCTCTACTCCATTTTATACCTTTCTTCTTCTTTGAGACTTGATTCCGCAAATTACTCCATTAAAACCGTGAAGCTTAGGCTTGAGAAGTGAAGATTGGGTAAAGCAAGTGAGACTTCCATGGAAAACTTACATCAAGTGGTATCAAGAGTTTGTTCCTTCTTCAAGTGGAGCTTTATATCCGTGAGTTTAAACTTCTAGATCTTGAATTTTCTTCTTCCTTGAGTCATGTTCTTGTTCATCTTTGAGTTCCTTGAGTTGTCTTGAAATCTTGTTGAGAAAATCATTCAAAGTAGCTGTTAGCCGTGTTTTTGAACTTGTCTTCAATTTTTGTTCGGTGCATTGTGTAGATCCGTGTAGTAGCTTGTGTTTTGATTTTGAATCTGGAAAATATGTCATGTATTCATGTTTTGTTCGATCAATTCATGTTTAATTAGTAGTAATTACTAATTTCATAAGTTCAACATCAATTAGCACTTGATTCTTGCTTCTAGTATCAATTTTGCTTTCAATTGATGTGTAAATTGCCAAACCGTGAACTATATACCTTGTGAATTCTGTTTTTGCTCTGTTTTGGTACTGGACATACACCTTTAATTCTGTACATTCAATTTCATACATGCAAAATTGAGACATCAACATCATTACATGCTAGTAGAGTGCTTACTATAGGTCTAAATCCCTATTACACCTTGTAGTAGCATTAACACTAGTAATTGAGCTTGGAGTGCTTGTTTTAGGCAAAATATATCTTGGTCCAGTAGCTTAGACAAAAGAAAAGAAAAGAAAACAAGTGATAGAAAAGAAATCAAGTGAAAAGAAATCAAAACAAGAAGAAAACAAGTGAGAAAATTCAAAAGAAAGCTAGAAAAAGAGCCTTGAAAAGTACTAGAAATTTTGAGTACTTGAAGTGAATTTTAGTGGACTTGTAAATTGATGGAGGACCATCTCCCAAGCATGAGGATTACAAGGGCAATGCAAAGAAGAATTGAAGCCCAAGTTGAAGAAGAGTTGACCAAGTCAAAGTCAACAAGTCAAAGTCAAAGTCAACGGTCAACTCTTAGAAGTAAACAAAGTAGGCAAATGAAGCCTTGTAATTTTCTAAGTATTTTGTAATTAGTTTAGCTTTAATTTGTGTAAAGCTTGGACCTATGTTTGTTTGTGAATTTAGGCCAAGCTCCTTTTATGGACATGTTGACTTCTATTTGTGTTGGTCAAAGCCTCTTAAGATGGGCTTAAGTGTCTTATGACCCAACTAAGCAAGTGTAATACACTCTCTTAAAAGAGAGTGGATGGATTAAGAGAAAGAATTAGTGGAATTGCCACTAACTTCATTTAAATTTCCACCACTTGATTATTCCATAATCAAAGGTGTAAATTTAAGTCAAGTTCTAAATTGTTGACTCTCATCTAAGAAGGGATTCTAGCCTTAGGATTTACTTCTAATCCAAGGCATAGAATTCCATCTTAATTAATCCATGATCATCACAAACTTAGATGAGTTATAAGCCTCTTGATCTCATTAACTCTAGATCCTTCTTGAATTGATCAAGTGAGGGGTGCTTAGCATCACTTGATCAATCCATCAAGGATCAAGTGGCTAGGATGACTCAAGGCCAACCACACACAAGGGGTCTTATAACTTAGGAAATTTCCATTTTGTAATCACTTTTGAATTGAATGAAATAGAATTTTTCTAAGACTTGTGTCTTGAGAAAGGGAGAGTGCTCTCCTAGGGTTTCTTCATAGAACCTTGAATCTTATCTTGATTCATGACTCAAGTGGCGATTCATCACCTAGCTTATTGATCTCCTTGGATCATGGCGCTATCACCTTCCTAGTCTCATTCCATTTTGCTTCTTCTTCTTCTTAGTCACAAACCGAAACCATTACATATCTTAGCCTATATTCCGCAAGCTTTTCTTGGTCTTGAGTGAAGATCACTTGGTGAATTGAAGATTGGGCAAACAAAGGGTGTTAGATCCGTGGAGCATCTTCTAGCTACATGGATTTGCATCATAAATTCTGTCCAGCAAGCTATCAAAGTGTTAAAGAAGTGTTAAGAAAATTTGAGCAAGAAAAAAATTGGACTTAGAGCTAAGACATAGCACACTCATTCACCTAGTAAAATTACTAGTAGCTTGGAAATTAGCCTAGTAGTGTGTACTTGTGACTAGCTTGTTTTGACTCAAATTTTTGCATAATTGAAACTTGTTGTATTTGATACTTGTCCAGCCATATATTAATGCACTTACATCATTATTATTGGTATCAAATTAGTGCAATAATAACTTGAACACTACTTGTGCCGTAAGCCCCAAATTTGTGCTCAAAACCGGTCTCAAAGTGATCACTACCAAAATGTGAGTTTGTATTTGATTAATTGCTTGTCTTGGTTAGTGATTGATCCAGTATATTCTCTAATTCTTTGCTGTCCAGTTTGTGCCATTGTCACATATCATTTCATTCTTTGAGTTTGAGTAGCTTAATCCTTTATTTTAGCTTTTATTGCTTGTCCCTTTGGAATCTTGAGTTTTGTCTAGAGTTTGGCCATTTTTCTTGAAATTCTTGAGCTTGAAAGTAGAGTTGTTCCTCTTTCACATGGACTTGTAGCCATATTTGTGCTTGAGTTGAGGTTCACCTAAGAAGCTTAAGAGGAGAGTTGAGTGGTAAAAGGCTAGAGAGAACATTATAGAAAGAGCCACTAAGAGTGCATACACGAGTTGATACTTGAGTGACACACTTAGTGAGTGGTAAGGTCCTTGATTATTATTTTCTTTGTGTACTAACCCTTTCATTGTAGTTATGGATAGTTCACTTAGTGTTGGAAATGATTTGTCTCCCAAGACTAAGAGAATGATGGACTTCATGACCGAAAAATTCAACCATTTGCAAAATAAGATGAATGAGTTGAGAGAAGATAGTGAAAGGAGGTTTAGGGATGAAGGGAGTAGGAAGGGCCGAGAGGTAAAAGGAAAGGGATACTATGTAGGAGGGAGTAAAACCAATAGAGGAAGTAGAAGTGAGAGAGGGAGCCAAGGAGGACACTACTACTCACCTAGAGATAGTGATGAGGGTAGTAACCATGAAGAGAGTGATGCCTATAAGGAATATGAGAATGAGAGGGAGCATAGAAGAGGGAATGACCGAGGCACCTATAGGAGACAACCTTTCATGCATAGGAGGTATTTTGGAGAGGAGGAGCAAAGAGGTTCGGAAGCCAATACTAGGATTACTCTTCCAAAGTACCTAGGGGAAGGAGGAGCCGAGGGCTTACTAGATTGGATCATGAAGGTTGACCAAGTGTTTTCTTGCAACCCTACCTTGAGTGAGGAGAAGAGACTCAACCTTGCCATACTAGAGTTTGAGGGATATGCTTTGGTTTGGTAGAACCAAATTCTCATAGATGCCGAAAAATAGAGGAGACCTTCCATTATCTCTTGGACACAATTAAAAGATGCTCTTAGAGGGAGGTTCATTCCTAAATCTTATGTGAGAGATTTGCATGTCAAACTCCAAAGGTTGACACAAGGAGGAAGAAGTGTGCAAGAATATTACAAAGATCTTGAGCTTACTATGATGAGGGCCGATTGCCAAGAAGAGAAGGAAGCTACCTTAGCAAGGTTCACCCATGGATTGAATAGGGAGATCCACATGGAACATCAAAGCTTTAGGACCTTGGAAGAAGCTATCCATAAGGCGAGAAGATAGAGGCTCAAATGAAGAGAAAGTTCACCATGAAGAAGTCCTATACTAGTGGTTCTTCAAGTTGGAAGGAAAGGTAAAAGAATGAGGGTTCATTCAAGCCTTCTTCCAAGTTTGGCCGAGAAGACAAAGGTAAGGATGTTCCTAAATTCAATTCTAAACCATCTAACATCAAGTGTTTTAAATGTTTAGGACATGGACACATTGCTTCTCAATGCCCAAACAAGAAGACTATGATAGTGAGGATGGATGGAGGAGTCACAAGTGAGGAGTCAAGCCACTCTTTAAGTGAGCATGAAGGAGAAAATGCAAGTGAGCACTCAAGTGAAGAAATGGCCGAAGAAGGTGACCTCCTCATGGTGAGAAGGATGCTAGGAAGTGCCTACCATGAGCTTGATGATACTCAAAGGGAAAACATCTTCCACACAAGATGTAACATACAAGGGAAGGTTTGCTCTTTAGTAATTGATAGTGGTAGTTGCACTAATGTAGTGAGTACTAGGTTAATTGAAAAACTTGGTTTGAAAACTTCCCCACACCCCAAACCCTATAAATTACAATGGTTAAGTGAGAAGGGTGAGTTGGTAGTGGATAATCAAATTTTAGTTGCATTTAGCATAGGGAAATATCATGATGAAATTCTATGTGACATAGTTCCTATGGAGGCAACTCACATGCTATTAGGTAGACCATGGCAATATGATAGGCATGCTTTACATGATGGTGTAGCAAATACTTACATATTTAATCATGTTGGCCGCAAGGTACACTTAAAGCCTTTGTCACCTAGGGAAGTACTAGAAGACCAAGTGAAGATGAAACTTAAAAGAGAGAGTGAAAGGCAAGGTAGTGAGGCCAAGAAGCATGAAAAATCATCTAGAAATGGTAAAAAAAAAGAGCCTTGGCCGAAACTTCCAGCATAATTACAGAAAATGCCACTACACAAAAACAAGTGAAAAACAAGTTAGAAAAATCATCTAGGAGTGGTTCCAAAGAGAAGAGAGAGCTTATAGGAAGAAGAGACTTTTTAGCTAAGAAATCCATATTATTATGCTTATCTGTTGGACTTAAAGCTTGAAGATGTGTTTGTTCTCCTTTTAGTGTTTTGATTTTGATGTTATGGAATTGTGGTTTATCTTAGATGAAGTGTAATTAGGTTCTTTATATGTATTGTGTGTTGAGCTTAGGCATGTTTGTGTTTGATTCCTTGTTTGGATAACTCAGGGAGTTTTGCTATCTTGTGTGTGTGATTACTCATCTGACAAATGGTTGTTTTCCGCTCTTAAAACAAGTCTTGAAAAACCTTTGGGAACCAATTGAGGTAATAGATTACCAACAAGAGGTAATCAACTACCAAACAATAGGTATCAAAGTGAGAAAAACCATTTGTTCAGTGAAGTAATCGATTACCAAGGATAGGTAATCGATTACCATGTCAAAATCACTCAAGATTGCATTTTGCATTGAGGTAATCGATTACACCATTATGGTAATCGATTACCAAGCCCTCCTCCTTTGGAGTAATCGATTACCATCCCCTGGTAATCGATTACCTGAGTTTTCCCACTGGGGTAATCGATTACCCTCATCTGGTAATCGATTACTGCGTGTTGTATGCTGGGGTAATCGACACCCTCCCTGGTAATCGATTACCATGTTCAAAAATGCACCCAAAATCGCGTTTTTGCTATTTTAATCGATTACCCACTTCTTGTAATCGATTATCTTGACCGTTGAGCCCTCTGTTTGCCTAAAACAAGTTTCAAACTTCATCTTTAAAAGACTCCTTGATGGGAATCTTGAAAGAACTCTTGGAACTAATTCTTTTGAACATATTCTTACACTTTCATATGCTCGAAATCGAGTTTATCATATCTTTCTAAGAAACTCAAAGAGAACTTGTAGAGTTGATTTTGCTTTCCAAAGGAAAGGCAAACTTGTTGTATTTCTTTGTTTGGGTGGCATTCTTTGTGCATTATTTGTGATCAGATCAACACATCAGGTGTATTCTAAACTGATCTTTACTTGTTTCTGTGTTTACTAAGTTGTTGCTCTAGAAGAGAGGTCTCTCTGGATAGAGTAAGTGTATTTGAGAAGTGTTTTCTCAAAGGTTTGATCTTGGGTGTACCAAGATCAGGGAAGAACTGTTCTTTGGGTTGAAGAACAAGTTTTGGGTGTTCTGATTTCGTTTTTGTGTTGCTTGTTGAAGAGTGAATGTAATAGAACACAAAAGGGATCATTTGATAGTGGAAAGCCAATCGCAACAGTTGTTGGGTTGGGACTGGACGTAGGCAATTGGCCGAACCAGTATATATCGCTGTGCACTCTTCTCTTCCTTATCCTCTTTTACGTTTTCCATTATATTGCTATTATCATTGTTTAAATTCTGCAAAGCATATTTGGTAACGTATTGATAATCAACTTAGTAATTGATACGGTAATTGAATCAGTAATTGAATCGGTAATTGAATAAGTAATTGATACGGTAGTTGATAGGTGAATCTAGAACTTATTTGTTTGAATTCGAAAGGAATTAGAATCTTGCGAAATTCGGCTAAAATTGAACAAGAATCTATTCACCCCCCCCCTCTAGATTCATACATAGGGACCAACAATTGGTATCAGAGCTACTTCTAGTAAGTTGCTCTAGAATTTGATCCATAATGGCCAGTAATCAATTACCATTTGCTGAAGGTGCCTCTATTAATAGACCTCCTCTGTTTTGTGGTGATAACTATCCTTTTTGGAAAGTTAGGATGAAAATCTTTATGGAGTCTATTCATAGAAGTATTTGGCAAGCGGTTATGAATCGATTTCAAAATCCCCACATATATAGTTGATGGAAATGAATTAGAAAAACCATTTGAGAAGTGGGAACCAGAAGAAATTAGGAGAGCTGAAAATGATGCTAAAGCTTTAAACATTATACATTCTGCTTTAAACTCTGATGAATTTTTTAGAATTTCAGCTTGCAACACAGCCAAAGAAGCGTGGGATCTAATAAGGGTCACACATGAAGGTACCGCTGAAGTACGAAGGGCAAGGAAAAATACCTTGATCCAAGAGTACGAAACATTCAGAATGGCACAAGGCGAGTCCATAATGGATATGCAGAAACGATTCACACACATTGTGAATCATCTTAAAGGACTTGGTAAGATATTCGTTGAAGAAGAAGTCAACGTAAAGGTGCTGAAATCCTTGAGCAGAAAATGGCAACCAACTGTCACAGCAATCACCGAATCAAAGAACTTAGCATTGATGACCAGTGCAGAGTTATTTGGTAAGTTAAGGGAATATGAAATGGATATGTCTCGTATTGCTGATGAGGAACAGAAAGATAAGAAAGCCAAAGGCTTAGCACTCAAGATGGAAGACACAGCAAGTGAGAGCGACTCATCATGCTGTGGAAGTGAATCAGAAGAAGAAAATATGAATCTCATGGTGAGAAAATTCAAAAAGTTCATGAGAAAGAACAATGATAAAAGGAGATTCAACAATACAAGAAAAGGCTTGGGGGAGGAATGAAGGTTCGTCTTCAAAGGTCACATGTTATGAGTGTGGAAAGATGGGCCACTACAAATCGGAGTGTCCCAACATGAAGAAAAATAACAGCAGTGAACCTAGAAGAGTAGAACATGAGGAAAGGCCCAAGAAGGATAGATTCCACAAGAAAAAGGCCTACATAGCTTGGGAAGAAAATGACTCCTCATCCTCTAGTGAGAGTGACAATGAAGAAGCAAATTTGTGTCTCATGGCAAAACCAACTTCAGATGATGAGGTAAGTGATTCCAATTCATCTGCACAAGATTATGATGAACTATATAATGCTTTTTGTGAACTCTTCAAAGAAGCTGAAAGAATAGAAAAATTGAACAAAGTTTTGAAAAACAATATCTCTGATTTAGAAAATGATATTTCTGTTTTAAAAACTAATGTTCAAAATCTGGAAAAAGAAAATAATGCCTTGAAACTACCTTGTTCAAAGTGTAAGTCTTTTGATGCCTCTTTGAAAAAGAAAAACATAAAGTTCTCTGCATTTAGGCAAACCAGTAATAATAAAACTTTCCCATGCAGTTATTGTATGAAATCTGGACACACATCTTATAATTGCATGATTAGGAAGAAAGGAATATCTAGTGGTTTGTTTAAATGGATTAGGAAAGATTATCACAGTTCTAACATGCATGGACCCAACAAAGTTTGGGTACCAAAATCAAAGTGATATCTTATTTCGTGTAGGTGTGCTTGAGAGCCAAACACTCAACTTGGTATTTGGATAGTGGTCGCTCAAGACATATGACCAGGAGACAAGAGCAATTTTATCTCCTTCAAATCCAAAGAATCTGGTTGGTAGTATATGGAGATAATAACAAAGGAAAATTCTGGGTATTGGTGTTGTTGGAGACAAATCCAATCCTGTCATTGAAGATGTACTGCTTGTGGAAGGATTGAGATACAATCTTCTGAGTATTAGCCAACTCTGTGACAAAGGTTATCATGTGTCATTTGATCAAGGAAGCTGCAAAATTAGTAGCAGTGAATCAAATGAGGTATTAATGGTTGGTAAGAGACATGGTAACATCTACATCCTTGAACTTAATCATTCATCATCATATCATGCATGCCTTACATCAAATGATGATATATCTTGGCTTTGGCATAGACGCATAGCACATATTGATGTTCATCAACTTAATAGACTGTCATCTAAGAACTTAGTGGAAGGGTTACCTGACTTAAAGTTCAATAGAGAAGGTCTTTGTGATGCATGTCAAAAGGGCAAGCAGTCTAGAAACTCTTTTAAATCTAAAAATATTGTTTCAACTTCTAGACCACTTGAGCTATTGCACATGGATTTGTTTGGACCTCTAGAACTGCTAGTTTAGGTGGAAACTTATATGGACTAGTTTTAGTAGATGACTACTCTAGATTTACTTGGGTTGCATTTATACCAAGTAAAGACAATGCCTTCAAAGTTTTCAAAGTTATTGCCAAAAGGATACAAAACGAAAAAGATTTGAAAATTAAGTCCCTTAGGAGTGATCATGGAGGTGAATTTGAAAATGAATCTTTTGAAAAATTTTGTGAAAAATATGGAATTAATCACAACTTTTCTGCACCAAGAACTCCACAACAAAATGGAGTTGTTGAGAGGAAAAATAGATCTTTAGTAGAACTAGCTAGAACTATGTTAAATGAAAATGATTTGCCAAAATATTTTTGAAATTTGAAGCGATTTCCACTACTTGCTATGTTCTAAATAGAATTGTGATTCGTCCTATTTTAAAGAAAACCCCTATGAACTCTATAAGGACAAAAAGCCTAATATTTCTCATTTTAAAGTATTTGGCTGCAGATGTTTTGTTCTGAATAATGGCAAAGAACCCCTTGGTAAGTTTGATGCCAAGGCGGATGAGGCAATTTTTATTGGGTATTCATCAACTAGTAAATCAAATAGAGTTTATAATAAAAGAAGAATGTGCATTGAGGAATCTGTGCATGTAAAGTTTGATGAATCTAACAATCCCAAAAGGGAAGTGCTCTTGTTGATGATGATGAAAGTACGGGTGAAAGACAAGAAAGAGAAGCAAACCTCAAGAACAGCAAGATCCACCAACCATTTCTCATGAACAGCCAAAAGAATGGAGGAAACCAAGAGACTTATCTCTTGACAACATCATTGGAGACATCCATAAGGGAGTATCTACTAGATCTTCCTATAATATGTTTTGTGATGATTATGCATTTGTATCTCAATTTGAACCCTCTTGTGTTGATGATGCTATTAATGATGAATTTTGGATGAATGCTATGCATGAGGAGTTGAATCAATTTAAAAGGAATGATGTTTGGGAATTAGTTCCTTTTAATAGAGATATGAATATAATTGGAACAAAATGGGTGTTTAAGAATAAGTTAGATGAGAATGGAATTGTGGTTAGAAATAAGGCTAGACTAGTAGCAAAGGGTTATAACCAACAAGAAGGAATAGATTTTGGTGAAACTTATGCCCCTGTTGCTAGATTAGAAGCTGTGAGAGTTTTACTTGCTTTTGCCTGCATTCATAATTTTAAGTTGTATCAAATGGATGTTAAAAGTGCATTTCTAAATGGCTATATCAATGAGGAAGTGTTTGTTTCACAACCTCCTGGATTTACTGACTTTAGTTACCCTGATCATGTATATAAACTTAAGAAGGCCCTCTATGGTCTTAAGCAAGCCCCTAGACAATGGTATGAAAGATTAAGTACATTTCTTTTGTCAAAAGGGTATCACAGAGGAAATGTAGACAAGACTCTCTTTATTAGAAAGAAGTCTAACTACATTTTATTGGTTCAAGTATATGTTGATGATATCATTTTTGGATCAACCAATAAATCTCTGTGTGAAGAATTTGTGGCAAGCATGAAGGGTGAGTTTGATATGTCCATGATGGGAGAACTCAAATTCTTTCTAGGACTACAAGTCAAACAACTAAAGGAAGGAATCTTCATTCATCAAGCAAAGTACACTAAGGAATTGCTGAAGAAATTTGACATGGAGAGTTGTAAAATCTCTAATATCCCTATGTCAACTAATCTCTACTTAGATAATGATGTTTGGATTAGAGTAGACCAAACCAAATATAGAGAGGATCATAGGATCTCTTTTATATCTTACAGCTAGCAGACCTGACATAATGTTCAGTGTTTGTGTTTGTGCTAGATTTCAATCTGCACCTAAACAATCACACATGAATGCTGTTAAGAGGATTTTGAAATACCTTAAAGGAACTACAAACTGTGGTTTGTGGTATCCTAAGGAACATTCCCTAGTTTGGTAGGTTTTAGTGATGCTGATTTTCTTTGGATGCAAAACCGATAGAAAAAGCACAAGTGGAGTATGTCACTTGTTTGGAGAATGCTTAGTCTCTTGGCATAGCAAGAAACAAGCATGTGTTGCTCTATCAACAGCAGTGAGTACGTAGTTTCTTTGGTAGCCGCGTGCTCAAACCATTTGGTTGAAGCAACAACTTGAGGATTTTGGACTAAAGCTTGATCACATTCCTATCAAGTGTGACAACACAAGTGCAATTAGTATCACTAAGAACCCAGTCTTACACTCAAGAACAAAGCATATAGAAGTGCGTCATCATTTCATAAGAGATCATGTTGAGAAAGGAGATTGTGTAGTAGAGTTCATTGATACAGAGAATCAACTCGCGGATATCTTCACAAAACCTCTACCAAAGGAGAGGTTTTTCAAACTTAGAACCAATCTTGGTATACTAAGTGAGGAACATCTCTCTTGAATTCCCTAAATTTGATAAGATAAAATCATTCATTATGTTTAAACTAGGTATGTGTTCATTACATAACAAGATCATGACCATTTCTGTGCCAAAATATGTGAAAAATCAAGATTTTTGTGAATTTTCATGTGCGATAATCGATTACGACTTTGGGTAATCGATTACCATAAGTGAAGTCTCAAGTAATCGATTACCATACATAGGTAATCGATTACCACCGATAGGTCTTCGATGTAATCGATTACCACACATGGGTAATCGATTACCAAGGTTGGGGTCTCGATGTAATCGATTACACAACAACAGGTAATCGATTACCACGAGTTCAAAGTTCACAAATTGGAGTTATCTATATAGAGGCGTAATCGATTACCACGATAGGTAATCGATTACCTTCGTTCTCAACAGATTTTCTCGCAAAATCTTGGTTCGGGCTTAATCTTTTGAGTTTCCCTTGAGCCCAATACCTAGATTCAATGTATCTAGTCCCTATTGTGAACTTATTAGAAGCTATTTTTAGGATTAGGGTTCATTCTCACAAAACCTAGATCCGAAAACCCTTTCATTCTCTAAAACCTAAGAACCCTTTTCATCTTCAACTCTCATTCTCATCTTCACCATCAACAATGGAAGGACAAGGCAGCGGAAAGAGAGTCAAGACCATTGGTCACAAGCCCCGCCCAAATGTTCCAAAGAAAGGAGAATCTTCTAAAAGGAAAGCCCCCGCTACTTCAGGAGAAGGCATCCCTCGTCCTCACAATCCATGGTTTACCTCTTCTGAGCAAGAATCTCGATACTTTGGAGATTTTGCAAATAGGGAACTTGTTCCCTCAAAAATTTTGGATTTTAATTGGTTGGGAATCAAGGATTCACCTTTCGACTCTTCTCCGAGATCGAACTTGGAGAAATTTGTTGGCTTGAAGGGTCATATCTACCCGGATTTGGTGAGGGTCTTTTACTCAAATCTGACAAAGGATCAAATCAATGGAACAATAACCTCTGAGGTAAAAGGCAAATCCATATTCATAGATTCTAATATTTTCTTTCAATTTGCTGGATTTACAAATGAGGGTATGGTCCCATCTGTTGAAAATCTGAGACATGAAGGATTTGACCTTCAAAGGGATTCTTTCTATATGAGTCTGCTGAAGAATCTTGAAGGATGGGAAGCTGAGAAGGCAGCACGAAGAGGTCAAGGAAGGAAGGTGACCTACAATATCGGTGGTCTGAACGCCGATGACCGTCTCCTTCATTACACCATTGTATGGATTTTGGCTGCTAGGGGTACAAACCATGCCCAGATTACAGAAGAAGACATGATTTTAATGGCAGCTTTGAAGAATGGTCTTCAAGTTGATTGGGCTGAAGTTGTCATGGATAACATGGTTAAGGCAAGAAGGTTGCTTGAGTATAAATGCCCCTATGCCTTATTTGTCTCACGTCTGCTTGAGCACTATCAAGTAGATGTCTCTAATGAAAACAGAGAGCTGGTAAAAGATATTCATGTAATTAGGGATATGGCATTAAAGAAAATGCGTTTGGTCAAAACGGAAGCTGGGTGGGTTTCAAGAGATGAAGTCCCACAACAACATCAACCGAGGCTAATCCTCCCGCTGATGATGCTTGATGATGATTCAAGGGCTGGGGAGTATATCCCTAGGTCCCGTTTTGAGTCCATTATCATTGATAGGCTGGATGAAATTGAAAAACGCATTCAAGAGACGGATGAAGCAAATGAAGAACGTTTTGAGGAGCTCAAAGAGATGATGGAGTCTCTTCATGCTAGGTTTGACACGATGTAGACTTCCCTTTGTATCTCTACTCCCTTTTTGCTTGTTGATATGCCAAATAGGGGGAGAATAGAGCATAGGTTTAGCTAGATAGGGGGAGCATAGCATTAGTATAACTTTATGGTTTAGTATAGCTGGTTGAGACTTACTTATTTAGTATAGCTTTTGAGATTTCTAATGTAATCCTTATTTTTAATGATAATTTGAATTTCGTTTTCTATCTCTGGTCTTGGTCTATGATTATGGCAATTGAATCATATACTTATCTCGTGAATGAATGATTAAAAATTTGATGCTCTGATTAAGATTGTATGTATGATGAATCTGCAAAGCATATACTCTATTTTTGGATATCACTAACAATTGCAGGATTCTCAAGAAAATCAACACACATCCTAAGCCTCTAAGAAAACCTTGATTGAAGATTTGGTACATCAAAATCAAAAAGGGGGAGATTGTTGGACTTAAAGCTTGAAGATGTGTTTGTTCTCCTTTTAGTGTTTTGATTTTGATGTTATGGAATTGTGGTTTATCTTAGATGAAGTGTAATTAGGTTCTTTATATGTATTGTGTGTTGAGCTTAGGCATGTTTGTGTTTGATTCCTTGTTTGGATAACTCGGGGGAGTTTTGCTATCTTGTGTGTGTGATTACTCATCTGACAAATGGTTGTTTTCCGCTCTTAAAACAAGTCTTGAAAAACCTTTGGGAACCAATTGAGGTAATAGATTACCAACAAGAGGTAATCAACTACCAAACAATAGGTATCAAAGTGAGAAAAACCATTTGTTCAGTGAAGTAATCGATTACCAAGGATAGGTAATCGATTACCATGCTCAAAATCACTCAAGATTGCATTTTGCATTGAGGTAATCGATTACACCATTATGGTAATCGATTACCAAGCCCTCCTCCTTTGAGTAATCGATTACCATCCCCGGTAATCGACACTCGAGTTTTCCCATCGGGTAATCGATTACCCTCATCCGTAATCGATTACGTGTTGTTGTAAGTGTCTGGGGTAATCGATTACCCTCCCGGTAATCGATTACCATGTTCAAAAATGCACCCAAAACCGCTCGCAACGGCTATTTTAATCGATTACCCACTTCTTGTAATCGATTATCTTGACCGATTGAGCCCTCGTTTGCCTAAAACAAGTTTCAAACTTCATCTTTAAAAGACTCCTTGATGGGAATCTTGAAAGAACTCTTGGAACTAATTCTTTTGAACATATTCTTACACTTTCATATGCTCAAATCGAGTTTATCATATCTTTCTAAGAAACTCAAAGAGAACTTGTAGAAGTTGATTTTGCTTTCCAAAGGAAAGGCAAACTTGTTGTATTTCTTTGTTTGGGTGGCATTCTTTGTGCATTATTTGTGATCAGATCAACACATCGTGTATTCTAAACTGATCTTTACTTGTTTCGTGTTTACTAAGTTGTTGCTCTAGAAGAGAGGTCTCTCTGGATAGAGTAAGTGTATTTGAGAAGTGTTTTCTCAAAGGTTTGATCTTGGGTGTACCAAGATCGGGAAGAACTGTTCTTTGGGTTGAAGAACAAGTTTTGGGTGTTTGATTTCGTTTTTTGTGTTGCTTGTTGAAGAGTGAATGTAATAGAACACAAAAGGGATCATTTGATAGTGGAAAGCCAATCGCAAAGAGTTGTTGGGTTGGGACTGGACGTAGGCAGTTGGCCGAACCAGTATATATCGCTGTGCACTCTTCTCTTCCTTATCCTCTTTACAGTTTTCCATTATATTGCTATTATCATTGTTTAAATTCTGTTAAAGATATTTGGTAACTGTATTGATAATCAACTTAGTAATTGATACGGTAATTGAATCGTAATTGAATCGGTAATTGAATAAGTAATTGATACGGTAGTTGATAGGTGAATCTAGAACTTATTTGTTTGAATTCGAAAGGAATTAGAATCTTGCGAAATTCGGCTAAAATTGAACAAGAATCTATTCACCCCCTCTAGATTCATACATAGGGACCAACAATTGGTATCAGAGCTACTTCTAGTAAGTTGCTCTAGAATTTGATCCATAATGGCCAGTAATCAATTACCATTTCTTCAAGGTGCCTCTATTAATGTAGACCTCCTCTGTTTTGTGGTGATAACTATCCTTTTTGGAAAGTTAGGATGAAAATCTTTATGGAGTCTATTCATAGAAGTATTTGGCAAGCGGTTGAATCGATTTCAAAATCCCCACATATATAGTTGATGGAAATGAATTAGAAAAACCATTTGAGAAGTGGGAACCTAAGAAATTAGGAGAGTGAAAATGATGCTAAAGCTTTAAACATTATACATTCTCGCTTTAAACTCGATGAATTTTTTAGAATTTCACTTGCAACACCAAAGAAGCGTGGGATCTAATAAGGGTCACACATGAAGGTACGCTGAAGTACGAAGGGCAAGGAAAAATACCTTGATCCAAGAGTACGAAACATTCGTAATGGCACAAGGCGAGTCCATAATGGATATGCGTAAACGATTCACACACATTGTGAATCATCTTAAAGGACTTGGTAAGATATTCGTTGAAGAAGAAGTCAACGTAAAGGTGCTGAAATCCTTGAGCGTAAAAAACCAACTGTCACAGCAATCACCGAATCAAAGAACTTAGCATTGATGACCAGTGCAGAGTTATTTGGTAAGTTAAGGGAATATGAAATGGATATGTCTCGTATTGCTGATGAGGAACAGAAAGATAAGAAAGCCAAAGGCTTAGCACTCAAGATGGAAGACACAGCAAGTGAGAGCGACTCATCATGCTGTGGAAGTGAATCAGAAGAAGAAAATATGAATCTCATGGTGAGAAAATTCAAAAAGTTCATGAGAAAGAACAATGATAAAAGGAGATTCAACAATACAAGAAAAGGCTTCAGGAGGAATGAAGGTTCGTCTTCAAAGGTCACATGTTATGAGTGTGGAAAGATGGGCCACTACAAATCGGAGTGTCCCAACATGAAGAAAAATAACAGCAGTGAACCTAGAAGAGTAGAACATGAGGAAAGGCCCAAGAAGGATAGATTCCACAAGAAAAAGGCCTACATAGCTTGGGAAGAAAATGACTCCTCATCCTCTAGTGAGAGTGACAATGAAGAAGCAAATTTGTGTCTCATGGCAAAACCAACTTCAGATGATGAGGTAAGTGATTCCAATTCATCTGCACAAGATTATGATGAACTATATAATGCTTTTTGTGAACTCTTCAAAGAAGCTGAAAGAATAGAAAAATTGAACAAAGTTTTGAAAAACAATATCTCTGATTTAGAAAATGATATTTCTGTTTTAAAAACTAATGTTCAAAACTGAAAAAGAAAATAATGCCTTGAAACTACCTTGTTCAAAGTGTAAGTCTTTTGATGCCTCTTTGAAAAAGAAAAACATAAAGTTCTCTGCATTTAGGCAAACCAGTAATAATAAAACTTTCCCATGCAGTTATTGTATGAAATCTGGACACACATCTTATAATTGCATGATTAGGAAGAAAGGAATATCTAGTGGTTTGTTTAAATGGATTAGGAAAGATTATCACAGTTCTAACATGCATGGACCCAACAAAGTTTGGGTACCAAAATCAAAGTGATATCTTATTCTGTGTAGGTGTGCTTGAGAGCCAAACACTCAACTTGGTATTTGGATAGTGGCTGCTCAAGACATATGACCGGAGACAAGAGCAATTTTATCTCCTTCAAATCCAAAGAATCTGGTTCGGTAGTATATGGAGATAATAACAAAGGGAAAATTCTGGGTATTGGTGTTGTTGGAGACAAATCCAATCCTGTCATTGAAGATGTACTGCTTGTGGAAGGATTGAGATACAATCTTCTGAGTATTAGCCAACTCTGTGACAAAGGTTATCATGTGTCATTTGATCAAGGAAGCTGCAAAATTAGTAGCAGTGAATCAAATGAGGTATTAATGGTTGGTAAGAGACATGGTAACATCTACATCCTTGAACTTAATCATTCATCATCATATCATGCATGCCTTACATCAAATGATGATATATCTTGGCTTTGGCATAGACGCAAGATAAAGCACATATTGATGTTCATCAACTTAATAGACTGTCATCTAAGAACTTAGTGGAAGGGTTACCTGACTTAAAGTTCAATAGAGAAGGTCTTTGTGATGCATGTCAAAAGGGCAAGCAGTCTAGAAACTCTTTTAAATCTAAAAATATTGTTTCAACTTCTAGACCACTTGAGCTATTGCACATGGATTTGTTTGGACCCTCTAGAACTGCTAGTTTAGGTGGAAACTTATATGGACTAGTTTTAGTAGATGACTACTCTAGATTTACTTGGGTTGCATTTATACCAAGTAAAGACAATGCCTTCAAAGTTTTCAAAGTTATTGCCAAAAGGATACAAAACGAAAAAGATTTGAAAATTAAGTCCCTTAGGAGTGATCATGGAGGTGAATTTGAAAATGAATCTTTTGAAAAATTTTGTGAAAAATATGGAATTAATCACAACTTTTCTGCACCAAGAACTCCACAACAAAATGGAGTTGTTGAGAGGAAAAATAGATCTTTAGTAGAACTAGCTAGAACTATGTTAAATGAAAATGATTTGCCAAAATATTTTTGAAATGGGTCAAGCAGTTTCCCACTTGCTTGCTATGTTCTAAATAGAATTGTGATTCGTCCTATTTTAAAGAAAACCCCCTATGAACTCTATAAGGACAAAAAGCCTAATATTTCTCATTTTAAAGTATTTGGCTGCAGATGTTTTGTTCTGAATAATGGCAAAGAACCCCTTGGTAAGTTTGATGCCAAGGCGGATGAGGCAATTTTTATTGGGTATTCATCAACTAGTAAATCAAATAGAGTTTATAATAAAAGAAGAATGTGCATTGAGGAATCTGTGCATGTAAAGTTTGATGAATCTAACAATCCCCAAAAGGGAAGTGCTCTTGTTGATGATGATGAAAGTACAGGTGAAGACAGCAGTAGCAAACCTCAAGAACAAGAAGATCCACCAACCATTTCTCATGAACAGCCAAAAGAATGGAGGAAACCAAGAGACTTATCTCTTGACAACATCATTGGAGACATCCATAGGGAGTATCTACTAGATCTTCCTATAATATGTTTTGTGATGATTATGCATTTGTATCTCAATTTGAACCTCTTGTGTTGATGATGCTATTAATGATGAATTTTGGATGAATGCTATGCATGAGGAGTTGAATCAATTTAAAAGGAATGATGTTTGGGAATTAGTTCCTTTTAATAGAGATATGAATATAATTGGAACAAAATGGGTGTTTAAGAATAAGTTAGATGAGAATGGAATTGTGGTTAGAAATAAGGCTAGACTAGTAGCAAAGGGTTATAACCAACAAGAAGGAATAGATTTTGGTGAAACTTATGCCCTTTTGTTGCTAGATTAGAAGCTGTGAGAGTTTTACTTGCTTTTGCCTGCATTCATAATTTTAAGTTGTATCAAATGGATGTTAAAAGTGCATTTCTAAATGGCTATATCAATGAGGAAGTGTTTGTTTCACAACCTCCTGGATTTACTGACTTTAGTTACCCTGATCATGTATATAAACTTAAGAAGGCCCTCTATGGTCTTAAGCAAGCCCCTAGACAATGGTATGAAAGATTAAGTACATTTCTTTTGTCAAAAGGGTATCACAGAGGAAATGTAGACAAGACTCTCTTTATTAGAAAGAAGTCTAACTACATTTTATTGGTTCAAGTATATGTTGATGATATCATTTTTGGATCAACCAATAAATCTCTGTGTGAAGAATTTGTGGCAAGCATGAAGGGTGAGTTTGATATGTCCATGATGGGAGAACTCAAATTCTTTCTAGGACTACAAGTCAAACAACTAAAGGAAGGAATCTTCATTCATCAAGCAAAGTACACTAAGGAATTTTCAAGAAATTTGACATGGAGAGTTGTAAAATCTCTAATATCCCTATGTCAACTAATCTCTACTTAGATAATGATGTTGCTGGATTAGGAGTAGACCAAACCAAATATAGAGGGATCATAGGATCTCTTTTATATCTTACAGCTAGCAGACCTGACATAATGTTCAGTGTTTGTGTTTGTGCTAGATTTCAATCTGCACCTAAACAATCACACATGAATGCTGTTAAGAGGATTTTGAAATACCTTAAAGGAACTACAAACTGTGGTTTGTGGTATCCTAAGGGAACATTCCCTAGTTTGGTAGGTTTTAGTGATGCAGATTTTGCTGGATGCAAAACTGATAGAAAAAGCACAAGTGGAGTATGTCACTTGTTTGGAGAATGCTTAGTCTCTTGGCATAGCAAGAAACAAGCATGTGTTGCTCTATCAACAGCAGAGGCGGAGTACGTAGCTGCTGGTAGCTGCTGTGCTCAAACCATTTGGTTGAAGCAACAACTTGAGGATTTTGGACTAAAGCTTGATCACATTCCTATCAAGTGTGACAACACAAGTGCAATTAGTATCACTAAGAACCCAGTCTTACACTCAAGAACAAAGCATATAGAAGTGCGTCATCATTTCATAAGAGATCATGTTGAGAAAGGAGATTGTGTAGTAGAGTTCATTGATACAGAGAATCAACTCGCGGATATCTTCACAAAACCTCTACCAAAGGAGAGGTTTTTCAAACTTAGAACCAATCTTGGTATACTAAGTGAGGAACATCTCTCTTGAATTCCCTAAATTTGATAAGATAAAATCATTCATTATGTTTAAACTAGGTATGTGTTCATTACATAACAAGATCATGACCATTTCTGTGCCAAAATATGTGAAAAATCAAGATTTTTGTGAATTTTCATGTGCAGTAATCGATTACCAGCTTTGGGTAATCGATTACCATAAGTGAAGTCTCTGAAGTAATCGATTACCATACATAGGTAATCGATTACCACTGATAGGTCCTCTGATGTAATCGATTACCACACATGGGTAATCGATTACCAAGGTTGGGGTCTCTGATGTAATCGATTACCACAACAGGGTAATCGATTACCACGAGTTCAAAGTTCACAAATTGGGTTACTGCTATATGCGGTAATCGATTACCACGATAGGGTAATCGATTACCTTCGTTCCTGAACAGATTTTCTCTGCAAAATCTTGGTTCTGGGCTTAATCTTTTGAGTTTCCCTTGAGCCCAATACCTAGATTCAATGTATCTAGTCCCTATTGTGAACTTATTAGAAGCTATTTTTAGGATTAGGGTTCATTCTCACAAAACCTAGATCTGAAAACCCTTTCATTCTCTAAAACCTAAGAACCCTTTTTCATCTTCAACTCTCATTCTCATCTTCACCATCAACAATGGAAGGACAAGGCAGCGGAAAGAGAGTCAAGACCATTGGTCACAAGCCCCGCCCAAATGTTCCAAAGAAAGGAGAATCTTCTAAAAGGAAAGCCCCCGCTACTTCAGGAGAAGGCATCCCTCGTCCTCACAATCCATGGTTTACCTCTTCTGAGCAAGAATCTCGATACTTTGGAGATTTTGCAAATAGGGAACTTGTTCCCTCAAAAATTTTGGATTTTAATTGGTTGGGGAATCAAGGATTCACCTTTCAGACTCTTCTCCGAGATCAGAACTTGGAGAAATTTGTTGGCTTGAAGGGTCATATCTACCCGGATTTGGTGAGGGTCTTTTACTCAAATCTGACAAAGGATCAAATCAATGGAACAATAACCTCTGAGGTAAAAGGCAAATCCATATTCATAGATTCTAATATTTTCTTTCAATTTGCTGGATTTACAAATGAGGGTATGGTCCCATCTGTTGAAAATCTGAGACATGAAGGATTTGACCTTCAAAGGGATTCTTTCTATATGAGTCTGCTGAAGAATCTTGAAGGATGGGAAGCTGAGAAGGCAGCACGAAGAGGTCAAGGAAGGAAGGTGACCTACAATATCGGTGGTCTGAACGCCGATGACCGTCTCCTTCATTACACCATTGTATGGATTTTGGCTGCTAGGGGTACAAACCATGCCCAGATTACAGAAGAAGACATGATTTTAATGGCAGCTTTGAAGAATGGTCTTCAAGTTGATTGGGTGAAGTTGTCATGGATAACATGGTTAAGGCAAGAAGGTTGCTTGAGTATAAATGCCCCTATGCCTTATTTGTCTCACGTCTGGCTTTGAGCACTATCAAGTAGATGTCTCTAATGAAAACAGATTTGGTAAAAGATATTCATGTAATTAGGGATATGGCATTAAAGAAAATGCGTTTGGTCAAAACGGAAGCTGGGTGGGTTTCAAGAGATGAAGTCCCACAACAACATCAACCAGAGGCTAATCCTCCTGTTGATGATGCTGATGATGATTCAAGGGCTGGGGAGTATATCCCTAGGTCCCGTTTTGAGTCCATTATCATTGATAAATTTGGATGAAATTGAAAAACGCATTCAAGAGACGGATGAAGCAAATGAAGAACGTTTTGAGGAGCTCAAAGAGATGATGGAGTCTCTTCATGCTAGGTTTGACACGATGTAGACTTCCTTTGTATCTCTACTCCCTTTTTGCTTGTTGATATGCCAAATAGGGGGAGAATAGAGCATAGGTTTAGCTAGATAGGGGGAGCATAGCATTAGTATAACTTTATGGTTTAGTATAGCTGGTTGAGACTTACTTATTTAGTATAGCTTTTGAGATTTCTAATGTAATCCTTATTTTTAATGATAATTTGAATTCTGTTTTCTATCTCTCTGGTCTTGGTCTATGATTATGGCAATTGAATCATATACTTATCTGTGAATGAATGATTAAAAATTTGATGCTCTGATTAAGATTGTATGTATGATGAATCTGCAAAGCATATACTCTATTTTTGGATATCACTAACAATTGCAGGATTCTCAAGAAAATCAACACACATCCTAAGCCTCTAAGAAAACCTTGATTGAAGATTTGGTACATCAAAATCAAAAAGGGGGAGATTGTTGGACTTAAAGCTTGAAGATGTGTTTGTTCTCCTTTTAGTGTTTTGATTTTGATGTTATGGAATTGTGGTTTATCTTAGATGAAGTGTAATTAGGTTCTTTATATGTATTGTGTGTTGAGCTTAGGCATGTTTGTGTTTGATTCCTTGTTTGGATAACTCAGGGAGTTTTGCTATCTTGTGTGTGTGATTACTCATCCGACAAATGGTTGTTTTTCCGCTCTTAAAACAAGTCTTGAAAAACCTTTGGGAACCAATTGAGGTAATAGATTACCAACAAGAGGTAATCAACTACCAAACAATAGGTATCAAAGTGAGAAAAACCATTTGTTCAGTGAAGTAATCGATTACCAAGGATAGGTAATCGATTACCATGCTCAAAATCACTCAAGATTGCATTTTGCATTGAGGTAATCGATTACACCATTATGGTAATCGATTACCAAGCCCTCCTCCTTTGGAGTAATCGATTACCATCCCCTGGTAATCGATCACCTGAGTTTTCCCACTGGGGTAATCGATTACCCTCATCCGTAATCGACACCGTGTTGTTTGCTCAGTAATCGATTACCCTCCCCGGTAATCGACCATGTTCAAAAATGCACCCAAAACTGCTGCAACGGCTATTTTAATCGATTACCCACTTCTTGTAATCGATTATCTTGACCGTTGAGCCCTCTGTTTGCCTAAAACAAGTTTCAAACTTCATCTTTAAAAGACTCCTTGATGGGAATCTTGAAAGAACTCTTGGAACTAATTCTTTTGAACATATTCTTACACTTTCATATGCTCTGAAATCAGAGTTTATCATATCTTTCTAAGAAACTCAAAGAGAACTTGTAGAGCTGATTTTGCTTTCCAAAGGAAAGGCAAACTTGTTGTATTTCTTTGTTTGGGTGGCATTCTTTGTGCATTATTTGTGATCAGATCAACACATCAGGTGTATTCTAAACTGATCTTTACTTGTTTCTGTGTTTACTAAGTTGTTGCTCTAGAAGAGAGGTCTCTCTGGATAGAGTAAGTGTATTTGAGAAGTGTTTTCTCAAAGGTTTGATCTTGGGTGTACCAAGATCAGGGAAGAACTGTTCTTTGGGTTGAAGAACAGGTTTTGGGTGTTTTGATTTCGTTTTTGTGTTGCTTGTTGAAGAGTGAATGTAATAGAACACAAAAGGGATCATTTGATAGTGGAAAGCCAATCGCAACAGTTGTTGGGTTGGGACTGGACGTAGGCAATTGGCCGAACCAGTATATATCGCTGTGCACTCTTCTCTTCCTTATCCTCTTTACAGTTTTCCATTATATTGCTATTATCATTGTTTAAATTCTGCAGCATATTTGGTAATTGTATTGATAATCAACTTAGTAATTGATACGGTAATTGAATCAGTAATTGAATCGGTAATTGAATAAGTAATTGATACGGTAGTTGATAGGTGAATCTAGAACTTATTTGTTTGAATTCGAAAGGAATTAGAATCTTGCGAAATTCGGCTAAAATTGAACAAGAATCTATTCACCCCCCCTCTAGATTCATACATAGGGACCAACATTATCCACATCTATTTCTTTGAGTTCTTCTATTGTAGGTAATCTTGAAAGCAAAGAAAGCCTATGGTTGGAAAGACACTTGAAAGGGAAGTATGAATTTGCTCTTAAGTTTGGTATTCTTTTTTGTCCTAACTATTGTTTTGAGGATGATTGTGCTATAGGTCTAAGCAAGAAGTTGTGTGCCATGGGACCATGGAACAAACATCATGGAAGAGAGGAAGTGGTTAAAAGTTTCAAGCTAACCATGGGGAAGATTTCCTTAACTCTTACTCATTCCAAGTTGCATAGTTACACTTGCTTTACACTAGGTTCTCAAGAACTTAAGATGGAATTTTTGGTTGTACCTAATTATTTTAATTTGCATTATGATGAGTTTCCTTCTAGGATGATCCAAGAGTTCAAGAAGGAGGGTACCCCACAATTCCATGGATCTAGGCAAAATAGTTTGGGATATGTTTTGAAGGATCAACAAACTTGTACTTTTACTTCTTTTGATTGTGTTGATGATGATAGAAAAGAAATTAACTCATTGTTATATGATGTGCAAACTAATAATTTTAGTAGGTTTACGAAATTAGAGGAGTACTTGATTAAGAAGGCTCATTTACTTTTAGACCTATGCCATAACTATAAGAAACATGTTTGCATCTATTTTGCATTATCTAACAACAAAGTTAATGAACCATGTTTGACCTTTGATCCGGGTGGAGTTTTATTGTAGGAAGGTCAACTCAACTTGGGGACAAATTGAAAACAAGAAGGAGGATTTGATGGAGGACCATCTCCAATTTCCCAATAAAACTCTCCAAGCACCTTATTTGTAAATTGGGTTTTTAACTGTCTTTAATAAAAATTCGCTGCTGATTTTTGCATCTGACCTATTTCAGTATTTTGATCATAACTCGAGCTAAACAACTCCAATTGAGGCATTCTTGTGGCAAATTAAAGAAGACTTCAAGGGCTACAAAAGCTATGAAGACACCAAAGCCCAGTTCAGACTGGATCCAGTAGGAAAATAAGCTTGAAGTTTGCGTTGGAATACTTTCAGGAATTTATAGCAAATGCTTATGTGTATTAGGCCTTATTAGTAGTTTCTTTTCAATTTGTGTAATTTTTTTAAGGATTTAATTTTGGCCTTAGCTTTGTAATAGTTTAGGAACAGATTTAATGTGCATTTTGAGAGAGAGTGGCGCACACTCTCCCTAGAGAGAGTGGAGAGAGTTTTGGAGGGAAGTTAGTGGAAATTCCACTAACTCAATTCAAATTCTAGCCTTAGGATTGGATCTCCATCTAAAGGTTAAGTTTGAATCCGAAATTAAGCATGCTTAAAGCACCACTTAAGAGTGAATTACATCCTCTTGATGAGATCTTATCAAGTGGTAGAGATTCAAACTTGAGTTACATGTGTCATGCTTCTCAAGAGAGAATTTTGGCCTTATGATCTAGATCCCATCATGTGGTGAGAATTCAAACTTGAGTCACAAGTTCCATGCTTCCTAATTCGAATTTAGGCCATTAGATTAGAGCCAAATCCTATGGTTAAGAGTCTTGGTCCGTGTGCTTGCTTCAACTAAGCTTCCCATGCGTTGATCTAGACTCCAATCCAAGAGCTAGCATGTGATCCTTCCATAGCAAGCTTGGCACCATTTTCATTAGTATAAGTAGGCAATTTTTTGAATTGTAAACACTTTTGATAAATTTAGAAAGAAGCACATTGCTTTTGAGAGAGAAAGTTCTCCTCTAGGTTTCTTGAGAAAACCTTGTTTGAGTCTTATCATGGTGCATTCTCCATGTGGCGATTCTACCTAGAGCTTATTGCTTAGGCATGGCGCTCCTCATCTTCTTCTCTACTCCATTTTATACCTTTCTTCTTCTTTGAGACTTGATTCTGGAAATTACTCCATTAAAACCGTGAAGCTTAGGCTTGAGAAGTGAAGATTGGGCAAAGCAAGTGAGACTTCCATGGAAGACTTAGATCAGAAGGGAAAGAGAAGCCCATGAGAGATGTAGTGGAGATAGGAGAGGAAGTAGTAGATGACACTACTCTTCACCAAAAGGTGGTGAATGAGGAAGTAATAATGAGGGTGACTATAACTATAGAGATTATGAGGATAGGAGGAAAGAAAGAAGAGGAAACCATGGAGACTTTGGAGGTTTTGGAGGGTATGGTTGTGGCAACCATTCCTATGAAGGAGAGGGTAGGATGGATTAAAGGAACCTAAAGCTTAACCTACCTAAGTTCAATGGATAAGGGAGTGCCGAGACATACCTTCAGTGGGTGATGAAACTAGATCAAGTGTTCTCATGTTACCCTATGCTTAATGAGGAGAAGAAGCTCAACTTAGCTATCTTGGAGTTTGAAGGCTATGCACTAGTATGGTGGAACCAAATCCTTATTGATGCCGAAAGAAGGAGAAGACCTCAAGTGATTTCTTGGACACAACTAAAGGATGTATTGAAAGGGAGATTTATACCACCTACCTATGTAAGAGATCTCCACATCAAACTTTAATGGTTGAACCAAGGCTCTAGGAGTGTGCAAGAATATTATAAAGACTTAGAGTTGACTATGTTGAGGTGTGACTACCAAGAGGATAGGGAAGCTACACTTGCAAGGTTCACTCATAGACTTAATAGAGAGATCCAAGATATTCTTGAACTCCAAAGCTATTTGACACTAGAGGATGCCATCCACAAGGCCGAGAAGATTGAACAATAAATCAAGAGAAAGACATCTTTCAAAAGATCCTCTACTTAACATACTACATCTTGGAGAGATAAAGACAAGAAAGAGGGCTACTCCAACCAAAGGAACAAGTTTGACCGAGACACACCTAACGTAAAAGAGGTAGTTTCTAACACTTCTAAACCTAGTTCTATTAAGTGTTTCAAATGTCTAGGTCATGGCCACATAAACTCCAATTGCCCAATATGGTGATGAGAGTTGATGGAGCCATCACAAGTAAAGGATCTAGCTCATCATCAAGTGATAGTGAAGCTTCAAGCACAAGTGAACCTTCTACCTATGAACAACCCAAGGAAGGTTACCTCTTGATGGTAAGAAGTATGCTTAGTATGTAAGGAGCTTCATGAATCACAAAGGGAGAATATCTTCTATACTAGATGCACAATTGAAGGGAAGGTGTGCTCTTTAATTATTGTTAGTGGTAATTGTACTAATGTAGTTAGTACTAGGTTAGTAGATAAATTAAACTTGAAAACTTCTTCACATGCTAAACCTTACAAATTACAATGGTTGAGTGAGAAAGGAGAGTTAGTGATAGATAAGCATGTTCTTATTTCTTTTACCATAGGAAGATATAGTGATGATGTACTTTGTGATGTTATTCCTATGGAGGCCACACACCTCTTACTTGGTAGGCCTTGACAATTTGATAAACATGTTTTACATGATGGTGTTGCCAGAACTTGAATCTATTCACCCCCCTCTAGATTCAACATAGGGACCAACAACTGGTATCAGAGCTTAAACTAGTAAATAAATCTAGTAATCCTACATAGTTCCCTGTGATGGCCTGTAATCTTTTACCCTTCGCTGAAGGAGCTTCTATAAATAGACCTCCATTGTTCTGCGGTGATAACTATCCATTCTGGAAAGTTCGCATGAAAATCTTTATGGAATCTATTCACAGAAGCATCTGGCAGGCTGTAGTACAGGCAGAAATTCTAAAAAACTCATCAGAATTCAGGGCAGAGTGTATAATGTTCAAAGCTTTAGCATCGTTTTCAGCCCTCTTAATCTCATCTATATCCCAATCCTCAAAAGGTTTTTCTATTTCATTTTCATTTTCTATTTTCATTGGAACTTTGTACTCATTTACCACAACCTGCCAGGATGCTTCGTGAATAGATTCCATAAAGATTTTCATGCGAACTTTCCAGAACGGATAGTTATTACCATAGAACAATGGAGGTCTATTTATAGAAGCTCCTTCAGCGAAGGGTAAAAGATTACAAGCCATCACAGGGAACTATGTAGGATTAATAGATTGATTTACTAGTTAAAGCTCTTGATACCAATTGTTGGTCCCTATGTTGAATCTAGAGGGGGGGGGGTGAATAGATTCAAGTTCCCATACGTTCAATTTTATCTTTTCTCACTTTCTTTCCCGATTCAATTTTATCTGAGTTACAAATAATAGTTCAAAGATTTAGCAGCGGACATAGAATGAAATTTTAAAGCGAGAAATACAGAGAAAGATAAGAGATAAGGTAGAGAGAAAAGCTTGGACAAAGATTTATCTTGGTTCGGCGTTCGACCTACGTCTAGTCCCAACCCAACAACTGTTGCGATCGGTTTTTCCACTATAATGATTCCTTGTGTCTAATACAAACACACTGCACAAACACAAACAAAATCAAAATAACCAAAACATATGTTCTTCTCCTAAGAACATATCTCTCTAATTCTTGAATCCTTCAAGAATCACCTTTGAGAGCACCTCTCTCAAATTCCTTAACTCTTCTTCTAGAGAACAACTTTCTCTCAAGAGTCTTGAACCAAAAATGAAATACAAAAACAAGATAAAGATCAGTAAAGATTACACCTGTTGTGTATGATCTGATCAAGATTATAACCAATGTATTCAATCCTTCACACACTCTTCATCTCTAGAGAAATTCTTTTTAAAATCTTGAAGAGAATTCTTAGAACTTGTGTTCTTTGTAAAAACAGTTTTTCGCTCTTCCTTTCTTCTTGAAAAAACTCAAAGATCTCTCTTGTTGTAAATCAATTCAAAGAGGTTTCAATTTAAAGTAGTTCAAAAGCTTTTTGAGATGAATTCTGGTGTGGTAATCGATTACTAGAATGTGGTAATCGATTACTACAGAGAGATTTTGCCTTCTCTGTTATCTCAAGCACGAAGTAATCGATTACTAGGATGTGGTAATCGATTACTCCAGAGTGTTTTGGGCTTCCCTGATTTCTCAAACTGTTGGTAGTCGATTACTGATATATGGTAATCGATTACTTCAGCTTAAGAACATTTTAAACAACAATTTTCAACTTTTCAAGTCAAAATAGGGTTCCCAAACTTGCTTTAGCTTAATTCTTAGAGTAAACTTCCATTGTTTGTGAGCAGTATGCAGGAAGAATTTAACATGTCCATGATAGGAGAACTAAGCTTCTTTCTAGGACTCCAAGTTAAACAAATGGATGATGGCACTTTTATTCACCAGGCTAAGTACACTAAAGAATTACTTAGGAAATATGATATGATAAACTGTAAAGTGTCAAATATACCTATTTCTACTAACACTTATCTTGAGATTGATGAAGCAGGTCATGAAGTTGATACTACCTTATACAGAGGTTGTTGACTTTTATTTATATCACACTACGGCAAGTGTACCGGTCGTTACAAGTTTAGAAAAGATGAGTGAGGGTTGTCGAACCACAGAGATTAATTGATGAATTACCAACTACTTAACATGCTTCTCTATTAGGACGAATCAATGAATTAATCATTTATGTGAAATTAAGCAACACAACAGAAAACAAATAAGGAAAGCAAGTAAATGTTTAAGTTTCTAAACAAGATAGTGAAGACAGTTAGGGAAACAGTTCATTTGCTCCTTCCCTCAAGTAACCACATCCTATGTCAATTCGAACAAGAATCAATCAAATGGAGATAGAATTCGTGATACCGAAGACTAATCCTATTCCTAGGTGTTTAGTCCCTTTGAATTGCTACTATAATCGCTAATCCCTTAGGTGAAAATAGAAAGTAATTCAAGAAGCGAAACAGATGAATTCATAGCATCTCATAACATACAAATTCTATCCCTAGACTCATGCATGACTATAGTGATCTACTTTGTAACATCCCAAAAATTTAAATATAGTTTAAGAGAGGTTTTTTTGTAACATTCAATAGATGAGACAGATAAACAGGAAATATCAAAGATACACAGCGGAAATACCAAAAGGAATAATCAGAAACACGTTAGTAATCAATATGCGTCGTAATCAATATCAGTATCTAACTGTTCCAGTTTTAGTTGATTACCGAGTCAATTACCGAGTCAATTACCAAACAAATTGCAGAAGATAAATCGTGATGACAACAATGTAAGGTAAACGGTAAAGAGAATAAGGAAGAAGAAGAGTGCACAGTGATTTATACTGGTTTGGCCCACTGCCTACATCCAGTCCTAACCCAACAACTGTTGCGATCGGTCTTCCACTATCAAATGATCCCTTTTGTGTTCTTTTACATTCACTCTGCAACAAGCAACACAAAAACGAAATCAAAATACCCAAAACCTGTCCTTTAACCCAAAGAACAGTTCTTCCCTTGACCTTGGAACACCTAAGATCAAACCTTTGAGAACACACTTCTCAAAGACCTTTACTCTATCCAGAGAGACCTCTCTCCTAGAGTAATAACCCGAGAGACCAAAAGGTAAACAAAAGATCAGTTTAGAAAACACTTGGAGTGTAGATCCGATCACAAAAGAAAATACTATGAATGCCACCACGATCCCGAGTCAGAGAAAAGATCAAGATTGCCTTTTCTTTATGAAAACTTGATGAACTCTTGAAGTTCTTTTTGGGTTTCTTGGAAAAGATGATGAACTCAGTTTTTAGAGAATATGAAAGTGTATGAACTTTTCTAAAACTTATGTTCCAAGATCTTATGTTAATTTTTGAGAAAAGAGTATTTATATGTTCATTTAAAAACTCAATTTAGGCAACTTAATGATTTTCTGATAAGGGTAATCGACTGCCAGAAGCTGGTAATCGATTAAACCAGTGAGCAATGGTTTCCAGGGTGATTTTGGCTCATGGTAATCGATTAACCTGAGGGGGTAATCGATTACTCCAGTGACAAATGAATTCCCACACTCTGTTACCTACTGTTGGTAGTTGATTACCTGCTGTTGGTAGTTAACTACCTTCTGCTGGTAATCTATTACCTCAGTTGGTTACCAAAGATATTTTCGAAACATTTTAGAGAGGGAAAACAAAACATTTGATACACGAGAAATCACACAAGATTGCCAAGCTCTCCAGGGCATTCAACCAAAGAACAACCACATACATGCCTAAACTAAACAATCAATACATAGGAAACTCCTAATTACATTTCATCTAAGAAAACCAAAATTACATATCATCAAAAGCAAAACACCAAGAGAGACACCAAAGCATCTTCAAGCTTTAAGTCCAACAATTTTTACCAAAGCATTACCAAAAGAAAGGTTTTACAAACTTAGATCAAACCTCGACATTTTGAGTGAGGAACATCTAAACTAAACCCTTCTACTTGATTACACTTATCCATAAAATTGTTTTTGTGAAAATTTTTCCAAGAAAATCTTTTTCTGATAGAAATAATCGATTACCAGAAAAATGTAATCGATTACTTCGAATCAAATTTTCAATTCTTAGAAAGATTGGCACTGTAGTAGTCGATTACCACGATCCCGTAATCGATTACCACAAAAACCAGGTTATAAAGGTTTTGCAAACCCCTCTGGAGTAATCGATTACCAGAATAGGTCAATCAATTACCACGACCGTTTTTCTTGATTTCCCTCTTCTCTCTATATAAGGAACTGAGATAATCGATTTCTAACTGCTGATAATCTATTACCTCGTTCTTGGACTAATTTCTTGGGCTTTTTTTTCTCTCTTGTAAGAAGTGCAGGTGAAACCCTACAAGTTCACTATTTATCTTCTTCCTCCAAAACCCTAAGAAATCACTCTCTCTCTCAGCAACTATGGAAAACCAAGGAAAGGGGAAACAAATCAAAATGAGAGCCAACAGATACACTCAAGAGAAGATAAAAGGTAAGAAGAAGGTAGGAGAATCCTCTAAAAGGAAGCAACCTACTTCACCAGCTCAACCAGAAAGAGCTCCAACTCCTCCACCTGAATCTCCTGTCAACCGATGGTTCTCTACTAAAGGACAAGAAATGAGATTCCATCTGGATTTCGCTAACAAAGGTCTTGTTCCACCAAAGATTCTAGACCTACGATGGCTAGATGACCAGAGTTTTACCTTCCAAACCTACCTGAGGCAACAACATTTGGAGAGATTTGTGGGATTAAAAGGCTTTGTCTACCCAGATTTGGTTCGAGTTTTCTATTTAAATCTCAAACTAAACATGGAACGAATGACTGTAAGTTCTGAAGTTAAGGGTATTAAAATGATTTTAACCCCTGCACATTTTCTTCAAATTGCTGGTATCAGGAAAGAAGGAATCATTGCACATATAGACAAACTCCGAGAGAAAGGATTTGATCTGCAAAAGGACACCTTCTATATGAGCATGCTGAGGAACCCACAGAATTGGGAAAATTTGAACAATTATGGATTACTGTAATAACATTAGATTTAATTTCTTTGCAATTGATTACTTAGATGCTATAATATTACTATTAGTTGAAAAGTGATATGAATTGTATATTACTTAAAAGCTGTATGCAAAAGGATACTAACATTTCAGGACACATCAAAGCCTTTTTCATTAGATCCTCGACTACACTATGATTTGGTACATCAAAACCAAAAAGGGGGAGCTTAGTTGTACTCTTGAATTTAATGATAGATTGTAAATAGGAGCTTAATTGTATTGATTGATATAGAATAGACTTTGAGTGTGTTTTCTATTCAATTTCACTTCACAGAGAAGTTGAATCTACTCTGAGAATCAAGCTAGAGAAAGTTTGGGAACCCTAACTTTGATTTGACAAGTTAAAATTTTTTTTTAATGATTTTAGTTGAAGTAATCGATTACCATATATCAGTAATCGACTACCAACAGTTTGAGAAATCAGGGAATCCTAAACCTCTCTGGAGTAATCGATTACCACATCCTAGTAATCGATTACCTCGTGCCTGAGATAACAGAGGAGCCTAAAACTCTCTGGATTAATCGATTACCACATTCAAGTAATCGATTACCCACACCAGAACTCATCTCAAAAATGTTTTTAAATTGCTTTAAATTAAAATCTCTTAGAATTGATTCAACAAGAGAAATCTTTGAGTTTTCAAGAAGAAAGGAAGAGCGAAAAACTGAGTTTACAAAGAACACAAGTTCTAAGAGTTCTCTTCAAGATTTCAAAAGATTTTCTCTAGAGATGAAGAGTGTGTGAATGATTGAATACTTGGTTATAAACTTGATCAGATCATACACATCAGGTGTAATCTTTACTGATCTTTATCTTGTTTTTGTATTTGGTTTTGTTCAAACTCTTATGAGAAAGTTGTTCTCTAGAAGAAGAGTTAAGGAATTTGAGAGAGGTGCTCTCAAAGGTGATTCTTGAAGGATTCAAGAATTAGAGAGATATGTTCTTAGGAGAAGAACATGTATTTTGGTTATTTTGATTTTGTTTATGTTTCTGCAGTGTGTTTGTATTAGACACAAGAAATCATTATAGTGGAAACCGATCGCAACAGTTGTTGGGTTGGGACTGGACGTAAGCCGAACGCCGAACCAGGATAAATCTTTGTCCAAACTTTCTCTCTACCTTATCTCTTATCTTTACCTGAATCTATTGCTTTACAATTGCTTTTACCGATTCATTCTAAAAGAGTTTTGAAAAGGTGTGTCAATTTCTTTCTATGTCCGCTGCTACTTCTCTGAATTGTTATTCTTAACATAGATAAAACTGAATCGGGAAAAGAAATTGACAAAGGCTAAAATTGAACATCGGGAACTTGAATCTATTCACCCCCCTCTAGATTCAACATAGGGACCAACAGGAACTCTCCTTGGCCGAGAGCTCTAAAGGTGGAAAAGTGAAAGAAAAATCACATAAGCTTAAAGCCAAGAACCATGGAAAGTTGAAACATGATAAAAGTGATAAAAAAGAGAGTTTCTTGATTGAAAGAAAAGAATTAAAGAGAGATTATCTAGCTAGGAAAGTGATGTTTCTTTGTATTCCTAACCCTTTTATTTTGAGCACTAATTTTGTAGGTGATCAAGGAAGGTTGGAGGTTTTGTTGGAGGAGTTCAACGATGTATTTCCCAAGGACATACCTCATGGCCTACCACTAATTAGGGGTATTGAGCACCAAATTGATTTGATTCTGGGTGCACCTCTACCAAACCGTCCAAGCTATAGGAGCTCACCACAAGAAAGCCATGAAATCCAAAGGAAATTGAAAGAGCTTATGGACAAAGGGTGGGTGAAAGAGAGTCTCTCCCCTTGTGCATCACCGGTGATCTTATTGCCTAAGAAGGAGGGGACATGGTGTATGTGCATCAATTATCGAGCAATAAATAACATCACTATAAGGTATCGTCACCCTATCCCTAGGCTAGATGACTTATTAGATGAATTGCATGGTGCTTGTGTATTCTTTAAGATAGATCTTAAAAGTGGTTACCATCAAATTAGAATGAAACAAGGAGATGAATGGAAAACCGCATTTAAGACTAAATTTGGCTTGTGTGAGTGGCTTGTTATGCCTTTTGGCTTGTCAAATGCACCAAGTACCTTTATGAGGCTTATGAACCATTGTAAAAGCCAAAATACACAAGAAGGGGGGTTGAATTGTGTAGACTGTTTGAAAACTTTTTCTCTAAGATGATTTGTTTTCATCTGATGTTTTCAAAGCTTGATCAGACGCAAGATTGTTTTTTTCTTAAGATTGATTTTATTATCAGACTGTTCAAGTTATTATCCTCAAGTTATTTAACAAATAAAATAATAGAGAAGACGACAATATTTTTATACTGGTTCGTCTGATCAAGACTACATCCAGTTCCCCAACAACACACTCAGGTTCCACTAAGAGTATTCTTTGAACTCAGCCACTCATGGTTAAATACAAATATTATTTGGGCACAACCTTCTCAGGCTAAATCAATATTCTTTTGACCCAGCCTCTACAGGCTAAACAAGGTATTCTTTGAACACAATTTTCACAGACTAATACAAATGTATTCTTTGAAACACAGCCTCTTCAGGCTAATACAAAGGTATTCTTTGAAACGCAGCCTCATCAGGCTAAGGGCACCACAACAACGGATTTTGAAGGACGTTCTAAAGAAAGATTATCTTCTACGCAGAGAGTGATTTTACAATGAGATCTATTCTAAGTTCATGGCGAGCGAACTTTTGCTTGAGAGCTTGAGTGAGAGTTGAATATAATTTCTTTGTTGTGCAGTTCGCCAACTTCAACTCGCTGTGATGAAGTCCTCTTATAGAGAGCTTTGTGAAGTATCCGTTAGACTGAAGATTTGAACGTTAGTCCTTTGTCTTGGGGTTTTCAAACGTGTGACAGAGATCAATCAGAATAATCAATGTTTGCACAGGCTTTTTCTGACTTGATCAGAGACATCAACAAAAAGCACGGTTGCTTTTCGTGTTGTAGAGGTTGTGCACAGATCTCTATTCTGTCTTTGGAAGCTTCTACGAGTAACGAATATATTTGAATTGGGACGCGAGTTACTCCGTTTGAACTTCAATAAACGAGGTAGACGAATGAACAAATAGATGATTTGTGTGTTGAATTCATTCGTTTGTCTCCTTCTTTCGTCTTCAGCTTCAGTCTTCAAAGTCTTCCTTCTTGAGCGCTTGACTTGAAGTTGAGATGAGCTCTCTGTTTTGAACAATGAAGATTCTTCGTCTGATGTAGTTGCTTTGAGGCTTGATGACTTGAGCACTTCATTTTGTGTGTCTGTACTTGAGGGTGCATCTTGACTATGCTCATTAATGATCCGTTTGATTATTCTTCTGTCTGCATCTAATGCCTTTTTAGTCTGCACCTGATGCCTCTTCAGTTTGCATCTGATGCATCTTCAGTCTGATCATTCTTCCGTCTACTGGCACAACAGACTGTTCTGTAATTATCAAAACTAAGATGTTAAGTCATCTTGACTTAACAACCATGTTTTAAGAGAGTTTCTAGGAAAGTTTGTTGTTGTTTACTTTGATGACATCTTGATTTATAGTAAAATTTTCCTTGAACATTTAATACACTTGAGATTTATTTTAGAGGTATTTAGGAAGGAGCAACTCTATGCCAATAAAGACAAATGCACCTTCTCAACCAACAAGGTAGTATTTCTTGGTTATGTTGTGAGCTCCCAAGGAGTTCAAGTGGATGAAGGAAAGGTAAAAGATATACAAGATTGGCCCACTCCTACTTGTGTTAAAGATGTTAGGAGCTTTAAGTGCTGCCCTTGGTACCTACAAGAACAAATACCCACCTTGATCAAATATCTTAAAATCATCTACAATAATATGTAATTCATTATTTATTAGTGCAGATGATTTAAAGTGAAGGCATGTTCTATAATCAGTGCAAGTGCATGGTGGTAGAGACAATTTAAATGCCATAATCATAATTCTCCATTTGTTCATTTTAATCTTGGCATTTAATTTGAACAATTCACATGTTTCACTTTTTGTCTAATCAAAGAACAAAGAATAATGAACTCCAACATCAATAACACAATTTAAAAGGGAGAGTAAAGTATCTGAGTGTTTCAAGATAGCATGGTTATCTTCTACTCCATCTATAATGTGTCTAGACATTGGTTTGCTAATAAGTGTAGAAGTTTGCATTTGAGCCCTCATTGTTAACTTCTCTAACAACCTAGAAGAATATGTAACATCAAGAGAGTAAAGGCCATTAAGAACAACTAAAATGATGCAAACCCGTGAGGAACTTATAAGGGATCTTCATGGATAAGCAAAGGGGTGCCCAATCTTCATTCACCCATCATTCAACACTCAATTGATTTGAAGTAGCTTATGGAATTAACACTAGAACTCATGGTTTAGGACAAAGAAGAAGAAATAGCAAAAATGGAAGAAGGAAGAAGTGTGGTAAGCGCTATGGATGAAACACCCAATAAGCTTGGTTGGAGAATCACCACTTGGATCATGGATCCTTGCATCCAAGTGGCGATTCTGATGGAGGACCATCTCCAAAAGCCCAACCAAACTCTCCAACCATACTTTTCAATTTTGGGCTTCTAATAAAATTCGCTGCTGATTTTTGCATCTGATCTGTTTCAGTATTTCGATCATAACTCGAGCTACACAAGTCCAATTGAGGTGATTTTGGTGCCAAATTAAAGATGACTTCAAGGGATACAAAAGCTATGAAGACACCAAAACCCAGTTCGAACTGAAACTAGTTGGAAAATGAGCTTGAGCGTTGGAATGCTTCCAGGATTTTTCAGCGAAATGTTTTAATGTTTAGGCTTATAAGTAGTTTTCTTTCAATTATGTAATTGTTTTAAGGATTTAATTTGGGCCTAAACTTGTAATAAACAAATAATTAGTGACCCTTAGATAGGATTCTAATCCAAGGGTTAAGCTTAGAAGCTTGGAGTGCAAGCTTGGCACCATGACCATTAGATGAGGATTTTAATCCAAGGGCTAAGCTTAGAAGCTTGGAGTGCAAGCTTGATGCCATAACCGTTGGATGAGGATCTACATCCAAGGGAGGAGGATTGATCCTTGTCCTCCAAGCTAATCAAGCTTCCACCACAAGCTTCCCTTCATAGCCATTAGATTAAAATCTAATCTAATGGTGGAAATTAGTTCCTTGCATAGCAAGCTAGCTCCACACCTTAGTAGTATAAATAGGATTTCTTTTGTAATTCAAACACTTTTTGATTAATTGAGAATTGAATTCAGAAAATTGAGAGTGTTTTCTCTCTTGTGTTCTTGTGAAGAACCTTGAATCTCATCAATGACATCCTTGCTCCATTGTGGCGGTTCCACCTCAAGCTTATTGGCACTTGCCATGGCGCTTCCATTCCTCTTCTAATCCGTTTTTCTTCTTTCTTTTCTCCTTGAGGCCGTGTGCTTCTTCTTCCTAAACACCAAGCCTCCATTGAAGCATGAAGATCCGTGTCTCTTATGTTATTCTCCTTGAGGATTGCATCAGATTCATCCTAAGAGCTTATTGAATTTCTAATTCATGGCGCTCCCACCATTCTTGTCTTCTCCATTTTATCTTTTCTTCTCCCTTTGATTTAGTTCCATTAATTAACACCTTGACCATGAGCTTCTTACTGCATTTTTGTGAGATCAAGAGTGTTTAAGAGTGATTGAAGGTTGGTGAATGAAGATTGGGGCAACTACTTACTTATCCATGAAGATCCCTTCCAAGTTCCTCATGGGTTTGCATAATAAGAGGTTCAAATTACAAAACTCAATGAAAGTCCAAGCTTCAATTTCATAAGTGTCTAAAGTGAAATATTCTGTATTGTTCAATTTTCAATTAGAAAGAGTATCAAATGATAAAGAAATCTTCCCTAGTGGTTGTTTCCTGGATGCTTCATTCTCTCCACAATGTGTGCTCCAAGGAAACTTTATGGACAATTCTCCACTAGGTACCAAGACATAAGGATTTTTGTAAGGAGGAAGGTCACAAACAGCTTCACTGTGTGCTTTAAGTTCTTTCTTTTCTACATCCTCATACAAGAAGTTGTTATCTTGTATTTCTTCTTTAGAAATCACTCCTACATCACATATCAAATGAAAATTAGCATAAACAAAGGAAGGATTAATATAAACAATTAAATCATCACATGTTTCCTTCTCTTGTCCATCTATCACTCTTCTTTCTTCTATGTCTTATTCTTTCAACTCTTATTCTTTAAACTCTTTCTTGTTGGTCCCTATGTATGAATCTAGAGGGGGGGTTGAATAGATTCTTGTTAAACTTTACCCCAAATTTTCGTGTTTCTAATTCCCTTTTAATTCAACAGTATGCTAATCTTGATTTCCTATCAATTACCTTTCAATTTCAGATTCAAATACAAGTTCAATTACTGATTCTATTTCTAAACCAATTAATGAGTTGATTATCAATACAGTTTCCCAAAACAGAACAAAATATAATCAATATCAATATAGTGAAAAACTGTAAAGAGAGTAAGGAAGAGAATGAGTGCACAGCGATGTATACTGGTTCGGCCAACTGCCTACGTCCAGTCCCAACCCAACAACTGTTGCGATTGGCTTTCCACTATCAAATGATTTCTTTCGTATCCTTTTACATTCACTCTGCAACAAGCAATACAAACAGAAATCAAAACACCCAAAACTGTTCTTCAACCTGAAGAACAGAACTTCCAAGACCTTGGCACCTCCAAGATCAAACTTTGAGAATCACTTCTCAAATACAATGCTCTATCTAGAGAGACCTCTCTCCTAGAGCAACAACCCAAAATTGGAAATACAAAAGATCAGTAAAGAATACACCTTAAGTGCAGAATCTGATCACAAACAAGCTTTATGAAATTCACCCAACAAGGATATGGATCAAGTTTCCCCTTGTCTTTGAAAACCTTGATGAACTCTAAGTTTAGAGCATATGAAAGTGTAGGAGTGGATTCAAGAAGTTAGGTTTTTTCAGCCCTCTCATATGCTTCATCAAGGATATACTTATAGAATCAATTTTGGAGGGAGGAAACGTGCAAATCTGAGCTATAACGGTCCATGTAATTGATCCAAAATGCATGTAATCGATTACATTGAAGAGGGAAACCCAAAATAGGTGATTTTCAAACCATGTAATCGATTACATAGAGGATGTAATCGATTACACCAGAGAGCTCTCAGCATGTAATCGATTACATCATCCATGTAATAGATTACACCAGAGAGCATGATCAATGTAATCGATTACACCAGGGCTGTAATCGATTACATTAGTGAAAAATGGATTTCCAAGGTTTTTCAAACTGTTTTTCTCAAATGGAAATCAATCATTCTTCACATGTTCAATCATACACAAGTTATGCACATCTCTGGGGTTTTAAACAAAGAATTCAACACACAATACATAGTTATATCCTAGTTACATTCATCTATGGAAAACCGAAAATACATTCATCAAAACAAAAACACATAAGAGAGACACAAACTGCATTCTTCAAGCTTCAAGTCCAACATTTCTCTTTAGCCACAACCTCTATGGAACTTGTCTTTTCTGGTTGTGCAGGTTTCACCATTTGCTTACCAGACCCCAAATTGATATTACTCATAATCTTACCATTAGCATTCAGACCAGAGTTTGCTTGTGAGGTTAGACTGATGGGTGTTTGATGTTGGCTCTGATTAATGGCATTAATTTGCCTAATTCTGATATCTGGAGCAAAAGTTATGGAAGTTTTAAGTCTTTCCGAAATCAAAATTCACAAATTTTTACCTTTTTCAACAGGAACAAAACTGACAGTCCCTGGTATTTTTATAATCAACTATAGGTTGAAAGAAATGGGCACACAAAAAAAATTCAAGCAAAAATAACAATTCTAGCTATCAAAAACAAAAATTAGAAAAAATGGGTATTATTCATTGCACGCAATGGTGTATGCTAGTATATGCTAGTATATGCTGTGTAAACAAAAGGTGATGTTGCCTCCTTTGTTCCTCTCTTTTTCCACACTTAAAACTATTCCTTTTCTTTCTTTTCCTCAAGGTATCAAATCTGTAAAAATTTCAAAACAATTGCAAACACACAATTTGATACTCAAATGATACAAAAAAGTAGAAGAAAATAAGGTTAGAAATCCCTATGGTCTCTTCTCTTGGTCTCCCTCCTTCTTGTTTCCTTGGACCTTCTTCCTTTGGGTTACTTTAAGCACAAAACCTGAACTTAATATCAAGTGAATGTAGAAGAATTTGCAGCAAGGAATTCAACCCAAAAACGTATCACAAGGGCACCTATGCATCACATATGGCATCTATATGTGTAGGATATGTGCTAACTTATGAAACAATGTATTGGACATGTGAATTTCGTCCTAACAGCTATGAATTCATGTTTAAAGATGCAGTGACAGTCATGAATACATGTGAAGAGATGCAGACCGTTGCAGTACACACACACAAGGCAATCGAAACCCAATAACACAAATTTTCACATGTAGCACTTCAACGTTTCACATATGTGGAACATACACTTATCCTATGATTTTCCTATATGTGGGTTATGCTAGCAAGGTATAATAATGGCTATCAAGGTTTGCAAATCCAGGATATTAAAACAAACTCACGCGCAGCCCCAAGAAACAAGACAGACAAGCATGAAAATTTAAGAAGATTTTCCATGCAATTTCATGTGAATTTCTTCTCCTATACTCACAGTGCAACAATTAAACAAGCCAAGAAAGGTTTAACAATGTACTGCATTGCACAAGCATTATTAATGGCAGAGAAAGTTGCAACAAAATTCAAGCCCAAATCGTGGCATACAAGGCACATATGGTTCCGTATAAGGAAATATAAACTAGCATATGAAGCAAGGCATGTATCCTACGATTTTCTTCTCAAAACAGCTATGGTTCAATGCTAAAAATATGCAGAAAATGTGCATCAACGAGTCATCCCAGGGTGTGGCACGAGTGGCACATATAGCTCACATATATGGGAGATATAGGCTAGCATATATAGCAAGGCATGTGGCATACAAATTTCTTTTCAAACAGCCATGTTTCAACGTGAAATGCAGAGGAAAAATAGTACAAGATCAATATAAGACAGGATCAGTATGGCATATGCATGTTACATACGGTACCTATAGACTAGCATGCATGTCCAGTATATGGCATATACGCGGGAGCTATAAGCTAGCATGCAAAGTAGTGTATGTTGGACCTAAAGCTTGTAGATACAGTTATGACTCTCTTAGTGGTTTTGGTTTTGATAAATGTATTTTCGGTTTTCCATAGATGAAGTGTAATTAGGATTGATCCATGTATTGTTTGTTGAGTTTAGGCATGAATGTGTTGAGTTCTTTGTTTGAGGCCCCAGAGAATGGTTAAAACTTGAGTATGGATGATCATGTGACTAATGTTTGATTTCCCTATGTGAAAAACAGTTTTGAAAAACCTGGAAATCCATTTTTCACTGATGTAATCTATTACAGGGGTGATGTAATCGATTACATTTGTTTTCCTCTCTAGTGTAATCGATTACATGGTGTATGTAATCGATTACATTATTTTTGCTCTCTGGTGTAATCGATTACATAGTTGATGTAATCGATTACATGGCTTGGCCTCACTGATGTAATCGATTACATCTCCAATGTAATCGATTACATGGTTTGAAATTCATTGTTTCTGGGTTTCCCTCTTCAATGTAATCGATTACATGCTCGTGGTAATCGATTACATGCCTGGAAAAATCAGTTTGGAGGCTCTAACGGCTAGTGTAATCGATTACATGCATTTGGGATAAATTACATTGACCGTTGTAGCTCAGATTTGCACGTTTTCTTCCTCCAAATTGGTTCTATAAGTATAATCTTGATGAAACATATGAAGTTCTGAAAACCTAGCTTCTTGAATCAACTCTTACACTTTCATATGCTCTTTACATAGAGTTCATCAAGGTTTTCGAAGACAAAGGGAAACTTGATTCATTCCGTGATTGGGTGGATTTCATAATGTTCATTTGTGATCGATTCGCACTTGAGGTGTATTCTTTACTGATCTTTGTATTTTCCAATTCTGGGTTGTTGCTATAGGAGAGAGGTCTCTCTAGATAGAGCATTGTGTTTGAGAAGTGATTCTCAAAGTTTTGATCTTGGAGGTGCCAAGGTGCAGGAAGTTGTTCTTCGGGTTGAAGAACAGTTTTGGGTGTTTTGATTTGTTTGTATTGCTTGTTGCGAGTGAATGTAAAAGGATACAAAAGGAATCATTTGATAGTGGAAAGCCAATCGCAACAGTTGTTGGGTTGGACTGGACGTAGGCGATTGGCGAACCAATTATACATCATTGCACTCATCTCATCTTCTTCCTTACTCTCTTTACGATTTTCACTATATTGTTATTGATCATATTCGCTTTGTATTTGGAAGCGCATTGATAATCAACTCATTAATTGGTTTAGGAATAGAATCAGTAATTGAACTTGTAATTGAATCTGTAATTGAAAGGTAATTGATAGGTAATCAAGATTAGCTTTCGGTTGAATTAAAAGGAATTAGAAACACGCGAATTTGGAGTAAAGTTTAACAAGAATCTATTCACCCCCTCTAGATTCACACATAGGGACCAATAATTGGTACCGAGCTTCATCTAGTAAATTACTCTAGAATTTGATCCAATAGTTCCTTAGAATGGCTGGAAATCAATTACCATTTGTTGAAGGTGCCTCTATTAATAGACCTCCTCTGTTTTGTGGAGATAACTATCCCTTCTGGAAAGTTAGAATGAAAATTTTTATGGAGTCTGTAAATAGAAACATCCGGCAAGTCGTAGTAATCGATTACAAGGTTCCAACACACACACGAGTAGATGGAAATGAGGTTGAAAAACCATTTGAGAAATGGGAACCCGAAGAAATTAGGAGAGAAATTTGAAAATGATGCTAAAGCTTTAAATATAATACATTCCGCATTAAACTCGATGAATTCTTTAGAATTTCAGCATCAACAACAACGAAAAGAGGCATGGGATCTTATCATGGTGACTTATGAAGGTACTCTGAGGTGAGAAGAGCTAGAAAGAACACACTCATCCAAGAGTATGAAATGTTCAGAATGGCACAAGGTGAGTCCATTATGGACATGCAGAAACGATTCACACACATTGTGAATCATCTAAAAGGACTTGGCAAAGTATTCGTTGAAGAAGAAGTCAACGTGAAGGTGCTGAAGTCTTTAAGCGAGAAAGTGGCAACCAACGGTCCACAAAGCAATTCTGAATCCAAGGACTTGGCCTTGATAACAAGTCTTGAGTTGTTTGGTAAGTTGAGAGAATACGAGATGGACATGTCTCGAATTGCGATGAAGAGCGAGAAAAGATAAGAAAGCCAAGAGTTTAGCACTCAAAATGGAGGACACGGCTAGTGATAGTGATGCATCATCAATTTGTGGAAATGAGTCGAGCAAGAAAACATGAACCTCATGGTAAGAAAATTCAAGAAGTTCATGAGGAAGAACAACAACAAGAAGAGGTTTAATAATGCTAGAAAAGCCTCATCTTCAAAGGTCACATGCTATGAATGTGGCAAGGTGGACACTACTGAGATCGGAGTGTCCCAACTTAAAGAAATCAAACAGCAGTGATCCTAGAAGAGTGGAGCAAGAAGAAAGACCCAAGAAGGACCGGTTTCGCAAGAAGAAGGCCTACATTGCTTGGGAAGAAAATGACTGCTCATCCTCCAGTGAGAGTGAAAATGAAGAAGCCAAATTGTGTCTTATGGCAAATTCAGATTCTGATAATGAGGTAAGTGATTCTGATTCATCTACTCAAGATTATGATGAACTGTATACTACTTTTTGTGAGCTCTTCAAAGAAGCAGAAAAATTTGAAAAATTGAGTAAGGTTCAGAAAATTAAAATTTCAGATTTAGAAAATGAAATTTCGGTTTTAAAGAACAATGTTCAAAATCTGAAAAAGGAAAATGATGACTTGAAACTACCCTTTTTAAAGTGTAAATTGTTTATTGCCCCTTTGAAAAAGAATAACAAGAAGTTCTACACATTTAAACAAACCAGTAATAACAGAACTTTCTCATGTAGTTATTGTATGCAACCTGGACATAACAACTATAATTGCATGATTAGAAAGAAAGGTTTAGATAGTGGATTGTTTAAATGGATTAAGAAAGATAGTCATTGTTCTAACATGAAAGGACCCAATAAGATTTGGGTACCAAAAACCAAATGATATCTTTCTCTGTGTAGGTGTGCTTGAGAGCCAAACACTCAACATGGTATTTGGATAGTGGTGCTGTGAAGACATATGACGGGTGACAAGAGCAACTTTATCTCCTTCAAATCAAAGAATCTGGTTCAAAGTTAGTGTATGGAGATAATAACAAAGGTAAAATCTTGGGTATTGGTCTTGTTGGAGACAAATCCAACTCGTGATCGAGGATGTACTTGCTTGTGGAAGGTTTGAAGTTCAATCTTGAGTATTAGCCAATTATGTGACAAAGGCTATCAAGTATCATTTGACAAAGATCACGCAAAATCAATAACTTGGCGATTCGAATGAGGCATTGATGGTTGGTAAGAGACGTGGTAACATCTATATCCTTGAACTTGATCATTCATCATCATATCATGCATGCCTTACGTCAAGCGATGATTTGTCATGGCTTTGGCATAGACGTATAGCTCATATTGATATTCATCAACTAAATAAACTGTCATCTAAGAATCTAGTACAAGGGTTACTCGATTTAAAATTCAAAAGAGAAGGCCTATGTGATGCATGTCGAGAAAAGGCAAACAATCTAGAAGCTCCTTCAAATCTAAAAATGTTGTTTCAACTTCTAGACCGCTTGAATTGCTTTGCACATGGATCTCTTTGGTCCATCTAGAGCGCTAGTTTGGGTGGAAACCTATATGGACTAGTTGTAGTAGATGACTACTCGTTTTACTTGGGTGGCATTTATACCAAGTAAAGACACCACTTTCAAAGTTTTCAAAATACTTGCTAAAAAGATTCAAAACGAAAAAGATTTGAAAATCAAGTCCATTAGGAGTGATCATGGAGGTGAATTTGAAAATGAGTCTTTTGAAAAGTTTTGCGAAAAATATGGAATCGATCACAACTTTTCCGCTCCAAGAACTCCACAACAAAATGGGGTTGTTGAGAGGAAAAACAGATCTTTAGTAGAACTAGCAAGAACTATGTTAAATGAAAGTGATTTGCCTAAATATTTTTTGGCTGATCGGTGTCCACTTTTGCTTGCTATGTTCTAAATAGAATTGTGATTCGTCCTATTTTAAAGAAAACCCCTATGAACTCTATAAAGACAAGAAACCCAATATCTCTCATTTTCGGGTATTTGGGTGCAAGTGTTTTGTTTTGAATAATAGCAAAGAGCCTCTTGGTAAGTTTGATGCCAAGGGTGATGAGGTGTGTTTATTGGGTATTCATCATCAAGTAAAGCATATAGAGTATTTAATAAAAGGAGAATGTGCATTGAGGAATCTGTGCATGTTAAGTTTGATGAAACTAATAATCCCCAAAAGGGAAGTGTGTTTGTTGATGATGATGAGCATGTAGGTGAAGAAAGCACTAGCAAAAAGAAGAACAAAGCAAGAGCCACCAACCACTTCTCATGATCTTCCAAAAGAATGGAGGAAACCAAGAGATTTATCTCTTGACAACATCATTGGTGACATCCATAAGGGAGTAACTACTAGATCTACTCTTAACATGTTTTGTGATGATTATGCATTTGTATCTCAATTTGAACCCTCTTGTATTGATATGATGTCTTGTGAACGATGAATTTTGGATGATTGCTATGCATGAGGAGTTGAATCAATTTAAAAGGAATAACGTATGGGAGTTAGTACCTTTTAAAAGAGATATGAATGTAATTGGAACAACATGGGTGTTTAAGAATAAGCTAGATGAGAACGGTGTTGTGGTTAGGAATAAGGCTAGACTAGTAGCTAAGGGTTATAATCAACAAGAAGGAATAGATTTCGGTGAAACATATGCCCCTGTTGCTAGACTAGAAGCTGTTAGAGTTTTGCTTGCTTTTGCCTGTATACATGATTTCAAGTTATTTCAAATGGATGTTAAGAGTGCTTTCTTGAATGGCTATATAAATGAAGAAGTTTTTGTTTCACAACCTCCTGGATTCACTGATTTCAGATACCCTGAGCATGTGTACAAACTGAAAAAGGCCCTCTATGGCCTAAAACAAGCCCCTAGACAATGGTATGAAAGGCTGAGTAAGTTTTTGTTGTCAAAAGGGTTCAGCAGAGGTAATGTTGATAAGACTCTCTTCATAAGGAGAAAGTCAAACTGTATTTTGTTGGTTCAAGTTTACGTTGATGATATCATTTTTGGATCAACTAACAAATCTCTGTGTGAAGAGTTTGTGAATAGCATGCAGGGGGAGTTTGACATGTCTATGATGGGAGAACTCAAATTCTTCCTAGGACTGCAAGTCAAACAATTGAAAGATGGAATCTTCATACATCAAGCAAAATACATCAAGGAATTACTGAAGAAATTCGACATGGAGAGTTGTAAGATCTCTACTATCCCTATGTCAACTAATCTCCATTTGGATAATGATGCAGCTGGACAAAGTGTAGACCAATCAAGATATAGAGGGATCATTGGATCACTCTTGTATCTCACAGCAAGTAGACCGGACATCATGTTCAGTGTGTGTGTTTGTGCAAGATTTCAATCTGCACCAAAGGAATCACACATGACAGCTGTGAAGAAAATCTTGAAGTATCTCAAAGGAACTACGAACTGTGGTTTGTGGTATCCTAAAGGTACGTATCCTACATTGGTTGGTTTTAGTGATGCTTGACTTTCTTTGGTTGTAAAACTGATAGGAAAAGTACTAGTGGAGTATGTCACTTGTTTGGAGAAAGCTTAGTCTCTTGGTATAGCAAGAAGCAAGCCTGTGTTGCTCTATCCACAGCTGAGGCAGAGTATGTGGCTGCTGGAAGCTGTTGTGCCCAGACAATCTGGTTGAAGCAACAACTTGAAGATTTTGGACTAAAGCTTGATCACATCCCAATCAAGTGTGACAACACAAATGCAATTAGTATCACGAAGAATCCGGTCTTACACTCAAGAACAAAGCACATCGAGGTGCGTCATCACTTCATTAGAGATCATGTTGAGAAAGGAGATTGTGAGGTGGAATTCATTGACATAGAAAATCAACTCGCGGATATCTTCACAAAGCCTCTACCTAAGGAGAGGTTCTTCAAACTTAGAACCAATCTTGGTATACTAAGTGAAGAACATCTCACATAAGTGTTGTAAGTATGATAGTTTAATCATTCATTGTGCTTAAATTTGGTATGAATTCATTGCATTACATGATCTTGACCATTAACATGAAGAATCAAATGTTTTTCAATCATTCTATATGTGAAATCCATGAACATTGCAGTACATAGCCTTTTTTCAACTTGATTTGTGATTTTCTATAGGATGTAATCGATTACAACATGTATGTAATCGATTACAGGCATTTTTTTTGGCTCTGATGTAATCGATTACAGGTTCAATGTAATCGATTACAACAGATTGGGTTTCGGATGTAATCGATTACAGTCCCAATGTAATCGATTACATGGTGGTTGATTTCGGATGTAATCGATTACATCAAATGTGTAATCGATTACATGGGTGCTCTGCTTCACAAATACCTTGTTTTTTTCCTCGATGTAATCGATTACATCATATATGTAATCGATTACATGCGCTCTGAAAGGGTTTTTCAGAGTTGTTCTTCGTTTCTGGGCTTGGTGTTTTTGCATTCTTGGAAGCCCATTCCTAGATTCATTGTTTCTAGTCTGCATTGTGAGGCATTTTAGTTGTGTTTTAGGTTTTTGATTTCACTTTCTCATTCATAAACCCTAAAATCTCAAGAGCCCCCATTCTCTCTCTCGTGAACTCTGAACCATCTCCTTCCTCATCTTCAACTTTCAATCTTTTCTTCTTCATCACCAACATTCAAACATGGACGGACAAGGAAGCAGCAAAAGGATGAAAGCTAGAGCTAGCCGAGACATCCAAGAGGAAAGACGTACCAAGAAGAGACAAGAAACCTCTTCCAAAAGGAAGGCTTTTGAAGAATCTGTGCATCACAACCCATGGTTCACCACGAAGGAACAAGAAACTCGTTTCTTCACTGATTTCGCAAACAGGGAACTCGTACCCCCAAAGATTGTGGACTTAAGATGACTGGACCATGAAGGATTTACCTTTCACTCCATGCTCCGAGATCAGAACTTGGAGAAATTTGTTGGGCTGAGGGGTTTCATTTACCCCGATTTGGTAAGGGTGTTCTACTCTAATCGAAATATCACCCTAACTCGGGAAGAGTTATGTCGAGAAGTTAAAGGAGTATCCATTGTTCGACTTCGACATATTCTTCAATCTTGGTGGAATAACGAATGAGGGTATAGTCCCTACTATGGAAAATCTGGCAGAGGAAGGCATTGAACTACAGAAGGATGCTTTTTATATGAGCATGTTGAAAAATCCAGAGGTTTGGGAGGCTGAAATGACAGCAAGGAGAGAACGAGGTATGAGGAAGACTTTTGGTATTGGTGGTCTCAACATTGACGACCGTCTTCTTCATTATACAATATGCTGGGTTTTGGCTGCTAGGGGTACCAATCATGTACAGCTCATGGAAGAAGATATGATTTTGATGGCATTTGCCCCTGAAAAATGGAATTGATTGATTGGGGTCATGTTGTCATGGACAACATGACCAAGGTAAAAAATTTCATGAATTCAAATGTCCATATGGTTTGTTTATCTCACGTGTTCGAGAGCAGTGTCAAGTGGATGTCTCGATGAGCACGAGAGAGAATTGGTCGGGGATATCCATGTTCTTGGTGATATGATCTTGAAAAAGATGAGGTTGACCAAGACAGCAGAAGGCTGGATATCTAGAGAAGAAATTCAACAACAACAACAAGACCAACCACAACAACAACAACAACAACAAGAACAACCACAACCAGAAGAACATCCTCCTTCTGATGATGATGGGGATTCAAGAAGTGGGGAGTACATCCCTAAGTCTAGATTTGAGTCCATTGTCATTGATAGGCTGGATGAGATGGATAAGCGCCAAGATGATCTGGGAAAGCAGATTAAAGAATTGGAAAGGAATCAAAATCTGCATTTCCATGACATGAAGTCCTTGATGGAATCCATCATGGAGCGCCTCAACCAAGATGATGATGATGGTGATGATCAGTGACCCCCCTCTCTGTATCTCTCTTTTTGGTTTGATATACCAAATAGGGGGAGAATAGTTAGGTTATCCTAGATAGGGGGAGTTGAGAGTTGAGATTAGCTTTGATAGGCTTCTAGTATTGATTAGTGATTTGAAGTTATGTTTTTACTGTTTTATTGAAAATCTGAACTATGTTATTGCTTTTGGATATTGAATAAAATTTGCTTTGAGATTCTGTTATGATTCATTGGTCTTGATCTATAAAATTGTGATTGAATCATGTCATACATATTTGAATGAATGATTGATTAGTAGTGCATATGCATATTGTATTTTCTGGAAAATTCTAACATATGCAGGGATGTCAAAGAACAACACATATCCTAAAACTCTAGGAAAACCTCAACTATGATTTGGTACATCAAAACCAAAAAGGGGGAGATTGTTGGACCTAAAGCTTGTAGATACTGTTGGTCCCTATGTATGAATCTAGAGGGGGGGTGAATAGATTCTTGTTAAACTTTAACCCAAATTTGCGTGTTTCTAATTCCTTTTGATTCAACAGAAAGCTAATCTTAATTACCTATCAATTACCTTTCAATTACAGATTCAAATACAAGTTCAATTACTGATCCTATTTCTAAACCAATTAATGAGTTGATTATCAATACAGTTTCCCAAAACAGAGCAGAATATAATCAATATCAATATAGTGAAAACTGTAAAGAGAGTAAGGAAGAGAATGAGTGCACAGCGATATATACTGGTTCGGCCAACTGCCTACGTCCAGTCCCAACCCAACAACTGTTGCGATTGGCTTTCCACTATTAAATGATTTCTTTTGTATCCTTTTACATTCACTCTGCAACAAGCAATACAAACGAAATCAAAACACCCAAAAAACTGTTCTTCAACCTCAAAACGAACTTCCAAGATCTTGGCACCTCCAAGACCAAACTTTGAGAATCACTTCTCAAATACAATGCTCTATCTAGAGAGACCTCTCTCCTAGAGCAACAACCCAAAATTGAAATACAAAAGATCAGTAAAGAATACACCTTAAGTGCAGAATCTGATCACAAACAAGCTCTATGAAAATCACCCAACAAGGATATGGATCAAGTTTCCTCTTGTCTTTGAAAACCTTGATAATCTCTAAGTTTAAAGCATATGAAAGTGTAGGAATGGTTTCAAGAAGTTAGGTTTTCAGCAATCTCATATGCTTCATCAAGGATGTACTTATAGAACCAATTTGGAGGGAGAAAACGTGCAAATCGAGCTATAACGGTCCATGTAATTGATCCCAAATGCATGTAATCGATTACACTAGCCGTTAGAACCCTCCAATTTGATTTTTCAGGCATGTAATCGATTACCACGAGCATGTAATCGATTACATTGAAGAGGGAAACCGAGAAAAGGTGAATTTCAAACCATGTAATCGATTACACTTGGGGATGTAATCGATTACACCGTAGAAACTCTAAGCATGTAATCGATTACAACCCCCATGTAATCGATTACACAGAAAAGCATGATCAATGTAATCGATTACACCAGGGCATGTCGATTACATCGATGAAAATGAATTTCCAAGGTTTTTCAAACTGTTTTTCTCAAATGGAAATCAATCATTCTTCACATGATCAATCATACACAAGTTATGCACATCTCTGGGGTTTTAAACAAAGAATTCAACACACAATACATAGTTATATCCTAGTTACATTTATCTATGGAAAACCGAAAATACATTCATCAAAACCAAAATACATAAGAGAGACACAAACTGCATTCTTCAAGCTTCAAGTCCAACAATCTCCCCCTTTTTGGTTTTGATGTACCAAATCACATAAGAGGTTTTCCTAGAGTTTTTAGGATATGTGTTGTTCTTTGTTATACTCCGCATATGTTAGAATTTCAGAAAATACCATATGCATATGCACTACTATTTAACCATTCATTCAAGTATGTATGATATGATTCAAATACAAATATAGATCAAGACCAATGAATCATAAAACAAACCAAATTTTATTCAATATTCAAAAACAGTAACATAGTTCAATAAAACAGTAAAAACATTAGAAACCTATCAAAGCTAATTTCAACTCTCAACTCCCCCTATCTAGTTACTCTCCCTATCTAGGATAACCTAAATATTCTCCCCTATTTGGTATATCAAACCAAAAGAGAGATCACTGATCATCGCCATCGTCATCATCATCTTGGTTGAGGCGCTCCATGATAGTCTCCATCAAAGACCTCATGTCAAGGAAGTGCAGATTCTGATTCCTTTCCAAGTCTTTGATTTGCTTTCCTAGATCCTCTTGTCGTTTATCCATCTCCTCTAGCCTATCTAGCACAATGGACTCAAAGCGAGACTTAGGGGTGTACTCCCAACGCATTGAATCTCCATCATCATCGGAAGGAGGATGTTGTGGTTGTTCTTCTTTGTTGTTGTTGTATTTCCTCTCTAGATACCCAAACCCTCGAGATGTCTTGGTCAATCTCATCTTTTTCAAGCATCATATCACCAAGCACATGGATATCCCTTGCCAATTCTCTGTGCTCATTGGAGACATCCACTTGACATCTCTCAAGAACACGTGATATGAACAGACCATAAGGGCACTTGAAGTCATGGAATTTCCTTACTTTGGTCATGTTGTCCATGATAACTTGACCCCAATCAACCTGAATTCCATTCTTCAGGGCAGACATCAAAAGCATATCTTCTTCCATGAGTTGAGCATGATTCGTACCTCTAGCGACCAATACCAAAGACAAATAGTATAATGAAGAAGACGGTCGTCAGTGTTGAGACCACCTATGCCAAAGGTCTTCCTCATACCTCTTTCCTTCCTTGCAGTCATATCAGCTTCCCAAGACTCAGGATTCCTCAACATGCTCATGTAAAAAGCATCCTTTTGAAGTTCAAAGCCTTCCTCAGCCAAATTTTCCAAAGTAGGGACTATCCCCTCATTCGTTATTCCACCCAGTTCGAAAAATAAATCGTGAGTCAGAACAATGCTCACTCCTTTAACTTCAGATAAAATCTTTCCAGGTTGATATTTCAGATTAGAATAAAATACCCTTACCAAATCAGGGTAAATGTGACCCCTTAGCCCAACGAATTTCTCCAAGTTCTGATCTCGGAGCATGGATTGAAAGGTAAATCCTTCATTATCTAACCATCTGAAGTTGACAATCTTTGGGGCTACGAGTTCCCGGTTTGCAAAATCAGTGAAGAAACGGGTTTCTTGTTCCTTCGAGGTGAACCAAGGGTTGTGACGTGATAATTCATTTTATATACATTTTCTTTACCTTGTTTTTGGTTCAATTAGCTTCTATACGTGTCATATATTGATAGTTTATCTTAGATATTGTGTTAGAGGTATATTTTAGTAGTAGTAGTAAATAATAGTTTAAATTCCATAAGTTCTTATGTTTGTATATGGATTCTTGTGCAGTACACCTATAGCTTTGAGGATTGAAGAAGAGATTAGCAGCAAGGATGGACCCAATTCAAGAACCTAGAGTGAACCATGGTGCAAGGAATCACCCAGCAGCTGTCATGAGACGCCCTGGCGCACTAGGTGGCGCATTCCATGCCAACTTGCTGGAATTTTACGCCCTGGCGCACTAGGTGGCGCATTCCATGCCAACTTGCTGGAATTTTACACCCTGGCGCACTAGGTGGCGCATTCCATGCCAAGCTGCTGGAATTTTACGCCCTGGCGCACAGGGTGGCGCAAATCCTGACAGCAATGGAGTAGTTTCACTAAAATGGGCATAACTTCCTCCACAGATATCGTTTTGAGCTCTGGTTTGTTGCAAATGGAAGAGGATTGATAGGGCTACAACCCTCATGAAGACACTAAGAGTCAATTCGGACTGCATCTGGGCTGAAATTAGCCTTGAAGTGGACACATGTACTACCGAGTAATCACACTTTGGGGGCGTTTCACAGACGAAATGAGAATTTGCTACAGACGAAACAGAACTAACAGAACTAAAGTTGCGTCTAAGAGCCCTGAGGAGTAAAGAAGAGATAGCAGCAGGAAGTGGTTAAGCGCTAAAAATGAAAGCTTGGAGTGAGAGCCTTCCGTCGAGCGATCATGAGAGCCTTCCGTCTGAGCAGTCATGAGAGCCTTCCGTCTGAGCATTCATGAGAGCCTTCCGTCTGAGCATTCATGAGAGCCTTCCGTCTGAGCATTCATGGAACCCTTTCGTCTGAGCCATTCGTCGAGCTGGTTTTAAATGCGAAGAAACAACAGACGATTCCAAATGACGAAACATGCATAGAATGAGCACGAGATGAAGCATCATGGGAAGAAGAGTCAAAATTGCAAGCTAGGAATGCACGAGTGGGAACTCAAGTTAATGAATAAAGGCTGGAGAATGCACTGGACGGGATTGTTAATTGGGGGACACGAGTTCTTCACTTATAAAAAGGAGTCCTGGGCGCGAAATAACAACTTTTCATACTTTTCATAATTCGGTTTTTTCAGTTTTCGGTGGAAGGTTGAGTTGTGCGATTGCACAATTCTCTCTTCGTTCTTCTCTTCTCTTCTCAATTCTTGAATCTCTTGTATTGAATCTTCTGCACAAACCTTAAATATTTCGCAATTGAATTCAGTTCACGGTTTCTTACTTCTTCAATTTCTGGTTCCATCTACAATTACATGCAATTTATTCGTTCTTCGTTGATTTAGGTCTTCTTGAATTGCAATTCTTTCACTTCACATTTTACTATTCATATCTCTCTTATGCTTTTGTTCTCTTAAATTGAATTTAGTTCTTGAATTGATTCCTCTACTCTTCAATTCTGCATTAGATTCTTGATTCACCTTGCAATTACACGTTATAACTCTAGTCTTGATTGTTTAGATTTTCTCTCCACGCTTTATGTTTCTACGCTTTGTTCCTTTTTTGCAATTGTATTCGCATGATTCGGTTTCATTTTGCTTGAATTCTTGCTTCGATTTACCTTTCTTTATTCTACTTTCAATTCCTAATTCTCTTTGCGATTTATGTTACATGTTCATTGTTCATTTTCTGCATTTATCATTTGTTGCTCAATTTACATTTCGCTGCTCTGTTATCAATTTCTGCTTCTACCTTTAGTTCTTTGTTTCATTTTGTAATTTCAACTCGGTTTAGTTTTTTTGCATTAATTCATGAAAATCCCCTCTCAATTGTGAATAATTTGAATTGAATAGATGTATGTCTTCGAGAGATGACCTAGGTTGATTCCTCTATATTACAAATTTAATTGGGGATAAATCTAGCTTTTGCTAACCGTTCGACAGCGGTTATCAAAATGGCGCCGTTGCTGGGGACATGCGTCGTTTGATTTGGAATTATCACTTTCTCATGTATATAATTTGTTCGTGAATATTACATTTGTATATACTAACCATAAATCCATACAATAGTAGTTGTTCCTACTGAAAAAAAAAAAAAAAAATGAAACAAATTTAGCAGTAAAGGTATCGTCTGTAGGAGATTCCGTCTGAAGGTATCGTCTGTAGGTTGGTATCGTCTGTAAAATATTTTGCTTCCACCTTGGGTTGGTTTCGTCTGTCATCAATTTCTTATCGTCATTTGTCGGTACTAATTCTTTGTAAAATTTGGTATAGGTTCTAATTCTTTCGGATATTAGTCTTGTTAGTTTGGTGTAGTATATGACAGATCTAACCTTGGTAATCCCGAAATACGATCCGAAATTGAAAGAACACCGCATAAGTCGAGAAATCAAAAGAAGAATAGCAACCAACCTTCTCATTGTGATTCTAACCTTGATTCTAATTCTGAAAATATGGCAAATCCAATTGAAAGAACTCTCAAGGAATTGGCTACACCTGATATTAATTATCAGCCTTTGTGCATCCAATTTCCCATACCAGAAGGTGTTGTCAATTATGAGTTAAAATCTGGACTGATTCATTTGTTGCCTAAGTTCCTAGGACTTGCGGGCGAAGATCCACATAAACATCTTAAGGAATTCCATGTGGTTTGTTCCACTATGAGGCCTCATGATGTTCTAAGAAGAATTTGTCAAAATGAAGGCATTTCCATTTTCCTTAGATGGTGCTGCAAAGGATTGGTTGTACTTTCAACCAACACCTATTACCACATGGAACGACATGACAAGAAGGTTTCTAGAGAAATACTTTCCTGCCTCTAGAACTGCAGCTATTCGGAAGGAGATAAGTGGGATAAGGCAACTGCAGGGAGAAACCTTATATGAGTATTGGGAGAGATTCAACAAGTTATGCTCTACATGTCCAAACCATCAAATAACTGAACAACTCCTCATCCAATACTTCTATGAAGGACTCATGCCTATGGAGAGAAATATGATAGATGCAGCAAGTGGTGGAGTTTTGATGGACAAGACATCAGCTGCTGCAAGATATTTGATTGCAAATATGGCGAGAGAACTCCAGCAGTTCGGTTCGAAATTCCACATCTTCCAAGCATGTGAATGAAGCTTCCATAGGCGCAGCGATACGTATAGGTTGGAAAATAAGCTACGAATTGACTTCACTAGTGAGGCAATTAGCTTTGGAGCAACAACAGCAAAGGCAACCAAATGTGAATGCAGTGAGCCAGGTTAAGCAATTGTGTGGCATTTGTGGTGGAGCTGAACATTTTACTGATGCTTGCCCTCAGCTACAAGAAACTGAACAGCAACAACACCTGGTCCAACAAGCTGTGGATGTGGCTGGCATGTACTCTGGACAGCAATATAGACCTCCGACACAGCAGTGCAATCCATATTCTAACACGTATAATCCTGGTTGGAGAGATCATCCGAATTTCAGGTATGGTCCAGGACCTAGCCAACAACAACCACAACAGCAACAGCAAAGGTTCCAACAGCAACAACCATTCCAACCACCTAACAAGTATCAACCTCCTCCCATGAGACAGCAACAAATGTCCCAGCCTGCTCAACCACCACCTGTGAACAGTGCTGGACCATCTTTGGAGGAATTGATGAAACAGATGGCAACTACCAACCTGCAAATTCAGCAATTGACAACTTCCAATATGCAGTTTCAACAAAACGTAAATGCTTCAATTGCGGATTTGAAAACTCAAATGGGACAGTTGGCCACCACTGTGAATCATTTGCAGCAGCAAGGTTCTGGCAACATTCCTTCTCAAACTGTAGCTAATCCAATGGGGAATGTAAGTGCCATCACTTTGAGAAGTGGTAAGGAATTGCAGCCTAATGTTCGGGATCCTGAAAAATCACAACAGAATGAGGTAAAACAGCTTCCTCTTCCTTTTCCTTCTGTAAATATACATTCAAAAAAATCTGACTTAGAAAAAGAATTATTGGAAACATTTAGGAAAGTAGAAGTTAACATCCCTTTGTTAGATGCTATTAAGCAAATTCCCAAGTATGCCAAATTTTTAAAAGAACTGTGCACACACAAAAGAAGATTTAAGGGTAATGAAAAGGTAAACTTGGGAAGGAATGTTTCTGCTCTTATTCAAAGCACACATATTTCTCCACTCCCTCAGTCTAACCTTCCACAAAAGTGCCAAGATCCTGGAACTTTTACAGTGCCTTGCACAATTGGAGATCGCACTTTTGTGGATGCCATGATAGACTTGGGAGCTTCCATTAATGTCATGCCTACTTCAGTCTACAGGTCATTGCAGATTGGTGAGCTAAAACCAGCGGAGTTGTTATCCGCTTGCAAATAAGAGTGTTGTTCATCCACGTGGAGTCTAGAGGATGTATTAGTCGAGTTAATGAATTAATTTTCCTGCAGATTTTTACATTCTTGATATGCAGGATAGATCACCTTCACCTACATTGATCCTAGGGCGACCATTTTTGATGACGCAAGGACCAAGATTGATGTTCATTCGAGCACACCTTGACCATGGAATTTGGAGATGATATTGTGAAGTTCAATATATTGGAGAGCATGAAACTACCTCTTGAGGAGCACTGTTTTTTCAATAGATTTGGTAGATGATTGTATAGATAGTTGCATAGATTTTGATTTGAAATTGGTTTTGATTTCAGCGATATTTCGAACTCAATTCGACTTGGCTTGCTCTCTTGCTTGTCATGATGGAGATACTGTTTGTACTATATGTGCGAGAGATTAATACTGCCATTGCGGATGCGGGTTCTAACTTGCATGTTGCGGACCTTGGTCTTCGGGTTCTCGCATCTACGGATCTTTGCAAAGAACCAAGCCAAGCATTACCTTCCATAGAACGACCACCAAGCTTGGAATTGAAGCCACTGCCTCATCACTTGAAGTATGCTTACTTGGATGATGCTCGAAGCTTCTGTTATCATTGCCACACTTTGCAAGATGAGCAAGAGGAAAAGCTGAACATTACGAAAGTGCACAAGAAGGCCATTGGATGGACATTGGTGATCTTCCTGGAATTAATCCAGCCATTTGCATGCACCGAATACTACTAGAGGATGAGTCTAAACCTGTAAGACAACCACAAAGAAGACTCAATCCTACCATTCTGGAAGTAGTAAAGAAAGAAGTCATGAAATTACTTACTTGGCATGGCATCATATACCCCATTTAGACGACAAATGGGTTTCACCTGTTCAAGTGGTCCCTAAGAAATCTGGCATAACTATGGTGCAGAACAAGGACAACGAATTGGTCCCAACCAGAGTTACCAATAGTTGGAGAGTCTGTATTGATTATAGAAGACTCAACCAAGCCACCCGAAAGGACCATTTTCCTCTTCCATTTATTGATCAAGTCTTAGAGAGGTTGGCAGGTAAATCACACTATTGCTTTCTAGATGGATTTTCTGGATACATGCAAATTCACATTGCTCCAGAAGACCAGCACAAGACCACCTTCACATGTCCATTTGGGACTTACGCTTACACTAGGATGCCCTTTGGGTTGTGCAATGCACACAGTACGTTCCAAAGATGCATGGTGAGTATTTTTTCTGACCTCTTAGAAAGTTGCATGGAGGTATTCATGGATGATTTCACTGTCTATGGTTCATCTTTTGACACATGTTTGGAAAGCCTATCTAAAGTTTTGAATAGATGTATTGAGACTAACTTAGTGCTGAATTTTGAAAAATGCCATTTTATGGTTAGTGAAGGTATAGTCTTAGGACATCTAGTTTCTAATAGAGGCATTGAGGTTGATAAGGCAAAGATAGATGTTATTACTGCCCTGCCTTACCCCGCTTCTGTGCGGGAAGTGCGTTCTTTTCTTGGACATGCGGGTTTTTACGGGAGATTCATTCAAAATTTCAGCAAGATTGCCTGCCATTGTCAAACTGCTTCAAAAGGATGCAGACTTCTCTTTTGACCAAACATGCAAGGAGGCTTTTGATGAATTGAAAAAGAAGGCTCACCACGGCACCTATTGTGCGAGGCTCAGTTGGGAGCTCCCTTTTGAGTTAATGTGTGATGCTTCCAACCTTGCGGTGGGAGCGGTTTTAGCTCAAAGAGTGGATAGATTGTCCCATGTCATTGCATATGCTTCTCGCACATTGGATCTTTGCCCAAGCAAACTACACCACCACCGAAAAAGAGCTTTTAGCAATTGTCTTTGCTTTAGATAAATTTCGTGCTTATTTGCTTGGCTCTAAGATCATTGTTTTTCTCGACCATGCAAAGACTTGAAATTTTGTTGAAAAAGGTGATGCCAAACCCAGATTGATTAGATGGATGCTTCTTCTCCAGGAATTTGATATAGAAATCGAGACAAGAGTGGTGCGAGAAAACCTAGTTCTTTGATCACTTGAGTAGGATTGAGGGTAACCTTGATCTTTTACCTATTAGAGATAATTTCCACGATGAACATCTTATGCTTTTATACTCTTGTGATGTAGTACCTTGGTTTGCTAACATTGTAAATTACTTGGTTACATCTGCTATACCTCTAATGCATCTAAATCGCAAATTGAGAAAGCGAAAAGTGATGCAAAATACTATGTATGGGATGACCCTTATTTGTGGAGGTTTTGCGGTGATAGAATAATTCATGAGATGTATTCCAAGCCATGAGATTCAATCAGTCCTCCAGTTCTGTCATGCATCACCAGTAGGAGGGCACTATGGACCTCAAAGAACAGCCCGCAAAGTATTGGACAGTGGATTCTATTGGCCTACTATCTTCAAAGATGCATACAAGCTTTTTCAGCACTTGTGAGCAATGCGAGAGAGCTGGAATGGCCATCACTCAAAGGCATGAGATGCCCCAACAATGACCTATCATTTCTTTGTGAGGTATTTGATGTTTGGGGTATAGACTTCATGGGGCCTTTCCTGTATCCTCTGGCTATTCTTATATCTTATTAGCTGTTGATTATGTGTCAAAGTGGGTTGAAGCCAAGGCCACCAGGACTAATGATTCCAAAGTTGTTGTGGATTTTGTTAGATCCAATATTTTTTGCAGGTTTGGTGTGCCTAAAGCCATCATCGGTGATAGAGGGAGCCATTTCGCAACTTGACATGAGGTCTCTACTCCAAAAGTATGGGGTAGTGCATAGAGTGTCTCTGACTTATCATCCTCGGACTAATGGTCAAGTGAAGTGTTCAATAGAGACATTAAACTCATATTGAGAAGATGGTTCATCCAAATAGAAAGGATTTGGAGTAAAGCGGCTTGGGGATGCACTCTGGGCTCATAGAACTGCCTATAGGACACCTCGGCATGTCTCCATACAGGATGGTCTTTGGAAAAGGCTGTCATCGCCCGTAGAGATTGAGCATCGCTCATCAAAAATTTGTAAAGAAGTGCAATCTGGAATTTGACCAAGCTGGTGTCGGAGAAAGCTCAACTGCAAGAACTTGAGGGAGCTGCGCTTAGAGGCCTATGAGAACTCAAAAATCTACAAGGAGAAGGTCAAGAAGTACCATGACAAAATGATTTTAAGGAAAGAGTTCAAAGTAGGACAAAAAGTCTTGCTATTCAATTCTAGATTGAAACTCATTCTTTGGTAAACTTCGCTCTCGATGGGATGGTCCTTTTGTTATTACTAATGTTTTTTCCCATGGTGCGGTAGAAATAAAAGATGAAGTTACCGGTAAGATTTGGAAGGTAAATGGACACCAACTCAAGGAATTCCATGAGAGTCCGAAGCCAGAAGAAGCTGAGGCAGAGTTGTCCTTGGCTGAACCTAGCTGGCCGGATGTGCAAATATTTGGCCCTTGAGGGAGTTCTCTGTCCCCCTTCTATCTTGAATTGTATTTGACCTCATTGATGCAATCTGTGATACATTAAGGGCAATGCATAGTTTAAGTGTGGGGGGAATCTTTGTGAATACTTGTTGTGAATATTTTTCTGTTAATTCTCTCGTGAATACATTCTTTGTTTTGTTTTGTTGTTATCTTTAGAACTTTTCATTGTGAAAATCTGTTAATTGTGATACACTTGTTAGTGGGTTAGAGTCGCGACACGAATTCAAGGTGCAAGGGGGCGCGTTTTCTATTTCTCACGGTGAATTGCGCCTCACCACCCAAATAAATTGCGTCACAACGCAATTCTTTGGGAAGCATGGAATCTTGGAGTGGTACCACCTACACGAGGCCATTCGAGTGGCCAAGGAGTCTTCTAATTCTCTCTCGATTTTAATCGCAATTTGCCTCCTTTGATGCATTCTTCATTGGGGACAATGTAGATTTTAAGTGTGGGGGGGTTTAATGACTATCTTGTGAACCAGCTCTGTTTCTGCTCTGTTTTTGTTTTGGCCTATTTCACAGCTATGTTTCAGGCATTATTCTGTTTTGTCTATATGTTCTGTTATGTCTATAATTGAAAAAAAAAAAAATAATAAATAAAAAAAAATAAAAAAAAAAAAAAAAAAAAATATGATACAAAGGTGCATGTGAACCACACTTTTGCTTTGAAGCTATAGGTGTATAAGTTTTGAAAGTACAAATATTCTTAGTAGATGGATGTTCAATTCTCTTATGACCTATTATGTACCCTTGATTTGAAATTGACTGAAACTAAAGCTTGGATGATTTGTGATAGAAAACAACCTTGTGAGAATTTGAGCTTCATATGGTGGAACCATTTCTTCCACCTAGTTTCTTTCTTGTGTGATTAACACTCATCTTGTTAGTTGCTCTGGATTTTTTCCTTGACTCTTGTTGATATTTCTTGATCACATGCATTATTGATATGATTTAGGCAGATTTCTTCTTAAGCTACTAGCCAAATGAGCCTACCTTACATATTTTTCCCTTGATTCTTCCCCTTTGAGCCTGTATACCCCTTTATTCAATTTTAAGCTCATTACAAGCTGAAAAATGGAAAACAATGATGTCCCCTAACCTTAGGGATTAAAGGAGCTTTGGAACTGTCTTGGGAATAATTTCTAAATAAGTGTGGGGGTATAACCTTTAAACAAGCTTGGTATGTGAGTTGATGAATTGGTAGCTATGAAAAGAGTAACAAACATGCGAAAAATTATGTGCATATGTATATAGAAGGAAATGCACAGAGGAAAATACTATAAGCCACAAAGAATGAAATCTAGAAAAGAAAAAGAAAAAGTAAAAGAAAGCGAAAAAGAAAGAAAAAGGAACCAAAGAAAAAACAGATAAGCAAAAAAAAGAAATAAAAATCCATGATGAAAATAAGTGGGAAACCAAAAGAGGTACATGCTAGGAGGGTAATTCTCATGCTTACTGGATTTATTCCCCATTGCTCCTCTTTTCTCTTGGTTATTAGCCTAAATAACTTTTCTCTAATCCAACCTTAACCTTGGCCCCATTACAAGCCTAATAAAGACCTTTTGATCTTTAATTGCATGTGGTTCAGGTTATTGAAGTTAGAGGCTTGTAAAAATCTGGTAGAGCTAGCTTGTATGATGTGTTTGAGTGAAATTATAAGCCTAAACACTTGAGAGCTTAGAGTAAACACTGACTTGTGAGGTTCTATCACTTTGAATTCATGCTTTAACTCATTTGTCAATTTGGTTGTTTTGGATATGCAATAGACTCATGGATTGTTGTTGATCTTGATATTCTGAAGTTTGTTCCTCTCTCTTTTTATGCGTCTGTGGTTCAACTGAAAGTGGTTCAGTTCACATAGCATCAACTTTTCTTTTAGTAAGTTTTGCCCCGGAGTGCAAAAGAATAAGTGTGGGGGTATTTGATAATTCATTTTATATACATTTTCTTTACCTTGTTTTTGGTTCAATTAGCTTCTATACGTGTCATATATTGATAGTTTATCTTAGATATTGTGTTAGAGGTATATTTTAGTAGTAGTAGTAAATAATAGTTTAAATTCCATAAGTTCTTATGTTTGTATATGGATTCTTGTGCGGTACACCTATAGCTTTGAGGATTGAAGAAGAGATTAGCGCAGCAAGGATGGACCCAATTCAAGAACCTAGAGTGAACCATGGTGCAAGGAATCACCATTTGTCATGAGGCATACTGGCGCACTAGGTGGCGCATTCCATGCCAACTTGCTGGAATTTTACGCCCTGGCGCACTAGGTGGCGCATTCCATGCCAACTTGCTGGAATTTTACGCCCTGGCGCACTAGGTGGCGCATTCCATGCCAAGCTGCTGGAATTTTACGCCCTGGCGCACAGGGTGGCGCAAATCCTGACAGCAATGGAGTAGTTTCACTAAAATGGGCATAACTTCCTCCACAGATATCGTTTTGAGCTCTGGTTTGTTGCAAATGGAAGAGGATTGATAGGGCTACAACCCTCATGAAGACACGAAGAGTCAATTCGGACTGCATCTGGGCTGAAATTAGCCTTGAAGTGGACACATGCTACCAGTAATCACACTTCCAGGGGGGGGCGTTTCACGAGACGAAATGAGAATTTGCTACGAGACGAAACAGAACTAACGAGAACTAAAGTTGCGTCTAAGAGCCATGAGGAGTAAAGAAGAGATAGCAGCAGGAAGTGGTTAAGCGCTAAAAATGAAAGCTTGGAGTGAGAGCCTTCCGTCGAGCGTCATGAGAGCCTTCCGCATTCATGAGAGCCTTCCGTTGAGCATTCATGAGAGCCTTCCGTCTGAGCATTCATGAGAGCCTTCCGTCTGAGCATTCATGGAACCCTTTCGTCTGAGCCATTCGTCTGAGCTGGTTTTGTCGAAGAAACAACGGACGATTCCAACAGACGAAACATGCATAGAATGAGCACAGATGAAGCATCATGGGAAGAAGAGTCAAAATTGCAAGCTAGGAATGCCTGAGTGGGAACTCAAGTTAATGAATAAAGGCTGGCAGAATGCACCTGGACGGGATTCTGTTAATTGGGGGACACAGTTCTTCACTTATAAAAAGGAGTCCGGGCGCGAAATAACAACTTTTCATACTTTTCATAATTCGGTTTTTCCAGTTTGGTGGAAGGTTGAGTTGTGCGATTGCACAATTCTCTCTTCGTTCTTCTCTTCTCTTCTCAATTCTTGAATCTCTTGTATTGAATCTTACGCACAAACCTTAAATATTTCGCAATTGAATTCAGTTCACAGTTTCTTACTTCTTCAATTTCGGTTCCATCTACAATTACATGCAATTATTCTGTTCTTCGTTGATTTAGGTCTTCTTCGAATTGCAATTCACTGTTCACTTCACATTTTACTATTCATATCTCTCTTATGCTTTTGTTCTCTTAAATTGAATTTAGTTCTTGAATTCTGATTCCTCTACTCTTCAATTCTGCATTAGATTCTTGATTCACCTTGCAATTACACGTTATAACTCTAGTCTTGATTGTTTAGATTTTCTCTCCACGCTTTATGTTTCTACGCTTTGTTCCTTTACTTGCATTTGTATTCGCATGATTCACAGTTTCATTTTGCTTGAATTCTTGCTTCGATTTACCTTTCTTTATTCTACTTTCAATTCCTAATTCTCTTTGCGATTTATGTTACATGTTCATTGTTCATTTTCTGCATTTATCATTTGTTGCTCAATTTACATTTCGCTGCTCTGTTATCAATTTCTGCTTCTACCTTTAGTTCTTTGTTTCATTTTGTAATTTCAACTCAGTTTAGTTTTACTGCATTAATTCATGAAAATCCCCCTCTCAATTGTGAATAATTCTGAATTGAATAGATGTATGTCTTCTGAGAGATGACCTAGGTTGATTCCTCTATATTACAAATTTAATTGGGGATAAATCTAGCTTTTGCTAACCGTTCGACAGCGGTTATCATGACGCACGGATTCTTCAGGAGCCTTCCTTTTGGAAGAGGTTTCCTGCCTCTTCTTGGTACGTCTTTCTTCTTGAATATCACGGTTAGCCCTAGCTTTCATTCTTTTGCTGCTTCCTTGTCCGTCCATGGTTTGAAGGTTGAAGATGAGTGTGGGATAGAGAGAATAGGGTTTGGAGGCCGTGAGAGATTAGGGTTTAGAGTAGAATGAGAATGTGAATGAAACCCTAACAAGCTCTAATAAAGATCACAAAGGGTTGGTTCAGAGAATGGGCTTCCAAAACACAGAACATAAAGCCCAGGAACGAAGAACAAAGCTCACGAAAAACACTTCCGAGCTCATGTAATCGATTACACCGTGATGTAATCGATTACATCAATTTCAAAAAGCCATGTAATCGATTACATAGCTATTGTAATCGATTACATCCGAAACCCAATCTGTTGTAATCGATTACATTGGACCGTAATCGATTACATGAAAGCCTAACATTCTTGTAATCGATTACATTCATGTTGTAATCGATTACATCTATAGAAAACCACAAATCAAGTTGAAAATAGGCTATGTACGATCGCAATGTTCATGGATTTTACATATAGAATGATTGAAAAACATTTGATTCTTCATGTTAATGGTCAAGATCATGTAATGTAATGAATTCATACCAAATTTAAGCACAAATGAATGATTAAACTAACATACAATACTTATGTGAGATGTTCTTCACTTAGTATACCAAGATTGGTTCTAAGTTTGAAGAACCTCTCCTTGGGCGAAGGTTTGGTGAAGATATCCGCGAGTTGATTTTTTACGTGTCAATGAATTCCACCTCAACATCTCCCTTCTCAACATGATCTCTAATGAAGTGATGACGCACCTCGATGTGCTTTGTCCTTGAGTGTAAACTGGATTCTTCGTGATACTAATGGCACTTGTGTTGTCACACTTGATTGGAATATGATCAAGCTTAAGTCCAAAATCCTCCAGTTGTTGCTTCAACCAAATGGTACGACAGCACAACTACTGTGACTATATACTCTGCCTTGCTGAGTTGAAAGAGCTACACGAGGCTTGTTTCTTGCTATACCATGAGACCAAGCTTCCTCCAAACAAATGACATACTCCACTAGTACTTTTCCTATCAGTTTTACATCCAGCAAAGTCAGCATCACTAAAACCAACCAATGTGGGATACGTACCTTTTGGATACCAAAAACCACAGTTAGTAGTTCCTTTGAGATACTTCAATATTTTCTTCACAGCTGCCATGTGTGACTCCTTTGGTGCAGATTGGAATCTTGCACAAACACACACACTGAACATAATGTCTGGCCTACTTGCTGTGAGGTACAAGAGTGATCCAATGATCCCTCTATATCTTGATTGGTCTACACTTTGTCCATTGCATCATTATCCAAGTAGAGATTAGTTGACATAGGAATGTTTGAGATCTTACAACTCTCCATGTCGAATTTCTTCAGCAATTCCTTGGTGTACTTTGCTTGATGTATGAAGATTCCATCTTTCAGTTGTTTGACTTGCAGTCCTAGGAAGAATTTGAGTTCCCCCATCATAGACATGTCAAACTCCCCCTGCATGCTATCCACAAACTCTTCACACAGAGATTTATTACTTGATCCAAATATAATATCATCAACATAAACTTGAACCAACAAAATACAGTTTGACTTCCTCCTTATGAAAAGAGTTTTGTCAACATTACCTCTGCAGAACCCTTTTGACAGAAGAAATTTACTTAACCTTTCATACCATTGTCTAGGGGCTTGTTTAAGACCATATAGGGCCTTCTTGAGTTTGTACACATGTTCAGGAAATCTGAAATCAGTGAATCCAGGAGGTTGTGAAACAAAAACTTCTTCATTGATATAGCCATTCAAGAAAGCACTTTTAACATCCATTTGAAACAACTTGAAATCATGTATGCAGGCAAAAGCAAGTAAAACTCTAACAGCTTCTAGTCTAGCAACAGGGGCATAAGTTTCACCAAAATCTATTCCTTCTTGTTGATTATATCCCTTAGCTACTAGTCTAGCCTTATTTCTAACCACAACTCCATTCTCATCTAACTTATTCTTAAACACCCATTTTGTTCCAATTACATTCATATCTCTTTTAAAAGGTACTAACTCCCATACGTTATTCCTTTTAAACTGATTTAATTCTTCTTGCATAGCATTCATCCAATATTCATCATTTATAGCATCATCAACACAAGAAGGTTCAAATTGAGACACAAATGCATAATCATCACAAAACATGTTATGAGTAGATCTAGTAGATACTCCCTTATGGATGTCACCAATGATGTTATCAAGAGATAAATCTCTTGGTTTCCTCCATTCTTTTGGAAGCTCATGAGAAGTAGTTGGTGGTTCTTGCTGTTCTTCTTTGCTTATGCTTTCTTCACCTACATGCTCATCATCATCAACAAATACACTTCCCTTTTGGGGATTGTTAGTTTCATCAAACTTAACATGCACAGATTCCTCAATGCACATTCTCCTTTTATTAAAGACTCTATATGCTTTACTTGATGATGAATACCCAATAAACACACCCTCATCAGCCTTGGCATCAAACTTACCAATAGGCTCTTTGCTATTATTCAAGACAAAACACTTACACCCAAATACCCGAAAATGAGATATATTGGGTTTCTTGCCTTTATAGAGTTCATAGGGGTTTTCTTTAAAATAGGTCGAATCACAATTCTATTTAGAACATAGCATGCGATGGAAACTGCATCAGCATTAAAAATATTTAGGCAAATCACTTTCATTCAACATAGTTCTTGCTAGTTCTACTAAAGATCTGTTTTTCCTCTCAACAACCCCATTTTGTTGTGGAGTTCTTGGAGCGGAAAAGTTGTGATCGATTCCATATTTTTCACAAAACTTTTCAAAATGTTCATTTTCAAATTTCCCTCCATGATCACTTCTAATGGACTTAATTTTCAAATCTTTTTCGTTTTGAATCTTTTTAGCAAGTATTTTGAAGACTTTGAAAGTGGTGTCTTTACTTGGTATAAAAGTAACCCAAGCAAAACGAGAGTAGTCATCTACAACAACTAATCCATATAGATTTCCACCTAAACTAGCGAGTTCTAGATGGACCAAAGAGATCCATGTGCAGCAATTCAAGCGGTCTAGAAGTTGAAACAACATTTTTAGATTTGAAAGAGTTTCTAGATTGCTTGCCTTTTTCGACATGCATCACATATGCCTTCTCTTTTGAACTTTAATTCAGGTAGTCCTTCTACTAAGCTCTTAGATGACAGTTTATTAAGTTGATGAACATCAATATGTGCTATACGTCTATGCCAAAGCCAAGATAGATCATCATTAGACGTAAGACATGCATGATATGATGATGAATGATCAAGTTCAAGTGTATAGATGTTACCTCTTCTCTTACCTACCATCAATACCTCATTCGATTCGTTGTTATTGATCTTGCAGTAGTCTTTGTCGAATGAAACTTGATAGCCTTTGTCGCATAATTGGCTAATACTCAGAAGATTAAACTTCAAACCTTCTACAAGTAGTACATCTTCAATGACGGAGTTGGATTTGTCTCCAACATCACCAATACCCAGAATTTTGCCTTTGTTATTATCTCCATAAACTACTGAACCGGATTCTTTGGATTTGAAGGAGATAAAATTACTCTTGTCACCGTCATATGTCTTGGCGAGCCACTATCCAAATACCATGTTGAGTGTTTGGCTCTCAAGCACACCTACACAAAGAAAGATATCATTTGGTTTTTGGTACCCAAATCTTGTTGGGTCCTTTCATGTTAGAACTGTGACTATCTTTCTTTATCCATTTAAACAATCCATTATCTAAGCCTTTCTTTCTAATCATGCAGTTATAATGATTATGTCAGTTGCATACAATAACTACATGAGAAGTTTCTATACTCACTTGCTGGTTTGTTTAAATGTATGGAACTTCTTTTTATTATTCTTTAAAGGGGCAGTAAAGGATTTACACTTTGAACAGGACAATTTCAATTTATCATTTTCATCTTTTAATTCTTGATTATTGGTTTTCAAAATAGAAATTTCTTTTTCTAAATCAGCAACTCTGTTTTTCAAAACCTTACTCAGTTTTTCAAATTTTTTTGCTTCTTTAAATAACTCACAAAAAGCAGTATATAATTCATCATAATCATTATCATTTTTGGAGGAGTCAGAATCACTTACCTCATCATCCGATTCTGGTTTAGCCATAAGACATAAGTTGGCTTCCTCATTTTCGCTTTCACTAGATGATGAGCGAGTCATTTTCTTCCCAAGCAATGTAGGCCTTTTTCTTCCGATATCGGTCCTTCTTGGGTTTTTCTTCTTGCTCCACTCTTCTAGGCTCTTCTTTGCTTGATTTCTTCAAGTTTGGACACTCCGATCTATAGTGTCCAGCCTTGCCACATTCATAGCATGTGACCTTCGAAGATGATCCTTTTCTAGCATTGTTGAATCTCTTCTTGTTGTTGTTCTTCCTCATGAACCTTTTGAACTTTCTGACCATGAGATTCATTTCTTGCTCAGGTCGTTTTCACGGCTTGATGATGCATCACTATCACTATTGTGTCCTCCATTTTAAGTGCTAAACTTTTAGCCTTCTTGTCTTTTTGCTCTTCATCAGCCATACGTGACATATCCATCTCATATTCTCTCAGCTTACCAAACAACTCAGCACTTGTCATTAAGGCCAAGTTCTTTGATTCTGTAATGGCTGTGACTGTTGGTTGCCATTTTCTGCTTAGAGACTTCAGCACCTTTATATTTACCTCTTCCTCAACAAAGACCTTACCGAGTCCTTTGAGGTGATTCACAATGTGTGTGAATCGTTTCGCATGTCCATGATAGACTCACCTTGTGCCATTCGAACATTTCATACTCTTGGATGAGTGTGTTCTTTCTAGCTCTTCTCACCTCAGGAGTACCTTCATGAGTCACCATGATGAGATCCCATGCTTCCTTTCTTTGTTGTACAAGCTGAAATTCTAAAGAATTCATCAGAGTTTAATGCTGAATGTATAATATTTAAAGCTTTAGCATCATTTTCTGCTCTCCTAATTTCTTCTGGTTCCCACTTATCAAAAGGTTTTTCTAATTCATTTCCATCAACTATATATGTGGGGATTTTAAAATCGATTCAATGACTTGCCAAATGTTTCTATTTATAGACTCCATAAAGATTTTCATTCTAACTTTCCAAAATGGGTAGTTATCTCCACAAAACAGAGGAGGTCTATTAATAGAGGCACCTTCAAAACAAAGGTAATTGATTACTTGCCATTATGGATCAAATTCTAGAGCAACTTACTAGAAGTAGCTCTGATACCAATTGTTGGTCCCTATGTATGAATCTAGAGGGGGGGTGAATAGATTCTTGTTAAACTTTAACCCAAATTTGCGTGTTTCTAATTCCTTTTGATTCAACAGAAAGCTAATCTTAATTACCTATCAATTACCTTTCAATTACAGATTCAAATACAAGTTCAATTACTGATCCTATTTCTAAACCAATTAATGAGTTGATTATCAATACGGTTTCCCAAAAACAGAAGCGAGAATATAATCAATATCAATATAGTGAAAGCTGTAAAGAGAGTAAGGAAGAGAATGAGTGCACGCGATATATCTTGGTTCGACCAGCGCCTACGTCCGGTCCCAACCCAACAAGCTGTTGCGATTGGCTTTCCACTATTAAATGATTTCTTTTGTATCCTTTTACATTCACTCTGCAACAAGCAATACAAACAGAAATCAAAACACCCAAAAACTGTTCTTCAACCTGAAGAACAGAACTTCCAAGATCTTGGCACCTCCAAGACCAAACTTTGAGAATCACTTCTCAAATACAATGCTCTATCTAGAGAGACCTCTCTCCTAGAGCAACAACCCAAAATTGAAATACAAAAGATCAGTAAAGAATACACCTTAAGTGCAGAATCTGATCACAAACAAGCTCTATGAAAATCACCCAACAAGGATATGGATCAAGTTTCCCCTTGTCTTTGAAAACCTTGATAATCTCTAAGTTTAGAGCATATGAAAGTGTAGGAATGGTTTCAAGAAGTTAGGTTTTCAGCAATCTCATATGCTTCATCAAGGATGTACTTATAGAACCAATTTGGAGGGAGAAAACGTGCAAATCTGAGCTATAACGGTCCATGTAATTGATCCCAAATGCATGTAATCGATTACACTAGCCGTTAGAACCCTCCAATTTGATTTTTTCAGCATGTAATCGATTACCACGAGCATGTAATCGATTACATTGAAGAGGAAACCCGAGAAAAGGTGAATTTCAAACCATGTAATCGATTACAGGGATGTAATCGATTACACCGAAGAAGTTTCTCAAGATGTAATCGATTACATCACCCATGTAATCGATTACACCAGAAGCATGATCAATGTAATCGATTACACCAGGGCTGTAATCGATTACATCAGTGAAAAATGAATTTCCAAGGTTTTTCAAACTGTTTTTCTCAAATGGAAATCAATCATTCTTCACATGATCAATCATACACAAGTTATGCACATCTCTGGGGTTTTAAACAAAGAATTCAACACACAATACATAGTTATATCCTAGTTACATTTATCTATGGAAAACCGAAAATACATTCATCAAAACCAAAACACATAAGAGAGACACAAACTGCATTCTTCAAGCTTCAAGTCCAACAGATACAGTTATGACTCTCTTAGTGGTTTTGGTTTTGATAAATGTATTTTCGGTTTTCCATAGATGAAGTGTAATTAGGATTGATCCATGTATTGTTTGTTGAGTTTAGGCATGAATGTGTTGAGTTCTTTGTTTGAGGCCCCAGAGAATGGTTAAAACTTGAGTATGGATGATCATGTGACTAATGTTTGATTTCCCTATGTGAAAAACAGTTTTGAAAAACCTGGAAATCCATTTTTCACTGATGTAATCTATTACAGGGGTGATGTAATTGATTACATTTGTTTTCCTCTCTGGTGTAATCGATTACATGGTGTATGTAATCGATTACATTATTTTTGCTCTCTGGTGTAATCGATTACATGGTTGATGTAATCGATTACATGGCTTAACCTCATCGATGTAATCGATTACATCTCCAATGTAATCGATTACATGGTTTGAAATTTCTTGTTTCGAAGTTTCCCTCTTCAATGTAATCGATTACATGCTCGTGGTAATCGATTACATGCCTGGAAAAATCAGTTTGGAGGCTCTAACGGCTAGTGTAATCGATTACATGCATTTGGGATCAATTACATTGACCGTTGTAGCTCAATTTGCACGTTTTCTTCCTCCAAATTGGTTCTATAAGTATAATCTTGATGAAACATATGAAGTTGCTGAAAACCTAGCTTCTTGAATCAACTCTTACACTTTCATATGCTCTTTACATAGAGTTCATCAAGGTTTTCAAAGACAAAGGGAAACTTGATTCATTCTGTGATTGGGTGGATTTCATAGTGTTCATTTGTGATCGATTCTCAGACTTGAGGTGTATTCTTTACTGATCTTTGTATTTTCCAATTAAGGTTGTTGCTCTAGGAGAGAGGTCTCTCTAGATAGAGCATTGTGTTTGAGAAGTGATTCTCAAAGTTTTGATCTTGGAGGTGCCAAGGTCAGGAAGTTCTTCTTGAGTTGAAGAACAGTTTTTTGGGTGTTTTGATTTCTGTTTGTATTGCTTGTTGCGAGTGAATGTAAAAGGATACAAAAGGAATCATTTGATAGTGGAAAGCCAATCGCAACAGTTGTTGGGTTGGGACTGGACGTAGGCAGTTGGCCGAACCAGTATACATCGCTGTGCACTCATCTTCTTCCTTACTCTCTTTACAGTTTTCACTATATTGTTATTGATCATATTCTGCTTTGTATTTGGAAACTGCATTGATAATCAACTCATTAATTGGTTTAGGAATAGAATCAGTAATTGAACTTGTAATTGAATCTGTAATTGAAAGGTAATTGATAGGTAATCAAGATTAGCTTTCGGTTGAATTAAAAGGAATTAGAAACACGCGAATTTGGGGTAAAGTTTAACAAGAATCTATTCACCCCCCCTCTAGATTCACACATAGGGACCAATAGTGTATAGCATGTGATATATCCAACGTATGGGGCACCCAAACAACAAAGGAATAAAATGAAAAATGCAGTAACCATGCAATAGCTTATCAAAAGAAATCAAATGAAAGATGCAGTAATCATGGTAGCCACATTCACCAAATCAAAGATGCAGTAATCATGCAACAATGGAATCAAATGAAAGATGCAATAATCATGCAAGGCACCACATTTACCAATTAGTTAGCATACATGACATATAATGGCATAAAATTCTGCACTTGAAACCATGTCAAAACAGAGGAAACTGCAACAAAAGATTTCAAGTGAAAACAAAACCACAAGAGCACCACAACAACACTTAGTTTCAAGGTTTAATACCAAAACAATACCTAAGTGATCCTAACATGCATGAATGCGCAAACCATGTATATGCTCCACTCAATTAGCATATAGTTCTGTATGAGAAAATATAAACTAGCATATGAAGCAAGGCATGTATCCTACGATTTTCTTCGCAAAACAGCTATGGTTCAATGCTAAAAATATGCAGAAAATGTGCAGCAACGAATCATCCCAGGGTGTGGCACGTGTGGCACATATAGCTCACATATATGGGAGATATAGGCTAGCATATATGGCAAGGAATGTGGCATACAAATTTCTTTTCAAACAGCCATGTTTCAACGTGAAATGCAAAGGAAAAATAGTACAAGATCAATATAAGACAGGATCAGTATGGCATATGCATGTTACATACGGTACCTATAGACTAGCATGCATGTCCAGTATATGGCATATACGCGGGAGCTATAAGCTAGCATGCAAAGTAGTGTATAGCATGTGATATATCCAACGTATGGGGCACCCAAACAACAAAGGAATAAAATGAAAAATGCAGTAACTATGCAATAGCTTATCAAATGAAATCAAATGAAAGATGCAGTAATCATGGTAGCCACATTCACCAAATCAAATATGCAGTAATCATGCAATAATGGAATCAAATGAAAGATGCAATAATCATGCAAGGCACCACATTTACCAATTAGTTAGCATATATGACATATAACGACATAAAATTCTGCACTTGAAACCATGTGAAAACAGAGGAAATTGCAACAAAAGATTTCAAGTGAAAACAAAACCACAAGAGCACCACAACAACACTTAGTTTCACGGTTTAATGCAAAAATGGTACCTAAGTGATCCTAACATGCATGAATGCGCAAATCATGTATATGCTCCACTCAATTAGCATATAGTTCCGTATAAGGAAATATAAACTAGCATATGAAGCAAGACATGTATCCTACGGTTTTCATCTCAAAACAGCTATGGTTCAATGCTAAAAATATGCAGAAAATGAACAACAATGAGTCATCCCAGGGTGTGGCACGTATGGCACATATAGCTAACATATATGGGAGATATAGGCTAGCATATATGGCAAGGCATGTGGCATACAAATTTCTTTTCAAACAACCATGTTTCAACGTCAAATGCAGAGGAAAAATAGTACAAGATCAATATAAGACAGGATCAGTATGGCATATGCATGTTACATACGGTACTTATAGACTAGCATGCATATCCAGTATATGGCATATACGTGAGAGCTATAAGCTAGCATGCGAAGCAGTGTATAGCATGTGATATATCCAACGTATGGGGCACCCAAACAACAATGTAATAAAATGTAAGATGCAGTAACTATGCAATAGCTTATCAAATGAAATCAAATGAAAGATGCAGTAATCATGGTAGCCACATTCACCAAATCAAAGATGCAGTAATCATGCAACAATGGGAATCAAATGAAAGATGCAATAATCATGCAAGGCACCACATTTACCAATTAGTTAGCATACATGACATATAATGGCATAAAATTCTGCATTTGAAACCATGTGAAAACAGAGGAAACTGCAACAAAAGATTTCAAGTGAAAACAAAACCACAAGAGCACCACAACACACTTAGTTTCACGGTTTAATGCAAAAACGGTACCTAAGTGATCCTAACATGCATGAATGCGCAAACCATGTATATGCTCCACTCAATTAGCATATAGTTCCGTATAAGGAAATATAAACTAGCATATGAAGCAAGGCATGTATCCTACGGTTTTCTTCTCAAAACAGCTATGGTTCAATGCTAAAAATATGCAGAAAATGTGCGGCAATGAGTCATCCCAGGGTGTGGCACGTATGGCACATATAGCTCACATATATAGGAGATATAGGCTAGCATATATGGCAAGGCATGTGGCATACAAATTTCTTTTCAAACAGCCATGTTTCAACGTGAAATGCAGAGGAAAAATAGTACAAGATCAATATAAGACAAGATCAGTATGGCATATGCATGTTACATACGGTACTTATAGACTAGCATGCATGTCCAATATATGGCATATGCGCGGGAGCTATAAGCTAGCATGCGAAGCAGTGTATAGCATGTGATATATCCAACGTATGGGGCACCCAAACAACAATGTAATAAAATGAAAGATGCAGTAACCATGCAATAGCTTATCAAATGAAATCAAATGAAAGATGCAGTAATCATGGTAGCCACATTCACCAAATCAAAGATACAGTAATCATGCAACAATGGAATCAAATGAAAGATGCAATAATCATGCAAGGCACCACATTTACCAATTAGTTAGCATACATGACATATAATGGCATAAAATTCTACACTTGAAACCATGTGAAAATAGAGGAAATTGCAACAAAATATTTCAAGTGAAAACAAAACCACAAGAGCACCACATTAACACTTAGTTTCACGGTTTAATGCAAAAGCGGTACCTAAGTGATCCTAACATGCATGAATGCGCAAACCATGTATATGCTCCACTCAATTAGCAATTAATCCTCTAACAATTATGTAATAACTGATGAAGGACCATCTCCAAGCATGAGGATTACAAGGATAATGCAAAGAAGAATTGAAACCCAAGTTGAAGAAGAGTTGACCAAGTCAACAAGTCAAGGTCAAAGTCAAAGTCAATGATCAACTCCTCAAAGTCAAGAAAGTGGGCTTATGAAGCCTTGTAATTTTCTTATTAGTTTGTAATTAATTTAGGATTAATTTTGTGTAAAGCTTGGACCTAGAATGGTGTGTGAATTTTGGCCAAGCTCTTTTAATTGGACATGTTGACTTCTTAATGTGTTGGTCAAAGCCTATTATGATGGGCTTAAGAGTCTTATGACCCAACTAAGCAAGTGTATTAAACTCTCTTAAAAGAGAGTGGATGGATTAAGAGAGAGAATCAGTGAAATTTCCATTAACTTCATTTAAATTTACACCACTTGATTATACCATAATCAAATGTGCAAATTTAAGTCAAGTTTCTAAATTTTTGACTCTCATCTAAGAAGGTATTCTAGCCTTAGCATTTACTTCTAATCCAAGGCATAGAACTCCATATTAATTAATCCATGATCATCACAAACTTAGATGTGTCATGAACCTCTTGATTTCATTAATTTTAGATCCTTCTTGAATTGATCAAGTGAGTGGTGCCTAGTATCACTTGATAAATCCATCAAGGATCAAAGGGCCATTATAGACTCACGGCCAAGGCACCAAAGAAGGCTTATAACTTAGGCAAATTCCATATTGTACTCACTTTGAATTTGAATGAAATTAGTGATTTTCTAAGACTTGTGTCTTGAGAAAAGGAGAGAGCTCTTCTAGGGTTTCTTCCAAGAACCTTGAATCTTATCATGGATCCATGATCCAAGTGGCGATTCTTCTACCAAGCTTATTGAACACCATGTTCATGGCGCTTTCATTCTCTTAAACACCTTCCATTTTCATTTTCTTCTTATTTGGTCCTTAAACCGTGAGTTCCTTATCTTGTATCCTTGAGTTTGCCTTGATTCTTTGGAGTGTTGAATGATTTGGTGAATAAAGATTGGGGCAACTACTTGCTTATCCATGAAGATCTCTTCCAAGCTCCTCATGGGTTTGCATCAGTAACATTGCAGCAAGGTATCGAAACGAATTAGGATCATGCAAGGCTCAAGCAATGCACTCAAACCACCAATAAGCTAGCATACAAGTCATATAATGAGATAATAGGCTAAGATCATAGGCTAGCATGTAAGTAAGGCATATAACTCATAACCCTTTATCAAACCAGCATTGATTTACACTTCAAAATGCAAAAAAGTGTAGCATGATCGCAGGAACAGAATTTAACAGCAGGTTGTGCATAGAAATTCCAAGAGCACATGTAGCACTTATAGGTTAGCATGCATGGTACATGAGATAATGATAGACTAGCATGCAATCCTTATATGTGCAGTAATGAAAATGCAGAAATAGAGTTTTAATAATGGCTACAAGGGAAAGATGATGCAAAACAGGGTTTATTGCAGCAAAGAACCCACACTCAAAACGGAACATAAGAGCACACAAATTCACTCCAACGGCTAGGCAAATCCCAACGATTACTTAGTATGAGTTCAAGGCATATAACCATGTACTTGCTTCACTAAACAACAATTAAAACCATAAGAAAGACGCAATTTTGTTGCAGCAATGTATCAAAATAGAACAAGATCATCCAAGGTTCAAACCAAGCACCCAAATCACCAATAAGCTAGCTTACAAGTCATATAATGCACTAATAGACTAAGATGATCGGCTAGCATACAAGAACATCTTCATATATGACCTAACCTTAATAAAATTAGAACAAAGATGCATTCATTGCTGCAATGTACTTAACAGTAAGAAAACAAGGCATAACTCACGACCCAAACCAAATTCAAAGGCAAACAAGCATAAAAATTCAAGTTTTAGGCAAATTCTCTCACAATTACACCTTTTAAGCATGAATTATGTGCAAACCTTATGGTTCTCCTCTTTTTTTCTTTGTGCAGCAAACAAAACAAGCTTAACAGAGATATCAATGGCTACCAAATATTGTAACTTCAAGAAAAACAAGTGAGCCCCACGGACCAACCAATTCTCAAGGCAAAACAAGCTTGAAAATCAAGTTTCCAACAAGAATTTCTTATGGCAAGACACATTTAAGGCATGAAACATGTAAATTCATGTGGTTCTCTCCTTTCCTTCTTTATGCAGCAAATTATACAACAAAACACAACAAAATGTAGAACAACAATTTATCATCAAAGGCACTCACACTAACAACATCATAGCAGAAAAAAATAGCAAAAATAATACACTCACACTAACAGCAAACAAAAATTCACACACACTAAAACTAAAATAGAACACTCTACTAACACAGAGCACACACTAACATTAATACTAACACAACACAGAACACTAATTTGACAGAAACCGATGGTCCTTGACAACGATGCCAAATTTTATCGAAGCCGTATTCGGTCAAATAAATACAATTAAATGTAGTACTAGAAAGTGACTCCTAGGTCGTCTCTCAAGGACCATCACTGGATTTCTATTAAATACAGGACACAAAGCGGGAGGGGGTTGTGATTAGAACTAAAACAGAATTATAATGATAGAGAAATTAACAATAACTAAAATGGGATTAACCTCTTGATTAGATTGCAATTTACTTATCCTAGGTTACAAGATTAATTAACTAAGCAAAATTAATCCCAACAAATGCTCAATTTAGTCAACTCTCAATCCACCCCGAATTAATTAATTAAACGATAATTAACTCTATGTTTTCCTTATGCGAATTAAACATCCACACACATTAATCATCCCATTTCCAACAAATTATAAATCAATTCATTAAGCATGAACAGAGAAATGATATGCCTATTAACTGAAACATTAAGCATGGCTTTTATAGCTCTGTCAATCCTCTTTAATTCGATATAAAGTAGAGCTTAAACGGAGATCTGTAGAGAGAGTTATGCCTGTTTTAGTGAAACTACTCAAATCTGGAAAAATATAGCGAATTAGAATAAAAATATCACTTAAAGCCCAAATGAGCCCAAACTCATAAATTCATTAAATCATGCTAATTGATACTTAATCATGCTGTATTACAATATAATAAATAGAGAGAAAGTGATTAAAATAATGCCTCATCACTTAGGCATACTTTGTTAGAGTTACCCTAGATTTACCCATCAATTTATTAGTCGTCAATTAATAAATAAAGTCAATTTACAAGAATAAACAGCCAAACATATATTGAATAACATCGAGAATCATATAAAGAGATTAATTAGGGTTATATCGTTCAACCATTCAAAAAGGGAGTTAGTTCATATTGGAATAGAAAGCAACAGAAGAATAAATTGAAAGAGAATACATAGGAAAAAGGTGCTCCTAGCTCCTTCTTCTTAGCTTGTGGTTGAATTTTGTCACCGTCTACGAACTGGAGTGCTTCGGCCGAAGTGCAGTTGCCATCTAGGTCAAGGCGTCGAGTGACTGAAAACTAGGTCTAAAATTACGAACTCCTGCTGACTGCGAAACAAGCCATATTAAGTAACTCGTGCGAATTCATGTTCTAGAGATCCAACGTGTATTGCAATCCAAGTCACTTCACGCGAGAGGTGATAGATGAACGTGAGATGGACGCGAGATGAGGTTCCAGAGAGTTAACTTGTTCTTAAAGTTACACTAACTCGTGCAAGATGTGATAGATGAACGCGAGATGGATGCGAGATGAGGTTCTAGAGAGTTAACTTGCTCTTGAAGAAATGGTTCTCGTGCGAGATGAGGTTCTAGAGAGCTTTTGTTCTTCACTAGAGCTCTGATTCGCGCGATTTATGTTCCAACTTGCGAGAGATGTATTTCGGGACACATTTTTCACCTGTTTTTGGCTATTTTTCACCCCTAACTTGAACTTTGTTTATCCTCAAACAAAAGGGGATTTTATCATGTCAGAAATTAATTTTTAACAAAACCCAAATTAGCATTGAAGTTCATAATTCTCAACAATTAGTTGTTCCAATCCTTACCTAAGATGAATGAAAGATCAAGTTACCGAGTTTTTCATTGTAATTCATTCTTGGATTGCTTAGCTCACTACACAAGAGAGTTAGTCATGCATGCACATTCAGATTATGACATTGGTTATCAGTGTGTGTGTGGTATTTGTTTCAAGTTCCAAATGAGATCAAGTGGGTTTAGATTTCAGAAATTAGTATCACCCCCTTCACCTTATGTATTTCCTACATTATCTTCAACACAAGTTAGCATTTACTAAAATCAATAGGGCTTTATAAAACTTGTAATGTTCGGCTTAGGTATAGGTATGATGACAAGTCAATTTTAAGCTTATTACCATTCTCCAGCTTAAGAAACCATAGACCCCAAACCTTCTCCTAGATTAAAAATTTATTTTTGTGCTCTTTATTAGCTTTCAGGGAATTTTATTAATACTAATTTTTAATAAATTTATTGTTTGCCACAAACTGTGATTTTTTTCAGCAATTTCTAATTTTTTTTGTGATCACAAACTGATGATCTTTTTATTGCTTTTTTTTATTTATTTTTTTTGTGATTTTCTAGATTTTATTCTAGAGGAGTAATTTTTCCCTGTTGAACACATTACTTTACCAAGAGAGTTTTCTAAAATAAGACTTGGATTTTTCGGCCTGAAGTATGGTGGGTTTTTCAAGAGGACAATCCAAAAAAATGGGAATAATTAGCTCATTGACTGCTTATTATGAAAAATTTGTTTAGGCTCAAAGTGATGTAGGTGCTCCATGGAAGGTGATCCAAGAAGCTCCCAAGGTTGCCCGATCTAGTCTTCAACCAAAGCTCACAGTGGAAACCAAGAGGAAGCTCTCGGTTGGAAGGTGGTTTAGGTGTTTAGGGGTTTAAGAAATGAAAGGGAAAAGTGGAAAGGGAAAGAGATGGTGGTGGCGCCAAGGTGGGAACCTATAAGCCTAGGAGGAACCGCCACAATGGGTGTAGAGATCCATTGATAAGATTCAAAGAAAGTTTACTAAGGAACAAGAGAAAAACTCTCAAGAATGCACTAAGCTTTCATTGTCAAAAATGTCAAAAGATCCTCACAATGGTGCCATGGCCAAGGCTTTATAGGACTCATCCCTTGGCCCCCAAGCAAGCCTTAACCACGGTTTGGGAGCTCCTAACCAAGGTTAGGGCTGCACCAATCCGTGGGCTTCCTTGCAAGCCAAGTAACCAAGGTAGTTAAGTTGGTTACTTGGTTGTTAGGAAGTCACATGGCCTTCACATGGGTGCACATGGGTTTGTCTCCCCTTGTAGCCCATGTGATGAGCCATGTCATCAATCCTTGGCACCTCCTAATCAAGGGTGGAGATCCTTGATTAAGTGTTGGCATGGATCCAATACTTAATCAAGGGCTCTTCCCTTTTTAGCAAGTGTCTCAAGGTTCACACAAGTCTTTTTGAAAAAGGTTTTGGTTCTCTTTTAAACCTTGTGTGACCTTGATTTGGATAGCATGTATGCTATATGGAACCGTGGGCTTGGCCCTAAGAAACCCATGGGCTTAGCCCAAGTCATATCCTAGAGCTATTACAAAGTAGGACTTAACCATGTTCAAAAGAGTTTACAAGTATGTTACAAGTGATAAGTCCTATACTAGCTTCATGGTCTTGGAGTCTTCCCACCTCCTCTTCTAGCCTCCTTTGCATGCTTCTAGTAACTCTTCTAGATGTTCCTACATCAAACCCTCCTTCTTTGCTTGAACTTGTCCTCAAGTTGAGGTCATCATTTGTACCTACATTACACAAAGAAAGATCAGTTACATTGAAAGAGTTACTACCACCATACTTACTTGGTAGGTCTAGCTTGTAGGCGTTTGGGCCAATTTTCTCCAAGATCTTGAAGGGTCTATCTCCTCTAGGAAGAAGCTTGGAACTCCTCAAGGTAGGGAACCGTTCCTTTCTCAAGTGTATCTAAACCATGTCCCCTACTTTGAACTCAATAGCTCTATGGTGTTTGTTGTAGGCTTTCGCTATTTGCTCATTCTTCTTTTCTATCTTCTCCTTTACTTGAGTGTGTAACTCTTGGATCTTTCTAGCCCTCTCTTGGCCACTTCTATTACAAGAAAACTCAATAGGCAAAGCCACTAGATCAAGTGGGGTGAGTGGGTTAAATCCATAAACAACTTGAAAAGGAGAAAACTTAGTAGTGGAATGTTCAACCCTATTATAGGCAAACTCAATATGAGGTAGCCAATCTTCCAAACTCTTAATGTTCTCACCAACAAAAGTCCTCAATAGTTGACCCAAGGTCCTATTGACAACTTCAGTTTGCCCATCCGTTTGAGGGTGGCAAGTTGTAGAGAAGAGAAGCTTGGTTCCAAGGCAACTCCAAAGGGTTCTCCAAAAGTGCCCAAGGAATTTTGAGTCTCGGTCACTCACAATTGTCTTGGGTACTCCATGGAGTCTCACTACTTCTTTGAAAAATAGCCTTGCAATATTTGAAGCGTCATCAACCTTCTTGCAAGCTATGAAGTGAGCCATTTTTGAAAACCGACATACAACTACGAAAATACTATCCATTCCTCCTTTGGACTTAGGAAGACCAAGGATAAAATCCATGGAGATGTCCATCCAAGGAGTGGTAGCAATCGGAAGGGGTTGGTATAAGCCATTAGGGGAGACCTTAGACTTGGCTTTGTTACAAGTGATGCACCTAGAAATGTGCTTTACTACTTGGACCCTCATGTGAGGCCAATAGAAGTTCTCTTGCAACATAGCCAATGTCTTATCCCTCCCAAAATGACCCATCAAACCTCCTTCATGAGTCTCAATCACCAATAAGTCCCTCAAGGAAGACTTAGGCACACACAATGCTTGGCCCTTGAAAAGATACCCATCATGCCTAAAGTAGTCCTTGAATGCACCTTTGGTACTTGATTCCCAAATAAGACCGAAGTCTTCATCATGGGCATACATAGATTTAATATGATCAAAACCATACATCTTACACTCAAGCATGTTAATCAAGGTGTGCCTTCTACTTAGAGCGACGGCAACTATGTTACTAGACCCTTGTTTATACTTGACTATGTAAGGGAATTATTCTATGTACTCTACCCATTTAGCATGTCTCTTATTTAATTTTCCTTGCCCTCTCAAATATTTTAAGGCCTCATGGTCGGTGTGAACTACAAACTCCTTAGGTAGTAAGTAATGTTGCAACACTTGAAAAGCCCGAACTAAAGCATACAACTCTTTATCATAGGTTGAGTAATTTAGGTGCCCCCCCTTTAACTTCTCACTAAAGTAAGCTATAGGGTGTTTACCTTGCATTAAGACCGCTCCTATTCCTACGTTGGATGCATCACATTCAAGTTCAAATGAAAGAGCAAAATTTGGTAAAGCAAGTATAGGTGAGTGTGTGAGTTTGTGTTTGAGCACCTTGAAGGCTTCCTCTTGCGAGGGCCCCCATGTAAACATAGTGTCCTTCTTTACAAGTTCATTCAATGGGCTAGCTATAGTACTAAAATCTTTTACAAACCTTCTATAGAAACTAGCTAGACCATGAAAGCTTCTTACCTCTTTCACACATGTTGGGGTTGGCCACTCCTTGATTGCTTGAATCTTGGACTCATCAACCTCCACACCCTTTGCACTTACCACAAAGCCGAGGAAGATCACCTTCTCGGTTCCAAGTACACACTTTTCTTTATTTGCATATAACTTTTCTTTCCTAAGTACTTCTAAGACAAGTCTTAAATGGATTACATGTTCTTGAGAAGACTTGCTATATACTAGGATATCATCAAAGTAAACTACTACAAATTTTCCTGAAAATTCCCTCAAGACATGATTCATGAGTCTCATGAATGTGCTTGGAGCATTAGACAATCCAAAAGGCATTACTAGCCACTCATATAGTCCAAATTTAGTCTTAAAGGCGGTTTTCCACTCATCCCCTTCCTTCATTCGGATTTTGTGGTAACCACTCTTAAGATCTATTTTAGAAAATATGGTGGATCCATGTAATTCATCTAATAGATCATCTAACCTAGGGATAGGATGCCTATACCTAATAGTAATATTATTTACCGCTCGACAATCCGTGCACATGCGCCATGTACCCTCCTTCTTAGGAACCAAGATGATTGGAGATGCACAAGGTGAGAGGCTTTCTTTGACCCATCCCTTCTTCAAGAGATCTTGAACTTGCCTTTCAATTTCGTGTGCTTCTTGTGGTGAGCTCCTATAGGATGGCTTGTTGGGCAATTGCGAACCCGGAATGAAATCTATTTGATGTTCTATTCCTCTTATAGGAGGCAACCCATGAGGTAGCTCCAAAGGGAAAACATCTTTGTACTCTTCAAGTACCTCCTCTATTTCCTTGGATTCGTTCATACACGCATTTAATATCATCGGATTCGGTAAGCATAGAAACATAGACCTTCTAGCAAGGTACTCCCTTTTAATGTCCTTACAAGTAATAAGCAAAGTCCCTTTACAATTGTTTTTGCTATCTACTTTACACTTAGAATTATTTACACTACTTTTTACATGTTTCTTCTTTGTATGGCTCTCGGCCAAAACCTTGGTGGGCTTGGAACTCTTGGCCATGTCTTGCTTTTCTTCTTGGGACCTCTTGATCTTCATTTTGATTTGGTCCTCACATACACCCTTTGGGGCTAAAGGCTTTAAGAGCACTTTTCTACCTTCAAATGTAAACAAGTAGGTGTTAGCAAGTCCATCATGTATAACATTCCTATCATATTGTCATGGTCTACCTAAAAGCATATGTGTAGCTTCCATGGGTACAACATCACATAGAATATTATCACAATACTTACCAATAGAAAAAGTGATCATACATTGCCTATCTACTTTAACTTCCCCATTTTCACTTAACCATTGCAACTTGTATGGTTTAGCATGAATTAAAGTTGGCAAGTTAAGTTTATTTACAAGTCTTTCACTAACTACATTTGTACATGAACCACCATCTATGATAAGGGAGCAAACATTGTCCTTTACCTTACACCTTGTATGGAAGATATTCTCCCTTTGAGTATCATCTAAATCATGGTTCAATTTTAATAATCTTCTTACCATCAACAAGTCCCCCTCTTCGGCCTCCTCACTAAAAGTAGAGTGGGTTTCACCTTGATCTTCTTTTTCACTTGAAGATCCACTTGATTCTTCACTAGTGATCTCTCCATCTTGCCTCATCACCATTGCAATCTTGTTTGGACATTGAGATGCAATGTGGCCCCTTCCTAAACACTTGAAACATTTGATGTTACTTGATTTAAAGGGTTGGGATGAAGGAACTACCTCTTTACCTTTGGTGAGTTCTCGGTTGGCCTTCATGGTTGACTTAGGTGAATGGTCTTTGTTGCTCTTACCCTTCCAAGTTGACGTAGTAGCATTGGAGACCCTTTTGAATCTAGCTTTCCTTCTCAATTGGGACTCTACCCTCTCGGCCAAGTGGATGGCTTCCTCAAGGTTGGAGTATCTTTGCAATTCAAGGATATCTTGCACTTCCCTATTGAGTCCATGCACAAACCTTGCCATTGTAGCTTCTAGGCTCTCTTCAACTTGGGCTCTAAGCATGGTAACTTCTAGATCTTTGTAGTAGTCTTGCACACTCCTATTACCTTGTACAAGTCTTTGTAGTTTGTGATGCAAATCTCTCATGTATCTAGGTGGTACAAACCTCTCTTTGAGGGCTTGTTTCAACTCCTCCCAAGTAGTGATCCGTGGCCTTAGGTAACCATTTCCTCTTTCTTGTTGATGCCACCAAACTAATGCATATTCTTCAAATTCAAGGGTGACCAAGTGCAGCTTCCTCTCCTCACTAAGCATAGGGTAGCTACCAAGTATTTGGTCCACTTTCATAGCCCATTCCAAGTACACATCCGCACCACCACTTCCATTGAATTTTGGGATGAACAACTTGAGGTTTCTCTCATCAAACCGATCCTCATCATGCCCATAGGTGTTGGTATAGCCTCGGGTTCCCCTTCCTCCAACATGTGCAGCACCTCTTCCACCCCTCCTATCATTCACAAAAGGGTTCCCACCATGTGCTCCATGTCCAAAGAAGTTCCCACCATCACTACCAATGGAACTCATGTGCTCACCTCTCCTACTACTTCTTCTCTCACTTTCTCTCCCACTATCCTCATCATTTCCTCTTCTACCTCTCCTTCCTCCCTCTTTATTGTTCTTCCTCTCCTTCTCATGTGTCTCTTTTATCTCCCTCACACCCTCCTTAACACTCTCCCTCAAACTTATTTGGATCTCATTCATTCTTTCCATCATTTTGTCCATCAAAGCTTGGGTTCTAGGTGAGTGCTCATTACCCACACTTGGGGAACTTGCCATAGCTGCAAAGAAATGTTAGTATACAGAAAATACAAAGGGAAATAAAACCTCACAAGCTCACTAAGTATATCACTCAATCAACTCGTGTATCACACAAAAATAAGGCTTTTTCTCTAATGTTCTCTCTTGCCGTTTACCACTCTTTTTCTCTAAGCTCCCTCAGTAAACTCTCTTCTAATCAATTATCAAGGTCTTATCACACCATCATGAAAGAAGAACAGCACCAAGACTAGGCTTCTGAGGCCAAGAAAGACAAAGGACTCTAAGATACAACCAAGGAATCCAAAGGAGACAAGCAATAAAAAGCTAAAAATAGAAATGATAGGCACTCAAATTGTGGAGAAACTTTTAGGAGACAAAGGCTTATACTAGGGCAGCAAAATAGCATCCAAAAACCCACAAGAAGATGTTAAAACAGAGCTGCAAACATGGTATACAATACTGGACAGCAAGCTCACACAAAGCAAAAGTCACCAAAAGTTTGTAGAACCGGAACAAAAAATCAGCAAAATTGGAAACCGATTTTTCCTAGGTTACAAATGGGTAAACTATCATGTGATCTAATGCCAATCCACTATACATCCAATATGTGCAGTACCTATACAGTTCCAGCAAAGTGTAAAAGATGAAAGAAAAAAGAAAATTACATGTAACTCATCAAAAGATACACAAATCGCTAGGAAGCTCAAAACTAGAATTCTACTAGAATGTGTAGGCTCTTTCCTAGGTCCAATGGTGTTTCCTTTGTGTAACTCTTTTTCTTTTTCACTTCTTTAACTCTTTCCTTGCTGTAATCTTTCTTTTCTTTTCACTTTCTATGGTTCTTGAATTTTTCTACTAGTTTTAGAACCACTACCATTCACTACTTGTTTTTCTTTTCACTTGTTTTTCTTTCTCTTTTCTTTTCTTTTCTTTTGATTTTGATTCTTTTCTTTTGATTCACTATGGCTGGACCGAAACCTTAAGGGATCTAAGAGACACTTTCTAGGTTCAAATCTAGCTTATCATAGCATTTACAAAGTCTATCCGAAATTACAAATCAAAAGGTAAACTAAAAATTACTAAAAAAGCATGTAACATGTAAGCATACACTAGAATTGTTCTTAACACTTTAGAATTCATGTGAGATATGTAACCAAAGCTTAAGTGCAGTACAATCCAGCAAGCATACCATAAAGTGCAGTAAAGAATCAAGACTAAACAAAAATCCTAGAGGCATACATGAATCATAACTTGCAAAGGAAAAAATCTAGATGTTCATGTGAGTCAAAATTGCAAGCTAGAAAATCATGCATTCAAGAAACTTATGGATGAACATGCCAATATGAATCACGGCCTAATGCAGCAACCAAAAGAAACAAAGCATGTCCAACACAAGACTACAAGATATGACAACTCAAGGAACTCAAAAAGGCTACTCTATGGAAGAAAGACTCAAGAGATGAAGAAGACTCAAAAGAAAAACAAGACTCAAGGACTCAAACTACTAACCGTGAAGATGAACCAATGGTGAAGACAACTATGCTCTTGATACCACTTAATGTAGGTGCTCCATGGAAGGTGATCCAAGAAGCTCACAAGGTTGCCTGATCTAGTCTTCAACCAAAGCTCACGGTGGAAACCAAGAGGAAGCTTTCGGTTGGAAGGTGGTTTAGGTGTTTAGGGGTTTAAGAAATGAAAGGGAAAAGTGGAAAGGGAAAGAGATGGTGGTGGCCCCAAGGTGGGAACCTATAAGCCTAGGAGGAACCGCCACAATGGGTGTAGAGATCCATTGATAAGATTCAAAGAAAGTTCACTAAGGAACAAGAGAAAAACTCTCAAGAATGCACTAAGCTTTCATTATCAAAAATGTCAAAAGATCCTCACAATGGTGCCACGACCAAGGCTTTATAGGACTCATCCCTTGGCCCCCAAGCAAGCCTTAACCACGGTTTGGGAGCTCCTAACCAAGGTTAGGGCTGCACCAATCCGTGGGCTTCCTTGCAAGCCAAGTAACCAAGGTAGTTAAGTTGGTTACTTGGTTGTTAGGAAGTCACATGGCCTTCACATGGGTGCACATGGGTTTGTCTCCCCTTGTAGCCCATGTGATGAGCCATGTCATCAATCCTTGGCACCTCCTAATCAAGGGTGGAGATCCTTGATTAAGTGTTGGCATGGATCTAATACTTAATCAAGGGCTCTTCCCTTTTTAGCAAGTGTCTCAAGGTTCACACAAGTCTTTTTTGAAAAAGGTTTTGGTTCTCTTTTAAACCTTGTGTGACCTTGATTTGGATGGCATGTATGCTATATGGAACCGTGGGCTTGGCCCTAAGAAACCCATGGGCTTAGCCCAAGTCATATCCTAGAGCTATTACAAAGTAGGACTTAACCATGTTTAAAAGAGTTTACAAGTATGTTACAAGTGATAAGTCCTATACTAGCTTCATGGTCTTGGAGTCTTCCCACCTCCTGTTCTAGCCTCCTTTGCATGCTTCTAGTAACTCTTCTAGATGTTCCTACATCACAAAGTGGGTGATTAAGATCATTCATTAAAAAATTCAGGTTGACCAAGAAAGCTTTTTATGGGTGCCAAAGAAGGCCTAAATCCTTTTCTAGTTCATGTTTCACTTAGTTTTAATTTATGTAGGATCAACTTGGTTAACTAAGTTTTACCCTTTTCCTATTCTCTTAAGCATAAGCACATTATTAGTACTAGGAACAAAATAAAAAGTGCATTAATTTTAAATTCCCATAACACAAGTCATCAATCATACATTACCTTTCTCAATCTTGCACAGGGGCATTTGTATCATAAGGGTTAAATAATAAAATCCTTAAAACTCAAGACTCAAGGTAACAAGAAAATGACATTCATGCATATATAAGGAGTTAGTACAATAATGCAGATGCTTGAGTATGATTAAAAGAAAACAGAAAAATGATAAAAGAAGAAAATAATAAAGACCTATTCTAATATGAACCTATTCTAAAAGAAAACATCAAAATGATAAAAGGAAAAAATTATGCAGAAAAAAATAATAAAATAAATGAAAAAAATAAAAGGATAGTGTGAGTAGCCACCCCTAACTTAAAATTGTGCCGCCCTCAGCACTGAAGAAAGAAAGAAATAGACTACTCTAACCTACTAAAGAGGACCGGCTTGGTGGAAAGCCCCACGGCTAGTGAAGAACTCCTTGAAGGTCTTGAGTGCTGGCGGAGGCAGAGGAAGTGTGCTCTGCTCGGATGGAGTTGAATAGAGCCTGTTGGTGCTACGCAATCCTAGTCAGGTACCGACCCTGATTGAGGAGGTGTTGGCGCTGGTACTCTGCCTAAGCTTTGGTGATGGTCAACAACTCCTGAATATGGGTGGTGAGAGTTGTCGACTCGGTGGGTGGTGGTGGTGCTAGAGTGGATGGAGCGAAGGGTTCCTGTGGTGGTGATGAAGGTGGAGTGACCATCGGTTCATCGGAATCTGCTCTCGGTGCCGCCTCTGGCTGTGGTTGTCCCTCCTCGTATACTCTGGAATGGTAGTACCTGTGGATGCCAAAATAAGAATGTATGTCATGAGTAGAAAAATCTACCTGAATACCTCTGAGAAGCACCATGCCGCGCTTCTCGTGTCTGAAGTTCACATAGAACTCGCGAACTAGTATAGGTCTGACCGGTACTAGTGGCTTAGCCAACCAAGATCTCCACTGTTTAGTCTCCAAAACAGCGGCAATAGGTGCTCACCTCTTTGAAGCCGTGCATGTGAAGGGCCTGTCCAAGATGACTGCCCTACTAATGGTGTGCTCATATCTAGACTTTGCATCCTCGTGTGCAAAGCGCTGTTCATCAGTGAGACTCCACTCACTGATTTGTCTAATGTGAGGGGCGGAAGAACATGCATTAGCTGGGTGCTTGCTTCTCTTTGGTTTGTCCATATGTTGTACAAACAAATAAAGAAGACAATTAAAATAAAAGGTAAGAGTGATAACGAGGTCGCACTCGGTCAAAATAATGCAAATAAATGCAGTACTAGGGAATGACTCGTAGATCGTCTCTCAAGGACCATCATTGGGTTTTCATCAAAGACAAGACACAAATTGGGAGTTTGTTTGATTGTGAAATGCAGAATTGTAAAACAGGGCAATTAAAACAAGTTTGAAATAACAAATTGAAATGGGATTAGCCTCTTGATTAGGTTGCAATTACTCATCCTAGGTTACAAAGACTCATGCCCAATTTGCTAGACTCTTAATCAAACCTAGATTAATTTACTAACCGAGAATTAATCAAAAGTTCTCCTTATGTGAATTAAGATACACCAATTATCCCAATTCCAGCAATTCATAAATCAACCCATTAAGCATGAATAGAGACACAAATTACCTATGAATTGAACATTAAGCATGCACAACAATTGAGGCTTTTAAGCATATGAATAATTGATGAAGAATTAAGTACAAAGAAAGCATAACAATACAAAACAGAAACTTCAAAGCTCCTTTGCAACCCAATTCAAGAGAATAACCCTAACTAAATTAAAGACCCATTAAATTGCAGAATTGAAATTGAAACAACAACGAAATTAAATGGCAACAATTAAATCGAACTGCAGTAATGAAATGGTGAACGAAGTTGAAATTAAACAACAAAACATAAATGTAAATTGGAAACGAAATTGCAGTGCAGGAATGTAAATTGAATTGATGAGCAGCAAAATATAAAACACAATTGATGAAAGTGCAATAAAATAAAGAAGAAGGAAACTAACTACAATTGATTGATGAACTGAATTGTAGAAGCAGCAAGATGTAGAACAAGAAGAAAACTAAGAAGAGAGAAAACCTAAACTAACCTAAGAAAACTAAAACGTAAAAATGAGCGGGTCTATAGAGTGTGTGTGTGAGAGCCTAAAACCCCTAAAACCCTTAAATGAAATAATGGAATCCATGGACAAAAATGCCCCTCTCTCTAATCTTCAGCCCAACACTTAGGCAAAACCAATAAAAATATATTAAATGACCTCTCAAACAAATCTGGCCCGATAAAGTAAATTCAAATAATAAAAAGAAAAACTAATTACAAAATAAATAAAAGTAAAAATATGATGTGGCAACTCCTTTTCATGTCTAGAATCAATTTCCAAGCTTTATTAATCTCCAAAATTGCCCTGAAAATAATAATAATAAAATTAAGCTCAAGAAAACCTGAATTAATAATAAAAATGAATTTTTGGCACAATCAAACCCAAATAGTGAAAATGAGAAATTAATAAGCAATTAAGCATAATTCATTAATTAAAATGGGTGCAGAAAGACAATTAAATATGAGAGAATATTGACTCATCAAGGAGGCAGTATAATGAAAAATCAATAACTGGCATCATTTAATCAATCAACTCAAGGAGTGCTCATGTTAATGATTCAATTTACAATTAGATACAATTAGTTAATAATGGTCGCACAACAGTGAATAATAGGTGTGGAATAGTCAACCTCAAATTGTGGATGCATAATACACATTTAGAATAGTTAAAAACAACATCCAATTCATAAGTTCTGGAAAAACTGGCTAACTCGCGCAAAGTTGGGATAACTCGCACGAAGTTGCTGAGATGATTCTGCATCTCACACGAGATCATCTCTGAAGCTAGAGGAATATGAGGCGTGATCCATCTCGCGCAAAGTTGCTGATAGCAACCTGTAATTCGCGCAAGATGGGCTTGAAAAAGCTTCAAATCTCAAAATAACACTGCAACTCACAATGAAGCATGATTTTTAGCATGGATACATCAATACAAACATGCAACATTCAATTTCAAAAGATCAAAATCATCCTAAGCAGTTATTTTATAAAGAGTCTCTTTAAACCCCTAGAGAACTAAGAAAAGCATACCAAGGTACTAAACAGAGATCCTAATCAGAATAATAAACCAAGAAAGTTATGTTACGTTCCTCATAGGATTGAGTAGTGAACAAGAAACTTAAGTTTGGTGTTTAATGAAGGATATTGAGTTTAGAGAGAAAAAGTGCAGGGAAGGGGTTTGCAAAAGTGAAAATTGAAATGTAATTGTCCCTTTCCTTTCCCACATTTTATAATTCAAATTTCCCTCCTTACTATCGTGCTCATCTCGTGTGAGGTCGATTTGGGTGTAACCCAACTCGCGCGAGATAGTTACTCAGCAAAGAAAATTTCTTCTCTAGAAGTCCATCTCGCGAGCGAGATCAACGCGAGATGGAGTGGCAGAGAGCACTGGAAGGGTGATCTCGCGCAACTTACTTTTAACTTGTGCGAGATTGACTCGCAGATAGAAAAATTAAGGTTCAACTCGCATGAGGTAGGCAAAATCCTGCACGAGTTGTTCTCTGTGAGTCTCAATTTTAAAAGTTTTTGAGGTTTTATGATGCGTACCTTGTATTTTATGTTCTTCTTGATGATTGTATCTATGCAGTGACTCTCTATAACACCAAGACTCAGTTAAAACAAAGAAAAATAAAAAACTAAGGAATTAGAAGCAGAGAGAAAAAGGTTAGAAAATTCGGGTTGTCACCCGGTTAGTACTTGGCTTTCAAGTCCCTAAGTTTGACTAAGTTGTGTTTCAGGTTGGACTATAATTTGGGATGGAGTTCTTGAGCTCAATAGGATCTCCATCATTACTCAGGTTCATGAGTTGTCCAGTAGTAGTAGCTTGCTCCAAGTTAGGAACTGCTTTTGGCTGCACTTGCAAATCGTGGTCATCCTTCTTAGAATTTATAGAATTTGTAAGGGAAGGATGGATACCTCTGCCATGGCAGTAGTGCAACTCTTGTTCAGACTCTCTATCCCACATTACCTTAGCCGGTTTGATGTATTTTTCAGGATTGATCTCCGGTTTTGGTTTGTGGTCTAATTTTGGTGAAGAGGGACGATGAGTGGGTGATTCCCTCTTGTCAAGTGATGGAGGACCATCCTTGCATAGAAAAGTTACAAGGTCTATGATAAACAAAATACAAGAAGAAGTAGAGAGTCAACTCCAAAGTCAAAGTCAACATCCAAGTCAAGAGTCAACTCAAGACTTCTTCTTAACTTGTAATAGAACTTGTAATTTTTCTTGTATTTTGTAATATTTTAATTAGGATAAAGACATTGAATAATTGGGACCGTGTGTGCATGTGATGTTCACGGCTATGCTTAGCATAATATGATTGAATTTCTCTTCTAAAAAGAGAGAGAGTGGCGCACACTCTCCCTAGGGAGAGTGGGAGAGATTTAGAGGGAAAGTAGTGGAGGAAGCACTAACTCAATTTGAATTTCATCTTTTAGATGAGATCTACACTCTCTAATCTAATGGTTGAGTTCAAATTCATCTAGCACATGCTTTTGGCTCCACTTCTTAAGTGAATTCTAACCCCATGATTAAGATCTAATCAAGAGGCTAGAATTCAAACTTAAGTCATGCTTCTACCACAACCTTTCCTCTAAACCGTGGCCTTAGGATTCTTCCTTGACCCAAGGATGGAGCTTGGTGATCCGTGTGATGTGCTTGAGAGGGCTTTCCACATGTTGACCCCAAGCTAGATCCAAGGGTTGCGGTTTGGTCCTTGGTTCCCAAGCTTGGCGCCACACTAGCTAGTATATATAGGACTTAATTTGAATTGTAAACGCTTTTGGAAAATTAAGAATTGAATTCAGAAAATTGAGAGCATTTTCTCTCTTGTGTTCTTGTGAAGAACCTTGAATCTCATCAATGGCTTCCTTGTTCCTTTGTGGTGATTCCACCTTGAGCTTATTAGCACTTGCTATGGCGCTTCCATCTCTATCTTAATCCGTTTTCTTCATTCTTTTCTTCTTTGAACCGTGAGGTTCTTCTTCTCCATGTGTGAAGTCTTCATTGAAGCATGAAGATTTGTGGTCTCCTCGCACTTCTCTTTGAGGATTGCATCATCAAGAGTGGCTGAACCTGCAACATTAGTGTTAAAATTCAAATTTGGAGCAGGGTTCAGATTCTTACCTAGGTCATTATGTGCAAGTGTGATGTGGTATGAGGTGTTTGCCACTTTGCAAGTGTTGTGTTCCATGGATCGCTTACTTCAGATACGTAAAAAATGCGAGTGATAATTACACCAAACTCATACCTTTGCTATGACAAGTATACCACAGTCATCAAGTAGTAAGTATTTATAACAGGGGTTGTCGATCCCACGAGGACAATCAAATCTAAAGTCTTATATCTTTATTTTAATTTATTTTATTAATTTCCCAAGAGAGAACGAAAGCATGTAGTTCTTAGTTTAGAGATTGAATTAAATAAAGGCAGAGAGCAAATTGAATTGAGTTTAAGTTCAAGAAAAAGAGTGATTGGGATCCCGATTTTACCACTAATCTCCCCTTTATAATTTCCTTTTATGCTATTCAAGTATAATCATGGTCGGATTGGATTTCTACCCCCGTGACTGTTCCTCTTAGAATCACTCACATCTCCTAAATTAACCAGATTAATTAATCTCTTAAGTTAATGCCAAATTACTTAGGGATTTAGTTCCACGAATCCAATTATGATTAAGTGCAGTCCGCATTACTACCTATTCCCATCTCTAGGATCTTAGAATAATAATGGTTTCATTCTCGTGTTTTCTCTAGAAGTTTACTTTGTCAGAGCGTCTCTAGATTACCTTATCAATTTATTATGTTTTCAGTTTAATAAATAGCATTAAGAACGAAGAATAAAACACTCAAACATATACTGAATAACATCAAGAATCATATAAAGGAGATAATTAGGGTTACATCTTTCTCCCAATCAAGAGGGAATTAGTTCATAGCGGAAAAAGAAATAACACGGATAATAATGGAAAAAGAATACATACTGAAGTCTAGAGTCAACTTCCTCATGGTTGAATTCCGTCGCCGTCTATGAACTACAAGAGTTTCTTAACCAAAGAGCAGCTGCCGTCTAGGGTTAGCCGTCGGGAGTCTAAGAACTAGGGTTTTAGAAATTGTCTACCAATTGAGTATCCGAAACTCTGTTGAATAAAGATTATTTACAGCCTCTTAAATTGGACTTGGGCCTGATGCGAGTCTAACTTGCGTGAGGTAATAGACAACTCGCGCGAGTTCATGTTCCAGAGAGGAACCTTGTGGTATACTCCAAGTCACTTCGTGCGAGATAAAGGAGCTAGGCGCGAGATGAGGTGCTAGAGAGTTATCTTACTCTTCAAGAAAGGTGACTTCACGCGAGATGAGAAGAGATGAGAGTGAGATGAGGTTCCAAAGAGCTTTTCTTCTTTACTGGAGCTCTAAGTCGCGCGAGTTGTGATCCAATTCGCGAGAGATGCTTCCTTGAGCACATTTTCACCTGTTTTTGGCTACTTTTCTCCTTGAAACACTTAACACACCATCAACAAGCTCTAATACGAATTATTGTGAATGAAGATCAATTTAACATAACCCAAATAACATTTAAGACTTCAACAATTATTTTTAACATAACCCAAATAACATGTAAGCTCACAATTCTTAGTAGTAAATTGTACCAATCCTTGCTTACGATGAATGCGAAATCAAGTTACTGAGTTTTTTTTTCATTGTAATTCATCCCTGGATTGCTTTAGCTTACTGCACAAGAGAGTTAGTCATGCATGCATTTCAGGTTATGACAGTGGTTATCCGTGTGTGTGTGACATTTGTTCCAAGTTCCCAATGAGATTAAGTGGGTTTAGATTTCAGAAATTAGTATTACCCTCTTCACCTCATGTATTTCCTGCATGATCTTCCACACAAGTTAGCAATCACTAGAATCAATAGGGCTGTATAAAGCTTGTAATATTCGGCTTAGGTATAGGTATGATGACAAGTCATATTTTAAGCTTAAGAAACCATAGACCCCAAGCTGTTTTCTAGATAATCTCTTAGCACTTTTGATTTATTTTTGTGCTCTTTATTGATTTTTCAGGGAATTATACCAATACCTTTTTATTATACTATTTTTCTGGGTGCCACAAACTGGTGGCTTTTTCAGCAATTTCTAATTGTTTGGGTGATCACAAACTGGTGATCTTTTTATTGCTCTTGTGATTAATTTTTTTGTGATTTTCTAGAGGTTTGATTTTTCCCTGTTGAACACATGAATTTCAAAACTAAGAGTTTTCTAAAATAAACTTGGGTTTTCCGGCCTAATGTATAGTGGGTTTTTTTAAAAAGATTTATAAAAAATGTGGAAATAATTGGCTCATAAATTGCTTTTTATGAAAAAATCGCTTAGGCTCAAAGTGGGTGACTACGGTCATTCATTTAAAAATTTAAGGTTGGTCGAGAAAGCTTTTTGTGGTTGTCAAAGAAGACCTAAATCATTTTCTAATTCTTGTTTCACTTAGTTTAACTTATTTAGGATCATCTTGGTTAATTGAGTTTTACTTCTTTCCTATTTTCTTAAACACAAACACATTATTAGAACAAGGAACAAAATTGAAGTGCAATAATTGGCTTCCCACAACATAAGTCATCAATCATGCATTACCTTTCTCAATCTTGCATAGGGGCTTTGGTCTCACCAGGGATAGATAATAAAAACCTTAAAACTCAAGACTCAAGGTAACAAGAGAATAACACTCATGCATATATAAGGAGTTAGTACAATAATGCAAATGCTTCAGTATGATTAAGAAAACAGAAAAATGTTAAAAAGAAAAATAAGGAGCTATTCTAGTATGAACCTATTCTAAAAGAAAACATAAAAATGATAAAAAAAAAGAAGAAAAATTATGCATAAAAATTAAAATTAAATAGCAAAATATAAAGGGATAGAATGAGTAGCCACCCCTAACTTAAAACTTTGTCGTCCTCGGCATCAAAACAAGAAGGAAATAGACTACTCTACCTACTAAGAAGGGACGACTGGTGGGAAACCCCACAGTGCAGTAATGGACTCCTCAAAGGTCTCGAGCGCGGGCGGAGGTGGAGGAAGGGTGCTCTGCTCGGATGGTGGTGGTCTGATGGAGTCAAACAGAGACTGCTATTGCTGCGCAATCCTAGTCAAGTACTAGCCCTGACTGTATAGGTGTTGTCGCTGGAACTCCACCTAAGCTCTATTGATAGCTAACAACTCCTGAGTATCTGTGGAGGATGTTGTCGACTCGGTGGAAGGATGTGGCGGTGCTGGACTGGATGAAGCAGAGGGTGCCGGTGGTGGTGATGATGTTGGAGTGACCATCGACTCATCAACATCTGTCGCTGGTGCCTCCTGTTGTGGCTGTACCTCCTCATATAAACGGGCTATGTCGGTGAGTGTGAATGGGCGAGGATCTGGTAGAACAACCTCACCGACATAATGGGGAACTCCAGCAGCTATGGCCATACCTGTGATCATAGAAGCCAATCTGAAGTTATTGGACGTGACGACGCTCATGGCCATCCTAATCTCGTATGCAAGACGAATCTCTGCCCCTGGCATCAATTTGTAGATCAAGAGGGCTCTAGAATAGGGGATTTCTCCGGGCCTATCTGCTGGACTCACCCTATTTTCAATCAACTTCAGCCACACCTTGGCCGCCAAAATAAGATCTCCTCGAGCTAGTCGAGGTGGTGCAGCTCTCTAATAAACAAATGTGGCTCCCGGTACACAAATGGCAGCCAGTATCGCCGGTAGCTCCAAATTCGCACTCCAGAAGGGTGGTACTTGTGGAATGCCAAAGTAATCATGAATAGCAAGGGCAGAAAAGTCTACTTGTACCCGTTGGAGAAGCACAGTGCCATGCTCCTCATGTCTGAAGTTCGCGTAAAACTCGTGAACTAGTGTCGGTCGGACCGGCATTAGTGGCTTAGCTAGCCACGAAGTCCACTGCCTTACCTCCAAGACAGCTGCGATGGGTGCCCACCTCGCTGAGGCTGCACAATAGAAGGGCCTCTCTGGTATAATAGCCCGACTGATGGTTTGCTGGTATCGCTCTTTCGCGTCCTTGTGCGCAAATCGCTGTTCGTCAGTGAGGCTCCGTTCACTAACCTCTACTATGTGTGTCGCTGAAGGTCTTGCACCATCCGTTTGCTTCTCTTTGGTCTATGCATCTGCACAAACAGAGAAGCCAATTAAATAAAAGGGAGAGGTGCAGTAAGGAGAATCACTAACAGGCATCATGTAATCAATCAATTCAAGAGTTTACTCATGTTAGGATTCACAATATAGCAAGGTACAATCAATCAAGAATGGACACACAACAGTGAAAATCAAGCATGGATAGTCAACCTCATATTATAGATGTGTGGTATATAATTGGAATGAAAAATAGCATCTAAATCATAACTTTCTGGAAAATCGTGGGTATCTCACACGAAGAAAGGTTGGCTCGCGCGAGATTTGCTTCAGAGGAAGATGATTTTCAAATTTAAAGGTTTATCTCACACAAAGTTGTAGAGATGGTTCTGCAACTCGCGCGAGATCATATCTGAAGCTAAAGAATTTGAAGCGTCATCCACCTCACGCGAGATTGCTTGATAGCGACTGCAACTCACGCGAGGTGGGCTCTAAAATCTTAAAAATTATATTTTAGCATTCCAACTCATAATGTAGCATGATTACTACAATACAAACATGCAATAGTCACTTTCAACTGAACAAAATCATCCTAAGCATGCATTCTACTCAAAGTCTCTTGAAACTCCTAAAGAACTAAAAATAAGCATATCAAGGTACCTAACAGAGATCCTAATATGAATATTAAAGCATAAAAGTTAAGTCACGTACCTTGTAGTAGTGAGTAGTGAAGATGGAACTAAGTTTTGGTGCTTAAGGAATGTAGTTGAGTTCAGAGAGAAAGAGTGCAGGGAAGGGGTTTAGAAAATGAAAACTGAAGTAACTGACCCTTCCCTTTCCCACTATTTATAACTTTTCAAATTCCTTCCTTCTATCGTGCGCATCTCGCACGAAGTGGTTTTGGACATAACCCAACTCGCGCGAGGTCAATTCTCAGAAAAGAAAATTTCTTCTCTAGAAGTCCATCTCGCGAGAGATCTAGCGAGATGGAGTGGCAGAGAGCACTGGAAGGTTGATCTCGCGCGAGGTAACGGTAACTCGCTCAAGATTGACTCGCAGGGAACATTTTTTCAAAGTTTTAAGAGTTACCTCGCGCAAAGTAGTTAAAAACCTGCGCGAGTTGCTCTCTGTAAGTCTAAATTTGAAGAAATATTTTGAAGTTTATGATGCGTACCTTGTATTTTGTGTTCCCCTTGATGATTGTTCCGTGTGCAGTGACTCTATGCCTCAGTTAGTAAAAACAAAAACACAAAGAAAAGAAAAATTGATAATTCAAAACAAAAAGAGAAAGAGTTAGAATACTTGGCTTGTCTTTTGTTAGCACTTTGCTTTTAAGTCCCTAAGTTGGACTGAGCTTCGTCTCATGTTGTACTACAATTTGGGATGGAGTTCTTGTGCTCAATAGGATCTCCATCATCACTTGTGTTCAACAATAGTCCAATGACAGTAGCTTGCTCCAAGTTAGGAGCTGCTTGTAGCTGCACTTGCAAATTGTGATCATCCTTAATTGAATTCACGGAATTTAGAGAAGAAGGATGCTTACCTTTATCACAACAGTGGTGTGATTCTTGTTTGTGTTCTTCATTCCACGTTACCACCCCGGTTTATTGGATTTTTTCAGGATCTACCTCCGGGTTTGGTTTGTGGTCCTTTGGCGATGAAGGGAGTTGAACAAGTGACTCCCCTTTCTCAAGAGTGACTGAACCTACAGTGTTAGTATCATAAACTAAATTAGGAGCAGGGTTCAGTCCATTACCTAGGTCTTCACATGCCAATGTGATGTGGTCCAAAGTATTTGCCGCTTTGCAAGAGTTTTGCTTCATTGATCGCTTGGCTTTTTCAAACACGTTGAAGGTGACATTGATGATGTCCATCTATTCCAACACAAGAGGTCAACAATACTCAAAGAATACAAGGTCCATGCTTAAGAGAATTCAAGAAGAGGAAGAGAAGAGGTTGACCAAAGTCAAAGTCAACACCAAAGTCAACAATCAACCTTGGAAGACCTTTTCTTGGTCAACAAGCCTTGTAATAGTATTAGCATTTTATGAGTACTTGTATTTAATTGTGAACTTAAATTTGGACCTTGCTTAGTATGGATATTTCACGACCAAATGAAAATAAAGATTAAGAAGAATAATCTAGAATCATTTGGGAGAGAGTGGTGCACACTCTCCCTAGAGAGAGTGGAGAGATGGGAGAGAAAAGTGAGTGGAAATTCCACTAACTCCTTTCCTTTTCTACCCTTGACCATATCACCTTTAGCATGCATGATTAAGGCACCATTTGCAAGAGTGAATCAAGGCCTCTTGATCTAGATTAAATCATAAGGCAAAGATTCAACCTTGAGTCACATTTTACATGCCAACTCAAGGAGGAATCTCGACCTCATGATCTAAAATACATCAAGAGGTGGAGACTTAATTTTTGAGTCACATGTCTCATGCCTCTTATCACTTAGCAAACCGTAGCCTTATGATTGTCTAGGGTCCTTGGGTTGCTAGTTTTGATCCGTGTGATGTGCTTATGGCTTTCCACACGTTAGATCAACTTCTAATCCAAGGATCCACATGCTACACGGTTTTCTCTCTTGGTACCACATTATCCTTAGTATATACTTGTGAATTTTCAGCATTGCGATCACTTTTAGTCAAATTAATGAATTAAGCATTTTGCTTGTGATAGTGGTTTCTCTTCAAGGTTTCTTCATTGAACCTTTGTGAGTCTTATCATGGTGATCATCCATGTGGCGATTCTTCACTAGACTTATTGCTTCTTGCATGGCGTCTCCATCTTCTATTCCTTCTTCCATTTTCCAATTTTCTTCTTCCTTTGAATGAGTATTCCCTTGTTCACCATTGTTGGCCGTGAAGCTTGAGTTGGAGAAGTTGAAGATCGGGTAACTAGTAATCCTTCCATGGAAGGCATACATCAAGTGGTATCATGAGCTTGTTCCTTCTTCAAGAAGAGCTTCATACCGTGAGTCTATTGAGTCTTGATTTTGGTTTTGAATTTTCTGTGTTCCCTTGTTTCATTGATCTAGTATAATTGGTTGTCCTTGTGTTTGTTTTAAGTCCTTAACCATGAAAATCCAACAAATAGAGTCCGTAGCTTTATTTTTAGTCTTGTTTCTAAATTTTGATCGGTTCAATTTGATGATCTATGTGCTAATTTGTATGTTCATGTGTCCTGCTGCATTTCGATTCATAAATCTGGAAATATACAACATATATGCAGTATTTGGTTCGGTCAAATTGAGTTTAATTAGTAGTAATTTCCAGTTCCTTGAATTACTTGTCAATTAGTACTTGTTTCCATGTGCTAGTATCAAATTTGCTTCTAATTCGTGTGAAATTTGGTGTGGCATGAGCTATGTATCATTATATGACCTATTTCCTCTCTTTTGGTACTGCACTTAAGCCTATAATTCTGTACATTCAAGTTCATACATGCAAAATTGAGACATACACATCAATACATGCTAGTAAAGTGCTTACTATAGGTACAAATCCCTATTACACCTTGTAGTAGTCATAGCGCTAGTAATTGAGCTTGGAGTGCTTGTTTTAGGCAAGAAACAATTAGGTCCAATAGTTTAGAGAATAGAAAAGAAAAGGAATCAAGTGAAAAGAAATCAAAACAAGAAGAAACAAAGTGAGAAAATTCAAAAGAAAGCTAGAAAAGAGCCTAGCAAAAGTACTATAAATTTTGAGTATTAAAGTGAATTTGTGGTGCCTTAGAAATCTGTCCAGCAAGAAAAAGAAAGAGTATGAAGTGGAAAAGAAAATTTGAGCAAGCAAATTGGACTTAGAGCTAAGACATAGCACACACACAAACCTTGTAAAATTACCAGTAGCTTGGAAAGTAGCCTAGAAGTGTGTACTTGTAACTAGCTTGTGTTGACTCAAATTTTTGCATCATCGTAACTTGTTGTATGAGATACTTGTCCATCCATATATTACTGCACTTATATCATTTTTATTGAACTCAAATTAGTGCATTAACAGCTTGAAAATTGGTTGTGCCGCTTACCCTAAATTGGGCTCCCAAATCGGTTTCTAAAAGAGATCACTACCATACTTTAAGTTTGTGCTTGTTTAATTGCTTGTCTTGGTGAGTGATCAATCCAGCATCATATTGAATCATTGTTGTCTAGTTTGTGCCTTTGTCATACATCACTTCCTTCCTAAATTTGAGTAGCTTAATTCCTTCATTTTTATGTTTTATTGCTTGTCTTCTTAAACTCCTTGGTTTTGTCTAGAGTATGTCTTTTTCTTGAAACTCTTAAGCTTAGTGGGAGAATTGTTTCTATTTCATGTGGAGTGAACCATATTTGTACTTAAGTGGAGGTTCTTTAAAGAAGCTTGAGAAGAGTTTGAGTGGTAAAAGACAAGAGAGAACACTAGAGAAAAAGCCACACAAGAGTGATATACACAAGTGACACCTTGAGTGAAACACTTAGGAGTGGTGAGGTTCTTACTTGTTATTTTACTTTGATTACTAACCATTTCATTGCAGCCATGGAAAGCACATCTAGTGTGGGAAATGATATGTCACCTAAAACCAAGAAGCACATGGAGTTCATGACCAAGAAGTTCAACCATATGCAACATGAGATGAATGACCTACATAATTGACAGATTCATTAGCATAAAAACAATCACAATAGTAAGGATTACCTCCACAATTTGAGCACATAGATGGTTGCGATTGTTTTGGGGGTTCAGTGATAGATGGTACTGTTGTTTTCCCTGCGTTTTCTGCCATTAATTTCTCTAAGCGTTGGTGGCTTATTGTAAGTGCCTCCAGTTTTGCTTCAAGAGCGGGCCATTACATCGAATAATTCGAGGCATTATTCTGCTGTTTTGAGTTGTCGTAGGCATCCTCCAGCTGCTAGGTAAAGGCTTCTTAGATCTTCATGTTTTAAGCCTTGAAGAAATAATTCCACCAGCAAGGTGTTATCCATATTGTGCGTGAGGCATTTTGCTTGGAGTGTTCTAAATCTGTGCCAAGCCTGTGTGGAGTTTTCATCATCCTCCATCTTGAAGGCATATATAGCACGAGATTGGCTGCCTCGCCTACCTTCATTGGTAAACCTGTTCAAAAAACATGCCTCAAGGTTAGTCCAATTTGAAAATTTACATGTAGGCTGCGTCTGTAGCCAAATTTTGGCTTCCCCATGGAGTGTGTATAGGAAAAACCACAATCTAGTAATTTCTGGGTCTGCCGTTCCAATCACATGGTTGCACTCGTAGAGGAAGTTTCTAATGTGGTCGGTTGCATCCTCGTGAGGATGTCCATGAAACTGAACGTTTTGGCAAAAGTAAGGAATGAGATGCCCGTTCTCGCCATGTGTAATCCCCGGTGGTAATACGATGGGTGAGCCAATTCTTAGGTTGCTCCTGCTTTGCTGAGCGATGGTCCTCGGTTGCTCGTTTTGTGGAGGATCCATGTCTAGATTAATAGGGGCTGCTGAAAACTGTGTTGGATTCAGTGATTTTAATTTTGTAGGCAGCAAGACACACAAGAAAAGCACGAGTGGAATATGTCATTTGTTTGGAGAATGCTTGATATCTTGGCACAACAAGAAACAGGCATGTGTGGCATGTAACAGCCAAATATTTTTTTAAAATGAAATAAAATAATATTGTAACAGCCGGATATTTTTTTAAAATTAAATAAAATAATTAAATAAATATTAGAAAATATCCTTGGGGTGCATTTAAGATTCTAGTGAGTGGGCTGTTGCAGTTTCTCCTCACAGAAAATCTTTTTAAACTTGGTCTGTTCGCTGAAACATCACTCACGTTCCTGTTTTGCAGACCTTAAAAAGATATCGAAATTTTCAACTAAGAGCAGAAACGAGGAGCATCCCTTTTGTCTCAACTTTTGTCGTAGCGCTTGATCTGCTCACATACAGGTCAGGGTAGTTTCAATTTTAATAATAACATTACACTTCCTTTCTTTTCTATCGGTGTTATCTATTAATTCTATTATTTGGGATTATATTTTATTTTAGTATCAGCCTTTCATTTCTTATTATTGTGCTTTTTTTTTTTAATCATTGATGTTGGTGCTGGTTTGAAATTGGTGGTATGGCAAATACGTGCTCCAGCTTCAACAATAATAATAAAATAATATTTCCCTTTTGTGCTATGAAACCAAATCCTATATCCCGTAATGTTTCAGTGAGTATTTGTTCACCATCACCCTTTATTCATGTTATTTTACTCACAAAGCGCGTAAGTCCCTATGGTTTGAGTGGTCTGCAATATCTGTGTTGTGTGGGTTGGAGGTCTCCTTTGAGGTCGTGGGGTGTGACTGGAGGGGCGGCTGGAAACGGGCGAGACAAGGTTGAGTGAGATGCAGAGGAAGCCGACGATGGAGTGAAGTTCGAGTAACGGAGGAAGAGGGAGATCATCGAGACCTTCGCAACCAGAGGGGCTCAAGACAACAACGTGGACGTGATGGTACGAATGGAAAAGAGTCACCTAGGGAGGAAGAGAGTGAGTGGAGGGAGAGATTGCCGTTAAGAGTGGGTGTTGCAGCCATGCCAGAGGAGAGCATGCAACAATTGCCCGAGGGTAACGAACCGGATTACACAACCCGTTCACCCAAAATATTCAAACAAAAAAAAGGGAACGAATAAGAAAAATAAAATAAAATGATAAGAAAGATAATAATAAGAATAAATTAAATTCAGAGGGAGTTAACTATGCTCGTTTCGTTGCCAGTTTGTCGGGAGGATAAGGACTCATCATGCAACCATAGTGTGGCTACATTTGGACTCATTACACAAGCTAATAATAAAAGGAAAAATAATATAGAATAAAGGAGTACATCTATCACTAAATAAATGGATAGGTTGATAATAATAATAACAATAGGAAATAAGAATTAAAATTAATTTTAGGCTTAAGTTATGATTAGTTGAAATAATTATTTATTTATTTAATAATAATTTTATGCACGTCATATTTTTTGTAAATTATGTGGTATTAATTTTTATTTGTTTAATTGTTATTTATTTTATTTTATTTTTATTTTTATGTGAAGTTTGAGTTAAGATTTATATTTACGCAATTTGGGTGTTTTACGGGTGTTTTATGTTGTTTATATTAAATTTAGATTAAGTTATTTGTTGCTAATTATTTCTTTTGTATCTTACTCTCTGTTTTATATTTCAATCTCAATTATATGGTCACGTATTTGATGCGATATTTTATTAATTATCGTGTTAGCATAATTAATTTATCTCTGTCATGATTATTTCTTTTAATTACGTTATGTTTTTCTGATAAAATTCTTGAGATTTATTTTACGTTTGTTTATTAGTGTGTTGATTTTATTTCGTGTAGTTGTGCTAAATATTTTGTTGTGGGGAAATATTATTGTGGGCTGAGAGAGTAATGTTACGGGTCATATTACATTGATGAATGTTTAGGTTCATAATAATCTATTGTGAATGTTTTTCTTTTATGAAAGGGATGAATGTCTACTACTAGGAAGAGCAGTGAGGTTGCCCTTTGTTGTTTTAAGAATGGGAGAGATTATTATGAATGCTAAACGCATGAAAATGTTTTCGAAAAGTGAGGATGAATGGAACTAGAATGGTTGGTCCCTGACAGGTCGATGTAATGGCCTAGGACTACGAGGGTATTCACGATGGGGAAAACTTCCACTATGACCGATCACCATGAGTGGGAGTGAGTCCCGTTGCAACACTGGCTGCCCTGATTGTGACTGTCTAGTATCTCTAGTGAGAGTGTCAGAGGTGACATGTACTTCTAGACATCGCTCAATGGTTTTAATGGTACCACATGGCATGAGAGGGAATTGGGAGTAGCATGCATCATACTGGGTTGCACGATATAATTGGTTTAGATAAATTGTGAATTGAGTTTGTACCTTCTTGGTTTTTTGTGTTAAACTGTTCTTGTTGATCTTATTATTATTATTATTATTAAAATGTGAACTAACCCTGTGTTGGGTTTGTGGTTGACACCTGTGATGACCTCGCGAACGGGCAAGCAGATGAGTAGTTTGTGGGAGACGAAAATAACTTATGCTAGGAAGGGAACCCAATTTCTTGAAGACGTAGCATGCTGTTTCCTTTTTTTTCTTTTGAATTCGGACGACTGCATTTATTTATAAATGCTAAAATTTTTGTTTACTTGTTAGTGATTTCATTATTTGAGACGATTTTATCTTGTGAGACTTATACGATTGTAGAAGTTTATTTTTAAAATTTGCGTTATGAAATAAAATTTAGTCCCCTTCATTTAATGGCGTAATTATTTCCCGTGAACCATAGAAAATTTGTGACGTTGATGTCGTAGTGATTTAGGGGTGTTACATGACACTATCTACAACCGAAGCCGAATATGTGGCAGCAGGAGCTGTTGTGCTCAATCTATTTGGTGGAAACATCAATTAGAAGATTTCGGACTAAAGATAGATCACATTCCCCTGAAGTGCGATAACACAAGTGCAATTAATATCATAAGGAACCTTGTCCTACACTCAAGAACAAAACACATTGAAGTCAGACACCATTTCATCCGCGACCACGTGGAGAAAGGAGACTGTGACATTGAATTCATTGATACAGAAAACCAACTTGCTGACATCTTCACCAAGGCATTGCCAAAAGAAAGGTTTTAAAGACTGAGAACAAACCTTAGCATCCTGAGTGAGGAACATCTAAACTAAACATTTTTTTTAAAATATAATTGAATGCATTTATCCAATCATACATGATAAAAGTTATTTCACAAAACATAGATTTAAGATGATTTTTTCTGGCATAAATAATCGATTACCACGTCGGGATAATCGATTACCAAGCCTAAAAATACAATTTTAAGAAAAAAATGGCTACAGTAATCGATTACCACGTACCTGTAATCGTTTACCAAAACAACAGTGTTTAAAACTCTTTTAAAACCCCCTGTAGTAATCGATTACCAGAATAGGTTAATCGAATACCACGACCAGTCTTACTTGATTTTCTTCAATTTCTTTATATATGAACACGAGTTAATCGATTACCCTCGTTAGGTTAATCAATTACCTTGTTCTTGGACTAATTTCTGTTGGGCTTTTTCTCTCATATAAGTGACACAGGTTGAAACCCCTCACCTTCCACATCTCATTCCACCATATTCTCCAACAAAACCCTAGATATCTATTCTTCCCACTACAACCATGGAAAACCATGGTAGAGGCAAGAGAATCAAAATGAGGGCAAATAGGTATTCTTAAGAAGAGATTCATGGAAGGAATAAAGGAGGTGAATCTTCTAAGAGGAAGGGAAACCCCTCTTCATCTTCTCAACCGGAGCGGAACCCTTCACCACCACCAGAGCCAAAACCCATCACACGTTGGTTCACATCAAAGAGTCAGGAGACTAGATTCTACACTGATTTCGCAAACAAGGATTTAGTCCCACCCAAAATCCTCGACTTGCGTTGGCTTGATGAACAAGGCTTCATATTCCAGACCTATCTGAGGCAACAAAATCTGGAGAAATTTGTAGGATTGAAAGGTTTTGTCTACCCCGACTTGGTTCGAGTGTTCTACTCAAATCTCAAACCAAACATGGCGTTTAGGACTGTAAGTTCTGAAATTAAGGGTATTTCTATGACACTAACCCCTGCACATTTTCTTCAATTTGCTGGAATTATGAGAGAAGGAATCATTGCACATGTGGATAAACTTAGTGAGAAGGGATTTAATTTACAAAAGGATACCTTCTAAATGAGTATGCTTAGGAACTCACAAGGTTGGGAAGCTGATAAGACCGCAAGGTAAACGCAAGGCAAAAAGGTGACATACAACATAGGAGGCCTAAGCATAGATGACAGGCTTCTACATTACACCGTTTGCTGGATATTGGCTGCAAGAGGAGCCAATCACGCTCAAATTAGTGAAGAAGATATGATATTGATGGCAGCTCTGAAGAATGGAATTCAAATGGAATGGGGGAACATATCATTATGGACAACATGCTCAAGACAAGGAGAATTTTTGATAACAAATGTCCATATTCTTTGTTTATCTCTAGACTAATTGAACATTTTCAGGTTGATACAACAGATGAGACAAGGGAATTAGTCAAAGATGCAAACCCATGAGGAACTTGTAAGGGATCTTCATGGATAAGCAAAGGGGTGCCCAATCTTCATTCACCCATCATTCAACACTCAATTGATTTGAAGTAGCTTGCGGAATTAACACTAGAACTCACGGTTTAGGACAAAGAAAAAGAAATAACAAAAATGGAAGAAGGAAGAAGTGTGGTAAGTGCCATGGATGAAACACACAATAAGCTTGGTTGGAGAATCGCCACTTGGATCATGGATCCATGATAAGATTCAAGGTTCTTGGAAGAAACCCTAGGAGAGCTCTCTCCTTTTCTCAAGACACAAGTCTTAGAAATTCTATTTCATTAATTTTGACTAAAAGTAAGTACAATGAGAAAGTTGACCAACTTAAATGAAAGTGCAATGGGCCTAAGGTTAGAAATCTGAAATGTTCTCCACCCTAGGATGAAATGAGTGATCAATGGTGAGATGAAAGACATCCTAGGCTAAGCACACTTTACAATTACAAGGCCTAAATTCAAGTCTTCAAACAAATACATAATTGAAAGAAACTAATAGGCCTGAAGAATTAAACCACTCGCTGGAAAATCCTGGGAACATTCCAATGTTAACTTCAAGCTCCATTTACTCCTAGATGCAGTCCGAACTGGGCTTTGGTGTCTTCATAACTTTTGTAGATCTTTAAGTCAGCTTTAAAATAACACCAAGACGAACTTAATTGGAGTTTTGTAGCCCACATTACGCTCGAAATACTGAACCTGGTCAGCACCCCGCTAGAACATCCTGACAGTATCCAAACGTTACATTCAAGCCCAATTTCTTCCTAGATGCAGTTAGAACTAGGTTTTTGTGTCTTCATAGCTTTTGTATCCCTTTAAGTCAAAAGAATCCAAGAACAGTTCAATTGGAGTTGTGTAGCCCAAGTTATGATTCGAATACTAAACCTGGTCAGACAGTCAAAAACATAGCGAATTTTATTAGAAGTTCAATTTATTAAAAAGTAAGGTTGAAGAGTTTGTTGAGCTTTTGGAGATGGTCCTCCATCAAATATGTCCACATCATTGGTAATAAAGCCTTGAAGATGATGAGGCTGATAAAGACTGATGCCGGCTGGATATCAAGAGAAGAACGACAACATGTCCAACCACAAGAAATTCCAGAAGGAGAAACTCAAGTAGAGGAGGACGAAGATGACAACCTTACATCAGGAGAATACATTCTAAAGTCAAGATTCGAGTCCATTATGATAGATAGACTTGATGAGATAGAGGAAACAGTGAACAGAAAAATTGACGATCACAGGAGAAATCAAGACATTCAATGATGGAGAGACTCAACCAGAATGATACAGATTAGTAACTTCAAGTAAAACTCTACTTCTCATAATCTTATTTGATAGGGGGAGTAGTAGTGTGGTAGTTATTATTGATTTATTATTTTTGTACTTTGCTTTATTATCTTGGATTATTAAGTCTTTGAAATTTTAAATTTTAGTGCTATTATGCTTAGGGGGAGCAGAAAAAGAACTAGAAATATAACTGATTATGGATGACTGTAACTTGAATTTAAATATGTTGGATGAATGTTATAAAAACTTCTGATACTTGATAAATTTGAGAAATTAGTGATGAATAGAATGTGATATAATACAAATGGATGTATAGCATGAAAAGCTACATAGGTTTACTAACATTACAGGACACATCAAAGCCATCTACACAAGATCTCTGGCACCACACCTTGATTTGGTACATCAAAACCAAAAAGGGGGAGATTGTTAGACTTGAAGCATGAAGAAGTCTTACTCTTGGATTTTGATTTTGATGTATTTGTAATCTTGAATTTCATAGTAAATGTATATAGGATCTTAAGTGTATTGATTTTTTTAGACTAGGCTTTGAGTTTGTGATTTGATTGGTTTTTGCTTCAAAGAGAATTTAAATTTGTTTTGACATCAAGCTAAGTGATTTTGGAACCCCTTGCTTTTGATTTTTGAAAGTGGAAAACCAAACTAAAGTGATAGAAAACTTTGTTTGAGAGTTTTAAAAGTTTTACAACTGAAGTAATTGATTACCAAAAAGTTGTAATCGATTACCAACAGTAATTGAAAATAGGGAATCTAAAACATCTCTGGAGTAATCGATTACCGTATATCAGTAATCGACTACCACGAGCTTGAGAGGCCAAAGGAGACTGAAATCCTTTGGAGTAATCGATTACCATCGATTATCCCCATCAGAAATTCATCTCAACTTGTTTTCAAATGTTTTTATATATACATCACTTGGAAAGATTTCAAAAGAATTTTATCCTTGATTTTGAAAAGAGAAAGAAGAGCTGAAACGAAGTTTTACATTGAGAACACTTGAGTTCTTAACATTTCTTTCTCCAAGATTTCAAAAAGATTCAAAAAGCTTTATCTTGAGATGATTACTCTTTGATGGAATGAAGCATCTACATTGTTCAACATGTTGATCAGTTCATGTACAACAGGTGTACTCATTTTGATCTTTTATCTTTGTATTAATTGAGATTGGTTTAAACTCTTTGAGAAAGGTATTCTTTGAAAAAGAGTTGTGGAACTTGAGAAAGGATTCTCAAGTCTAATTCTTGAAGGCATCAAGAATTAGAGAGAAAGGTTCTTGAAAAAGAACTTCTTGTATTGGTTTATTTTCATTTCATTTTGTGTATGTGCAGAGTGATTGTAATTGACACAAGGGATCAAAATTGTTGATAGTGGAACACTAATAGCAACAGTTGTTGTATTAGGACTGGATGTAGGCTGAAAGCTGAACCAATATAAACTCACTGTGCAATTTCTCTTTTTCCTATACTCTTTTATTTTGTTGAATCATATTCTGAATGTTTTAGTCTATCTTGATTCAAAAGAATTTGTAAAAGAAAAAGATTTCTATCTTCCTTTATCATTCCGTTGTGATAACTCTGAATACATCTTGATATAAATCTTGGTTAAGTAATAAAGACAAGATCAATATTGAATAGAAAGGAAATAAGAAATAGCCGAAAGAAATCCATAAGAGGGAATTAGAATCTATTCACCCCCCTCTAGATTCTACATAGGGACCAACAACCCCAAGTTTCTCAGATCTGGAAATCTAGTTCCAACTTGCATAGTGATTCACAACCTCCTCTTCAACATCTTCACTCCTCGGACTGGCTCAAGAGACAACGTGAGCAACCGAGACCAGTTCTGCATGTTCTACCTCATCAAGAAAGGCAGGATGAGCCTTCCTCACATTATAATGGATCATTGGTTAAGCGCTTTAAGGGCAAGGAATATTAGGAGAAAGAGTAGTATTCCCTACACTAGACTCTTCTCTCAAATTATTCTGAACCAAGGATTTGATGCCACTGGAGTAGTGTGGCACAATGAAGGCACTGAAGTTAAAGGTAACACCTTTGCCAAGATGTGTCTACCTCCAAGCTTCCTCCATTTCAAAAGCACAGAAGAAGAACCATTTCCCCCATGACTCATGATCCTCCACACAGAGCTCGCATTAAACGCCCAAGAACAAGCGACCCTGAAACCTAAACACAAACTCAAACACAAGCCCTAACAGAAATCCAAACACAACCACAAACACTTCTACCCCCCATTATCCTAACTGAAGTTCCTTTTGAGAATGTTCAAGTTGAACCCCTCAAGAAAAAGAAAAGGAACATAAGAATAAAGCATATTGTGTCTAGGACAACGGAGACAGACGCAACCCCTAGTGAAGATGAAGGGGTAAGGAAAGCATCTGAGGATGCTACGTCTGCTAGAGCTAGAGCAGACGAAGAAAAGAAGAGGAAAGAAGCAGAGGAAAAAGCAAGAGCAAGGGAACTTGCTCTCCAAAAGGCTGCTAAGGGGAAGCAAAAGTTGCGCCTGTGATTGTTAGTGAAATAGACGAAGCAAAATAGTTGAAAGAAGCTAGAAGAGTCTCTATGATGTTAGAAGCTGAAAGGGAACGTCTATTCCAAGAAAGCTTAAGAGGCATTGGATCGTCTGAAGCTACTCCTGCTCCAGCAACTTCAGAGGGCATGAACAGTGAAGAAACTGCCCAGATTCAAAAGGATAATGCTATCCTTGCAAAGGTTTTGGAGACTATGCTAAATGAAGAAACTCCATCCATGGAGGTAAATGAACCTTCTCTCCAAGACAAACATGGGAATGTTGTTGTTGATCCCATTGTTGCGTCTCCTCTCAATGTTGCAATTGCTCAGACGGTGCAAGTTGCGTTTGAAGAATGTGTCTTCCTACAAACGAAGGAGGTTGAGTTTGAGGCAATAGAAGTGTACACCTCTTCTTCTGATGAAGAACCATGTCTTGTGATCAGACAAAACACATCTTCTTGGTGCCACACTAAAGTGATAAATCCAGAAGATCTCCCTCCAAAGCACAAGATGGACTATTCGTTTCTCAATGAATTAATTATGAGGAGATTTGAAGTAAGTTCTTGTGCAGAAAGGCCAATCAAGCCAGATTGGTTATTATCTGATCAAACTGAGGAAGCCTCTGATCTTTTTGATGGTGAACAGTCTTCTGTCAATGATGGATATTGTGCAGATAATGAAGACTGCTTTGTTCACCACTCTCTCTACATCGAGTTGACCAAACCCTACATATACAGAGGGAAGAAAGGGTTTCAACTTGGGAGATTTGTCAACCCCATCAATTTCTACCAACCCTTGAAGCCAGAAAATTTTGATATGGAAGTTAAGTATGCCCCTGAGCAACAACGCAATTGGCTGAAGTGTCTACCTTGGGATGAATTGGCAAAGCTGAACATCAAGGGCTTGGAAAATATTGAAGCTTACAAGGATCATATTGTTAGGCAGATGATTGAAGGACCAACACTTGGCTATGAACCAAACATTCCTTTAAAAGAACACACCAAATGGAAAGTTCAACATGAGATGAATGCTCCCGCTTTCCATCATTGCAGATTTGGTGATGAATAGTCTATAGCCAAGAGACTTTGATCATTGGCACTTAGATGCCTTTGATAGTCACGATCCATTTTCCTTCACTATTCCCATGAATCAGACGGAGTATGTGGGGCTAGCCCATGTTCTTGGTATTGTTCTTCCTTGGACAATACCACACTGCTTTAGGATTCATCCTCGCTACTCTTTGAACATCCGGGAATATGAAGACCCTGAAGAATTTTCTCACTCTTTGCTGGAAGATCACAATCTCGCTTTCAGATTGTTGGCAAATGCCTATAGAGAAGAAGAGAAAGGTAGGTTAGCTTCCTTTCGTCTCATTCAAAGAAGAGCTGAGAAAGAATTCAGGTATCTACCCTTCATGATGGGATCTCAATTCTCATCCTTAGTCACGAATGAAACCAAGTATTTTCTTGTTATGGATCGTCCGCGTCCATGCTTGGTGAAGTTCTTGGCCAAAGGTAAGGAAGAGAAGGGACCATCTGCTCCTAAGATCTTCAAATACGCAAGGCATATTCCTAAGTGTCTACCCCTTGCTGCCTACAATCATATGAAAGTTGTTCAAGCTTAATCCTTAAAGCCTATCAATCCTAAAATGCTGAGGATGATAGAAGATCATGAAGCTACCATGGCTCACTGCTTAGGATTCACATTTGATGAAGACTCAACAACTGTTGGAGTTTGCTTTCTTGGTGCAGGTTCTGCTTATACCGTCTACCATGACCAAATAGAACTTCAAGTCATTCCCTTCAGACGGAACTACTTATGGAACTGCTCAGATAGTCATGAATCTAGTGCAGCATCATCCTTCGCCTCCGCCAAAGTAAGTTTTTGATGATTCTCAGCCCAAGGGGGAAAATATTTTGAGAAAGGGTTATGCTAAGGGAGAGCTTTTGGAGCCTTTGGAGTATCAAGAGAGCATCGTCTGAGGGGGAGCTGAAGACGTAGAATGAAGGATAAAGACTGTAACTTAGTCTATTCTTTTTAGTTTTTGCTCTGATATTCTTATTTATTTGATTCTTTGTAATTCTTTCACTCTATTTAAACCATGTAATTGTACAAATGGATTATATCACATTGATGTAACAATTCTTATAAAGAGGTATATTCAAAGAACATCGTCTTGATGTAATTCTGGCTTGCTATAACTGCTTTTTGGCTAACATTGTCCTATGCAGATGCGTGCTTAAGTGTTATTCTTGTATGGTATGTAATCATAAAAAGGGGGGAGATTGTTAGATCAAGATGATTAACGTCTCAAGTTTTGATTAATTACAAGACAGACGAAACACATCAGACAGAAGCATTGCAAGTCAAAGTCAGACTGAACAAGCACAGACAAAATATGACCCCTCAAAGAATATTCTTCATCAAGTCATTCGTCTGTCCCGAAGCCACGTCATCAGACGAAAGATAAGACTATACAAAGAATATCTTGTAATAGCCAGAAGTGGCTGGGTGCAAACAATACTTGTAACCATTTCACGGTTGGTAGTAAAAACTCAGTAGTTGCTGGGTAACTGGACGTAGTCTTGTATAGACGAATCAGTATAAAAATACTTGTGTTCATCTTTGTTGATTATTAACTAACGAAAATAATAATACTCAAAAGTCTGTCCTTAAAATCAACCTTTAAAGATAAACAAGGTTTCGTCTGACTTTTGTTTTAACTAACAGACTAAAGGATTAAATTTTTAATTAACATAATTCAACCCCCCTTCTTATGTTTTATCTTTTACACTCATGTTTATGAGCTAGGAAGTATTCCCATGTAAATCTAGTATAATCGTCTATAATGACAAACCCGTATCTTTTTCCTCCAAGACTTTGCGTCTGAGTAGGACCAAAAAGATCAATATGTAAAAGTTCTAAGGGTCTCGTTGTGGAAACAACATTTTTTGGTTTAAAAGAAGCTTTTAGTTGTTTTCCATGCTGACAAGATTCACACGATGATTGGTTTTCCAAGAGATGTTTTGCAGTCCTTAGACAAGATTTTTCTTTGAAATTTTTTAAATATATTTAACACTTAAGTGTCCCAGCTTTTTATGTCAAATATCTCTTTCATCGTCTGTTGAAAGCAAACATGTTACGTAATGATCACTGAGGTCAGAAAGACAAATCATAGAGATTGTTCTTTCTTTTACCTTTAAACAGAATGGATTTGTCTTTATATTTTACTATACATTTATCAGAATTAAAGGATACTTCATACCCACTGTCAAAAAATTGACTAATGCTAGGTGGATTAAAGTTCAAACCTTTAAAGTATGACACATTTTGAATAAGAGGGTTGGGTGTCTTACCAATAGTCCCAATCCCAAGAATTTTACCTTTTCTAGACCCATAAGAGACTAACCCTTTACTTGGTTTGAGGTCTTGGAACATAGACAGGTTTCCTATCATGTGTCGCGAGCATCCACTATCCAGGTACCAGCTTGAAGCCTTCTCTTTTATCTGTTGAGGATATCTGCAACATGAATAATTTGTGACTTTAGTACCTAAATTCTTTTGGGTCCTATTTTGTTAGTTGAAGACTTTTGCTTAAAGGTTCTTGGATGACCTCTGTAATTATTTGGAACTCTATTATAGTTTTTATGCATGCTTTTTCTTACAGAAATAGTTAGCTTATATGCCATGGGAATGTTACAATTCTGAAGATGTTATACTCATTAGTGAGCGTCTGGTCTATGAAGATATTTATACTTCTTTTCACATACGGAAATATGAAATTCAGACTCATATGACAAGTTATGGTTCTGAAAGAATCACTAATCAAATTCCACACCTAGAAGCCCATTTACTCCGAAATTTAGACAAAAATGGAATTGTGATCCTGAGGTCGTGGGTAGAAACAGGCGATATTTTAGTGGGTCAATTAACGCCTCAAATGACGAAAGAATTATGAACATAGCCTAATCCACTTTTATCAGATGGAGGTCTCCATAGGTTAAAATAATTTTCAGCATGGAAGAGCTTGATGTGAATTTGGCTAGATCTTTCCTCAGAGTTTCATTTTCTTCTTCTAGTCTTTTTAATTTTAGAAGAAGAACATTTGATTCAGGTTCAGACGAAACAACAGATTCATCTGACTTGCTTTTCTAAGATAGACTTTCATTTATAGCTTTAAGTTTTGAAATTTTCGCCAAAGTTATTTTTAGCTTGGATTTGCATATTTTGTATTCTTGATTCATTTGTAGTCTTTTTAATTTTAGAAGAATAAGATTTGATTCAGGTTCAGACGAAACAACAGATTCATCTGACTTGCTTTTCTAAGATAGACTTTCATTTATAGCTTTAAGTTTTGAAATTTCCGCCAAAGTTATTTTCAGCTTGGATTTGCATATTTTGTATTCTTCAGCTATAAAACGAGAGTTGGCTAGAAGAGTGTAATATGATAAATCCTCAGTTTCGGAGTCTGAGTTTGAGTCTGAAGAAGATGAAGGTGTATTCGAAGAGTTTAGAGTTTTTACCTCAGATAAATAATCAACTCTTTCCATAAGACATGTTGGCGATTTCCTCTTTAGCTGATTCATTAGAGTCTTCGCTGTCAAGATCTTCCCACGTTACTAGGCTCTTCTTGCCTTTCTCTTCTGGGATTCCATCTCTTCTTTATCTTTGGACATTTTGAGATCATATGTCCAGGATTTCTGCACTTGTAACATACAACCTCAGAGCTTTCTTCTTTAGAGGAAGGTTTCTTAGGGAACCGTTTGTCCTTCTTCCTGAAGAATCTTTGACCTCGACCCTTCTTCATCATCATTTTCTTGAATGAATCTCTTTGCCATCAAGTAGATTTCATCATCAGACGATTCCTCAGTGTCATCTGATTCAGTGGTTTCAGATTTAAGGACTTTGTTCTTCTTTTTGTCCTTTTTGTTTGACTCTTCCTTGGGGCTCTCATCAATAGATGGTAGAGCAATAGGCTCTTTAACTTTGATCTTATCCCTTTTGCATAGATGGACTTCATGCACTCTCAGTGCACCATTCAAGATAGTTTAGAATTGATGGAGGACCATCTCCAAGCATGAGGATCACAAGGGCTATGCAAAGAATACTAGAAGCTCAAGTTGAGGAAGAGTTGACCAAGTCAACTAGTCAAGGTCAAAGTCAAAGTCAATGGTCAACTCCTCAAAGTCAACAAAGTGGGCAAAAGAAGCCTTGTAATCTTCTTATTAGTTTGTAATTATTTTAGGCTTAATTTTTGTATAAAGCTTGGACCATAGTTGCTTTGTATGTTTCGGCCAAGACTAGTATTGGACATGTTGACTTTGGTTAATTGGTCAAAGCCTCTTAGAATTGAACTGGAGAGTCTTATGACCAACTAAGCAAGTGTAATACACTCTCTTAAAAGAGAGTGAGTGGATTAGGAGAGAGAATTAGTGGAATTGCCACTAACTTAACTTGAATTTCCACCCCTTGATTATCCCATAATCAAAGGTGAAAATTCAAGTCAAGTTTATAAATGTTGACTCTCATCTAAGAAGGTATTCTAGCCTTTGGATTTACTTTTAATCCAAGGCATAGAATTCCATCTTGATTAATCCATGATCATCACATGCTTAGGAGAGTTTTGAGCCTTTTGATCTCATTAACTCTAGATCCTTCTTGAATTGATCAAGTGAAGGGTGCCTAGCATCACTTGATCAATCCATCAAGGATCCTAAGGCTAAGAGAGCTCACAGTCAAGGCACCAAAACATGCTTATAACTTAGGCAAATTCTCATTGTAACTCACTTTGGTCATTTATGAAAAGAGAATTTCTAAGACTAAAGTCTTGAGAAAAGGAGAGAGCTCTCCTAGGGTTTCTTCAAAGAACCTTGAATCTTATCATGGATCCATGATCCAAGTGGCGATTCTTCTACCTAGCTTATTGAACTCTTGTTCATGGCGCTATCACCTTCTTAATCTCCCTTCCATTTTCGATTTCTTCTCCTTTTGGTTCCAAACCGTGAGATACTAGCCATTATATAGCCTATTCCGCAAGCTACATCATGATCTTGAGTGAAGGATCACTTGGTGAATGAAGATTAGGCACCCTTTTTGCTAATCCTTGAAGAGCCATCACAAGTTCCTTCATGGGTTTGCATCAAAATTTGGTATCAGAGCTTGTTCTTCACCTAGTTGTTCTTCACTTGTGGTATTGAGTCTAGCTCCTATCTTTGAGTTCAATTTTTGATTCAATTGAATTTTTGTTTTGAATTTTGTTGTGTGTCTTGGCTGCCCACTACATATATGAGATGTTCTGACACTCTTGGTTGATCATACAAGGCCTATTATACATGCTAGACACATTCTAGTCAATAGCCCCCAAGTGTTTGATGAATTTTCTCAATATGTATTTTGTGTCATACTTGCTGGAATTTGAATCCCCTTCATTATATTTGGCTTAATTAGTGCTTATATGTCTCATTACTATGTGCATTGCTCATTATAAGTTCAAGTTACCACTACCATGCATTATCTTGCTTGTTAGCAAAGTTTGACTTGACTTGCTTGAGTATTTGAGCCTATACTTGGACTGTCCAGCAAAGAATAGCCAAAAGAAAATATAGAAAAACAAAAGAAAAGAAAAGAGCAAGAGAAAATATACAAAAGAAAGAGTCAAAGAAAATTCAAGAAAAGAAAAATACAAGAAAAGAAGCTTGAAGAAAATTAGAGTGAAATTTAAGTAGCTCTTGTAGAAGAAATTTTTGGGAAAATTGAGTGCAGTACATTGGGAAATTTGGATCATTAAACACCCACAAATTTTGTGTCCAAGATCAATTAGGCAACAATTATTCAATAGGTTCAAGCATCATATTACAAATTGTGTCAAATTTGCTACTAGCATGATATTTGAACTTGTAGTGTGCTTTGCATGTGCCTAGACATATTTGCCCTGTTTTTGTCCTGTTTTTGGACCCATAATTGTGGCTGCCCTGCACCTTATTTTGAGCTTATTTCGTGCATAAACATTACACAAACCATTCCCCAAAATTTCAAGTCATTTTGAGCCCATTTTCAAGCCTAACTTCCAGCTTAGTGACAGTTTTGCTGTTATTTTGGCAGTTTCGGGTTTGCAGTTGGTTCAAAGGGTTAAACGTTGAATTATTGAATTCTGGGCATATGGTCATTCACTATACATATATATAAGCTCAACTGGAAGGTTTCATAATTTTTCAAGCTCATTTGCTATGCTAAAAAATTTCACAAGTTGGGCAAATTTTGGTGACGGTTGCTGTCAAATTTTCCAGCAAAATTGCATTTGATTTCTTCCCTTCTTTGAGTTTTTGTTTCAAAATTTTTGCAGTTGTTAACTACTAGTTTTCCTTCATTTTAGTGCAGTAAATATATTAACCTTTGTCTCATTAATTAATTTCCCTTTGAGTAGCAATTTTGTTCATTGAGTCTTGTTTTGTTGCTTGTCTTTTTTGGAATCCTTGTAGTTTTGTCTAGAGTATTTGTCTTCTTGATCTCCTAGGCTTAGTAGCTGAATTGTTCCTCTTTCACTTGGATAAATTGGACATTGATAATTGATAGAGGTTTCTCAAGAAACTCTAAGTGAGAGAGAGAGGAAAAAGGCTAGAGGGTAACTTTTAAGAAAAAGCCTCCTAAGTGTGCAAACAAGAGTGTGAGTGCAAACACTTAGAGAGTGAGAAAGGAATTTTATTTCTCTTCTATTATTCTTGTTCTAACCTTTTCTTGCAGCAATGGAGAGTTCCTCAAGTGTGGGCAATGAATTATCTCCTAAGACACAAAGAGTGATGGATGCCATGATGGAGAAATTCATGAGTATGCAACATGACCTCAAGAATGAGCTCAAGGAGAGTGTCAATGAGGTGAGGGAGGAGAGCCATAGAAAAATGAGAGAAGAAGAGGATAGAAGGAGGGACATGGAAAGAGCCATAAGAGAAGAGATTGAGAGAAGAGAAAGAGAGGCCTATCTTAGAAGGAGTGGAGAAAGAAGAGGTAGTAGTAGTAGGAGAGACTATAGGTCTCCTAGAGATAGTGATGAGGGAAGTAATTTCAATGAGGAAGATGCATTCTATGCTTATGATAATGAGAGAAGGACTAGAGAAAGAAGGACTCCTCAAGAAGGATACCATGACCGACAACCTCAAGCATTTCCCTATGGAGGTGGAGCAAGGCAAGGTGGTCTAAATGCAAAGATTAAGCTCCCACCCTTTGTTGGGAATGGTGAGGCCGAATCCTACTTGGATTGGGTCATGAAGGTGGAGCAAGTTTACTCATGCTATACCCACTTGAGAGGGGAGGAGAAGTTGAATCTAGCCATCCTACAATTTGAAGGATATGCCTTGGTGTGTTGGAACCAAGTGTTGGTGGACTCCTTTGCAAGAAGAAGGCCTCAAGTCACTTCATGGACTCAACTCAAGGATGTCATGAAGGAAAGGTTTGTGCCTCACTCTTATGTTAGAGATTTACATATTAAATTGCAAAGACTAACACAAGGGTCAAAGAGTGTTCAAGAATACTACAAGGACCTTGAATTAACCATGCTTAGGGCGGATTACCAAGAGGAAAGGGAGGCTACACTTGCAAGATTCATCCATGGGTTGAACCATGAAATCCAAGATGTGCTAGAGCTCAAACAATTTGTGACTCTTGGAGATGCTCTTCACAAAGCCGAAAAGATAGAGAACCAATTGAAGAGGAAGGGCACCTTCAAGAAGAGCAACACACCATACAAGTCATCATGGAAGGACAAGGAAAAGAAGGAGTACAACTATTCATCCAAAGGGAAGCTAGGCTGTGAGGACTCCAAAGGTAAGGAGGTAAAATCTTCTACTTCCAAGCCTAGTTCTATTAAATGCTTTAAGTGTTTGGGGCATGGCCACATTGCATCCCAATGTCCTAACAAAAAGGCCATGATTATGAGAGTTGATGGTGCCATCACTAGTGAGGATTCTCAATCTTCATCTAGTGAGAGTGAAGAGCCTAGGGAGAGCACAAGTAGTGAGAAGGAACAACCCGAAGATGGAGATTTCCTCATAGTGAGGAAGATGCTTGGAAGTGTGCCCTTAAGGAGTTGGATGACTCTCAAAGGGAGAATATCTTCCATTCTAGATATGTAGTTGAAGGGAAGGTATGCTCCCTCATTGTAGATAGTGGTAGTTGTACCAACGTAGTTAGCACTAGGCTAGTAGATAAGTTAGGACTTAGGACATCTCCACACCCTAAACCTTATAAGTTACAATGGTTGAGTGATAAAGGTGAAATGGTAGTTAGTAAGCAAGTTCTTATTAATTTTTCCATAGGTAAATATAGAGATGATGTGCTTTGTGATGTAGTACCTATGGAAGCCACTCACCTATTACTTGGGAGACCTTGGCAATATGATAAACATGCCATTCATGATGGTGTTTCTAACACCTATATCTTTTCTCATATGAGCAAGAAGGTCACCCTCAAACCTTTGTCACCTAAAGAGGTTTGTGAGGATCAAATAAAGATGAAGTTAAAGAGGGAAAATGAGAAGAAAAGTAAGGAATCATGTGCCAAAGCACCTTTGGCCGAGAGCTCCTCCAAAAAGAAGAAAAAGGAAACCAAACACCCTAGAAACCTAGTGTTGGCCGAGAGTTCCAAGTTAATTACCAAACATGCCACTAGTGATTCTAGGATGAAAAACAAGGAAGGAACCTCCATGAAACCTAGGCAAACCGAGAGCACAAGTAAGGTAGATATTAATGAGAGTTTGCTTATGGATAGAGGTGAGCTAAGAAGAGAGTATCTAGCTAGGAAGAGTATGTTCCTATGTTTGCCTACACCATTACTCTTGAGCACTAACTTAGTAGCCAAGCAAGAGGACCTTGAGTCATTGTTAATGGAGTTTGATGATGTCTTTCCTAAAGAGATTCCCCAAGGCCTTCCCCCACTTAGAGGGATTGAGAATCAAATAGATCTAGTACCCGGTGCACCCTTACCCAACCGGCCTACATATAGGAGTTCTCCTCAAGAGACTCATGAGATGCAAAGACAAGTAGAAGAGTTGATGAGTAAGGGTTGGGTCAAGGAGAGCTTGTCTCCTTGTGCTTCACCGGTTATCTTAGTGCCTAAGAAGGAGAATGTGTACCGATTGTAGAGCCATTAACAATATTACTATAAGGTATAGACATCCCATTCCTAGGCTAGATGACTTGTTTGATGAACGGCGCCATAAACTTGTTGACTTTTAGAAATATGTACGTGTCAATCTTACGGCAAGTGTACCGGTTGTCACAAGTTTAGAAATAGTGAGAAAAGGTTGTCGAACCACAGAGACTAGTTGTGAATTATCGAATGCTTAATATGCTTGCTATTAGGACGAACAATTGAGTGAATCATGTGTGTAAACTAAGTAATTATGTAAAGAGACAATGTACTGTAAAGCAAGAAATGGAAAGCAATAAATGTTTAAGTTTCAGAAATGATGAAAACAGTTAGGGAATAGGTTCATTCAATTCCTTCCTTCATGTAACCAACTCCTATATCAATTCAATGGAAATCAATTAATTGGAGACTAGAATTTGTGATACCTTAGACTAAACCTATTCCTAGGTCTTTAGTCACTTTGAATGACTTCTATAATCTCTAATCCCTTAGGTGAAAATAGAAATACATTCAAGAAGCGAAACAGATAAATTCACAATGTCTCATAACATGCAAGTTCTATCCCTAGACTCATGCACTGCTATAATGATGCAATTCCTCTCCTAATTCAATTATCAATCTTCCGAAGGCATAATTGAAATGAGAAACAAGAACTCAAGGTATAGCTCAATCAATTTCAAACAGTTAATATTCCTATCACTATTTGAACTACATGAATCAAACCTCAAGAAATTGCAATTAAGTAGGAAAAGCTCAATCAATTAATCCGAAATTACAATTGAATTCACATAGAAGTCATTACACGAATTTTAGAATTGAAATCCCCTTCCCTAACCTAAAAATTTAGCCTAACATGGAAATAGAAAAAGAAAGAACAAAAATAGAAATCAAAACCGAGAGAAGCTCCATGAATCTTTAGATCTTGCTTCCACAAGCTCCAATTCTTCAAGAATCTTCAAAGATTTGATGGAGAAGGATGAAGAACAAAGGTGGAGAAGAGAGAAAATTAGAAGTGTGCACGAGAATCTAACAAGAAAAACTGAATTGTGAAGTCCCCCTTCGATTCGCGCCCAAACAGCCATATATAGCAGTAAAAATGCGCCACCCACTTAAGAGAAACGCGCCCTGGCGCGTTTTGAGTGAACCTGAGGGCATGAGCGCGCCACCCTAGCGCGCCTTGGCATGTTTTGGCCGCAAGGAATGCATGAGCGCGCCACCCTGGCGCGCCTTGGCACGTTTTGGCCGCAAGGAATGCATGAGCGCGCCACCCTGGCGCGCCTTGGCACGTTTTGACAGGTGAAGATGCACCATTTGGCTTACTTTGATCTTGATTTGAGCTTACATCCTTGTTCTTCTTGATGGCATCTTCATATTATGTCCATAGCTTTCTTTCAAAGCTCCTATCTCCTCTTCAATCAACCTACAATTAACAAGAAAGAGGGTAAAATGACTTAAAAACTCAAGAAAACTTACAAAACTAACAAAACACTAACTCAAGAACTAACACTAAGCAATTATGATATTTTTACTGTTTTCTTGACTAAACTATAGCTAAACCTAGTGAAAATAGATGGGAATGAGCTTAAAACACCTAGAAAAACATGTATAATCTAGCACTTATCAATGAGCTACATGGAGCTAAGATATTCTCCAAAGTTGATCTTAAAAGTGGCTATCACCAAATTAGAATGAAAGAAGGTGATGAGTGAAAAATCACTTTTAAGACCAAGTTTGGACTATATGAGTGGCTTGTCATGCCCTTTGGCTTATCAAATGCACCTAGCACTTTTATGAGGTTAATGAACCATGTGCTAAGAGAGTTTCTAGGAAAATTTGTTGTGGTATATTTTGATGATATCTTAATTTATAGCAATTCTTTCTTAGAACATCTAACACACTTGAAGCTTGTTTTGAAAGTGCTTAGGGAACAACATTTGTATGCCAACAAGGAGAAGTGCACCTTTGCCACCAATCAAGTTATATTCCTCGGTTTTGTGGTGAGTGAGCAAGGTGTGCAAGTAGATGAAAGCAAGATCAAGGCTATCCAAGAGTGGCCGAGACCCACCAATGCAAGGGAAGTAAGATCCTTTCATGGCTTAGCTAGTTTTTATAGGAGGTTTGTTAAGGATTTTAGTACTATTGCTTCACCTCTTAATGAACTAGTTAAAAAGGATTCTACTTTTATTTAGGGTCAAGCTCAAGAACATGCTTTCAATCTACTTAAAGAGACGCTTACACATGCACTTATTCTTGCTTTACCTAACTTTGCTTGTTCTTTTGAAGTAGAGTGTGATGCTTCTAACCTAGGTGTTGGAGCCGTGTTGATGCAAGATGGGCACCCCATTGCCTACTTTAGTGAGAAGCTCAAGGGTGCTCAACTCAACTACTCCACCTATGATAAGGAGATGTATGCACTTGTGAGGGCTTTCCAAGTGTGGTAACACTACCTTCTTCCCAAGGAGTTTGTGGTGCACACCGACCATGAGGTACTCAAGCATATCAAGGGCCAAGGCAAGCTAAGTAAGAGACATGCAAGATGGGTAGAATTTCTTGAAACCTTTCCTTACATGATTAAGTATAAGAAAGGTAGTACTAATGTGGTAGCCGATGCACTTAGTAGGAGATTTTCATTGATATGCATGCTAGAAACTAAGATGCTAGGTTTTGATCACATTAAAGAATTGTATGAATATGATCATGATTTCGGCCAAGTGTTCATGATGTGTGCTCAAAGTGCTCATAAGGATTTCTTTAGGGTGGATGGTTATATTTTCAAAGGAAAATGTTTGTGTATCCCTAAGACATCCTTAAGAGAACTTTTGGTTTGTGAAGCACATGAAGGAGGCATCATGGGACACTTTGGAATTGATAAGACATTAGCCATATTACATGAACATTTTTATTGGCCACACATGAAGAAGGATGTGGACCGATTTGTACAAAAATGCATAACATGTCATAAGGCTAAATCTAGAAGCATGAATCATGGATTATATACTCCTTTACCTATTCCCATTTCTCCTTGGATTGATATATCTATGGATTTTGTGCTTGGATTGCCGAGAACCAAGAGAGGAATGGATACCATTTTTGTGGTTGTGTGTAGGTTTTCAAAAATGGCTCATTTTATCCCTTGTCATAAGGTTGATGATGCTACACACATTGCAAATTTGTTCTTTAAAGAAGTGGTTAGATTGCATGGCTTGCCTAAAACAATTGTTAGTGATAGGGACTCCAAATTTTTGAGTCACTTTTGGAGAACCTTATGGGGTAAGTTAGGCACCAAGCTTTTATTCTCAACCACTTGCCACCCACAAACGGATGGCCAAACCGAAGTGGTTAATAGAACATTAGGCCAATTGTTAAGATGCTTTGTTAAAGGAAATACTAGGACATGGGAGGAACATTTGCCTTTTGTTGAATTTGCATATAATAGAGTTGTGAATGCTTCTAACCCTCTAACACCTCTTGACCTTGTGTCTATGCCACTTGAGTTTGCTTTAAATGTAGATGGAGTTGCCAAGGCCGAGCTAGTGAGGTCCCTTCATGCCAAAATCAAAGAGCACCTTGAGAGGAGGTACTCCAAGGTGGCGGCCCAAGTGAACAAGCATAAGAAAAATGTGGAGTTCAAAGAAGGAGACTTAGTGTGGCTTCATCTCAAGGAGAGGTTTCCTAGCCTTAGGAAATCTAAGCTTTTGCCAAGAGGGGATGGACCCTTCAAAGTCTTAAAGAGACTTGGACCTAATGCTTACTCTCTTGATCTCCCTACTTCTTATATAGGTAGTAATTCATTTAATGTAAGTGACTTATCTATTTGTGATGTAGGTGGTGATGGAAGCAACTTGGGGACAAGTTTGCCTCAAGAAGGACGGATTGATGGAGGACCATCTCTAAGCATGAGGATCACAAGGGCTATGCAAAGAAGACTAGAAGCTCAAGTTGAGGAAGAGTTGACCAAGTCAACTAGTCAAGGTCAAAGTCAAAGTCAATGGTCAACTCCTCAAAGTCAACAAAGTGGGCAAAAGAAGCCTTGTAATCTTCTTATTAGTTTGTAATTATTTTAGGCTTAATTTTTGTATAAAGCTTGGACCATAGTTGCTTTGTATGTTTCGGCCAAGACTAGTATTGGACATGTTGACTTTGGTTAATTGGTCAAAGCCTCTTAGAATTGGACTTGAGAGTCTTATGACCAACTAAGCAAGTGTAATACACTCTCTTAAAAGAGAGTGAGTGGATTAGGAGAGAGAATTAGTGGAATTGCCACTAACTTAACTTGAATTTCCACCCCTTGATTATCCCATAATCAAAGGTCCAGATTCAAGTCAAGTTTATAAATGTTGACTTTTATCTAAGAAGGTATTCTAGCCTTTGGATTTACTTTTAATCTAAGGCATAGAATTCCATCTTGATTAATCCATGATCATCACATGCTTAAGAGAGTTTTGAGCCTTTTGATCTCATTAACTCTAGATCCTTCTTGAATTGATCAAGTGAAGGGTGCCTAGCATCACTTGATCAATTCATCAAGGATCCTAAGGCTAAGAGAGCTCACGGCCAAGGCACCAAAACATGCTTATAACTTAGGCAAATTCTCATTGTAACTCACTTTGGTCATTTATGAAAAGAGAATTTCTAAGACTAAAGTCTTGAGAAAAGGAGAGAGCTCTCCTAGGGTTTCTTCAAAGAACCTTGAATCTTATCATGGATCCATGATCCAAGTGGCGATTCTTCTACCTAGCTTATTGAACTCTTGTTCATGGCGCTATCACCTTCTTAATCTCCCTTTCATTTTCGATTTCTTCTCCTTTTGGTTCCAAACCGTGAGATACTGATGAATCATTATTTTGATCAATTTCTCTGCATTTAATACATCATATTACAACATTATTAATGGTCAATTAGCATGATTTAGTGCATTTAAGAGTTTGGGCTCATTTGGGCCTTAAGTGCTTATTTTTGTTCTAATTCGTTAAAATTTCCAGTTTTGACAAGGTTCACTAAAAAAGGCATAACTCTCACTACAGAACTCTGTTTGAGCTCCATTTTATGTCAAATTAAAGAGTATTGAAAGAGCTACAAAAGCTATGAAGACATGAAGAGCCAATTCGGACCGCATCTGGGGTGAAAATTTCCTTGAAAGTGACGCACGAAATTGATGCGGGAATTCCAGCGTGAAGAATTAGTATAGGCCCATTTCAAATCATATAATTGGACCATTTAAATGTTTGCATTGGGTGGGCTTTGAACCCTGCACCCTAAGTCACTTAAAGTCATGTGACTAGCACATGACTCACTTATTATAAATACCCCAATTCAGAAAATTGTAGACACTTTTTACCTTTCAATCAATTTCAATTTTCGCATTGCTTTTTTCCTTTAAAGTCGCTTTGCTAGGTTTTCAGGTTTGCCATTCCAATTCTCGTTCTCTCTCCTTCTTGCAATTTAATTCTTCTAATATGCAATCCCAATTTATGCTTAGTCTAATTTCAATTATGCGCAACTAATTTCTTCAACCAATTCGATCTCAATAGGATCCCTAATTTCCTTAGGTTCTCCGTTTTCAATTGCATAAGTACTCGTTTTGAATTCTATAATTTTAATTCCATTATGCTGATTAATATTTTGGATTTAGATTGTTGATTCTGTCATTGTTGATTGATAATGAATGCAGAGAACTAATTATATGATTCGGAACCAAGTTGTGTGCTCTCATGCGATTGTGTGAGTTTAAAGGCCACCAAGTGTTCGATGATAATTCTCTAAGATCTTAGAGCGCTAGTTCAGTGTTGACATGCAGAGATCTCGGTTTCAATGCACTGCATAGATGAGTGTCTTTATTTTGTTGAACCAATGAGGGAAATTGGGATCTGACAGAGATCGGATTGGTGCCTTTTAATAATCTATTAATTGCTTTTTAATTATTGTTTAATTACTGTCATTGGTTAATTTTTACTATTTAATTGCCTTTAATTTTTCCTCTACACAAAAACCCCCAAAATTGCATTTAAAATTTCGGCTATAGAGAAGTAACAAAGTAATCCATAGGGAAACGATCCGAGTCCACTATTACTGCAAAGTAGTAGCTAGGCTTTGGTATTATTTGACGCACGTTCGGCGGGTGTGTCAGATACTAGCCATTATATAGCCTATTCCGCAAGCTACATCATGATCTTGAGTGAAGGATCACTTGGTGAATGAAGATTGGGCACCCCTTTTGCTAATCCTTGAAGAGCCATCACAAGTTCCTTCATGGGTTTGCATCAAGAATTGTCCAAACATCCTATCTATAGATTCTCATTTCTTCATGCAGAACATTTTGTACTCCCTCTGAAGATTGGCAGCTTTTCTTAGTCTGACATCCTTAGTTCCTTCATAGGAGATTTTTAAGGCGTCCCAAAGCTCTTTAGCTGTTTTATAAGCACAGAATCTGTTGTATTTTTTTTTGGACTTGGAGCTGAAGAAGTCGTCTCTTGTTTTTTAGTTTTGATCTACTTGTACTCTTGAATTTAATGATAGATTGTAAATAGGAGCTTAATTGTATTGATTGTTCTAGAATAGGCTTTGAGTGTGGTTTCTATTCAATTTCACTTCACAGAGAAGTTGAATCTACTTTGAGAATCAAGCTAGAGCAAGTTTAGGAACCCTAATTTTGATTTGACAAGTTGAAAACTGTTTTTAAATGATTTTAAGCTGAAGTAATTGATTACCATATATCAGTAATCGACTACCAACAGTTTGAGAAAACAGAGGAGCCTAAAACTCTCTGGAGTAATCGATTACCACATTCTAGTAATCGATTACCCACACCAGAAATCATCTCAAAAATGTTTTTAAATTGCTTTAAATTGAAATCTCTTAGAATTGATTCAACAAGAGAAATCTTTGAGTTTTCAAGAAGAAAGGAAGAGCGAAAAACTAAGTTTACAAAGAACACAAGTTCTAAGAGTTCTCTTCAAGATTTCAAAAGATTTTCTCTAGAGATGAAGAGTGTGTGAAGGATTGAATATTTGGTTATAAACTTGATCAGATCATACACATCAGGTGTAATCTTTACTGATCTTTATCTTGTTTTTCTATTTGTTTTTGTTCAAACTCTTAAGAGAAAGTTGTTCTCTAGAAGAAGAGTTAAGGAATTTGAGAGAGGTGCTCTCAAAGGTGATTCTTGAAGGATTCAAAAATTAGAGAGATATGTTCTTAGGAGAAGAACATGTATTTTGGTTATTTTGATTTTGTTTGTGTTTGTACAGTGTGTTTGTATTAGACACAAGAAATCATTATAGTGGAAACCGATCGCAACAATTGTTGGGTTGGGACTGGACGTAGGCCGAACGCCGAACCAGGATAAATCTCTGTCCAAACTTTCTCTCTACCTTATCTCTTATCTTTATCTGAATCTATCACTTTACAATTGCTTTTACTGATTCATTCTTAAAGAGTTTTGAAAAGGTGTATCAATTTCTTTCTATGTTCGCTGCTACCTCTCTAAATTGTTATTCTTAACATAGATAAAACTGAATTGGAAAGAAATTGACAAAGGCTAAAATTGAACATCGGGAACTTGAATCTATTCACCCCCTTCTAGATTCAACATAGAGACCAACAATTGGTACCAGAGCTTTAACTAGTAAATCAATCTAGTAATCCTACATAGTTCTCTGTGATGGCTTGTAATCTTTTACCCTTCGCTGAAGGAGCTTCTATAAATAGACCTCCACTGTTCTGCGGTGATAACTATTCATTCTGGAAAGTTCGCATGAAAATCTTTATGGAATCTATTCACAGAAGCATCTGACAGGCTGTGGTAAATGAGTACAGAGTTCCAATGAAAATAGAAAATGGGAATGAGATAGAAAAACCATTTGAGGATTGGGATATAGATGAGATTAAGAGGGCTGAAAACGATGCTAAAGCTTTAAACATTATACACTCTGCCCTGAATTCTAATGAGTTTTTTAGAATTTCTGCCTGTACTACAGCAAAAGAGGCATGGGAGCTGATGGAGGCCCATCCTTGCCTAGAAGAATCACAAGGTCCATGACAAAAAAAATACAAGAAGAAGTGGAGAGTCAACTCCAAAGTAAAAGTCAACTCTCCAGTCAAGAGTCAACTCAAGACTTCTTCTTAACTTGTAATAGGACTTGTAATATTTCTAGTATTTGTAACTTGTAAATAGGAGTTAAGCTTTGAATAATTAGACACACATGTGTTAGTGTGGCTCACGGCCTAGGGGTACCAAAATAAAACCAAAAATCTCTACTAAAGAGGGAGAGAGTGGCGCACACTCTCTTGGGAGAGAGTGGGAGAGATTTGGAAGGAAAGTAGTAGAGGAAGCACTAACTCAATTTGAATCTCAACCTTTAGATGGGATCTACAAATTCTAATCTAATGGTTGAGTTCAAATTCAGCTAAGCCATGCTTTTGGCACCACTTCTTAAGTGAACTCTAACCACTTGATTAAGATCTAATCAAGAGGCTAGAATTCAAACTTAAGACATGCTTTTCCCACCACTTAAGCTCCACACCGTGGCCCTAGGATCCTTTCTTGATCCAAGGATAGAGCTTGGTGATCCGTGTGAGGTGCTTGAGAGAGCTTTCCACACGTTGATCCCAAGCTAGATCCAAGGGTGGCTGTTTGGTCCTTGGTTCCCATGTTTGGCGCCACCTAAGTGAAGTATAAGTAGCTTTCCATTTGAATTGTAAACACTTTTTGATTAATTGAGAATTGAATTTAGAAAATTGAGAGTGTTTTCTCTTTTGTGTTCTTGTGAAGAACCTTGAATCTCATCAATGGCTTCCTTACTCCATTGTGGCGGTTCCACCTCAAGCTTATTGGCACTTGCTATGGCGCTTCCATTCCTCTTCTAATCTGTTTTCTCCATTTCTTTTCTCCTTGAGGCGCAAGCTTCTTCTTCCTAATCACCTAAGTCTCCATTGAAGCATAAAGATCCGTGACTCCTATGCTATTCTCCTTGAGGATTGCATCAGGAGCCCATCATGGTAACACATGAAGGTACTGCTGAAGTCAGGAGAGCCAGGAAGAATACACTCATTCAAGAATATGAAACATTCAGAATGTCCCAAGGAGAATCAATAATGGAAATGCAGAAGAGATTCACACACATCATCAACCATCTCAAAGGACTTGGCAAGAACTTCATTGAAGAAGAAGTGAATGTCAAGATTCTGAAATCTCTGAATAGAAAGTGGCAACCTACTGTGACAGCCATAACTGAATCAAAGAACCTTGCTGCTATTACCAGTGCTGAACTGTTTGGCAAACTTTAATGCAAACCCATGAAGCTATGGTGTGTGCTCCTGGATTCAACATCTTGAAAGCCCCATCTTCAATTCACCAAGTGATCCTCACCCAAGATTAAGAGAAGCTTGCGGTCAAGACTAGGTGTTTAAGCTAGTATTTCGGTTTGGAACCAAATGAAGAAGAAATAAAAAATGGAAGGAGAATTAGAAGGTGGTAGCGCCATGATTCATGGAATCAATAAGCTAGGTAGAGGAATCGCCACTTGAGTCATGGACCAAGATAAGATTCAAGGTTCTTTGAAGAAACCCTAGGAGAGCACTCCCTTTTCTCAAGACACAAGTCTTAGAAATTCTATTTCATTCAATATTCAAAAGTGAGTCTTACAATGAGAATTGCCTAAGTTATAATGCCTAGTGTTGACCGTGGGACTAATGATGGCCAATAGATCCTTGATGGATTGATCATGTGATGTAAGGCACCTCTCACTTGGTCAATTCAAGAAGAATCTAGAATAAATGAGATCATAAGGTCCAAGACTCATCTAAGTAGTGATGATCATGGATTATTTTAAGATGGAATTCTAGACCATGGATTAGAAGCTAATCCAAAGGCTAGAATGCCTTCTTAGATGAGAGTCAACATTTGTAAACTTGACTTGAATTTGCACCTTTGATTATGGAATAATCAAGTGGTGGAAATTCAAGTGAAGTTAGTGGCCATTCCACTAATTCTCTCTCTTAATCCACTCACTCTCATTTTAGAGAGTGTATTACACTTGCTTAGTTGGGTCATAAGACTTTTAAACCCAATTCTAAGAGGCTTTGACCAATTAACCAAAAGTCAACATGTCCAATTGCAATGCTTGGCCGAAAATCACATATCAAGTGTAGGTCCAAGAAGATTACAAGGCTTCTTTTGCCCAATTTGTTGACTTTGAGGAGTTGACCATTAACTTTGACTTTGACTTGTTGACTTTGACTTGGTCAACTCTTCCTCAACTTGAGCTTCTAGTCTTCTTTGCATAGCCCTTGTTATCCTCATACTTGGAGATGGTCCTCCATCAATCCCTCCTTCTTGAGGCAAACTTGTCCCCAAGTTGCTACCATCATCACCTACATTACAAGGAGATAAATCACTAACATTAAATGAATTACTACCAAAGAAAGATGTAGGAAGGTCAAGAGAATAAGCATTAGGTCCAAGCTTCTTTAAAATCTTGAAGGGTCCATCTCCTCTTGGTAAGAGCTTAGATTTCCTAAGATTAGGAAACCTCTCTTTCCTCAAATTCAACCACACCAAATCACCAACATTAAATTGAACATCCTTCATTTTCTTGTTGATGTATTCAGCCACTTTAGCATTCTTCTTTTCAATTTGCTCCCTCACCTTAGCATGTAAAGCCTTCACCTTCTCGGCCTTGTTTGCACCCTCACGGGTCCATTACAATCTCAATAGGTAAAGGAGTTAGATCAAGTGGAGTAAGAGGATTAAAACCATACACAATTTCAAAAGGAGAGTGAAGTGTGGTAGAATTGACAACTCTATTATAAGCAAATTCAATATGTGGCAAACACTCCTCCCATGATTTAATATTTCCTTTCACAAAACTTCTCAAAAGTTGGCCCAAAGTTCTATTCACCACTTCGGTTTGCCCATCCGTTTGGGGGTGGCAAGTGGTGGAGAATAAGAGCTTTGTGCCAAGCTTGCTCCATAGGCTTCTCCAAAAGTGACTTAGGAATTTTGAGTCCCTATCACTAACAATGGTTTTGGGCATGCCATGAATTCTTACTACTTCTCTAAAGAAAAGATCGGCTATGTGTGGTGCATCATCTACCTTGTGGCATGCTATAAAGTGTGCCATCTTAGAGAATCTACACACTACCACAAAGATAGCATCCATACCTCTCTTGGTCCTAGGAAGGCCTAACACAAAATCTATAGATATATCAATCCAAGGAGAGGTAGGAATTGGCAAAGGAGAATATAAACCACGATTCATTGATTTAGACTTGGCTTTATGGCATGTAATACACCTAGAAACCACTCGGTGCACTAGCTTCTTCATGCTAGGCCAATAGAAATGTTCCTTCAAAGTAGCCAAAGTCTTATCAATGCCAAAATGGCCCATAATTCCACCTTCATGTGCCTCACATGCTAATAACTCTCTCAAAGAACTTTTAGGCACACACAAGCATTTACCCTTAAAAAGGTATCCATCTTGCCTAAAGAATTCTTCATGAGCACCATTAGCACACAAAGGCCACACTCGGCCGAAATCATCATCACATGCATATAATTCCTTGATGTGATCAAATCCTAGCATCTTAGTTTCTAGCATGCATATCAATGTAAATCTCCTACTAAGTGCATCGGCTACCACATTAGTACTACCCTTCTTGTATTTAATCATGTAAGGAAAGGTTTCAAGGAATTCTACCCATCTTGCATGCCTCTTGCTTAGCTTGCCTTGTCCTTTGATATGTTTGAGTGCTTCATGATCGGTGTGCACCACAAACTCCTTGGGAAGAAGGTAGTGTTGCCACACTTGGAAGGACCTCACAAGTGCATACATCTCCTTATCATAGGTGGAGTAGTTGAGTTGAGCACCCTTGAGCTTCTCACTAAAGTAGGCAATGGGGTGCCCCTCTTGCATCAACACGGCTCCAACACCTAGGTTAGAAGCATCACACTCTACTTCAAAAGAACAAGCAAAGTTAGGTAAGGCAAGAATAGGTGCATGTGTAAGCTTATCTTTAAGTAGATTGAAAGCATGTTCTTGTGCTTGACCCCAAATAAAAGTAGAATCCTTTTTAACTAGTTCATTAAGAGGTGAAGCAATAGTACTAAAGTCTTTAACAAACCTCCAATAAAATCTAGCTAAACCATGAAAGGATCTTACTTCCCTTGCATTGGTGGGTCTCGGCCACTCTTAGATGGCCTTGATCTTGCTTTCATCCACTTGCACACCTTGCTCACTCACCACAAAACCGAGGAATATAACTTGATTGGTGGCAAAGGTGCACTTCTCTTTGTTGGCATACAATTGTTGTTCCCTAAGCACTTTCAAAACAAGCTTCAAGTGTGTTAGATGTTTTAAGAAAGATTTACTATAAATCAAGATATCATCAAAATATACAACAACAAATTTTCCTAGAAACTCTCTTAGCACATGATTCATCAACCTCATAAAAGTGCTAGGTGCATTTGATAAGCCAAATGGCATGATAAGCCACTCATATAATCCAAACTTGGTCTTAAAAGCGGTTTTCCACTCTTCACCCTCTTTCATCCTAATTTGGTGATAGCCACTTTTAAGATCAACCTTGGAGAATATCTTAGCTCCATGTAGCTCATCAAGCAAGTCATCTAGCCTAGGGATTGGATGTCTATACCTTATAGTTATATTGTTAATGGCCCTACAATCGGTACACATCCTCCATGTCCCCTCCTTCTTAGGCACTAAAATAACCGGTGAAGCACAAGGTGATAAGCTCTCCTTGACCCATCCCTTACTCATCAACTCCTCAACTTGCCTTTGCATTTCATGAGTCTCTTGAGGAGAACTCCTATATGTGGGCCGGTTAGGTAAGGGTGCACCGGGTACTAGATCTATTTGATGCTCAATCCCTCTAAGTAGGGGAAGGCCTTGGGGGATCTCCTTAGGGAAGACATCATCAAACTCCATTAACAATGACTCAAGGTCCTCTTGCTTGCCTACCAAGTTAGTGCTCAAAACTAATGGTGTAGGCAAACATAGGAACATACTCTTCCTAGTTAGATATTCTCTTCTTAGCTCACCTCTTTCCATAAGCAAACTCTCACTAAGTTTTCCCTTAGCTATAGTCTCGGTTTGCATATCATCATGGGTGGCTACACACTTTCCTTTCATCCTAGAATCACTAGTGGCATGTTTGGTAATTTTCTTGCAACTCTCGGCCAAGGCTAGCTTCCTAGGATGTTTGGTTTCTTTTTGGCTTTTCTTGGAGGAGCTCTCGGCCACACAAGGTTTGGCACTTGTACCCTCACTTTTCTTCTCACTTTCCCTCTTTAATTTCATTTTTATTTGATCCTCACACACTTCCTTAGGTGACAAAGGCTTAAGGGTGACCTTCTTGCTCATATGAGAGAAGACATAGGTGTCGGAAACACCATCATGAATGGCATGCTTGTCATATTGCCAAGGTCTCCCTAGTAAAAGGTGAGTGGCTTCCATAGGCACTACATCACACAACACATCATCTCTATACTTGCTTATGGAGAAGTTAATAAGGACTTGCTTACTAACTACCATCTCTCCCTTATCACTCAACCATTGTAGTTTATAAGGTTTAGGGTGTGGGGATGTCCTAAGTTCTAATTTATTTACTAACCTAGTACTAACAACATTTGTACAACTACCACTATCTATGATAAGAAAACATACCTTCCCTTCCACTAGGCATCTAGAATGGAAGATATTTTCCCTTTGTGAGTCATCCAACTCCTTGAGGGCACTTCCAAGCATCTTCCTCACCATGAGGAGGTCTCCATCTTCCGGTTGCTCCATGCTTGAGTGCTCACTAGCACTAGCTTCCTCTTCTTCACTAGAAGAGTGAGTGGACTCTTCACTAGTGATCCCTCCATCCACTCTCATGATCATGGCCTTCTTGTTGGGACATTGGGAAGCTATATGACCATGTCCTAAACACTTGAAACACTTAATGTTAGAAGGCTTAGAAATGGGTTTAGAAACTTCCTTACCTTTAGGGTCATCTCGGCTAGACTTGTAGAAAGTCTTGGATGATCCCTCCTTCTTTTGCTTGTCCTTCCAACTTGAAGATCCATGTGTGAAAGACTTCTTGAAGGAGATCTTCCTCTTTAGTTGGCCCTCAATCCTCTCGGCCTTGTGGATGGCATCCTCCAAAGTTCTATAATGTTGGAGCTCCAAGACATCTTGGATCTCCCTATTCAAACCATTAGTGAACCTAGCAATTGTAGCTTCCTTCTCCTCTTCATAGCCGGCGTTCATCAAGGTCAATTCTAGATCCTTGTAGTACTCTTGCACACTCCTTCCACCTTGAGTTAATCTTTGGAGCTTCACATGGAGGTCCCTTGTATAAGATTTAGGCACAAATCTCCCCTTCATGGCATCCTTCAATTGGGTCCAAGAAGTGATGTGTGGCCTTCTTCTCTTTTCGGCATCTACAAGGACTTGGTTCCACCAAACCAATGCATAACCTTCAAACTCCAAGATGGCTAAGTTAAGCCTCTTCTCTTCACTCAAGTGTGGGTAGCAAGAATAAACTTGATCAACCTTCATCACCCAATCTAGGTAGCTCTCGGCCTCACTATCTCCAAGGAACTTGGGTAGCTTAATCTTGTTGCTTCTTTCCCACTCTCTAAGCTCATCATCTTCCACATGTCTTCTAGGGGTGTGATTCGGCCTCCTAGGTTGATGACCTCTCTTATGGCCTCTAATGGGTTCATCCTCATCATAATTGTTTCCCCAATCACTGTCCCTAGGTGTGCTATAGTCCCCTCTAGGAATTTCTTCCTCACTTCCACTACCTCTATAGCTATTTCTCCTACTCCTAGGTACTTCATTGCTTAAGATTCCACGGCCCTCCCTAGGTACAGCCCCTCCTCCATTGTGACCACCACGATTGCCACTAGTATCTCCAAGGATTCTCTTCTCCAATTCCTTCCTTATCTTCCTTTCCTCCTTTAATCTCCTTTCTTGATCAAACCTCTCATCCAAGCTAGCACTTAACATGGATTTCATCATTTCCATCATTCTTTTAGACCTTGGTGAGAGATCATTCCCAACACTAGGAGAAGTATCCATAGCTGCACAAGAAAAGGTTAGGTAACAAATACAATTATATAAGAGATCCTTGCCACTCTCTAAGTGTTTCCCTCTAGTAGCACTCGTGTATCACTCTTGAGATGGCTTTTTCTATGATGTGCACACTTGCCTTTTTCCTCTCAATCTCCTTGAAGTTTCTTGAGAAACCTCTATCAATTATCAATGTCCAATGTACTCAAATGAAAGAGGAACAATTCACTACAAGCTTAAGGAAATTCAAAGGAGATAAATACTCAAGACAAAACTAGTAGGAAGCCAAAGAAGACAAGCAACAAAACAAGACTCAATGACAAAAATTAGCTACTCAAAAATTGGAAATTATTGATTAAGACAAAGGCTAATATATTTACTGCACTAAAAATGAAGGAAAACTAGTATTTAACAACTGCAAAAATTTTGAAACAAAATCTCAAAGAATAGTAGAAATCAAGATGCAATTTGCTGGAAAATTTGACAGCAACCGTCACCAAAATTTCCCAAACTTGTGAATTTTTTTTAGCATAGCAAATGAGCTTGGAAAATTATGAAACTTTCCAGTTGAGCTTATATATATGTATATTGAATGACCAAATGCCCAGAATTCAATAAATCAACGTTTAACCCCTTGAACCAACTGCAAATCCGAAACTGCCACAGCAACAGCAAAACCGTCACTAAGCTGGAAGTTAGGCTTGAAAATTGGCTCAAAATGACTTGAAATTTTGGGGAATGGTTTGGGTGTTCTTTATGCACGAAATAAGCTCAAAATAAGGTGCAGGGAAGCCACAAATATGTGTCCAAAAACAGGGCAAAAACAGGGCAAATATGTCTAAGCACATGCAAAGCACACTACAAGTTCAAATATCATGCTATTAGCAAATTTGACACAATTTGTAATATGATGCTTGAGCCTAATGAGTAATTGTTGCCTAATTGAGCTTGGACACAAAATTTGTGGGTGTTTAATGATCCAAATTTTCCAATGTACTGCACTCAATTTTCCCAAAAATTTCTTCTACAAGAGCTACTCAAGTTTCACTCTAATTTTCTTCAAGCTTCTTTTCTTGTATTTTTCTTTTCTTGAATTTTTCTTGACTCTTTTTCTTGTATATTTTCTCTTGCTCTTTTCTTTTCTTTTGTTTTTCTATATTTTCTTTTGGCTATTCTTTGCTGGACAGTCCAAGTATAGGCGCAAATACTCAAGCAAGTCAAGTCAAACTTTGCTAACAAGCAAGATAATGCATGGTAGTGGTAACTTGAACTTATAATGAGCAATGCACATAGTAATAACACATATAAGCACTAATCAAGCCACATAAGATGAAGGGGATTAAAATTCCAGCAAAGAGACTCAAAATACATATTGAGAAAATTCATCAAACACATGGGGACTATCAACTAGAATGTGTCTAGCATGTAAAATAGGCCATGTATGATCAACCATGAGTGTCAGAACATCTCATCTATGCATTGGACAGCCAAGACACACAACAAAACTCAAATGAAAAATTCAATTGAATCAAAAATTGAAATAAAAAAGATAGGAGCTAGACTCAATACCACAAGTGAAGAACAACTAGGTGAAGAACAAGCTCTTGATACCAAATTTAATGCAAACCCATGAAGCTATGGTGTGTGCTCCACGGATTCAACACCTTGAATGCACCATCTTCAATCCACCAAGTGATCCTCACCCAAGATTAAGAGAAGCTTGCGGTCAAGACTAGGTGTTTAAGCTAGTATTTCGGTTTGGAACCAAATGAAGAAGAAATAAAAAATGGAAGGAGAATTAGAAGGTGGTAGCGCCATGATTCATGTAATCAATAAGCTAGGTAGAGGAATCGCCACTTGAGTCATGGACCAAGATAAGATTCAAGGTTCTTTGAAGAAACCCTAGGAGAGCACTCCCTTTTCTCAAGACACAAGTCTTAGAAATTCTATTTCATTCAATATTCAAAAGTGAGTCTTACAATGAGAATTGCCTAAGTTATAATGCCTAGTGTTGACCGTGGGACTAATGATGGCCAATGGATCCTTGATGGATTGATCATGTGATGTAAGACACCCCTCACTTGGTCAATTCAAGAAGAATCTAGAATAAATGAGATCATAAGGTCCAAGACTCATCTAAGTAGTGATGATCATGGATTATTTTAAGATGGAATTCTAGACCATGGATTAGAAGCTAATCCAAAGGCTAGAATGCCTTCTTAGATGAGAGTCAACATTTGTAAACTTGACTTGAATTTGCACCTTTGATTATGGAATAATCAAGTGGTGGAAATTCAAGTGAAGTTAGTGGCCATTCCACTAATTCTCTCTCCTAATCCACTCACTCTCTTTTAAGAGAGTGTATTACACTTGCTTAGTTGGGTCATAAGACTCTTAAACCCAATTCTAAGAGGCTTTGACCAATTAACCAAAAGTCAACATGTCCAATTGCAATGCTTGGCCGAAAATCACATATCAAGCGTAGGTCCAAGCTTATACAAAATTAAGCCTAAACTAATTACAAACTAATAAGAAGATTACAAGGCTTCTTTTGCCCAATTTGTTGACTTTGAGGAGTTGACCATTGACTTTGACTTGTTGACTTTGACTTGGTCAACTCTTCCTCAACTTGAGCTTCTAGTCTTCTTTGCATAGCCCTTGTTATCCTCATGCTTGGAGATGGTCCTCCGTCAAACTTAGAGAGTATGAGATGGATATGACTCGCATGGCAAATGAGGAACAGAAGGACAAAAGAGCCAAAGGAATTACTCTCAAGATGGAGCATACTAAAACAGAATCTGAATCCTCTAAAGACGGAAATGACTCACAGGAAGATCAAGTGAATTTGATGGTGAAGAATTTCAGAAAATTCATGAAGAACAATTCTAAAAAGAAATTTGGTCAACCAAGAAAAGGAGTCAAAAAGCAAGACAACAACACTTTAGTCAAAGTAACATGCTATGAATGTGGGAAGATTGGGCACTATAGATCAGATTGTCTAAGTCTGAAAAGAAGCAACAACACTGAAGTAAGAAAATCTGAAAGTGAAAGAAATTTCAGAAAAAAAAAGAAGAAAAAGAAAGCCTACATAGCTTGGGATGAAGGCTACACCTCCTCAACATCTGAAAGTGAAAATAAGGAAGCAAACTTGTGCTTGATGGTCAAATTATCCAGTGAGGTAAGTGATACAAACTCTACCATGGATGAGTATGATGAACTACATTCTGCTTTTTGTGAGCTTTACAATCAAGCTGAAACATTTGAAAAAGAAAACATAGTTTTAAAAAGGCAAATATCCTTGTTAAACCAGAAAGTATGTGATTTAGAAAATGGTATTTCAAAACTAAGAAAGGAACTCAACACCCCTATAAACTGTGTTCACATAAGAAGGCATGATAACATGAAATCTGGAAACTCTAAGCATGCTAACCTCACTTGTACCTACTGCATGGAAACAGGACATAAATCTTTTAATTGCATGATTAGAAAGAAAGGAATTTCCAGTGGTAAGTATAGATGGGTTAAGAAAGAAAACTGTAGCACTAACTTGCATGGACCCAAGAGAAGCTGGGTACCAATCGCAAAATAAGTTCTTTTTTTCTTGTAGGAAAGCCTAAATAGCAGAAACTCAATATGGTACTTAAACAGTGGTTGTTCAAGGCATATGACAGGTGATAGAAGGAATCTTAGCACCTTCACACCAAGAGAAACTGGATCAGTTGCATATTGATAATCCATTTTATATACATTTTCTTTACTTTGTTCTTGGATCATTTAGCTTTTATATGTGTCATATTTTGGTAGTTTATCATAGATTTGTGTTAGAGGTATATTTTAGTACTAGTAGTAAATAATAGTTAATTTCCACAAGTTTTTATGTTTCTATGTTGATTCTTGTGTAGGTTGTATCTAGAGCTCTGAGGAATGAGGAAGAGATAAGAGCAAGGAATGGATTGAAGACAAAAATGGAAGCTTGGGATGAAAGATCCAAGACCTGAGATGAAGACTTGGTGTTGGTCCCTATATGAATCTAGAGGGGGGGTGAATAGATTCAAGTTCCCTTCTTAAAACTATTTCTCGCTTTTCCCGATTCGATTTTATCTTGTATTATCAGCAACGTACCAGAGATATAACAGCGGAAAGATACAGGAAAATATAATGCAAGAAATCAATGGAAAGTAAAGTCAAAGGTATAGAGAAGAGATTAGTCAGAGATTTATACTGGTTCGGCTTTCGGCCTACATCCAGTCCCAACCCAACAATCTGTTGCGATCGGTATTCCACTATAATCTTGTGTTCAATACAATCACTTCTGCACAAACACAAACCAATCAAATACTCAAAACTCTCTATGTTCTTCACCTAAGAACATATCTCTCCAATTCTTGAATCCTTCAAGAATCTCCTTTGAGAGTTCCTCTCTCAAAACCTCTAACTCTTTTTCTAGAGAACACCTTCTCTTAAGAGTTTCAAACCAAAACAACAAAACAAAACAAAAGATAAAGATCAGTGAAGATTACACCTGTGTGTATGCTCTGATCAAGATGATAAGCACGGTATTCAATCCTTCAAAACTTCCTTCACACACTATTCATCTCTTGGAGAAAATCTTTTTGAAATCTTTAAAGAGTGTTTTCAGAACTTGTAAAACCAGTGTTTTTTTTCTCTTCTTTCTTTTCTTTTAAAACCATAAAAGATCTCTCTCTTCGAAATAAATCAAAGAGGTTCCATTTAAAGCAGTTTCAAAACCATTTAGAGATGAATTCTGGTGTGGTGATCGATTACAGATGTTGGTAATCGATTACTACAGAGAAATTTGTCTTCCTCTGCATTTCAAGCACGAAGTAATCGATTACTATGGAGTGGTAATTGATTACTCCAGAGTAAGTTGAGTTCCCCTGTTTTCTAAGTCTGTTGGTAATCGATTACAGCTCCAGGGTAATCGATTACTTCAGCTTAAACCTTAAAACCAAAGTTTTTTGAGTTCTTTTCAAAACAAAATGGGGTTCACAACTTCTCTAGCTCAAATTACAAGATTCAAGACAAGTTCTCTAAGGAATGATTGAATAAAAACTCACACTCAAAGCCTAAACTATAACAATCAATACATTTAAACTCCTATATACACTCTATCATAAAGATCAAGATTACATGTATATCAAACCTAAAAGTAGGAAAGACTTCTTCAGCTTCAAGTCCAACAATCTCCCCCTTTTTGGTTTTGATGTACCAAATCTTGTGTAGTTGATCCTTTATGTAGATGATGATGGCTTTGATGTGTCCTGCAATGTTAGTATTTTTCTTTTCTTTTTTTTTTATCACTTCTATTCAGCAATTCACATATAGTTATATGTACCATCCAACTCATGTCACAAATATCAATTCTCAGAAATATATAAAGACAATCATTTGCAGAAATTTAAAATCTAGTTATTACAGTCATCCAATAGTTTCAAATGTGTTAATCTGCTCCCCCTAAGTCAGATGCTTAGGTACAAACAGATTCAAAAAAAATGATTACAAAAACTTCTACAAAAACAGTTCAAAACAGAGTAAACAGAGCAATTCAAAATAGAGCAATCAAATATAAAAAGACTAAACAACTAAAAAACCATTAACTATACTACTACCCCTATTTGGTATATCAAATCAAAAGAGAGAAGTAGAGATGAATTTACTAGTCTGAGTCGTCATCATCCTGGTTGAGTCGTTCCATAATAGTCTCCATCAAGTCCTTCATTTCTAGAAAGTGCAGATCCTGTCGCTTTCCCAGATCATCAATGCGTTTGTTGACGGTCGCTTCCAATTCATCCATCCGGTCTATCATAATGGATTGAAGCGAGGCGTGGAATGTACTCTCGAATTGTCTTCATCCATATCTTCATGATGTGCTTCCTCTTGCTCTTGTTGTGCTCCTTCATGCTCTTGTTGTGGAAAAGCTTGTTGTTCCTCTCTTGTGATCCATCCAGCATCGGTTTTGATGAGTCTCATTTTCTTTAGTGCTCCATCCCCGATGACATGAACATCCTTGACTAATTCTCTTGCTTCATCAGTAGTGTCTATCTGAAAAATTTCAATTAGTCTAGAAATAAAGAGAGAGTAAGGACACTTATTATCAAGAAGTCTCCTTGTCTTCAGCATGTTGTCCATGATCACATGAGTCCAATCTACTTGAATGTTGTTCTTCAAAGCAGCAATGAGGATCATGTCTTCCTCAGTCAACTGGGCATGGTTTGCTCCTCTTGCAGCCAAGATCCAGCAAACAATGTAGTGAAGTAGCCGATCATCATCTTTGTGAGGCCACCAATATTATAGGTAACTTTCTTGCCCGATGCTCTTTTAGAATTTCTTTCCTCTTCCCGGTGTTGAGGTTCCTCGAAGGCTCATGAAGAAGGAATCTTTTTGCAAATCAAACCCTTTTCTCTCGAGCTTGTCTGCATGTGTTATAATCCCTTCCTTTCGAATTCCAGCAATATCCAAAAAGTGTGCAGGGGTTAGGGAGATTTTGATACCTTTGATTTCAGAGGTCACAGTTTGCCTCTCCATATTCGGTTTGAGATTGGAGTAGAAAACTCGAACCAAATCTGGATAGATGAATCCTTTCATCCCTACAAACCTCTCCAAATGCTGCTGCCTCAAGAAGGTTTGGAATGTGAAACTCTGATTGTCAAGCCATCCAAGGTCAAGTATCTTCGGAGGAACTAGACCCTTGTTCGCAAAATCCAGATTGAACCGTGTCTCTTGTCCCTTTGAAGTGAACCACCGGTTGACTTCTGATACTTGTGGTTGTGGAGGAGGAATTTTCGGTCGCTGCTCCGAGGTGGTAGGTTTCTTCCTCTTGGAGGATTCTCCCACCTTTTTCTTTCCTTTGATCTCCTCTTGACTGTAGCGGTTTGCCCTCATTTTGATTCTCTTACCTTTACCTTGTTCTTCCATTGTTGAGAGAGAAAACTAGGGTTTGGAGGAAGAAGATGAAGGGTTTCGAAGTAAGAGGTTGGGTGGTGAATTGAAGAGTCACACCTGTACTTCTTATAAAAGAGAACAAAACCCAAAAGATTAGCCCAAGAACGAGGTAATGGATTACCAGCAGTTGGAAATCGATTATCTCAGTTTCTTATATAGAGGGAAGAAAGAAAATCGAGAAAATAGTCGTGGTAATCGATTACTGTAAATGGGCAATCGATTACTCCAGTAGATTCCTTAAAAACATTCAAAAGCATGTTCTGTGGTAATCGATTACTGCTCGTGGTAATCGATTACTCCAGGGGGTTTTTCTCACAATTTTGAAAATTGGTGCTTTGGTAATCGATTACAGGTCGTGGTAATCGATTATCTCAGTCCCAAAAGCCTTCCCAGAGTGAATTTCACATGAAGTAATCGATTATCCTCCCTTGGTAATCGATTATTTCTATCAGAAGAAGGTTTTTCAAAAAAAATTTTCACAAAAACAGAGTTTTGGATAAGTGTAATCAAGTAAGAAGGTTTAGTTTAGATGTTCCTCACTCAATATACCGAGGTTTAATCTAAGTTTGTAGAACCTTTCCTTTGGTAATGCCTTTGTAAATATATCCGCTAATTGATTCTCCATGTCTATGAATTCAATGTTACAATCTCCTTTCTCGATGTGATCTCTAATAAAGTGATGTCTGACTTCAATGTGTTTGGTTCTTGAGTGCAGTACAGGATTCCTTGTGATACTTATTGCGCTTGTGTTGTCGCATTTCAAGGGAATGTGATCTATCTTTAGCCCAAAGTCCTCAAGTTGGTGTTTCAACCAAATCGCTTGAGCACAACAACTTCCCGCAGCTACATATTCTGCTTCTGCAGTTGATAGTGCTACGCAAGCTTGCTTTCTGCTATTCCAAGATATTCCAAAGCTTTCGTTCCTATCCGTTTTGCTACCTGCAAAATCAGAGTCACTGAAACCAACAAGTAGTGGTGAGGTTCCTTTTGGATACCATAGTCCACAACTTATTGTTCCTTTTAGGTATTTAAGAATCTTCTTCACTGTTAGCCAATGAGATTGCTTAGGTGTAGATTGAAATCTAGCACATAAACATACAGAAAACATGATATCAGGTCTGCTGGCTGTTAGATAAAGTAAAGATCCTATAACACCTCTGTATAGGGTAGTATCAACTTCATCACCTGTTTCATCAATCTCAAGATAAGTGTTAGTAGAAATAGGTGTATTAGACATTTTGCAATTTGTCATATCATATTTCTTAAGAAGTTCTTTAGTATACTTAGCCTGATGTATGAAAGTGCCACCTTCCATTTGCTTGATTTGAAGTCCTAAGAAGAAACTCAGTTCTCCAATCATAGACATATCAAATTCTTCCTGCATATCTTTCACAAACTCTTCACAAAGTTGTTGGTTAGATGATCCAAAGATAATGTCATCAACATAAGTTTGAACCAATAGAATGTAGTCAGACTTGTTCTTAATGAACAAAGTCTTATCTACTTTACCTCTGTGGAATCCTTTAGATATGAGAAACTTACTCAGTCTGTCATACCATTGCCTAGGGGCCTGCTTTAACCCATACAAGGCTTTATGAAGTTTGTAGACATGTGTAGGCCAAGTAGCATCTATGAATCCTGGGGGTTGAGCTACATAGACTTCTTCATTGATATAACCATTCAGGAATGCACTCTTTACATCCATCTGGTATAATTTGAAATTGTTGATGCAAGCATATGCCAGGAGTAGTCTAACAGCTTCAAGTCTTGCAACAGGAGCAATTGTTTCTTCAAAGTCAATCCCTTCTTGTTGATTGTATCCTTTTGCCACAAGTCTTGCTTTGTTTCTGACCACAACTCCTTCTTCACTCAGTTTGTTCTTGAAAACCCATTTTGTACCTATGATGTTCATATTGCCCTTGTCTGGAACAAGTTCCCAAACTCCATTCCTTTTGAACTGGTTAAGTTCTTCTTGCATAGCCATGATCCAAAATTCATTGTTCAAGGCTTCTTCTATACTGGTTGGTTCTACCTGTGACACAAAGGCAGTATCATAGCAAAACAAGTTTCGTGAGGATCTAGTAGTTACCCTCTTGTGGATGTCACCAATGACATTGTCAAGTGATAGGTTCCTAGGTGTCCTCCACTCTTTTGCTTGTTCTGGTAGGTTGAGTTTGCTGATGCTTGTTATCAATGTCCATGTTCTCTTCACCTGTGTCATCATCATGCAGAAATTTCCAGTATGTAAATGTTGTTAGATCTCTTGCCAATCATGAGAAGTTCATCTGAGTCTTTGTTGCTGATGAGACAATGTTCATCGTCAAAAGCAATTCTGTAGTTCTTGTCACATAGCTGACTGATGCTCAGTAGATTGAACCTCAATCCATCGACCAGCAATACATCTTCTATCACTGTGTTTGCCTTATTTCCAACAGTTCCGTAGCCTAGAATTTTCCCTTTGTTGTTGTCTCCATATACAACAGACCCTGATTCTCTTGGTGTGAAGGTGCTCAGGTTCCTTCTATCACCCGTCATATGCCTTGAGCAGCCACTGTCTAAGTACCAAATTGAGCTTCTGCTGTTTAGGCTTTCCTGTAAGAGAAAAAGAACTTATTTTGTGGGTGGTACCCAGTTTCTCTTGGGTCCATGCATGTTAGTGCTACAGATTACTTTCTTAATCCATTTGTATTTGCCATTGGAAATCCCTTTCTTCTTAATCATGCAGTTATATGATTTATGTCCAGGTTTCATGCAATATGTGCAAGTGTATTTAGCATGCTTAGTATTTCCAGGTTTCATATGAACACAGTTTGCAGAGATGTTAAGTTCTTTTAATTTTGAATTATTATTTTCTAGTTCACATATTTTCCTTTTTAGCATAGATATTTCCTTTTTCAGACTTATGTTTTCTTTTTCAAAGGTTTCAGCTTGATTATAAAGCTCACAAAAGGCAGAATGTAATTCATCATAATCATCCACAATTGAGTTCGTATCACATACCTCATTGGATGTTTTAGCCATCAAGCACAGATTTGCCTCCTCATCTTCACTTTCAGATGTTGAGGACGTGTAGCCTTCGTCCCAAGCTATGTATGCCTTCTTTTCTTCTTTTCTTTTTTCGGCATTTCTTTCATTTTCAGAAACTTTTCTCACTTAAGTGTTGTTGCTTCTTTTCAAGGTTGGACAATCGACCTATAGTGCCCAATATTTCCACATTCATAGCAAGTTACTTTAACCGAAGTGTTATCCCGCTTCTTGACTCCTTTTCTAGGTTGACCAATTTTCTTCTTAGTCTTTGTTCTTCATGAACTTTCGAACTTCTTTACCATTAAGTTCACTTGGTCTTCTTGTAAATCACTTTCGGCTTGGAGGATCCAGTTGTTTCGCATTGTCTATCTTGAGAGCAATTCCTTTAGTTCTTTTGTCTTTCTGCTCCTCATCCGCCATTCGAGTCATGTCCATTTCGTATTCTCTCGAGTTTCCCAAAAGGTTCAAAGACTTGTCAAAGAAGACAAGGTTCTTTGATTCATTTATGGTATCGTCTTGTAGGTTGCCACTTTCTATTCAATGATTTCAGAATCTTGACATTCACCTCTTCTTCTATGAAGTTCTTGCCAAGCCCTTTGAGATGGTTAATAATGTGTGTGAATCTCTTTTGCATTTCCATGATTGACTCTCCTTGGAGCATTCTGAATGTCTCATACTCCTGAATGAGTGTGTTCTTCCTAGCTCTTCTTACCTCAACAGTACCTTCATGGGTAACCTTGATAAGCTCTCATGCTTCTTTTGCTGTTGTGCAAGCAGATATCCTGAAAAACTCATTAGAATTCAAAGCAGAGTGTATGATATTCAAGGCCTTAGCGTCATTTTCAGCCCTTCTAATCTCATCCAAGTCCCATTCCTCAAAAGGTTTCTCTATTTCTTTTCCATTCTCTATTTTTATTGGAACTTTGTAGTCATTTACCACAGCCTGCCATATACTTCTGTGAATAGATTCCATAAAGATCTTCATGCGAACTTTCCAAAATGGATAGTTATCACTTATGAGAACAATGGAGGTCTATTTACCGAAGCTCCTTCAGCGAAGGGTAAAAGATTACCAGCCATTATAGGGAACTAAGAAGGATTACTAGAGTGATTTACTAATTAAAACTCTGATACCAATTGTTGGTCCCTATATGAATCTAGAGGGGGGAGGTGAATAGATTCAAGTTCCCTTCTTAAAACTATTTCTTGCTTTTCCTGATTCGATTTTATCTTGTATTATCAGCAACGTACCAGAGATATAACAGCGGAAAGATACAGGAAAATATAATGCAAGAAATCAATGGAAAGTAAAGTCAAAGGTATAGAGAAGAGAGTAGTCGAGAGATTTATACGGTTCGGCTTTCGGCTACATCCGGTCCCAACCCAACAACATTTGCGATCGGTATTCCACTATAATCTTGTGTTCAATACAATCACTTCTGCACAAACACAAACCAATCAAATACTCAAAACTCTCTATGTTCTTCACCTAAGAACATATCTCTCCAATTCTTGAATCCTTCAAGAATCTCCTTTGAGAGTTCCTCTCTCAAAACCTCTAACTCTTTTTCTAGAGAACACCTTCTCTTAAGAGTTTCAAACCAAAACAACAAAACAAAACAAAAGATAAAGATCAGTGAAGATTACACCTGTGTGTATGCTCTGATCAAGATGATAAGCACGGTATTCAATCCTTCAAAACTTCCTTCACACACTATTCATCTCTTGGACAAAATCTTTTTGAAATCTTTGAAGAGTGTTTTCAGAACTTGTAAAACCAGTGTTTTTTTCTCTTCTTTCTTTTCTTTTAAAACCATAAAAGATCTCTCTCTTCGAAATAAATCAAAGAGGTTCCATTTAAAGCAGTTTCAAAACCATTTAGAGATGAATTTGGTGTGGTAATCGATTACGAGATGTTGGTAATCGATTACAAGAGAAATTTGTCTTCCTCTCGCATTTCAAGCACGAAGTAATCGACATCGTGGAGTGGTAATCGATTACTCAGCAAGTTGAGTTCCCCTGTTTTCTAAGTCTGTTGGTAATTGATTACAGCTCCAGGGTAATCGATTACTTCAGCTTAAACCTTAAAACCAAAGTTTTTTGAGTTCTTTTCAAAACAAAATGGGGTTCACAACTTCTCTAGCTCAAATTACAAGATTCAAGACAAGTTCTCTAAGGAATGATTGAATAAAAACTCACACTCAAAGCCTAAACTATAACAATCAATACATTTAAACTCCTATATACACTCTATCATAAAGATCAAGATTACATGTATATCAAACCTAAAAGTAGGAAAGACTTCTTCACCTTCAAGTCCAACACTTGGAGTGCAAGCCATCAAGAAAAAGAGAAGATGAAGCCCAAGTCGCGACAACACTTGCATTTGCGCCTAGGCATGAAAGTGGGGCACAATTGACCCTTCTCCTCTGGCAAGACGCGCCTAGGCGCGAATCTGGAGCAAGCTATGGCGCAAGGGCGCGCCAGGGCGCGTGCCAGGGCGCACTAGAACCCCTCCTCTCTGCCTAAACGCGCCAGGGCATGAGCCAAGGCGCAGAGCAACCCATTCCAGCTGAAGATTTGCGCCAGGGCGCAAATCAACTTAAGTGGAGGCGCGATTCTTCACCTATATAAGGGTTTTTGGGCGCGAAGATTCATAACTTTCCAATTCATAATTCAGTTGCTCCTCTTGCACACTTCTTTCGCGCGATTGCGCGATTTTCTTTTCTGTTCTCTCTTCTCTTTTCTTCTTAGTTCTCAATTTCATGAGTTTAATCTCTCTTCACAACATTAGAACTGCAACAAGCGAATTTGTTTCTCCATTTTGATTCCGCGAATCTTCAATTATGTAATAGATTTTTGGTTCAATTTACGCTCTATTATGGTTCTTCTTCGCATTGCATGATATTGTTTGTTATTCCTCTTATGCTTTCATTTTCTCCTTAATTCGCTGCTGCAATTTTACATTCCGCTGTTCTATTTTCAATTTTAATTTCTCCTCGCGTTAATTCCTCTTCTGCTCTACTTTCAATTTCTAATTTTGTCTTTAGTTTTTCATGTAAATCCATATTCTCTGTTCTGTTTAGGTTTTATTGAAATAATTCATGAAAATCCCCCTCCTAATTGTGAATAATTCCGAATCGAGTGCATGCATGTCTTTAGAGAGATGACCTAGGTTGAATCCTCTATATTACAAGTTTAATTGGGGATAAATCTAGTTTTTGATAATCATTCGACAGTGAATTATCAAAATGGCGCCGTTGCCGGGGAACATACGTCATTTGATTTGGAATTATCACCTTTCATGTATATAAATTGTTTGTGAATATTGCAATTGTATAGCCTAACTGTAAATCCATGCAATAGTTGTTGTTTCTAGTATAGGTACTGACTATTTTGTTGAGTTTTGCATAAGTTCTAATTCTTTCTAGATGATATTACTGTTAGTTGTTCCAAGTTTGTGTAGTATATGACCAAATCTAGTCTAGATGATTTACTGACATATGATCCTGAAATTGAAAGAACATCTCATAGGCTGAGAAATAAAAATAGGAATAAGAACCTACATTCTCATTGTGATCCTGACCTTGATTCTGTCTCCGAAAATATGGCGAATCCAATTGAAAGAACTCTCAAGGAATTGGCTACACCTGATATCAATTATCAACCTCTGTGTATCCAATTTCCTGTACCAGAAGGTGTTGATAAATATGAATTAAAATCTAGACTGATTCATTTGTTGCCTAAGTTTTTAGGATTCGCAAGTGAAGATCCACATAAGCATCTTAAGGAATTTCATGTGGTTTGTTCCACTATGAGGCCTAATGATGTTCCTGAAGAAGCTGTCAAAATGAAGGCATTTCCATTTTCATTGGATGGTGCTGCAAAGGATTGGTTGTATCTTCAACCAACACCTATTACCACGTGGAATGACATGAAAAGAAGATTTCTTGAGAAGTTTTTCCCGCTTCTAGGACTGCAGCTATTCGGAAGGATATAAGTGGGATAAGACAATTGCAGGGAGAGACTTTATATGAGTATTGGGAGAGATTCAACAAGTTATGTTCTACATGTCCTAACCATCAAATAACTGAGCAACTTCTCATCCAATATTTCTATGAAGGACTCATGCCTATGGAAAGAAACATGATAGATGCGGCAAGTGGTGGAGCCTTGATGGATAAAACACCAGCTGCTGCACGATATTTGATTACAAACATGGCAGAAAATTCCCAGCAGTTTAGCTCCAGAAATTCAACATCTTTCAAACATGTGAATGAAGCTTCCATAGCTGCTGCTGACACACATAGATTGGAAAGCAAGTTAACAGAGTTAACTTCATTGGTGAGACAGTTAGCTTTGAGTCAACAACAACAAAGGCAACAGAATGTTAATGCAATAAATCAGATCAAACAGCCGTGTGGCATTTGTGGTGTAGTTGAGCATTTCACGGATGCTTGCCCTCAGTTGCAAGAAACCGAACAACAACAACAACTGGTCCAACAAGCTGTGGATGTAGCTGGAATGTACTCCGGACAGCAATATAGACCTCCAGCACAGCAATATAATCCATATTCCAATACTTATAACCCTGGATGGAAGGATCATCCTAATTTGAGATATGGTCCAGGACCTAGCCAACAGCAGCCACCACAACAACAACAAAGATATCAACCTCCTAACAAGTATCAACCTCCTAACAAGTATCAACCTCCTCCCTTGAGACAACAAGTGGTTCAACCTGCTCAATCACAACCTGTGAATAGTGCTGGACCATCTTTGGAGGAGTTGATGAAACAGATGGCAACTAACAATCTGCAATTTCAACAAAATGTAAGTGCTTCAATTGTAGATTTGAAAACTCAAATTGGACAGTTGGCCACCACTGTTAATCACTTGCAGCAACAAGGTTCTAGCAACATTCCTTCCCAAACTATAGCTAATCCAATGGGGAATGTGAGCGCCATCACTTTGAGAAGTGGTAAGGAGTTACAGCCAAAAATTCAGGGTACTAAAAAATCACATCAGGATGAGGTAAAACAACTTCCTCTCCCTTTTCCTTCTGTAAATATGCATTCAAAGAAATCAGAACTAGAAAAAGAGTTATTAGAAACATTTAGGAAAGTAGAAGTTAATATTCCTTTGTTGGATGCTATCAAGCAAATTCCTAAGTATGCCAAGTTTTTAAAAGAATTGTGTACTCACAAAAGGAGATTTAAAGGAAATGAAAAGGTGAACTTGGGAAGAAATGTTTCTGCACTTATACAGAGTACACATATGTCTCCATTCCTTAGTCTAACCTTCCACAAAAGTGTCAAGATCCTGGAACTTTCACTGTACCTTGCACAATTGGGGATCACACTTTTGCTGATGCCATGATAGACTTGGGAGCTTCCATTAATGTGATGCCCACATCAGTCTACAGGTCATTGCAGATTGGTGAGTTAAAGCCAACTGGAGTCATTATCCAACTTGCAAACAAAAGTGCTGTTCATCCACGTGGAGTCCTAGAGGATGTATTGGTTCAAGTTAACGAATTGATTTTTCCTGCAGATTTTTATATTCTTGATATGCAGGATAAATCACCTTCACCTACATTGATCCTAGGGCGACCATTTTTGATGACTGCGCGGACCAAGATTGATGTTCACTCTGGCACATTGTCGATGGAATTTGGAGATGATATTGTGAAGTTCAATATACTTGAAAGCATGAAACTACCTGCTGAAGAGCATTCTGTTTTCTCCATAGATTTAGTTGATAATTTCGTAGATAGTTGTACAGATTTTAATTTTGAATTTGATTCCGATTTGACTAATTTTTCTAATTTCCATACTGATTTGGCTAGCTGTAGCTGTGGTGATGATGCCACTGTTTGTACCATATGTGCAGAGATTAATACTGCCCATTGCAGTGCAGATTCTAATCTACAGGTTGCAGATTTTGGTCCACAGGTTCTGGCATCCACTGACACTACAGCAAACAAACCATTGTTACCTTCCACTGTGCAACCGCCAAGCTTAGAGTTGAAGCCACTGCCTCGTCATTTGAAGTATGCCTACTTAGATGATGATCATAAGCTTCCAGTTATTATCTCTAGCACGTTGCAAAATGAGCAAGAAGAGAAGTTGCTGAAAATCTTGAAAGTGCACAAGAAAGCTATTGGGTGGACGTTAGCTGATCTCCCTGGAATTAATCCAGCTATCTGCATGCATCGAATATTACTAGAGGAAGAGTCTAAGCCTGTGAGACAACCACAAAGGCGACTCAATCCTACCATTCTGGATGTAGTGAAAAAAGAGGTCATAAAATTGCTTGCAGCTGGCATCATCTACCCCATTTCAGACAGCACATGGGTTTCACCTGTGCAAGTGGTTCCTAAGAAATCTGGCATAACTGTGGTGCAGAATAAAGATAACGAGTTGGTTCCAACTAGAGTCACTAACAGTTGGAGAGTTTCCATTGACTATAGGAGACTCAATCAAGCCACTCGGAAGGACCATTTCCCACTCCCATTCATTGATCAAGTTTTGGAGAGGTTAGCAGGTAAATCACATTACTGTTTTCTGGATGGATTTTCAGGTTATATGTAGATTCACATTGCTCCAGAAGACCAACATAAGACCACATTCACCTGTCCATTTGGGACTTATGCCTACACCAGGATGCCATTCGGTTTATGCAACGCACCTGGTACATTTCAAAGGTGTATGGTGAGTATCTTTTCTGATTTATTAGAGAGTTGCATGGAGGTGTTCATGGATGATTTCACAGTATATGGTTCATCTTTTGATACATGTTTGGATAGCCTTTCTAGAGTTCTGAGTAGATGTATTGAGACAAACCTGGTACTGAATTTTGAAAAATGCCATTTCATGGTTAGTGAGGGTATAGTCTTAGGGCATCTAGTCTCTAGTAGGGGTATTGAAGTTGATAAAGCAAAGATAGATATTATTACTTCTCTACCTTACCGCTCGTCAAGGGAAATACGTTCTTTTCTTGGCCATGCAGGTTTCTACAGGAGATTTATTCAGGATTTTAGCAAGATTGCTCTACCATTGTCCAAGCTCCTCCAAAAGGATGTAGAATTTTCCTTTAACCAGACATGCAAGAAGGCCTTTGATGAGCTGAAGAGTAGGCTTACCACAACACCTATTGTGCAACCACCTGATTGGGAGTTTCCTTTTGAACTAATGTGTGATGCTTCCAATTTTGCAATTGGAGCGGTTCTAGCTCAAAGAGTTGGTAGACACTCTCATGTTATTGCATATGCTTCCCGTACACTTGATGCTGCCCAAGCAAACTACACCACCACTGAAAAAGAGCTCTTGGCAATTGTCTTTGCTTTAGATAAATTTCGTGCTTACTTGCTTGGCTCTAAAATTGTTGTTTTCTCTGATCATGCAGCTCTGAAATTCTTGCTAAAGAAGTCTGATGCTAAACCAAGGTTAATTAGATGGATGCTTCTTCTGCAGGAGTTTGACATAGAAATCAGGGATAAGAGTTGTGCGGAGAACTTGGTTGCTGATCACTTGAGTAGGATTGAGGGTAACCCTGATCTGTTACCTATCAAAGATGACTTTCCTGATGAACATCTTATGCTTTTATACTCTTATGATGTAGTTCCATGGTTTGCTGATATTGTCAATTATTTGGTTACATCTGTTGTACCTCCTCATGCATCCAGATCACAAATTGAGAAATTAAAAAGTGATGCAAAATATTATGTCTGGGATGATCCTTATTTGTGGAGGTTTTGTAGTGATAGAGTTATCCGCAGGTGTATTCCAAGTCATGAAATTCAATCGATCCTTCGGTTTGTCATGCTTCACCGTAGGAGGACACTATGGACCTCGTGCCGAACACTAGGAAAGTGTTAGGGGTGGGTTTTATTGGCCTACTATTTTTAAGGATGCATATAAGCTCTTTAGCACCTGTGAGCAATGTCAGAGAGCTGGAATGGCCATCACACGAAGGCATGAGATGCCCCAACAACCTATTATTTTCTGTGAAGTTTTTGATGTTTGGGGTATCGATTTCATGGGTCCTTTTCCTGTCTCTTCTGGATATTCATACATTCTGTTAGTTGTTGATTATGTATCAAAATGGATTGAGGCTAAGGCCACCAGGACTAATGATTCTAAAGTTGTTGTGGATTTTGTTAGATCCAATATTTTCTGTAGGTTTGGTGTGCCTAAAGCCATTATCAGTGACAGAGGGAGCCATTTTTGTAATGTCAGCATGTGATCTCTGCTCCATAAGTATGGAGTTGTGCATAGGGTGTCCATAGCCTATCATCCCCAAACTAATGGTCAGGCCGAAATGTTCAACAGAGATATTAAGCTCATGTTACAAAAGATGGTCCATCCTAACAAAAAGGATTGGAGTAGGCAACTTGAAGATGCTCTTTGGGCCCATAGAACTGCTTATAGGACACCGACTGGCATGTCTCCTTACAGGATGGTCTTTGGTAAAGGATGTCACTTACCTGTGGAGATTGAGCATCGTTCATATTGGGTTGTGAAGAAGTGTAACCTAGAAATGGACCAGGCTGGTGCACAGAGGAAGCTTCAATTACAGGAACTTGAGGAGTTTCGCTTAGAGGCTTATGAGAACTCTAAGATCTACAAGGAGAGAGTCAAGAAGTATCATGATAGTATGATTCTGAGAAAGGAGTTCCAAGTAGGCCAAAAAGTGCTGTTATTCAATTCCCGTTTGAAGCTTATAGCCGGTAAACTTCGTTCTCGATGGGACGGTCCTTTTGTTATTACTAATATCTTTTCCCATGGTGCAGTTGAGATAAGAGATGAAGCTACTGGTAAAATTTGGAAGGTAAATGGTCATCAACTCAAGGAATTTCATGAGAGCCCGAAAGTGGAGGAAGTTGAGACAGATTTGTCCTTGGCTGAACCTAGCTGGCCGGACGTACAGATATTTGGCCCTTGAGGGAGTTTTCTATTCCCCTTCTGATTTTAATTGAAATTGAATCCATTGATGCATCGTATGTTTCATTGAGGACAATGTCAATTTTAAGTGTGGGCGGGGGAATTTTGTGAATATTGTGAATATTCTGCTATTTTACTTCTAGTTTTGTTCTTTCAGTATTGGAGTTTTATTGAATTGTTAGGGAATAAGAGAAGGTGAGAGGTGTAACATCATTGTGGGGAATTTTGAGGGTTCAATGCATGGTTCAGAGTGTGTGCACAAACAATGGAACCACTAGCAAATGCGCCCCAGCGCAAATTAAGTGATAGAAGGGCGCAAATCGCATGGTGTTCTCTGTTAAGACGCGCCCTGGCGCGTTTGGGTGGCGCATTTTCCCTTTGCTCTCTGTTGAGACGCGCCCTGGTGCGTTTGGGTGGCGCATTTTCCCTTTGCTCTCTGTTAAGACGCGCCTAGGCGCGATTCTATTAAGCATGAGGCGCGTTTGACGCGCCTAGGCATAAATAAGATACGCGAGTTTGCGCCAAGGCACAAACTCAGGGCGTGGCCATCCCATTGATCTTCTCACTTAGTGTGTGTGAAATTTCTAGAGAACAATCCCACTCTCCATCAATTCTCACCTCCACCATCTCACATTGCAAGTACTTTTTCATCAATTTCTCTATCCCCTCACACTTGTTTTCCATTTCTCACTTTGTGTGCTCAAACCTCTTTTGCTCTAACAAGGTATGTTCATCTATCCTTTGATTACGACTTGTTTCCTTCATTCTCCAATCTTTAATTGCATTCATCTTTCATCAATTGCATATATCATTCGGATGGGGGTTTAGTTTTGAGGTGCGAACCCTAGAATGCCAATTTTTGGGGGTACTTTCAATTGTGTACTTTGATGATATTGCATGGCCTTGTTTGGATGTTTTGTGATAAATGCCATTGAGTACTTGTAAATGAATTATGGTAATTGTCTTGGGAGTGCATTGTTCAAAGCAATTAGAAAGAGTTAGTTCATGTTTAGTCATGCCTACATGATGTTTGTTAAAATGCTTTAATGAAGTCTCGAATGTGTTTATGTGAATGCTTTTAGTGAGCATGACCATATTATAATTGCTTATGTATGTCCTTTGACAATTCCAATTTGATTTCTTTTTGAACTTCACTCTACATTGATGAGAATACATGCTCTTTATGGCATTTATGGTTATCTAGATGCATGCATGTTTTTCTCATATAGCTTTCGTTGTGTAGGTTCATTTTCAAAAAGAAAAAAAAATCATGGCATCAAGCAACCAACCAGCTGCATCTTCTTCAAAGGAACCAAGGACTAAACATAGAGCTTCTAAGGGGAGATGCCAAGAAAAGAAAAGGACTACAAAAAGAGCAGAGGCAACCACTCCTCGAGAGCCAGAAACTCCAGAGTTTGACACTCATAAATTTCGGTCCTTAGAGCATGTAGAAGCCTTCGTATCTCGGTTTACAGCACGCACAGTGCTAGTGGAGCGAAGATTTAACATGAGTCCGAGCAATTTCATAAATGAAGGGAATGGTGAGTTGTCTCAACGTTCCATTTATAGAGAAGTTTGCAAGGAGATCACTGGAAGAAAATGGAATAGACTGGCTAATATAACGTTCCCAGCATATCAAGAGTTGGTTTTACAGTTCTATGCTAATCTGACAAGTGGAGATAAAGAAGAACTCTATGCATCTTACGTCCGGGGAAAACAAATCTCCTTTTCACCTCAAGCCATCAGATTATCGCTGATTCCTTTTTCTAATGAGAGGGATTGTGCTTTTGAGCATAGAGCATCTCGCAAAGCTGACCCAAGCAAGGTGGACGAGTTGTTATGTGAAGGCAAAGGAGCTTGGAAAGACAGTGAATGGTGCAACAATGGTGTTAGGCATGTGAAATCTTCATCATTATGCCTTAAAGCAAAAATATGGTGGGCATTCATTTCTGGTATTTTGCTGCCAATTCAACACAAGTCTTCTATCACAAAGAAGCGGGTTTGGTGTTTATATACAGTGATGAATGGCGAATACCTTAATGCTGGCCTAACCATTGCCAATGAGATTCATGCCCTTCACCAGCAAAAGTAGGGGTCTCTATCTTATGCAGGTATCATTACACAATTGTGTGTTGATGCTGGAGTATCATGTGAGGGTTTAATCCCTATGAGACCAGGGTCGACATTGGATGTGAAGTTCACTGGAGGAGAATCAAGCACAAGAACTGTACCAGAAGCACCTTTAGTTCCCAATGCCAACATCGCAAAAAGTTCAAAGGGAAAAGCACCTATGACAACAACTTTATCCCATGATGCAAATTCAAAGCAAGAGAAGATCTTACGCCATTTGAGAGTGGTTCAAGGAAACATTCGTAGGGTTCACAAATCCACAAGAGCTTGCATTGCACTTGAACCCCTATTGAGATCTGTGGCATCCCAAATGAATCTGCCTGTGGAGAAGTTGGTGCCACTCGAAGCACTCAACAGCGAGATGATTGAAGACTTGATGAGGTTTGAAGAATTTTCTGAAGATGAGGAGAGGCCAGCAAATGATAATGATGAAGATGATGAAGAAGAGGATGAGGATGATGAAGATGATGAAGAAGAGGATGCTGATTAGTGATCTTGTTTAACAATTTACTTTTGATTATTGTAGTATGAATAACCTATTTTACTGATGCCTTAGTTCATATGACTGTTATTTGACTGTTATTTCGCTATTATGTTAGTTCATTATTGATCACTTTGGAATTCTAGATGATGAGCATTGTGGAAAACATGAAAAATTCCTCTGAGCACCAGGGCTAGTCTTCAACATGGAGTGTTCTCATACTCTATTGTTTTAACTGTTTTAAAGTATACTCCCTATGTTGTTGCATTTTATGGTGGTTGATTTCACTAATATAACATTGACTCTGTAGTTCAGTAGAGTAATTTATGCAAATTTTGGCACTTAGGTTCAGCTTAAGGTTCTATGACAAGTTGCATGTGTCTCAGTGTTTGAAGAGATATTGTATGAGAATTTTAGCATGACAATTTTCTAGGTTGTGACATGATCAATGGAATTAGCAATGTTATGCAACAATTAGCCTGGATAGTAAATTGGGCCTCCAACATGATCCATTCTTGAGTGTTTTACCATCTGAAGTGTTTTGTTCCAGAACTTGCTTTAGCTCTTGGTCAAAATTGCATACATTTAGGATTGGACACAAATGATAAAGGCAATTTTCTTTCTTGCAGAATTTTTTGAGCCAAATAAGCCCTGAACCTTTAAATTTTCCATTGATTAGCCCCTTTGAGCCTTGATGAACCCTTTCTTTCGTTGACATTTAAGCTCATTACAAGCCTGAATAAGTGAAAAACCAATTGTCCTGCCAATGGAACTTTAAGAGTATTGGTGCTTTACTTAGATGATAGATTTTAGTGGAAGTTTGGTTTGCCATTTTGGGGTGCATGTGTGGCTTGTGACTTGAGGACAAGTCAAAATTCTAAGTGTGGGGGTATTTGATGGGTCACTATGTATTAGGTGTTTAAGTTGGGTACTGGTGAAAATTTTGTGAATAACAGATAGTTGTAGTGTAGTTGCATTCTCTCTTTTTCATGCATATTTTCTCTATTTCTTCTTGTTATAGCAATTAGTGAGACTCACTTAAGAAAGACAAAGTGCAAAAATAAGAAGAAAGCAAGAATTTGAAAAGAAAAAAAAAAGAAGAAAATGCCAAAAGCTACAAGAAAGGATATCTGGGAAAGAAAAAGAAAGCAAAAGAAAGAAGGAAAGAGAACACCAAAAGTTTTAAGAAAACAAATGAAAGGAAAAGAAAAAGAAACAGAAGAAATGTGAATTAAGAGCAAAAGAAATAAAGGAAGAAAAGAAAACAAAGTGGTCTCATTAGTTGTTTATGTCACTTGATATTAGTCTTTGTCCTTTCCTTTATTTTTCTTTTTTCCATCATTAATCCATGCATATCATATAGGTTGTAATTTTTACTCTTTAAGTTCCTGTGGATATTTAGCCAGTTACCTCTCCTTCTTACCCTACCTTTACCTAAGCCCCATTACAACCCTGGAAAGACCTTTTGATTGTCCAAATTCTACTTGAAGGCGGTGGAGATTTTTAGAGACATTGCAAGCCTATGGTGACATACCTTCTGATTGGTAACTTTGAGGGAAACACAAGCCCAAACACTTGAGAGATTGAGTGTAAACACTTAACTGGTGAGGACTGTTTGATGTTGCTAGAGTACATTTTTCATGTCAATCTAGGATTGATTGCTTATGCTTGATGAATTGTGCAATTCTTGAGAATGTTTTGAGCTCATGATCAACTTTCATAGAAGAATTGAGTTTTCTTAAGGAGTTAAGAGTTGTATAAGGCATTTTCAGTGGCTGTGGAGCTAATGCTGTATCATGGTTGTTAACCCTTGTAATAATTGAGTCTAGGTTTGCTTGAGGACAAGCAAAAGAATAAGTGTGGGGGTATTTGATAATCCATTTTATATACATTTTCTTTACTTTGTTCTTGGATCATTTAGCTTTTATATGTGTCATATTTTGGTAGTTTATCATAGATTTGTGTTAGAGGTATATTTTAGTACTAGTAGTAAATAATAGTTAATTTCCACAAGTTTTTATGTTTCTATGTTGATTCTTGTGTAGGTTGTATCTAGAGCTCTGAGGAATGAGGAAGAGATAAGAGCAAGGAATGGATTGAAGACAAAAGTGGAAGCTTGGGATGAAAGATCCAAGACCTGAGATGAAGACTTGGAGTGCAAGCCATCAAGAAAAAGAGAAGATGAAGCCCAAGTCGCGACAACACTTGCATTTGCGCCTAGGCATGAAAGTGGGGCGCAATTGACCCTTCTCCTCTGGCAAGACGCGCTTAGGCGCGAATCTGGAGCAAGGGCGCGCTAGGGCGCACTGGAACCCCTCCTCTCTGCCTAAACGCGCCAGGGCGCGAGCCAAGGCGCAGAGCAACCCATTCCAGCTGAAGATTTGTGCCAGGGCGCAAATCAACTTATATGGAGGCGCGATTCTTCACCTATATAAGGGTTTTTGGGCGCGAAGATTCATAACTTTCCAATTCATAATTCAGTTGCTCCTCTTGCACACTTCTTTCGCGCGATTGCGCGATTTTCTTTTCTGTTCTCTCTTCTCTTTTCTTCTTAGTTCTCAATTTCATGAGTTTAATCTCTCTTCACAACATTAGAACTGCAACAAGCGAATTTGTTTCTCCATTTTGATTCCGCGAATCTTCAATTCTGTAATAGATTTTTGGTTCAATTTACGCTCTATTATGGTTCTTCTTCGCATTGCATGATATTGTTTGTTATTCCTCTTATGCTTTCATTTTCTCCTTAATTCGCTGCTGCAATTTTACATTCCGCTGTTCTATTTTCAATTTTAATTTCTCCTCGCGTTAATTCCTCTTCTGCTCTACTTTCAATTTCTAATTCTATCTTTAGTTTTTCATGTAAATCCATATTCTCTGTTCTGTTTAGGTTTTATTGAAATAATTCATGAAAATCCCCCTCCTAATTGTGAATAATTCCGAATCGAGTGCATGCATGTCTTCAGAGAGATGACCTAGGTTGAATCCTCTATATTACAAGTTTAATTGGGGATAAATCTAGTTTTTGATAATCATTCGACAATGAATTATCACATATGGAGACA